>JAFHKQ010000005.1:1200000-2400000 GCA_017163955.1 Apiospora koreana | reverse complement strand
TCGGGGTTATCTCTGTCTTTCTCTCTCTCTCTCTCTCTCGTCCTATCTCCTCGCTCTGATCCATTTCGGACCCGAATGGGTGAGAGTCCTCACACTTGGCACGCCCACGATGCGAGCGAACGAAAGCGAGAGCAGAGAGAGAAGAGTAAACGAGCAGCAGATGCGGGAATTGCCAGTTGCTCCTTTGTTCAACTGCACAGACGGAGACGCCTCGTATTGGGAGACTTGAGATCACCGAATGAACTACATGTACATGTAGCGCCACGCCACATACGTAACTCCGACACTGATGTACTGGTCCTTTTCGTGAGTCACCCTACTGTATAGAACCCTACCGAGCCCCAAAAAGAACGCGCGCGCGAGCGACAGAGAGAGGAATTCAGATGGAAGGAACAGAGAAGAGTGATCGTCCACGTTACGACGTAGATCTCTCTCCGGACTGAGTGTACAATACAACGTGGGCTGCACAGGTAGGTGTCCTGCAAGCCACGAGAAGGATTTGGCCCATCCTACGGCACACCCGGACGCGCATTGGACCGCCCACCCCATTGCCCGCCTGAGCAGTTTCAGAAAAGTCCCAGGCGGTCCGGTGTTATCTGCTTGGCTTTAATTAGACGCGACCTAAAGTACACGGAAGAAGTAGATTGGAGGATTTGGGTCAGATGCGCACTCCAACACACACGCAAATACGTATACTCGTTCACTCACACCCACTTCCGAGCTAGCTCTCTGCTGCCGACCCCATCACCCATGTTGGCGATTAGACGCGCATTTCAGCTTGGCCCTTTCTCAGTCCCTAGGTGGACGGAACAAAAGGGGTGGTGATGAACCCTGCGACAAATCGGACGATTACGGCCACCCACACGGGCGAGCCCTGTGAGCCATGTGAGCCACCCTGTCCAAGATTACGAGCGACTGCAAATGTATCTGATACTGGAACAAGCAACAAGTATACCCTCTGGGGAAAAAAACATCAATGTCAGCAAGTCCATAGGGGGTCCAGGCCTTCAATGCTTGTCTCTCCGCCCCCCGCAACTAACAAGATCAGGCGGATGAAAGGAAAGAAGGAAGTGAAGATCTGGGGGAGTGTGTGTCAGACACATGGCAATGCTGAGGTCGTCCACATCCTTTTTGTTTTTTTCTCATAGCCCTACTGTTGTCCAGCTTCGAGCTCTAGTTGCTGTAGAGTAACCGCGCCTTCCTGTGAACTAGGCAGATCTTTATCGCCAATGTGCTTTCCTTTTTCCTTGCAACTTCCACAGCGTCTGGTTTGGACTTTCTCTTCTCGGCCGAGGGCGTCCTTGCTTTTCCATGATTGGCTGGCAACTGCGAATTGCCTGCCTCCATTTTCCCACGCCGAACGCCCTTTCTAATGTCTAGTTTATCTCTTCGTAGCACCTCAGATAAAGCGATTGTAGCTGGCGTTGCTCTGTGGAGGTGAGGGGATTCAGGTTGTCCCGGAAAATGTCACAAATATGTCCATTGTATCGCGCCGCGATTTTGTAATGCATTCAATGGAATTCTCATTTTAGAAGATAAGAAGTGATTCCCACATATTGGGGCCGATCCATCTTACATCCGTTTCGACGGTATCGACATGGCAACCGCTACCGTGACTGCCGTGCTGACGACCGCGGTCAAGGCTGCTTCGTCCGCACCTTCGCCTACCAATCGGGCCACCCCGCAAGGAGGCATTCTCGAGGGTGTCCTGCCTAACGAGTATAGTGCTTCGGATCCGATCAAGCTCTTCATAATTCAGGTACGGATAGAGGAGAGACTCTGTTCATTTTGCTTAGATTTATTAGACGTCGTATTACCGTAGGAAATAGCGTACAACAGCCAGTTAAGAACGGGGTCAATGGAATAGATTGGAAGACTATCTAATGGCATTTGCTACTGTAGTGGGTGGATTTCGTAAACATCATCATGTCACACATAAAGAATCACTTGGTTATCATGGAGAGGAATCCGTGATTGGTGGAAGTTAATGGGATTAGAACCGAGTCCTGACTATACCAAAACTGTGCAGGCTGGCATCATCATCATACTATGCCATCTGCTGCACTACCCGCTCTCCCGCTTCGGGCAGCCCCGCGTCATCGCCGAGGTCATCGGCGGCATCCTGCTGGGCCCCTCGGTGCTGTCGCGGATCCCCGGCTTCCGCGACGCCATCTTCCCGGCGGCCTCGATGCCCGTCCTCGGCAACGCGGCGAACCTGGGGCTGGTCCTGTTCCTGTTCCTCATCGCCCTCGAGGTCGACATCCGCCTCTTCACCGCCAACTGGCGCGTGGCCCTGGCCGTGGGCCTCGCCGGCATGGTCGTGCCCTTCGGCCTGGGCTGCGCCGTCGCCTGGGGCCTGTACCACCAGTTCCACGAGATCGACGGCAGCGGCGTGGTACCTATCACCTTCGGCGTCTACGCCCTCTTCATCGGCACCGCCCTCGCCATCACGGCCTTCCCCGTCCTCTGCCGCATCCTCTCGGAGCTCAGCCTGCTGCGCACGCCCGTCGGCGTCACGGTGCTGGCCGCGGGCGTCGGCAACGACGTCGTCGGCTGGATCCTCTTGGCCCTCTGCGTCGCCCTCGTCAACAACAGCTCCGGCGTCGCGGCCCTCTACGTCCTGCTCGTGGCCGTCGGCTGGGTCCTCGTTCTCGTCTACGCCGTCCGGCCCGCCTTCCACTGCGTACTGCGGAGAACGGGCAGCATCCAGAACGGTCCGACGCAAGGCATGGTAGGGTTGACCATCCTGCTCGTGTTGACATCCGCTTGGTTTACCGGTAAGTTGGAGAAGAACAAGGGAAAAGGGGGGTTTTATTCATTGCCTAATTTTCAACACTACTACCACCAGAAGGCGATCTAATTAAGGGTATTATGTGTACAGGTATCATCGGAGTACATCCCATCTTTGGTGGATTCCTCGTTGGGCTTATTTGCCCCCACGACGGGGGATTCGCTATCAAGCTCACAGAGAAGATCGAGGATGTCGTTACCGTCCTATTTTTGCCCCTGTACTTCGCGCTTTCGGGTCTGAACACCGACTTGGGTCTACTGAACGACGGTATGACCTGGGCGTATGTGGTCGCCGTATGCGCCATTGCTTTTGCCGGCAAGATCGTGGGGGGCACCCTCGCGGCCAAGGCCAACAAGTTAGTCTGGCGGGAGAGCCTCACCATCGGCTGCTTGATGAGCTGCAAAGGGCTGGTGGAGTTAATTGTCCTCGTGAGTCCAGACTGGCAATATTTCTAATACGTGAGTACGGTTCAGGGGCTCTAATTCTGTTCTAGAATATCGGATTACAGGCCAAAATCCTCTCACAGACCACTTTCACCATTTTTGTGGTTATGGCTCTGGTGACTACAGTTTCTACGACACCGTTAACCAAATGGTTGTATCCTCCCTGGTATCAAAAGAAGCTCGAGCAGTGGAAGCGAGGTGAGATAGACTGGGACGGCAACACACTTGCTGGCCCGGACGATCACAACAACCATGACACCCACTCGGTCCCTCAGAAGCTACAAGATACCAGCACTCGTCGGCTTCTTGTCTACCTCCGGACCGACAGCCTCCCCAGCATCTTTACCTTCATATATCTCCTCGGCGAGGAAACTGAAGTTCCCGCTACGTTGTCTGGAGAAAATAATGCAGCAATGCAGGAACATGACAAGACTGTTGCCATGATTAAGAAACGACCTCTGGAAGTGCACGGTCTACGCATACTGGAACTCACCGATCGCACCTCGTCTGTCATGAGAGTCACAGAGAGCGACGAGCTTACCCGGAGGGACCCCGTGCTGAACACGTTCAAGACCTTCTCGCGCCTGCACGACGTGGCCGTCTCAGGCAGCGTCGTCGTGGCCCCTGAAGACGCCTACGCGCAGACGGTCACGACGCAGGCAGCGACGCAGGAGGCCGACTTCGTCCTGATCCCCTGGAGTGAGGTCGGTAGCAGTGTGCACACCAACGACCAGTGGGTACCGCCAGCCAAGGCCTCCTCGCAGGACCGGTTTTTGGCGAGGTCGCAGCACGAGTTCCTCCAGAACGCCCTGGCAAGCGCCGTCTGCAACACGGGTATATTCATCAGTAATGGGTTTAGTAGCGGCATCGCTCCCGCCATAATGGAGGAGAAAATGCGAGGTGCAGGCGACTTGTCCCATCGCGGTAGTGGGTTGTCACTGCGTAGTCATAAGGAGACTGCGCAGCCCCCGATCGCGGACAAGTCCCACCACGTCTTCTTCCCATTCGTCGGCGGGGCGGACGATCGCGCCGCCCTCCGTTTCGTGCTGCAGCTGGCCCGGAGCCTGCACGTCACGGCCACGATCACGCAACTGAGATGGGCGTCCGCCAACGAGACCCGCGTCGACGATGACGAGATCACAGTCGTTGGCGGCGGCTCGACAGGAGATGCCAGACACGATGCAAACACCGAGATCACGACCCAGGACAGCACGATGCTCGCCACGGTCCGCGCTTCTCTCCCGACGGCCCTCGTCGAGCGTATCAGCTTTATCGAGGTGTCGATCGGCGATGGCTCAGCTGTGGAGTCGGCCCTGAACCATGCGAGAGAGAAGGTGGGCCACAACGCACACAATGCTGGGGACATCGTCGTCGTGGGTCGTCGGCATCCCAAGCTGAAGAAGCAGCTTGTCGCTGCCAATACAAGCGGTGGTGGTGGTGGCGGCGCGGGGAGCAATAGCACGGCTACTAATAATGGCTTGGACAACCAGGACATGGGCAAGACGGTTGGCGTTCTCGGCGAGAAGATGGCCCTGGGTGGGCTAAAGGCAAGTATTTTGGTCATTCAGGCCGCTGGCTCAGGCTTGGACAGCAATATCTACAGGTGATCGGATGCAGTCCATCTTTCCGGTTTGGTTTTCCTTGTGTGATGCTTGAGTAGCTTCAAGATTCTGCTATATCGGGTTAGGATTTAGGTATACACGACTTGAGTTCACTGGAGATGACGATTATCGCTCCCCGTATAGTGCAAAGTTCCTTCAAACAAGGTGTCCTACATGTCTTTACCACATTCAATCCCGTAAGACCCGGCGAAGTCCTCCTCATTTCTTAGTAGGATCTTCATCGACGGCTAGCTGTAAATATCTACAGACCGACTGAATCCTAGCCTCCATTCACTACTTCCATGAAAGACGCGAGCCGTACGTAACTTGCATCTTGGCACTTTATTCTAGCATGCCGCTTTATCTCGACGATGCACTCCTCCAACCTGCGAAAAGTCTCGATAAATTCACAAGAATGTATTTTGGCCTTCCTGGAATTTGCCCCAATAGGCAGGATAATGTAACGATGCCTTTGGGGATATGCGAGAAGCCACTCGCACATAACGAGGAACACGCACTATCGGCCCGTCCTAGCCCAATGTAGACGCCACACGAACTCGGTGTGTGATGTGATGCAGGCGATGCGTAAGTCATAGTAAGAGCAGTCAGTAGTCGCCAAATTGTCAGCCGCTTCGGAAGGGAAGGGAGGAAGACAAGTGGTGGCAGGGTGAATTTATCTATCCACATACATACACACATAAATACATTTAGGCAATGCGGTAGGGTATTCCCTTGTCTCCAGCAGCCCGCCTCCTCCTCCCCTAGTCCCCCAAGGCGCCGCCCGCTCCTAGTCTTCGGCAGGCTGGGGTGGGCGTAAGTGGATGATATCAAGGACGATCCCCCCCCAGGCCGGGGTTCGATTCAGCTCGGCTACGGCGAAGTCGTGTTGGAGGGAACGCCACATGCAACATCGGCCGCTTTCTTGATTAGCTGCACAGAACACCGATGGTCCCGAATTGAACCATTCCACCATGTTTGGTCATTACTAAGTATATTGTATTTATGGTTACCCAGGTTATTCGAGAACAAGGCTTCGTCATCGGCGCTCATTCTTTTGTGGCAGTCCTCGGTGACATTCACAAGGGAAACAGATCAATTAGTCTGGAATTGATCAAGTTCGAGCAGAACTCTATGCACTGTGACGGTTACGGCCACTACGTACATATGCCAGCCACTAAGCACAATACTTGATCGACACGCCATGTAGATAGCCCGATCCTTCCACGTAAGTATGTAAGTACCTTTACATTCAGCAGCGCTTGTGATATGTGTATGCCTTTTCCTGATGGAGCCTTGCCCAGGCAATAGAAACGTGAGACATGGATATGGGATCACCACTGATACTAGACAACCACTCATCCGGTTCTCTACCAGAACCCGGCCCCAAGGCGACGGGTTCTAAAAAGCAATAAGACCAAAAGAAAAGCAAACCAAGACAGCGTGCACATGGCGACTTCTAGATCGGGCTACCTCGAGACGAGCCCCATGACGCTCCTCTTTAGCCGTCGACACCCTGCTGGTGTGTAGGGATGAGGAAACGAAGAGAAGACAGCAACGAAGAAAACCACATGTGCATCCTTGTAAACCAGTGTAAATCATTCGGAATGTACATATCAGACTACTACAGTTCAAAGCAAGCGGCTCGGAACAGGAATCGAGTATTTGTAAGGATTATATTTTGGCATCGTGCTCGACCAATGTACACGACCAGAGAAATTGTCCTTTCTATGCCGTAACCGTTTTTGGACCTGCTCCCCATGACCTCGGAGTTGATACACACTCCACCTTCGGCCAGCCGTCGTGTCTGAGCTGAACTAGTATACCCCCCACCGCCATGTATAATAACGCCGATTTCCCCGGGATAGAGAGGCCCATATAATGAGACGATGTGCGCAACTATATGTAAATGAAAAAGAGAGAGCAAGGAAAGAGTGGTGTTTGTGCAAGACATCCGGGTCATCAAGGAGGAGCATCACAACGTGATACTATAGATCCGCCAACCCCCCGAAACATGAACACGAAAAAAGGATTTATGTACCTTGAAGTAAAGTCATAACATAGCAACGCTTCGCCCGCCAGATAGTAACTCCGTAATGCCCCCCAAACAGAAAAACCCGTGCATGACTGGCAGGACCTCATAAGGCTGCCGGCCAGATTGCAGAGTGATGCAGCACGTGGGTATAAAAACATGGAAACTCCATCGAAGAAAGTCGGCCAAGTGGAGACGGGAAGGCGGCAAAGTCCACCATGATCGACCGGATATCGTCAGACCCCGGGAGCTGTTTCCGTCTTGCAGCTCACCAGACCCACACATCATGAGCCTACTGACATGGTCGAAGAGCTGAAACTCTCGTCGTCGGTGATGCTGCAGTCATCGTCGTCGCTTCCAGACATGCTGCCATAACCAGTATCCGTCTCCATGTTCATGCCAACAACAGCTCGCGTAACGGCAAGGCATCTTTCGACCATCTCTTGCTTGACTTCTTGCTCTAGCCAGAGGTCCTTGCCAGCCCAGATTCTGAGGCTTCCGGACAGTCTCTCAAGCGCGCCGCTGCATGCCTCGGCTGCGAACTCGTGTCCGGCAAGCCTTTCCATCAAGGTAAAGGCCGAAGCATAGCCAAGCAGCGACATATCGTCGCTGACATGAATATCGTCTTCGATAATGGAGTAGATGTCGGTAGGTTCCTCGGGAGGCCCGTACCGCTGCAAGTGCGCAATCGACTTGGCACACTGGAGGCACATGTAGATCTCGGCCTCGGAGAGAACCGACTGAGACATCTTGACTTGAGGGGTGGTGGGCGACGATGGCACGGTCTCGACCATTTCGTTGACAAAGGTGGAGTTCGCCAGGGGGCCTATGGCCTGAATAACAGCAGCAATATTAGCACCACGCTTCTCGTTGAAGAAGACTGCGCGGGCGACAAGTGCGCGGTTTTGCGCCACGGATCCAACAGGGGCAGTTCGAATAGCAAGCGTAATGCTATCTTCGACAAGCTGCTTGATGTCGCCGTTCTCCTCTTCACGGACCAATAGACTGTTGGTGAGAGCAGTCTGAAGTGTCATTGTAGACCACCACGCAGCTACCGCGTCCATTGGCGAAAGAATGGCAGCATCTTCCACCACAGTGTCCATACCGTCGGTGACACCGATAGCGTTGTGGGCCGTAGGGCGGTTCCAGGCAAGATTGTGTACACGTTGGATGATACTGGGGTTGAGGACCTCATCGGCGTCTTGTTCAAGTAGCATGGCCAGGTGATCGGGGAGCTCATCCTCGGATTGATCTCGGCCGCCGCGTCGCAGCTGGGTCAAAAGTCTGTGCAAGTGCTTGGCTTCATTCCACTTCGCTCTGGCGAGCTTCGAGGCAAAGGTGTTCACAATGCCAAGCTGCACGCCAGTGAGGCCAATCTCCCAAAGCAGTACGCGGATGTGCAGCGCCTTCAGCATGAGTCTCAGGGGGGTATTGGGTAAGGTACCCGACGCCAGGAGAGTCAACGTAAGCCGGCTCTTGCTGATCTCGACGTCTCCACCAGCCAACTGGGCATCCAGGGCAATTGCCCAGGCCTGGATTCGAGCAATCTCTTGTTCCTCCGTGAGTCCCGTCAGCATCTGGTAGCCCGTAACGCCGATGAGGTTTCGAAGGCTGAGCTTGGCAGCTTTCAGGCCGAGAGCTGCGGCCTCCAGGAAGAAGTTGTGTCGTGGAACCCAGACAGTCTGAATTGCCGTGAGCCACGCCTGTCGTCGGACGTGAATCGGAGATGCCAAGGACGGAGCTGCTTCAGGTGAGGCCTGGGCTTCCTTCCCAGTCTTGGGGCCGGTTGACCTGGGCTTCAGCAGCGCTGGCAAAAAGAACCAGCAAACGCTGCAAAGGAGCAGGACAAGCTTGAGCGAATAGATAAGATCAGCCGAACCGATTTGGTAACCCATGAAGTTGAAGTTCAGCGAGGACAGCAGGGAGCCGACTAGCTGCACAGGGAGGGCAAACAGTCCACGACCCTCAGTTGACTCGCTGTTCTGTTCACTTTCCCGGGCGACCTCCAGAACCATCAAGCCAGCCAGAGAGCCGACCATCAACTTGCCGAAGTAAGGACCGGCATTGTGCCAACCCCTCGCATCCATTGGTTGCTGCTGCTGCTGCTGTTGGATTTGTTGTTGTCGGACGAGTGAGGCATTAGGTCTATAAGATTGCTGCGGTACCGAATATGGTTGGCCAACGGCCAGTTGAGCAGCCAAGATACGCTTCATATCGTCTGGCACCTGCATCATTCCTTGAGCGTCTCCTGCGCCAGGTGTGGCCATGGGCGAGTTTGTGTATCCCCGAGAGTCGGTGATGTAGGCCGGTGGTGATTGCTGCGGTTGTTGCTGAATAGGGCTCAGCGAGCCGTTCATGGCACCCGAAAGGAACAGCTTCTCAAAAGCTGCGATGCGCGCTTGCATCGTATGGTTTTCCTCCATCAGTCGGTTGTTCCGCTTCTCGAGATGCCGGATATACTCGGTTGCTTTGCTTAGGACCTATATAAGGTTTAGCCACAAGATACTACTGGTTGATTAAAGATGCCGGCTTTTCGACAGAAACTTACAGTTGCCTTATTGAGCTTGTGTGCAGGGGTTAAACCATGCAGTTCCTCTCGATCTTCCGTCGTGTCCTCGCCTCGAGCACTCTTTGACATAATACGTAGACTTGGTACGCTGTCACGAAGGGCGGCGATCTTGTCGTTCAAGTTGGTACGATACCTCTTCTCGATGGCATTGTGAGCCGACTTCTTCATGGGATGCTCCAGGTCATCGTCGTCCTCATCATCGTCGGCAGAAGACTTTCGCTTCCGACTTGATTGACTCTGACCCTCGGGGGAGGACATGAACGGAGATTTGCGGGTGCTGGAGGCCGACTCCGGGCTCGGCTCGCTCTTTGGAGACGAGTGGTATTGCAAATGCGGCGGCATTGCAATTTTGGAGAGCTTTTCGCGTTGAGCTTCCGTGAGGGTGTTGTAACTCCCGGTAGGAAGGGTGGTGGTGTGATGCGGTTGGGCGACGTTCGATGGTGTTGCTGTAGCTAGCAGGCCATTCGACATACCGGCGCCGGTAGATGTCGTTGGATCAGATTCGGTAGAAGGTTGCGGGAGCAGGCTCGGGTCAGCTACAGGTTGTTGTCCCGAAGGCTTCCAGCTTTCAGGGTAGAAGTTGGCAGTATCGTAAGTGCCAAACGGCTGACTATCGTCAAATGCCCAACTAGGATCGCCGAAGATCTGATCGGCTTCCGTGGCTGGCACACCACCCTCGTTGCCATCATAAAAGGCCATTGGGAATTAGATGCATGCAATGCAAAGCTTGAGATTGGTTTGCTTGAGTCCAGGCCAGGTCTGCAGGAACCGCCAGTCTTTGTCAGTGAATGTTGTAAGAATGGGGTGTTTCGTCAGGCGATATGGAGGTGGGTGGGCTGATTATCAGGTCAGGCCTTGGTCCGAGGCGGGCGGTAAACAAGATGAGCCTCCGGGCCCTAGCAAGGTAGAATTGGGGGGGTGATAGGCTCGTAAGATGTCGAGCTCGATATAGAACGGGAAGGATAAAAGACGAGAAGGCCAACAATGCGCAATCGTGGATTTGAATGATGTTGATGGAGAGTTTGTAGAACCACCACGGGCAGATTGCGATTCGATAATGCTCAAAGATCGAAGTCGTTCGTTTCACAGCGGGTCTCAGATGTTGGTGAGAAAGGTCTTGCCTTGCCACCCACACACACAGTAACCTAGCAGCAGCGGCAGCGGCAGCAGCAGTAGCAGCCAGGAGATTGGATGCGTGTTTCCCTCTCCAAGGCGGAGCCAATAGCTCGTGCGCCGTTGAGTCTGCTGCTCTGTTCAATCTTTATTACTTTACCGTAACTGATCGATCGTTCGATACCCGCGTCTCAGCGTAAGGGTGAGAATGACGGCCCTGCTTGAACTCTTCTTTTTTCTTTTTTCTGTTTCCTTTTCTCTCCTTCTTGTTCACGAACGGGCAGGCACGGAAGGGGGGAGGGTGTGAGGGCTTGTGGAGGGGGTGTGCAAAAGCGGGAGAGACGGGCAAGCGAGAGGGAGAGGAAGGAGGAGTTGATTGATTGAACGGGGCGGAACTGATTGAACGACGGTGACTGGACTGCTGTCAAGCGTACTGGTGCGAGAGCGAGACCGCGAGTGGTGCTTGGCCACTGGCAGACTGGTGCTTGGTGCTTGGACTCTGGGTTTGTCCTTTGGGTGAAGGCGTACCTAGCAAGGGGGCGTTTCTGAAATCGAACGATACTGAGACAAATTCGACCTAGTCGGCCCCGCCCGTTAAGAGGTGGAGAAGGGTCTGCCAAGCTGGGCCAACGGCACTGGAGGAGCGAGAGGAGGAGGCAGGCAGGACAGTAGAACAGTGTACCTAGACGAATGGGTAACTCGTACTTTGTGCACCTGCAAGTCTGCTAATACCAGCTCTGAGCGCCAAGTAGAAGCCTAGGTCTTCTAGCTCCATGTATGACAAGCAATAATAAGTCTGCAGCCTTTTTGTCGTTGGGCTAGTGTCCCCGTTATAAACAGCCCGCAGATCCACGTGTCCCAGCGAATGACAGTGTAGCCGAGAACCCTCCTTTTTTTTCCTTCGTCTTCATCAGCAAAACGGTAGGCAATTCCTACCTCGTGTCCAAGTATATCCTCCCATATACCACCATACCCAAAGTTCATCACGCTTGTGTGTGCACATACATCTGCCTCCCAAACTCTATTTGAATTCTCTCTCTTCTCGACCCAGTCGTCTAGCACTCACTAGCCACAGCCAGGCCAGATTCAATTGGATTTACCAAGATTTGCACTGTTGGAAAATCGGGATCAAATCTGTCGCGATTTCTCCATGGACAAATCGGCTCTCCTGGCGGCTTCCAAAAGCGGAGAACTAGCCAACATCCTGGCCATCCGAAGAATGAGAGGGAAAGCGGGATTATGTACTCCGTACTGGCGGGAGACTCTGCTCAGAATGCCAATCTGGCCCTGCCCTGCACTCCGATTCATTCACTCGTACCTAAATAGAGTAATGACAGCATCGCTAAACCTTGCCTTGTTGAGATGAAAAGGAAACGGACGCCGCCGGTAGTCTCCGGAGTGTGCTTTCACCACGCCAGCAAGGGAGAGAAAAAGTTACCTTCCGGCTCACATAAAAAACATCACGACCCCTCCTCATTTGCATGTTTCTCCCCTCCACTAGGTTTTGCACTGAGTTCTTTCCAGAACATTACCCAGGGAAATCAGCATGTGAGAACGCAACACGACACAGACGAAGGTAGACCGTAGACATGAGTAACGACTGAGCAAGTGGTTTGTTGCATCAGCCTTTGCAGACGGAGGAAGGGCACCCTACGCTCCGTTCTCCGTGGGTCAGAAGAATGGCACTTCTCGTGTAGTATGGGACTTGGTGTTGTGCATTTGCATGTTGATTAAATCGATATACGCGTTCTATACCGAAGTATGTGAATATTGAATAGTTCAATATTCGTGGCTCGGACTCGATAATGAACCTTCCACCTCGATATAACAAATACACTTCGTCCCCGGCGACGAGACGACGAGACGGCGAGGCTCGCATAGCTCTCTCTCTCGTCGTGGCCTCGCATCTATCCGTTTTTCTTACGGAGGGGGAAGAAGGACGAACCTTATACTATGCAATTATTCACCGGAATTTATATTTATATGGATTAAATCAATATTCGCGGGAATGGCCAGATTCAATCGAAATGCGTATACTATGCGCATATTATACAACACTAATGGGACTGTCCCTCCCCCTCCCCCTCCCCCTCCCCCCAACTGCAATTCTTGTGTTAGCATATCGGGCCTTTCCGGTTTTACAGGGTCCAACCATCTCTCAATAATTACTATGTAGGTAGTCTACAAGCTACTTATTTCAAGCCCGAAGTCTCCAAGGCTGGCTTCACCAAGGTTAACACTAAGTGGGCGGGCGCCTTATCAAATCCAAGTCTTCTAGGAGGTTGAGTGCAAATATTCGGTTCGGTCGATTCAAGTTACGAATGTAAACCTTTGTTGACCCTATGCTGACCCTGTTCTAACCCTAGCTATAAGCAAGGCATAAAATGCCAATACAAGTGAAATGATTCAAAGTGGTATCGTTTTAGTATTAAGAAGGAGAACGCATAAAATCACCCGAGGCACAACAGCCCTGTCGTTGCCTACTTCCTCTCATAACTCCAACCCCTTCGTCAAATCGTCAAGAAGGAAAGAAAAAAAGACAAAGATGGAAAAAACAAGCCCAAGATGCTTTGCACGGCTCTAGCGCAAAATGCCGCCGCACTGGACGCAAACGTAGTGTCGTTTGGTGTGTACTTGCGTATCCCTTTTCTTTACCCAGCCATGATTCGAACAGCTTCCCTCCAGCCCGTGGCGTGTTCTACCAGATATCGTCCGATGATCTCACCATCTCCAAAGTTGGCGTTTTGGGGTTCATGCTCTTCATGCGTTTGCGGTCTGCTTTCGTGACTAGTGAAGGCGTGATTGGAATGCACGGAGTCTGCGGCTGGTAGGGCGTGTATGGCACAGGAGCCCCCGTCCACGGAGTCCTCAAGCCTGACGGAGAGAGCGGTGCTCTTTCGAAAACGGTTTGTTTGGTCGTCTGGATAGACGGCGACGCCATGGATGACTCGTATGCTCGGAACGGCAGGGTACCGCCTGTCCTGACGGCCGATGGTGCGTTGGGCCTGGAGAATGTCGCACCTGGCTTGGGTGACGCTGGCAGGGACGGAAACCGGTTGACACCAGGCTTGGGCGATGATGGCAAACCGACAAGGGGTGTTGTGGACCTGTCCGTGGTGGCAGAGCTCGGGTCCTGCTCATACGTTGCTTGCGATGCATTGCGGGAATGCCCGTAGTGTGCGTTGGCCATCTGTGCCTCCAGCCTCTCATCTATGCTCAGGGTGCTTTCGGGGGAGTTATCTGGAGGAGTCATGGGTGCTACGTTACGCATACTACGTCTGTCATAGTATGGCTGTTGGTCAGAAGGCACCGGCGGAGGAGCGGCTGGTGCGTATTGACGTGGCGGAATCCTCTCCATCTCCTCTCCCTCCTGACGAGGGAATGTGCCAGACATGGGAGTCATGATGGGTGACGAGATGCTGAGTCCCTTTGCGGCGGCCTTCCTGCGCGGTGACTTGAGAGCCGATAACAACGAAGAGGCCCGGGACTCTTTCTTCTCTGGTCCTTGCTTGGCCAGGTCAAGGTTCGCTGGCTTGTTCTTGGACTTTTTGAGGATACCAGCCGGCGGCGCTGCGGTAGGAGGCGGTGGTGACTTGAGGATTGGCGCGGGAGCGTCTTCAAGTTTGACGCCGGCAGCTTTTGCCTCCTCCTGCTCCATGACGTACTTGTACATCTCCTCGAGCTGTTGTTGCGCCATGATGCGATCTGCTTTTACCACGTTCTGATCTACAAGCGGGTTGAGGCCAAGGGTAGCACTGGTGGGCTGTTCCGATGGGAAAATGTATGGAGTCGGCTCCTTTTCTTCCGGGGTAGGCCTAGAGAAGTTCTTAATAGGCGACTTGGGAGATTGCAAAGGGTACGGAAATCCGTTGGTGTTGGGGTCCAAGACTGTCTCGTCCAGTGCGAATGCGTACGATATATTGAATTCCTCGTCTTCCTCGGCGGCAGCCAAATGCTCGCGACGCTTCTTGGAGAGTATGAGAAGGAGGGCGGCAACGATTACCAGTGAGAGGGCGTATGCACCAACGATGCCACCGATTTGGGCGGGCAGATAGGATGGATCAGTGAGAGCACCAGATGATAGCGAAGGACCGTCTTCCGCGCGGTGGTTAAGCAAGGGGTTGTCGTGTTTGTTCCTTTGGTCAACAGAGGGGGCAGAAGAGCAAGAGTCAATGAATGTGGAAAAGGTCAAGAGCAGGACGAAGTGAAGAGAGACGGCGGTACTATAAAGTCCAGGCTGCATAGTGTCAGACCCAGAGGGTTCGTCGGCATTTGTATCATCAGCCTCCTTGCGGATATGGTCGAAACATATGTTGATCGAGAATGGCCAAGGTCAATGCAGGCTTATGGGAGGACAAAAGGGTATATAGCGGCTGGTGATGTTCATCATGTGTCGAGGTGGGTCTTGACGACGATTCCGACATGAACAAATTGGCGCCCTGGGGGGGCCAGGGCTGTCCTACTCGCTGGGAAACCCCAGGGAGCTGTGCCGGATGCGTGACAACATCCGTAAATAGCGCCCAGTGAGGACGATCGAATTGCGATTGTGCTCACGTCGCCAGTACCGGCCAGCACGAGTTGGTGCAGATTCTCGATCTTGGTTGGCCGGATATACAAGATGGCAGGGGAAGTTAAGCGCTCAAGAGTCGAGCTAGCTATGCGATTGGATGGCAGTATTCGACCCCGCAGCTGACGGCCCCTGTCCAGACCCTTTCCAGACCCTGTCGAGGCCCTGCCCACCGTTGCCTCCCCCGCTGTGATTGGCCCTGCCTTAATTGGTCGTCTTTCTTCAATGCGGGAGATGTGCTTGTGTGCTTGTGTGTGCTTGTTGCTCACTGCATATGGCCGCCACCGCCAGTCGGGGTCCGGTCTCTTAGTGCCTAATCGACATGTTAAAACCTGCCTTATAAGCCTTCATCACAGTCCCAATATCATGATCCATCTTCCACCTTCGAATGAGAGCCATTTCTCCATGTGACCAATTTTGCACATCTTGCCATTCCACACTCTGATTGAATGTTTTCGGTCGGGGAAACCGACTATGTCCAAGCTAACTCCTGTCAATCACACCCGGGGCCGATCCTTCGTCACACAGTTGCACTGCAACATCCAACCCTGGGTGATTGGGGTCCGAGCAGAATTTAAACTCTGCATGAATTGTTTCTGCAATACCGGCAAACAGCCCTCTGCGAGTATGATAGTGGGAGAGACAAGACCGAAACACTGCTCAAATCCCATAGGACGAGCATCCTCGGGGTGTTTCTCCGTCGGTCCCGTCGAACCCGACTCTGGACCTGTACTCGTCCCTGTTTCGAAAAGAAAGTTTCTCCAAGCCTACCCAAACTAGAGAAAAAAACAAGCTTAATGATGAGACCGCTACTTCAAAATAGTGGTTTGTGCGGTATCAATGCCTACCTACTTATGCTAGTAGAACAGATGGAGCTCGTCTTAAAACAACCATGAAGAAGGGTTTGTTTGTGAAGTATGATCATATGTTGATCTTGAAGCGCGGGTAGCTTCGACAGTATGCCAGAATTTCGTTGCCTCACTGTCTAATGCTTTGAAGTTTACTGATATCTACATAATGCAGCATATCAGTTCCGTCAAGAATCATTGACGCTTGCAGGAAATGGCGTCTAATGATATCAATTGTATTTTACTGTTTGAAGCCCTGGTAGGGATAAGTCAGAAACTCTGTGGCGTTATCGACACGCAAGGGGCCTGTCTTATTGAGACGACATGCTAGCAATGCAACTTCAAGATTTCAAACTTGCCTCGCATCAATCAATGCATTCGAGGCTTGGCAGTGGCAGCTAATATCCAAAATGCTAACCAGGACAAGAAGCCTTTAGCCACGATGAAAATGGTGCACAAGTTGATCAGCTGTGCCAGAAACAGCTGTTTCAATTATGCTGTTGAGAGAAGCTGCCATGATACGAAGCATATACCTGAAGAGGTGATGTCTGTTTGATGCCATCTTACTCAAGCAATGGATCATAGGGTGGGTAAATCAATCAATCTTATATGAGAATTGCCGGGAACCACCATCTCACCAATATCTTCTAGAAGAACTCTAAAAGACTGCAATGCCCTCAAAGCGCATGGTCAAGGTGCATGGCCTTTCAATCAATACTCAAGTCTCGACAGTGGCGAGATACAGATGTTTGATCCGCTTTACTGTCCCCGTTCAAATCATTTCGCAACAAAACACGTGACAGCGCGCCTGCACTCTACGTCTTTGGCGCGCAGCATCCCACCTCTAGCGTAGCAAGTAATCGCTACGTCTTACGCGTTTGGCTCTTTCCGCGAACGCTTAATTCGTCCCAAGCACTGTGCATACACCATCTGAACGCCCTGCTATCGTCTCATATTTCGTATGAGGCATGCTTAACGGTTCGATGGAAGCCCTGTCCAACTAGCAACCTTCTTCTACTTGGTGGCGCGCGTCCACAAGCGCGCTTCTTCACGACATGGCCGCCGTTAATAATGAATCGCTCTTCAGCACGCTGAATCAAGCGCAGAAGCGTGCTGTCAGCTCCCATGCCTCTACGGTCGCTATTCTTGCTGGCCCCGGTAGTGGTAAGACTCATACGCTGACTTCCCGGGTGGTATGGCTTGTCGACCATGTTGGCTACCAACCATACGACGTGCTGGTCGCGACATTTACCGTCAAAGCCGCGCGCGAAATGAAGGAACGAATCGGCAAAGCACTAGGTGGTGGTCGAGAAAAGAAGATTGTTCTCGGCACGTTTCACAGTATCGCGCGCCGGTACCTTGCGACATACGGTCAAAGAATTGGGCTGGACCCCAAATTCGCCATTGCGGATGATTCCGACTCGAGGGGCATTATCACCCGAATTTGTAAGAGGCTTGATACGAAGATCGACCCCCCAGCTGCCAAAGCCTGGATCAGCAAGAAGAAGGCCAAAGGCACTGTCGATGAGGCGCCAGCTAAATCGGGAGCGGCAAAGGACGTCCAGTCGCAAGCCTTCATGACCTGCTTCACTGAGTATCAACAGCATCTCGAGCGCTCGAATCTGCTTGACTATGATGACCTACTCGTGCGCTGTGTCGAGCTGCTACGCCAGTATCCTTCTTGCGTCTCCAACATCCAATCCGTTCTCATCGACGAATACCAGGATACCAATGGAGTACAATATGAGCTCATGAAGCTGTTTGCACAGCAGAAGCAGAGAATCACTATTGTTGGAGACCCAGACCAAAGTATCTATGGTTGGCGCTCTGCAGAAATAAGAAATCTGTTCCGCTTTCTAAGGGACTTCCATGGCACCGAAGAGATATCCCTCGAGGAGAACTACCGGTCGTCCAGCTCCATTCTTGACGTCTCTTTGAGAGTAATCCAACAAGACAAAGATCGTTACGAGAAGGTCCTTCTGCCGGTCCATAAGAAAGGCACTCGTCCAGTGCTTCGGAGACTGAAGAACCAACGGGACGAGGCGGATTGGATCGTCTCTGAGATCAGGCGGGCAAAGGCGATGTCTGGCGGCATGATCAAAGACGACGACGTTGCCATCCTTCTGAGATCGGCGATTCTCTCGCGCCATGTTGAGTCGGCGCTCGGGAGGAATGGAATCCCCTACAAGATGATTGGTATGTAGTCGATGCGCGTGTTCACGAATTTCAATGCTAACATTATCGAAAGGTGGCTTCAAGTTTTATGAACGAACAGAAGTCAAGGTTGTCCTGGATTACCTTCGAATCATTCACCAGCCCGAAAACAATGACGCTCTTGCGCGTATCATCAATGTGCCGAAACGAGGAATTGGTGATGCAACAGTCAAGTCTCTTCTTGAAGAGGCGGAACGGGGTTCGACGAGTCTATGGAGGCTGTTGGTGAATCATTGCCGCGGTGATCGCAACGCGAAGACTACAATCAGAAAGCAGACCGAGCAGAAAATAAGTGGCGAGTTTCTCAAGCTGATCAATAACCTACGCACAAAATGGGTTGATGCCGACAAGGGAAAGGGGTTTGATCTGGTGGAATTGATCCAACAGCTCCTCAAAGACCTTGGTTTCGAGAAGCACTTGGAGGATACATACGGGGAAGAGTATGAAACGAGATGGTCCAATGTCCAGGAATTTGTTGCCCTTGCCGGGGAATTCATGAAGGACCCTAGTCTCACGGAAGAGGATGCCCTACCGGACATCTCAGGCGTGGAACAGCTCCACGAAACTGATGTTTTGGCCAAATTCCTCGCAAATGTATCGCTGGCCTCCGATAAACAGACCGATAGCGAGAACCAGGACAAACCTCTTGTCACTGTCTCGACTATACACGCTGCCAAAGGTCTTGAATGGCCCATGGTCTTCATACCAGCCGTCTACAAGGGCTCCATCCCACATATACGATCTGATGATGATGCGGAAGAACGGCGCTTGTTATATGTCGCAATGACTCGTGCGCAGGCATTGCTCTATCTAAGCTGCCCTCTCTATGGAATGCATAGCAGTAACGATGCTCTGCAGCTCTCACCCTTCGTGGAGGATCTTTCGGCAACACAGTTTCTCAAACGAGGCCCTTCGCTTGAACGACCGATCATGCAAGAAATCGGAAGGATATTACGACGTGAGCTCCCCTCTGAAGACGTCATCTATAAGGGAATGGCTGATATGACACCTATCGAGGACAATATCTTCCCCGATCCTACTGAAGCCAAGGAAACAGGGAGGTCATCTACTGGAGCCTTTTCTGAAGCGCGCCAGCTCAAGAGACACAAGACACAACATATCAGCAATACTGGCAAGAGTGACCCTGAAATGGTCGAGGGATGGAACGCGCCCTATTCGACAACGATGCAAAAACCATCTTCTTTCACCCTGCCTGGCTTCACCACGGCCGGAGAACATCACGTATCAAATCCACAAGAGCCGCCACGACCAAAGCCGGTCCCAGTGCCTGGTCCTTCGCGGAGACCAGTAAGCAATCGACCTCCAACGCAGAGAACACTGCGCGGGTTTGTAGTCATGGATCATGACCAGTCGAAAGCGGACCTGGAAGCCTTGCCCCCCCTTCTGCAGTCGCGTCGTGTGCTTGGTCAATCTCAGAGTGTTGGCAATCGACGGAATCCAACATACCCAGCACAGCAAGGCCTGCCGTTGCTTAAGAACGCATCGTCTGGGGGCATCGAGCCGGCACTAACAGGCCACAAGCTAGGAACCGCAAAGATGACTGGCCGGCCAACGAAAATGACAACATCAGAGCCGTTGGAGGACCCCCCGGCAGGTAAACAATACGCCTGTTTCTCCAGCTCACCAACGAAGCCAAAGGAGGGAGAGGAAGAGGAAGCAGAAGTGGTGCCAGCAGAGGAACAGACGCGGCCAGCCTCGTGCTTCCATTCGACAACTGTCGGCGCACCTCAGGCGCTCGGGTTTCGCGGTGTTAAGAGACCAGCTGGCCTAAATCGTGAGAGTATTGCGCCCATGGATCGATTGAAGAAGCCCTTTAAGCCACTCACCATTAAGCGCCCATAGGGAAAGGGACCACAACCACTGTATGATAATTTTATGAGATATGAATCACCAGACCCTACTAGAGAGTTTCTTTATGTTTATGGGGCATCAATACTATGTAAGAGGCGTCGTCTACCATTCTATGCTTTTCGAACTTACTATGGAGACATACTGGGTCTATCTGGTGGGATAATGGGCTACCTACTAAATACCTTGCTTCCGAATTTCCACGTCTCGTCGACGATCAACTCTCTTCTATTCCCATTCTGCACTTCGGAAAGGACGACCAAGTCAGCATCTGCGCCATCATCCAGGCAGCCCTTGAGGCCTTGGAATCCCAGCATGGCAGCAGGTGTGGAGGTGACGGCTTTGAGTGCCTGCGGAATGCTGGCGCCTGTGAAGTTTAGGAAGTTATTGACGCACTCGATCAATGTGATGGAGCTGAGGATATCTCTGTTAGCTCGTGCCTTCTGGTTTCGCTAAGTTGTCGAACAGTCCGACTTACCTGCCAGCGATTCTGTCCGAGCCCTCCAGAATCAGCTTCGGTCCCTTCTTCACGATTTGGCTTGTGCAATCCCCGTTAGTCCACTGGTACGTCCCATCTGGCAATCCTACAAGGTGCATGGCGTCGGTTACGAGAATGAACCCCTCGGGGTGCGCATTGAAGGCGATTTTGACGGTGGTCGGGTGCAAGTGCTCGCCATCCGAAATGATTCCAAAATACGGCCGGGGTAGACTTTCTGCGTTGCCGAGAACGCCGAAGATTCCAGGGTTCCGGTGATGCAGCGGCCGCATCGCGTTGAAAAGGTGGGTTATCATGGTGGCGCCGGCAGCCACCGCTGCCGAGGCTTCTTCGTAGGTGGCCTCCGAATGTCCGATGGAGTAGATGATGCCCCGGCTGGTCAGCTCGGGGATGAGGTTGGTCATTTGGCCAAGTTCGGGGGCTGCCGTGATCATCTTGATGCGGGGCGCTTCGTCGGGGTATTCGGCCTTCATGTTCTCGATCCCATAACAGTCGACCAGGTCATCGAAAGTCTGAGCTTGCCGCAATACATCGACGTTGTGGATGCCGTTTTTCGTGGGGTTGAGAAACGGCCCTTCACAATGAGCGCCCAGAGACTCTGCACCATCCTCGGCCAACTGCACGTGTCCAGACGGCCCGAGGAAGGGCAGAGCCCTCTTGTATAGCTCGCTTGTCTGGCTTGTGATAGTCGGGATGTAGGAGGTGACGCCGGTGCTCACCATCTGCTTATTCACATATCGCACCTTCTTGGCATACTCTGCAGGCTCAACTAACGATGAGAAGTTGAAGCCAAACGCCCCATTCAGCTGGGACTCGATGAGACCGGGGGACAGGATGCGGCCGCCTAGGTTGATGGTCTCATCGGGAAGGATGGAGTCATCAAAGAAAGCAGCTTGGCTTCTGACAATCTTCCCAGTCACCGAGTTTACCCACAAATCCTCGTCTACGAGCTTGTCGTCCTTCAGGATGCGACAGTTGGTGAACTTGGTGATGCCGTTGGCGCCATTCTTGGGCAACGCTTTTGGCGACGATGGCAGCGAGTGTGGCATGGTGCTGTGATAGATCAGATGAAGAGATATATAATAATAACTGTTCAGGGGGTTATGTGCCGTCCAGTAACAAGATAGTAGCCCCTTGGGCAAGTAGTTTGGTCTCCATGGACGATATATCAAGGGTCAGAGGAGCGAGGCGCCCACGAGTACTTATCGTGATCTGAATCACGTAAAAAGCGACGTGTGATGACGCTCCGGTGCAGCCGAAACCCGGAGTGGTTCCCACCTAAACGTCGGGATATCCCAGCTACTAGAAAGAGAGAGGGCCGATGATAAGTAACGTCAGTCAGCGTACCTAGACTAGACCGAAGACGATCACTGATGGGCCAAACTGCGGGTCTAAGCTTGACTTCACATTATCTCAACGCCGGGTGGGGCCGGTTGGTTGGATGGTTGGATGGGTCCTTCTCCCTTCCTACATGTATCGAATTCTCGAAGTTCCTTGCTCGTGGATTGTGACACGCACGACGAGACTGGGTGCAGTGAGTGTGTGACTGATGCCAATCTTTCCTTGCGCGGTGCAAGGGCTCCACGCCCAACACCCAACGCCTCCCCAGCAGCCGAGTCTAGCAACCTGTCGATAGGGGCATGTGAACCAAGCTCATGCTAGCATT
This sequence comes from Apiospora koreana, assembly GCA_017163955.1. Lineage (NCBI taxonomy): Eukaryota > Fungi > Ascomycota > Sordariomycetes > Amphisphaeriales > Apiosporaceae > Apiospora > Apiospora koreana. The sequence goes on along the minus strand of JAFHKQ010000005.1, from coordinate 2,377,794 downwards.
CGTGGTGCGTGGATAAGAGGTGATTGTAAGGCCTGTCATCGCAATCGCTAGCCTCCCGTCCTTGAGACTCTCGATTGGTCAGACGTCACTGATGTTATCTAAAAAGGTGTGTTGTGCACTGCACTTGTCATCATGGCCTTCTAGCTGGAGTATCGATCATCACCTAGTCTGGAACAGTCGTTCGCATACTATCGGGTCTGGGGTGAAACACTGATTGCTTGTGAGTTTTTGTGGTACGTAGCAGGACTTCTTCGTACAAAGATGGAGGTGAATCTCGACAACAACAACGACAACAACAACAGCGCTTGTCGAAAGGTAACGTTGCGGGACGACCTAGTAAACCTGCCCCGCGATGCACCGGGTGGGCACTTGGGCACTTGGGCACTTAACCTTAGAGCCTGGGGGAGGTGGGACCGTGGGAGGGAGGTGGGAGGCACCACCAAAAGTGGGCTAGCGGGAATCCTGCCAGCTTCCAATCATTTCCGGGCATGCTGACAGCCCAAGCGAAGGTTACCTCTCTCGACTGACTGCCGACTGTTGGTTTGTGCTTTGGAAAGGCTATCTATCGTACATTCATTCGGCCCGTCCGCAGGCAATACTATTATTGCCTCTCGCTGATAGTAGTGCTTTATTACTTACAGGAGTGCCAGTGCCGGTGCCAGCCAACCCGAAGCTTCGCCTAGAGCTTTTAGAAGTGCGTCCGGCTCATTCGTTCCCGTTACACACACCTTGTATACATTTCCGGCCTACATCCGGATCTGCCCTTCATGTGATCCAGGTGTCCCCGCCCAACCTAACGTAACACCGGAGACCCGGCGAGATCTCGACATGGCCAACGGAGACGGGGATCTTGACCCACTATGGCAGGACCTCGACTGGTACGTCCCCGGATCTGCTCAGGGACGCAAACACGGCGTTTTGGCTGACTATGGGCTAGGGCAATTGGTCAGACTCTGATCATGGGATGGGACGGCACCGAGATAACGCCACAAATCAGGAGCCTTATCGAACAACATCATCTCGGCTCTATACTTCTCACTGCTAAGAACCTCAAGTGTAAAGTCCCCCCTCCTTGGGATTGTTCCTAGTAGTACGGAGAGGGTGCCAGCTTAGGTATATTGCATGCCTGATTAGAACTGACATTATATCCGCAGCTGCCGAACAGACGGCAAGCTTGGTTCAGGAGCTGCAGACCATAGCTCACCAAGCAGGCCATCCTCACCCACTGCTGATTGCTCTTGACCAAGAAAATGGCGGCGTCAACAGTCTGTTTGACGAAGATTACATATGCCAGTTTCCTAGTGCTATGGGCATTGCTGCTACCGGTAGCACCGAACTGGCCTATAGCGTAGCCAAGGCCACAGCGACTGAAATATCGGCCGTGGGCGTCAACTTGATCCTAGGGCCCGTACTTGATGTTCTGACCAACGCCCGGCACCAGCCCCTGGGCGTTAGGGCTATAGGCGATGACCCCCAAGAGGCATCGCAATATGGCATTGCCACCTTGAATGGATACAAGGATGCTGGAGTCGCGACTTGCGGCAAGCATTTCCCATCGTATGGTAACCTTGACTTCCTCGGCTCGAGTTTGGACATGCCCATCATTACCCAGACACTCGAAGAGCTGAGTCTGAGTGCCCTGGTTCCGTTTCGCAATGCCATTGCTACTGGCCGCTTAGATGCCATGTTTATCGGCGGTGTTGGGATTGCTAATGCGGGAATGAACGTCATGCATGCTTGTCTATCTGAGCAAGTTGTGGATGACCTGCTCCGGAACGATCTTGGCTTTAGCGGTGTGGCCATTTCGGAATGCCTCGAGATGGAGTCTCTCATCCAAGAGTATGGCGTGAAAGGCGGTACGGTTATGGCGGTGGAGGCAGGTAATGATTTGGTCTTATTATGCCGTGCTCACGACGTCCAACTCGAAGCCATATCGGGCCTGAAATTGGGCATTGAAAACGGCATCATCTCCAGAGACCGCATCCAGATGTCAGTCAAGCGCGTACTGAAGATGAAGAGCCACTGTACATCTTGGCAAAAAGCTCTGAACCCTCCTGGGCTTTCCCTTCTCTCCAAAACTCACCCAACCCACTTGAACCTGTCAAGGAAAGCCTACGACCATTCTATAGCAGTGGTAAGGGATAAAGAGGGACTGCTCCCGCTTTCGCAAAGCTTGCTCCAGGAGGAGGAACTCTTGCTTCTGACGCCGCTCGTCAAGCCACTGCCCGCGTCAGCAGCTACAAAAAGCATGATGGAGAAGGCGGGTTCAAAGATAAACCCCGGGACACTGCATGACAAATGGGTTCACCAGGAGAGAGGCGCTATCATGAGTGGCGAGGGCGTCTTTCGAGAGCTTGGCCGCTCCATCGCTCGTGCTCGGCATGGGAAGCTATTGCATACCTCATACACAGCGAATGGGCTTCGACCAGGTATGATCATATCCTGTTTTATCGCTTGAATTGTTTAGCTAACTTGACCAAGTTCACGAAAATCTGATTCACCGTGCATCGTCCATCATTCTGGTGACAGCTGATGCAAATCGAAATCTCTACCAGTCGGGATTCACCAAGCACGTCGCGATGATGTGCCAGATGCTTCGCGCTACGGGTCAAAAGAAGTCACTGGTGGTAGTGGCCGTTAGCTCGCCGTATGACTTTGCCATGGATAAGTCCATCGGGACCTATATCTGCACGTTTGACTTCACAGAAACGGCCATGGCCTCTCTCGTTCGTGCTCTATATGGCGATTTCGTCCCCCAGGGGTCGATGCCCGGCACAATGCGGAAGGCTAAGAAGGTTACGAAGAGCAGACAACAGTGGCTTGTTGAAAGTTACGACCCTGAAAGAGACGGTCATGCTCTTGATGAACTCTTAAGCCTCCTATCACGCTCAAGTACGCCGAGTTTGCCCTACAGCGCCTGTAGCTCCCACACGTTTCTATTGTTTAACCCTAGCGTCGAGGAGTCGCATTATGTTGTTCGGAACAGCAGCACCCAAGCTCTGTACGGCTTTGTGGCAACATACTACACCAAAGGCCTAGGCTCTATTGGTGGCATATTTGTCGACCCTTCCAAACGTAATGTGTCGATTGGCAGATCATTGCACCGCAGGGCTGTCAGGACACTACTCCAAAGAAAGGGAATTCAGAAGATCCAACTAGGGACATCATTCCCAGCCGCATTCCTTGGTGTCCCCGTAGATGATCAGAAGACTTGGTTTACCAACATTGGCTGGGATACTCAATTCCCTAGACGCCTGACGAATATGGCCATAGATGACCTGCAGTCATGGGCTGCTCCAGAAGGCCTCGCGCAGAGTATCCAGCGAGCACTCATCTGCTTCGACCTGATCCAGGGACTCGAGAATGCCGAGAGTGTGCTGAACCTCGTGGCTACCCATGCCAGTCCCGACGTTGTCGAGCTCTACAAGTTCGCATTGACGGGACGAGCCTGCGGCGTCGTCCGGGCCAAGACGACGGCCGATGACCTTCTCGCCACCGTCATCGTCTGCCCGCCGGGCAGCCATCTGGCCAACTACGTTCCGACGCTACAGCCCACGACTTCGCGCGAGATTATCGGCGGTATCATTGCCCCTATTGTGCCGTCGACGGCCCAATCGACTTTGCTGCTGCAGGGCCTGGCCCTCATGGGGTTGAGGCAGAACAAAGGCCACAAAGCTACTAGGAGTGTGCTGAACTATGTGAGTGCCGAGAGACTTTCGCTTCCGCCTCCTGGCATATTACATGCTGACTAACGCAACCATAGGTGCTCGAGGATTTTCACGAGCCCCTCGCGGCCATGGGGTTTGAGATTCAGCAAACGTTTGACGAAGTTACGAATTCACCTGATACAGTAAGGAATCACTATCCATACCCATACCAATATCACTAGCCAGTACAGACATGATCCATCACACTTTTACTAACACATGTCATAGTTTGTCGATATCGCGTAGTTTATATTGAATTATTGTTGGATCTGCCTATCTTGTCTTTAGGGAGTTACCTTACATGTTACATCCTTTAAACTTGTATAATTAAGCGTCGGGACACGATGGGTTTCAAAGAAGTTGCGGCTGCACTTGCTGGAAGATCGGTCCTGGATCTAAGCGGGTTGGCGGTTAGGCGAAGGGGGAGCCAAAGCGCGTCGCTCCCAAAAGAGATATAGAGAGGAGAGAGACAAGGGACATGGCGTGAGGCATCTGAGAGCTGTGCCACTTGAATTTAAATACCGAAATTTTCTTTATTATCATGATACGATTCTTGGACCTCGTTAGCTCTACGGAGCCTGCGGATAAGCAAACCCCTGAATCCTTCGTGGTAGTGATGTTGCCGGTTCCTCATGCCCACGATAGAGGTGGCAAGGGTCGCGTTATGTACCCGGTAATTGTTTGAATTTTATGGCATTAGTGATTAACACCTATGTATTTATGTAGTCGTGCACGTTTGGGATATCGAACACGACTTGAACGGGGAAGCCGGCGGCCAGAGCAACCTCGGTCAAACCCACCTTCCCTAAGCGAAAGACGCAATGAAAATCATGCTCAGAAATAGACGGCGTGCAGGAGGGCAAGGCTTTGGTCAGGGGTTGGGAGCCGTTAGGGAAAGGAGGGTAGTATTTTGTGATTTGGAAACGCCCCCCGAGAGACGGCAACATGACATTGGAGAAAAGATGCATGCAAGATAGCTAGCTCAACTACGTACCATATGTCAGTCCCTCGCTTTGACGTAGCACAAACATGGGGGGTTAGATAGGGAATTGAAAAGGAGGCAGATAAAGAGATAGAGAAGAGAAGAGATCTGGGGAAGACATGATTTTATCAACGTGAGTACTTAATTTGACTGAGGACATACATACAGTAGCTGACAGCAAAACTGGTCACCCCACAGCGGGTATGGATGGTTCGTTCGTAGTCGGGTGCTCTAACCTAGGCTCTAATGACAGGGCACTACCCACTACCACACTAATAATTCCGGGGGGGCCAGGGTCATTGATAGAAGAAGCTTCAGTGCTCCACCTCCGCCTTTGGCCGGTTCAAACGACATACAGTAGAAGGTCCCGATCAATCAGATTGGTTAGAAGATGGGCTTTGCTTTACCGACTTGTAGGCATGGTGATGAAATGAGGTACATAAGAAGCATGAGCACTCGCAGTATTGCACTGCCTCCAATCCAATCCTGGGCTGGCATACGTAAACGGGGCCAAGGGGACCTACCTACCTCATAGCTACATGTACACACGGGCATGCATGTGCATAGCGAATGGAGAGTAAGCAAAACATCCAGAGCAAATGATCCTCCTCGCTTGGGCCATGACCTTCTGCCTTGTCTCTTCCTGCCTTTGAACCAAGAGGTATATGCTCATGCGACCGCGACGGCAAGGCGAGCCGCGAAACAGCGGATAGACACACCTGTTGCACCATCACCCCCCAATAATCGAGAACCACTAGTCATAACACTGTCGCAAACGGCCTAGAAACAGTGGAAGGCATAGAGCCATCTCAACCGGGTTACTCGAGGTGACCCTTCGGAGCCATCAGTCAGGCGAACGTACAACTGAACCGATCAAACACTCGAAACAAGCATACAAGCATTGCCCCGACGACCCGACGACCCGAACGAGGCCCTCCCGCTCTCTCCACTCGACAGACCATGCCCCGGATCCGAACGGGGTCATGACAATGCAATGGCAACCTTCAATTCAATGCCGCCGGCCATGCCGTCTGGCGCCAGCCCCAGCGACAATATGGGGCTGAACGGTCCCATGGGCCCCGGACTAGGTATCGACGCTTTTGATCAAGACCTCGCTTTCGACGAGTCTATCCTGTGAGTCGCTGGCTGTGCTGGATGTATCCCTTGTTCTTCTTTAGTTCCGTCGATCATATATTTGTCCCGTGTTCTTGGTTGTCGCATACTATCATATCATCCCAACCAATATGTGAGGCGAAGAAGCAATGCGTGCCGTGCCGCATACTTTCAACTCAACTTCACCGACATCGAAACACCCCCAAGCGACGACTCATGTACATGCTGTATTAAGTAGTCTAAAACTGACAACTCGGGATGGTCATGTAGTGATAATGTGAACGGAGGGCTGCACGGCCTGCCTTTTACTCCCACCTACGAATTCGAGAACTTCTCGACCACCTTCGAAGACCCTTTTAACTACGCGAAGCCATACGAGATTGCGCCGGACCCAAATAATGCCTTCCACAACGAGGATGCGTCGCCGCAGCAGCTGGACGACAAGCTGCTCGGCTTCTCCGCCCCCACCATAAAAGCGCAGCCCGTCGACGACACGACGGGCGCCATGTCGGAGCTGACTCTGTCCGCGGAGCTATACGGCATGTTCTTTGTCGCCGAGGACGTGTTCGGCGGGGAGACGACCGGCCGGCCGCTGGAGCTCACCTGCTACCGGCGCAACCTCTGGCAGTGCTCGGGCCAGATCACCATGCCGCGGCACTGCACGCAGGTCATCAACGAACAGGGGCGCGCAGTGCCCATCGTAGAGTTCTACGCCTCGATATCGGCCATGGAGTCCATCGAAGGCAAGGCGACCGAGATTATCTCCATCCCGTGGAAGAGCAGCAACCCGGCCCTCGGCGAGGGCCAGGAGACCAAGACGGCCGGTCCGCCGCCCAAGTCGGCGCTCGATCTGACCGGCGGCCAAGAGATAGACGGCCACCGCGTAAGCCTGCCCGTATCGTGGAAGCGCCTGCAGTTCAAGTCGGCCACGGCCAACAACGGCCGCCGGAAGGGGCTGCAGCAGCACTATGTAGTCCAAATATGTCTCCTGGGCAAGATGAAGGCGGGCGGCGAGCTCATGAAGATTGCCGAGATCCAGAGTGGTCCCGTCATCGTACGCGGCCGAAGTCCCCGCAACTTCGACAGCAGAAAGGATGTCCCGCTGTCCGCCGAGAAGAAGGCTGGCAGCGTCGAGCGCCTACGAGCGCCAAGCGACGGGACGGTAGACAATGGTAGCGGCGCCGGCGGAAGCAGCAGCAACAGCAACAGCAACAGCAACAGCAATAACAACAATAACAACAATAATCACGGCATGGCGCATGTGAATAATTTAAAGCACGAGCGTTCGGACATGACCCAAAATCTACATAGATACCAGAGTATCGGAGGTGCTATGGAAACGCCAACAACAGCTATGAACGATTGGAATACTACTCCAACGCCGAGTTACGCCAATATACAACAGGGTAATAATACAACCCAGCACCCCTCGAAGAAGATGTCCATATCGCCTAACCTCAGCCGACCTCCCGTGCCATCGTGGTCCTCGAAAGACGGCGCACCCTCCCATTCCTCCAGCGGCGGCAACAAGACCCCGCACAAAACACATTTCTCTTCTTCCTCCAAGGGCGGCGGCTCGTCGTCATCGACGACCGCCGCGGTGGTCTCGACGCTGGGGCCCATCAGCCTCTCCCTGTCGGAGGACGAGCGCAGCCCCAACAACCGCTCGACCTCGGACACGACGCTGCAGAGCCCCCGCCTGAACCGCGCCGGCACGAACCAGAGCCACGGCAGCCCCTCCGAAGAGACGGAGCAGCTGTACGAGTACTTCCCGTTGAGCATCGATGATTGGACACCCTTGGTGGATACCGTATACCGTGAGTACCTATTATGGCTGACTCCTGCACAAGGTATTGATACTAAAGCTTACCGAACTAGGACCGCACATCGTTCATCATATCGCGGTACCGCAAGAGATCCAGGCCCAGAAAGTCAGGAGCAAGGCAAAACGGTACTTCTCCGCGGAATGACATTGACAAAGAAACCCAACTTTGTCAGCCGGATGATCCTTCTGAGTGAGTAGAGGGGCCATCTATCTTCTTTACGCTAGAGATGAAGTACACGAGACAGTAGTGATAGTTTGGTGCGTTCTGGCGTTTGCCTTGTACTGATGATTTGTTGAGAGTGTGAACTATGTAGGGGCCATGGGGGCTATGAACTTGGTGGGCGGGGTGTGGATACTAAGTAGGCATGCGAAGCCACTGTTGGTATATTTTTGACGTCTAGTTCGGGGGGGTCTGACCACTATACCCTTTTGTCCCTTCTTCTGGATATCTTCTTGGTTTTACGTCTCACATTCGGTGGTTGATTCTTCCATGAATATTATGCATGTTTTGATTATAGCATGGAATGCCCAAAAGGAGTATCGACGCTCGAAAATACGAAATTGTGTGTAATATGAAAATGCCATCCCGTTCCTTGGAAGCGCCTAACGAAAAAAGAAATGACCATAACCATGGTAATACCCTTCCTTAGATGAATCTGCCCGTTGTCAACTAAACCCGCTATATTCCACCTGAAATGCATTTGAATGCATATATGCTTCGATGCTTGTGTACGTGAGGTATGACTTTATATATGTTTGTTTTACCCATCTCTCCATCCTCAGGCTGCGAGAGTCTGTTTTATGGGTATACCAACTACTGCACCCCTTGCACGCCCTCGGTGCAGGCCAGCGCCACGGCGGCGCCGAGGATGGAACTCTCGAGCGCGGGAACCAGCTCGATGGCGCCGCGGTGCTGGCTCTGCCCGCCGACGAGCCGGTCGATGTAGCGCTGGCAGTGGGCCTGGTAGGCCGGGTAGTGCTGGATGACGGAGCCGTTGAAGGCGACCTTGGTGCGCTCCAGGGCGTGCTCGGCGGCGGTTTCGGCCACCAACTGCAGGGGTGCCGTAGCAGCAGAAGCAGCAGTGGCGTTTTGTTCATGTTCATGTTGTTGTTGTTGTTGTTGTCGTTTTTGAGTCTGGTAGGTAATGTACTCGGCCTCGGTCTCGTGCCGCACTTCCCAGAGCGAGAAGACCGAGGCGGCCAGGAGGGCGGCGGAGCGCCGCGAGATGAAGGAGGCTAGGGACCGGATGGCGGTCAGGTCGGAGATGGTGGGTTTCACTGTGGATGGGTGTGTGGCGGCGAAGTAGGCGAGGGCGGTGTCGAAGGTGGGGGTTTGGTCACTGGAAAAGACAAACGTTAGCAAGTGGTTTCCCCTGTGCACTGGACATGGCCTGAATCGGCAGGATCATGTTTTAGATAGGGACGGGCGGGACTTACGCTTCGATCCTAGATAAAGTAGCTGTGTCGAGGGAGTACGGTTCCTTTAGAGACGGCGGCACCACGCCGCCGAGCAACCCAATCTCCTCGATGGCTTCAATCAGGGCGAAACGGCAGATCTCGCCCAGATAGAAACCGGCGACGAAATGTTCCAGGGGCTGGAAGTCGGGGCGCGGGTGCGCCGCGCTAAGGAGCTTGTCCCACCGCGTCATGGGCAGTATGTCCTTCCCGAACATGCCCAGTTCGGTATTCACAATAACGTGGCTGGCCGAGTCGAACCAAGTATCCGGGCGCTTTCCAAACTTGCCCCGGCCAAAGGCGGAGACGGGCAGGTGAACCGCGATGTTGGTCCCGGTGCCCAGAATCAGGCCGAACCTGGTCGATTCGTGCACGTACGCCTGGGAAAGCAGCGTTGCGGACCCATCGTTCACGATGGCGCCCAACTGCACGTTCAGTCCAACCTTTGTGCAGGCGGTTTCTATGATGGCGCCAAGATCTTGGCCTAATAGTCCATTTGTCGCAAGAAACCCCTTTCCCATGCCCAGGAGGAGACCACCCCCTAATGACGTTTGTCTAATTGGACCATCATGTTAGTAAAGACTGAGAATCGGGATCGAAAATACAACTTACTCTACTGGGAAACTCCATGCCAGGCCCATGGGCAACGGGCTCTCAAGCTCTCGCCCCTGTACGTCGCCCGCCGAGAGCACGTCCTTGATCCGGGCCGCCATCCAGTCGAAGAATGCCATTCCCTCGAGCAGCTTAAGCTCAGGGGTGATCTTGAAAGTGTCGATCCGGACGATGCTGCACTCGCTGCCCGGCACCTCCCGGCTCCTCAGCTCGACCAAGGCCACGCGCAAGGTCGACCCGCCGACGTCCAGAGCCAGAAACTGGCCCGTCTCTTGGCCGGACGGCAAGAGGTGGTTGTAGGAGGGCAACATGGATTCGGCATGGCTCTGCATCCGCTCCCGGAATTGCAGCTTCAGCTGTGTCGAGAAGCCACGCAGCCGGTCGCCATCGAGGGGCCCCATCAAGAGCTCCTCAGCCTCCTTGAGGAAGTCCTCGATGGTCCTAGGCCTCGGCCGCAGTGATGGTGTTGTTCCATCGATATGGTGCTCCTTCAGCACGGCTGGACTGATCCAGAAGGCGAAAAGAGCCTGCAAGAAGGACCGGCCCCGGACTAGGGTCTTCAGGGCTGCTAACATGGCTCTCCTAAGAATTATCATGGCGGAAGCAAACGACTGCATGACATTGGGGTTGAGAATGGAGAGCCTCGCTGGTTTTTAAGAAGCCAAAAGAAAGAAATGTCTTATAGTCACGCAAACATGTGTAAATGTACGGCGTAATGGAGGGAAGGCACTATCCAGGTATACGAATAGGTAGGGAGAACGTGACAGCAATCGCCATTTCCACCACGAAAGAGGCGATCTCAAGACGGAACGGCAGGCTCTGGTTGTGTGTCAAGATTCGTATAGACTGGAGCGGGACGAATGGAACATGCCGGTCCCGAGCAAGCTTGGGATGGGATGGTATGTTTGAGAGACAACAATAGCAGCAACAATAAAGAGCGAAGGTAGGGGAAGGGAAATCTATGCCCCTGTCCGTCAATATGGTATGTCTCTGTGACGGGAAGATGCCACCATTACCGAACACGGACGCTAACAGTGGTTGCAGGTTACAGCAGACGGACAAGGCAAAGGCAGGTCGATGGGGAAAAACAAATTAAGGATTCACCAATAGATCGACGTAGATTGACAACAACACATGAGTTGGATCGACGGGTAAGGCAGTCAGACTCAGCAGGTGTGCAGCTCGCACGATAATTTTCTCAATTAGCCGTATAGCGAATGTCGCAGAAGATGGGTGCCACCAACAAGCACCCAAGGGAGAATGCGCGATGTTGAAGGATTGGGGTTCGTAACAGCGTCAACAGTGGAAAGCGATGCTGCACATGCACATGCACACAACACACACACAACATACACCATACACAATACACTCTCTCTAACCTGGTCAATAAGTAGAGGTAGGTAGGGCGTTTCAGTGGCAGACAATAGGTACAATAGAACAGGCTTGGCGTAGGACAACGAGGGCCTTCCCCTTGCGTGCTCATGGCATTTTTCAGATGTCGATGTTGAGATGTAACGTTGTAACCTAAGAGCCATCAGTCAAGAAGAAGTGGGCCTGGATCTGGAAACGTTAGATTGCGGCTAGAACACTCACCAGGGAGGAGGGAGGAAGCAACATTGCGAGTCGATGGTCGATGGCCGGAAAGATTTCCAAAGTGGAAAAGGATCGTCGTCACAGTCATTTATTATTATGATTATTATTGATTGATGCTTCTCGAAGCCGGTGGCCGACCATCCCATCAGCCATCTGCATCTGCATGAGCGCGCCACATGCTGACAACATTTGAAGCTACAACTCTGTCCGCTTAGCCTAAGGTTTAAGCCGATGCTTGAGTGGTGGAGGAAAATGAACAATGGCCGCCCTTCGCAACACCAGCCAACTTCGTCTTCTCTTATTGCACCGGCAGATTTCAGCGTCACATTTCTGACTTGCATGCTGACAATGGATAAAAAGAACATCTGCACTTGTAGATTGGATTACGACGAAAAGCGAGAGGCGTCTCCCCGCTCGATGCGGCTGAGATATCTTTGTATATGTAGCCGTGTTTCCCGTCAGATGCATGTATATTCCTTCGTTGCCTCTTACCTCTGTCTAAGTGTCTAAGGCCTCGATTCAATTCGTGCGACGATGTGCCCTATCATACTGTCAACTTTGGAGCATGCTTACATGTACTTGACTTAGCTAACCAGTCCAGAGAGCAGAGGGCGTCATGGACCAACCAGCGTACACCTTGAGGAATCAATCCCCCCTCCCCCCATTGGAGGGGTCATCTTACAAGTACTACTAGTGGAGAGCTGTAACTTCACATACAACGTTCATCTGGTCATCGGTCATCTGTCCGTCCCCCGATTACCTGTCACCTTCCTACAACCATCCTCTCCCCCATACATGGCCGGCTTGTACTGCAATGTACAACTAACGCCGACGATGCGCACGCAGGTACCGCATATCTATTACTCATATCGGTCATACAATAGCCTGTTCCGCCGACCGTCCAGCCGTGATTTCCCTCTCAGGCTCTCGCCCACCCATCAGGTGCAAAGCAACACATGCCATTTGGGGAGCTCCACCCGGTGCAAACCGGCCAAAAGCGCAAGCCGGCCAAAACGTTCCATCTTATCGGGATAGTCTAGGGGTCTCAACGCCGGCTGGGTCGGGAGCTATGATGAGAACTTGCACCTCCAATGATGATATGCCTGCCCCTCCACATGTCACACTCCAGCCCAGGGGGACGAACCTTGAGCAAGAGGTAGTCAAGCCATCGAGGGCGAATGGGATGGGTACGTGGGGAGAGCTCTGGAAGTCTCTCCCCCGACTGGTGATACATAGAGCAAGATGGCGTAGAATTCCAGTTCTTTGCCTTTCGGTAGATCCCTTTTTCATGCTGACGGTTCCCGCCGAACCTTCCTGGACTGTGAACTGAACCGACACTTCTATTTATCTTCTTATATGAGAATACACCAAAAGCCCATTTGCATGCAAGTAGCAGTTCTCCTGAACAATCTACATACCTACCCCTAACCACCTATTCACCATTTGTAACAAGTCTTCTTTCCGAATCGGGAAACACCTACCACCCACCATGAGACTTATCATCCGCGACGATGCAGAGCTTGCCAGCTCGTACGTAGCCAACTATGTCATTGACAGAATCAAGCATTTCAATCCTACATCCGCACACCCCTTCGTCCTCGGCCTGCCTACCGGGTCGAGTCCCATGGGCGTCTATAAGATATTGGTTGAGAAGTATAAGGCTGGATTGGTACGCCCCGACAGCTCCCTGGCGTATAGCTGATACTGACCTATGTGACTGCTAGATCTCCTTTGAGAATGTTGTCACATTTAACATGGTAAGACTCACCTTCTGGTCAGACAAACGGCGGTTGTAAATAGCGGCTTATACCTAACAACCCACCTTTGTAGGACGAGTACGTCGGGATCCCGCGAGACCACCCCGAGAGCTACCACTCCTTCATGTGGAAGCACTTCTTCTCCCACGTCAACGTGAAACCCCACAACGTCCACATCCTGGACGGCAACGCGGCGAACCTGGAGGCCGAGTGCGTGCAGTACGAGGACAAGATCAAGGCCGCGGGCGGCATCGACCTGTTCCTCGGCGGCATCGGCGAGGACGGCCACATCGCCTTCAACGAGCCCGGGTCCAGCCTGGCGTCCCGGACCCGCGTCAAAACGCTCGCCTACGACACCATCCTAGCCAACTCGCGCTTCTTCGACGGTGACGTCGAGAAGGTGCCCCGCATGGCCCTGACCGTGGGGGTCCAGACCGTCCTCGAGGCGCGCGAGGTCGTCGTCATCATCCTCGGCGCCCGCAAGGCCCTCGCGCTGCAGAAGTGCATCGAGCAGGGCGTCAACCACATGTGGACGCTCTCCAGCCTACAGCTTCACCCGCACCCCATGATTGTCGCCGATGAAGACGCCACCCTGGAGTTGCAGGTCAAGACCGTCAAGGTATGAAGCTTATCTCACAAGCACCTAGAGCGAACTTCTACTCCAACCTCAATCAGCCCCTATAATACCACTCCAACCCCTGCGTTTGACTTCCTCCCTAACCAAACGACATGAAAACAGTACTTCAAGAGCATCGAGCTCGTCGCCCGCGCGCAAGGTTTCGAGCAAATTCTCCCGTCGGCGGTCCGGACGGGCCAAACCTCCATCCCCAAGACCGTGGTCGAAGAGGCCGCCTCGCCGACCATCATCTCCTCGCCGACGATCCTGCAGCCGCAGCCCGTGACGTCGCGCCTGCTTCGCGCGAGCCCGGCGACCGAGTACCCCGTGCGCTCCGTGTCGCCCGACCTGATGATGCCCGACCTGGTGCCTGACCGCATGGCCGAGCGCGTGGCGGGCGTGCCCGACCTGACGCGGCGCCTGACCCCGAACCCCACGGAGCAGATGCGCCGGAACAACAGCAGCAGCGTCGAGCTGGTCCCGGACCGCATGGCCGAGCGCGTCGCCGGCGTCCCCGACCTCATGCGCCGCCTCACGCCCAACCCGGTCGACCAGCACCAACTGCCACGCAGCGGCAGCAGCACCGACCTCGTGCCCGATCGTATGGCGGACCGTGTCAAAGGCATCCCCGACCTTACGCGACGGCTGACGCCGAATCCTGAGCAGCAGCAGCAGCAGCGAGTTGCCAGCGTCGGGGCGTGAAGAGGCTAGGTAGTCAGTTGGCAAAACCAGGGCTACTTTAAAGTCTTTTTCTTCTGTCTCCATTCCCTCGTTTCTGGGCTGGGCATTTCTGAAGGTTCGGAATGGGCACAATGGAGTTTTAGGGCTGCGAGCTGTGTTTCTTTTGCTCATGCCTGGGTTTCGAGGTTTTCCAACCTCTGTCCGGTCGTTTAGAAAGGAGCGGGGAGCTCAACATACCATTTTAACCAGTCTGAAGATTGCCATAGACGAAGTTACCTACTCACATTAGGACGATGTCCATTGCGAAGTGTATATTGGAGTAGTTCGCAGGATTCATGTCATGAAGTTAGATACCCTAAAGAGACACCCTTTCGCAAGATATGTGGCTGCTTGGTTTCGATTGTGTACCTACTTACTACGGTGTGTGTAATTTGTTCAGGGGGTGTCGCTTCTTCAATTACTTAGCGTAACTTTCCCCGCGATTTCCAGTAAGATTAGCGCTTACAGTGAGGGTCAGTTTCCCGCCCACCGCCTGCCGTGCGACGCTACAATGAAACTGTTCCTACACCAGCACCGGGTATCGATCTAATAATGAAACCAGGCGTTTAATGGGTGCATTCTGTATTTACGGTCGTAAGAACTCATTCCCGGCTGCCTAACAAGATATGGCTGGCCATGGCTGCCTACTGAGGAATGGAAGTCAGTGTGATATATCATATATGTAACCCTGATTGGAGGTTAAGGTTAAAAGACGAGCTTGGCGTATAGGAAAGCGGAGAGTACCACCTACTCTTGAGGAATTATCCTACCCTACTCAATTGCCGGAACCCATGCCTGCGCAATCCACAACGGTTCCTACTTCACCGCATTACTTCACACACTCCAAGCAGCTAAAGGTCAACGTCGCTCGCTACAGCTGAACTCTCGGTCATGCGTCCAAAAGAGATTGTTTGCTTTCAACCTCACACTCACCCACCATGCTCGTATTGACCTTCGCATGATCTGCCCCCGTCCGTCCCCCGTCCCCGTCCCTCGTCCCCCGTCCCGACCCTTCCATCCGTTCTGGCCATGCGCCCGCGACACACACGGAGGCAGATCACCTTCTTGGGAAGGTCACATTTCCAGATTCTAGATTGCATCTTACATAGCACCTGCCATCCTATCTTGCGCCCAGCGCCGCCTTTCCCTGCATTATCGTATATGTCTTACCCTTGGAGAGTCCACCGTCCGACAGTTATGTTGGTTGGCGAGGGTAACTCCGGGAACAGGATCTCATCCCCAACGCGATGCAACATTGACAAGCACTAGCCTTCGGCCACTCGGCCTCCCAGAGGAGCATATGATCTACACACAAACGTGCTCTGCCGTTACTCGTCGTCTGCCGCGAGTGCTGGTCAGAGGGCAATCACCAGCAAAGAAGCATGGCTAGTGGGGGGTTGAACTCGATCGACAGAAAGGTACTATTTAGTGCCAAGAAGGTGCCCATTCGTCCACATATTTATCGTGTCTTGTGGTATAAGTGCAGGGTCACGGACAGATCGGATTAGATGGTGATATCACGGTCTCAGTCTCCGAAGCCAAGTGGCTTCCATTGTGGTTGAGGTGCCTGACTTGTCGTTGCCGTTGACCCAAGGTCTCGCGCGCGCCGAACCTTGATTCGCTTACAGACTGGCATGCAATTTCCACCCTCCTTCCGTGGCGGCAGCGAATCATATTGCTCTTCACCCGGCCCTCGCCAAAATCAATGATCTGCGTATCTCAAGCCTACATGGAATTAACCATGGTTGGTTGGTGTGTTGCGTGGGAAGGGTCTCTCTGGCCAATAGGCACCCCCACCGTTCCCCGTCAGCTGCCACTTATGAGGTATGTTAGTACAGGATTGATTGCCCAACGATGCTGCGGGGGTCGCATTGTCCAACGTTCAAAGCAAGCATATGGTCAGCTCGGTTGTACGAGTGTGCCTGATTTGGATATTGTGTACCTGGCGACGTAGCGCTTGAGGTCGGGAACGCGCAAGAAGTGTGTGTGTGTGTGTGTGTGTGATCCACCCGACGAAGCTCGAGGTACCTGAACAGCTCCTTCTTTAGGCACTCGCCTCGCAATACAAAAGAGACATCACCGCCGATGTTGCATTTGAAAGGGGGTATACTCCGTATTAACTTGACATATTGAAAAGTGCCGCCGAAACTGCTGTTCATCATGGCTTGCTAGCTCACGGAACCCGCGGAAAAGCCCCCTAAAAGTACTGCGTGGATCGATCCGTCTGCTGTTCACCTACAGACAAACCAACACAATACCCACAGCTATTAAGAGTTCGATTGAGTTGATAAGCTGAGCAATTCCCATTCATTAATAGAATTGTCTCTGGCTTCTTCAAACAGTCACTCTCTTCTTCCTCTTCCACGACACCTTTGTCGACATGGCTGGACGTTTCCAGAACCAGAGCCCTGGGGCTCCCAGGAGAACCGTCTTTGCGTTCATATGTGCCATCACGCTGTTACTATTCGGTTTATTTGCCGCTATAAACTTAAACGACCCAGTCCAACGTAGCCTCAAAGCAAGGCAAGCAGCCAACGACATCCGTTCTGCGACAGAGGCACGCGCCAAGGCAACAGGCGACAAGTATCTGCTCGGAGTAGGAAAAGCAGATATCACTGGACCCGTAGTCGAGCTTAATCTTGCGGGATATGCCAGTCTGCCTCAGGTCGGCTCCGGCTTGCGACAGCGTATTTATTCTCGGGCCTTCATCGTCGGAGATGTCAACAAGCCCAAAGACCGATTCGCCTATCTGGTTCTCGACACTCAGGGTGGTGACACTGCCGTGAGAAATGGCATTCTGGAGGGACTGGCAGCGCTGGGAGGAGACTATGCCATGTACGGCCAGTCCAACGTCGCAGTCACTGCCACGCATTCCCACTCCGGACCTGGGGCTTGGTTCAACTATTTGTTGCCGCAGATCACCAGTCTTGGTTTCAGCAAGCAAAGCTACCAAGCCATCGTAGATGGAGGCGTTCTCTCCATCAAGAGGGCCCATGAGTCAATGCAAGAGGTTAGTATTATTAGCCTTATGGTATTTTTAGTTGTTATAATTACGTTGACTGACATCGTTTCGAACAGGGCTACCTCGATATTGGTACGATCATAGTACTCAAGCCATGTATCCGTCTGCTAACTTGCACTAGGTACCGTGGATATTGACGATGGCAACTTGAGCCGCAGTCTCTATGCCTATCTAGCCAATCCAGAGTCCGAGAGAGCCAAGTACTCCACTGACGTGGACAAGGAGATGACGGTCCTCAAGTTCAAACGTGCTTCTGATAGCAAAAGCATTGGTGTCCTTACCTGGTATGCCGTGCATGGCACTTCGATGCTGGAGAACAACACACACGTGTCTGGCGACAACAAAGGGGTTGCTGCAACCATGTTTGAGAAAGCGATGAAAGATGACGCCTCGGCAGCGCCCGGCTTCGTGGCCGGATTCTCTCAGGCCAATGTTGGTGACACTACGCCCAACGTTCTGGGAGCCTAGTAAGTCTGATTTGGGAGCCAAATAATCTGGGCTTAACTAACAATTCCCAGCTGTGATGATGGATCAGGTGCCATGTGCAGCTTGGAGAACAGCACGTGTGCCGATGGTAAATCTCAGTCATGCCATGGTAGAGGACCCCTTTTCCAGAATGTGGACCTCGGCGTGAGCAGCTGTTATGAAATGGGAAGGCGTCAGTATGCCGGAGCAAAATCTGCCTATGTGAGAAACCCCTGGTATAATACCCACCATCTCGTACTAATAACTTCAAGGACTCGCTCGCTTCTTCGGGCACACCGGTGGTTGGTTCAACTGTCAAGTCCTTTCACTTCTTCCAAGATATGCAATATTACAAGTTCCCCCTGGAAGATGGGCGCATGGTGCAAACATGTCCTGCCGCGCTAGGATACTCTTTTGCTGCTGGCACCACAGACGGCCCCGGCGCTGCCGACTTCACCCAAAACAACCCAGGCATACCCACGGCGTCGCCATTCTGGGGAATTGTTAAGGGCATCTTGAGGGAGCCCAGCCCTGAGCAGAAAGCTTGTCAGCAACCCAAGCCGGTGCTTCTCGACGTCGGCGAGCTGAGCGTTCCTTACGCCTGGTCCCCCAACATTGTCGACATGCAGCTGCTGCGCGTGGGTCAGTTCATCATCATTGTCAGCCCGAGCGAGGCGACGACCATGTCAGGGCGCCGTTGGCGCGCCGCTATCAAGAACGCCGCTGCGTCCGAATTCCTTCAGGACACGGAACCGGTAGTCGTCTTAGGCGGTCCTGCGAACACGTACGCCCACTACGTCGCCACCCCCGAAGAATATGGGATCCAGCGATACGAAGGCGCCTCGACCTTGTTTGGCCAGTGGCAGCTTCCCGCTTACATCAACCTGACCGTGAGCAACATCGGCTATCTAGCCCCGACGGCCACCGGCGCACCGCCGCCGGGTCCGTCCCCGCCCGATAACCGCGACAATTCCCTGTCATTCATTTCGGGTGTGGTCTACGACAACACACCCATCGGCAAGAAGTTTGGCGATTGCACGACCCAGCCGTCGGCCACCTACGCCCGCGGCGCCGTGGCCAACGCCACCTTTGTAGGGGCCAACCCTCGCAACAACCTGCGCCTCGAGGGGACATTTGCCGCCATCGAGAAGAAGGACGGCAACGGCTGGGTGCAAGTTCGCGATGACAGCGACTGGGACCTCGTTTACACGTGGAAACGCACAAACGGGCTCCTCGGGTACAGCGACGTGGTCATCAGCTGGGAAACGGGCCTGAACGCGGAGCCCGGTACCTATCGGACTCGCTACTTTGGAGATTCCAAGGCCGCAGTCGGTGGTGGTATCAGCGCCTTCGAGGGTGCCAGTAACACATTTACAGTCACATAAGGTGGCAGCGTAATGAGTAATGATAATCGAGTATATAGGGGATCCGATCTGGGACAGTTTATGATATTCTAGCCTATTTAATTAATCCGCATAGGACAAAATTGAAGTCTTGTGAAGGCCTCAGAGCCATTCGATGCCCTTGACAGCACCCGACTCTTCGATGTTGCGGCCATCTTCGCACTTGGTCCATGATCCACTGAGGATTTCAGTCCCTTGAAGCCCGGTGGCATTTGCGCCCAGTGTGAGCTGTCCCACGATCTTGCCATCATTATCCCTTAAGCGTGCGCTGGCGCCCTCTCTTGCCTGATATAAGCACACCTCGACTTCTTCGGTGTAATTATAGACTGCGCCCTTGATTCCTTCCTTCCCAAGTACCAGCAAGGTATTCTCGCGAACATATAGGGGCAAGCTGCCAAACCCGTGTTTCTCCTTGAACCAACCCGGGCCGTTTCGGGTCTTGTTCGTGAAGAAGCACGTCCACGTCCCCTTGGGCAGGTAGAACTCGACCTCTCCCGCCTCGTCGAAGACGGGCGCGGCCAGCAGGCTGTCGCCGACCATGAACTGGCGGTCGAGGTACCACGACGTGGGGTCCTCGGGGAACTCGACGCACATGGCGCGCAGCGACAGCGGCAGGCCCGCCTCGACGGCCGCGGCGGCCTGCGCGAACAGGTAGGGCATGAGGCGGGTCTTGAGGGCGGTCCACCGGGCCAGCGTGCGGGAGCAGCCCTCGCCGGTGGCGTTGTCGTCGTCGATGGTCCAGGGCACGCGGTAGGAGCTCGAGCCGTGCAGGCGGCTGTGGCTGCAGAGCAGGCCGAAGGCGACCCAACGCTTGTAGATCCAGGGCGCGGGCCGGCCCTCGAACCCGCCGATGTCGACGGACCAGAAGGCGAAGCCCGACAGGCCCAGAGACAAGCCGCCGCGCACCGACTCGGCCATGGCTTCGGCCGTCGACTCGCAGTCGCCGCCCCACTGCAGGGGGAACCGCTGGGTCCCGGCGCAGGCCGCGCGCGCGAAGAGAACGGCCTCGTTCGGCCCGAAGCGCTTCTGCAGCGCCTCGTACACGACCTTGTTGTAGAGGAAGGCGTAGTAGTTGTGCATCTTCTCCGGGTCGACGGAGCGGTCGTGCCACGCGACGTCGCGCGAGGGGATGCGCTCGCCGAAGTCGGTCTTGATGGCGTCGACGCCCACGTCAAAGAGCTTCTCGAGGCATTCCGTATACCAGGCGGCCGCCGCCGGGTTCGTGAAGTCCACCAGGCCCATGCCCGCCTGCCACAGGTCCCACTGCCAGACGTCGTCGCCGTCCTTGCGCTTGAGCAGGTAGCCCTTCTCGGCCGCGTGGGCGAAGGCGGCGCCGTGCTGCGCGATGTAGGGGTTGATCCAGACGCAGACTTTGCGCACCAGGCCCGAGGCCTTGAGGCGGGCGATCTGCGCCTTGGGGTCCGGGAACTTGTCGGCGTCGAAGACGAAGTCGGTCCACGCGAAGGCCTTCATCCAGAAGCAGTCGTAATGGAACACGTCGACCTGCGTGTCGCGCGCCTTCATGCCCTCGAGGAACCCGCTGACCGTGTCCTCGTCGTAGCTCGTGGTGAAGCTGGTGCTCAGCCACAGGCCGAAACTCCAGCTGGGCACGTCGCCGGGCCGGCCCGTCAGCACCGAGTACCGCCGCAGCACCTCCTTGGGCGTGGGCCCGTAGATGAGGTACCACTTCAGGCGCTGGCCCTCGACGCTCGTCTGCACGCGCGACGTGCGCTCGCTTCCCACCTCGAGGTCGACTTTCCCCGCGTGGTCGATGAACACACCATACCCGCGCGAGCTCAGCCAGAACGAGACGTTCTTGTAGGCCTGGTCGCTCGAGGTGCCGCCGTCGGCGTTCCACAGCGTCACCGACTGCCCGACCTTGTTGAAGGCGCCGAAGCGCTCCCCCAGCCCGTGCACCGTCTCGCCGACGCCCAGCGTCGTCTGGGTGAACATGTAGTGCTGCAGGTCCCGCATGTCGCCCGTCTGCATCGGGCTTGTCGGCGCCGGGCTGTAGGCCAGGCCGACGCTGCGGGCCTGCAGCGAGGTCAGAGGCTTGCTGCTGGGCCCCTCTGCGGTGCCATGGAATCTGATGTCGAAGACGTCGTGGTGGTCCGGGTGAATAGTGGCCGACAGCGCCCCTGAAGTTAACGTAGTCCCCTGGTCGGACTTGCTCACTACGCCCGACACTGCCGGGCGGCCATCGGGGTACAAGTCAAAGTGAGGTCCCTTGTTGACGGCGCCGGCCCAGTGCGTGACTTCGACAGAGATGACACCGTCGAAGGCAGCTTCTATATCCTGTTACGAACCGTGAGCTTTCTACCGAGACGCATGCATAGGCTGCTCGGGTAGGTGTGCCCAAGACGCAAACTTACAATAGTTATGGTGCTCCTGTTCAGCGTATCTCCACGAGACTTGATTTTCCGAGTTGGGCACAAGAGACTCAGCCCATTCTTCTTCTCGGCGATGTCGTAGATGTCCTCGGCATACTCGACGTACTTGTCGTCGGCGATGAGCCACATGCCATCACGGAACTTCATATTGAATAGTCTTTACTACAGCAACGGAATAAAGCCAGCAAAGGGATGAAAAATGCGCCGAGCAAAAAGAAGCAGCCATCTTTAGTCACCCCAACTTTATCCCCAAGATTCCATCCCCCCAAACAATGCACAATGCATATTCAGCTCGCAGTCCACTTCGGATCGCGGGCCGATGGGGGCGTTTGCTGGCCACTTATGGGGAGACATGACGGCTTGAGTCCGCTGAGGCTGCAGTAGCAGCAGCAGATCCGCGCATTGGTTCTTGCTGGATGCGGGGAGTGTCGGAGGTCTAAAGTAAAAAAGGAGCAGCATATCGTGCATGTTGAACAGGACGGTCGGTTGTCGGCTGAACTGCGCCCGTATTGACATAGTTTTAGTCTGCATGCCACTTCATGCCACTCCATGCCACTATTCCACCAATGGGAACAAATCCCCAAATCCCAAGGGGACATCCTTCCCTTTACCGGGTTTACCGTTTTACCCACCCCTCCATCACCTTCCGCCAAATTGCGGCGTAGCTTCCTTCATCTCTCGCCAATATGAATATATCCATCAACAGTGACGCCTGAGTATAAGCTCCACCATTGAATGACAAGCTGATGGTTCGGAGAGGGGATTGCCCGCCAAGCTCTCACCATAATGCAAGAATGGTGTCTTCGGCTGTGTCGTATCATGGATGGGGATTACAAGGGCTTGGTAGCGACAATGCTGCCAGCTACATGACTTGCCAAAGCCATTAGATCCCTGGACCTGCTTAGGCGAGGTTGCGGCTTCGAGTTTCCCACTGGGCCGGCAATATGAGCACGCAGTCACCCTTGTTTGCACCCTATCCCTGACGTAACTCTGTATTTGATATATCGGTGTTAGTATAAGGACTGGGTCTCTGTCATTCATGAGGATGCAAGATACAGGCTAGTCGTCACCGGGCCTCTTCAATCCTACACGACAATGCTATTGCAATCCCTCGCCGCTCTCGCCACGTTGCTGCTTGCCCCTGTGCAAGCAGTTGGTGACGACCCTGTTTCGGATCAGCCCGTGTACAAAGATTCGAAGGCGCCTGTCGAGAAACGCGTCGAAGACCTTTTGTCGCGCATGAGCATCGAGGAGAAGACGTCCCAGCTCGTGCAGGGCGACCTCCGCAACTGGCTCAATGTGACCGACGGCACCCTGAACGCTACCGGCTTGGAGTGGAGCATGAAGTACCGCGGCGGCTCCTACTACGTCTACGCCGAGGGTCCCAACTCCTGGAAGTACGTCAACGACGGCGTGAAGATCGCCCAGGACTACCTCGTACACAACACGACCTTGGGAATACCGGCCTGGGTCCAGGGCGAGTCCATCCATGGCTTCCTCATCCCCAACGCCACCATCTTCAACTCGCCCATCGGATACGCCTGCTCCTGGAACCTTGGGCTGGTCGAGAAGATGGCCGTGGCTACGGCTAAGGAGGCCCTCGCACTCGGCGTGAACAACCTTTTTGCGCCCTTGGCGGATCTTGCCCGCGAGCTGCGGTTCGGCCGTGTCGAGGAGACCTTTGGAGAGGACCCCTATTTGTAAGTGTATCTCAATCCTTTCTCGTGACTGCCTCTCTTAACTTGTCGGGCTTCTTAAGCTTGACTGAACTAATGAAACAACCAGGACTGGTGAGATGGCCTATCATTACGTAAAGGGTCTTCAGGCCAGTAACGTGTCCGCCATGGTAAAACATTATGTGAGTCCATGCGTCCCCAACTGCCTTTCGTAGACAACGGCTGATTTCTCCGAAGGCTGCATTTGCCTCGCCAGAACAAGGCCTCAACACAGGCCCCGTTCACGGTGGGCGGCGAGAATTGTTGACGACGTACCTTCCTCCCTTCAAGCGAGCCATCATTGACGGAGGTGCTCACTCTATTATGTCGGCTTACAGCGCATATGACGGAGTGCCTGCTGTGGCAGACAAATATATGCTTACTGACATCCTAAGGGACTCCTGGGGCTATGAATACTTTGTAAGCCTCCTGCGCCAAGCGAAAATGCCCGGCTTCAACTAATAATTTGCAGGTTATGAGCGATGCAGGAGCCACTGATCGCCTTTGCAACCAGTTTGCCATGTGTGAAAGCAACCCTATCGACTCCGAAGCTGTGGTTAACTATGTACATTATCCCCTTCTTCATCTATGGTCCCGCTAGATGTTGAGCTTCATCCTCAAGCTAACATTCTCTGTTCTAGGCTCTGCCAGCCGGAAACGACATCGAGATGGGTGGGGGCTCATTCAACTTCGAGAAGATCCCACAGATGGTGGAGTCGGGCAAGCTATCTATCGATGTCGTCGACGAGGCGGTGAGGCGCACACTCCGGGCCAAGTTCGCGGCTGGCCTGTTCGAGAACCCTTATCTTGGCGTCCCCGACGAGGAACATGTGAAGCACATCCATACGGACGAGACGGTCGAGCTTGCCAGACTGATCGACGCGGAATCCATCGTGCTGCTCGAGAATCACGAGAGTGTCTTGCCGTTAAAGAAAGACGCCAAAATCGCCGTCATCGGCCCCATGGCGCATGGCCTTATGAATGTACGACAAAGCAAGCCCCTTTTATCAAATTGATAAAAACGAGACTAATGCATATGATATAGTATGGTGACTACACGGCTGCCAAATCGGCCAGTCGTGGCGTAACCCCTTTCGACGGCATCCGCGTCGCGAGTAGCGGCCAGGTCACCTACGCGCAGGGCTGCGAGATGTGGTCGAGCGACCAATCCGGCTTCGCGTCGGCCATCTCCGCCGCAGAGGCCGCCGACGTCGCCGTCGTGGTTGTGGGTACTTGGTCGCGGGACCAGGGCGAGCTGTGGGCGGGCCTCAACGCCACCACGGGCGAGCACGTCGACGCCCACAACCTGAACCTGGTGGGCGCCATGCCTCACCTCGTCAAAGCCATCATCGACACGGGCAAGCCCACCGTCGTGGTCTTCAGTTCGGGCAAGCCCGTTACGGAGCCGTGGATTTCGGATCAGGCCGCCGCGCTGGTCCAGCAGTTTTACCCCTCGGAGCAAGGGGGTGCTGCGCTGGCCGATGTGCTCTTTGGCGAAGTGAACCCGTCCGGGAAGCTGGCGGTCGGGTTCCCGTACGATATCGGGACCACGCCGGTCTACTACGACTACCTTAACTCGGGCAGGATGAGCACGAGCCCGGACCCGGGCGCTGCCTACGAGAACGGGACGATGAAGTGAGTTTGAGAGCTCCCGTTGCCCGCAAGACAGGGGATAGTACTGACCATGATCCTAGGTTTGGGCATGCCTATGTTCTACAAACACCCGAGCCCCTTTATGAGGTAAGACGACAATTCTGGACGTGGACCAACGGTGATGGCTAACAAATTCTGGCAGTTCGGCTATGGGCTCTCTTATAGGTATGATTGAACACTGCGGTTTAATCTCTGCAGCGGAAGGAGGACTAACACACTATCACAGTACCTTCAAGTACAGCAACCTGAAGCTGTCGAAGACCACCGCCACCGCCGCCGACACCATCGCCGTCAGTGTGGACGTGACGAACGAATCGAAACGCGACGGCGCCGAGGTCGTCCAGCTCTACGTCAAGGACGTCATCAGCAGCGTCGCGGTCCCCAACCTGCAGCTGCGCGGATTTGCCAAGGTGCCCGTCGCGGCGGGCGCCACGGAGACGGTGGAGATGCAGCTGAAAGTGCAGGATCTGGGGCTGTGGGATATCGGCATGAAATACGTGGTGGAGCCGGGCGAGTTTAAGGTGAGTGCTTCTTTCATTCTTGTTCTTCCTCTTCTCGTTAGAGAGCCCTGCTTGCACGACACCGCGTGCTGTATTATACGGGATCGGTCTAACAAGAAACAGGTATTTGTCGGTAGCTCGAGCAAAGACTTGAGAGGGAATGCAACATTGACAGTGGGATAAGGGGGAGAGACCCGACAATATGGCAAGCCAGTAGTTAGGGAAGCAATTCCGGGTATATCACGTCACATAGGGCACTAGATTCCACGGTCAAAAGCCAAAGTGAATATATAAAACTACTCAATTGTACAATCGCCGGCCTTGGTTGATATTGTATCAACCGGACGGGACATTTAAGTTGCATAAGGTATATAACTATATAATACAGTGTTATGCGCTACATATCTAAAGGCCGGTAGCTCTGCAACTTTTTGCTTCTCCCAAAGTTGAATAGTAAAAATGACTGTAAAACCCACAATAACTGCCATGGCAATGCTATGCTACGCCGCCGCCGCCCCAATGTTCCATATGCAGTGGTGGTAAGGTGGTGGGTAGTTAGGTAACGTGCTCATTAGATATATACAAATATAGGGGTGGTTTGCTTTTGGTTTCGCAAAAGAATGGTAATAAAGAGAGAATCTAGTTGATGCGAAATCGTTCGCCATGATGTAGACATGTACGCCGACCACATTTATTCTAGTAGTAAGAGGTGGGGAAAGAGGAAGAAGGAGGGAGGGAGAGAGGTAGAGGAAGAAGAAACGGTTGATATGAAGTCTCTCTATATCTAGTATCTCAGCTGAATCTTGGAGGCGTGCTTGTGGCCTCCTTCGAGCCAGTTCTTGCTGTGCGATCCGGATGGAGCGGCGCGCTGCCACATGCCCTGAGCGCCAAAGTCGGAGCTGACCTCGATCGCGGCGGAATAGGGTCGGCTGGCCTTGCGTTGCGGGCGCTCGGTCATGGAAGCGACCTGGAGGGCAGGGACAGCAGTCTTCTTGACGGAGTTCCATCGCTGCGCAAGGTTGCGGACAGAGGGAGCCCACATCTTTTGCGCAGAGGCCTGGGCGCGGGTTTGAGCGGG
The DNA here is from genome assembly GCA_017163955.1 of Apiospora koreana. Taxonomy (NCBI): domain Eukaryota; kingdom Fungi; phylum Ascomycota; class Sordariomycetes; order Amphisphaeriales; family Apiosporaceae; genus Apiospora; species Apiospora koreana. The sequence goes on along the minus strand of JAFHKQ010000005.1, from coordinate 2,351,188 downwards.
CTTGGACCAAAGGAACTTGGAAGGTCGAGAGAGCGGGGCAACTTGAAGAGGAGCAGGCTCGGCGGCGGCCTTGAACATCACGGACATTCTGGGCATCGGGGGTACTACCACCGACGCGGGTCGAGATGAATCGTTGAGGAACGAGATGCGGCCGGCCAGGGCAGCGACCTTACCGCCGCGGCTAAGGGGACGCGGGGCGGAGAAGGAAGCACGGGGCTTCTGCTGCTGTTGTTGTACATGTCTGGGCATCGCCGGGTGGGCGGTCTCGGAAGTAGTGCTGGTGACTGATCCGAAGAAGACCGGGTGTCTGGAGGCAGCATCAAAGGTGTAGCCGATGGCAGCAGGGTGGACATCTCGCGCGTCGGTCAAGAGAGACGAGGCCATGAAGACGGGGTGACGCTTAGACACGTCAGAGGCAGCGTTTCGCTTGGATCGGGCAATAGCCTCCCGCAGCTCGTCTTCCCACTGGGAGTAAGGGATCTGTCCTCGCGAGAATCTCTTGTCGGGGTAGCTGGCGGCGATGGCCTGGGCGAGGGCCTGGGACCACTGCTTGGGAGAGGAGTTGCTTCGCTTGACCCGCGTCGTGGGTCCGCTCGCCTTGATGGCTGCTTGGAGAGCCTCATCCCACTGCGACTCGGAGGCATGGACGAGAGCGAACCGTGTGTTGGGGTAGCTAGCAGCGATGGCTTCCGAAAGAGCTGCGTCCCAGTTTCCGCGGAAAGCGACAGGCTGACGGTACTGTTGGCGGGTAGGGATGTAATCCGGCTTGGTAGGTGCGACGATATCCAACTTCTTGACAACAAGTTCCTCATCGAGGTTCTTGATGGGCAACGGCTCGTCCAGGCGAAGTGCCTCATCCAAATTCCTCACAACAAACTCTTCGGGAACCTCGGGAACCTCCGGGAGCTCAGGCTGCTCGGGGAACTCCGACTCGGACTTCTTCTTGCGGCCGAACCAACCGCGCAGGCTGAATCCGCTTTGCGTGGACTCGGCGAGGGAGGGTGCAGTAGAGGCCTTAGTGGCGGTCGTGCGAACGGACGAAGAATCGGTGGTAGGAGAGGACACGGTGGAGTTGGTTGATGCGACAGAGGCCAACGAGGGGCTTCGGGGCCGGATGGTGGAAATGGTAATCCAGTCTTGCTCGACAAACTTGGTGCACTTGGGGCTCCACATGCTGCTCGACTCGATGGTAGGAACGGGAGCAGTGATCTGTCGGGGCTTTCTGGTCATGTACAACGCAGCAGGCTCTGCGTCCGTGGTCCGGTAGACTGTACGCTCCGAATCAACCTTGAAAAGGCCAACCGAGGAGACAGCGAGACGCACGGGAGCGGGAGCCCAGAGAGTGGCTTGGACATTGGAACCCTCCGTTGATCGAGGTGCAACCCACAGCTGCTGAGAAACCAAATGCGGGAGAGCCTCGCGGGATGTTCGGGGCTTTGTTGTCATGGAAATCGCGGCAGGCAGCTTGGAGGTTCGGCGGTAGTCAGCCCTGGGGGCGCTGGCATCAAACAGACCCTCGGCCTTGGACGATACAATAGCGGCGGGTTGTTCCCAGAGCGACTCGGCGACTTGTCGAGCTTCGCGTTCAGGAGCAGCGGTAACGGCAGCGGCAGACACCGGGATCAGAGAAAGCAGGGCAGCAGTCTCAGCGGACTCTGACCACAACAGTCCAGTCGAGCTGGCGAATTCCATCTCTTGCGGCACCCAAAGGTTGTAGCTCTCAATGGTCGCAGGCATCTCCTCGAAGCGAGGCTGGGATCGAGCGGTGTCAATCTGGCTCGGGATGTAGCTTTCCCAGATAGCAGTATCCGGTTGTGGGAGACCGAAAGTACGTTGCATCAGGGCCGAAGGCTTGCTCCACATTCTTGGCTCGGAAACGCTCTCAATTTCCAAAGACCAGAGCTTGGTGCTTTGGATGGGTTGGATCTCCTCTTTCCTTGACTGAGTTCGGGTCATGCCGGCATCAGAGGGAATGTACGCGGCCCAGACAGAAGCAATGGGCTGAGGCAAACCGTAAGCGGGCGACGCGCTTGAGGCAGAGGGCGTCCACATGGCATTGGCAGCCTTCGCAGTGACTTCTTGTGTCATCGGGGCCACGGCAAGGGGAGCGATGGCAAGGGGAGCGACGGCAAGGGGAGCGACGGCAAGGGGAGCGATAGGGGCGACAGGAGCCACCGGCGGCGACACACTGCGCGGTTGAGTGACGTTCCTCACCTTAAATACTGGGGCCCACAAGTAGTCGTCCATCTGGAAATCCATATCCTGCGCAGGAGACCAAAGCTCGGAGCTCTCGAGGGGAGCAGCATCTTCGAATTGCGGGGGGTTTCTCTTAGGCTCAGACTCGGCAGGGAGATAGCTAGCCCATACGGACTGGGTGGGTTGAGGAAGACCGTACGAAGGCACGGACTTCTCGGCAGCGGGTGTCCAAGTGGTAGCCTTCGACTTCACGACCTGCTTGGTTATTGAGCTCCAGAGGCTTTGGCTCTCGATGGCAGCAGGCTCCGCAAACCTGGGCTGGGGCCTGACGATATCGGAATCGTCAGGGATATAGCTCGCCCAGACGGCCTGGGTGGGCTGAGGAAGACCGTACGAAGGGACGGACTTCTCAGCGGTGGGAGTCCAAGTGGTAGCCTTTGCCTTCAAGGGCTGCTTCTTCGTCTTCAAGGGCTGCACCTTCGCGGTCAAGGGCTGCGCGGGTGCCGAGCTCCAGAGGCTCTGGCTCTCGATAGGAGCAACCTCAACGAACCTGGGCTGGGACCTAACGACATCTGAGTCATCAGGGATGTAACTCGCCCATACGGACTGTGTAGGTTGAGGCAGGCCGTAAGAAGGCATTGTCTTCTTGATAGCTGGGGTCCAGGTGGTAATCTTCACCTCCAGGGGCTGCATGGGCTGCATGGGTGTCGCCTTGATAGCAGTAACAGCCGCCGCACCCCAGAGGCTCTCGCTCTCGATAGAGGCTGGCTCTGAGGAGAACCTCGGCTGGGCCCTGACAATATCCGAACCATCAGGGATGTATGCCTCCCAGGTGTCTTGGTCTGGCTGGGGAAGGCCAAATTGACGGTCTTCTGAAGCAGCAGCCTTAGGTGCCCACAGGTTCTGAGCTCGAGAAGTAGAATCCACGGCCAGAGCAGCAGGCATAGAATCATCGGGAACCGCATCCCAACCGGAGTATTCGTCTTGATACATAGGCTCAAAGTCGGGCGACATCTCGGACTCGTAATCGTCAAGGGAAGTGCCACCCATTGTCGGCAGAGTCATACTGTCCCTTCCGGGAAGTCCTTCGTCGGTCTTGAGAAGACTGGCGATCTCCCAGAGTGTCGTCTCATCGAAGTCGTCTCCGCTGTCGTAATAGTCATCATCCAAGTTATCTCCCGAATCTTCCTCTTCGTAATCATCGAAGAATGAAGAAGAGTATCCGGTCTCTTCGGTTTCCTGGATCTCCTGCGACCGAGCCTCTTGGGCCGCAGCGATGCGTCCACCACCAGAGCTCATGGTGCCGGGCATGCTGCGGGGGCCACCGGAGGTCATGGTACCGGGCATAGCCATCAACATGCGGGGCTGCACTTGAGGAATCATTGGGATTGTGGCGTTGTCACTCTTCTGGCCCCATGGGAATTGGAAGATTCCAAGGGTGCCTCGCTTCTCCGGAAGGGGCTTGGGGCTCTCGATGATGTCGGGCAGCGCCGTGATGCGCTTTGTCTTCCTAGGTGGTCGCTGAGTGGTCTGACGCACCATGATCTTGCGAGGGACGGGGCGTTCCTTGGGAAGCGCCTTCGTCCAAAGTCCAGGAGCACGGGTAGATCTCGACTCCATGGGCTTCTGCCATAAGTTCGTGCTATCGATTCCCAATGGCTCCGATGTTTTGCGGAGAGCGGGTCGAACCGTCAAGCCAGGCAACTCAGGGAACGGCTTCATTTCCTTGGGAAGGGGCGACATCCAGAGTTGGTTGGAGATGTGTTCTGGCAGCTGCGGGCTGGCCGCCCACAGATAGTTTACTTCCACTGTGGGCTGTTCAGGCTGCTTGGCCAGGTTTCGGGGGATGTTCTCGGCCTCGGAGTCGGACTCCTCACTGTCCGGAGGTGTCGGGCTGCCAAGGTCAGCAGATTGGGAAACAGACAAGAAATTCAGGTTGTTGCGTTTCTGAACCAACTCATTGGCATGTTCCATGTACTGTGATTGAGCCTCCGCCAGACGAACTTGCCACACAGTAGATTTGCGGCTATCAGAGTTTTGCGATGACGGCCTTTCGGTGCTCTGTTCTCGCGAGTTTGAACCAGAAACGCTAGCCATGCGTGCACGCCTCGATGCCCGTCGGTCGGCGATAATGGACCTGGTGGAGGACGATCCAGAAACAGTGCTCTCGGAGATAGACCTAGGGCGAGACTCCTTCGCAGGGGAGTCCTGCACGGTCGAAACGGAGTCACGGGCGGTGCTGTGTATCATCGAATGCCACCTGTTCTCCTGCATGCCCATTTCCTGCTCAAGGTTTTCGAGCAACGCTATCCTTCGGCCTGTGCTCTCAACGGAGTCTCTGTTGGGTTGCTCGAATTTCTTCAGCTGCGCCTGGATAACCTGGATTGCTGCCTCAGGCGACTCAAGCGGCGAAGGTTCGGGTGCCGGTATCATGATAGCCTTCTTGTTGCCAATGCCGTTGAGGAGCAGAGGTGGCGGCGGGGGCATCATTCTTGATCGCACCTTATCCTTCCTCTCGGAGAATGACAAGCACTCGTCACCAACTCGTCGATGCCATGCATTTGAGCGAGGCTCTTCAACATTAGAAACAGCAGGCTGAGCCTTCTCGTCGTCATCCTCCTCCTCCTCAAAAAAGAATGATTGGCGGTTGTCCGAGGGGCCTTCCGAAGCTGGGTCGAGCATGACAGTCATGACTTCTTCGCCTAAACCACTCATGGCCGAAGGGACGGGAGCCTGGCCTTGGTTCTTGATATATGTCTCTCGAGGGCAAACTCTGGCCTGTGTAACATCAATGGGAGCGACTGGGGAATGCACGGAACCCCAGTTTGTACTGAACTGCGTCTTTGCTTCGCTGGCGCCGGAAGCCCTGGAGAATTTGGCAGCCGGAAGGACGGGCGATGAGGATCGCTTGGTGCCGTCTTTGGCGCTGTTCTGTGTGTAACGATTGTTTATGTCGTCATCCCCATCTCCAAGGATACTCTGTGTTCGGATGCTACTCCTGTCCGTGGTAGATCTTGTGTTGCGCCTTTCGTCATCAACATCCCTTCCCACGGCGGGCTCGATTCTGATTGGCGACATTCTGCCGTTGCGGAAAGCCAATGGCAGCGGGGGAAGAGATGGAACCGAAGACTTGCGTTTCATGTCGTTTGGCGCCTCGGCGGGGCTTGTTGTCGTGGATGGAGGATAGAGTAGCGTCATTTTCTCGTCGAAGGTCATGCTCTTGGTGTTATTAGGTTGAGGCCTATCTAAGCTTCCACCGGCGCTCTTGGGTGGTGGCGGCAAAGGCGGTAGCTGAGTCGGGCTGCCGGGCACCGACTGAAGTATCGACTTGCGGCTCATAACCGAGCCACCAGATTTAGACCTCCTATGCATTGGTTCCGAGGGGAACACTTGCCGGTCTGTGTCGGACATTCTCCGGATTGGACGCGGTCGGTCGAGTATCGAGTCGCCAGAGTTAGGAGGGCCACTGGGCGTCTTGGTAGCGCCTTGGATGATATCATTCACGTAGTTCGGGTCGTCATATACGATACTGTTGATGAACATCACCGTTTCCTGCCTTTCCTGGCTCTTTTCTTTTTCGTCCTTATTCTCGTCTGTTGTCCTCCTAATCATTGTTTGAGCTCGTGGGTTTGACGGCAGGCCGGTAGTTGCCCGACGTTGTAGCGGTGTTTTCACTGGCTCTGGTGCCTTCTCCTCCTCTGCGGGCGGCGGGCGTGGCCTGGGGATGGGGATCCGTACAGGCTTCCCTGGCGTAACGGGAACAAAGCCGGGGGTTCTCTCAGACGACGTCGTTTGTCGCGGGGAACGACGCCGCACTGCATCTTCGTTACCCGGAGAGAGTTGAACGCCTGAGCTAGTCGAAGCATTTCCTCCCACAGATAAGCCTTCGTCACTCCGCGGTGCCTGCGGTGGGGATCGTAGCATATCGATTGGATATCCATCCTTTCCAGAGATGCTGGTCTCGTCCTTCTCGCTCATGACCGGTGGTCGTGGCGCAGGGCGTGTGGCGATGAGCGTCATGGTGTTCCGAGACTGGCTCATGGAGTTTCGGACTTGGGTGGTAACGGCTCTCCTTTCCGTCTCGTTTTTCCAAGCCGTTGCGAGATCAATAGTCGGGATCTTGTTCAAAGCATCCTGCATGTCAGGCGTTTCTGCAGGAATGGGGTTGGAGATCGCTAGCTTTCCAGCTCCTCTCTTCAGCTTGTTGTTCTGCATCTTCACATCGATGAGTCGTTGAGGTGGCACCTGCGGGGTCTCATCTTCGCGCGGTGGTCGCATTGGCGGGAAAAGTTGTCCTTGAACTGGCATGCCACCGACTCCAGTCACTCCAGTAATCGGTCTGGAGATTAATGGCAGCCCATTCTCGTCTCTCCCTACGTCTGCGTTGGAGTACGTAGTGATAGTCGTTTCGCCCTTCAGCTCGGCGTATCTCGATGGAGGGTAGTCGTCGGAGTCGGCCGTCGAGATGTCCCTATTGCGATTATAGTTCTGGGGAGTGGGTGACACAGGGGGTTGTTGACGACTTTCCTTCCCGGCTCCCAACACGCCAACAAACACCGTCACCATGGCTGGGGGTTTATGTAAGCAAACGCCCTCACAGTAGTGTTGATGAAAATGAAGAACTTACCGACTAGGATGAAGAGGCCTGCAGCCGGAATAGTGGTCCTAAGCAGCAAGTCAATTGTGCGAAGTCCAAGCAGCAACGTCACACTTGTTCCCATCCAGACGGCCAGGGCAGTAATCGTCAAGAGAATTGCCTTCCTCTTGTCCGCATCCTGGCTACCGCTGCTGGATGAGAGGGCCCTGATTGCCAGAGTAACGAGCATCACGGCGTCCATGGCAATGATGACAATCGCTATCGGGGCGAGGTTTGACGCGGGCACACACGTCGAATTAAATTGTGGCCGAGTTTCGCCCACGAATACCATGCCCACGATGAACCGCGCCAACACCTGGAATTGTTGGATTTTGCCGAGCACCGTTGATGTCCCATCCTTGCCGACTGCCCACACGAGGGATTGCTGAATAGCCGTACGCGCCACCTGGTCGAAGAGCGTCGAGATAATGACGGCGATTTGGCATTGCGACGCGGCCGTCGGTGCCAGAAGCGTCGATATGAATCCCACCAATGCCCAGAGACCGGATGTCGCCAAAAATATTATGAGGGCCAGCCTCAGGCCGTCCCGGAAGATTGCTGAGCCATGGCCTTTAAAGTAAAGAATGAATCCTGCTGACGCTGTATTGAACAATATACCACTAGAGGCCGAGACGAAGACACGACAGCGTTAGCCAGCAGACCAACAAGACGCCCCGTCTGGCGTGCATACTATAATATGGGATGTACTTACAAAGCAAAGGCAGCAATCAGAGGCTGAATGCTTCCTGTTGTGGCCATGGTTGCGGCGCCGAGCAACGGCGTCCAGCGACCGTGGTAGTGTGAATTCCCAGTCAATGGGTGAATGTTAAAAATGTATTACTGGTGAATTTAATAGATCATAGTGAGTGAGTGTGGTTCGAAGCGTTCCTCTATACAGGGCTTGAGGCGACGATGTCTTCGGAGATAGTTTGGGCCCTGGATTGGTTCGTGAAACAAGACGACGGACGAAAAAAGAAGAGATTGTTCACCAGGCAAGAGGTAACTAGAACTGTTCTCTCCCTCTACACTCCCATTATGTGACTGTCCCTCCCAGATTCTAGCCGGTTGACATCCGGACATTCGTCCCACACCCCATCGCGTTACACCCACTGCTACGGGGTGGGATTTGACTGGGCATGCGTCTGTGGCCATCTTTAGACGTGGATTACATGGCTGGGTCAAACGGGGCCGTGTTCGAGATGCCCCGATTAGTATATTATGCCGCGAGGTAAAATGGCCGCTGGTTGGCTGATTTGCAAGGCTGACGGGACCAGGGCACCCCGCCCCCTGTCAACCTAGTTGGACTTGAAACCCGATTTGTAACGACCAGTGGCAGGGGCGCTCGCAACGACCGACATATTAATAAATCACTGCGCTCTTCTCTGTAGGTACTCTTCGACAATTCTTTCGAACATCTGATCTCTTCTGTCTTCGTCCGATGTCATTGTCGTCTTTGCCAGCCCACGTTTGCAACCTCTTGACGTGTGTTTGTCAAGGTTCTGCTGATCCGAAACGGAGACTGTGAGGTCACCGACGGGGTCTTTTCGAAGCTGCAGTTCACTTGGCTGCTTGGAAGTCCTGGAAGAGGAGGGGGGGAAACAAGCCATTGTCGACGTCAGGCTGACAACGCATAGATATGAGAAGTGGTGGCAAAAGGAGGATTGCTAGTTGCTAGTAAAGAACAAAATAGTATCACAGTATCACGGTATTACATTTCTGTTATCGAGATTAGATGAGGAAGTGGCTGTCCATACAACGCGGGTACCTGTTCGAGATGGTCCACGTGCCCAGAATTTTTGCTCTAAAAGTCATGGCATGTCGCGTGAGTGTCGGAACGAGAGCGGCTGCACCGCAATCATTGTTATAAAGCCGCACGCAGGTGCTCGCAAATCTACCGTTGAAATACTTTACGCAGCTTCTTCATTCCTACGGCGCATCATGAAACCATACACGTAGCTCTGGCTCATGATGATGTGTGCTGGGCTGAGCTGAGGGCCGTTTCTGTATGGCTGATTTGACTTACCTTATTACCGCCGTCAATTGTGGCGTGCAGGTGCAGGTGCAGGCCCCCAAGGCCCCAGGCAGCCAGGGCCCCTAATGACAGACAACCTCAGATGATGATGGATTATGGATTTGATGGGTGATGGGTTGCGGGAAGCGCTCCCCACTCAACAACCTTACAGTAGGTGCGGCTTAGCCAAATAGCGTATGACCAAGGAACCGCTGAGACTCCTCCTTTTTCCAATTGCAAACCCCTAAGTCGCAACCAGGTACTCCGAACAATCCAATTGCTTGGCTTTGCCATCGCGACCGTTTCTGTTGCAGATGGAGATCCGAACAATCCACCCTCAACTTATTTCTATTAAAGCTTTTTCTGCCCTTGCGACAGGAAGCTTAACCGCCAACCTACCTGAACCCATGACCTGGCTCGTTAAAAAGTAATTATTTTCACACATGTATAGGGGAATGAATGGGCAAAATCTAGGAATTCCTTTCAATGGCACGAAATTAGAACCCAAGCACTCTGGAGCAAAGTGGATTCAGAATAGTAGCCCCGGGTCCATATCGATAGCTACGGTCCCAGTCAATGCAACTTAAATACCACAACGCGTTTGTGCGTTTCGTGTCGCTAAAATTTGCAATTCACAAGCCCGCCGTTTTCGTCAAAGAAAATGCAACGTTTGTCGGCTCAAGAAACATCCATTGCTGACAAGACCACCAGTACCCATTCCAGCTTCTTAACCATATGTACAACCGGGGAATGTCGGTGTCAAGTGTCAGGTGTCAGGTGTCAAAATATCTTCAATGTTCCCTCTGGTTACTCAACGTCCCTTGTTCATAGTCTGTGTCAATGCCAACCTCTTAGAGAACGGGCTGAGGCTCCGTTCACGCTGCTGCTGTTGAGGGCGTGGTGCTGAATCCCGCGATCGACCAGCTCCTTGCCGATCAGACATGTAATCCTCAGCTCGAGGCCCATCTCGACGTCTGGGCGGATCTGCGTTGCGCGACATTTGTGAAGGTGGAGATCCCGACCGGGATTCTCTCTTTCCTGCTGGTGACCGAGATCTATCCGAGCGTGGAGATGACCGTGATGGCCTTCTTCTCGCCGGTTCACCACGCCGGCTGGACGATTCAGCGGGGTGCTTCACGAACGAATCTTGCGCTCTTCCTACGGGGCTCAGGCTTCTCTCGACCGAGCGCGAGTCGCGGGAATAGCTTCGTCGTTGCGGCCGCCGCTGGTCCGGGGTAGCTGACCGACTGGGTGCGGCTCTTCTCACAGGCGACGGACTACGTGACAGGTCTCTGGCCGGGCTCGGTGAGCGTGACCGCCCTGTGGAAATGGTAGAGACACTGTCGTACGAAGCTGATCGTCTTCGTTTGGGTGCCTCGCCCCTTTCGGAACCTTCATCATCGTCGCGTTCGAGCTCACGCTTCCTGACCCTCTCAGCCTTCAGTTTGGCAAGCTCCTGATCAGCCACTCCTTGCCTAGTAAAATTTAGTACATATAATATCAGTGTGAGATTACGGGAGACGTACTTGCTCTCGAGAGCTGGTAGTGTCGCTTCCGTCAGCTTTGGCACTAGCTTCGGGTTGAAAAGCTGCTGAGTACGGGAAGGCCTGGGGATATATGGCCGTTCCTGTGCAGCGGCCTTGCATTCATATGAGTAATGACGTGAGTGTTTGTTAGCCTTGTGAATGTGGACTTGGGAATGAGTCTGACTTATCTCGTTTAAGGCATTTCTGGCACTGAACATTAGCAGGCGTTGCTTTCGAAGGACCGCGCCGCCACATTTTTTTCAATCGCGAGAATCACCGTCGAGATTTCCGGGGAATACGGGCCACTCAGGAAGGCTAACTATCACAGAAGGCCAAAATGATGATGCAAGTAAGTGCAACGAACCTGGTGTTGATGCGATAGTGATGCGTTTAATTCACCAATGTGATGGCTGGAGAGAGTTGAATGCAAACGTTTTGGTCGCGTATGTGGCTTTAGCATTCAATTGGGGCGGTGTCACTTTAAAGCCACAGACAGCACTTGCCCAGTTGGCTCTACCGTCTTCTATTAAACCGTCTAAAACGCGCTCCAACTGTGTATGACGGCCAACACGACCAATTGTGAGACGATTGCTTCCTTCGTGTTTTCTCAATAGTATGCTAAAACATTCTGAAGGTGTAAGTATTGAAACATTTTGAAGATCATGAGATCATGCATATTTATGTATAACGAGTCCTCTTGCGGGTTAAATTACACATTCGTAAGTTAACAGAGTCGGCTTGCGCCGATGAACGGCCAAGCAACCTTCGTTGCTTTCTGATGGGAAGCCTGTTGGCCACAGGCACAAAATCGACGACACGTAGGAGATCGAGTATCATTGAGCCTTCTCCTGGTTCCATGATATTCGACAGGTCGTCACTTTGATGGCATTCGGAGGCATATTGGTTATTGCTATTCGCGGGCTCAAGATTGTATCGCCAGCAAAGAACAGAATTAGGCATGGTGTTGCCCCGCTATCAGACGGCACAAAGGTTGTTTCCGAGCCTACCATGCATCTTCAGCTGGAAATGCAATGGCGTCACCACTTTGCTATTGGAACCCAAGTTCTGTGATATTCTTCTCTTTTAAGTAGAACCCTCTTCCTCGCCGAATTTTCAACTCATATTTTATGAGCTCTGATAGCCCAATATCCAAAGTCAGGTAGTCACGACTGCCGGAGTCAAAGATTCCATAGACATACGAAAATGGGTCTACTTCAGACTTTTCTGCACATAACCAACTTCCGCAGTCCATTCTTGCGGACTCTGGCACCCAGCGCCGCCGCTGCTTTCGCCATCCAAACGGCATTCGCCATCCCGTCTATCGCGGCGCAGTCGGAACGCTTCTACGATGCCTCGGGTGCCCTGACCTTTCTCTCCGTGACGCTGCTCAGTCTATACCTGCCCAGCCTGCGTGCCCAGTCCGCCGGCGCCGCAGTGAAGTTGCCGGGCCTGCTCTCGCCGTTTCTGAAATCCGTCAGTAATGCCGACGCCGGGGGCCTCAACTGGCGCCAGGTTGCGCTGAGTGGCGCCGTTGCCTTCTGGTCCATCCGATGTAAGAAGAGCAACTTAAGCCCGCGAGATAGCTAGCTTCTTTGGACTAATGTGTATAACTGTAGTGGGCTCGTTCCTCTTCGACCGTGTCTTGAAAGAGGGTAAGGATTCCCGGTTCGATGAGATCAAGAAGTCGCCTTCCAGATTCTCGGTGGCCTGGACGGGCCAAGCTGTCTGGGTTACACTGTGCCTCATGCCTGTCATCGCCATCAACTCGATCCCGCCTATTGTATTTGCCTCTATGCCCGCCGTGAAGCTCACTGACGCCCTTGGCCTGGCGTTGTACGTTGGTGGGCTCACTTTCGAGGTTATTGCCGATCGCCAGAAGAGCCAATGGATGCACGAAAAGAAGACTAAGCAGCATGACGAGCAATTCATGACGCGAGGCTTGTGGAGCAAGAGGTAAGCTCATCTGGACGGCACGAGCCTTGAACTTAGAACTAACGAGAATTTCCAGTCAATACCCCAACTATTTTGGCGAATGCACCCTCTGGACAGGCATCGCGACTACTGCTGCTGGAGTGCTCGTGACCAACCCAGCACAGTTCGGGGCCGGCCTCCCGGGTGGCATAGGGGGCAAGATTCTTGCACTCCTCCTTTCGTACGTCAGCCCGGCTTTCGTGAGCTTTCTCCTGCTTAAGGTCACGGGTGTGCCACTGAGTGAAAAGAAATACGACAAGCGATACGGAGACCGAAAGGACTACCAGAACTGGAAGAAGAATACCCCCAAATTCTTCCCCAAATTCTAAGATCGAATGTCAGTTTGTCTGGAATCTCAAATCTCACGGGTTGTAAGAAATCAAACGATATGGCCTGCATTGTACTAGTTCGTGAACAGATTACAATTTATGTAGCTACCTGCATGGTGATGTGTCGCAGGTAACGCAGAATCAAGCACCTATTCCCAATTGTGCGCCAACAAGGCCAGCCCCCGGCACTGTAACTATACAAATGTGACACCGTAAATACATTACTTGTGGAAGGATTTGACCTTCTCTACTTCGTCGTAACTGCCCATAAAGATACCAGATTTGTCATGGATATGCTCTGGCACAACCTCCATCATCCGTTGCATCTTGCTGTTTACCGCAAGGCCACCAGCTATTTTATCGTGTTAGTAAATTCATTGTCGTGGTGGGATTTGGGGGGTTACTTACCATTCTCGAACACCATCGCCATGGGAGCACACTCGTACAGGATTCGAAGTTTACCCTTCGGGCTCTTCTTGTCCGCCGGGTAGGCGAAGATACCTCCGTATAGCAGGGTTCGGTACGCATCGGCAACCATGGAACCAATGTAACGAGCGCTGTACGGCTTTTCGTCGCCCTTGGGGAACTTCAGAGAGTCGAAGTAGTTCTTGGTCGCGTCTTCCCAGTACATCGCGTTACCCTCGTTGGTGGAGTAGATGGCGCGGCTCTTGGGGATCCTCATGTCGGGGTGGGTCAAGATGAACTCGCCGAAGTTGTTGTCGAGCGTGAAGCCGTTCACGCCACCGCCCTTCATGGTAATGACGAGCTGTGCCGAGGCACCGTACATGGTGAAACCGGCAGCCACCAGCTCGGTACCAGGCTTGAGGATGTCCTCCTTGGTGCCTGTTGAGCCATCCGCGAGTTTGTGGACAGCGAAGATGGTGCCGACCGAGACACCAGCGTCCAGGTTGGAGCTACCGTCGATGGGGTCGCATGCCACAGCGTATCGCGCTTCGTGCTGCTGGTCCTTGAAGTATATCACATCGTCCTCCTCCTCGGACACGAGAAGGGCGCACTTGCCCGAAGATCGCATGGCCGCAATGAATAAGTCATTGCCTATCACGTCGAGCTTCTTTTGGTCGTCGCCCGTCGCATTGGAGTGTCCAGCCAAACCAGTGAGGTTTACTAACGTGGCCCGACGAATGTAATGCGAGATAGACTTGAAAGAAAATTGGAGCGCGTGGCAAAGCAGACTACATTGTTTGTTTGTGTCAGTGGGAATCCCAAGGGTATCAATGGCTGGGACTAGCACCTACGTGAAGTCTCCTGTCGCCTCCTTGACCTTCAGCTGCTCTTCCGTCAAGAATCGAGTCAAAGTCACGATGTCTGTGTTGATAGAAGCCGTCTCCGAGGGAGGCATTTCGCCGTTTGATGCGCCCATTGTGTCGTTTGTTTGGGTTTGGAAGGTTGTGTGTTACTAGTCAGGTGGCGTGGTGAACCGAGGTTATGGGTGAAGATGAGTATGAGGAGGGGTATATGAGTGGAAGACGTTGAAAAAGGGATGTACGAGTTGACGAGAGTTGCAAGCACGAAGGTTACGGCGGAATGGCAAGCAGTAATAAGTGCAGGAAAAGGGCAGTAGGATCTACCTCTGAAGCTCCATTTGTGTGACGAAAGAGCTACTTAAGTCTGTACCTGAATGGGGATCTACCGAGGGGCAGATGTGGGCTATATTGATGAATGACATGAAAAGGCAACAGCCAGCACCGCCGTCCGTCATGCCTCCCCACTCCCCGCCTTTTACCAGGCTTAGAGTTATCTCGGCTCAAAGATCTGCGCAATAGGGGAGCTAGCAGTATACAAGACTGTTTTCATCCCGAGAAAGCCAATCTGGCGCCGCGGAGGTCTGGACTCTGGGCTCTGGAGGCTTTTACTCCAAGGGGAAGTGGGCTGGCGCCGGTGCACAAAGAAGATTTCCCGGGTCACGATGGTTGGGAAGTTCCTTTGCGCCCGTCCCTTTGAGCCGAGGCGGGAGTTGTCGGCCAGGTACGGCTACGTCGAGGCAAGTAGGCTCGCAGGTAAGATTGCACCAGGTCGTGTGAGCTGCTCCCCCATTGCCCCAAGACTGCAGATGCAAGCCATTGGCAATTATTGGCTTTCCTACCTGTTACTTCAAGGCAAAACTGTTCTCCATGTGATCCGAGCATACATTCCTGACATATACCTACCGTGCATCGGTAATGAGCTTTTACTCCTAACGACCTAACGCCGAACGGCGAAGATTTTCAATCCTTCTAAGCACCGAACAAACTTGATACACAAGACATAATTCAAGGTACGGATACTCCGGGGCCTGGGGCAGTACTGAGGGCCACGAATGCATTCAATGGGCTAGGACATGTAGATATGATGCAAATGTGGGAATTGCTCGATTGCAGAGTTCCATTGCCCGATGAGCTGTGCCAGCTATTGTGTGTGACCCCGCCAATGACGCTTCGTGGCTTCCACAGCAGCTTCTCCTGTCTCCAACTCCGGATAGCGGAACTCATCAATCAACAAGCGGGGCAGTTTTCGAATCCAGCCTGCCTTCTATCAGCCACAGCTATCCCAGCCCCACCCAGCCACCGAGAAATGTCGGCATTGCGGCTAAGTGTTGTTCCGACTTTGTGCTCCGTGGCCCACCAAACGCGGTTGTGTCCATTGAAAAGTTGATTTTTTTGCATCGTAAACTTCTTGGAGCTCTTCTTTCCTACGCAACAAACTGCGAGCTGTGCCTGTCCGGCTCGCAGGTTCCAGAGATTGTGAGTATTTCTTCCTTTGCCTTTTCTTCTTCACTTCCCTCCTCCCCTTTAGTGATGACAGATTGTAAACCGCAAACTAGAGTCTTTGACCTTAATTGGAATGAAACCGTTTTTACACGTCAGTCTGAGATGACAGACCCAGCACCCTCGAGCAAAGCGCATATCTGCCAGCTTCATCTTGCTAACTGGTCAACAGAAAATTCACAATGGACACTACTTAAGGCTTTGCTGCGTGGAAACGGTTCGTATCATGAACTGCGACCAGTACTTTCTTCGCATGGGTTGACCTTGGCTATGGTAAGTCGCAAATTTGCTTTCCCCTACACACACTTTGATGATGAACAACTTCTGTGCATTGCACAGCTGGAAATTACCGTCTGAAAATCTTTGACGAGAAAACATGGCTGTTACTGAACTATCCTCCCACCTACCATTACTGTTCCATTTCTTGCCAAGATCCTTCGGCTAACATGTAATAAAGTCCAGGTCGCCCTACAAATAAAAGGGTATGTCTACGATCGCTCTATTGCAATCCTACCTACCATTCGTATGATGAAAAGGCACTGGGCGCCGAATCACTTTCACATGAGACGATATGCCTTTTTGCGGCAGGCCTAGAAAACCTCGCCCACTGATACGAAACCACAACACCCGTTATGATGGAACAACAGTTGAAGACTCTTCTGACTCTTCTATCTGCAGTATTCGTAAAACGTGTTGGCGCATCTGCTTTGCTGTGACTTGCTGTGCTCTACAATGCAGCCTGCATCATCATATCCAGGGTAAGTCGATGATCTCTTTTTCCCCCAACACAATCTTCTCGTGATGATACCCTAGATGACGAGTCTTATCCGGGTTTCCGATGCAGACAACCTTTTATTTAATACCATTCATGCCTTAACTGAAAAGAAGATATCCCATCATCTTACTGTACTTCAAATGTCTAAGCATGTTGACTAACTTTTTGAAGATTTTTATAGGACCTATGGTAAGCTTGATTATTTTATATCCAGCCACCTTCCACATGATGAATCGACTCGACAATGACAAGCATATGTCTTAGCCTAACGGCGCTGAAGAGTCTAGTCTTCCTGATTACCTTCACATGCTCTTCAAAGCTTGCAACAACGGTCTGGAACAGCAACTAACAGTCGCTGTAGCCAAACTTCCTGGGTCTCATCTTCAACATGAAATCGCTGTTTACTCGACCCTAATCACAACAGGTAAGAACTTTCTTCCATCTCCCCCCAATTCGTCTTAATATGATGATCCAATAATTCACGACGGTCAACATAGCCCTATGGGTTTTGATGAGATCGCCTCTGACCAGGCTTCCACTCTGATACATTGACGCTCAATCTACGATTTGTCGCAATCATCTGAAAAAAACTCATTCTAATGGTTTTTCTAGGTTTTATCTCAAGTCACACTACATCATTGCATAGCCCATATCAATATCATATCACAGGTAAGTTTGTAAAGATGTGATGAGCATCGCGTTTAGCAAACCTCGCCGTCCTGCTATTTCTAGAAGTAACACATCTATAAAATTCAAACTACCTTTACTTCAAATACTGCCTGCCATATGCGAAGCATTCTTTGTGACATTACTCGTGTTCTACCAAGATAGTGCGTAAATGTTTTGTATTATTATTTCTGCAAATTTCGTAGTAAAGATACTAATGTTACGCCCGCTAGAACAGCAAACCTTGGGCCTACAATGATGCTTGCTTGACTGTCTGGCGTGGCTGTCGCCGTGAAAAGACCTGTCAACTTTGCTGTAGGCAAGGTGCTGCTAGCTGTTGCACGAGAAGCTGAGCTGCCAATGTCAGCTCCCGTCACCAGCGCTCCATCGACAATAGCCACCTTTTCCTGGCTCAATTCAAAGTTGCCCAGGACCTTCTGCTGCGTCTCGTCGCAGGTGCCGGGGATGTTCCTGACCCAGCAAGTGTGCGTAGGACTCGGCGGCGGAAGCTGCAACGAGCTCGTTGCATTCGCCGGGCCCACGGTGTCGTAAGTGGACAGGTCGATGGGCTTGCCGTCCGAGAGCGACTTGCCGAGGATGATGCGCGCGAAGACCTGGAAGGCCGTCTCAGGCTGGTAGGCAGGCACGAAGTGGCCGGCCTGGTAGATGCGGCTGAAGGACAGGTTGCCGAGCTGGCGCACGACACCGCCAATGTAAGAGTCGTTGACGATTATGGGGGCGTAGCCGGCGGCGGCAAATGCGCGGGCCTGGTATGCGGGGGACGTGGCGGCGGCGGCGACGGCGAGCGAGACGGCTTCGCCGCCGTACCAGTTGCAGATGTAGTCGCGGTCGCCGTACACAAAGCCGACTCGGACGCCGCGGTCCAACAGGGCGGCGATCTGAGGCACCAGGGCCTGGCGCTCGTGGTCGCCCGTGGCGCGGAAGGCGGCGACGACCTGGGGGTTCGTCTCGGTGTAGTTGAGCGCGGTGCCGAGGGCCCGCTGGGTGCGGGCGCTGTTGAGGTAGGCCAGGTGCCGCTGCGAGGGCGGGAAGGCGTCGGGCAGCGTCGCTGCGATGTCGTAGACGCTGCGGCCCGAGTCGGCATACGGCAGCATCACCTGGTCGGTGCAGGCCGTGTAGGCGCGCCTGCAGAGGTCGTTGACGGTGGCCACGGCGCCCGTATTGTGCGGGTCGCTCGCGGCGACGGCGGCGCGGCACTGCTCGACGAGGTCACGGCAGCCGCCGCGCACGTAGAAGCTTGCATTGGCCATCTCTGCGCGGACGGGGCTTAGGGCTTGGAACCCGTAGGAGTTGCTGTTCGCCATGACGGGGTAGTAGGGGGCCTGGATCAGGTCGTCTACGCAGCCGTTCACTATCCCCAGCGAGGTGAGGTGGATGTTCAATGCCGCCGCTGGCGCCATCGTCGCCGTACTCGATGCGGTCCCATTGGCGAGCAGCTTGTCGTTCATCTCTTCCCATTTCGAAGCAAACACTGGCCCGTATTTACCGCCGTAGCTTTCGGCGAACAAACTGACACCGACCGAGCTGGTGTTGGGCGGGTTGAACTGGGGAAACGTCGCCAAAAACCCTTGTAACATGTGCCAGACGGCTACCGCCGCTGTCTCGGTTGTGTTCGCCGTACGCTTCGGGTTCATCGAGCTGAAGGTCCCATTGAGGAACAGGCCGGGCGGACGGCCATCCGGACGAGCCTCTGCCGGAATGCGGATCTCGTTGGTGAACAGGTCGAGGGACCCGTGGGTGGGCGTGTCGTATGAGAAGCCGACCTGGTTGGGCTGGTCGATGAACAGCATGTTGGAGGCGCGATCCCAACCCCATTCCCTCGCCTTGGTCTCGAAGTTGTCCTGGCCTGGTTCTTCAGCGTTTTCGCCGTCCACGACCTCGCACGGCCCCACCTCAGAGAAGAAGCCGAACATGGAGGACGACCCCGGCCCGCCGTTCAGCCATATCGTCAGTGCCGAGGTGGGCTCGCGTGCGCCGACGAACCAGAAGAAGAGGTTGGTAGGGTAGTCGCCCGACGACACGTTCACCCAGCCCGTGTATTGCTCTTGCGTCTCGAAGGCGGTCGTGCAGACGCCATGGGGTATCTTGTAGCTGATGGTGATGTTGGGGTCGAGCGGCGAGACGATGGTAGTCAGATTGGCAGCGATATTGGGGAATTGGGCTAGTGCGCCAGTGGCGGCGGCGGCGACAGCGTACACGAGGCCATGAAATAGGGAGTAATGCCGCATGGTCGCCTAGACAGAGGTATACATTGTGTCGCGTCCAACGTCAACGGCCATGGAGGGGCTAGCTATCGGTGCTGGCTGGTCACAGGCACGACTGAGAAACGGTAAGCAATGATACAGAAGTAAGAGCAAGGGCGCGCGCAAAGAGCAACGCGGACGTATGGGTTTTAATTGAGCTACATTATCTGCATGGCGGTGTCGTGCGCGATGTTGATTAAGTATATAAGGTCAGTGAGGCAAGCATACATTTGAGTTCAATTGATGTTGTGGTGTGAGGAACATATTTGTTGACGTTCTCGGCAAATGATGCAGCGAAGGATGACTGTACATAAAACAGCATAACTTCTCAGGCAATGCAAGACATCCTTCTCAACAAACTAAGTATACCATTATCACCAACATCGTCGTGTATCATTGAAGAAATAAAACTGGATTCAACGATCATCTCGGCTTACTAGAAATACGCATATGGTGTAAATGACCAAAAGCTACTTTCCACGCCATGGCTGGCCTAATAAATGCTGGGCCGGTGCGGCTGAAAAGACGACGGCAAGGTTTATCTGCAGAAGAACCAGGTAGCCGCGATTAAATAATACTTGAGAAGAAGTGCATGAAAAAAAACGCTGGACTTCCCTATCGAGGGTCTTGATATCTTTGCTACACATCTCCAGGCGATCACACAATGTCGGACTCAAATTCGGGCACTACGGCGACCGATATAATCACCTATATCGGCGTGCCTCTGGCAGTCCTTGGTGTGCTTCCCATTATGTACAACACCATCGCCACACTCGCCGCCCTCTCCAAGATCAAGCGCATGCTCCGCCACAGCAAGCTCACGGCTCTCACTCGCAGCGATGTGGTCAACCGTGTCATTGAAGTTGAGCTGCCGCGCTATGCGGTGACGCCTTGGGACAGGTTCAGCCAGCGGTCCGAATACTGGCAGTTGTCCAGACAGCCCAGCCAGATCCCGGGAGGTTCCTGGACCACGTTCAATTGGAAGACGAACACCATCGGGATCAAGACGCAGCGCGTCGAGTACGCCGACCAGCTCCGCCAGCCTCAGGTCGAGGTGGCGTTCGACGAGCTCGTCTCGTATCTGCTCGATCTCGGCGCCGTCCCGGATCCCCACGGCTGGAAGTTGCTCCGCTCTACTGGACTATGGACGCCGGCTGGTTGCGCGCTCATGACAGCGAGGGGTGGGCAAAAGGCGCTGTCTATTGCGCCTTTGGATGACTCGGATGGACATTTGTCACTTGCTGTGAACTGGATGCCTTCCTGGACGACCCGAGACTTCTCGTCGTTGCCTCCATACTGGGTACGCCTGCCGCCTCCGCCTAAGAAGCTGGAAGACTCGGGGTCTGCTGAAGCTTCCTCAGCCCAAGATCCCACGGAAACGGTTGAGGATCAGGAGCCCGCCAAGAAGAAAGCTGTTAGCGTACATAGCCAAGAGTCAATGGACTCCATCCAGAAGCAAGGAGAAGGCAATGCGGTCAAACCCATCACCTGCGAGATCTCGGTCGATGGCCTTGTGACGGCCATCAGCCAAGACGCGGATTTGCTGCGCTCAGACAGCAGCCTGCACAGTCTCTTCATCGGACACTTGCGGGTCCGTAGGGACAAGCAGGACGGCATGTGGTTCGCGAGCGCCTGCACCGCCTACGGGACGACGAGCCAGACGATGCTTTGGAACTACAAGATCCCCGATGAGATCCTCGCCTTCGCGCGGCGGGATACTGTGCCCTGCGGCGTCCTCGTCCTGCTCCGGGTCGTGGACGACGCGGCGACGCCCGAGTGGGCTACCAAGCACAACACCATGGAAGAGCAGCACGAGCAGTTCGTGAGGCAGCAGACGGAGCGACAGCTGGCGATGAGGGCGGAGCAGCAGATGGCCCCCGCGGACCGGCAACGCGCAGCTGCAGAGAGGATGCAGCGGGAGAACATGCAGAGGATGCAGGACAGTAAGTGGTCGTGTCAATATACTCTAGATTCATTGATAATCGACGCTAATAACATCGCCCAAAAAACCAAGTGCGCGACAGGATGCGTCTCGACAGACAACGCCTCGAGGCCAGGGAGTCGGAAGCCCTTCAGAGCCCCAAGTGGGACACCAAGCTGGTTGCAGAACACAACCTGCGCTGGCTGAAGTCACGTCATGCTGTGGACGATTCTCTCGATTTGAAGGAGGCGGTCGGAACACTCCTCCATCGCATGGTCCTCGACGGCCAGTTCACATCGTCGATATGCAGCATGTTAGATCTGTGGAAAGCATGGGCGGATAACGGTGGCATGAGAAAGGCAGATTATGTCGTCTTGCGGGACGAACCAGAGACGTTTGCCCATGCGAGCTTACTCGTCGCCATGGTCAAGGACGCCACTACAGCATCGGACGAGGGGTCTTTGTCTGTGGAATTACAGGAGTGCATGAGGATGTGGAAGACTGTTCGCTTAGGTTGACAGGAGGCATCATCCGCGAACTGCTATTCTTGGCCTCAAGCTACGGAGATATCACCATCTTGATCTATTGAAAACAGGAAGCTGCGACTAGTTGGTGTCGAAAGTATGAGTGTTTGTAGCCAGTCACAGTCTCTCGTCCTCATTACGGACGAACCCGTTTCTTTGTGCCTCATGATAGGCAAGTATACTGAATCGATGGGACGACTTACTCGAACACCCGCGGCTTTGGCTCTGGTTTCTCTTCGGATTTTCTCAGGCAAATACTGCCCGGAGACGTCTCCGGTTGGGGCTGTATAATGTATTACCCGGAATGAGGTATTATCTTTCCCCTGCAGAGTCCAAGGCAGGAAGGACCATGCAAGATCGGCAGCTAAACGACGGGGTACCCATCTTCGACCAGCTTCTCCGCATCATCACCGCCAAAATCTCACCCAACCCCCCACTGCAACCCTGAATCAAGATCTATCTCAAAGTCCACATCTAATGCGGAGGAGATTCGATGCCCGGCAACCGGGTATTTCTTCGGTACACGATAGCGGTTAAGAGACTACTACCGTCTGCTCTAATATGATATCATATGTTATTTTTATATATAATGAACGTGTTTTCCCCGTAGCTGTTATTAGTCTGTACACTAAACGTGAAATAATTCTTGCTTTATCTTGCATTCAGAAGAAAAGGATAATAATAATACAACAAGATGCGCAGCTTCTTCGTTCCTCTCCTCGCCGCCTTCGCCGCCTTCGCCGCCAGCGTGGCCAAGGCGGACCCGAAACCGCCGGGCTACGACTTTCTCTATACGACCAACGTCACGCTCTCGCCCGCCATCCAAATCGGCGACGGCCCCCAGGGCAACCGCGTCGCGATCCCCATCATCGGGGGCGAGTTCCACGGGCCCAAGCTGAATGGCAAGTCTTCCTCTCTATCCCCCCATCTCTTTCACGTCCAAAGAGGAACTAACCCGAACGAATATCTAGGCAAAGTCCTGAACCTGGGCGCTGACTGGGGCCTGAAGGACAGGTTCGGCACCTTCCACCCGGACACGCGCTACCACTTCCAGACGGACGACGGGGCCAACATCTTCATCCGCACCAGCGGGCCCGCGCAGGCGGACGGGGGCATCCACTTGCACGTCGTCTTCGAGACGGGCCACCCGGACTACTACTGGCTCAACAACGTCGTGGCCGTCGGTATCCTCAACGGCGGGGATGGCTACGTCGTCATAGATACTTGGCGGGTACGTTATTACCTACTAGGCTGCTATCGGCCAAAAGAGAGTTGACCCACGAAGTTTACTGGACTAACTATTGCTGAAAATAGATAACTACACCTGCTGCATCTTAGGTAGTATTGCCTCCTATAGATAACGTGGTCGAGGGTAACTAGCACGGGGTGGCCGAGTACAGGTTAGAAAGAGAAAGAGAAAGAGAGAGAGAGAGAGAGAGAGAGAGAGAGAGAGAGAGAGTTATGCAAGCCTGTTCATGTCGATTATTATATAGGGTGGCATGGCAGTCGCTATAATAATATGTAAATAGCCCGCTAATCATCTAATCTGATCTCGATTATTACACGCTGAAAGGGAGTCATCGTATCATTCATAGGGCTATCCAGCATATACATTCCGTATTCGTCAATTCCACCTTCCATCTATCCCATGTGAATTGCACCTTGCCGGTTCTCCCGCGGCCTTCCATGCTAGAGTGTTGACTAGACTGACTCTCTGTATTCTTTCCTCCTCGTCTGCCTCCTTCCAGAGCTGCCGAGTGAATCTATGGGACTTCTTCTCTATCTTACTGCTTCCCGGCCGAGAACGCACTTTTGACTTCTGCACGAGGCCACTCGAAGAGCACATCGCCGCCGTACACGCTGGCCGTGACGGTGCTGATGCGGACTTCGACCTCGCCGTAGAAATTCTCGCACTCCCGCAGCACGCGGTTGACGAGGGCGCGACCGCCCTGGGGGTCTTCGGCGTCGCCGAAATGCTTCTCGACACGCTTCCGTAGGGCCTCGACGCCCTTCTTGACCTCGCGACCGTCGTAGTTGGACAGTATCTTGTTGAAGGTGGTTTTGGAATTGCTGGGCTGCGCCGCGATGATGGTGGTGGACTTTCCGGATGCGAGCTGTGCCTCGATGTTCTCCAGGTACTCGAGAAGCTTGCCCAGGGGGCGGCGCATCACGGCATTAAGGTAGAGGTTCATGTGCTCGGTAAGCTCCGATCCGGCGGCCGCCTTCCAATCCTCGAGGATCTCGAGGCCACGGGTATCGACCTCTTCTAAGAAGTGGTTCATGTTCTCAATAAGGAGAATGTGGAAGTTGAGTGCCTCCTTATCCTCAGGGTCTGCCCCGGAACTGGTAAGAGTGGTAGGGTTTTCACGCGCAATGACCTTGAGCGAATCGAACATGGAGCGGATGATGCGATCGTATTCACGATCCACAGAGCGGCGGGCCGAACTGACAGTATCGGCAGCCGTCATCATATTCTCAATTGCGATAGAGAACTGGGGGAACACGCGCATGAAGGAGATGATGCCCTTGCGCTTCTTGATCTTGACCTTGGTTTCTTCAATGGCGCGGATTTGCTCATCGACGAACTTGGAGAAGCGCGACTCGAGGCCGCTGTGCAGTTTCTGGAGGACATTGTTCAGGAAGTCCTGGTTAGACTGAGTTACTCTGGAATGTTTCCGTTCAATCACCGCCAAGACGCCAACTCCCTGTCTGTCAAAACGTATTAGTATGGCAATGAAGGAAGAGAGGTGCAGACTGTACTTACAAGGGATCCTGGGAAAGCACCCAATCAACCGTGCTCTGCAGATCCTGTTCCAAGAAAGAGAAAACGGCCTCCATGGCTCTAGTGACCCTTCTGGCCAGTTCTCGGTCCGGTTCCATGAGTCTATGGCGTCTAAGGTCACCGCCACGTCGGTTACTGGGTTTCGAGGCGCCGACAGCATCGGGAAAGTCGATTGTCTCCAGTGTTGTGGCATGGAAAAAGTCAATGATAAAATTTTGTTCCATCTCGACAAGTGGTAGCAGATCTTCAACGATAGCCGCGAATATTTCGAAAGGAAGGCTTCGCCCATCTGCCACCTTGTCGAGATTGGTCCGGCTTCCTTCTCCCAAGGGGGATCGCAAGCTCTTCGCCAAGGTCTGACTTCGCTTGACGGTGAGTTTCCTTGCCGTATCCATTTTGCTTTCATGCTGCTTTTCGATTTGAGTGGTGAAAAGTAGATCGCCTTCTTCGCCAGTCGGCTTCTTGGCGTTGCGCTTCCAAGCATCCAATACACCCCTGAATTCTGTTTTGTATAACGGCAGGTTGGCCGTTTGATATGTCTGGATCAGGCTGTTCCAGCCAAGAAGATTCATGTCCTTTGCATATAACATGAGCGGACTGTAACGCCATAGTACGTCTCGTCCAACATCGTGATGCTGAGGATCGACCTTTTTAGAGAGCGCTCCATCAAGCGCCTTCTTGGTCTCGCGTGCTGCTTGTTCGAATTGCCGGTCCATGAATTCTTTGAACCGCACGAGAAATTGAGCGTTGCTCGACGTGTACATCTCTTTCTTCTCTTGGACAATGCGCATCTTGCCATAATCGGAATTGAAGCCTGCTTGTTGCTCAGCAAGGCTTGTGTCCTCACTCCTCCGAACCTCGGAGCCATCCATGGAAGGGTCGATCTTCACCATGGCCTTATACAAGGTAACAAGAGTAATCTCGACATCCTCTAGACCTTGAGGCGAGTCCAGAGGAGCGACTTCAAGAGGCCTCAAATCCTCGCGTTGAATGGCACAGGTGTCCAGAAGTGACTCAAGCTCTTTCTTCAGTGCCTTCTGATTGGCTGCTTGGACCTGCAGACCTTGGCCTTGGGCTTCAATGTAGGCGATATCTTCAGACAAGGTCTACGAATCGTTAGCGATGATATTCGTACGGGGCAGAAGTGATGGGCGCTTACCGATAACTCAACACTATAAAGTGTTAGTAGATTATCAAGCTCATCACATTCAGCAATTGAAAGGTCGAGGCCCCTCTTGATAGCATCCATCCGCTCATCTTCCTCCTCGAAACGAACGACCCAGCCGCCAGCTTGCGCTTTGTTGAGCTGGCGGTCGATGTCCAGCTTCATCTCTTCGTAGTTACGGCCACGCATCTGGTCACCTGGAACCCAGCCGAAGTGGTCGAGCCATTTTGTAAAATCACCCGTTTGGCCGGCGAGTAAAGTCGTGTCAATCCCCAAAGCGCTAAGGTACTTTGCATCATTGCTAGTAATGACCGAGTCTCGTTGTTCCTCCTTCTCGTTTAGGTCCGCGGTCTTTATAGCCTCTTTGATTGAGGATGGCTGGAGACTGCTAGGACGGCTCGCATTGGCTTTGGTCAACTTCAATTCAGGCACACCGGAGCCTCTCCCGGGAATTTCTGGAGTCAGGGCCGCGCTGCGTGGTTCCGGTTCCGGTGCTTTGGGCGGGGCAGGAATAACAGCCGTAATACCATCTGGCCCCTCTCCACTATCCTGGCGTTTCAGCTCCCGCAAGCGATCACCGGCACCACCGACCCTTGGCTTGAATGCTGCGGCCGCAGATGCTGCCTTCCATAATGTGCCTGCCAAGTCATTTTTGGAACGTTTGACCTTGATCATGGGGCCCAGACCTGGCCGGCTATCTTCAGGATCGGCAGGAGGAGAAATGGGAGTTGCCGCATCGGGAACAGGGCTTGCAGATGCACTGACAAACGGTGTTGCATTGGCTGGTTCGGGTGACGGTGCAGGTTTCTCCGGTTCCCTCCCGGGTTCCCGCAGGGTCTCTGGCATTGGCGATGGTTCCGCCTTGCGACCAAACGATGGTTTGCGGGGTGACATCCTGTCGCTACTACGGGGAGGCGGAGGTGGTTGCGTATGCGCTTGCGGTTCGCGACGATTGCCAGTGCTCATCAGCGGCGCAGGGACGAGGTCGGTGTCACGATCACGCGTCTGCGGCCTTGTTGGGTCCATTGGCGGGCGTCTCCTGTCGGGAAGATCAACTTGCGGCGGAGGCGGAGTTGGCTGTGCCGGAGGCGGAAGTGGTGGCTGTGTTGGAGGAGGTGGAGTTCGAGAGTTATCCCTTTCACCACCGCCGAGGCGCCCAAAAGCACCAGGGCCGCTCATGCCGCCCCTAGAACGTGGTGGTATGCTAGATGCATCATCGCTTCTTGTTGTGTTAAACGAGGTGGCGACGGAATCTTGACTCGGGTTCGCACCGGCTAAACGCCGAAGCGCAGCATTCTGGTTAGGACCCCGACCCGAATCGAAACTAGGTGTGGGCGACCCTTTGGCTCCGTTGAGAGGTGCCAGGTTGCGAGCTGGCGACGCGGGGGGTCGTGGTGGTGGAGGCTGATACGCTTCTATCGGTGTATTGTTCGCTGACAGACCTGAGAGGTTGCTTTGGGAAGGGCCGGATCCGGGCACTGGAGCTGGCCCAGGTCGCGACATGGGTGGCTCGCCAGATGGACCATTTCGTGACATTGGTGGTGCTCTTCTTGATCCGAGGACTTGGTCAAGCTCGCGGCCATCGAAGCCAATCAGTTCAGGCACCTTTCCATTGGTATATTTGCCGTATATTTTGATCAGACTCGCAATAAAGAACTTCTTCTCCTTGTCGGCTTGGGCTTGCCAGTAGTATGGCTTGCCAATATGGACTGTAAAGCCCGTGTCGCCCGCCCACTGCCTCTTCTGCGGGTCGCCGGTGCCATGGGTGAACGACTCGATGCTGGTCAAGTCGTTCAGATCCCATGTCTTTCCAATGGAGAACGTGGCATTTGGGTTTTCCTTGGACTTGTGCATGCGGACCCGTCCCGATTTGCGAACAGCAACGATAATAACGCGGGGCTTTTCGGCTTGTGTGTTTCTGGCTTCGGGCGGAGGCGGCGCACTTGGATAGCTGCTATATTCGGTGATCCTGATGTGGGTGATGTACGTCTCCATTACTGCGATACTATCATGTCAGCCCATCTGCCCCTGTTCAGGCACACGCCCTCATATAACACAACGACGCCCGAGAGGACCAACGGGCAGGCAAGCTTACGGGAGCCGTCGACGTCTTTCTTGTTGAAGCAGCTGTCCACGATGCGACGCTTCTCTTCTTCGAAACGCTCGGCGCGGGTCATCTCGCGGCCGGCTTTCATGTAGCCAACTCCGTTCTGCCGTGAGGCATCCATTGCCGGCGATGGGGGTAGTTTAGTATCGTGTCATGGATTGATAATCGTGTGAGGCGGGTTGGCGGGAGTTGTCGAGCATCTTCCGGTCCGTCGTATTCTCTGGGTTGGCTGGCTGAATGATGGTCGTAGTGTCGTAGAAACCTCCTCCTCTGCTCAAAATCCTGCGTGGCTGTCCAATTCGCAAACCCCAAAATGGGGGGCCTCGGGGGGGTTCGCGTTACGAGTATTGACGGTACTGACGTGTCGCAGGACCGATGCGACAGTGCAGCCTGGAAGCTGAGGGAAATGATTGAAGGGAGATTAATTTGCTCCAGTCGAGCTTTGTTTTCTAAGTAGGTTGTCGACACTACTTTCCGAACCATCCAGTTAGTGGTAAGACAATAAGGTGGAATTGGCTACAAGAAAGTTGAAGTCGTCGTTTCTTCGAGGTCCATGCATCAATCCAAATGTCAAGTGTCTGTTCCAGTCAGTCCCAGTCTGGCTCACAGTCCCCCCCAAGCCCAAGCCCATCCCACGTCCAAAAAGCCAAGCCAAGCAAGCAAGCTAGCTAGGGAGGTAGCAGTTGCTAAGAGCCTAAGACCAACACGGACTCGGGCTACGGCATCCCTGCTTTAAACTGTACTTTGTTTTCAACCCCAGACTGCTTGACTGCGCAGTCCTGCATGGAGCATGGAGACAATGGTACACATGATATATTTAAAGATATGAATCAGCTTTCTCCCGAGCTCCTTTCTTGGCCAATAAATCCTTTTATGCACCAAAAGAATCCTTCATAGATGTCTAGTTGTACACGATGTCGTCAACTATGGATGCTCGCGTTTACCATCTGGCAGAAACCAGGGCAGTATGGCAATACTTACTCTTTGGTCAACCTTGTTTCATATTGGCTACACAATAAATGCCAGCCAGCATGTATGAAATTGTTGTCGCATGTCCCTTGTCGGAATCTACCTGAGGTCTACCTAGAGTCTACCTACTTCTGATGCTTGATCGCTTCTAGCTAAAGGCTCAGCTCGCGCGAAATTGCCCCCATGTTAAAACGCACCAGGTAACAACTATTCGTACACTCCCTATCTTTCTCCCAAGAATCCCTCGAAACCCCATAGGAAATCAATGGCTCGCAGTCCGTAACGCCGAGGGTATTACTACATCCTTCGCCCAATCGTGTCGCATTGCCCCATCCGCGAGCGACGGGCCAAATTAATCGCATCTCTCTTCACTCGGAGAACCTTTATGTTTCTTGCTGAACGAGCTGTAAGAGCGAGGCAATGTAGCCGGCCTGGAACTTGATGTTAGTATGTAGTTGGGTTCATGTGGTATGACGACACTTACCATAGCCTTGTTCTCCGTCATGACCTCAAACAAGCGCGATATGACTGGCCGGAATAGTCTCTCCCTCCACCCACCACTTTCGCCCCCGCGTTCCTCATTCTTCAGAAGTTCCTCCTCGGACTCCGTCTTGACAACATTTCGAGCAATGTTGCGGAGAACGAGGACTGCGCTCAGAGGAATGCCGGCTGCCTGGTCAAACTGCGGCTTACGCTCGTCCTTGGTCACCAAAGTCTGCTCCCATGAGATACACATCGTCTTGGCAGGCACAACATACGACTTCCGCTGCCGCTTTGCAATCGACTCGATACTCTCCGAAAGCCCACGCTTCTGCGGGGATGGTATGTGTGTCTTAAGATGGCGCGTCAGCTGCGAAAACTGCATCTTCGTTGGCAGGGGATATTTTAAGCAGCCGCTCCACTGGCATGCTGCCTCCAATTGTTGATTCTTGAATTTGCCATCCTCACCGGCTGCTTGGCCAATATGATTGGTAAGAATATGGTGCCACATGCTCTCTCCAGTAGGGAAGAATATACCGCATTTCTTAATAGCGGGTACGCTCGCAGTGACCCATTGGCATCTTGCGTACTCCTCCTTTGTCTCGTAATTCAACGGGCAGGTTCTCGCGCGAATACCCTCAATGATAAACCGCTGCACCTCTCCAGGACCCCTAATAATCTGTGCCCGGGCACCCGAGTATACGTGGCTGACATTTCGAATGAAATCCGCTGCGCTCAAGGTATTGCGGTTGTTACCACCAAAGGAACTCTGATAGGCCTGCCAGATCGCAATCTGAGTGATATGCGATTCTGAGTCTTCCTCAAAAAGACTCTGTAGCCAGTGAAAACAGCGCTGCGGCTCATCCGTACCTGAAAGCTTCTCCTGAAGATCTTGCGGGAGCGGTGCTACCTCTTCAGAGGCAATGGCCTTTTGCTCAGGTTCCAGAATCAGATCTTCTTTGATTCTCTTGGCACCGTGGGCTAGAAGTCGTACTAGATGAGGCACAACCCGTTCCATGTTGACAGCGGAAAGTAGAGACTCGACGTTAGGCACGACAGCCGTGTACTGATAGAGGAAGTCGAGACAGGCATCCATGAGCTCTTCGTCATTGAGCAAGAGCCAGTTCATAATGTTCTGTAAGACAGAAGTAGGGACGTTCTGAAGTTTGTTGGTAGCGTCCAGGTTCATAGAGATGCGACTGATGGCACGAAGTGTCGTCAGGATTGTCCCGCGGTCGGTAGAGTCGAGCTGCGCTAGCAACGACCGGTACAGCGGATCCTCGGAATTCAGCTCCATCCCGGGGGTTAGCTGCTCAGCGATATCGAGGGCAAAGTGCTTGAGCTCTACCAGCATTTCGTAGCTTGGGAGATGCAAAATAATGCACAGAAGATCCTTCAGAGGATATATATCTCTCATGTAGTATGCGTTTTCCTGCAACATGAGCATATTCCGGATCGTGAGGACGGCTTCGGTAACTCTCACTAAACCGTCTGCAAAGTCGGCAGGTTGCATGTAGTCAAGAACGGTTTTGGGCTTCAACTTGTTTATCCGCTCGATAATGTCGCCAGTGCCGTTGGCGCCATCAAGCGTTTCAATGCCCTGGGTCTCATCTGTTCCGAAATATGCGACATCCCAGTTTACCCAGTAAAACAGACTGCCAACCTCCAATCCCTTTTCTATCAAGCCTTCTGCGAGGCCGAGGAAGGACTCAAACTTGTATTTGTCACCTCGCTCGAAGGAAATCTTGACAAGATGATTGAGAGCAAAGGCTTGCTCGGAGGGGATACCGGATCGTAGCGACTGAAGGCAGCGGGTGTAGATGTTGGGACCGTCGAACCCAGCACCAGGAGCGATGGGCCTAGCAGGTGGAGGAGGCTCGGCTCTAAGTTGTCGCTGTCTTCTGAGAAACTCGGCAGGATTGTTCCCTGGAGTATTGACCGGGCGCAGAGGAACAGTGATCGGGGCTCGTGTTTCGTAGCCCTCCGGCAATCTCGACGCCGTCTCTGGGTTTGGCGGAGTAAATGTGGTACTAGCCCCCCTGATGGCAGCCTGCTGGGCCTGGATAAGATGCAAAGGATTGTTCGGATCGTGGCGTTGGGGTGTGTGATGAGGTGGAGGCGGTTGTGAGCCATGAGCTGTCAGGCCTTGGTTGGCAGCGGGTGTGGCATGTTGGGACGAAGCTTGCCGAGATGCGCGCGTTGGTCCAGTCTCTGGCTGGAAGGGGATGCGCTGAGGGGGGGCTTCTCTGAGACGCCCTGAGGCGCGATTGCCCGATACGGGCGTGTTGTCGTTGGTTTGAGTCTCTTTGACAGGCGTATCAACTCCAGTTCGTTTGACTGTTTGGTTGAAACTCTCCAGGGTGCGAGTTGCGACAGGACCATGCCTAGTGGCGCAGGACTGCTGCTCGAGGATTTCCTTTGGCGGGGGCTCTTTTCCGAATTGATCTTTGACCCAGTATGCTGCAAGATAACGGTAGAAGTCCTGCTTGAGCTGGAAACTAAGCTGCCCCATGCCTTTGTTATCTTCAAACCACATACCAAGCTCATTGGCCAGAGCACCCCAGGCCTTTTGAATCTTGCACACTTCATCGTAACCGCCCTTCGCGACGACGGCCTTGTACAGTTTTAACAGGTCGACAGTGACATGACCGTACATGGTCTGTAGCTTGGGGGACTTCTCGAACGAGGTTCCGCGTGCACTATGGAAGACCTCAAGCTTCTTGATGAACTCGTCGTACTCTGCGGTTGGGTCGATCTCGTGAATGTACGGCTTGTCGGCCGCTGAGCCCTTCTTGGGCGCCATCTTGATTGAAGGGCTTGGCGCGAGCGCCCAAAGTCGAGGGTCGGTGTTGGTTTCAATGGCAAATGATTGCGTTTGGATGTTGCGTTGCGATGCGAAAATTACTGGATCGCCGGTTGGGGGTTTAAACAGCTTGACACGAGAGCTCTGGTCGCAGGGCTGATGGTCCAGTTGCTTCGCGAAAATCAATTCAGCGATTGCATTGGCGTGTTTAGTTCGCGGCTGGCACGCACTTGGCCTGTGCGCGACTTCCTGCCAACTCTGGAATCCACCTGCTCAAATTTATGGGGCGAGGTCTTACTGACGGACAGATGGTTATTCACATAACGAGTGGACAATAGGTACTATTCACATAACGGAACTTACCTCTTAATACACTACATACTTGTAGCCTGACAACCACAAAGCAATCATTGGAACAGTCTATCCAAATCGCAATATGCATGCACGTCTCATGTTTCTCTAAGGTCGTAGTTATAAAGTCTACAATAAGGCGTGAAATGAACGGGTTTGCTTCCAATCATGCGGATGGATACCTGTGACTTCATGTAGGGAAGCATCGAGAATGTTCCGAAAGTCCTGAAAGTCGGCATTAGAGTAACGTGATGCATCAAGAGTCAATGGAGGAGGAATCGAGGTACATGTAAGGAGCGTTTGTCACAGCACTTGTATTGACTCTCAGATCAGATATGCTCCAATATTGTGTCATGCTTTCAATAGGTAATGCACGGTAAGTGTGTACAAAATAGAATGGCAGGTGCTCTCCTGCGTACCTTCTACCTTCCTCCCATCCATTGATTGAATGCTGTCCTTCGACTCTCAAGTGTACGTGCTGCCCGTTTGCCAACCTATGATGGCTAGCAAAGACTTGTTACAACTCTTGCCTACTGCGAATAGTTTCACTTGATCTCATGAACGAATACCAAGCCTTCTGGATCGTTGACTACAAACATGAATACATTTCATATCTAAGCTTCATTCTAGAAATCATCATTACATCAACCCAGAAGGCTTGGCTATGTTTCGTTGACACCTTCGACATCATTTCATCCTTGTGACACATATCCTCCTTTCATCATACAGTTCAATATGGTAGGACATCGTTCCTTCAAGAAACCCATGTCCCAGCCTGTCCCCAAACTGGTCAAGCAACCCAGGATGGACAGAGGGTCAGCCTCTCAGCCTACTTCACAGGTTACAGCGGCTCGCGGATTCATACCTCCACCAGTTACTGCCAACGAAAGACCATTTGGGCCAGGAGCTGGAATCCTCGGCTTTCCTCACCCAAGTCGCAGTAACAGTAACCCAGGACGACCCCTTTCACGAAGCCGCAATGGCAGTGGCAGCATTATCCCACGGCCATTCTCTGCCCAGCACCACATCTCATACTCTCAGCCAGGTTATGATTTCCGAAATCAAGCACTTGATCAGGATCTGACAGTGAACATGTACAGCCAACCCTACCAACAGTTCCAAGGTAATGACCATTCTCGCTTTCAACCCCATAGTCAACCAACTCAGCTTGGCGACTGGGATCGCCCACAGAGTCGTCAATCACTTCACACCCCGACCATGGAACAAATGAGTCATTCGACTGCTGTTGGCGAGACGGGCTTGCTCCGCAACGTGCACAGCGCCGACTCCACGCAAGCCCTCCCTCCTCGGCGGCCTCCGATGCGGGAATTCTTCCAAGAGACCAGAAAGCGAGCTGCTTCTGCTTTAGAGGCAGAAGATAACCCGGCTGTGAGAGATATGAGCAGCAGCTTTGATAAAGACCCTCTAGACAAACTGGATGATGTTCATACACAAAGTCCAAAGCCCATTCAGCGACCTGTAAGATTAATGTACCAACCTCCACATGATACAGAGGCCTCAGAACTTTCAGCTCCCAATCCTCAACAAGGTCCACAGGACAAACTTGGGATCCCAAAAGCACGAGATACTGTTGAAGATGAACATGACAGTCGTGCAACTAAATCACCTCAGCGCAACGGCAAAGCATCCTCGTTTACCTCTTCTCTTTCTGCTCCAAAGGTTGGAGTGGCTACTCGACAGGCACAGCAACTGGGCCAGTCAAAGAGATCTGTGGCAACCGCTACCGATCCAAGCCGTGAAGAGCCGCCCCGTAAGAAGTTGAAAGTGGCTACGAAGAAACACTTCCAGCAATCACTTGAAGCTGATGATCTAGCGAGTGTTGTCCTCAAGAACGGCATGGCGAGTGCCATAGTCCTTCCGGCTACGATGTTGGGTAGACTAATGATGCATGACGACGAGTTCTCGAAGATTGTGGGTTCTGTTTTCGAAAAGATGGTTTGAAGGATGATCTCAGGCGGCGGGAAGTTTTTATTTTCTTCTTTTTGGTGCTCTTCATGGTATTACCATAATCCCTAGTGCCATTGAGGTAGATGGCGGGTATATTATGGATTGTTTCGAGTGATATGTACTGGGTGGATGACTTATTTGATTGTCAAGTTTCGTATCGGGATGCTATGGTTGATGTCAATGGCTTTCGCTATGTTCCGAGAGATAGCTACGTTCTTATTTGGGTGATGCCAGATACAGGGGAATCAAAGGTATTAAGGAGAACAACCAATCTGGGTCGCCTAACCAGAAAATCAAAAATCTACCAAGATCCAGACCCAGACCCAAGACCACCGTGAGACACTCTCAAACTCCCCGCCTGTAGCTTTTCCATACCCAGTCCAGATGCATACAACTCCATTTCGGAATCTACATGAAATCGTCTTCGGTTTCGTCTCCCTCCTGCCCCATAGCCAACTTCCCAGCCTCGTCTGCCAATGCCATGATATCATTGACCAACTCTTCACTACGGCTCCTTCCAGAGGTACCGCCAGGAGGCACCAGCGGTTCGTAATCGGCCCCATCAACCGCTCCGAAAGCAGCCTCGCCGGCCGGCGCACTGGAGCTGCGGACCTGGACACGGACTTCGCCAGGCACACCGTCGATGCGCACGGTTTGTGTTGTTCCATTGGCGCTGTTGGTTCCCGCATCACCACTGGCAGCAGGGGGGCGGACCATGGGCCCCGGGTTTGCGCTGACGAGGTTCTGCAGGAAAGCGCTGGCGTCGGGTGAGCCGTCCATGAGCCACTTGAGGCAAAGCTGCACGCGCTCGCGGCAGAAGCGGTTGTTGTCGTCGTAGAGACAGCAGTTGAGAAGGGCGACGATACCATTGTGCTGGACGATTTGCAACTGCACTGTCGGGTTTCCGGGGGACGTGTGACCCGGTGGCGGTTGCAGCAGTGCGGCGAGAATCGACAGGACTTGGCCCTTGATGCCGGACCATGGGAACTCATAGGCCGGCTCGGACAGTGGCGGGGGAGGAGGTGGCGGCGGCGGCGGGTTGGCCGGGTACGCGGATGAGGCCGCTTGCCCTTCTCCACCGGCTGCCGACGCAGGTGCAGTGGTAGGGACCGGGGGTGCCGGACGACCGCCCGCGAAAGGGATCTTCTCGACACCAACATCAAGTCCCTCGAGAAGCTTCAGGAGCTCGTAAACAGTCACGTAGTCAACGAGATGCTGGCGTAGAGGGTGAATATCGGCAATGGTGTAAAGGAAGTCAAGATATTGGACAAGACCATCCTTGGCCCGTTCCAGATCCCAGTTATCCACAGGGAAATCAGCTGGATCCAGGTCTCCCTTGCGCACATCCCCCTGAATTTGCATGAGAGCCACGCATTCAGGCACGATGCGACTGCGGAAGATCCCATAGAGGAAATTCAACATCTTGGCAAATTTGAGATCCTCTCCAGGCTGCCAGTCTGGCGTATCGTCGGGCGGCGCCACTGGGTTGTATTCTTTTGATGGGTGGAAGGTTGTTCGCGACAGGAATGTTATGAGACGAAGTAGCACTGTCTGTGCGGGAGATATGATGTCTTTAGGGCTTCGGAGGGCATTCCATGCATAGGGGATGAGAGAGTTGAAGTGTATCGACTGAACGATCTGGGCGCTGATTTGGAATATGAGGGACTGCTCATCCTTTTCCCAGACTGCTATGAAAACAAGCATCTCTCGTAGCAGGTTCTTACCGCAATCTGTGGCTAGAAGCAATCGACACCGGGCATGCTGTAGGCTTTCGCCAAACCTGGTAGGGCCTGTACCGGCCGATTCTAAGATGCAGGACTTGACTATCATGTGCAAAGCCTCGATCTGCTTGGGGTCCAATATATTGGGTACTTCGGTGAGCAAGCCAGTCATAGGGCCTTCCCCGTACGAGTCGTCATCATCTGGATCCTCCTCGTACTCGTCGTATTCAGGTGCATAATTGGGTGTCGGCTGAGTTCGTATCTCTGGGTTGTACTCAGGGTACTTCTCTGAAGGATCCTCGTCTACCGGCGGAGACTTGGCCGCCTCATCTTGCTCCACGTGCTCTGGCCCAGCGTAGCGTTGCATGAGGTTGGCCTCGCACTGCTTTATCCGTTCCGGGACCATGTCGAGAGAGTACATGCTGAGAGTGGAATCTTTGATGTTTGGGATGCGTGTGGACTCCCACCAGATGTCTAACTCGTGCGAAACATGGCCGTAGGCTCTGTCTTGTTCGTACTTATCAGATTCATCGGGGTTCCACTGTGAAATGACCTTGGCCGCCTCATCATAGATATCGGGCTTCCATGCCCATAGCTCTTGTGGTGTGTAGTTCCAGGCTAGATTCCAGTCCGGCGGTAGCCAATGATTCTTTTGATGCTCGTCTTGTGCCTCATAATATTCGCGGCAGATTACTGCTGCTGCATCACACATCTTGGAGTTGCGCTTAAGCCAGTTCGACATTTCTGTCCTGAGATAGTAGCTCCTTGGGCCGGCATACTCCAACACAGGTTCGTGTCGATCTTCAGGGCCAGGGTTGTTGTCCACATCCGGGGACTCAATCAACACTCGGTACCAGAACGTCATCTTGTTGCGGTCGTTCTTAGCAATCCAATTATGTGCCTGTTGTAGCGAGGTGACGAGGACTTTTTTGTCTGCAAAGAGGTTAGCCAATGGCTCTCTCCAGAGAATTGGACGGCAGACTTACAAAGCTCGGTGATCTCATTCAACTTGACCCTTGACGCGTCGTCCTCTGGCATCTCGCCATCAATTCCCTTGCTCGTGACATTGACACACAGACATATAGCCTCGTACACCTCGTGGTCGAAGTTAATGGCGGCCGAGAGATCCTGGGGGATCTCAGGTTCCGTCGTAACCAAGAGGTTTCTAGCAATATGCATCAATTTGATGAGCATTTGCAGGGCCTCTTTGAGGGGAACATAGTTCTTGATGATGAGGGCTGTGACCTCTTGTGTTGTGACATCTAAGAACTTGGTAGGAACTAGAGGCTCTGATCGAATGCCAAGTGACTTCTCGTTCAAGTCACAGATAGCAGCGCAGATGGCGCGCCGGAGCCATATCCATACCCGGAGATTGCTTGATAACGTTTCTCTGCGGAAGTGTCAGTTCGACATCTACATACTCGAGGACGAATGGAATATGAATTGTTGGAAGACGTACCTAACATCTTTGAACGTGTGGGTTTTCTCCATGGTCCGGGAGACGACGTTCATCACTTTCGTCATGGAAAGCGGCCCCATTACCGGGCTTTGCATATAGTGACCCTCAAGGCATATCAACCCCGCGCCAAACGCCCTCTCTTCGATAGAGTCCGACTTCCATGCGTGAGGCGGGTCTACATCCAGCCGTCCATTAGACGACATCTTGACCGATTCTCAGTATGACACGGAGGTTCCATGCGTGAATTCCAATCGTTTGCTCCCAGCCGATTCGTTCCAAGAATTTTGAACACTTGCTCGCTGGTTGGAAAGATCGAGAAACTGCCCCACCATGAGTAAGGGCCAGGAAAACGTGCTACTTGGGACAAGAACGTTGGGAGACGAAATATCCAAATTTTTCAAGAAATGAGCTTATGAGTCGAATGGAAAATATTTATTGGCACGAACATGAGATATTCTGGAACATCATATTTTCAGCACTAGAAACCCGTCCAGTTCGGCTTCTTCGGTGGAGGTGATGAAATTTCAAGACAAGGTGCTGAAGGCGAGGCCTTCGCTAAGCCATAAATACTGGTTATAAGAATCTTGGGTCAATGAATTTTGGAGGGGCTACCATTGAATACATATACCGACTCTGCCCACATTAGTCAACTTCACCTCTATACTTACTAAGTGGCGACGAGCGCTCTTTCTCATCAATCAAGCAAACAAATGAGACAAATACAAACCGAAAGCAAATCCCTTTTAACGATCCTCTCCAAATACTTGGTTTCCATGTAGTCGAACTTTTGATCACACTTTCGGCTTGATCTGTTCTATTATGGTCATTATTTGAAGTGTACTGCAACATTGGCTAAGTGCTACGTGTAGGTACGGACATTGAGAGCAAACTAATCCCATGGCGCCATGTTTTCAACAGGTTGGTCATTCTCTTCATCAAATATGTCGAAGCCAATATGCGGCTTGGGATTCAGGAACCGAAGAGCACCGGTCTTGCGCGAGAGCTGGCCGATCATTTGGAAGTCCTCCTCAGGCAGGCTTAACAGACCGAGGTTCTCTCTCAATCGAGACTCGTGTGCCGACTTGGGCACTACGGGGATCCCTCTTTGAACAGCCCAGGACAAGCATACCTTTGTGTGCGCATGTTTATGTTAGACTGATTTCGCAGTTACGTCGAATGGGATTTGAGACGAACCTGTGCTGGACTCCCGTTCAGCTTTGTGGCAATCTCCAATAACTGGTTTGATCCCATGGCAATCAGTGCTGCATTCCACGAATACATCAATAAGTGTGCGGTCTTCAACCTACTTCGGTATTATCAATAGGCCTGGGCTGGCATTCATGTGCCCGTACGACTCCAACTGGACGGCCTCCGAGCGGTTGATGAGCCATGACAAGAATTCCATGTTGTTTCGAGAACTCTACCAGTTCAGTCTGGGGGAGGTATCTGCGTATCCCTAGTCAGCGCTCTGGCATATTTGGGGTCATGGGTCATGTCGGGCTTACGGTTGCAATTCAACCTGGTTGACTGCTGGGATGATAGTCGCCGTTTCCAGGAGCTTTCTCGTCTTCAGTATGTTGAAGTTCGACAGACCTACCATTCGCCCAACGTTAGCAACGAACATTGAATTTAACTATATACGTAACCAGCGTGCATGCCATACCAATGGACTTAGCCTTGCCACCCTCCACGAGCGCCTCCATCGCCTTCCATGTGGCCGCATAGTTTCGGGAGAGTTCGTAGTCAATCACGGGCTTGTTGTTACCGCTTGGATGGCGGATCGTTTGGAGGTGCTCGTCTGCTTTATAGGCATGGGGAACTGCATATCCTATGTTAGCTGGTTTCTGCCGTGGTCAGATATAGTGTAAGTCACAATGCATCAGGTATAGATCAACTAAATCACTGGTATTAGCCCCGGCTTTCACCAGCATTGATTCACTACACGCACCATATTCCAAGCCCAGGTCACCAAGTGTATGTTGTAACGCTTGAGCGACAACACCAGGCTCATGTGCAGTTTGCGGGCTGTTTGCTGTTAGCATAGCTTCCAATAGCTCATTTGGGTTTGCCCTGGTTGCTAACAGCTTGGATGTCACGAAGATCTTGCTTCGAGAAATACCGGACTCCTTGATACCCAAGCCGACTTCCTTCTCATTACCATATGCTGCCGCGCAGTCTATGTGTCTGTATCCAAGCTTTATAGCCAGCTTGACAGTTTCTGCGACCTTCGAGTTGCCATCTTCGGACTGAAATGTACCCAAGCCCACTGCGGGGACTCTCTGTCCATCGTTCAGGGTAAAGAATTTCGGCACACTCATTATCAAGCTGAGATCGGGATTTACATATAAACACTCGCTGTGATCGAGGAATCGTGATAAGAGAGGAAATATGTCTATGGAGTAGCATGAGGTTTTACAAGGAAATAAAAGGTCAAAGTAGGTAAATTAGATACCCAACGAATGGTGTGCCTTCAAGCCAATCAGGGGCTCGAATTCCATATAGTCCCTTAAATATTAGGTATGCGGCTCCCACCCGAGAGAACATCGAACCGCATACTGTCCCAGGATTGACCGTTACATTCGCTAACGGATTCCCTTATTGGGACCAACTGCTTCGCTTCATCCCTCGGCACACTTACCCCGCTGCAACCTCCGAAAGGGGTTGCACACAACTATCTGAAGTGGCATACGACTGGATAGGTAGCTCATGGGTCGGCCATGCTCTTGCCCAGTATGAATGCTAGTTGAGGCTTTCCGTGTGGCTGTGAAAGCTTGGGAGTTGCATCGAAGGCACAGTATAAAAGCACCAGTAACCTGGCCTCAATAAAGAAATACCTTGTTTTCGTTATATGAACTTAATATTGATTACGATTACCGACTATATACCA
The DNA here is from genome assembly GCA_017163955.1 of Apiospora koreana. Classification (NCBI taxonomy): domain Eukaryota; kingdom Fungi; phylum Ascomycota; class Sordariomycetes; order Amphisphaeriales; family Apiosporaceae; genus Apiospora; species Apiospora koreana. The sequence continues at coordinate 2,310,912 of JAFHKQ010000005.1, read as the reverse complement.
ATTAAATATTTAACGTTTCGGTGTTTGGCACGTTACGATGGCTTCATCAGATCTTGACGAGAATGTCATACGAGGTACGCCTACAGCCAGTTAATAATGACTTTGGAACTGAGAATTAACCCCTCCAAAACCCCAGCTCTGCCGTCTTTGAAGACTGTGTTGTCAGTAAAGGCGTCCGGGGAATCAGCCTGGGCGAAGTCTTCTCGGGTGGACGTGGAACTTGTAGGCGGAAGCACCGAGAGCTATTTCATGAAGGTATCGTAATCTCCCACTTGTCGTTCATGGATACAAGCGCCGCTATACTGTATATCTGTCACTAATCCGGAGTAGGTATCCAGGGGTCACCATGGGCGGGAGTCGCTCAAAGGTGAGTTCGAATCCACCGCAGCCATCTATGCCATCACCCCCGAATTCTGCCCCAAGCCAATCGCCTGGGGCACGTTCAAGGCGGACCCGAGTCTGCACTTTTACTTGTGCAAGTTCTATGACTTCGTCAAGGACGCCTTGCCGGAGCCGGAGGCGTTCGGTGCCAGTTTGGCGAGGCTGCACTCCTCGCACGCCTCCACAAGACCCGGCCAATACGGCTTCCACGTGGTGACCTATAACGGCGACCTCCCCCAAAACAACAATTGGTCATCCAGCTGGGAAGCATTCTTCACCCAGAGCCTCCGGCACATCCTGGAGATACGCGAGCAAAGAGCTGGGGGGATGAAGGGTCGTTGCCCGGAGTTGGATGCCTTGCTCCCAGACATGTTTGGCAAGGTCATCCCCAGGCTCCTCCGCCCCCTAGAAACGGGCGGCAACATCATAAAACCCTCCCTTGTCCATGGAGACCTCTGGTGCGGGAATGCTGCGGTCGTGGTCGACGCGGACACAGCAGGCGAGGGGCTCATCTTCGATCCGTCAAGCTTTTGGGCCCATAACGAATGTGAGACTGCCTTCTTGGTCGCATAAATAGGCACATATACGTTAGGGCCAACGGTGCTAACTACCTCGAAAAGATGAGTTGGGTAATTGGCGACCAGAACGCAATATGTTTACTCGGGAATACTTCGATGCCTACCATGCCCATTACCCCAAATCGCCCCCGGAGGAAGACTACGACGACAGAAATACCCTCTACTCAATGTCAGTCGAATATCTATCCATCCCCACAAAGATGCATGGATATCACTTACATCAAGCCCCAAAATATTTAGGCAATTCAACCTCAACGCAGCCGCGCTGTTCCCAGGCCAACGCACTTACCTGAACACGTACGAGTACACCCAGTCTGCTTGGCCCCAGATTTGCATATGCTGAGTTGACTATAGGGTAATCGAAGATATGAAAAAGCTCACCACGAGGTTTCCTAAGGGTTATGAAGGTTGTGAACAGCGCGCGGATGTAAGACATAAACAACACTAGCGAAAGTACACATTCGTGGAGATATAACGGCTTTCAGGATTGTCTAATAATTATCATATATTATTAGAATTTTTAGGTCGACTCGAACTTGCTGCTGTGCAGGTATGCTATGTTGCACCAATCCAGTGTACCCCTTTGGCCTTAGATCGGTGATCCAGCGACCTTCATTGGATGAGCCTCCGTGTTAAACACGTACTGGTTGTTGTGTACGGCCGAAACTTGCCAAGGAGCCTCCTGCAATGGAAGTTAGTAATCAGGCGTTCTTGGGTAATATTCATGCAGCATGAGAATGAAGTTTCCTTCAAGTCAGCTTAAAGAGATTCTCGCCGACTTACCTCTGCTTGGATCATGTACAGGTACTTTAACACCTCGGCAAACCAGAAGCTGTCCTGGAAGTCAGTGAATCCCCCGCCAGCAGGCGCGTTGACATCGGTGATCTCCGAGAACCCGACACCAACAGAGCATGTGGCGTTGATGCTCTTGAAAGCTGTCCATGCCCATTCCTGGTACTTAGAGTCTCCCGTGGCACGGTAGGCGTAGTACCAGCTCTCAATAACCTCAGGCCGAAGGATATAGTAGCTGCTGGTAATCCAGAAGCCGGCTTCTTTATAGAATGCGGCCTGATTGGCGGGTGCGGCCGGGTTGCTACTTTTGTTAGAAGCGCGGCCATCTTGCCATGCGAAGCCCTCCGGTCCGATTCCAGTCACTGTAGCGGTGTACGTCTCATGGCAACTGTACGCAAGCTCAATGCCGAATTGGACGTAATCAGGCCTGTCCAGGGTAAGACCGCCCAAGATGAAGTTGCCACCGTCAAAGCAAGCAACTATGTAAGTTATTAGCAATCATTTTACTTCTCCTAAAGAATCAAAACTTACGGTGTCCTGATCTGTAAGACATCTTGTCCTTTCCATCGTAGGCAGCCAAAAATGTCATATCCGGTCGCGTTGATGGGTGGGATGCAAGGTACTTGATGCTCGAATCAGCCGCTTCGACCCACGAGTCCTTGTATGAGGCGAATCTCTTTGTATCATACAGATACATCTTGATGAGGTATTCGTAGTAGCTGTCGGTTCCACCGTTCCAGCCACCAGACGAATCCACAAAGTTGCCGTTGTTGACATCGACGTTGGTACCGAGTAGGCCAGGCCATGGCTCGCCAGAGGCAGGCTTGGGGTTCAAGAGATACGACTCGGCCTTCTGCGACAGCTGCGCATACTCTGACTTGCCCGTCTTGTCGCTCAATCTGGTCCATTCCAGAACCAAAGTCCCAATCGTAGCAAGGCCGTTCGTTGACGAATTCGTAGTCCGCGGGGGCTGGAATAGCAAGTCATTGATCGGAACGCCGCTTGGCGTGTTAAACCCAACCTTCAAGTTGTCTGCCAAATGAATAGCCTGGTCCAAAATCGCATCTAGCTGCGTACTGTTGATGCCATACGTTCCTGAAGGCGCGCCCGATAGCAAATCGTGGGCTAAATAGATGTTAGTTATTGTTCAAATGTCCTCTGCAATCCACGCACCTGAGAGTAGGCCGCCTAGGTAGCGAATGGTTGTCTCAAAGAGTGAGATCGTGTCACCCGAGTTGCTCGACTTGTCGAAGTTGATCGTGGGAATGTAATCCACAATCTGCCCGATGACCACAGCATCCTCCATGACGATTGCTGTAGAGAGCGCGTCGATGGCGCTGGCGCCCCATCCGTTCCTGCGGCACTTGTCAGTCAGGAGTCTCGGCGCCTTTTGTTGTCGTTAATGTCACTTACCTGTCATTCTCGAACGATTTTGCAATTGGCTTCAGCGAGTCGTTGGGAAAAGCATATTGGTAATACCCTGACCATGCACGATCAAAGGCTTCCTTGACCGCAGAGGCTCGGTCTGGATGTGCCTCGTATGTGGGACCGCGAGCCCGGAGGCCGTATGCTTGAGAGCTGAAGCCCAGCAAGGCCAACAGCCAAGCAGAGGACACCATTGTCGTGAATGATTATTCTGTAGGTAGAAAAGAGCGAGAAGACTGAATGGGACGAAAGAAGCTTGCGAGGGGCCAGGTGAGACAAGAGCAGGTTGGCTCCCTTGACAGAATCTCGGCTACGAGACTTGTGTTGGGTGAGGGAGTGACTGATTGCAGCGTGAGAGCAGAGGACAAGCAAGATCGCTGAACAACATTATGTCTCGAGCCAAATCCTCTGCTTTATGTATTCAATACCTACCTTAACTTATGGAAGCTGGTCGGACTCTTGAGGTACTTCCATCTTTGCTGACTGGATGAGCATCTCCGGGCTCTCCTTCCCACGCCAGCTCGCGGGAAATGTGGGGTGAGTAATAAGGATGGTATAAACGACCTGCATGATAAGGCATGATGGGAGGCACGCTTGTCACTTTTCTTCTGCAACTGCCATGCATGCGTGAGTCCTCACATAGAGCGAGTCTCTTCCAAGACAGCTAAGTGTAGTCAGTAGGTGACTAACTAGACTGCTCTGGATGCACAGCTGATTCAACAGCTGCACCTACAGCTAGAAAGTATTGATCATCTTGTGGCAACGGAGGGTCCCAAAAAGCAGGAGAATGTTTCAGCATGACTTATGTTGCTTGTGTAGACCTACTTACTTAGGTAACCATGCAGACACGAGAGTGAGCAACGGGAGGACATCAGAGCAAGCATGCTTCTCACATGGTCACACCTGCCCTGGCAACAAGACACATTTGCCATGGTCTTGTGTACTTCAGGCCAGGAACATCGACTTGTGACGACGAAGGTAGTAATAGGTTAACGTTACGGGAGTGTAGTGTAGTGTGTGTCCATGCGAGGTTGTCGTGCAACAACGCTACCAATGCGCCACCAGCCCAGTTTACTTGGCCAAAGAACTTGCCTATCAGAAAGCTATATCGAAGGTCAGCTGCAGGTTGCTGCCCCGAACATTTCTTCTCTGGGCGACGATCGCGCCACGTTGGGTTGTAGTGATTACCTAAAGTGGTAACTTGGCTCAGAGGTGAGCAGAAGAAGGAAAGGATATTGATAGGTATTTATGCGCCTGTGCCGGAAATTACATGTCAAAAAGATACCGCGTCCCTTTTCTAGGTCCGTATCATTGGGATTCCACAGCCCTGGACAGGGAGGGAAGAGGAACGGGAAACGTGTGAAGGCATGGGTCGAGATCTGCAGTTCACCTTCCGGGCTGCATGGAGGTGCGTCTAATCATGGGCTTTGAGATGATGCGCGCATTAGCGAGGTAGGTGGTCGGGAGAAGCAGCTAGTGAAAAGATCCGAGTCATTTGATATAGGGCCAGTTGCCGGAAGCCAGAGATCTCAGAAACAAATGCTTCAATTGGATTGGTGATGGGGATCGAGATGACGGGTGCTGCCCATGTCTCCCATGTCTTCATGCGACCTGTTACCTCTCCGGACATTGGCCTGACCCCAAGATTACCCCAAAACAAGCTTAGATTTGGTGTGGGGAAGTTTTACCATAAACCTCGACGCCTCCCGTCTCCCGTGCCGTCTTCCACTGGTATTGTTTACTGTTACTGGCACTGGCACTGGCACTGGCAATGCCATGCCATTGTGCAGCGTCGGGTTGCTTAGAAAGGGGGTCAAGTCGAACCACACTTCTTACTCGACGTGTGGTCAAATGACTGACCATCATCAACTAATAAGAAATGACTTCCGGGCTCACCTCGGCCTGAGGAAATCCTGCATTTTGAACCTCATTTGTTCGGACCGAGTTGCAGCGTTCCTGCGGATCGTTCGCTATGTAGAAGCGGATGACCAAAAGTAGCCAAGATCATCATTTCATTAATATCCTGCACACACTTTCTAGACATGCAGACATATTCTATCTGTTATCTCGCCAAGGAATGCATTGTGACCCAGTGCCGGCCGACTTCCTGTCACTACGCCGGCCACGTGCATAAAGAGGTAGCATATACTACCATGTCAGCGCCCTGCATTAGGAAGCTGGAATCACCGATTACGTCTAGGCCTCGCATTTTGAGTCCTGTAGGCTGTTCATCTGTTCATCTGTCCATCGCACTTACTTTACTTAACCAGCAGTGACTGGAGAACCACCAAAGATAGCCACCAACAGCTGCAGGCAAGAGTAAGGCAAACGGCAGAAACATCCGGTGAAACAAAAGTTCATCGGGTCTTTTTGTTTTCTGACTTGTCAGGTGGCTAGCCACCAATGGTCCCGACCGTTACTGTGCTATTGATTGGCTATGTGGTCAATCTAATCGACCTTCCAGAATAGAAATAGCATATATCGGCACCCTCGGAATACTGGAATACCCATCACATATTGTTGAAAAGGGTGACGCAGAACCAAGCAGGCCACGCCGCGAGGCGTTATATGCTATCCGCTTCAGCGTACAGTCTTATGGATACTTGTGCAGCACCAATGACAACACTGGCACCAATTTGATTCTCGGTTCTGTAAGGTGAGAAACTGTGTAACTGAACACTCGAATGTGTTTTACTCCTTTTCTCGTAATTTGGCCAGTGCAGCGGCAATGCCATCGCTCAATGTGTCGTCTTTTTGGTGACTGGACGGTTTCTCGAGAGCTGCAGTCTTCTTCGACTCCTCAATGGCTGCTGCTAGCATGGCCTCCTCATCGTCTGCATCCTCGGGATTCCAGGTGTTGGGCCGCGATGTTGAATTCTGTGACTTCCCTGTCTGCTGTTGACCAGGCGTTTGGCTGCCCCTTGATGCACTTGCTGCGAGTGCAGCGGGCATATCTCTGAGCGGCACCGTGCTCAAGGGCATGGCCGATTCGATCGCATTGCTGCTTTCGCTTGGCAGCAGGCCTCTTCTGGCAGCCTTCTTGACTCTAAAGGGCTCTTCGACAACGCTGCACCATTTCTTGACTTTCTTCTCCCCCCATCCCCCAATGACTGCGACCTGTTCGGGCTCTGCATTAACTGCGTTGCGAACGCTGCCGAAGGCGCTCACTAATGACACGGCATCTGCCTTGTTGATGCCTCTGGGCACTGTTACAAACTCAACCAACTTCTCTGTGTAACTTGTAGCTTGCTGGCCCTTGATGCCCGTAAAGCTGGCATGCTCGTACGACTTGTAAAGTTCGAGGTAGCGGGCGGCTTCGGCGGCGGACCAGCAGAGGATTACGGTCACGTTGTTGACCAAGGACGTCTTGGAGAGCTCGCGCAATGCATCTTCGTGGTTGGTAATGTCGACCATAGTCAGGAGGATTCTCAGATTGTACCTGCCTTGCAGATCACGTATTCTCTTATATATGTATTCCGGGTGGAGTCGATGGTACTTCAAACTCAGGAATAGAGCACATGTGGTCAAACCTAGGCCGTAGTCGGCCGGGATATCGCTGTACTCCCATGCCACCGATTTCAAGGACGCCAGCACCGGATTGCCTTTTTGCCTAGGAGAGACGAGGATGTTGGAGCCGGAACCGCGCTGCGGAAGTGCCTGAGGCGTGGGCTGGACGATTTTGGGACCAGCGGCGGCCGAGGAATTGGAGGATGGCGGTGCTTTATCTAGTCGTTGCGGTGTTGGCTGCTGCACGCGCGCTACGGGAGTCGGTCTGGTAGGAGCGGAGGAGACCGTCTTAGATGAAGACGATGCAAGAGCATCCAGAAGATCTGCGTCGGCGCCATAGTCGTCGTCGTCCATGGCATCTGACGATTGACCGCTGATACAGTCGGTCGCACCTATTGGTTGTTGTTGGAAGGACGCGAATCTGCAGTTGGGAACGTAAGGTAGAGAGAGTATGTCATCGTGGGGTCCTCGAATTGATTTGCCCCACTTCTGCACTTCTATGAACACAACATGCCAGGGGAGGGGAGCCTGACTGCGAACTGATTTACATTCTTCCTCTTTTCTTTCTTCTGTCAAGTGAGAATATGCAAACAATAAAAATACTACAAGCCAATTAAGGATGTGACTGTAGGTATGGCCATCACAGCCGTCTCGTTCTGGCCCTTACCCCAAACAGAATTGGGAAGGGCATACGGCGAATAGGGGTGATATATCTCAAGCAACTCCTGTGCTGATTCTATTACTAGCAGTCGTTCAGACGTCTCTCTACACAGCGTTGAAGCCCATGTTGTGGTGCTGACGCTCCTAAAGTGGCGTTGCTCTTTACACATGATGCTTCGGGGTACGCATACTGACACGAATTCTTCACTGTTCGACAATGCTGGTATCAATTGGTCCTAGCAGCTGTGTTACCACCCAGGTCGATATAGCAGTATTCCCGTGACACAGCATCAAACTGCTAGGCTAGGTGTCTGTTGGTTCCAACGGGCAGAATGGCAGTAGACCGATGTAAACATTCCAGTCGGCGCGGTCTGATACAAGGTTGCCGCTGAATCCATCGCCGTCATGAAAGCTGACAAAAGGTCCGGGCTGCTCTGGATTTTGGTCGCTATTGGAGGTCCAGTAACCTGTCGCAAGCCTTGAGCTTTTCACCATCCTCCCAATCGGTCTGTGTCGCCCATCACGCACGAAAAGCACTTCCAGATGTTCCGTTTCGTGGCCCATGCCTCATCTCATAAATCACGGCGACCACAATTGCAGCGATGAGTAATACTGTTCGATGGTGTGAGCCAGTGCTTACATGGTACGCGTCTTTGGGATTTGCGAGGGCTTACAAATGACTATGGCCACTACTGACCCTACCAACACCCGTTGTGTTGACATCGCTTTTCGATGCGAGAGCATGTCTGCGTCCTTGTGTCGCGGAGGTGGTCAGAAGTATATACGATATACGATATACGATGGAGCGATAGATGCTGGAATTGACCACGAATTTGGATCGCCTTTGGCCATTAAATACATCGGCGCTCAGCAACACTATTCGGTGTCTGAACATTTCCGTGTGGTTTTAAAAGCCGCATCGTAAGTGAAATTAGAGGCCATACATGTCCTTGTTGGCCGAGTTTGTCGATATACTGTTGCAGGTTGACCAGCTTACCCGTACCTCCTAGACAGCAAACCTGGGGCTGCCACTCTGGAGCGGCGACTCCGACGTTATTTGTGTAATTGGCAATCCAGAGGTAAGTAGCCTTGACGAGAATTCCATCCGTGGACAACAAACTGCAGCGCGAATCGACGGCATCTACCAAGGAGGTACTTGTGGGACCTTCGTGATAAAGATCAACATTGCGGAAGAGCGAGGCAGAATCGCCGTCTAGCAACCAGCAACATTGTCAGCGCATTATGATGAATACACTTTCATCTCAGTCCTCAGAGTCACCCTTGACCATCTCGCCTCGAGGCTTTGCGTGCTTGTGGGAGCATGTCGATGTTCCCTCAAGCTGCGACTTCTCGAAATCGCTGTCATCTTCCAAGTGGCGCTTCTTGATCCTTTCACTGCCCCCGAAAGTCTTAGTCGCTGACTCCGTTCTTTTGTCTGCTTGGTTCATTCGAGCGCGGCCTTGTCGTATCGCTGCCACGATTTCAATTGATCCCCGACTCAACAGCTCCTCGATGGTCTCAGAAACCTCCTTTTGAGAGGTGTCGATATCAGCGCCGGATTTTATGAACAGCTTCGTTACCTGCAATATATCCCGTGATGGGTTGTTACAAGCGCATTCAGTCTTCAACCAGCAGGTCCATAGCGTTGTGCCGAGCGCTCCCTTCACATCGATGTGTGCATTTGGGTCGGCACCCTCATCCAGCAGTAGTCGCACCATGTCAGTCGATAATACCAGTTTGAAACCGAACCCAGGAAATGTACTTGTGTATGGCCTAAAAATGGCGTGGTATAGCAACGGGTGTATCCCTTTTTTCCTATTGAGCAACCCCTGGGACGCCCAAAACTTAACCACGTTGACCATGCCAAGTTCAATTGCGAACACGAGCGACAGGAATGCCACGCTATCTTCTGTGAACTGGGTTGTCCCGTGGGCTGCAGTCCCGGATTCAACGTGAGGTTTCCAGGAAGTTTTGAAAACATCTTCCCAAGTCCCTCCAGTTGCTTTGCTCAATTGCAGCGCAAACCTAGAGAATTCTGGTAGGATACGAACCGTGGTGTTGCAGAAGGTTTTATCTGCCTGCTGGGCACAAAACAAAACCTTTCTCGCAAGATCTTCGATTTGATACACTTGCACCCCATGTTGGGGCACCCAGCGCGATTGCCCGTCATTGTCCATTCGTTTCAGCACCACGTCAGCCAACGAAAGATGTAAGAGATGGAGATGCACCCTGGCTAGGATAGTGTTCGCATCAAAGTCATCATCCTCAACCTGCAGAACCCCAAGATCCCACACTCCTGGGCTACTAAGGAATTCAAAGACGGTTTTGTGCATGAATCCCACACCGGAGTCGAGTAGTGAGTCCTCATCACCGCCCCAATCATGACCACAAAAGCATGCATTGCGTCCGCTGTGTCCCACCTGTATTTCCAATAGTCCACCGCACCTACTTCGCAAACGAGCCTCTAGAAATTCGCACTTAACCCTTCGTTGGTCGAGTGAAAATGATGTCGTTTCGGCCACTTCTTCATGTCGAGTCCATACTCTTCCACCAAGGCAAGCCCGAGCGTGTACACTTGGGCACCAGAAGCTTGCAAGTCAAGTGAGAGCGAACCATCCTTCCTAACTGGACAAAACATGCTCCCAACTGGATACAACAGGCTCTGATAGCATGTGCGAAGCAACTTTGCAGCTTGTCGACAATGGCGGGGTTTAATTTTCTTGAGTATATGCTCGAATAACTTCTCAAGCTCAGGGGGGAGCTCGTCGACGCGGTTCCGAAGCTCTCCTGTGTAATCAAAGTCCGCGAAGCCTTCAAGCAAAGAGCGGCAAGCGAGCACCACCCATAAGAAAACACCAGAAGCTTTACTGGTCACATCCAACATGATTGCTTCAGTACCAACGGGGTCCGTCAGCCTCAAATCCTGGATATGAGGATGGGTGCCGATAACATCATCCACGTACGCTTTGATATCATTTCGAGTTAGGTCCTGCAGTCGGAGATTCTTTTTTGCCGAGAACGCTTGATAACATACTGGTATCGGACGACTGGAAACCAGGACTTTGATATTGTCGTTGAATGTGAGGTCTTCAATGAACCGAACGCCGTCCATGGTATTCCCAAAATACTCGTCAAGGCCGTCAATGAAGAAACACATTTTCGTCTTCAAATGTGTGTGCTTCAACCTACAAAACGCATTGCGCATTTCACCCAGGCTAGGTAAATCGATGACGGCTTTGTTGCTGTCGTCCCCTTCGTCTGCGCTGTCGATCCTGCCGGGCCGGTGCGCATCATGCCACATGCCAGGCAGGAGACTCGGTATCAACGTAGGGTCTTCAGCGAGGACGGAGTGGATCAGACCTCTCAATAGGCCTTCGTGGGTCTTTTGCTCAGGCGAGCCAAGATGCCAGAAGAAGAAGTTTGGCATGATGAGCCGCTTTTCGCCTGCCCATTTCTCTAGGAGCTGATGGACTCGCAAATGTTGATAGAGGAACTTCATAAGAGTCGACTTCCCACTACCGGGCTTTCCATACAGCCAATAGATGTCGGAACCAGTTTCGAGCCATTCGGGGAGACTGTCCCATTGCACTTTGGAATCATCAGGCTGCAACGCCCATTGTAGTGTTTGGTAATGAGCATCAGCCACGTTGTGTCTCCTATCATCTATTGCCCGGTACCATAGGGAGTCCAGCACAAGCTTTTCATACCTTCCTGTCAGATTTTCTTCTGCCAAGTCTACGATGGGTGCGCCAGAGTTCCGCGCTGCTTGTAAGACGAGTTGTAATTGGCGCACAGTCTCAGTCCCCTCCAAGTCAGACCGCATCATTCTGTCGAATAGACCCTCCGCTGGAGGAATGACAGCATCAAGCTTACTGACCAAGACCGACAGTCGTTCAATCAAGGCCTCAAACTTTTCTTTATCCCGAATCACCCATAAGAACTTCTTCGCAACAGGCGTCCTCTTCTGCCTCTTCCCCGCCTCTATTTTCAACGCCTCGAGCTGGCTGAGAAAATCTCGCATGCGTGGATTGCTAATGGCGGGAACCCAGATATCCAAAACCTGCTCGTCGTCGGTCTTGTGTACCCCATAGCGCTTCTGCAGATCACTGCTGTTGCTGAGGAGCATGCGTATGCTATTGAGGATTCTGGAGATAATCCGACGAGTGACAGAGTCATCGAGGCGTTGGTCGTGGTCGACATGCAACAACCGGACACGCTCGGCCCACTGCAGCAGTAGCAGCTTCTCGATATCGAGCCTGGTGTCGAGGAGTTCGCAGTCATCGCCGAGAGATTTGGCGGTCGAGATGTAGGAGAAGACATCGATGGCGTCTTTGAACAGACTTATGAGAGCGATGGCCCCTATTGCGAGGCCAGCTGCCTCCATGTGGGTTTTCTTGAGCTGCAGTGGATGAAGTAACGTCGGATGGAGGAGAACTGATACTGTAACATGCACACCAGAGACATTGGAAGCGTTATGAGCTAAGAGATGCCTTCAGTTATTGAAGCTGCTTCGAACAAGGCATTCTGAAGGTAACGCTGTGAGCCTGGTGGGGCTCAGCAGATGCACTGCCCAGACAGAATATGCAGGTATGATGTGGTTTGCTCATTCTATTGGTTATCTTAAGTATATTGGTACATATCTACCTTGCTAATTTTTCTTTTGAACGCCGTATATGCAGATTTGACGGCTTTGAACGATGCCCTTCTAACAGTAACGAGTCTGCATAGGTCATTGAACTTGCCGCTTCTAGTACCTATAGAAAGAACACTGTCGCTATGCATTACTAAGTAGACAAAAGGAGTCTGGCTGAATAGGGTCACACAGGAGCCCCATTTAAGCCAAGGCTGCACGCTTCTCGAGCTTGATATCCAGGTTCTCGTAGTACGTGATGCCGCCCTTGTAGATGTACTCGCCCTTGTTTACGACGGTGGGCTTGAAGGTGCGGAAGAACTGCAGGGGCGCCTTGAATAGCTCCATGTTGGCAATCTCGCGGCCGAGGCAGATGCGGGAGCCGTAGCCGAAGGCAAAGTTGTACTTGTTGTACTCCTTGGTGCGCTCGGGGTCCTCGAGCCAGCGCTCCGGGCGGAAGACCTCGGCATCCTCGCCGTAGATGCGCGGGTCGCGGTGCACAATCCAGGGGTTGCACGTCAGCTCCGTGCCCTCGGGCACGAACTGGCCGTACAGCTCCAGGCCGCCGGCCGGCGCCAGCCGCGGGAAGATGTTGGGCGCCGACGGGTTCAGCCGCATCGACTCCTTCACCACGGCGATGTAGTAGGGGCAGGCCTGCTGCACCTCCTCGTACTGCGGCATAGCCGACAGCTTGCCCGCGCGCGTGGCGGCGTCGATCTCCGCCGTCAGCTTGTCGTAGACGGCCGGGTGCGACATGATCTCGCGCATCAGCGCCTGGAAAGCAGTCCCTGTGGTATCGGCGCCGGCCATCAGTACAAGCAGGATCTCGGCTCTGATGTACTCGAGGTCCAGAGGCTCTCCCATATCATCACGTGCCTCGATGAAACTAGGGAGGGTTGTTAGTTTTCGTACATGACAAACACCTCCGGCGAAAGGAGATACTTACGTTTGCAAGAGATCAATCCGTCCGTCCGTTTTTCCGTCCTCGATATCCGCATACCGCTTCGCGATCAGCTTGTCGCGGAACCTCATCAGAGTGCCGATACCGCTGTCTTGCTCGGGGCTGGCGACTAGGTATTTTCCCAAGAAAGTACTTTTCACCCAGTTCGTGAAGGGATACAAACGGGCCATGATACCGAACGGTACCAGACCATCATGGAAACCCTGGATCAAGCCGCCTACATCAGTCTCTTGGTCAATGAAGCCGAACGGCGCACCGAACCCGACTTCACTGATAACGTCGTAGGCCATATAGACGGCCCAGTTGGCAAAATCACACGGCTTGCCCGTCTGGGCGAACAGACTGTCGAGTTTGCCGATCCATTTGGTGATATTGTTGTCGATGAGCGGCTCCATACGCTTGATGTTACTGAAGCTGTAGGGGCCGGCGGCGATTTTGCGGAAATAGGAATGAGTCTTATGGTCCTGCATGTTGAACATGGACTCGGTCTCGCCAAAGCTGCCGGTGATATAGTGCTTTGACTTGTTGGCATTGCGACTGTAGATATCGGGCAGCTTGGTGGAATCTGCCACGATGAGCAAAGAGGGCGTTATCCGCACGACAGGGCCTAGCGCGAGTAGGCGAGATATCAGTATATCTACTTGAAGATGCTGGTGTCATGAAAAGTCGAGAGAAATGCATACCATGTTTCTTGTGTAGAGCTTGAACGACTTGGCACTCGTCCGCCTTCACATTGTGGTAGGTGAGCCAGAGGCGAGTGACGCCTGCCCAGAAGGGACCGGGGAATTTGGCCAGAGGATGGAAGAAGTGGTTGTACACGATCTGGTAGACGATCTTGGACAGTAGATACACCACGCCTAGCAGGATGAAGTTAACGAAGCTCAGAAGCGCCATCTTGAGCCAATGATATCCAGTATAGAAATGCTTACGAGGAATTCTCGCGAACTAACATGGCCCGGGGCTCGGAGACTATAAGATGAGCTGCCTATCCCCAGAGTCGAGAACCAACGGCGGAGCGAGCACACAGAAAGAATCATGTGACAATTAACAAGATCAACACTACAATTCTACGCCGCATAGTAGCTTGATCCATGCCATCATTTCCATGCAAGCGACTAGAGCCGATCAACCCCACTGTTTCGTAGCATTTCGCCCGGGTGCTTCAACCTGATACACAACTGGGCGACCATAGGTCTGATTTGGACTCCTCTTCATCATTAGAGGCCAATGGCAGATACAACCCCGCAGATTGCGATGTAGCAGGGTGTGAGTGAAGGGCGAATTTTGGAGGCCTGGAGGTTCAGGGTGGCACGATAGGGTCGGCATGACTTCCAGTTCAGGATGAGGGATCGGCGGGCAGAAAGGGGAGATCCACCGGCTGCCAAACCCCCTTGCCCCCCGGGTGTCTGTCCCACGCTTTGTTGCCAAGCGCTTTACCGAGCGCCGAGTACAGAGAGTCGGGTATGGCAAATGCTGATGGAGGGTGTGGTCTACGATAGACGATGCGGCGTAAGACCAAACCCAGATCCAACTGGGCTTCTGGTGCATACGTTATGTCAGATTTCTGGGCATACGGAGAATTGTGAGAACATGTCAACCATCTTTATTCTCGACGCGGAAGAGGAGGAGGGACAAATCCAAGATATGGTGCTAAAGTCGGAGATTTCTGTGCTAGTTCAGAAAGTCTTTAAACCAACCTTGCTCAACTAGCAAGCCCGAATGAAGTACCTAAACGAGTGGATGCCGGGACAGTTCTTCCCCCCTAAAACGCCCGCCATGCTAGAGGCAAACAGCCCTAGGCAGCTAGCTAGGCTCGCTAGGCCCCTCGCTCCCGAGCCTTCTGCCCAGCCCTGTGAGCCCTGCAGGACTGGAGCAGACTGGCAGACTGGAGCTAAGAAGCCCAAAGCTTTTTGACTCTTTGACTCTTTTCTTTTCGAGCACGTTCATGAACGGGCCGACGCGTGGGTTGATGATCGGCGTCGTTGAATTTTGTCTGAAGATCAAGCCTGCCTATTTCGGTTCTTTTCGTTACTGCGGCTGTTGAAATTCTCGAACGCTCTTTGCTTGGCTAAAAGCTACCGTCGTGCTGTCCCTGTCATCAAATCATGCAAGCATGCAGCATCTTGCCCAATTGGGAGTGCAGTGATTAGGTTCAATGGCAGCTGCAACGGAGAAGGGTAACGGTCTGCAGGGGTTTCCGGGTATCGCCAACAATTACATAGGAACGCTAACCACATGCATCTCCTTGCCATGCAAACAGCTAATGTTCAGTTGCGCAGATATTCCGCGCCGCACACTATGGCAGGATGACTATCCCCTTCAAGAAAATCTTGCGAATCTAATAGTACAAGGCACCCATACATCTCTGCTCCATTGACAGAAGCGTGAGAGAGAGAGGTGAGAGGAGAGAAGGAAGAAAAGCTGGTACCCACCACCAAATGGACAAACTGGGCCGACTGCATACCTCATGTAGGTAGTCCTTGCTGGTATAGAATATTGGTAGGAGCTGATCCGCTCGTCAACCGAACACCATCGGTTTCTGTATCTGGGATTCAGCTCATACCCTATGTATATATTTGCTAATTCTCTTTTATCATATCTAAACAGGAGCGCTAGCTACACTTTGTGCTTTGTGGCTTGCAGATGGGGTCCTTAGCCTCTTTTGTGCTTCCGTATAATCCTCGACGCAACACATTCCAGTCCACTTTTACTCTCTAAATGAGCCGGGCTATCTCCTCAGCTGCGACGAACCGGTAAACATTCCATGGTACGAGGAGAGATTTAGAAACATGACACATGGGGACCCCTTCTACCGCCAGCCAGTCATCCTTCCAGTCGGAAGCTCTGCGCTCTGGCCCCTGTGACTCCTGCTGTGCCGCCGATGAGTGACATAGGCACTTGGCACTTCTGGCACTGACCTTGGGGGATATGAGGATGTTCAAAAGCTGCATCCAAATAAGTATCTCGCTTAGAAAGTAGCTCTATGCGCATCCTCTTCATGTGAATTCCCCTGAAAGACTGTGTCATAAAGGTACTAATGACGTCGGTTAGAGCGGCCAACCCAGGGGACAGGTTCGCCCCAAGGCCCCGAACACCACACACAGAGACGCTGCCAGCTGCACGCATCAAAAGATCAGATAGCAGGCGGCCTGACTGGTATTTGTCCCACTATCGTGCATTGCTCAAGTTAGCACTGCTACATTGAGATACATTGAGAACCAGACAACCCGGAATCGTGGAACGAGCAGCAAAAGTGCCAAACTCGGATCAAGGAGCGTCTAGGCACAACCGCATGCCGCCTTTGTTTCGCAGGCCGGCCTTTCCCTGACAGCACCTTGCAATCGATCAGCGTCACTATTGTACATGCGTAAGCTGCTCTGGGATAGCGCCTGATGGCTCATGTTGTTTTATACTCTGTACGAGCTAGGATTGGGCAGCCTAGGGTTGTGCCCCCCACCCGGAACCGAACCGACTCGGGCAATTTGCATACAAATGGGGTCAAGACTGAGTAATGAGAATAGTAAGACTGACAAACATAGCAGTGGCAACACATAGAGTTATGCAACGGTAACCCGCGAGCTCTGAGTAGCTGGAGCGTTGTCGCCTTACAAGTGGCTCACGATGGAGCTCGCCATATTGCCAGAAATTGCATAGGCCCTTGGCCTTGACGTATCGGGTTACTCCCAACTCCGAATAGCATACCCGTTACCTACAGTATGTACAATCCCAATATCTACAAGGGACTTTTGCAAAACTCCGCCGCCAGATTAGCAGGGCTGCTGGCTGCTCTATGGTCCATGGTAACGGCAAGGCAAGATCAAAACGCATCGGTTCCAAACCAATGCAAAAGTTTGTGCCGTGCCACAGTTTGGGCGTTGGGCAGGGCCCTGAGACACACCTCGCAGCAAGGTCAGTCAATACACTCTACTAGAAGCAGCTAGTCAGACAATATCCGAAGGCCTTTGGTCTCTACAGCTACAGGTGGCATCGCATTTGCTGTGGCTTGGTGTACCCGGTTCGAGTCTCGAGCGGGAGGGCACCCACTAATCCAGATATGTGTCTACCGAGAACATCCTCGCTCGTCGTTTGCATGTGTGTCTCCGTCTCCCCGGGATCCTTAGCTCTGCATATTATATGTTGCACTAATGGCTATGTAGACTCTGAGCATGGTGCTATCCGAGTCGATCGCCATCAATGCTCGCTCCGTTCGATCGGTTGACACAAACCCCTGATTCATAAAACGCACACTTGTCAATTGTCGGTCGACAGAGATCAGCAAGAGAAATAACAGACAGAAAACGGTTTAAGAGACAGGGTCCAGATGGTAAAGGCTATAAGCGGGGAGGGTAGCGCCATCTCAGGTTGATGATTCTTTCCGTTCTTCTAGTTGTTGTGGTTCTCTTTAGTGAAAAGACTCCGGTCGGTATTTAGTATACAAGCATAGGACTTGCTCCGGCTCGAGTGCCATCATTATCCTCTTGCCTCATCCACGACCTGTCTTTCTCCCATTCTGGTTGTTGACAATCACTCCGGAGTAAGGACGCCCCCCATCAAATCCACCGCGACCGACAATGGAGTCCCAGGGCCCTACCGTCACTGCTGTGGCCATCATCTTTGCCGCCATCACGGCGATTGCGATGATACTGCGGCTATGGGCACGTATTTTCTTGGTAAAGAAAGTCGGAGCCGATGATGGTGAGTGAAACCCAGTTACGACCTTTCGATTTGAAAGTATAGAATGCTAACAGTCAGGAAAAGGGCTCATCGTCGTTGCTGCAGTAAGTTATTGGGAATCTCTCAGAATACCGACCAAAATCGACAAACACCCAGATGACAGAAACTAACATCTTTGGAATCAAGCTGCTATCGTGGGCCTTTTCGATCGTGACGGTCGTCGCTGTCGAGCACGGCCTGGGCGACCACATGGAGGCGGTCCTGGCAAGGGGCACGCAAAATATGATCACCTACGCCCAGGTCGTCTGGCTCTCGTCCATCTTCTACAACGCGTGCTTGGGCTTCATCAAGATCTCGGTGCTGGCCCTGTACGCACGCCTGGGCGACCGCACGCTCACGCGGCTGGCCATCGTCATGATCGGCGTCGTGTGTTGTCAGGCCGGCGGCAACGTGCTCGCGGCCATCTTTCAGTGCAACCCCGTCCGCGCCGCATACGACATCACTATCCCCGACGCCGAGAAGAAGTGCATCAACGTCAACGCCTTTTACTTGGCCAACGCCGCCGTCAACATTTTTACCGACTTGCTTACCTACACCCTGCCCATCCGACTCGTCCTCAGGCTGCAGGTACCGCGGCGGCAGAAAATCGGTCTGGCCGTCATTCTGTGCTTGGGGTTATTGTAAGTATTTTTCTTATTTCATCTCTGCCTCGTCCTCCTCGCACCCCCTTTTCCACTCAAGGGCGAAAACTTCACGTGTATGAGTGCTGACCATTGGCTTTCTTTCCATCCAAACAGTGCCTGTATCTCGTCTATCGTGCGCATCACCTTCGTCCCGCGGATGCTCGTCGACGCCGACGCGACGTGGGTCATCTCGCCCGCCATGTACTGGTCCGTCATCGAGATCAACGTGGGGATCCTAGCCGCGTCGATCCCGTCCTTCAAGCCCATCGCCTCGCGCTACATGCCGCGCCTTCTGGGCAGCTCCTACGGTCGCAGCGGCTCTACGACGGGCAACGCCAAGAAGAGCAACGGCTACGGCTACGGCAGCGGCGCGTTCGGGGGCGGCCGGAGCAAGGGCGGCCGCGGCGTCGAGCTGCACAGTGTCGAGCGGGGCAACGAGGCGCTGTCGGGTGGCGGCAACGGCAAGAAAGGGGGTGACTACCCCTACGGGATGGACACAAAGATTGAGCATGGGCTGGGCGCCGACAACAGCTCCGAGGAGATCTTGTGCGACCCGGATAAAAGCCATATCAATGTGAGGACGCAGATCGAGACGCGCTTCGATGATCGTCGTTGAGGCGGGCAGACGTATCCTACCGTGAGATACATACGGTGGCGTACTTATGGACTGGGAATACCTACTTAATAATTCATGAACCTGACGATGTTCAGGTTCCTTACTATATTTTACTTTTTCTTTGTGTCAATGGTTGAATAGCTTAGGACAACCAAAGGATCCAAGCCATGTAAAACGGATATACGAGTACTGCGATAATGATGTCCTCGTGGCTTTTCATCTCTTATACGTTGAGGCAACCAAACTCCAACGCAGTGAAATATCGATGGAAACACCATGATCGAATGTAGCATCAGTGAACCCACGTGAACAAGAACGCTTTGTTTCTCCCACCCTGTGACCTGGACCGGACCAAGTCAACGAGATCAAGGAAACGTATGAGGATGGATGTTTGAACCGACATTGGCTGCTTATAAAGTATTCCCCGGATTGTTTTCATTTCCGGGTAGAAGAGCTTATCAGACAAGTGCGATCTTGTGACCAGCTTGACAGTGCCGCAGATCGTCACAATTCTGTTCGCACGTAATTGGTGGTGGCGTTGATTGATGGTATGCCGCTTACGCAGAGGGACGTATGCCCATTTGACCAAGACTGACGCCGAGGCCGGCTATATATGCGCAAGATGTAGGTTATGTTGATAGGAAGAAACGGAGAATGGCATTCCTCTCAAATTGTTGAATGTGTGTTAGGTAAGCAGGTAATAACCTAGCGGCGGTAAGCCGGACTGAGGGGCAACTTGGCAGTCTAGAAATAGGTAGCGTTGTGACAGAGGAACATGGCTTACATGTTTGCCACGGCACTTGCTCATGCTGATTGATATGATTAGGTACGGAATTGAAAGATACCGGTATGTAGGTAATATCCATTGATTGTTGATGATAACATGCAGTCAGTCTGCCCGCCAACCGCCAAAAAACACATGTACCGAATTGTTATTCCAATCTGTAACAAGAAGACCGGCCAGTTCTCCCGACCAGCGCGACCGGAACCTACCAATGATTTTACCCCAGACCCAGGGTCACACATATATGGGGCAAAATATCTGCATCACCAGACCCAGTGCCAGACTCGAGTTCGTCAATTAAGCGATGTCGATGTTGCAGAATGGTTGTTGCTACTCTGCGAGCGAAAGAAAAGAAGAATGATGGGATAGGCGGCGACAAATGTGACACTCCACCAGCTGCAACTTTAGTTAAAAGTGCCGACCCCTGTCCCTCGGCCGCTGATTGGCCGGGTCTAGCGTTCTCGGCAATCAGCAATCCAGGGGTTCAGCGCTTCGCGGTGCGACTGGCACCAATCACAGGCGGCAGCACATATATAGAAGGCGAGTGAACAAGCCGTTATGGTTTCAGAGACAGACACCACCTACGCACTACGTACCTCATTACCAATTATAGACCGTCTCCCCTCTCTTTTTCCGTCTTAGTGTGATGAATGAGATTTGGCCGACTGGCACTGGTAAGTACACACAGAAAGGAAAAGAGAGAGAGGAGGCATCCGTCGCATCCAGCACCCACGATTCCACCCCAAGGTCACAGTCTCCAGCTTAGCACCAAGCAGTGCGTCCAATGGTAGAACACTTGCTGCTGACTTATGCATGGGCCGAGATAGTGCCAAGGCATGTCATTGGGAAGAAAATTCTGGAGAGCGGCTCCTCATGGGCGGTTGCTCGACAAGGAAGATGGGGGAGGAATGGATGGTGGTTTATTAATGGCGATTACTCCGTATGCCCAGTCGTAGGCCAAGATCTGACTATATACATTTGCTTATCCCAACAGACCTTGTGTGCATGTTTTTTCTTTACTTCTACTCTCCTTCCGTCCTGTCTCGAACCCTTCGTCAACTGCGTTGATTTGATTAGATACCCCCCAGTGCTGTGCTACTGTATATTGCCCCAAGAGACCCCCATTTCCACACGCCCTTTTCCGCGCATATCGCAGTGCAGGTCACTCCTCCCGGTCACCAATGGCGACCACCACAGCGCCCTTCCCTTTGGCGACGGGGGATCCGACCATTTACGATGGCCCCAGCAGCAGCACCACCAGCAGCGGCACCGCCGAGGGTGCTTCCGGAAGCAGCCCGGGGGCCGTCGAGATATCACACGGAGGCATGGTGGCCATCATTGTCGTCGTAAGCGTGGTAGCGGTACTAGGCAGTAAGTCTCTTCGATTCGAGTGTATCCGTCAAACAAACAAAAAACATCGGTATGCTGACCGGGACTCTGCTCAGTCTCCATGGCTATCCTCTTTTATGTGGCAAAGAAGCGAGAATGGAAGATCCGGGAAACCTTGCGCCGCTCTGCCAGGAAGGTCGTCACAGCACTGACGCCGCGACGGTCCGAGTTCCCCAAGTCTGTAAAGGAGTCAGGTGGTACTTCCCGTGGCCGTGTGCGACTTGACGATGTCCCTCCCACCCCACGCCTGAGACCCGAGGACATCGAAAAGGGATATGCCAGACCAATGACCCGACAGAGCCCAGAAGGACGGAGTACCAAGAACCAATGGCCCATGAAGTAGATAGCTAGACTTTTGGTTAATGAGGTTGACGCCGAGGGAAATATGTGTAGCGGGAAAGGGTGTTTTAGCTAGGTAATCTGACTATGGTCGCAGGATCGTGCACTTTGGCTGCGAGTTTGGGTCTAGAATGAACATGTACCACCATTATACCAGCTCTGCCTGACGGGAGTTTAATGGTGTTTGAATTAATCAGGGTATCACAACTTTCTAAACGTATTTGTGCTGGCACTCCTCCTGTCGGCATAAGACCGCTTTTGCTGCGGAGCCGCATCCTCCATATCTTGGTCTTGATCTTGCTTCCTCCTCTTTGACTCGGGGACGAATGACACGGATTTCTCACCAACCATATCACCCTTGTTCTTGGTGATACGACCAGCTTTCTGACTTCGCGAGCCTAGCGCGATATCCTTCGACTGCCGACCACTTTGGTTCGAGGATGATACTGTCATCCGAACACCACTAGTGGCCTCGTCCTCGTCTGAGGATATCTCGCTGCCGCTGCTATCATCGTCTGAGCCTCGTTCTTTTTGCTTTGGTGCCGTTAAACCAGAAGCGTCAACCTTCGTACTCGGGTTAAGGGACTTGAACTCTCTGCTCATTTCATCAACCATGAACTCGTCATCTTCGAACAGCTTGCCGAAACGGTCATCACCCAGCATGCCAGCCTTGGTATCCACCTTGGCCCGTCGTTCTTGTCGCTTGAGAAGCTTGTCTGCCAGTCTCTGGTTGACCTTGACCTTCTTGGTTCCGCGGATTCTGGTGGCGCGTTCCTTTTCGACCTTCTCCTTGACGCGCTTCGCTCGTTCTTCTTCCCATTCGTATGGGTTGGCGATAAGCTTAGCCTGGTCATATAGTTTGCTGGCCACAAAGTAACCGTGCATGTAAGGACGCAGTAGGTTGGTCTTGCCGATGAGATGATCCAGGCTGAGCGATTTCAGATCCGGCAAGGTCAAGAATTTGTAGTTGTCGTAAGTCGTCGTCTTGACTTCTTCGGCCATTTCTTCCACCATATTATCCAAGAAGGAGCACCATCGCGGCGAAGGGCCTAATTGAGGAATTAGGAATGCGTGTTGATCCGGCCCTACAGATAGTACGTGTTAGTCAATGAGTTGAACCAAATAAAGACTTTTGGACTATGAACTTACCCTCATTTGCCGTCATCAGCATGCCGCTGTCCTTGATCCAAGCAACATGGTTGATGTCAACCACGGGCTCCATCGAAGCCCATGGCTTTCCATCAAACTCGTCCCAAAGCTTAATAGTGCGTTTATCGGCAGACATAATTTTCTTTTCTTGAGATGCCGTTGTCAAATGCATGAGCTGCTTGATAGGATAGCCCATTCCCTGGTCCTTCTGGAGTAGAGCACGAGGCGAACGCATATCGAATAGTTTTACTATGCCGTCCGAACTGCCGACAGCCAGGGAAAGTCCAGAACTGCTGAAGTCAAGTGCCGTGACCTCGCCCTCTAGCTTGGGACCTGTGACCGGAATGGCTTTTTTGGTCCTGGGATCGAAAAAGGCAACCGTTCCGGCTGAAGTACCAAATGCGGTCAAGCCATGTGTGTTTTCGGCTATGGCGCCGCAGTTGACACTCGGGGCGTAGATGCTTCCTTGCAATCCAGTCTCCACGCCCTCGTCCCGGCCGACGTCAATCTTGTAGCTATTCAAGAACTGGCCGAGGTCAAGGTTCATGCGGAAGACTTCTCCATTACCATCAGCATCGAGGCCCACGGAGGGCACAAGAGCCTCTGCAGAGAAGCGATCGTATACCAAATCCTATATATAACGTCAGATCAAGTTACCCCAGCATGGGTTGCTCTAACTCACTCTTCCGTAACGGGGCAAGCGGGTTGTGTAATGTCTTTGGCCTTTGGTGTGGAACTCGAGCGATCGGTCGGACTGGAGATGCAAGGATTTCGTGTAGTCGGACGACAGGAGTAGGAAAGTAGTGTTCAGAGCAGTCGTATGCCGGGAAAAGGCCAGCGATAATTGCGGCGTATAGTGAACATGCATTTGAGGCTTGTAAGTTCCAGTGCTCACAACCCAATCTCCGTCCTCGCTGGCACGGATACACTGGCTAGCCTCTTCAAAGCCGAAATCTTGCAGAAGCTCGACTCTGTTCATGTACTCGGCATCCTGTTTCAGAGATCGCTTTCTCCTGCGGGCGAGCCATTCTGGCAATGGGCGGGCAGTTTCTGCGCCGGCGACTACGATGGGCAGTAATGTCAGCTACCATACAACGGCCGCAAACCCTAGGCAAGACGCCGTTCAATTCCAACTGACCTGTGTAGACAGCCACGTCCCCTGTGTTGTCGCTCTTCATTTTGTCTGTGGTGGATTCGTATCTAGAAGAGTATGCCTATCGGTCGATTCGGATTCGTACAGGAGCGACAAAAAGTTGGATGAATAACCAACGAAGGTTTCCGCGAATGGCGAGTCGGTGGTGTCAGTTCGTCCAACAGCCAGCGGTAGCTTTACTTGGGAGAAAAGCTGGAAGCTCCAACAAGGGCGATGAAGATAGCTCTGGCAGCGCGACTCAATGGACCACCTGCTTATAGACAGATAGTATATGAGGAAGAGCCGAAGAGGAAAACAGGCACTGCCAAGTGTAAATATGCTTGGTGGGGTCTGGCCGTCGCTAGAGTCTCTTCAAGTCTTGTTGCGATGGATGGATGGAATTGAAATTTTAGCGGTCTACTGCGGCATAATTCCAGGCGCGACCTTTAACCTTTTAGAGCACCCCAGGCCTATCGCGCGCCGCCTAGACGTGCAGTAAGCACCTGGAGTGATATTGAGTGCTTTGGTGGGTACATCTCCCGCGGTTCTAGCTAGCCTCGATCCGCCTACTGGAATTATCGCATGGTGATTGGTTGCAGCCACCGCCCCGAAGCCACAGCTTGTCCTTGTCGTTCCAGGCTGGAGGAGGTCCCTGATTAATACTCCAGTCCAGTGCACCTGCTGCACCTTCTAGCTCGAAACCGGGGAGAGCGACCACATTGCGCCGTATTTCTATGCAACTAGGAAACAACAACGCCTCAAGCTTGATGCGACAACCTTGGACGCACAACCATCCTGTCAGATGCGGGACGAAAAGCAACAGATCCAACGAAACCAGGCCATCATCGAGGCATCTGGCAGATTCTTTGGCACATCGACTAGTCCAACCCCTTCAGTTCCGGTCTAAACTGCTCGTCGCGTCCGCAAAACCGACAATCCGCTGAACATCGCGATTGAATCCCTCAAGTCCTTACCTTGGGCGCATACCGTCAAATCCCATTCTTCGACCGGCGCGAGTGCGATGGAGTCGGTCATCTCGAACGCACCATCCGTTTCTCGCATATACAACTTCAGATTTTCGACATTAAATAATTTGGGGTAGGAACGACACCTGGCTGGTTTATACACTGTCACGAAGACCCAGGACCAGCGGCCTCTGCAATGACGATATGGATACTGCGGAATATGAGACTAATGCTTTACTAATTGTGAGTCTTGACTGTAACTGTACATCGCTACAGCGGCTGGCTTTCCTTACTGACCTGGACTCTAGAACGACATTTCTTCCGTCGCTTACGCATTCTACGAACTCGTTGCCCCGCCTCCCTCCGTCTTCGGCACTGGCGCCCTCGAACTCGAAGGCAGTTTGAGAAACGATGGCTTCCTTGCCCACCTGGATACTGCCAGGCACGGCCTGTGGTGCTTTCACTTGGTTCGGAAAGATGCCCTACATGACAACCCCGGTCTCCCAAAGACGTTAGACAACTGTGGCTATACTCTATCCCTTGTCGACGAGAATGCATTCGAGCCTGCCGGCCTCGCTAGAAACCGCCTATCAGGACCCAACTCGGCTCAAACACCCAACAGTTCTTCGTCGAGTGTTTCAGGGGCTTTGGACTCAATAGCAAGAAATCCTTCCAACGGATTGGGCATTGAGGTCGCTGCGAACGAGAGCAAGCCGGTCACTTCAACTTCTACCAAGGATGTTTACGAACATTTCATTTCCGCTGTCATTTCTGCTCTGTCCGCCGGACTCTGTGGGAAAACTGGCGCGACACCACTCGATTCAAGGACATTGTTGCTTCCGGCACATGTGCGAAACGATAGCAATGGCGGCGTCCCCCACCTCGCCTCGTTAAGAGCGTATTTGACGACTACCGGTGCCTTGGTGTCTACGATCAATGTCTGCCTGGCAGAGGGCCTTTGTGTTTTCTCGGACTCTACATTGTTGCCGTCAGTCGGGCGCACAGTCTTGGCAGCACCTCTCGGCGTTTTTGCAACATGCTATCTAGTGACAGAAAGCGATGGCTCTTCAGCTGCCGAAACCGGTACGGGGCAATCACCCGATCTTCAACTTCTACGACTTCGCCCCGATAGAGACGAGCGCATGCGTCCATGGCGCAATATTTGCGTAAAGCTGCTGGAAGCCCGGAATTTACCTTCACCAATCAGCGGCACACAAAAATGGCTTAGTCTACAGCGGGTTCGTCGGAAACCTGTCGAGGCCAAGTTCGACGGCAAGACTACTCCCCTATTCAACACGAGCACAAACATGTCATGGCCTTCTAGTCTTTGCTTTTGCAAAGCTTTCCAGAAGCTCAATTTGGAGAAACCACCGGAGGACTCGGCGCAAACTGCCACAGACGGATCTTACGATCCCTTGTCCCTTGCGAAATCCTGGTTCTTGGGTGCTGGTGAGCGTGACGAGGCTTTGGCCAGAAAAGCCAAGGAGAGGGATGCGGCGGTTGCTCGAGATGCCGCCTCTTCTGAAGGCCAGATGCAACAACCGAATGCAACATCGCCTTTAGCCCTCCATCGTTCAGGCCATCCAGGGGTTCCTCCTGGCGCAATGTATCCGACGCCGCCAGATGGGGTGCAGGCTCCAGTGGGGGCAACGCCTTCTATGGATGGAACTGTGTCCAGTCCCGCGAACAACAACAGCGCTGCTATTATGGCCGACGTCGACGCAGTCATGAGTGCACCGCCAGATACGTTCACTGAGGTCTGGGACCAGCCCGTGTCGAAACGAGAGCGTCATGGAGGTTCATTCGACTCGGAAAACTTGTTTGGTGATTTGGGCCCCGATATG
Source organism: Apiospora koreana (assembly GCA_017163955.1). NCBI lineage: Eukaryota > Fungi > Ascomycota > Sordariomycetes > Amphisphaeriales > Apiosporaceae > Apiospora > Apiospora koreana. Next base: position 2,284,403 of record JAFHKQ010000005.1, on the reverse strand, counting down.
TTTGGCGGTGAAAATGATATCACAGATGCCGATTTCAATTTCTTTGACGAGCAACCGGGCGACATGGACATATCGCTTGATATGCCTGACATGTCGACCAGTGTGCCCAACCTTGACATGACAGCGGGTTTCGGTGCACCAGCACCACATGAACTCAAAGCGGTACCAGCTGAAGTGCCAGCTCCTATAGTGTCTCGTCCTGCTGTTTTCGCCAAACCTGAACTTAAACATGCCAGGAGCTCGCTGGTACAAGAGTCAAAACGTTCGGCAGAAACGGAGCCGAATAAGCAGGAGCCTCAGAGAGCAAAGCGGCAAGCGAGCCCGTTCAACCCGGATACGGTTTTCAAACGAATCAGGGCATCAATGGACAATCGCAAAGCGGTTCAGCAAAATTCTCAGATCTATCAGCCTCAATCGAGCAGTATATTTCAGAAAGTGGATTTTGGGCCAGATCTGTCGATGGTCGATAGCAAGTACCAGGGCAATGGTCGGTTCGATTTCACCTTCACAAGATCCGAGGAAACTCGCCCCCTATCTATCAATGCGCCACCCACGACGAATTATCTCCAACGTCACGTCAAAGGGCACCGGAAGCCGAGGGGGCTCCCAAGCAACGTTAGTGATCTGCTTGCTCGGTTGGTTAACGGACAAATCGGCCTCTCTCAACAGCCGAGTCCTGCTAAGCCTGACGACGCATCTTCAGATGCTGACGAAGGCAGCTTGGTATCTGACCAAGACGACTCAAGTTGCGAAAGTGACGAGCCCCCATCGCCTGTAAAATCCGTCTCTGTTCGGAAACGGCGTATGGAGGATGACGAGAAGTCACTTACGACCTCTTTCAAGGATCTTGAATCCTTGGACGCAGCAGCTTCACCTTCTTTGTCATTTGACGTGCCATTTTTCTCGAAGTCCGATGTCGAACTCCCGCTCGTCAAGTACTTTGCAGACCCAGAACCCATAGAGTTGCCATTGGCACTGCCTGACCAAGAGTTTATCATAGCAGCCCAGCTGCTCACAGACCAAGCTTCTACCAGTACACTCTGCTTAGTGGCGTCACGGGACACACTCACACAAACAAAACTCGATAGGCGGCGAGATCTGATGACAATCACGTATAAACTACTCCATGATTTACAGTCGGTATTGCCTAAGGCATTCGCAAACGAGGCGGTGGGGTGCCAATTTCGCTCATTCATCGAGGTTCAAGACGTGCCTTTACTGGGTCAGCCTTCACGGCTACAGCCTCGACCGCCCGGAGCTGATCAGGTCAAACCGAGCAATCCCTTTCAGATACCATCCCCGCATGTGGAACTGCGTCGATACGAATCGAAACTTTCCGTATTACCATCAGCGGTAACATTCTGGGAAAGTCTAGGACTCGGGCCCTGCAATGGTGTCAAGGGTATCAATGCCATTTGCATCTTTCCTGAGCTCACTGGTATCAAAGATGACGCGCATGTTTTTCTAGATAGGATGCAAAGTGTCTACGAGAGTCTCAAGCTTGGCACCTTCAGCCGTATGGAAGAGTCACCAGAAATTCCAGATGGTTTATTGTCCTATCAACCCGAGAAGGCAGGCGATAGCTTCCAAGGTTCCGCGTCACTGATGGGGCCGAGTCTCTCGGCAGGATTATCCAAGCTGAGCGAGGTCCTGGCACATCTCGCAGTGAAAGAAACCAACTTTATGGTATTTTTCGTCTATCCGCCAGACTTACCAGGAGCTGCGATCGAGTCATGTTATGCTTTCCAGCAACTCTTTGAGCGGTACAAAAAGCTACTGGCCAATGGCAGAAAACGCGTAGAGAACGACATGGCCTTACAACTCATCCCCTTGGATTTCCTCGCTTCTTCGACATCAATACCTATGCCATGCCCGGCCGACTATATGAAACTAGCTATTGAAGTCTATGACCGATGTACGCTATTTGGTGGGGCAATGCCGTCGCCGGCTATCGTGCTTGAGCAGCCCCTGCCACGTATCATTGACTTCAAGCTGACATCGACACCGACTTCGTCTTTGTTACATGAAAACAGCTGTCTTCATTTGGCCTATGCGCAGAGCGTTGACGAGCGATGGATCACGGCTGCTTGGACTGATAACAGGGGATGTCAACAAATGACGGCGTCGTATTGTTTGGGTCGCAGGAACAAAACCATCGCAACGCTGTTCGCGGATGTTGCGCACGAAATATGGGAAACTACTCGAGACATCACCTGCACAAGGAAGGTGCATTGGCGAATTATGATCGTCAAGTGCGGTATCATGGACCAGTCGGAGATCGAGACCTGGTCCAATCTAGCGCAGGCCGAGACACGATGCTCCGTTAGTTTGACTCTGGCCACGGTAGACACGAATCCTTCGCTCCAACTCATCCCGCCCACAGTTCGGGTCCCGACGAGCGGGTCGGCTACCTTCTATACAACCCCCGTTTCGACGCCTCAAGCATCCATCGTCTCTCCAGAGCAGTCTGGGAACGGTCCACCGACACCATCTATCCGTGGCGCCGATGGCGGCCCTACCAGCGCCCCCACACCGGGTGGCGGCACCGCCGACGACTCCGAGGCCGATGCCACGCTCGTCGATGTGACCGACCACATGTGGGGTGCAGTCCTGGCGCATCGCCTCAGTAATTCCATGTCGCCGACGGACCTCAACCCGGCCATCGTCTCGGGCTACCTTGTCAAGCGTGGCGGCCCGCGGCCAGAAGACCCGCCAGCCGTTATGGAAGTCAACATTGTTCACTCCGAAGGCTGTAACCCTCGCGCCTACGAGACAGCCATGCGAGAGCTGCTCACATACTACAGAGGCCTGGGTACGCTGGCGCGCGCTAGGGGCATGGTGGATAAGGAGATCGATTGCCGTCCTTGGCATGTTGCGGCGGCGGAGAAGGGATGCAGGACTTTATATATGCTGATGTAAATCGGTGTTTGTCGCTCGCCTATTACGTGGCGGGTCCCAAAAACGATGAGATGCATTAAAGAACAACAAGCAGATCGCTCGATATGTCTATTGTATGACCATGTTCGGTTTTGTTTAGCGGTGGCGGCAGCAGGCATTGGCGCTTTAGGCCGGAGTTTTGGTGCATGGCTTGCATTATTGCGTTGGAATTCATCAGAATATTTTATATGGGATGGGAATGCATTGAGAGTACGTATCTATTAAGAGTCCATATACATATATCCCGTTCACATGATTCATTGCAAGCTCGTATCTTTCTGCTGAAACTAAAAACTGTATGGTGAATATCAATTGCCACTGCAAAGCACTTTCAGTCTTGGGGGGCGGCTGCAAGTGCTCAGGGGCACCTACATTTCTCTCTTGCCTAAACCAGGAATCATAGCCGATCAAGTCCACCATGGGCGAAACTACATAGTGACGGGAACACTTCTTGGTGTTGAAACATCGGGGCTCCTTGACTCGTACTGCATTTACTGAGTGCTTGAGGGGTTAGAGCACTTTGGGTCGAGGATACCAACCTTCTGTGTAAGTTTTAGCTATACTAATATAGTCCAGACTCAATAGTTAACGAGTAGTTCCTTAACAATGTGTATCCGGCAGCTTAATCACTCGTGTTCGCATTTGATGCGAAGCAAAGGTTATGTATAACTCCAATGTTGCGTCAAGGTCCCATACAATGGGTTACACCGTTGGGGGCCGTCAAGAGACCAAGTCCAACACCGTCCACCTACGAAGAATGCAACAAAACAAAGAAAATATATCTAACAGCAATATAGAGTATATTCGCTTTTCTTGAGGTAATCTATATCGTAATATTAGACATTATAGACCGAATCGGTCGTACCAATAGCTTGTTTAGGCATGGAAACACAGGAGGAAGAAGAGAGTGGGTTCTTTCATCTTGGCTTGCAGAACCGACGTCGTAGGCAAGAACCTCGCGAAGATCATTTTTATCGAGAGGCACGTTGAAAAGCTTGGCTGTTACATATCTGTGCATATCTGTATGATAATATTAAAAACTGTGGAAACCCCTTTATAAAATGGCTACCAACACCACCCGACCGTACGGTTCCCCTTTGACGTCATCGCCGACCACCGAGACTCGTAGGTAGGCGGACTTGTATACTTTATCTACATGTGATGTGTATGTATGCAAAACACTGTGCAATTACGCTCATGCTTTCCGTCATTGCCATCATTTCGTTCTCTAAGCAGGAGGACTTCCTGACAAGACCTTCCCCACCATTGGAGTAGATGTAATGCTCTGCGCCAAGTCTGAATAGAATTAAAGGAGAAACAGAACCAAACGAGGAGGGTATGGTTGTTAGGTGGTATTTTAACCAGAAGGGTTGCCGTTGAAGGCAAGCTTGTTGACGGTGCCCGAGGGAACACCGGTCAGAGCGCCGCTGGTGGCGATGCTGGCGATGTAGCTGCACAGAGCGGTGGGCGACTTCTTGCCCAGGAGGGTCAGCAGGTAAGCACCGAGGCCGGCGATGTGGGGGGTGGCCATGGAGGTGCCCGAGATGGTGTTGGTGGCCGAGGTGGAACCGATCCAGGAGGACAGGATGCTGGAGCCGGGGGCGAAGATGTCGACGAGGCTGCCGTAGTTGGAGTAGCTGGCGACGGCGTCGGACGAGGTGGTGGCGCCGACGGTGCAGACGCTGGGCTCCGAGGCGGGCGAGTAGTTGGCGGCGTTGGCGCCGTCGTTGCCGGCAGCCACGGCCAGGAACACGCCGGAGTTGATGAGGCCGGCCGCCGCCTGGTTCAGGGTGGTCGACTTGCCGCCGCCGAGCGACATGTTGGCGACGGTGCCGTTGGGGCAGTTGCGCGACGCCGAGTCCGAGGCCACGAAGTTGATGCCCGAGATGACGCCCGAGTTGGTGCCGGAGCCCTGGGCGTTGAGGACCTTGACGGCGTAGAGGGTGGTAGCCTTGGCCACGCCGTAGGTGGAACCGCCGATGGTGCCGGCGACGTGGGTGCCGTGTCCGTTGCCATCCGAGTTGCTGCTGTCGGCGTAGTTCTGGAGGAAGGTAGCGCGCCCGCCGAACTGCGAGTGGGCGGTGTAGATGCCCGTGTCGATGACGTAGGCGCAAGTGCCGGCGCCGGCGCTGCTGTCGTAGGTGTAGCTGGCCGTGTTGCGGGTCTTGTGCGAGACGCGAGCAATGCCCCACGGCGGGTTGGACTGGGTCACGTAGGCATTGATGGAGACGATGGAGTCTTGCTCAATGTAGTCCACCTGATCAAACCCGGTTAGATAGGGGTTTTACTCAGTCACGGGGGGGTTAGGGAGTTACTACTCACCTCAGGGTGGTTCTTCAATGACTCGAGCGCAGCATCGTCCAACTTGGCGGCAAAGCCCTTGAAGTTGTTGTGCCAAACATGCTCAGCATCACCAGGGAAGGTGTCCAGGGCGCTGTTGATGGTCATGCTGTCGGACTGGTCCTTGAATTTGACGATGTACTGGCCGGAGATGAGCTTGGCCTCACGAGGTCGCAGCACAGCGGCAGGACCACCCTCGCGCTTGTTGAGGGTAGCCGGAGCGGCCAGAGCCAGGGGGAGAAGAGACAAAATAGTAGCAGACTTCATATTGAAGGTGGTTCAAGAGAGTATATGACTAAGGCCGAGGATTTTGTTATGTGAGTCCAGTGAGTGAGTGACTTGGGACGAAAAAGGAGAAGCGTTTTGGACGAGGACATCAAGACTATTTATCTTCGACCAGGTGTTACCTCCCAGACAATCAAGCATGCAGCAACATATGGCGACTATGCGATGTGCGAGTCGCCTTCCTCTTCCGGAAGGCAGGCCATAGAAAGGGTGTTAGTCGAGTATCCATCACTACCACGGCCGCAAGATAGGCGACGCCCTATTGGGACAAGTCACGATGGCAGGATGCCGCATATTCCGTAAAAGGGACAAGACAAGCAGAGGTCGACAGAAGCTTCTGTCTCTTATCAGAGTCCCAGTCCCGCCAAGTACGAGCCTCACGTACAAGGCAAGACTACTGCCGTCATATGCGCCTAGAGCAACGACATTGAGATGTAGGCTCGGGCATGGCCCCTATGGATCGAATTACCAGGACGACCATCCCATTTGTCAAGGCAGCTTCGCCAAGTATCGCTTGTCCGAATTTGTCAGGAGAATGGGGTTTGTATCATTCCCTACACTATAGCTTGAGCGGGGCTACTATATGTGGTATGTGTGAGTGATGGAAACTTCGGGGTGAGACAGACCCTATACCCCTGTCAGAACGGCATGGGGGCTAAAGCGGATGTACTCAACTTCCCTCGTTATTGCGTGCTCTCTGCGATTTCCGATACTGTAAGTGATTGCCCGGCTTCAACCAATGCTCGGAGGAACATAAAGGAGTTGCCCACCAAGCGAGGCGTAGTAGTATCGCGCTTCTGCAACTGGCAAGTCAGGAAGGACTACTGCATCGTGGAAGGCAGTGGTATCGCGACTCAGGCATACAGTAACCTGCATGTCACGAACCTTGGATTTGGCACATCGGTGTTTGTGACGGCAGAGCAGGGATGGCCGGGGTGGCTTCTGCAGCACCGGTTGCGGCGCGTTGCCGATAAAGTCGTGTTACGCACCAGCATTCTGCCACCTTCCTGGTGAGCATGATGCGCATATTGAAGTATGATTTTCCAGTGCATGCCAAGACCCGATATATATTGAGAAGCTTGTTCGATGCGCTCGCCTCAGTGAACGCCGGCGTGTCGCCATACCGGCCGCAGCGTGATCTTGTCCTCGCCTTCCTAAATGGGGCATCGAGCCTTCTGAGGTGTTCGGCGGCCGGCCATGGGGGGTTCGCTCGTAATATCCGCCGATAGGCCAGTGAGATAAGTTTGATGGCCTGCTTACGAAAACCACGTCCATGGGCGAATAGAAGGCGGGCATTCTGTATCTGCCGAAAGAGGTCGCCCCTAAGCGCCAGAATCAATATATCAAGCAGGATAATCGACACATAGAAACAGTGCTGGAGGAGCGCCTGCCTATGGCGGTTCATATTATGACTCCCCCATGATGGATGATGAATTATGATGGATGACTTCCTCGAATCCGTTGTGGGCTGTTGGTCTTCGGCCCTACCCTATCATGGGTCAGTGGCCCTCGAAGCTTGGCCTCAGTAGATGCAACGAGCTGATAAGAAGACGTCGCAGTAAAGGACCACGTCTAGTGCTTGGTATGCAGTGCAGCGAGTACCCTGAAATATTGGCGTCAAGCTTAAAGACAAAGCATCGGCCACAGCCGCCGTTATTCCCCCCTCCTCCCGTTGTTCATACCTAATCCCTAATCCACCAACGGACGGGTTCTCCCTTCTCCCTGTCGATTTCCCGTCTATACCCACTAACTACTAACTACACTGCCGGGGACGAGCTGCCGCTATTTGACACGGCTGGCTTATTTATTCCGCTCTTGCAGCAACAATGGGTTTATCAAAGCCGTCCTATTGGTGATGGCGAGCGGCCAGAGATAACATTTCCCCCGCCGATCATTACTTGAGGAAATTCTCCGTCGCGTGTCGTACCTCACATGGGCATTGGACAAGGGAAGGACAAGGGTAAGCGCCCAGCAGTCGCATTCGACACACTGCACATTGACCCTTGTAACGCTTATCAGCCTTTATCAATCGCAGCCCAATTCCGATCTGGCTGTATCCATGTCGCCATCGCTTGCTTTACCCGGCAAGGACAGAGCGTTTGGTGGGACTTACCACACTCGCACGAGGCACAATCAACTAGGTATCACCATTGCAAGCTGATGGATCTGACGGCTGTTACCAGCGACCGGCCGTTAGTCGTCTCAAATAAACAAATTCCTGTCGTCACCTTACGAATGAGTGAACGTGGAATGAATGAATGAATGGATATACATACTCTCTTCTATGCATGCGCAGCCTACATAGACATGGCTTCTTCGGTCAGTCACAAAAATAGCAACATTCCTGATCTTGATTCGACCGGTACTAGGTCCTGGCTCTTATCCACTTCGCTAGCAACCCGGATCAGCAGCAAGGGTTCATCTAAAATCGTCTGCTGATTGTCCGACCCAGCGAGGGGTACTTTTTGTTTGTTTTTGGGCAACGATCATCGCGATCTCTTGACGGCAGGACGTCCATTTCCCCACCACCTGGGCACGCAGCCTGTGCAAACCTCTGGACGCCAATATACTCTAACCGGCGCTCTCGTTTCCATGCACTTTCCAGTACAATTCCACTCGTTCAAAATGTGGCTCAGACTGAAATAGGCAAGTAGCTACGAATTCTTGAAACTATACTCATGCAATGCTTCCCAAGATCACGTATCAACCTTGATGAATAGGAAGGTACAGAGAAAACAAGGCCGACAAGGCCAGCTGAGCTGTGGTTTGTGAGGCCATCAAGGTTCATGTTTCCGGTCTTCTTGGTTCGCTATACTCTCTATCAATGGCACGTGTAGGCTTCCGTGCGTTTACATGTAGAACGACCTGGACTGTCAAGGATGCTACGGCCTTTCCTCCCTAGTCGGTGAAGCAGAACCGTTAGTGCTGCTGCCAGTGACAACAGTTACCAACATCCTCTTTACTTATTCCCAAGATGTCTTCTCTTCCGGCCGAGTGTCAGGGTCCAAATGCACATGGGACATGGGTTAGGTGGCATCACTGACTTCCACAATGGCATAGCCGCATTGCATCCTCAAACGGAAGGTAGTGGCTGTTCTGCATATGCATACCACATCTCTATACGAAGGCATATCGCAGTCTTTCTTTCCTAGGTTCCAGAACACTATCATACAAAGCCCAACAGTCCCGATATCTGGTACTATTGACTAATGGCCGTTGATAAGTATCAGCCAGGGTAAAATGGGTTCCAATCACATGCTAGTAGGATGAACAGGATGAATGTTACGCGCCTCGCGGTCTTGCCTACCCTGTTTCCTACTGAGACCTGCTTATGCTTGCGAAAACATCTCGTGATGGGCCTCGGTGGATATGCTGGGCCCGATTGACAATAACGAATTGATGGCTAGCCGAGCCCTCTGTTCCGCGGGCACCGCGATGCGTTGTCATTACGGAATAGAATCTGGTGACGTTTCATCGGGCTGGAGAAGTGTTTTTGTCATGCACTCCGGGTGAATTCATCTAGTTGTACTCGAAGACCAAAGCTTTGGCATCCCGATTACTGCCCTCATCTCTGTCATATTTGTCTTATTGAACAAGTTCCAGGAAGTTGCGTAGAGTTAGGTGCTCAGATGTACAGGAGGCATGCCCCATGAAGGTTTAACGCGCGAATGCCGCAACAAAGCTGCGATTCCCTCAGTATTCGTGATCTTCAAGTTGCTAGGAAAGGACAAGCGGGCCAAATAATAAATTGACGGGAAAGAGAAACTGGCGACATTCCCTAATCACGATGGAAGACAATGCATCATACTGAGGCCGACAATGGCATTAGATGGTGCTGTTTTTGAGTATAAAAGATGTCGCTGAGTATCTAGTTGGCTTGACAGTAGAGTCGCATAACCAAAATATGACAATGTATGAGTCGTTGAATATGAAATGAGCGCCATCCTGGCTGGTCTCGTTGACACACGGACCGAACATGATGCATTACAAGAATGGTCCAGCTTACATATATTCGTCGGCTTGCCGAAAGCGCATGTCTATAGTAACTGCTTATAATGTGAGAGAAGACTTATATAGACGAGTCCCATCGCGAGATTTCCCAATTGCGGTTGCAATCTGAAAGTGACTTTCAGGGGATTTCTGGGGAGAGCGCCGGACAATCTAGCACAACATGTGGCTACTATGAGTAACCTGCTGGTGCCCTGATGAAATGATGGCCAGCGTATAGAGAGGTTGAAGATATCACTAGATATAGTGGCATGGTTGGCATTTTGGAAATTGTCTCAACCTCAACTCGACTTGTTCAAACTTGGAGACGTACATTATGCGCACTTATATCAAGAGAAGTTAGTATTTCAAATCCACGTAGGTAGCATAAACCCTGAATGGTGTATGTAGAATAATACTGAGTAGCTCCCGAGTATACTAAATCATCAAGTGAGGAAGGCCTGTTGTTGGATAAGGAGAGTGCTGGGCGTCAAGCGGGCTTCGGGGGGTTCATGAGGGCTGTAAGAGCAAACGGATCAAGTCGGTAGACAAATATATAAAGGTCCAATGCAAATAGTTCGTAGATCTTCCAATATACTGGAAACTGATTGATGTTTGAATTTTGCTGGCGGAGCGGGATATAGGTCTTCAAATATGCGCCCCCCTTTCCATCCTTGGAGACATACCCTCGTCCCCCCTTTCCATCAACACCACCACCGTCTCGGATATCTACCAAAATGCAACATTACTTAGAACCATTTTAGAAAGGACTTTTTCAAACTAATGTACATATTGAGCTCATGATCAGCTTGTGGGGTATCCCGAATGGCAAGAATAGAAACTCGCAATACTTGACTACTCCGCAATCATCCATCCACCAACAACACAGGTCCGTCTGCATACAGAAAATATGTCAATAAACGGTTGCCTTGTCTCAAATCAATCCACGCCATTTATATTGAATTGATATCCATTCGACATTTTTTCAAGCTTGTCTGTTTGTCGACTTGAAAGCCAGCTCAAGCTGCGGTTGAAATATGGAAAGGGAAGGCACGACGACGCACGGCATCAAGCGGTCCACCCAAACGTCAAATGTGACTTCCTATTCAGATTGCAAACCGCTACTTTTACCTTGGCTTCGTTTAGGCAGAACTCGAATTTTTCGTCGAGGCTTAGCTGGCGCCTCCTCCCCTCTACAGTCGTCATTCTTTGCAGGAAAACGAACGCTGCGCCCGCACCATCCTCCGCGGCTTTCTTTTGCCAATTCTGAGTGTTGTAATAGTTCCAGAAAAATCACCAGCCTGCCTCTATCACTTTGATACACCGTCTACAATCGAAAACAGGCGACTCGGGGTGTCTGTTCTCTATTCGGCTCCCGTAGCCCACTACATGGTCTGCATGAGACACCATGTCCCAGACATTGCCAGATGACGGGGAGTGGGAAGATCCGGAAGGAGAGGAAAGCCAAGAGTCTTATCTACGTTCTACCCAGTCATACTCGCAGCGCGTGGCTTATAATCATTGGAATGACCTCCAGTACATCCAAGAAGGTCCCACCCAGCTCGACACCTCGATCGAGATGGACTCTCAGGAGAAGAGCCTGTTGGAAGAGCCTGCAATCTTAACAGGGACTACCAACACGGGAGCTTCAAATACACAATTGGCGAATTTAATTGCCCGTCCCTATTTGGTCGACCCTCAACAGGAAGTGCTGAATACATTCTCTTTCGACCACATTGATCTTCGCAAGTCCACTACACAACGTCAACCGGGCCAGAATCGGGATTCCGCGGCGGCCACAGCTAGCGGCGATGACCAACTAGACACACACATGAGTAACCGACGCGTTAGTATTCAACATCCCAAAGCTTCCTCGCCAGTTGGAGTCCGCGAATCTCCCATCAAGAAGGTGACCCCAGTGAACACCCGACATACTGAGCGAACAGTCTCGGTTTCTTCAAATGCTCCAACGCAACATAATACAAATGTCAATATCCGAGAACAGCAGGACAGTCTCCAGAACCGCCTTCCCATGTGTCGCCAACAAGGCTCAAGAGGCACTTCGTCGCCAGGACAAATGAGAAGCGATGGATTCAGAAGACGAGATGAGATGATACAACCGACTCACAAGGCGGATAGAGAACCTCAATCTCGGTCTGTCTATCCCCCAGTCAGTCCAGAGCCAGCCTATACCAAACAGGGCGAAAGACGAAGTGAATCGACACAACCGACACAGAAGGCTGTAGAAAGAGGTAGGCCCGTGCCTGGTCAGTCGATTGAGGCTGTAGAAAGGAATAGGCTCGTGCTTGATTATGTTCCAAAGACTGGTGACATGGAAAAGCAACCTTCAGAGGTATCTGGAAATGAAAGCCTCCCAGACTCAACCCCCACACGTACCGTGGCAAAACCAAGACAACATATTGATGATGATAAGGGGAGGAGCAACGAGGGATTGCCGACCCGGGCCAAGTTAGCATCCCAACCCCCCAGCAGCCGACCAGCAGAATCAAGCAGGCGCACCCAGAATCCTGCAGATTCTCACGAAGGAAGAATATGCTTAGAAGCGGCCACGACTGAAGGCCCAGGGGATCTGGAGTTCTCTCCAGGTCATCGAGAAACGTCACGAGTCACACGCACACCAATTGAGCGAGGATCTCGCCAAGCGCCCCAGGTGCAACCTGGCCGAAGATACCCAGCAACGCCCGGTATGACAAGGCCAATACGAAACGAGCCTGTACAGAAACCTTCTTGCAGACCTGCTTCTTCGAATTCAAATGTGTCAAAACGCAGAGCCCCCCAACCCAGATCGATACCAGCGAGGCCGACGAGGCCAACGAGGCCAACGGATAGCCCTGGGGCCGGGGAGAAGCTGAACAGTGAATTTGTGGGGTTGACAAAGCATTGGAACTCATATTTCAACAGCCTCGGAGTTTACAGAAGTGATACGGATACTAAGCTGATGTCCCTCAAAGAGCAGATCAAGACACAAGAGGAGGTTATCGAAGGGTACAAAGATCAGATACAAGCACAATCAGTTGTGATCGACTGCACCACAGCTGAGAGGGACGAATTTGGTGCACAAATTGAGCAGGAAAGAGAAAAAGCCGAGTCATCTTCGTCCAAGGTGCAGAAGCTACAGACGAAATGTCAAGAGTTCAAAGCCCAGCTCAATGCGGCGACCGAGGAGCACCAGAGACTTTATCGCCGCAACAGAGATGTGTTCTTGGCTGCCGAAAAGGATTATGAAGCGATGGTAGAACGAGTCCAGCAAGAAAATGAAAAGATTAGAGCAGGTATCAAGTCAAGTGTGATCAAGGTCTCAAGAGAAGCTCAAGAGCATATAGCCAGGCGTACGTATTCCAACTTGCCATTCTACCACGACTAGACGCTAACACTTTGCAGTCAATGAGGAAACATCGACTCTTCGAGTCCAGCTGGACGAACGACAGAAAGCACTATCCAATGAGAAGAATACCGCCGAAGGTTTGAGAAAGGAGCTCCAGAAGGCACAGCTGCTTCTTACACAGAATGTCGAAACGCTTTCTTCCCAGAACGACAAGATTTTGAAGACCCTGGGCCAGTGCGCAAATAACGAGCTTGATGCCAATTTGATCATTGAACAAACACAGAGGCTTGATACAATTCTGAAGTCTGTTGAGAACGTCAAGTTATCGAACCAAGAGACCATTACCGATCTAGTACAGTCATTGAAAACCGACCTTGTCAAAGAGATTTCCGGTGCCATCCGCGAGGAAATGACCTCGAAGCAGCCAATCACGACGGAAGATAAGGAGGTGTTGACTACTGGAATTGGCTCGATCCAGCAAGTCTGCGACCACATCTACAACCAAGTAAGGGATGACCAGAGCTCGCAAAGAGTACACCATATGTACCAAGAATCGCAACATAAGCTACAACTACTCGATGAGAGATTGCAGGACACGCTCGAGCAATGGCAGCAGGCCGAGGCCTGGAACACCGAGTTTGGCCAGGCAAACGAAGAGCTCCAAGCAGAACTTACAGCACTTAAAGAGGAGAATAAGGAGTTGCAAGTCAATGCTGACGCCACCCAAGCATTGAATGACGAGAACTGTTCTTTGATGAAGCAGATTGAACAGCAGCAGGAATACATAGATGCCAATTCTGATCTAGAGGACCAGGTAGCTTCTCTCAATGCCACGATTTCGGACTTACAAACCAAGGTTGATGCTCAACAACACCTCGAAGACGAGGTGGCTCGTCTAGAAGATCAGATCATCGAGAAGGACCAGACGATCAAGAAATCAGGCAAGGTTTCAAAGCATCTCGAAGAGAGTCTGGAAAAGGCAGTTCGACGATCGAAAGAGCTTGAACAGCGCCTCCAAGATGACCACCAAGAACTCCAAGAGCGTCTAAAGTCCACTGAGAAGGACCGATCTCGCCTCGAGAAGGATCTCGCAACTGCAAATGAGAGAATACAAGAGTTGTCCTCGGTTCGTTCAGCGGAAGAAGCTGAGATGAGGAGCCTTCGTGAGAAGATGGAGGAGCAGAATGCGTTCACCAAAGAGGTTGGAAAAGAGGTTCAGGCAACGCAAGAGATCCATGAGCAAGCAATGGCATTGTTCACGGAATTCTCGAAGGAATACAAAGAAATGGAGCGCATGAAGAGACAGCTCTTTGAACAAAGTGAGAGGATACGTATGAGTAATCCAGCAACAACTCCTGCAGACCTCATGGATGAACGCACTCGACGAGTTATAGTGCAATCACCGAAGGTACCGGATATGGATAGACCTCCCCTATCAGTGGAAGAAGAACGAGAGGCTAGACGACAGGCAATACCTCCCAGATCGATCATGAGAGTAACGCGCTCGAGTTCCAGAGATTTGGAAGCATTGGTAGACAAAGACTCCACCCCAGAAGCGCCAGATGACTCAAATGGGCTCCAACCGACGTCCGAAAAGCCCGTCGTCTCGAACCATAGCATGTACAACCGTCCGGTCCGTGGTGCGAGCAATGACCAAACAGCTCATGGATCCGGTAGCCAAAAGCGAGCCCGATCAAGCTCTGTCTCCAACCATGCTGGCAGGGGATATGATGATGAGCATGCCAACAAACGAGCCAGGTCACTTGGCGTGACAGAGCCGATTACGGGACCATCTCGAAGCACCCGATCGAAAACATCGCAGTCGATGTCTCGTGGGCTGCAGGATTCAGAGGATGAGGTCACAGAGAAGGACATGTCAATGCGGACTTTTGGGGGTAAATCCCAGAGTTCGTCGCAGAGCCAGCAAGAGGGGTCACTGCCAAGACGAACATCCGACTTCGTACTCTACAGCCGTAAAGACTCTGAGCCACACAACGCAAGTCAAGCCTCGACTGCTTCAAGCCAAACCATATCTCAGGGGTCGCTTGGTAGCCAGCCGTCATCGCAGAGACAGGGCCAACAACGCGAATTGCCCTTCAATCGCCGGCTTGCGAAATCACGATCGAAGGTCTAGTCTTCCTATGAGATGACAAGAAGGATGTGAGCGAGGAAGAGAAAATACGTGCTTCCATGTATTGTCGATGTTAGGTTCATTTTCTTTCTGTTCTCGAGTGAGTTGGTATTGGCCGGACTGGTCACATGGTCGTCCATATTATTATACGAGCTAGGTCCAACCAAAAATTATGCCAGCGAGGGAGGGCTATTTATTTTTCGCATGTTGCTGTTATGGTGGCTCGAGATGGAGAGGACACAAAGATGGACGGTATCTGCTGGGATGAATGATGGCGCAATATGTTGCAAGTGGCGAGAGTATGCATGTAGCTAAGAAGCCGAGCTCCCAAATGAAAACGCCTAGTTTGTTCCCTATGTTGACGATGCCCGACCTCTCTATGCTCTCTAATGATACACACTTATACAGTAATGTACAAGTCACGAGCGGCTGTTGGCCATATCTTCTTTGTGCCCACGGACCCCGTCTTGGAACCTATCCCGGGGAAGCCAGTAATGTGGCTATCATTCCATATGTCCAGCCGGCGCTTTCGTTTCGTCGTGAACGTGCAAGATTATTTGCCTTTTCGTTTCTGCTCGAGGAACAGCACCTTTTTCCGCACTAAAGGAACAAGGAGGTTAGCCAGAAGGAACATTGGCCGACAGAGTCGACGATTGGGACTGAAGTCGGGCGTTGAATCGTACCGATCGGGTCGTATTTGAGCATGCTCATCGGCCGTGCCAAGCGAGGCCGTGTGAATGCGTAGAAAAATCCTGTCATGGCCATGGACAGGAGGCGCACGTTGATCATGCGAGCCTTGGCTGTGTGGTTTGGTCGCAAAGTCAGCAGCGGTCGCTAAATGGCCTTGGACCCCGAGTGGGAGCTACGTACGTTTCTTCGCCATGTTGGGCAATGTCTTCAGTCAATGGCCCGAACCGAGGTATGCGACAAAGCTCGAATGTCTGGTTTGAGGTAGCTTTGAAATGGCGATGGAATTTTGGTGGAGCTTGCCTGAAGGTGTGGCTTGAGGGGGGGGGCGGAGGAATGACATAAATTGCTAAGCCACATTTCAGCAGCTGTTGTGGCTTGACTGGACAGACAGGACAGCTCTCCCACCTACGCATCCACCCGATCACCGACCACCGACTCAACCCGGCTCAGGGTCCTACTTGTACTTGAAACAAAGTGTGGCTCCAGACAGCCCCTGGCTCTCAGCAATTGATAGGTACTTACATATGATTGATGGATCTCGGTTCGCGAAAAACATCTGGCCATTTCCGCCGAACAACACATACGGACAACGGAGCCTCAACAGCGGGCTGTTGAAATATTCTAATCTCCGTCTTGAGCACTGTTTTCTGAAGTCGAGTCCCTCCATCATCTGGGTTGTTGATGTAAATTCGGACGTGTTTCTTTGTCCTTGATCTATTTCACCCATTCATTTATTCATCCACTATGGCGCCTCGCACACGGTCATCTAAGAAAGAGGCGACGAAGGAAGAGGAACCTCCGACAATAGACCCTAACTCGGCGTTCACCCCAGAGAGTTTTGAGCGCGAGTTGAAGCAGCTCAAAGCGCAAGCCCAAACGGAAACTTGGTCGAAATGGCTTCTTGAGCAAGGCCAGGTCTACGGCAAGGCTGCTTCGCTGTTGACTATACTTGGCGTGTATGCCAACGTGTCTCAGTTGGCCCTCTCCCCCGTCTATGGCAGCATCCCCTCGGCGATATGGCACAACTATGTCTTAATGGCAGCAGCCTTTGTCGGCTGGTCTGGAAACCTGTTTTTCAAACGGAATCTGCCTCTCAAGACATGGGTGATGCTGCCCCTGATTGCTACCTACATCCCCATGGTGCAGTTCTATCTGTTCAAACTGAGCGGCACTCTCACAGCTTATTGGGGTCCAGTGGTGACCGAGGCCCTGACCTTGTTCCCCCTCATGACCTTGACCGTGGCCTGTGTGGCCGACACCCTGGAGGGTCTCGACCTCTCGGGCTTGCCCAAATGGGCGGCAGACGCTGCTCCCGGTTTCGGCTCATACGGAGTATACAAATTCGCCGAGATGCTTTCTGCGGACCAACTGGGAAGCCATATTGGCAAGTCCATCATCTCAACCAGAGTCGGTCTTGAGTTGATTCTGGCAGGCACTTACACGGTTATGGCACCCTCGAAATATTTACTATTCACCATTCCTGCGCTGTTGCATACTGCCTTCCTCAACACCCATCTCATGACGCCGATGGCGACACAAGCTCTTAATGCCTCTTTGGGCGCACAGCAGTGGTCCTTGCTCGACAGACGCGAGTCGTTGACAGGCTACATGTCAGTGCTGGAAAGCCACGAGCGGGGCTTCAGGGTTATGAGATGTGACCATAGTCTCCTTGGCGGCGAATGGACGCATCTGGAGAAGCCGATCGTGGCCGAGCCTATCTACGCCGTGTTTACTATGCTAGAAGCCGTACGTCTTGTCAAGGTCGAAAAGAAGGTTCCCGATAACAAAGCCAAGGCACTGAACATGTAAGTTGTTTCTTGTCCAACACCGATGCGCGTGTACTAAACAATTCCCAAGTGGCCTAGGAATTGGGACGTCGCCATCGGCCATGATTGCCCACGGGATTGACACCACCATCGTGGAAATTGACCCCGTCGTCTACGAATATGCCGTCAAGTATTTCGGACTTCCTGCGAATCACACAGCCGTGATTGAGGATGCGGTCAGTTACACAGCCCGCGCTGCAGTGGAAACACCTGAGCAGTATGACTATATCCTTCATGATGTTTTCACTGGTGGTGCCGAGCCTATCCCGCTCTTTACGTTGGAGTTCCTGCAGAACCTGAATGCTCTCCTCAAGCCAGATGGAGTCATCGCTATTGTAAGTCAACAGTCTCCACTATCTGCCGAACGTCTCTAACAGATCCCACAGAACTATGCCGGTGACTTCCTGCTGCCTCCTCTCAGCACTGTGATGAAGACTATCAGAGAGGTCTTCCCCTCCTGCCGCGTATTCCGCGAATCGCCTCAACCATCCCAGGAAGAGATTGAAAAGAACGGGCAAGATTTCGACAATGTCGTAGTCTTCTGCAGGAAGACGGAAAAGAAGATCGCGTTTAGGCATGCACTTGACAGAGACTTTCTCCAAAGCAAAGCGCGGGCCCAGTTTATGGTGCCGCGGCACGAAGTCCCAGAGTCAGCTTTCTTAAGCGACGATAAAGTTGGCCTGGTGCGAAACAACCAGACAGACGTCCTGGTCAAGCACCATGACCAAACAGCGCTCGGTCACTGGACGGTTATGCGAACTGTCCTGCCCAAGGAGATCTGGGAGAGCTGGTGAGCGGAGGACGCCAAGAAGACGACGGGAAGCTCTGTATTGTTGTATATATATCACCATTGTACCATTATATAGGTTTGGTTGGTTTGGTCTCGGGGCTGCGGATAAGAGAATCTATGCCACGAGATCATGTGGACTACATATAAAATTGGGCGTGAACGTGAAGTTATCCCATCTGGAGCGCAATTTTGGGAGCGGGTTCACCCTTTAAATATGATCAGCAAATTACACCCTCGCCAAATGGTCCGCTCAATCTCTCCTCGTGTCATTTGCGCCTCGCACCATGTCACGCTGCAAGCACGTACCTCCTGACCCAACCAAAGCCCACCCATGCATGATCATAATAAACCAAATGACAGGAAGCTGGGACTTAGTGACCAAAGCTTCGTGGGTTTACTTGCCCCAGGGGAAGCAAAATTTGGTGTACCTATTATATATAGGATGTAACGTCTCGCGCTAGGCAGTTACGCAAAATCTCACGATATTTGTATCCATGACATTAGTGGATTTGTTACTCACTTTCCATGGGCGAAAACAACGACGACGGCTACGAGTACGACATCATCGTGATCGGCTCGGGCCTGGCTGGCATAAGCGCAGCCCTGGGAGCCCTCGAGCAAGATGAGGCACTCTCGGTGCTCCTGATAGACGAGAACGACACCGCCACGTGCAGCGGCGGCGATCTGGAGTGGCTCAAGCGCAACGAAACGACCAATGCTGAGATGCGGGACTGGCTGGTACCACGCCAAGCTGCCGCCGTCCCGGATGGGGGAAAAAAACCGCATCGGCGCCTGCTATGCATGGCGTGGCCGTTTTCACACGAGAAGATGAGGAAGAGGTACAAGAAGAGAAGAGCCGGGACCGCCGAAGCCTCCGAGTCGTTGCTTGTGAGCGCGAGGACGAGCGAGAGCGCGAGAGGGGCTTCACTACTACAGCGACTGGAGTACCGACCGGCCTGCCGAGTTGTGCGATTGGCTTGCGGACACGACGGTAATGGTGATGGAGGAGCTGAGAAGGAGAAGGGTGACCACAAAGTAGTTACGGGTGTCGAATGCGAAGTCCTTCCGCGTACTGCTGACCACCACCGGGTTCTCAAACAGTTCCTCCTACGCCTCGCCAAGCGCAAAATCTTGCATCGCAAAAGCATCACCACGGGTAGGCAGACGTCGCCGAAGCGCTTTTTCTACCGAGCTCGCATCGGGGTGGTGCTGGCTACGGGACGCCCCAAATCATCAGGTAGTGGTGACCACAGCTCACAGCGTAATGCGCTCGCACCGCCGCCGCCAACTTTTGGTGGCGACATCCCGGGCGTCGAGCTGGCCCGACAGGCCGGTGGCGCCGTGGCCTTCATTTCTTTCTACGCGGACGATCCGAAGAAGCCGTCTCCGCCTTCGACGGCTGCGCCGCCGCTAGCTCTCGCGCACAGGTGCGGGATCGCGGTCAGCCGGGCGACGGGCCAGCGCTTTGCGGCCGAGGACTCGCCCGGGGAGGTCTTCACCAAGGAGCTCAAGCGCAAGGCGGACGGGGAGGCGTTCCTCATCCTCGACGCGCGGCAGTGGGCCCTGGCGCAGAAGGAGAAGGCGAAAACGAGGAAGAAGGAGAAGAAGGAGAGGACGAAAACGAGAAAGAAGGAGGAGGAGGAGGAGGAGGAGAAGAAGCAGCGGAAAACGGGAAAGCCCGACGAACAGACGCAGGAACAGCAGCAACATCATCCCAAGGCTAAAACGCTCGACGCTCTGGCGCAGAAGATCGGCGTCGACGCCGACGGGCTGGGCAAGGCCGTCAGCGCGTACAACGAGGCGATCCGCGCGGGCCGCGAGGACGCGTTCCGCAAGCGGCCGGAGTACTGCGGCGCCGTGCTCGAGCGGGCGCCGTTCCACGCGCTGGACATCTCGGCGCCGCTGGAGCGGGGGCGGTCGCCGACGCCGCGGCGGAGGACGAGGCTGGTGGAGCTGGTCCGGGTCGACGAGGGGTCCGGGCGCGTGCTCGACGGGGAGGGGAGGCAGATCCGGGGGCTGTATGCCGCGGGGCGGTGCGCGACGGTGAGTGGCGACGGTGGTGGTGGTGGTGGTCTTGCCGCTGATGTGGTGAGCCCTCTCGATGAGAAGTCCAGTGGCGGGCCTGGTAGCCCAGCGGACTGCGTGCTGTCGGGCCGGAGGGCGGGAAAGAATGCTGCTTCCTCCAGGGCGAAGAGCATACTTTCGGTGGGATGAAGGTTAAGGGGCAAAGGAGGCTGAAGTGATCAGTCCCAAAGACTGACCCACAACGTGGAACGCCTTCTGACGGTCATCGATGATGACCAAGTAGTCGAATATAGCCATACTGCGCAGTCGGAATCTTGATGATTTCGGTCGTTATGGTGGATAGGGGTAGAATAGAGCAGCATCTAAAGCAACCCGTTAATTGTATACCAAAAGATAATAATAGTAATAATCGAACATTCTATACTGATCCGGTCACTTCTATTGTCTAAGTATAAATCCTTTTCCGAAATTGCTTTTGGAAACACTGTCGCTAGGTATTTCCCATGTCTCCCTTCACATTTTAGGGACCATTTCCCGGTATGTCCTCGATTCTTAGATTTTCCTCTTGACCAAACCCTTGAAAAAGTCGAAACTGTTCTCGTCGCTTTGCAGAGCCCAGATTTTGCCCGACCCAATCTCCTGCGCCCTCAGCATGCCCCAGTCGCGGGTGATGCCGACGATGCGGGCCTTGACGCCGCCCTCGGCCTCGAGAGTGACCTCCTGGCGCCCGTGCAGCCAGTGCTGGTAGTAGACGTGCTCGAGCTCGGCGGTGAAGCCCTTGCGGATGAAGAGCTTGTAGAGCGCCTCGAGGCGCGTGAGGATGCGGGCGACGAGCCGCTCGATCCGGAAGGGGGCGAGGTGCGACGGCAGCAGGGCGTCCAGCGACGTGGTGGGCCGCCCGTTGGTGGTATTGATGCCGATGCCCAGGACAATCTGGTAGGCGCCGTCCGAGTAGGCGCAGTTGGCCAGGATGCCGCCGATCTTGACGTACGTCCCCGGAGTATCCGACCTAGGGTCCAGGGCGTAGATGTCGTTGGGCCACTTGAGCTTGACGGGCACCTCGGCGTAGCCCTTGTCGTAGCTCTTGACCGCCTGCACGATGGCGATGGCGGCCAGGTACTGGATGAAGACGATGGGCCTCGTGGGCACAAGGTGGGCTGGGTGGTTGATTATGGTCGACATGATGAGGGACCCGGCTGGCGACACCCAGACATTGTTGCCACGTCCGCGACCGGCCACCTGTGTCGTGGCCGTCAAGGTGAAGCCGTCTGGCAATTTTGACAGGAGGCTATAGTTCTTCTCCAGAAGCGTGTTCGTACTGGTGACAACTTCGCCATACATCAGGTGGTCGCCCCATTCATCCGCATCCGCATCAACCTCGCGATATTCCTTGAGTCCAGCGTAAAAGGCGTGGTGGTTGAAGTAGGGGGTTTCCTTTGTGTCAGGCCAGGCGCTCTCGTGCACTACTATTCGCTTCGTTATAGTAGAGTAATCAACAATACCAGCCTCCTCCTCTTTGGACGCCTCGCCGTTTGCGTCCGGCAAGGCTTCCTTCAACTCGTGCGTGGACCACCTAGTCTCTGCCTTCTCGAGATGGAACGTATCCTGCTCGCCCTTGATGAACTCTTCGCCATCCTTCCTTGTGATGACACCCTCTAAAGAGTGTAGCAAGATTTCCACTTCCCCTTTGGTCAGCGACGACAGGTGAAGCTTCGACAGCGAAGGCACAGCGGACGTCTCCGGGCTCACCTCTAGGCCTAGCTTAGCCAGGCAAGCTTTGAGAAAACTGGTGCGCACGTCATCCGTGGCCTTCAGGGTCGCTATCAGCTCGTCATAGCCCGGGACGTCATACTGCTTGCTGAGGTTGGTGGGGGAAAACTCGGGGTGGGGACCGGACAGTAATGCGCTCCCCAGTCCAACTTTGCAGTGCACCAGAGCGGCCTTGTCCTCGCCGCCGTCCACATCCAAATCGGCGGCATACGATGCAAGCACCTCGACGTCGTCGCCGAATTTGCCGCCAACTGGTACGAACACGCCGCCGCCGTTGTAGTAGGTCGTGACTTCCTCCGGCACGACCCCTGCGCTCTTAAAGGCGTCCTTCCGAACATTGAGCTTGATGGCCTTGGCACCCTTCTCACTGTGGTACTGGAACCCCTTGAAGGCGCCCCCGCGGCAGATTCCCGGGAAGAAGGCCAGCTCCCTAGACCCGACGACCTCCATAGGCTTGTTGCCAACCTCAAACTCACACTTCCTGCTGCCGTAGTAGGCCCCAGCACAGAATCCCAGATAGGCACCGCCCCGTCGGACATATTCCGAGATGATGGCGTTTCCCTGGCCATTCAGAATGCGGCAGTAGCCCAGATCGGCACCGCCGGGAAAGACGATGAGAGCGCAGGATGGGCCCCAGGGCTCTTTGAGTAGGGTGTTCTCGGTAATGGGTATGACAGCATAATTAGGCGATAACATGCGTCGCAAAGTGTAAATGGCATGCTTCACGGATTCAATGGTGGACCCAGTCCCCGTATAGACTAGAACATTGAGCTTACGAGCAGGCGCCATGATGCCGGACCGGAGTTGGATGACTGATGAGAACCAAAGATGGAAGAAGTGAGCCAGAAAGGTTTGGGAGGGGACGGGGAGGCTTTTCAATTATGTTCACGAAACACTACCCATGGCATATATGTTCCGGGATACAGTGCGGTTGCCAGCGGTGCAAAGAGTGACAAGTAGGTAAGGCGGATATCGTGGTGTCTGGAATCTTTTATTAGTTGTGATACCTCATCTGAGACCGACTACCGAGCGGGCGGTCGGGGCAATAATTATGGTCCGTCCGTGGGGTGACTCGATCCAAAAATCCACAACCGCTGCAAGCTTGCAAGCTTGCAAGCTTACCCTGCAAGCCAACTACAAACCCTCATCATGCTTCTGCCCATACCTACTGCCTCCAGTAAAAAGCAACACCGACAGCATGTCTAACGAAGAAAAGGACAAGACTACGCAGAGTCCCCAGGACGACGACGACGAGCCGGATGAGTGGTAAGAGCTTATACTATGACGTTGCACGAGCTGCATACAGATTCAGCTAACACGCCCACTTCGCATGCAGGGACAAGCGAATCTTCAGCACGGGATGTGCAGGTACGTACGCATCAAGAGTCCATGCGACCAACATTTTATTCATGACTGACACAGAGACACCCAACCGGTAGATGAGAATGCCAAGATGACCGACTGCTACTACGAGAAGAAGGACTGGCGCCAGTGCAAGAAAGAGGTGAGTGAGCCGTCCATGTCATACTAATACATCCGTTGAGTAATGATGGCGACTAACAACAGATTGTGTCGCCTAACTTAAGATGGAGGTATTCCGAGAATGTTGGAAGAAACACCACAACGACGACAGAACATCTACGAAAGACGCATGATATACTATTGATGATCGCTCCATGCCTGAGCCATTGGTATTAATACACCCCGATTTGAGGGAGCTTAATGGATAGATAGGTACATGTACTTGATGGAAACACCCAATCTACCAGCTGTACATAGTTCTCGATAACTCATGACTACATGGGTAAATGTAACTGAACTAGAAACATGTCGTTTCAAACAATACATAATCCATGCCTAAGGTTAATTGCTATTCGTATGTATGAGGGAGCTTGATGCTATTCTAAGGTTAGTAGCAGCTGGGCCGTTTCATAGCTTAGAAGCTTGATAGGCCACTCATCACTCATCGGCCCGCTAACAGCCGCCGCCGAGAACGCCGCTAGCATCATCTAATCCCTGGGCCATGGTGCCTGGGGAAGCAAGCATCGAAAATTTGGGGAGAGAATCATCTCACACGATCTTCCGACATCCCATCCCCCGCGAAGATCAAGACACACGAATCCGCCATTAAAACAACAATGGCGTCTCGTACTCCCACCTGCTTGCGTATTGCGTCGCGCCAACTTGGCCTTTCAGCAAGACCTTGCACCCGAAGCCTAGGCACCTTCTCCAAGACGAGACAGTATCCTGCGAGCACCACATCCAGAGCCGCTGCCACCTCGACCGCCACCAAGCCTGCGACCTCGACCACCACCACCACCACCCGATCCACGCCGCCCCCGGCAGCAAAGCCCGCCACCGCCACCGCCTCCAAAGTCGCATCCTCGGCGTCGCCGCCCGCCCGCGACCCCGTCCCCGCGGTCTCGGGGGTCCCGCTGCCCGACGCCCCCTCGGCCACCGACCCGAACGACAGCCAGAAGCCCATCGACTGGGCCTCGTCGTACCACGGCCTGGGCACCTCGACCTTCGACGCCGAGGTTGCCACCGTCCTCCAGGCGCCCCTCGACGAGGACGACATCGAGGTCAAGCCCGACGGCATCATCTACCTGCCCGAGATCAAGTACCGGCGCGTGCTCAACGCCGCCTTCGGCCCCGGCGGCTGGGGCCTGGCCCCGCGCGGCGACCTCGTCGTGCAGGACCGGCTGGTCAGCCGGGACTACGCCCTGATCGTTCACGGACGGTATGTCTTCTTTATTTCTTATTTTTGAATTAAACCTTTTACCCTTCTCGGGTTGCTTCTTAAATATATCTGTGTGTACTAATGGCATTCTTCCCCCGGAAACAGATTCGTAGGCCAAGCCCGCGGCGAGCAGCAATACTTCAGCGAGGACGGCATCTCGACTGCGGCCGAGGGCTGCAAGTCCAACGCCCTGATGCGGTGCTGCAAGGACCTGGGCATCGCCTCGGAGCTGTGGGACCCGCGCTTCATCCGCAAGTTCATGAAGTCGCACGCCCAGCAGATCTGGGTCGAGCACGTCGTCACCAAGAAGAAGAAGCAGATCTGGCTGCGCAAGGACGACGACGTTCGCTACCCCTTCAAGAAGACGACGTAAATAATTAGGAGCGAAGAGAACTCAACAACAAAAAGGACAAGCGAGCGAGCTTAGGAATAAAGGGGTGGTGATGGAAGGGAAATGGCAGCCTTTGCTGTACTATTACAATATCTTGTCATCATATAGATCTGGCATGAGCAAGCGGAGAGAGAGAGAAGCCGCGAGGAAGATATACAGTATTATCTGGGTATGAGGACGCCCAGAGGTGCTTGTAGGATGGGATATATACCCCGGATTGTACCACCAGAAGAAACTGGGGAAAAGAGACGGCGATGAAGCTAACCAGATTCCGGCCAAGCCAGACGGGTTTAGTTCACTATGTTCAGATGTGCTAGGCCATGACGCTACCAGAGAAGCCCATGGTCGGTTGTAGTCGTATTGAACCATAGAATAATGATACAAGCAGCACCCCTCAAACAAGGCACATCGCTTGGCAAGAAGTTGCGAGGTCCCCCACGACACAAATGCAGTATTGCCACTCCGTCCCACCCCCACCCCCCTTGCGGCCACCTGAATCTAGCAATGTTCGTGCCCCTTTATGGAAAGAAAGGGGCCGACTTCTCAAAACCCATCGAAAGACGCTTCGCCCGAAACTCCAAGTCCATAACCCTGTTGCCGTCCATGAGGTATTCGTGTAAAAGCGTCACCTTGTCATCGTGTAAACCCAGAGCCATTCTAAGGCTGTTCGACACCAGAGCTCTGGCCTCTCGTAGGGGAGTCGTTGGCCGGCGCGGCTGCGCCCGTTGACCCTCCTCCTACAGTCCCCCAACCCAGGAAGCTCCAGCCGGCACGTCCGCCAGCAGACCCCGGAGTCGAAGCCTCGGCGCGCCGGCGAAGGCCGTTCTCGTCCTCCTCGCTTGCGCTCTCGGCCTCGATCTTCTCAAAGTCGACCTCGCTCCGGCTCTTGCTGAGTGCGCTCCATACGCTGTGTCCGCTTGGCGGTCTCTCAAGGCTACCTCCCCCGTTATTGTTATTGTTGTTGTCGGAGCCGTCGAGGTTCATGCTCCCGGGCTTGCTGCGGTCGTCGTCTTGTCGCTCCTGCTCGCCCCGCTGGAGGGCCTTAGCCTCGCGGTCGAGCGCATTGAGCACAAAGGCCAGACGCTCCCGCTGCGAGGCAATGAAGCTGATCTTCTCCTGCGATCCGCGGATGTTGTCCGGGATCAAGGTCCCGCTCGCACTCGTATGGTCAGCCGCCCCTGCCCCTGGCACACCGCGTGTCGCCACACCCGAAGAAAGGCCGCCTGCGGAGGCCAGAGCGCTGGCGCCCGTCGCGGCGCTCACAGCCCCGGCCAGAAGGTTGTAGAATTCGGTCCCCGCGTTCCCGGTGCTCTGGGAGGTCCAGCGCGTAGCCGGCACGCTGAACCTAGCGAGCAGTGCCTGTGTGTAACCCTGGGGCGCGGCCTTGGCGCGCACCTCCTCGGCGCTCGGCTCGCTGGGCGGCATGCCGAGCATCTTGGTCTTGACCAGCTCGATGGCCTGGCGCAGGTAGGCCATGCCGGCGGTTCGGAGTCGGTCGTGGGCGCTCGCGATGAAGTCCTCGATCTGGGTCTCGTTCTCCTCGAGGTAGGGGTGGAGGTAGGTCTCGTAGAGGTAGCGGGCGCCCTGGGTCTGGGGCAGGACCAGGTACAGCAGGAAGAAGAGGCGCAGGTAGCTGTAGAAGGGGATCCACCACAGGATGAACTCGAGCCACGACTCGACGAGCAGGGCGCACGAGAGGACGGACCAGTACATCAGCCATGGCGTCAGCTGGGTCGGGTCGGAGGTCTTGAGGGCTTTGTAGGAGGCGAAAAGGGGGAAGAGGAACGAGGCGATCGAGCTGCGCGGATCATGACGTTAGTTGCGTCACCAGTGCTAGTGCATTGTCTACGAGGGTAGTAGCATACGAGAGGAACTTGGGGATTAGGTCGAACATCTTGGGCGTTCTGTTCTCGACGGCCGGATGAAGCAGAGGTCGGGGATCGCCTGCCGTAATGCGTTTGTTTAAGGGAGAGAAGAAAGATGAGTGAGGAAGATGGTGGTAGATAGTCCCCGTCAATGCAGATAAGGAGGAAGGTACAGATCAAGTTCGGACGAGTCGGGCTCGGCGTCCAGTCTAGTCGGACAGAGCAGAAGAGAGGTGCGTGTGTGTAATACGGGCTTTTCGGCTACATTAGGTTTTAGCTATGAAGACCTGACGACACAGAAAGCAATCCGAGATGGAAAGCGTGTATGGGAGAGTGACGGTGAGCGGCTTAAGGTGGTTTGAGGTGGTGGGAGCTGGTATGTAGTGGGCTCACGGCTCATCCAGCGGCCTTCAGGTGGGGTGAAGCTTACATGACATACATACATAGGTGACATGCACCGTTGATCGTTGATCGTTAATGCGGAACAGTAATGCTGCTAACCTAAGTACATGTAGCTGACTAGCAGGAGGTAGTAGAGTGGCTGCTAGATGAGTACTTAGGAATGCTTGTAAGTCAGTCAGTCAGTCAGCCTCCGGGCACCAGGATGTCGAGAAATGGGGGAGCACGAGACGCTTGCAGGTTTGCAGGGTCTCTCAGCTGAGGGGTGGGCTCAGGTGGTGTCTTGGTGTGAATAGAGGGGCAACTGGGCTGCCGGAATGGGATCCCCAGATGGTTCAGGTGGATGACCTGGTCGCTAGCCGACCCCACGTTTTCGTTTTAGGCCCCCTGGCTGCCTGGAGTGTTCAATTGCAGCAAGGGTCACAGATATCAAATACTGTAGGTACTAAGTAAGTGGTAGATATCTTGACTTTTGTTCTTCGTTGTTTCAATCATCCTTCCTCTCGGACAATACTGAGCTTTTATAATCACTATCTTCAAGACACATTGCATCAAGTAACATGTTGCCTATTTCCAAAGTTACAGTGTCCTCTCCAGCTACATGACGCGTTCTTTCAGGCCCTCCCTTCTCAGTCCAGGGGAAATCCGGCAGCCTAGCTAGGGGCAAGACACCTGACATTTCTATCATATGCATCAATACAGTAGTACACTTACCAACAGATGCAGATCTCGGAAGACTAACCTAATCATGAGATACATTGCGGCAATTTAAAAGTGTGCACACTGCCGGGGAAATCCTTCTATTGATGGCTTGGCCCTGCGAACCGTTCATGGATAAAAGCTCTGATCCATTAACCACATTAACCATATCCTAGTATACCCATTCCTGTCTTTTGCATGTCCAGCTAAGCCAGTAGCTCACTGGATTCTTGACGGCCGCGCCGCCTACCGATCAGTTCCGTTTCCATTACCATTGCCATTACATCCAGCATCTTCTTCATTGGGGGCCTCCTATTCATTATCCTCCGTCACTACAACGTTCAACAGTTCAAATCGACAGCTACAAGATGGATCAGTCAGTATACGAAATTTCAGAATACATATCATGATGAGCAGGTCTAAACCACGCCTTCGAAACTTACCATTGGCATACTGCGAGTACTGGTCGGCATTGTTCAGGGCAAACCAAGGCTCAAGCTGCGTGATGTTGGCATACGAGTATGCGTAATCGTTGGTTTTCGGGGAATAAACACTGTTGGAATGCGTCGCCTCATGGATGAGCGTCGTTGCGTGATCTTGCTTATGGCCTAGAAGAAACACAGGGCGGATTAGTTCCTGTACGGCCTACTTCTTTTCACCTTTTCTCTTGTTGTGAGAGGGCAAAGGCTCAACACTCACACTCCTTAGTCAACCCAGGCCTCTCCCAGAACAGCGGGCACACCACAATGGTGTCAGGCCCACTGCTGACGGAGTAGGCGACGAGCGGGCCATAGACCTCGCAGACGTTGTAGTAGTCGTAGCAGAAGAGGCGATTGGCGCCCGAGTCCGCGGTGGCGCACTCCCCGGCGACGGCCGTGAGGCGGTCGACGACGGTGCGCCGCGTCTCCGAGGCGTTGGTCATGAAATACTCGGCGAAGCGCGTCGAGGCCGGGTCCGCCGCGTCGGCCGCCGCCGCCAGCGCGAGCTTCTGGCAGTTGGACAGCGCCCCGCGCATGTCGGCCTCCTCGGCCGCGGTGCAGCCGGGCTGTAGCTTGGAGCGGCGGTCGACCAGCAGGCGTGACGCGACCTGCGCCGGCCGCGGGGTGTCGGTGACCGCCAGCCGCAGCGCGTTGGACTGGTACGCGGCCGAGCCGCTTAGCTGCGTCGACGGCGCGTGCGCGTAGGGGAGCATGCCCCGGGCCTCGAAGGCGTAGGTCCCGGCCTCGTCGAAGCTGTGCACGCTGGTGCCATCGATGACGGTCTTGAGCGAGGCGCCGGCCTTGAGCAGTTCGAAGTGCTCGCTGGTAAGCGCCTCATATTCCAAGCTAATATGGATACCCTTAGATGGGACATCAACACCTGTTCAAGTATAAATAGGGTTAGCATTGCGACCGAAAAATCATAGATACGTATAAGCCCGTATATATATATAAGGGGAACAATGCTCGCTCACCAGCTTCGTTGGAGACGGTCAGCCTTTCGACAGGCAGCTTCTTATCCAGGATGGTGCCCACTGCGAGCAAGTTGAGGTCCTCGGCGCCCACGTTGGTAATGGTTGCCACGATCTCAGCCACGTCGCTGGTGGGAGCCGTGAGTGTCACCTCAAGCGGAGACGGTGCCCGTTTCCCCAGCCGACTGTGCTCAATGGCATGGGCGCTTACCAAGCTGGCGGCAGCGAAGCTCGTAAGAGCTATCAGCGACCGTGTCGACACCATGTTGTTGTTGGTCCGTTGGTCCGTTGGTCCGTTGATCAGGTGTTAGCAAAATGTTGCTGTTTCCGTGCTTGATGAGGGATGAAGACACCCATCCCCAGGTAAGTGATAAGGGGTGACTTATAGAGGGCTTAAATACTTGGTGCGATAGCTGGTCTGCATGAGTGCAATAAGGTCGAATGAAACCTCGTATTGAGTGAGTCTGGGCAGCTTCCACATTCAGCAGTCCCGCCGCTATAGGTGCATCGAGCCCCTGTCTCCCGCGTTGTAGTTCTCCACCCAACTACCCATTTACCGGCACAATTACCGGTCTACAACATGTTGTGTCAAATAGTCTACAGCAGGCATAGAGCATTTATATAGAATGAGAGACCTGGGTAAGTGATCGAGTGTTGGCTATAAAAAGTAATAATAGTAACGAATGTATAATAGCTGGTGAAAGTAAGCTGACGCCCCTTATACTAACAAACTCAGATGGGGGTATATATCACAAGGCTATTATTGCCCCGTCGTCTGATTATCCTCTCGACACTTATCTTCCATCTGCCCTGCAAAGTTCACCAAAGCGTGTAGTGTCATCTTCCGCCAGCACCTTCGGGGGTCCAACCTCTACAATCTCTCCATTGGACATGACCACGACGCGATCAAAGTCCATGATCATATCCAGTCTGTGGCTCACTGCTACCACAGTGTACTCCTTGAATTCGATGCGGATGATATTCTGCATCGCCCTCTCCGTCTCCAGATCCACGCTCGAGCTGACCTCATCCAGCAGGAGGACACCGCCTTCGGCTCCGGTACTGTGCTCGCCCTCGCCCGGCACAGAACCAACACCAAGGCTTCTGGCGCGTACTCTCCTCCGGAGAACAGCGCGGGCTAGGGAGAATATCTGCCTCTGTCCCTGACTGAAGGTGCTCGCGCTCATGCCGGCGTCGAGTCCACCACGGTCCTCCACAAAGGCCCAGAGGTCCACCGTCTCCAGGACAGACCGGCAGTCGGCCGCCGTAGCCACGCTAAAGGGGTCCAGGTTCGCACGGAATGTGGACCCGTCGGGCAAGAAGACCGCCTCCTGCGGGATGGCGATGATGCGGCGGCGGAGTGTCGGCCTGTCTATGCGATCTAGGGGCGTCTGGTCGATATGCGCAATTGATGCTTTACCTGGCACGGGGTCAAGTAACTTGAGCAGGTACGCGATCAGACTGGATTTGCCCGATCCCGTCCTCCCACATATCGCAACTTTCTCGCCAGGGACGATGGTGAGATTGATGTTTTGCAAAGCTAGATCAGGCCCATCTTCGTCTTCGTTCGTTTCCGTGCTGCACGGGTGGTTGGTTAGTCTGTTGAATCCTGAAGTCAGATATTTTGGCGCGTACTTGTAGCTTGCATATATGCCTTTCAGTTCGATCTCGCCTTTCTCCGGCCAGTTCTCAGGCGGAATCAGATCCTCGTCATCGTCGTCCTCGGGTTTGACTGTATCGTTGAAGGCCCTAAGCCTCGAGACCGCCCCTCTGTGTGCAAGTAGTTAGCTTCGGTTCATGCATCGAGAATATTGCTAGCGCCTTCTATTTGATTTCTAGTGAGAGTTGCCACTTACATTGATGTTTCCAGCTGGGTGTAGAACACAACTGTGTATGCTAATTGGTTACCAAACGCCATCAGCGACACAAGACTGGCTCCAGTGAAGCCCGAGTTGGATCGCAGATTCACGGCCAAGCTCGTGAGTATCACACACAAAGCCATAACGACGAAGTTCATAACCATCACCAGCCACTGCTGGATCATGACGAGAAGGTAAGCCGGTCCTGATAAAGAGGTTAGCGATGGAGACCCCTGAGATATTGGAGCATCTGCTGCAAAACAGGAATGAAAAAGAATCTTACGTTGGGAAGTATCCAGCAGCTGTCTGTTCTTCTCACGATCTTCCTCCGTGAAGTCAAATGCACGGATGGACTCGATTCCAAAAGAGGTATCTCGGAAATGAGTGCTGTAGAGAAATGCAAAGTTAGCTTGAAGTTCTTCAGTGATAGTCATAGACGACAAGCGGGTTCATACTAGAGAGGGCTCTTCGCTTCCAAGTCCAAGAACCGCATTTGCCTCGACGTTCTGAGGTAGAAGCGCTGTACGAAGTATAGTAACAGGCCCAAGAACGGGTAGCTGACGGCAATCAACGGGGCGGAGCTCATGATAACTGCGGCTCCAGCTATGACCTCGAAAACACCCAAGAGGACGTTCAAAAGGGCGTTTGGCAACTCCATGTCGATTAGATTCAGATCTTGCGAGAAGAGGTTGGTGGTTTGGCCATTGTCGGTCGTCGTGAAGAAGCGGAGCGGAGCGTGCATCAGAGTGGTAAGAGCATCCAGATGAAGCTTGGCTCCTGAGTTCTTGACCGCAATGACGAGAACGCCATAAGCACAAAAGAACAATGATATTATACGTGATATTTGTAAAACCGCGTATACGCCGATGTAGTAGGACCAAGAATGGCCTTCGTAGGCTTTCGCTGCATCCGCACTCCAGTAGGTCAACCAGATGTTGGGAAATCCCTGAAAGAAGCCGAAACTTGCCGCCGACAAGACAAGAAATGTTGAAACGATCCAGCCGATACTCCGGAAGTAATGAGTATATACTGTTATATCGCCTGTCTGGCGAGCCTTATTCGTGTCTGGAGCAATGGAAGACACGGTGGTTGCTTGTCGCATAAGTTCAGCTTGAGGTCTTTGGGGGTCCCCTGTGAGATCCAACCTCTCAGAGGAGGCTTCACTCCCATCAGACTTGATACCCAAGCCCCTGATGTACCCGTCCTGGGCCATCAGTTCCGGGAATGTCCCTTGCTCAGCGATCGCGCCTTCAGTGCTAAGCGCCACAACATGATCCGCCGCAGGCAAGTGTTTGACAGAATGAGTCATCAGAATTACCGTGCAGTTGCGACGTCTGGCAAGTCCATCCGATCCGAAAACCCTTTGGAAGACTTGCTCCTCGGTATCTGCATCAAGGCCGGAGAAGATGTCATCCAAGATGAGGAGATCGGACTGGAGGTACAATGCCCTCGCCAAGGACACTCGCTGCTTTTGGCCCCCTGACAAAGTTATTCCGTTGCTTCCAACATTCGTCATCTCACCTGACGGAAGAGCGGCGAGATCGACGTTCAGCATTGTAGCCACAAGCACCTCACGGTATCGCTTCTCGTTAAAGTCAGAGAACCCAATGATGTTATGCCTGATAGTCCCGTTAGACAAAAATGGTGTTTGGTCACAGAACCCAATACGCCTAAATGATTTGTGAAGTTGCATTCTTCCGCCATGAAATGGTATTTCCCCAAGTAAGGCTTTGCATAGAGACGTCTTTCCACAACCCACTGGTCCACAAACGATGGCTGTACAGAACCATATATTAGCAAAACCTATAGAGACAGCTGTTTTATCATGGGTACTTACTCAGTGCAGAAGATGAAAAATTGACGTTGATGTCGCGCAGTACCATGACTTCTGGTGTCCATCCATAACTTCCTTCATCGATGGTGATTGCAAGCTGGTCACCGCTCGTAGGTGACTCCCCATTGGGATTCGAAGTTGGTTCCTCCGTAGACGTTGGGACACTTGATTCGCTGGGGTGTATAATTGATCGAAAGTCATTACGTGTCTCGCACTCGAGGTATTTCTGTATGCGGCCGACGCAAGCTAGGCCAGCACTCAGTCATAGTTAGTAGTGGGACCCAGGTGAACATATAAGGGGCTCTTACATAATTTGCGGTATGCTCTGGAAGATCATGGCCAACGGGTCTGCCAACAAGATCACAAATGACAAGGAGGTGAAAATCTTGGTCACGCCCAGCTGTTGTGATGCAAAGGCGAAAGTGACGAAAGGCGAAAGTACCCCTGGAGTCCAAGCAAAAAAGGCGGAGGCAAGGAGAAGCTTCCGAAAACAGCTCCCGCTTGCTATCTCGTTGACTCGAAGTTGTTGAATCGAGTTCGCCACTGGTTGAGTAAGTCCAGATAACTTCAAATTTTTCGTATTCGCAATGACGGTAGATGTCAACCCAACACGTCGTTGAATGGCGGACATCCACCTCTTCTGTGCATCTCCAGTATAGCGCGCTACCACCGATATACCCAAGATGCAACAAGATACTACAACTATAGGAGCGGCAAACGCAGCACCAATTTGGCGATAGAGGAGGAAGCTAGCGAGTCCTGTTTCCAAGAACGAAGCCCAGACGTCATGTACGGCCCTGAAGCAGACGTTAATTCGTTCGATATCGGTGCTCATAAGTGTTATTGCGGCCGTGGAGTCGCCGGTTCCGATTTGAGCCTCTAGTGTCTTTTTGTAGACAGCGCTGACGAGAATGCCTCTGGCTTTGAGCAGTGTGCGGTAGTGAAAGTACCAATACAAGGCGGTGGAAACAGCGATCCCACTGTATATCAGAAAAGCTGCACCGATGAAGCCGTAAGCGAAATTGGAGGAATTCGGCCCCGCTGGCTCTGACAGATAGGTAAGGAGTCGTTCAATAAAGAAAGGCTGACAGAACAAGAAACCAAGAAGCACCAGCCTGGGCACAACCGGTAGGAGTAGTTCGACGAGCAGAGTGCGACATAGGGCTTTCAGCAAGCCATACTTATGACCCTTCAGTTTAGAGTAATCGATATGTTGGGCAAACCGTTCGTCCAGAACCTTGCCTCGCATTCCGCTATCCAAGGGGTATAGGTCCTCGATCCGGAGAATTTTCCTATAGCCATCGATGAAAACGCGGTTCAACCAGAAAAAGACGCCTAGGCTGTAAAGTCCCGAGGTTTCCTCCGGGCTGTGCTCTTTCTCATCCCATTTCGTGAAGCTTCTCTTGCGCCTGGCTTCGAGAAGAAGTATGAGGACTTTTAGAGCAACTGAAGCAGTGAAAATAGCAGTGTTTGCTTTTTCGGACTGGGTCCCCGAGGCCAGCCAGAACGTTCGCGTCTGCGTTATGTCGAACAGAAGTGTTAGGAAGAGGTAGGCGTTTAATAGAACGGATGGTCTTGCTGAACGGCTATGTTCCAGTAGTGACAATGGAACCATGCAGATGGCGGCCACGAACTGTAGTACTGTCGATGAGATACTGAGAGTCGTTACATCAATGGAGCGAATGGCCACTAGGACTAATAAACCTAGTTGGAGACCGAGGTACGCCGTGATGCATCCCTGGATATAGTGAGTAAAGATTGCGTTCTCAAACACACTCTAGTGTAGCGAGACCTACCGATTTGAGTAGCTGTAAAGCCGGCTCATTGACAATGGCCGGCTTCCGGGACAAATGCAATGTCCGCCAAAGGGTTAATATGACAAAAATGGCTGCTGGCACGACGGAAAAGACGATGAGCTCGAACTTGATGGTGAAATCGAAGTCATCTCGGCAGCCAGTGACATTTGGCCCAATGAGGTCGTCGTTTTTGCACGTGGAGAAGGCCATGTTTGGGAGGACGAGAGATGGTCACTGACTTGGACATACAATTCCGGGCTACATAACTCGAGTCGTTGTACATATAACATAGCAACATTGAAAGCAACGGTGTCGTTGCCTCGTCACCGCGCAAGATGACTCCGAAGCCGAAAACGCGCTGACCGCCCGCGGCCGGGGGATGCAGTGGTATTCGACGCCTGTATTCGTATAAGTGCTTACGAGCGTCGGCTTGCGAGTGCTCGGTATCGAGAGTCGGAATGGGACTTGATTCGGCCATAGTCAATCCGAGTATCCACCTCGCTAGAGCCTGAGCAGTTCAGTGTACGATGACGAATCAAACGTCGACGCCCATTGCCACAAAGTGCATCAGTTTCCGCGTGTTATTTCTCATGGGCTCATGGGCTCCTGGGCTCCTGGGCAACCGAGATGAGGTGGACGAATGCGTATGCAATCTGCCCATACTCAGTTGTGACTCATATGTTGATGCTACCCGCGAAGAACAACACGCACGACATTCTGCCCGTTCCCCCGTCAAGAAACGTGCAACATCCCTGGATTGAAGAACATCCATGATTGTTTTGCTTCGTGTTTCAAGCGGGGTAGAAGCCGCATGAAACCTGGTCTACTTTGATGCACGAAAAGGTTGAGTCTGAATGTGTTCGGCATCGGATAACAGTCTAGTCTCAGAAACCAGGCGTGTGTTATCACAATTTGTCTTCAGTGGCATAACTGCCGATTACTATCCAAACCGAGGCCCAGGGGTTGCGTCGAAGTTTGAAGGAGTTGAAGGTTGATTCAATGTTCCCCAGATACACACCCCTGGCTAGTTCCTATCAAAAGGGCTTTAAGTCAGATGCAGGTAGGTACACAGTGGGGATGTTGCTGCCATCCCATGCAAAATCATGAGCTCAGAAGTCAACAAAACCTCTGCTTGGAATCTCCATTCTCGATCTTCACCATCAACCCTACTACCTAGAAAAGGCTCACAAGATCATACCCTTCCTACCTAACATTGACAAATACTACACCATAGTCTGTTCTCGTGTCTTGATATGGCTACAGCCAAGTCGGACCTGCAGTCTCGTCCAGGCCTGTTTGAAGCTGCGTACAAGGCCGTATTGATCAATCTGATCCAAAACCTCGCCGGATCTTTGCGATACGGGGGGACGCTATACCACTGGCTCAGGAAGCCCCCTCATGCCCCGGATCTCGTGAAGACCTATGAGTGTCGGCCGTCGTTATCTGTTCGGTAAGACTACCTACTTACCCAGAGCCTCAGCTTACTTGCATGAAATGCGCCTTTCGCAGAGCAACAGGGCAGCTAATCCTCGCAGGGTTTTCTTCCCTCAATCTTGGGACCAAGAGTCGCCCGAGAATCTTCCTTGCCTATTCAATATCCATGGTGGAGGGTTCTGTTTAGGAGGCCCCGAAGATGACGACGCATGGAATCGGGCTTTTGCCGATATGCACCACGTTTTGGTCATTGAGCTGAATTACCGAAAGGCACCCGCTCACCCCTATCCCACGCCTCTTTTCGACATCCAAGCTCTCATGCTGGCTGCATACAAAGATGCGAGTCTTCCTATTGACAGACAGCGCATCGCAGTCAGTGGGTTCTCGGCGGGCGGAAACCTTGCCATGGCTGTCTGTCAGCTGCCTCTGGTCCGGGAGACGATCAAGCCGGCAGCCGTCGTTCCCATGTATCCTTCTCTCGACCAATCGATTCACGCCAAGGATAAAATCCTCAACCGTCAGTACAAGTCGTCGCTCCAAGGCCTGCGCGGCAGCCCGACCGATTACCTGACGCGGATCTCGCCGCTATTCAGGTGGAGCTACATACCGTACGGCCAATACCTGAAGGATCCTCTGCTGTCGCCCCTCTTCGCGCCACGAGACACATTCCCGCCCAACGTCTTCATCATGGCCGCCGAGTTGGACCAGCTGTCGCATGAGGCATGGCGCATGGCCAGCATACTCGCACACCGGCCGGAGCCGATTCAGGGGCACAAGGTCGGCCAGGATACGCCCAGAAAGTCCGAGGGAGCCCTGATCTTGGACGACGAGCGCTTCGCGTTCGAGCACGTCGATGATGCCGGGCGCCGGGTGCGCTGGCTCCTGATACCCGACCAAGTCCACGGCTTTGACTTGTTACCCGAGAGGATGTTTGGAGACGCGGCGTCATTCAAGGACGCCCATATAAAGAAGAATGAGTTCCAGAGGGTCATGGGGGAATGGCTGCATGGAAATGCCTGGAAACAATCAAACGTGGACTCGGCTTAGTGCTCTATGGTCTGTGACAATTAGTTAGATGTTGGTGGTAAATGCATCATTGATCAAATCCGGTGGGTGTTGGTGGTAAAATGGACAGGTGTAGGTTATGCAGATTGCAGAAGTAGGTATAGCAAACGTTCAGACTGCGTACAGCTTGTTGGGGAAACCTGATATTTTCTTCACACTTCTCGTCAGCAGCACCCCTTGCAGTGGTCCGCCATGCAACAAGATATCAAGACAAAGCAAACTCGATAGTCCACGAGCATTGGTTGCGACTCTTGGCCTGTAGTCCAGGGCAAGGTTGCTCCTTTGAGATATACTTCGAGTATGGCGTGAGGCTCGTATAATGTTTGGTTACACATTACACAGAGTTCTACACGGCGATGATCCACCCAGGTCGGACATGGTGGTTGCGGTGGATCAGGCGACGGCGGATGCGTGACCGCTTTGCAGTCGCTGTTCTAAAAGATGAAGAAAAATCTACGACTAGTGACACCACACTCCCAGAAGAGCTTTTCAATGATTTGCAATAGTCTATGACTTTAGCTCAGCGCAGTTAGAGTATCCGAGGCCGCGAAAGCACGCGCCGTAGAAAGAACCCAATATCATATCACCTTCCTACTATTGCGACAGAGATTACGAGGATCAGACGACGAAATGTGAGATTCGGGAGCAGGATCTTGAATTGGGCATCGCGACACTACAGAAAACCAGGGAGAGGCCAGCCTGGGATACGACCCTAGAAAAAGAGTGTTGCGGGGGCTTAAATGGACCTCAGTTACACTTCCACAATCGTATTCGACGGACCGAAGCGAAAAAGTCCCCCCCAGCATCCCGGCACTGGAGACTGGCTGTACTGGCGGGGGCCTTGGGGAGATCCCGGCGACTACTTAAGGCGAGAAGGTTCGGTTGGGCAACAAGATCCAGGGGCAAATCAATCTCGGAAGAAAGGGATTTTTTGGTGTTTGCGAAACTCAAAAATCGCTCTTGTCCGGTGCCCAATCTGAAGACAGATCCATCTCGCGGTCTGTAGGTAAGTACATAGAAGAATCGTGCTTTACCACTTCTGCGCCCGCCTTAGACTGTAGACGACTGCGGGCATACGTCATGGTGCATGCATCGCACCTCGACTGGCGCCCGAACTGGCATGATACTACTGCCAATTTTGAAGTGATAGTTGAGGGCGGCCCCTCATCATTCTCCAATGTCCTTTACTTTGATAACAGAAAATGGACAGCCGGCCGATATGCATACTACATATATTATGGACGGAAGATGATCACGGCGAAACTTTTACAATTCGGTAGTCTTCCTAACGGCGAAGTAGACTTTGAAAGCACTGCCAGTTGACTTTCGAGAGATGCAGCAGTGCAGCAGTGCAGCGGGCAGCAACGGTACCGGGCGGGGCAGACCGACCATACGTGCATACATACTGCATCTTCACATCTTCACATCTTCACATACGTACATGGCGTCGATATGCCGGGAAGAAACTGAAGCAGAAGAAGAAAAACACTGCGCAAGATCCAGCAGCAAGAGTAGCAATAGAAAAGCAACAGTCGCATGCAGACATATCCATCCTAACCATTCAATTAAACGGCCACATGTCTGCCCAACTGTGCCCATCCAGGAACATCCAAGTTACTTGTCGTGCTAGTGTCGAGGTCCGGTGGCTGTTAGTCCATGCTAGCGAGGTACCTCTGCCTGTCTGCCTGCTAGCCTCCAAGTCCAAAGGCCGGACAACTCAATTGCATCAGACATATCAAACCGTTGCAGGAGACAGGAACAAACTGCTTGCAGGGTAGCCGTGCATCAGTTAAGATAGGGCCACTGAGCAAACAAAAATATATTCAATATCAAGAGAAAGCCGAGAAGTACTCACATAACAATCAATACTTATCGCGGGATACTGACTGATACCAAACTGCCCACCCACTCCATCTCATGTCCCCCCCCCCCCCCCCCCCCCCCCCTGGATGGACCCGTCACTCCTAGCGAAGCGACCCTGTCCCGGCACTCTATCGACAGCCCAACCCAAAGCCTGCTTTTCCCTCCACTTGGACACTCTCCAGCTCAACCTCAATCCTTTCTTAAAAAGGGAAGGGAGAAAGGAAAATTGCCAACCTCCTGAATCCCCCCCCCAAGACTTGACTTTTTCACAAGACAAAAGTCCGAGTAAAAGACGGTTTGGAATCGTCCGACGACCATTCGTGTTTGACTCTTTGACTTGAGAAATCCTGCAGAGAGCCAGAGAGGGGGATCGACCACCCAGACCAACCAGACCACACACAGTCTTGAGCTGCCCGCATTACGCAAAGGAGTCTAGCCTGAGAGCTCTGAGGTCATACGTAACGAGCGCGGGGTGCCAAAACCTGGAACTTGAATCCGCCAGACCACACACTACATACCAGACTACCAGACTACTACACACCACCATACAGTACTACAGTATACTATACGCACGCACATCCACCACGCACTTTATTCACCGACACATTCCCAACCCGTTTCATCCAGCGGGGACTTGGAAGCTTTCGCACTACACAAAATATTCTTCTTCGCCCGCCCCAACGCCGACTCCGAGACTGCCCCCCTCCAGTCCATAGCCGTCGTCCCATTTGCTGTCTGGACATAGCAAAGCCCCTCCGTCGTCATTGTTTGACCGACAATTTTCCATCTTGTCCCCCTTTTCCACAGCCAACAGTTAAAGACCCTTGGAACGAGTCTTTTCTTGGCTATATACTATATTCATCTATCATTCTCGCCACTGCCTGTATTCCCCATTCTCTATACGAAATGGCTTACAGGTCGTCTACCGGCGAATTAGCTCGCGGTGGAGGCGGCGGTGGTGGTGATCGGTGGGACCGGGACCGTTTCACCCAAGAGCGTGAGCGCGATAGATACCCCGACGAACGAGAACGTTATGAGGAACGGGACAGGTTTGCTGGCCGTGGTCCTCTTCCTACGCGTGTACGGGAACCCTCAGTCGACTCAAGATTTGAACGCGAACGACGTGTCCCTCGTCCGTGGGACGACGACTACGTCTCCCGTGATCGACCGTACTACGAAGATGAGCCTCGACGCCGACGATCGCCGCCAACCGAATTCGATCGCAATGTCATGATCCAGAAGGAGAGAGAATATCGCCGCAGCCCTTCGCCACCCCGCCGTCCGGGTATGCTTGTGCGGCGCCAGTCGTCTCTTGACACCTTTGATCGCCGGCCGGCGCCCCGTTTCTACGAGAACGAAAGGGAGGAATACGGACCTCCTGCGCGACGTGGGGACTATCGACCAGACAATCGTCCGGACCCCTATGAACCTATTCCGCTGCCACGATCAAGAGGGTTGCCTCCACCTCGGATGTACGCCGAGCGTGACTATGAAGAGATCAAAATCTCGGAGCCCGACCGCTACGGAAACGAAGACTTCCACGGCTACCCCGAAAGAGTCGTCCATGAGCGTGAAGTCACCCGCACGAGGCGACAAAGGGATCGCAGCTCCTCCCGAACTACTCATCGATCACGGTCACACAAGCATCATGGCAGCACGGTCCGAAGTAGCTCCAAATCCTCATCTAGAACAAGCGATAGCGCCAGCAGCAGTGGTGGCACGACAGTGACGGTCAAGAGCGAGTACCCCAAGAAGGGAAAGACCCGCATCCCTGGTCGTCTAGTATCCAAGCGAGCGTTGATCGACTTGGGTTACCCATTCCTGGAAGAGGTACGTTTCTGCTTCGTAATTCACCATCTTTTGATGAAAGACTAACATCGTATAGGGCAACACCGTTGTGGTGCAAAAGGCCTTAGGGCAGGAGAACATCGACGACCTCCTGAAACTGAGCGAAGAATACAAAACGGCCGAAACCGAGGTCATGGATGCTCGGTCAGAAGCCGCGGGCCTCATCGAGGAGCGGAGAACCGAAATCTATACAGTGCCGCCGCCAGCACCGGCGCCAGCACCTGCTCCTCCGCAATCAGTATATGCTCCTCCGCCTCCTCCGCAATCAGTATATGCTCCTCCGCCTCCTCCGCAGTCTGTCTACGCCCCTCCGCCTCCTCCGCAGTCTGTCTACGCCCCCCCTCCACCTCCGCAATCTGTCTACGCACCGGCTCCACCTACTGTCTACGCACCGGCTCCACCTACTGTCATCCATGCGCCGCCACACCAGGCCCAGGAAGTGATCAATACAACCATGATCCGCGAGATTTCACCGTCTCGAAGCCACCGTAGCTACTCCACGTCTACGTCAGGGCGTACGCCGTACATTGTAGACGCTGCGCCACGCGAGTATCACGAGTATCGCGAATACAGTGAAGAGGGCCCACTGGCTCTTGTCGCCGACCGCCGGCGTGATGACAGGTCTATCAAGGCCGATATTGCCCGCCTCGAGGCGGAACGGGAGTTGATTCGACGGGATCGACACCTCCATCACCACAGCCATAGTCACAGCCATAGCCCCGGCCGGGAGCTGGTTCGCGCTGAGCGCTTGAGCAGCGGCGAGTTGGTGTTATACGAGGAGACGCTGGAGAAGGTCGAGGAGCCTCGGCGCGGGGTGCGCATTGAGAAGGACAAGAAAGGTAGGATGTCCATCAGCGTACCTAAGAAGCGATAGATGAAGGTGCGCGACGTTGCCTTGATATACGTTTTTACTCATTGCTAACTGATACTTTTGCAGGTCCTCCGCCAAGCATGCTCAAGGCTATGCTCGCTACTTTGACATGAGGATGCCCGCAATAGTTATGAATTTTATATCTTTCTAGGAGAGTCAAGCAGGAGCTTTTTCGAAATTGCTTTACAGATGTCTTTGGGAGAACCCACCTCGGCGGCATCGACAACGATGTTCGTCGCTACATGGTGATTGTATTTTCTTCACATTTCACACCCAGTTCAGCGACCATTTATAGAGGAGGAATTTGATTACAGTGTACTAGGGGACGGAGTTCTTTTCATTGGATTGCAACCGCAGTTAGCGGAGGGCATATATATACACACACACGACGGACTTTGGACCAGGGTTTCGATTCTAGGGACGTTCATCATCAAATCAAAGGGGAGTCCGGTATCAACATGTCTGTCAGGGTACACACAGCTTGGAGTTGACTGGGTCCTTCACGACGTTACGACCATGATTATGCAGAGGTTTTGGAGTATATGTATTTGCTTCATCATACTTTTTAGAGTGAGAGTGGCACTTCATATAATACATTCATGCATGATGAGATGGAGAATTCCTTATAATTTGTTTATTGACCTGTTCGACTATCACGTTTTGGGGCCGTATCCGTGCCAATGGGCATACGGAACTATGGCCCTATGTCCATGCACTAGGCTTAGGCTTACTGTACAACTAAATATTCCCTCTTCGAACGGTTCGCCCCGTCCCACGAGGTTGTTCAGGGGCATAACTTCCTTGACGAGCTCTGACATAGGCCGCCATTCCCAAGATAGACCGGCATAGCTAGATGGATGCGGAGGGCCTCGCTCCGCCCACGTGACATGACAGCCCCCCGGAACTCCATTTTCACGGAGAAATAATGAATTTCAGAAATTGATGGGCCGTAGCTCGGTTTGGCAACAGGAGAGACTGGGCCCATCTGCATATCGAGCGTCGGCGTGTTGCTTACATGCTAACTGCCTAACCCAGGGAGAGCCATGGTGCAGTAGTACATGGCGTCTCATTCCGCCTCGCCCCCAAATCCTACGCAGCTACCTACTGGGAAGGCTTTCGTCCCTGGGTAACAGAGACAGCCTGACTACCCTGCAGATGCAGTGGAAGATCACTGCATGCAGCCAGGTAGATCGAATTCGGGGGCTATCATGCAAGCTCATTTCCCCTCTCGCGCCATTGCACATCAGTAAATTGAGGGGCAGTAGCTGCCCCCTTGTGATATATATATATATATAGATGGCCTGGACTCCGTTCCCATGGGCTGGAAAGTCTCGTTTTGTTTCATTGCTTTCTATTCCCGTTTCCATTTTCCCCAGGTATTGACTACTGTTCGGCCACTCGACACAGAAGGTATAACCAGCAGGATGTCTTCCATCTACTCATCGCTTCTCGTAGCTCTAATGGCTACGGGAGTAGCGTCAGCCCCCTCGAAGCTCAAGACTAGGTGCACTGCTTCGACCGAGTGGCCAGGCTGGGACGGGATCAAACATGCGTTTGTATTGTGCGTCAGCTACTCAACCAAGTACCCTTTCTAAATTGCCAGACAATGCGCTAATCAGATACATAATAGTGGTGACAGCTATACAACCACAGGTCAGTGGAGGAGATGAATGAATGTGTGGAAGCTGACCAAAGAGTGACAAAGGAAAGGATTCAACCACACCTTGGCACAACCTTCCCCGGCGAATCCGCTAGGGAACCCAACGTACCCGGGCTGGACATCCGCCAACGGGCCCAACTGGGTCGACTACCTAACGGTCAAGTACAACGCCTCGCTGCTGCAGACGTACAACCTAGCCGTCGGCGGCGCGACGGTGGACTCGGCCCTCGTGAAGCCGTACCTGCCCACGGTCTTGTCGGTCAAGCAGCAAGTCCAGGACGTCTTCATGCCGACCTACGGCTCGTCCCCCTTGTCTTCCCCGGGCGGCCTCCAATGGACCGGTCGCGACTCCCTCTTCGCCTTCTGGATCGGTATCAACGA
The DNA here is from genome assembly GCA_017163955.1 of Apiospora koreana. Lineage (NCBI taxonomy): Eukaryota > Fungi > Ascomycota > Sordariomycetes > Amphisphaeriales > Apiosporaceae > Apiospora > Apiospora koreana. The sequence continues at coordinate 2,240,121 of JAFHKQ010000005.1, read as the reverse complement.
CGTCGGCAACTCGTACTGGCAGGACGACACCGCCGCCCTCAACGCCAAGATCTTCGCCGTCTACGACGACGTCGTCCAGACCCTGCGCAGGGACGCCGGCGCCCGCAACTTCCTGTTCCTCAACGTGCCGCCCGTCGACCGCAGCCCCCTGACGCTGGGCCAGGGCGCCACGGCCGTCGAGCGGGAGGCGGCCGACATTGCGGCGTTCAACGCGCTGACGGCGGAGCTGGCCGCGAACCTGGCCGGGACGAAGACGACGAAGACGACGACGGCCGAAGACGAAGAGGAGGACAAGGTGAATGTCTGGGCGTACGACGTGCATGCGCTGTTCGCGGAGGTCCTGGACCGGCCGGCGGCGCACGAGGCGACGGCTGGCTACGCGAACACGACGGGGTTCTGCGCGGCGTATCAGAAGTAAGTCCCTTTCCCATCAATTCTAGGGGGGCTGGTGTCCCTCGTCACTATCGAGCCCCTTTTCTCTATTCAAAAAGCGAACGCTTGCAAAATGGAAACACATCAGGGGGTGGGTAGCGAGCTTCAAGTTCTTCTGCTAACCGTCGCAATCTTTTCTCCTTTTCCCAGTGGAACACCCAATCTGGATACTTTGGATCCCGCCTGTGGCATTCCGGTCAATCAGTACTTCTGGCTGAACAGCTTGCACCCGACCTATCCTATGCACGACGTGGTGGCGGAACAGGTTGTCGCGGCGCTGGAAAAGGGGCCAAACGTTTGCTGAGGTAATCCTCGCTCTCCGGTGGCTTATTTCCGCTTTGCTAAATCGGGTCGTGTACACAGATTGAAGAAAGGGGAGGATTGGAGACTTTTATAGTTAGCAGCCGTAAGAAGCGCGGTTCACTTTCATAGCAAGCATATAGTAAGGATTTTTTCCCACGTTGTATCATGAAACCCGCATAGGCAAGCTGTATAGTTTTAAATTGGTCATTATCATTCGTTATGGGTATACACAGTGTTGTACAACAATATTACCACGTCCCTCATCTCATCCCCTCAATGCGTTCCTTGGTGTGGGCATGGAATGATTGCCCAATCTTCTTGTCTTCATGTTCAACTCCATCGCACCGACCGAAAACTCCCTACACCTTAACGGTATGTAGGGGGTGGGGGCCCAACGCCACCACCCTGGTAGCCGCCACCTCCGTAGCCGGCCTCCTGACCGGGTGCGTAGCCGTAGCCACCTTGCTGACCGCCGGCATGTCCCATGGGCGGCGCGTGCTGCTGCTGGTTGTAGCCGCCGTACTGAGCACCGCCTCCGCTGTTGCCGCCCTTGAACTTGCCGAGCAGACCACCAAGGCCGCCCATGCCACCCATGCCACCACCTCCGCTACCTTGCGGTGGCGGGTAGCCGCCGCCGCCACCGTAGTTTTGTGCCGGCATGGCCGCCTTTCTGCGCCGGCGCCGGCAGCAGAAGCAGACTAGGAATAGGAAGGCGAGGAAAGCGACGGCGGCGATGACTATGCCGATGATGGCGCCGCGGGCAAGCCGGTTGCGGCGTGTGCGCCCATTGTTCTGGTTGGAGTATTGACGGGCAAGGATCTGTAAGTGAAGATGGGGTGGTTAGCCAAGGCTGCGGCTTATCTTGGGAGAATATTTTGAACATGTGGTTCGGGGGGAAGAGATATCAGATTTAAGAACTTACGTTGACCGTGCTTGCGACTCTTGCGGCTAGTTGAGCCATTGTTGGATGTATGGATAGATCTAGATGTCTTGCGAAGTTGTTGTATATGGCCTGATTGGGTGATTTGGTTGTTTAAGCTGATTTACGATGAGGCCAAGTTATTTTTCCTTGGGCCTTAAATAGAATGATGAGAGCTGTTTGGATGAATGAGAACAACAGCGGGAATGTTGCTTGGACGTTGGATGTGTGGAATGGTTATGTATGCAAGCAGTGAGGCGGTATTACGTAGTGATTCTTGGCTGCTACTGTAGCAGGCTTGTTAGAGACACAATTGTTACGCGGCGCACAAACAACTCCAGTTAATCTTGGCGCAGTGGACAGTGGAAAACAGGATACAGGTTTGACAGCCACACACTGCTACCTGTGCAAGACATTTGCTGGTATTTTCCTATGGGATGGGACTCATGGGAGCCCTCTCACGCTCTCTCTTTCCACTCTAACCTATCTGTCTCTGAGTCGCAGTCGGGTGTATATTAGTGTTGACTCGCAAGGGATATGCGGCTATGCGGCTGTCTAGTAGTGGCTATGACGGCCAAGGGTAATCTAAGGTTTCTCGAATGTTGTCATCATGCCAGTATCCTGCGTGCCCAATGTCATGGGTCAATCCCCATGGACCAATCACGGACGCGTGCTCCGAGACGATGAGCAGCAGATATCGATGGGGAGGTATGATACAAGCCAAGCATATGGTGTTTCTCCGACCAAGAAATCCGGGGGGCTTGTTTGTTTGGCGAAGAGTCTAGTTTGGGGGGCTGTGGACGGCAAGATTCGTCATCATGAATATCGGCAGAAATGCTCCACTGCCCGATGCTCATGCCAAGCCGGATGCCGGCAGACAGGCAGACAGACAACAACAGGGCTGACCAAAAGAGATCCGAACTCGAAAACGCTGCCCGGATTGATCAATCCGCATTTCTTCCAAAAGTTTACGAATCCGTCAATGACCCAGCCTGCGTGCTGCGATCAGAACTGCGATGGCTAGTTTCATGCCCCGGCCCGGGCTATGCAATCCGCAGCAATCGCCGCTGGGAGGCAGGTGATCATGCCACTTAATCACGAGCATGAGAAATGGTAGTTTTGGCTAAACAAGATATTAAAGAAACTAATAACTAATAGTTGATGATACAAAACAAGGATTGCTCCTTTCCATCTCGCGCAAGGTAGTCGTACACCATATCGTACAAAACGGTAAACCGTAGAAGAAGCCGCAGTCCGCAGCATAACAATACAATCACTTTCATGGCATCCAGCCAGCGCCAGAAGCCGGTTACACCCAAGGTCCCCTGGCCCGAACTTTCAAAGGTTTGAGGTGGCACGCCCTGCGTCTCACCATAGCCCCATATCGATCTCGCAGAACCTCGTGAACTCCTCCGCGCACAGGTCGGGCTCACGGAATGCCGCCTGCCTCGCCGCCTCCTTGGCGTCGTGCGCCAGCTCGGACCCATGCCGAGACAGCATGCGCGGCCGGATGTACCAGAAGGCGACGTCGGTGCCGCTCTCGCGCAGGCGGTCGATGATGCCCTGCATCTCCTCCCACAGGTCGCGGTTGGAAATGCGCCCGCTGCCGCGGCTCTTCTTCCAGCGCCGCTGCACCCAGCGGGGCAGCCACTCGGTGGCGCCGCGGACCACGTACTCGAGGTCGGTGGCGATGACGATGGACCGCCAGCCCTCGTCCTGCCAGGCGCGGAACTCGAGCGCCGCGATGACGGCCCGCATCTTGGCCCGGTTGCACGTGGGGTCCATGGCCTCGCCGCCGGGGCCCTTGTCCTCGAGCCGGAAGGCGATGATGCCGCCGACGTCGCGGCACGACCCGTCGTTCATGTACGGGAACGTCGTCGTCGTCTTCGTAGTAGTAGTCGCAGGAGCGCCATTGAAGTCCCCCAAGACGCGGGCGGCGGCGTCAGCACCGCCCTTGTAGATGAAGCTGCAGCCGGCGGCGGCGTCGTCCTGGCCTATGTTGAGAGCGCTGCCGCCGACAACCATCATGATCTCCTTGCTGTCGTAGCGGTTGACGAAGCGCGGGCCAGGGTTCTGGATCCGGTAGACGGTCTGCTGGGGGAAGTGGTGCTCCGGGGTCTCGCCCGGGTGCTGGGGCACGAAGATGCGGGCCGGCTTGACATTGATGCGCCGGGTCAGGCGGCGGCGGATCTGCCGCTTGTCCTGCGAGGCGGGAATGAAGGCGATGGTTTGGTTCAGCATATTGGACGGTTGCGGCGACGGGTGCGGCGGCGGCCTTTCAACTAAGCTTGCGATGGTGACTGGGATCAATGGCGGTGCCGCGCATGAAAGCAACGAGGTGAGAATAAGGTTGTTGAAAGGATCAATAGTTCCTGAAACGCTGGTGTGTGATGCGGTGGCTTCATTGAAGGTTCGCGTTTGGATGTTGCTCTCTATCACTTAAACCAGGGAAGGTACTTGGCAAGGGGCGCGGATTCCCTAAATACGGCAAGTACCATTTGTTTAGCATCATCTTCAGCGCAAACGCCCCAACATGACATGGGAGTTCCCAGTGGGCCGAGAACCGTGAACAGTGTCCTTGCTCGGTTTTAATATCACATCACACCTAACATATATCCATCCTACAACAAAAGCAAATTGCGATATCGTGTCTGGATACCAATTGCCGCACCCACGACTAATCCGGATCTAGGTATTAGCCATCTACCTTCAAGGCGATGCGGCTCCCTACGATCTGCGGTGCGCTAAGCACATTCATATAAAGCCCAGGAATGGTTGTTCTTCAAACCTATCGAGCGAAAGACTACTGGCAACAAGAGGCTAATCTCGTTCACACCTTCAGCAAGAACGGCTCGGTATTCTTCGAAAGTATCTGTTTGAAATCCTGCAAAAGTATTCAAGGCAAGTGGGCGAAGCAGTAACATGATAGGATTGGGGTAATGCAGCGCCCGTTAATGCTGTGCTACGCGAGGGGGTGCCCGGATAATCCGGACTCATTCCTAATGCATGGCCGATGATCAGAGAGGGAGATATTTAAGAAGCACCCTCCCAGCCTTATTGCTGTTGATTATGTCTTCGTACCACTCCTTTTCCATCCCAGGACCCTTGCTGTGGGATGGCTGAAGCTCTTGGAGCCGCCGGCTCCATCATTGGCATTGTCTCATTCGGCCTTAAGCTTGCGACTACATTGCAGACATACATCGAGGCGGTAGTTGATGCGGAACAGACGCTGCAGGATATCGCATTGGAGGTAAGCCCCACGGCATCGGCGCTGAATTAACTACAGAGCCTCATCGAAGCCGATGCGCTGGCTGCACAGGAAAATAGAACACCAGTCCTCAATGATGCCGGAAACCGAGAGATCGAATCGCTCGGGCGGAAGTGCGAGACGGTGTACCAGGCCATTATACATTTACTTGTCAAATCCAGCGGCGTAGATGTCCAAGCCAACCCGATAAGTATCACTGGCATTTCCGACCTGGAAGCACTCAAGACCAAAACGCTCTTCCGGAAGTTGAAGTGGCCCTGGGCGGAGAAAAGAGTCAAGAAGCATCAGAGCGAACTGAGATGGCTGAAGATAAGTCTTTTGTTCCACTTGCAGCTCGCACAGCTCGCGCAAACTGCGAACGCCAAGTCCAAGTATGTGATAGTTCACATTCATCATCATCATCCTCCTCCTGCATACGTCCTAATATATTATACGTAGCCTGTCCCGTGATATCCCCCAGGGGCTCCAGGACAACCAAAAGAGTATACTGGAGATCGCAGAGATTTTGAAACGACGGAAAGACGAGCACCTTCGGTCTCTAATCGCAAGCCAGCTTCCTCGGCAAACTAAATCGCCAGAAGCGACATCTCGGCGAGACTGTTCAAACTCCGGCAGTCAGGTTTCCAGAGACGAAAGGAGGGAATTGAGTCAACACCGGCAGTCGACCTCGCCATCTCCATCAAGACACATGGATCATATAAACAACAATAGTGACATATTGCCCGACTTACCAGGGGCCCTGGAATATTCGTTGGTCAAACGCACATTGCCTACAAGGAGCCATAATCTTAGTGGCAGCCTAGCATCGTACCCATCCAACCCTCATCAATCAGGTCAACCCACTAGAGGTAAATCAAGGGGCAGCCCGCGAGCTCTAGATCTCAGGCAACGTATTGCAGTGCCTTTGGGGATACTCGAAGCATTCCCTACCGTACCACATAGTCCTGAGATGTCTCTAGTTAGTCACGGGCATGGATATTCCAGTTCATTGCATGATTCACCAAGCCTGAGTCGCACCAAAGGCAAATAACTGGAAACTACTTTAATAGCCTTCCGCAGCTCAGCAACACAAACTTTCCCCCCAAAAACCATCCCAAACGCAGCAGATCATCAGGTTGTGCCGGAAACCCATAGCCTTGAGTCCCAGCCCCGGAGAGATGAAATGAAGAACATTATCCGTGATGAATACCAAAATACCATCGCGGAACATGAAGCGACTGCTACTGAGCAAGTACACTTGATTAAAGCGCTAAGAGAGGAGATAGAACAATGCAAACACCATATCGATATGCTGGAAGAAACACCCATCAGAATCTCGGTCTGGGAACGATTGAAGAACCAATGGAGACGACCCAAACCCGCGAGAACACCATCAGTGGCTGTCAAGTCGGATGTCACGGAAATAGAAGCCCCCATACAAATTGGGTTTGACAGAGGTCCTGACTTCGGATATTCTTCTGCTTTGGTGGCTGGCGGCGGCATAAGCGGCATAAGCGTCATCTTCCCAGAGGAAGATAACGATGAGATCAACGCCCTCGATCTGAATCAGGAGCTGGATGCTGCTGATATGAACATTCATGACATGCTCAAAAAGTACACAAATGCATTCACTGGGCCTGAGAGTGAGAGCAGCACGGCGCAACACGTGTAAGCAAGGAGGTGGTGGAGGTCTCTGCATGGATTTGATGGAGGCTTGGAGGTTTTGGTTACATATGATACGGAGGGTTGGTATATTTAAGATGAGACATAGACTGTACTTCATGAGATGAAGCCCCCCTTTTTGACCGAAAATTTCATACTGCCATGCGAATGCTGCTCTGGGGACAATCGAGTAAGAAGCGATGTCGAATGTCGTTGTCGGCTGTTGCTACGACACCTCCCAATTCTTCTGACCAACCCACAACCCCCGCGAACGGAACACCTGGTGCAGGGAAACGCATACCATACCGGATCTTATTTAACAATTGCCCGTTCTAGAGCATGTGTAGTAGAGGAACAGCCGACCTTTAAGTGACAGCGCACCACCTATGTCTTAGACCCCTGAGACGGAGGATAGGGGTTGAGTATTAGGAAGCACCCGCAGAACTGACCACTGCCCATCCGACAGCAGTAGTCGTGATCTTGAACCGGCGGCCTGAAGAGGTCGTTTGAGTGTTCCATGCGTAGTAAGAAGATCGAGACAGCATGAGTCCGGCGCATATCAGAGGCGACAAGAATTATCTTCCCATTGTTTACACGTAGCATGGCACTAGGTCTAGTAACAGACCACGAGTACTCGAGTCGATTAAGGTGGCAATGTTGCAGGTCTGGAGACAGAAATCTATTACTTTTAGAAGGCTTGAGAGAGTACTATGTACAGAAGTCTATGTTGGGGAGACAAGAGATATAAGGCGCCCCAAATCCATTCCATCAACATAAGCAGCCAGATGGTCCCAAATATACACCAATCGATTTGTTCATATCATATAGCTAGTCCACATTCATCATAGCTCATGCTGCAGCAAGTGATGGATTAGAGGCGTGTAGCTCAAATAGTTGCCCGCCACGCAAAGACATTAAAAGCAAAGGATATGCGCGGGTGAGAAAATCGGCCCCTGATCGGGGCCAAAGAAGGATGCTAAGCAGCGCTCGTTTCCTTCTCGCCGGACGACGGTCCGGCTTTGGAAGCTGGCGCGGCCGCCACGTGCGACGGCGTCGTCTTGAGCGACCTTCCGTCGGGCCTCGAGGCCTTCGAAGCTCTCGAGTTCGTCTTCTGGAAGTTGTTGTTCCCGAGCTTCTCCTTCTTGGCGCCCTTGGGCACGCGGATGAGCCAGTAGAAGAACAGGGCGCCAAAGATGTTGAAGATGATGAAGGCCCACATGATGCCGAAGTTGCGCCATCGGTCGTCTGCGATTGATAATGTTAGCACACATTCTATAGGATAAGTTGAGGTCGTGAATGCACTTACCGTAGTTGGAACCAATCTGTTCTAGGTATTTGTTGGTTTCCTTGATGGGGCAATAGTGGCAACTGCTTGTCTCGTTGTTCTGCATATAACCGCCAGCACTTTGGATCCACGGTGCCATATACGTGCCGCAGTCCTGGCCCGATGGGGCGTCGAATTTCAGGTACTCGTTGTCCGCACAAACAACCTCCGTGTTTGCGATTGATACCGAAAGCATAGCGTTGATGAGGTATGTGAAGGGAGACACGCGGTACATGAAAATCCAGAACCGGGGTAGCGTGTCGGGCCTCGCGAGGACACCGCAGAAGATCAGACACAGCATGAAAATGACGTTCGCCATGTTACCGCCCGATTCCGCCGTTTCGAACATGGCGATGATCATGTCGGTAAACGTCGAGGTGAAGAGCATGAACGCCAGAATGAGCAGGAACATGAGAACACCTCGCTCAGTGACCTGGTCGGCAGCGGCGGCATTCTTATACAAGCCGACGGGATAGTACCAGCAGAAGTACATAATGACAGCCATAAGGGTGTTCCAAGGCAGCTCGACGATAATCTGGGAAAGCATAAAGACCTTCCAGCTGTAGACCTTGGAAGGCTGTTCGCGAACCTCGTATAAATCACGCTGGACGACGAAGTGAGGCATGGTTTGTTGGACCATTTGGCCAAAGACGGTTAGCAGCTGGAAGATGGCGAACGACTGATTTTGCATGCCTTGAACTGTGTTAGGCGCATTGTAGAAGATGAAACCAACGAAGAGTGCGACGAGTGTGTTGAGGAGGGCCTTGGAGTAGATGTAGTTTGGCGTACGCCAGTATTGCTGGAAAACACGATGGGTCGTTTCCTTGAGCTGGACAAAGAAAGGCGCGGCGAATTCTCGATATGAAGACGTGTCCTCGGTAGGCGGCGGACCGGCCGAGGCCTCATCCTTTAAGCGTTGCAGTTCAGCCTGGATATCGGCGTATTCATCGCTGTCGTGCCAAGTCTGGAACCAATCGATATCAGTATGGCTTCCAGGAGCTGCACCGATAGCGTCCAACATCCATTCGGCAGGGTTGGAATCATGGGGGCAAGCTGGTGCGCCATGTTTCTCAAAGTACGAAGTCATGACCGTCGAGTTCTCGCCGATGTCGCCAAAGTAAACAGTCTTTCCGCCTTTGGCAAGGAAAAGGAGCCTATCAAAGCGTTGGAAAAGCATAGCAGAGGGCTGATGAATAGTGCAAAGAATGGCTTGGCCCGCCTTGGTAAGCTTCTCGAGAAGATCCAAGATAGCCCACGATGTCTGGGAGTCGAGACCTGAGGTAGGCTCGTCGACAAACAACAACAGGGGAGGTTTCGCAGCAAGCTCCACACCAATAGTAAGGCGCTTTCGTTGCTCGACGTTGAGACCTTCGCCAAGAACACCAACGACAGCATCAGCATACTCTTGCATATCCAACAGCTTGATAACCTCATCCACATATGCAAGCTTCTCCGCGCGAGGCGTCTCAGCGGGTTGGCGCATAAGGGCAGAGAAGTTCAGGGCCTCGCGAACTGTGGTGGTAGCCAAGTGAAGATCCTGTTGCTGAACGTAGCCTGTCTTGCGCTGGAATGAGTTGTCGCGGAGGTGGCCATCAACCAGCATCTCGCCAGTGATCACACCCATCTTGATGCGGCTGGCTAGGGCATCCAACAGAGTGGTCTTGCCTGCACCAGAAACACCCATCAGCGCAGTTAGTGTACCAGGCTTCACCCATCCATCGACATGGTCAAGAATACGACGTGTTTCGCTCTTAATCTTGACGTCGTAACACACATTACTCCAGTGGAAGACGCTTGAAGATTCCTGGATCATAGCGGTACTGTCCCTGGCGGTTGCAGTGGCCCTCTCGTTTGTAGCAGTGGGGCCAACACGCATCATACCTTCCTCGTCATCCCCTTTCTTCTCTTTGAACTGGGCAGGCTTGTGGCCTCGGCGGAATAGGAGAACTTCACCCTTTGATTTTTTCGCAGAAATGAGCTCGGCCGTAACCATATACGTAAGAAGGAAGAAGGTAATGAAGCAGAGAACAATGCCAAAGTTACGCCAGCGGTTGCTGTAATAGTAGCGGAAAGACTTGGCGAGGTAGGCATCACCGTCAACGAAGCTCTGACCGGCAACGGAACCCACTGAGTTGCAGACGCGATTCAGCGGGGTGAGGTCAGGGTTGGCATAAGGATTGTTAGGGAAAGGAGCGGGAGAGGGGACTTGAAGCTGGTCATCGCATGTGAATTGGCGGCCATGGAACTCGTTGGCCATGAGAGCCTCAAAGGCATAGGCCAACGGATCCAGATAGTTGATCCACCGACACCACCCAAGCATGTAGTCGATCGGAATGACGAAACCAGTGAAGATGACGAGCGCGAGAATGAGAATCGCTGCGGGTACCATAGCTTGTGACAATGTTCTCGAGGACGAGGCGATAGTTCGGAAGATCATGCTCATCGCAAGCACGACAGAGAACGATATCAACAAAAAGAAGAAGAACGCGCCAGCTTCACGCCGAAGATTCGTCATGAAGTATAAAATCAGGTTGTAAACGATGGTGTTCATGATCTTATACGGCAAGTCGGTAATCATAGAGGCCACCGCTTCCGCGGAGGGATGGTACATTGCGTAACGACTCTGCTTTTCGACAATAGGACGTTGGGCGTAAAGGGTGAGAATCTGTCAAACTCAAAGTCAGTCATTGTCACGGTTGGGGTGGAAATCAGCAAAACTCACTTCGAGAGCAGAGGCAAAGGCGTTGGTAAGACAGGCGAAGAAGAGCAGAGCTCCACGTTGGAAGAAGCTGGACGCAACAGGCTGCAAATTGTAGTATACACTACCGATGATGAGGCCCATGACCGTATTGCCAATCAGAGAACCTATCGTGATAGATGGATCCCCGACCAACCGACGGAAGCCACGCCACAGGCAGAGGTTGACCTGCTGAACGTATGATAGCGTGTAGGGAGACTTTGCCCGTTGAGCCCTGGCCTGTGCTTGTCTCTTGCTTGCTCGGAATGCCTCGGCGTCGGGTCCGTTAAGGGGGTGTTCGCTCTTGTACTCTTCGATATCCCTCTGGAGAGCCGCATACTCAGCGCTGTCCTTCCACGCCTTAGCAAACTCCTCGGGTGTACGGGGAGCTCTGTCCTCAAACCCAGAACGAATTACTCGCTCTTGCGGACTTGTCATCGAGGTGAGGAAATCAGGGGTTGTTTGTCGGGCAGGGCAGTCAAATCCAAGATTGACGAAATACTGTCGAGCCAGGTCGGCACGACCAAAGAAGATTTGGTAGCCTTCGTATAGTACCGCAACCTTATCAAACAGGTCATAGGCACTCTGCGGGGCCTGGTAGATCGAAACGCAGGCTGTGTGCTCGAACAATTCCGTCTGCATGCGAAGGGTTCTGCAGAATTCGATAGCATTGGCACTGTCGAGACCTCGAGTACTGTTGTCCCAGCACTGCAGAGGCGCGCGGCTGAGGGCAGCTTCTGAGATAGTTACACGTTTTCGCTCGCCTCCAGAGACACTGTAACGCCAAATGTTAGCATGTACAGCGGAGTGTGAGGAATATGTCTTTGTAATGCTGACCCTCTCACGTATTCGTTGCCAACGCGCGTGTTGACGGTGTGCGATATGCCGAACATGGCCATTGTCACATCACGCAAATGGTTTGCGTACGTTGTTTTGTTCACTCCAGACGGAAGCTCTCGGGGCGCACGCGCTCGGGCGGCGAAGGTGAGAGTGTCGCCAACTGTGAGCATTGGGAAGTGCACATCCACTTCGGCAGTGTAGATGGCTTCTCCCCGGTGGTGCGTATGCATCTCCTTGGCCGGAACACCTATTGTACGTAATCAGCTAGGGTTATCTCAACCGGCAGCGCATTAGTGTCCACCTACCCTGGTAGTTGAAGTAAGCATCCTCGCTGACATAAATACCATCCGTCTCTCCAGCTATCGTCTTCAAAAATGTCGAGCAGCCCGAGCCCGGAGGGCCCAGAACCACCAACATTTCTCCCTTGCGAACCACACCATCGAAGTTTCGCAGAATGTCGATCTTTCGAGGCTTGGCAAGTCCCGCCGCCTTGCGAGCCGAACCGACTACCTCGAGCCAAACATTGGCGACGTCCTTCTGGTAATCTGTCGCAGCGCCGAACCCGTGCACATTCAGATTTTGAAAGCACACTCCAGCGCTTCGGAAGCCAGCCTTGTCCATATCAACAATGGCCTTGGCCCATGTTCGTGCCTTGAAGTTGGGTGACGCGGGATTCAGGGGAGAATCCTCTGCGGCATCTAAAAAGGGGTTGTGGCCGTGGGCGCCGGCGACGTTGGACTGAGAGGTGAAGCGACGTGCAAGACCCTGCACGAGAGACTCGCGCCTGTGGAGCTCGACCTCCTCGCTGTCGCCGGAATCCGTGACCTTTTTCTCGCCATCGTTGACAGAAGTGGCGTTCGTTTTGGTGGCGTCGCTCGCCGCCGTTTCTTCCGCCGGACCTGTAGAGGCCGCCATGCCGTCCCGCGATGTCGTCGTTGTTAGTGGGGCTCCCGAAGCTTTCGCTGTGCGATCATAATTGGCGAAAGCCGTACTGCCCACGATGGACATTGCGCGCGGTCGAAAGACGACTCGTTTGCCTCACCCTCCTTTGGCAACTTGCGCGCGAGAAATATTTGTTTGGTTTTCTCTTTTTTTCTCTCTCTTTCGGTTCCAGGTTGATGTGTTGGGTCGAGGTATAACAGGAATGTTGACCCAAGCCTGTGCGTCCTTGTGTATAAGTCGGATATTTTTTGTTTACTAGCCTGGCAGAGAATCTAAGTATGTATGGTTTGTTTGTTTACATTAAGGTTTCGGTTGGCGCAGACCGGTACAGTCTAGTGACGTGAAGCTCGTGGGAGGAAGCTGGAAGTCTATGCGTGTAAGACAGCCCAGGTATATGAATTAAAGGGTGTAAGGTTCGAGGGAAGATAGTGTGTTGAGAGAAGCCCGGCAAAGGGTTCTTCGTTTTCGGGACGAGGCCGACAAAGTAACGAAGAAGTCAAAAGCTCCTCCAAGGGTAGTTATTAGTGGACAAGGGCCGATGCGGGCTGGGGATGGTTTTAAAGGAACAGAACTATAGATTGATTCGCGCCGGACAAATTCGTTTTCGTATCATGAGTCCAGGCCCCAGATCGGACGGAGTCTTCCAAGAACCCGTCAGTAAACGGCCACCCCCCCCTGCGCGAACCTTGGAACCCTTATTATTTCTCTCCAGGGTGGGGGCAAAAGAACGCGATCAGGACCAGTTGCTATGCTGCTTGTCTGCTGCTACTTGCACAGAAAAGTTCCTATGGATGGATAGGTATGGATATCCAACCCTTGGACGAGGTACTAACCAATGCGGGCAAAAGCTGCAACCAGGCGATGTCACCGTAAGATCTGGGAGCTGGGTGGGGAGCTGGATCAGAAGCTGGATGACCCGGTCAACTGGAGCTGACTTCGAGCCGACATTCTGGCTTGGACCTTTACCCCTACCTCATACTGTAATTATGTGGAAGCCTTCCCACCAAACCGGTCAGGTCACCAATAACCGAACAAACATGCATTGCGCCGACTCGAATCGGGATTACGGATTCCGCACCAACACAGCATCGAATGGCGGTCTCTGTCCAATGTCATCAGTTAGATCTGACGCAGCGGCGTCAAATGATGGCCCAGCTCAACCTACACCACCAAACCACCAGACTAATTACATGTGGGACTTGACTCGGGTTGTTTGTTTGACAGCAGATGCGAGATCAGAATGATTCACATTCATTTTTTGTCTGTCCAAAAAGTACTTCTTGTATCAATCAATACCACTATGGATAGGTACCAGCCCACTTCGGTACCCCTTGCACTCCAGGATACCTGCATGTTGTCACACCTCCCCCCATAACATGGATTGAAGAATGGGAAAATAGAAGAAACTTAGAACCAAATTGCGTGATCCCGTCCATATCTCTTATTACCACGTAGCCAGGCCCCCAGAGACGTTGGTACAATGATACGTCTGGCATATCCAGCACCATGTCAGAAAAATCGACACACTCCCATTGCCACAGACCCTGTAGCATATAGGACGAGCTAGCTTATTAGTGCACGTTTGAACTTCTGATTGGAGAAAGCGAATTTAGGAGCCAAGGGGCTAGGGGTGAGGGGCTTTCTAGAATAGCTCCCCGCAAACTTGTTAGGTTACATGTCGTTACATGTAATACTTTAGGTATGGTGACAACCAGACGCGAAGATTAATATTGCATGCCTCTCTTCTGCTCCTCTGCTCCTCTGCTCCTCTGCTCTTGGTGTTCGGATATCGTTCATCTTTGTAGAGACATGCTACTAGCGAAGATGGGGGTCATGAGCAGCAGCAGCGTGCAGCCAGGCAGCCGGGTATGCGAACGAACCTGTCAACCAGTGCTTTTAGTGAAACTATAAGGTTGTCGCATAAGATCTGTGTCCTCGGGCTGCAAGTCGTACAGATGCAAGCCAAAACCTAACCTTAAAAGTGAGCCGCTTAGAGGTATGCCTATCACTCACCACATTATTCATACCTCAAGTGATGTAGTACTTGATAAGACTACGTGCTGTGGGTGTTGATGAATGTACCACGATATATCATGCAGCTACGTACTTGTTCAATACAACGGCTAGCAATAACCACCGCATACATAGAAGTATATACTCCGTACTTTATGTATGGATGGTATGATCGACGGTTTGCCCTGTCATCAGCTGAAAAGATTGACCCGAACTCCGCTCATGTTAGCTGCAACGGAAGAGTGATGGCCTCCTGAGTTCTGTCCTGAGTTCCTGACCTGAGCTCATGATTTGAGGGTGTTCCGATCCAACATCCGACCCATAAGTACCCGAACCTATAGGCCGCTTGGCCCAATTGAGGCTCGACCTGACAATTTTAGTTCCAATCATGAAGGATTGGTCTCGGGTTCGGGGTCTAGATAACTTCCCGAGCCCGTACATAGTGAATTTGATCATCATGTAACCAACAATATCATATCTGCATCCTGAAACCGCCAACACGTAAAGTCCCGGATTCAGTCGCGGCATCATTCATCTCACCAACAACTGCATAATTCATCCTGCAAGTGCAGGCCTTATGTGGCATTTCATAGATTGCTGCAGCTCGCATATGTATGTATGTACTGCATACTACATGTACCTACCTACTGGTGCTTCTCCAGGCAGGACAGGATCGGCAAGAATAACAGCTACATGAGGTTTGCACTTGATATTGATCTGCGAACCTACATAGAGCCTCAGAGATCATTTAATACATAATCGTGAACTTGCCTTGTTCCGAGCTACGGCACGTCGTTAGACCAGCACACCAGCTTGCCAGCTATTGATTGCTAGCATTCGCCGCCCTCACTATTTAAGTACTTGCGTTAACCCGCATACGCGGGCATCAATGCACACCCGAGTACACGATGAAACCAGGTTCGCAAACGTTTGCCGACTCGAATACGTTAAGGGTAGTCGAAATCACATAAACACTACTCAAACCATTCTTACACACGCATACATCCACATCCCGCATGGTACGACTGCATATTAATCTTGGTCTGGCTGTACGAGCCACTGCTGCGTGTGCCGGGCCAGTCAAAGTCGGCAGCTTACTCATGCCGCAGGATAGAGAATTCCGATTCCTGCTTGCATCGCCATCTTCCTCATCCCGTACGGCCTCACTTTACGCAGTAATGACCCGGTGCCGGTTTGTGGCGCAAACTGTCTGTCTCGGCCAGCCACGTCCATTTCTCCTTTGCCCGCCTCACCGCAACGTTGGAGGCGTCGGGTTTGGCTGACGCCGCAATGTAACATTGCATCCCCGAAACGTGCTGCGAAACTCTTCGTGTTACTAAGAAAAACGATTACGCTCACCTACTGCCTGCGAGTCTCAAAAGGCTACGAGACTTACACGTGGTTTCTTCCCACTGGAATGAGAGGGCCGCCTCCTGCGGCCTCCGTGGCTTACCAG
The DNA here is from genome assembly GCA_017163955.1 of Apiospora koreana. Classification (NCBI taxonomy): domain Eukaryota; kingdom Fungi; phylum Ascomycota; class Sordariomycetes; order Amphisphaeriales; family Apiosporaceae; genus Apiospora; species Apiospora koreana. The sequence goes on along the minus strand of JAFHKQ010000005.1, from coordinate 2,224,246 downwards.
ACCGTAAGGTCGGAGGGGTCCGCGTAGACACTTCTATGCGATGGTGTTTTTGGTCGACTCGGTTCGGGTCTCATAGACCCGGGATATACAGCGGCGCTTCGCAGATAGCCCGTGGAACATTGGAACATTCTTTACGGCCCGAGCCTCTCACGACAGCCCAGTCCGGCAAAATGAACGAACCCTTGTCTAGACCTAGATAACGACAGAACTGCAAGTTGAATCCTATCTAGTGCTTACCTTATATCGCATATTACTTTGTGCAGTATGGAAGCCACCATGTATACCTCAGCAAACGTTGGTCACGTTGCAAAGGAGACCATCACAAGACGATTACTGCCAGCAGAGATTGCTCCGCAAGGTAAACCATCTCCTATCTCATGAGTCCTCCGTATTGCCTTGACCCCTAACCCCTTTTCTTATTTATGAACTCATATTCCCATCAGGCATTTGCTGATAGACGGTTTTAGTCTTGAGTGAATTAGTATACAACAAACGTGGATTATCACAGCATTACCACAATTCAGGATTCAACATGTTGAAACTAGATCAGGGTTGCGGAGGGAGGTTTCCGTTTCTTGGCGTTTCTTCTCTCTCTTCGGAAACACGAACTCGGCCGGGCGCAATCACTAGATCATCCACAGATTTCATAATTTGCGAAAGTATTCTTATACACTGCCACTTTCCAATATCTTGAAAGATGATGGATGTAGCGTGCGGCTGGCTGTTACGCGGTTTAGAAGATCCAACTATAATATGACAGGGTGAGGATGGATACGAGTACGGATAATCAGACCCTGCTTGGATCATCGCGGGGTTCTGCGAGAATACTCAGTGTATAGGAGCTTTTATCCATAGACTAATATCGTCATTGAACTCGCACCCATCAGCTTGTGTGTGTCGACAGATTGCCCGGTCCCAAGTCGGCTCCGGTCATAGATTACGAGATCTGAAATCGACATAAGCGCTTCACGATAGATTAAAACTCTGATCCGATGTTGCAATGCAGCTTGACCTTGAAAGATTTAACGCTCGAATCGCGTGGATGGAAAGACGAATAAATATTATGGCCGCAGTCGCTATTGGTGGTGAATTACTGGTCAATTGAACTACCCTTTATTCAGCCGCTCTGGCACCCCGCACAGCTTTCATACCATCAATACAACCTGAGGTGGTAACTGAAGGCCACCCGTGAGTTAATCTCGGCGTTGTGCAATTCCTTGATTTATACGGCTAGTACTCAATGGAGCTCAGCGGGGGCAAAAGACGATGGCAATGTTATAAGAAGCCATTGCTCGATGATGACCCCGAACTTTCGAGTGTGTCCATGAGCAAGCCTACGAGTGACTCATTGGCCTCTCCAGAACATTACCTGTCAGTATGAAGCTCGAATCTGGACTCCTCGCCATTCTGGCGACTGGTGCGTCGGCTCAGCAAAGTATGTGGGGGCAATGCGGTGGCCAGGGGTGGACGGGGCAGACGACGTGCGTATCTGGGGCCGTTTGCGCAGTCCAGAATGAGTATTACTCGCAGTGTGTAGCAGGTGAGATACTTCTTGCTGAACGCCAGGAAGCCACGGTGGTGATCCCAAAGACTGACATCCAGCACAGGGACAGCCCAGACTACGCCAGCAAAGCCATCATCCAGCGACCCGCAGCCCCTTACATCGACCGCAACCTCGGCTGCGCCCAGTGGCAGCGGCACGTTCTCATGGGACAAGAGCACCTTCTTCATCAACGGCCAGAAGCACCAGATCATCGGCGGTCAGATCGACCCCCAGCGCGTGCCGCGGGCCTACTGGGGCCAGCGGCTGCAGATGGCCAAGGCCATGGGGCTGAACACCATCCTGACCTACCTGTACTGGCAAGATATCGAGAAATACCCTGGGCAATTTGACTTCACCGACCGGAACGACGTCGCGGCGTGGTTCCAGGAGATCCAGAACGCCGGCTTGAAAGCCGTGCTGCGGCCGGGCCCTTACGTGTGCGCCGAGCGCGACTGGGGCGGCATCCCCGGCTGGGTGTCGCAGCTCTCGGGTGTCCGGATCCGCTCCAACAACCAGCCGTTCCTGAACGCGACGGCCGGGTACATGTCGCAGGTGGGCGCGCAGGTCAAGCCATACCTGGTCACGAACGGGGGACCCATCCTCATGGTGCAGATCGACAACGAGTACGGGTACGTTGGAAACGACAAGAACTACCTCAAGGCGATGGCCGACATACTCAAGTCCAACTTTCCTGGCATGAAGCTGTACACCAACGACGGCGCCCAGTCTGGGGCTCTCAAAGGTGGCTCACTACCTGGCGCGCTGGCCGTGGTCGACGGCACCGACTCGCGTGGCGGCTTTAATCTGCTACGACAGGTCATTACAGATGAGAGCAGCATCGGCCCCCTAATGAATGGCGAGTACTGGGTTCGTTGGTTCGACAGCTGGGGCCCGCGCAATGGGCATTCGTCGTACGACGGCGACAACAACGGGCAGTCGGGCCGGGCGAACGAACTGGACTGGGTCATATCCAACGGCAACCATATAAGCATATTCATGTTCCACGGGGGCACCAGCTGGGGGTTTGGCAATGGCGCGGCAGATGCCAAGCCCGTCCAGGCCTTCACGACGAGCTACGATTACGGCGCGGCCCTTGATGAGACCGGTCGACCCGCCCAGATCTACACGGCGTTCCGCAACGTCATCGCGAAGCGAGTCTCGGGGATCCCGGCCGTGCCGTCCACACCGCCGCTCATGACGGTGTCCGACTTCGCGCTGACACCTGTGCTTGGCATGTTGGACAACCTGAGCAGCCCACGGGCCGCGGCCTCGCCGCTCGTCATGGAGGCCACCGGCCAGGTCTTCGGGTACATGCTTTACGAGTTTGTAGCCACGGGCAGCGCGTCGGGCGCCGTGACCCTCGGCACGGGAGGACCCCGCGACCGCGTCGTCGTGTACGTCAACGGGGTGCGGCGTGGCGTCATCGACGGCATCTACCGCAGCCCGGCGAGCGTGAGCGTGACGCTGGCCCGGGGCGACAAGCTTTGGCTGATGGCGGAAAACTTGGGCCGCGCTGACAACGGCTTCTCCGACCAGACCAAAGGCATCCTGGGCGACGTTAGTGTAGGCGGGACGCGGCTGACTGGTGGCACCTGGAACCACTACAAGTTCCCTCTTGACGCGGCTCCTGTCGTTCCTACCAGTGGCGGAGGAAAGACAGTGGCGGCCAACGGCCCACCCGTCTGGTATCGCGGCACCTTCACGACGTCCAATTCGGGCATGGCGGCCGACACGTTCTTGCAGTTGCCTGGCGGCGTCAAGGGTACGGTGTTCGTGAACGGCCACAACTTGGGAAGATATTGGACGGTTGGGCCGCAACAGGAGCTGTTCCTACCGGGAGCATATCTGAAGCAGGGCGAAGAGAACGTGGTGCTGGTGCTTGAGCTAGAGCCTGTGGCGTCCAACCGGGTTGCGAGGGGTGTTGCCAAGAGAACCTGGAAGAACAACCCGGATCCTGACTGTAACAACTGCTCGTAGATGATGAAGGCCTATGCAATTCTTCGATTGAAAAAGCCCCAACGCATAGGATGAGGTAGATGCGGATTGAAACATATCAACACATTTGCCAAACTCGAAAAAGTTTACTAGTTTTACCTGTCGTTAAGATAGTGCTCTAACTTCACGCCCTTGCTTCTTTGTGAAGGCGACCCTGCACGAACAGCATGGCAGGGTAGGGATAGCATGCGTGAGAAATAGGCATTAGTGACACCTAGTAAGCAGAAATTAAATTTTAATACATTTTTATATTGGAGCTCAACTTAAACACGTACAACGCTGACAACAAAAAGGATCCAATAGGTCACTCCGTTCCTGTAATCTCTGCTTTGTCAAGTAGAGTAACCTGAAAGCAGATGTGACGAAAATGGGGCGGCAGTATATCCCAAGTGCGATCTCAGGCAGGGAGGAATCTACTTGTGCGCCTCCAACTCCTTCTCCGTCCACGCCCACAGCTGCTCGCACAGCTTCTCATCCTTGGCCTGCGCCGAGGCCTTGCCGTCAACGGCGACGGGGTGGTAGAAGTGGCCGGACTGGGCGTCGGGGCTGACGGCGGCCCAGACCTGGTTCTTGGCGCCCTCGGAGACATCGGTGAAGGCGAAGCTGACGAGCCAGTGCAGCGGCTTCACGATGAGGGAGAAGGCCGCGTAGTTGGCCAGGGGTCCCCGGGTGAGCTCCGTGCGCACGGCGCCCGGGTGCACGGCGACGCAGCGGAGGGAGGGGTAGCGCTGGGCCAGCGCGCGCGAGTGGTGCACGTTGGCGAGCTTGGCGATGCCGTACCGGGTCCAGGTCGACAGCGGGGCCAGGTCGCCCTTGAGCCGGGCGTCGGCGTCGGCGTAGGGGTCCGCGGCCGCGAAGGCCTCGCCGATGGACGACAGGCTGACGATGCGCACGTCGGCGCCGGCCCCGCCCGTCTCGGCCGTCTGGAGCAGCGTCGGCAGCAGCAGCTTGGTCAGCTGCGCGTGGCCCATGTGGTTGGTGCCAAACTGGATCTCGTAGCCTTCCTTGGTCTGGCCCGGCGGACACGCCATGATGCCCGCGTTGTTGATGAGGATGTGCAGCTCGCTGGCCTGTGAGAGGAAGTTGGCGGCGGCGCGCTTGATGCTGTCGAAGGACGTCAGGTCGCACTCGATGAAGGTGATGGGCGCGGCGCCGGGCGCGCGCTGCTGGATGTCCTTGATCGCATCTTGGGCACTGGTGGCGTTGCGCGCGGCCAGGTAGATGTGCGCCGGCTTGTGCTTGGCGAGCTGATAAATGGTTTCCTTGCCCAAACCGACGTTGCCGCCGGTTACGAGAATGGTCTTCCCGGAGAGGTCCGGGATGTCCTTGTCAAAATCGAACTTCATCTTGGAGTTTGGTGCTGCTGTTTGGTCTGGCAATACCGATGGATGACTTCAAGAGTGATTGAGTCCAGCTAGCCTGATAGTAAGTGAGAAATTGTTTCGTCTAGCATAGAGGAGTTGCATATTGTCGTTCAATGCGTGCAAGCGTGGTTAACAAGGCATCGGCGATGTGGATCATGGAAGCGGGACCCCTGCCGTGCCGAGGTGATGCCTTTTTGTTGAACCATGCGGGAAGCAATGACGCGGGGGAATGCATATCATGTCGCATTTTCAATCCACTATCTCTAAGATGCATATGCCAGATTCCCATGTGTACCCTCTTCAAGTTAGGCAACAAGTCAGTATCACCATTCGTCGCGCAACGTTAACACCAACCTCGGTAGATAAGTAATCAAGTTTCGTCGTACAAAGGGGTCAATATGCTAGCTATAACCTTGTTATGCAGCTTGGAAAGGAGTTTAAGTATCCGCGACAGCCGAATACCACCAGATAAGCTCAGGTGCTCTCTCAGGTGCTCGGTTTGAGCTCTCAGATACTGGCGTTGCCAGGGTTGTGTGCATGAGCAAGATATGACTTGGCCCAAATTCTGAGATACAACCTCCTTGCCGGTGACCAGTGTATTATGCACTCGTTCATCAAATGTTGTTATGTATCATACAGCCTTCATTGCTATGTACAGCGGTTTTGCGCGATGCATCTCAGTACATATCCTTTGTACACGTTGGATATCCCAATCTTCATAATGTCGCTCAAGTAACTCCCAAGGGACGTTGGTTATCCTAACTGTCCCTCAGAGCCTCAATGTCAACAACCTCCTTTACCGCCTCAGTGGTGAGTACGTAAGGGTGCTCCTCACCCACCGCGATGCTGTCTTCAATCCTGATACCCATACCTCTGAAGGCTTCAGGCCATCTGTCGTCATCAGGTACGTAGACGCCTGGCTCGATGGTGATGCAGTGCCCTTCTCTCAAGGTAGTGCCCCTGGAGTAACCTGGCACATCGTGTACGTCGAGTCCGATATAATGGCCTACATGGTGCGGGAAAAGGGTATCCATCCGGTTGCCGCCTACGTCGAAACCTAGCTGTCGCAGGTTGTCCCTCAGAGAAGTTTCCGTGACTGAGTGTAGTTTATCCAGTGTCGTGCCTGCATTTTCCCTGCAAAGGCTGATGCTGTGCCGCTGAGCCGACAGAACCGCCTCGTACAAGTCCTTTTGAGCCGGCGTGAATTTCCCATTGACGGGCCATGTACGTGTGATATCAGTGATATAAGTACCGTACTCTCCACCTGCATCAACGAGCACAAATTCGTCTTCGTTCAGATGCCCATTGTTCAGTACGTAATGGATGAGCAGAGCCTTCTGTCCACCAGCCACGACGGGAATGTAAGCCGACCCTTCCAGGCCTGCTTTGTGGTATTCGTACTCGAGAAAGGAGGCCAAGTCCTTCTCGTACCGCCAGGACTGACGCATAGCATTGGTAAGGGCACGCCCGGACGCCTGGCCAGCGCGGCGCATACAGGCAACCTCGGCAGGGGACTTAATGGCCCGTAGGGGGTTGAGAGCAGGTCTCAGGGGCGCGATGCCTGCATCTGGCGCGGCAGCACGCAGCGTGTTGCCCAATTTGGTGGGCACACCGTGCTTTGTGACTTCGGCATCGGTGTAGATTTTGTTCACGTCTTTCAAAGCTTTGCCAAGCTCGTACTCGATACGGCCTATATCCCCAGCTTCGTCGGCGTTCCACACATCGCGAGCAGCATCAATGCCACTCCAAGGCCCATACCATTGTTCTTGCTTGGGGTTTTTCGGCCGGCACCACAGATGGAAGACGTAGTCATTGTCGGTCTTGATAAGAAGGGCAAGCGATTCGGGTTCGCAAAAGCCAGTCAAGTAGAGAAAAGCGGTATCTTGGCGAAAAGCATGGAATACAGCTCCGGACTTGAATTGGATATCGGCAGAAGGCAAGAGGACGGCCGAATTGGGAGGCAGTGAGGCTATGAGACGTGCGCGTCGGTCGTGGTATTCTTGGGCCGTTATACCAGGTGTGAGCTCGCCAGGCGCAAGCATATGTGGATGTGTCTCATGGACGGGCTGGCCGAAGAGGACATTCGAGGCCGGGACCGTGGAGGTTGCGTACGAGCGGTGGGATGCCGGGAGGGACTGCGCCGACAGGGCCGAATATGTCGGAAACTGTATCTTCGGTGGCTGCAGCGGCGCAGAAGCTCGGGTTCGATGGCAGGACGGGAGGCTTGAAGCATGCCGGCTGGCTTGCAAGCCAAGTTGGCGCCATGACGATCTGGGCAACCTTGCGAGCTTCATTTTTGCGAAGGAGTGATGTAACGAACGTCAATGGGGTACGGGCGTCATTGCTATCCGGTGGGGAGACCGGGGAAAGCAAATCGACAAAAGCAGATAAACGGAGCAGGATACAGGCCAACTACCCAGGCTACCTACAAGCAGCGAGGCACGACAATACACACCCGCACACAGACAAGTAAAATGCTAGACCAACAAAATGAAGCTGTTGCGAACGAACAAACAAATTTCAATAATCGAACTCGAGATAGGCCTGCGACACGGTCAATTGCGAACGAGACCAATCAAAACATCAATGCCATGCATGTCCAGATCAATGTTATACCTACTTAGATGAAGTACTTTCGATGACGATGTTGGCTTGGTGTCCAGGGCTTGTTCACGATCAGTTCTCCTTCCGGTCAAGCTCGGGCTGGTTGCTGTGCTGCAGTGTCGCGTGCAAAACCTCCCCACCTCACCCACTTAATTGCTCTTTTTCGCATATAGGCGGCCCGTGCAGTGTTATTATTATTGAATGGATCGCTGATTAATTACGGGCTAGCGGCAATTTCCTAGTCACAGCAGAGCAACACACGCCCAAGGCCGCAAATCAGTTGCTTTCCCTCTTGTTGCTGCTGCTGCTGCTACTGCTTTTGCTTGCTGCTTGTCTTGCAACCACACCCCGAAGGAGATCACCCTCTTGTTGTTAAGGCCTTTGCCTCTGTCGACCAACGCCCTCTTCCGACCATCAAACCAGACGATTCTCGTGTCGTTTTGGCCATTGAACGTTTCTTCTATAATTTTATTGTGCTGCGGGATCTTTAATGTTCTCCTAATTCCCTGTATCTTGGTCGTGTCCCCAGCGCCCAACCAAAGCGTGTTGTGTCACGCTTCGCGTACTCCAACCTGCCAGCCGCCTTTCCACCACCCACCGCCCGACCCGACCACGCTTGCACGCTACAAACTCCCCTGCCCCTCTTGCACGCTCTCAAAAATCAGCAACAGAGACCAGACAGAACTCGTTCAAACTTATTAACCTCGACTACCAAACTCTGCCCCAAACTGGCAACTGCAGATCTTGGATTTGCAGCTTTAGCCTCTTAACCTCTGGTATGGCTTTTCTTTCTTTAATCATATACTCGACCTCTATCTTGTGTTTCTACTACACATCTCCCTGGTAGACACCGGAATTGACGTGTTTGGGTCTCCACCAATAGCAGGCAGCACGCCCCCAGGCCCCCCGACTCTCACCAACTCTCGTAACACCTAGTGTGTTCATTGGTTGCGTTTGTACACCAATTAAACCAAGTGACGACTTTGCTCTACGCCTCTCAGAACTCGCGACGGATCTTCCCACCCCGGCAGTCGACAATTTCACATTAACCCACGAGCCATTCACAGCATGATATAGGACATTTATATGGCAGCAGTATCGCTATCCCCGGCACCCGTCCCTCTGTCTTCCAACATGTCTGGAACAGCAAGACGCATCCCTCTTTCCAACAACCAGAATGTCGCCAACTCGCCCATCAGGAGTTCCGCCGCTGCCTTTGCTGCTGCCAAACAGAGGCGCTCCTATGCAAACATGCAGAGAGAAGAAGCCTACGGACACCCTCCTCCGGCGAAAAAGCAGATGCTTGAGTCGGGCATTCCGCGGCCATTGAACTCGCCCTCGAAACGGATGGTGAAGCCGCAGGTCCCGGTACAGACGCGGCGGACCACCAGTACATACGAGAGCAGAATGGCTCGGGAAAGGATGGGCCACCAACAAACGCAACATACCGAAAGCAAGTCCAGCAGGTACACCGAGAAGGATCTGGAGGAAATCCGGCAATGGAAGGAACATCACCGGGCTAGGTTCCCGCGTATGGTCTTCTACTTTGAGAACATCCCTACCGAGGTCCGCGCTAAGTTGGGAAGGCAAATCGAGAAACTCGGAGCTGTAAGTAAAAATCGCGTTATGGGCATCACATACACTTTACTGACTATTTTCCCTACAGCGCGAAGACAAGTTCTTTTCCAACGACATCACTCATGTGGTAACGACCCGTTCAATCCCCCCCGAGAAGGCTGTCCGGCAGCGAGAGGAAGAAGCCGCCAATGCTACTACGGACATCCACGATGGACATGAACAAGTGCAAACGATCAATCCCTCACTGTTGAATCGTGTCACGGATGGGACCCCATCAGTGAGAAGGAAACTGTTCGACACAACGTCCACTGCTGCGGTTCCTAGCCGCCGGCCGTTGACGCAACTTCAGGATGCCAGACCGAAGAGAAACATGGATGTGCTGCACCGTGCTCGCGAGATGGGCAAGAAGATCTGGTCCTTGGATAAGCTGCAAAGAATGTTGTCAATGCTGTTGGAAGAGGATTTGTTGATTAGTGCTGCCATCGCCTACGGTGGATCCAAAAGCGGAAGTGTCAGGGCGAGCCATACCGATTCCCGACCGCATCAAGAGCCCAATCTTCTCCAGCTCCTGCAGAACGAGCGTGTCAATGGGCCTTCCGATCGCGACCCGACGGTAACGACCCAGGAGCTCCACTACTTCAAGGGACCGTACGTCTATATCTATGACTTTGAGGAAAAGCAGAAGCCTATCATGGTACGAGAGTATCAGAAGGTGAAGGACAGGGCCGATGGTGACTGGCCGCAATTCCGTACAGCACCATTGGGCCGGTGCCCTTTCGTTGAGGATTATGACCACAGAGAGGTTGCCAAGCCCAAGCCCAAGCCTAAGCAAGTAGCAGCGAAGCCAACCGTTGATGCCAAGGCAATGTTGCAACCTCCAGAGGCGCCCATGGCAAAGCCCGTGACTGGCAAGCGGTCGCTGAGTGAGATGGAGAGCGCACACAATCGAGGCTCTAGTGTTGCTTCGACTGAGCTCATCACCTCGATGAAGCCTGGAAGCAGATTCGAGTTCCGCCCCAACTTTACAAGCCGTGCTGGTACAACGAGATTATTTGGAGGTGAGCCTGTTGCGTCAGGAGTTCAGCCTTCGAATGTCACATCTGCCATCCGATCGCAAATGATATCATCAACAGCTGCGACGCCTGGTGCCATTGGTATGCTGAGCAAGGAGGTTCACGGTCTGCAACGAAAAGTTCTTCAGAGAAATAGCTCTCACGATCTCAGTTCTCGACGCGCCGGCAGTGTGGACCCTAATCTCCAGAATGATCCCATTGCCAAAAGAGCCCTCACACTCGGCCGTACGTCGAGTCGCCGGTTGGATATGGTTGACGATGCTGCCCCTTGTGCGGAGGACGAGGATGCGAAGGTGCGTGCTCAAGCTGAAAAGCGAGCCGCTGTTAAGGCGAAAAAGCGCGACCCCAAGCCTGGTTATTGCGAAAACTGCCAGGACAAATTTGAGGACTTTGAGGACGTGAGTGCACCCCAGCATGCTGTTATTTGCCGAGGAGAAATTGACTAACAGATAACTACAGCATATTGCTTCCCGTAAGCACCGAAAGTTTGCAGATAATTCTGACAATTGGTCCGAGTTGGATGATTTGCTGTCCGAACTGCAACGCGAGCCCAAGCACAAATCCTTTACCGCTTGGACCCCATCGCTTCCGGCAATGGCATTCTAGTGTTGGGGCGACGATTGGTCTTACAATGCTTTTAGCATGAGGCCACTTAATGCTACGCTCGTGCGAACTATTCGCAGCGGTCGCTATATCTTGCATAGTCGACCGTGACACCGACCCAAAAAGCCACACTATACGTCACCATCAACTGCATTCTTTCCTATCCACTTGTTCAGCAATGCGGGTCAACGATACCCTTTTGCGAAGCTTGGCTCTCGTTCTTTTCTTCCGCCCAGAATCTCTATCATTACTCGAAGCGCTCATATCATTATTGAAGCCGCACGACAAACACGATTCATTAGAACAGCATGGCGAGGCGTAGATACCTGATTGTTTCTTTCTTCCCATTCATAGCATTTGGCGGCGATCTTTGGCGGTTGTTGATATCTCTCCAATTTTCTTTTCTTCAGGTCGAGAAAGCGCACTGGTGGGACATCCGGTTGGGCGAATTGGTCGGTCGGTACGTCAGTCTGGTTTACATGGCACGGTGTATGCGGCGATGATACGCAACGACATAAGGAGGATACCGGGTCTGCAATTTGCAGAAGGCGTTCCGGAGGCAAAGGATCTGGGGGGGACTGGTGTAGATATTGCACCCTGGCAGTACATGTATATGTAGGTTGTATCTTACACCCCAAAGCAGAGGACCTTGTAACACAATATGAAGCCCTGCCTTTTCATTTTCACTTTCAATCTATACCGCATGAGTACATGGAATCCCATTGAAGTCTCGTGCTAAGATCCGCCAACGTAACTGTATATATCATTACCATGTCACAGGTATTCTACCAATTCTTACATTGAGTTCTTGCCAAAATTACGATTAACCTACTGCATTGAAGATGGCGTCGAATAGCAACTACGCTGGCCGAGCTAGTTGAAGTTGAAGAACGGCCCCACCATGGTCGACTATTCTTAGGTGGGCCTCCCCTGCACCCCGACCCGCCGCATCAATTTAGGTTTTAAGCTCCACTCTGTGGCTCAGCTTAAGATCATCCCTACCTTGGCCTCACAGACTTACTTGGTCAATCACAGCCACAGCTCACATGCTTCGCGTTTGTTGTCATACACGACCATTCATTTCTCAACTTTCTTTTTTGGCATCTAGAGACCCCCGGGGAATTATCTACGAGCTCCTAGCCCTATGCTGCATACCTAGCTCCTGGGCTCCTGCAAGGCACACGACTTACGCGTCATTGGTCGCGTCAACCAGTCCTGGATATCCAGGTTGATCAAGCCTAATCATCTCCATCTGATATCAACCTCGCCTCATAAGAAAATGTCGTCGGAGCCAGAGTCAGACTTGGAATCGGAACGTTCTGGGCCCGTCGCCCATGAGCATGATGAAATTGGTCATGATATTGATGAATCCAGCTCGGACGGGTCGGATGAATCGAGCGAGTCGGACGAGGATGAAAACCATGGTTTTCTGGATGTCGAGGCCGTGGAATCTGGTGATGAATCTCACGAAGATGGCATGGATGATGGCTCCGAGGACGGGTTTGAGTTCGAGTCCTTTCCCCAGTTCACACGGCTTCCACCTGAGCTTCGCCAGCGTATCTGGGAATTCGTTGATCCGGACATGAGAGCCCCGGCCCGCATCTTCGGCTTTCGCATGCCTTTCAGTGGCGCCAACGAGCTTCATGAGGGCCCGTTTTTGGAGCTTCAGACTGCTCCAGCAAGAGCTATCTTGGCCACTCACCAAGAATCTCGTGAATACGCCTTGAAGTACTACCCGGATGAGATCGAGAAAGCCGGAGAGCCTGGCATGATCCGCTACCGAAAGGAAACAGATATCATCATGGTATCTGGTTACTTCAGGGACTTTTCATCCATATCTTCATGGCAAGATAGCGATGTATTCACAGGGATTCGCAACATCGCCCTCGACCTGCAGGGCATCGCCGAACACCAGTATGAAGACTTGCTTTCCGCAGAACGTCCGCATTGGCCCAATCTGCAATCGACCTACTTTGTCACGCAAGCTATTACGCATCACATGAGAAGCTTGCGGTGGTGTGGCTCTGATGCAGTCCAAACGTATCATCTTCAAGTCGAGGAGCTAGACACCGGCTTGGGCGAAGATTACGAAGCCATTTACTGTTGGCCTCAAGGCAAGGAGCGCGAGCACACCAATTATCCAGCCTTTGGCCACGAGGAGGAAACGGAGGAAATGGAGGAAATGGAGGAAGCGGAAGAGACGGAGGAGACAGAGGAGACGGAGGAGAAGGAAGAGAAGGACAACTCTTCGCTCGGCCAAACCTGCTCAGTCATCAAGATAGGAGAGGAAACAATATGGCCAATGGTGGTATTCGATTTCGAAGGCTCCGGTGTGCGCCGTTATGACAAACTCAGGGAGCTTTACCCAGTGGACGGCGACTGGGAGAAGGCGGGCGATTGGCACTCCGATGAGTTTTCCGGCGATGAAGAAGATGAGCTGTCTCCCGACGAATACGAAAGCGAGGGTATCGATGATGGTTCGATTGATGAGGATGAAGAGGATGAAGCTTCAGGCGACGAAGATGATCTGCATGTCCTCGATGACGAATCGGAGCGGGAATATGACGCCTCTGTTTTCAACGGCTTTTCGCCACCGCCAGAGGACCTTGCTGCTGTGGTCGAATCTGCAAACTTCTCTAGCGTCGAACCCGAATCTGCTCACTTCTCCAGCGTTGAGCCCGAGTCCCCCGGCCACAGCGATGCTGAGGGAAATGACACTGCCGATGAATCTTCGCGTAACGCTCAAAGACCAAGGCGCCGTGTGCTAGCAGATTCTGAAGACGAATCCGGCGATGAGGACGAGGATGGCGATGAAACGGCCGTACAGCTTCCATCGCGCCGCAAACGGGCTGTTGTTTCAGACTCGGAGGATGATGAGGATATGATCAATGAAGAAGCGGAGGTCAAGCCGAACAGGCGACGCAAGCAAATCATGTCAGACTCCGAGGAGGAGGAGGAGGAGGAGGAGGAGGATATGGCCGACGAAGAGGAGCAAACTAGTTCAAACAAGCGACGCAAGCGCGTAATCGAATCGGACTCCGAGGACGAAGGAGAGCCATCTCGATCAAACAAACGACGGAGACGGACAGTCATGCCAGAATCGGACGACGATGACTCGGCTACAGAACAGGGTGAAGGCGAGAGCGATGAAGATGACGAAGAAGAAGATTCGGAAGAAGATGAGAAGCCTCAGAAGAAACTCTCACTGGCCGAGCGTCTGCAGCTCTTCCGCTCTGAAGTGCCTGTCGCACCTTCACCCGAGCCTGGCTCGGAGCCCGATTCGGACATGGAACAGCTGCGCACCGGTGACTACGATGACCCCTTTGCCGACACGTACGACCACGATGACGAAGGAGAGGGCGAAGGTCTTTCCGAGAACGATCAGCTCCTAGACATGGATGGAGGGGAGGAAGACCCCTACGGCGATGATAGCGGCTATTGATTGCCGCGAAAACCCCCAACAAAAAGTATAGCAAGCAAAGATAGCAAGGCTTTAGTTTTGTAGGATATGTGTACTAAAAGACGACGAACACCTTTTTCATAGGTGAAGAAAAGATGGCGAGCATGGCGACCTCCAATCCCAATCCCATGCCCCTCTAGTGTGTTTAATCTCCTTACATGCTATTGGGGGGAGCATTTATTTGCCCAGATGGGGTCACTAATTACTGGCGAAATCATCCCCAATTTGACCGCCAAGTAGCCGTTTCACTAAAGACGATAATACAAACCTATTAATGTCATAAAAGTCCCTCAAGGGCTCTTGAACCAGATCATCAACTGCCGGCCCGCGTGCATTTCCTGCCGTTCTTCTCGAACACATTTGGCATACATGCATCACATGGAAATACGTAACTCAAGTGCAAAGTAGAGTGAATTGTTGTAATGGTCTCGTATTATTTCATTTTAGCTATTCTTTTCGAGTTGCTAATCTCATTTTGATACATCTACCGTCTATCGTACACGGCCAAAAGCCGCAGGTTGCGCGGGCTTGTTGTCGAGGATCGTCTCAATCTCCTCCATGAGCTCGGGGGTCAGCTTTTCGGATAGCTGGAGGGACTTGCAGTTGTCCTCAATCTGCTCGACCTTGGTGGCGCCGAGGATGACGGTGCTGACGTTGGGGTTCTTGATGCACCAGGCGAGGGCGAGCTGCGAGGCGTTGCCGCCGAGCTTCTCGGCGATGGTGGTGAGCTTGCGGACCTTCTCGATCTTGGCCTGGCCTTCGGGCGACTGGAGCTTCTTGATGGTGTCCTCGAAGAATTGCTTGTTGGTGGCGAAGCGCGAGTCCTCGGGGATACCGTCGTTGTACTTGCCGGTGAGCAGGCCCGAGGCCAGGGGCGACCAGATGGTGGTGCCGTACTGGAACTGCTGGAACAGGGGCTTGTACTCGACCTCGAAGCGCTCGCGGTGGAAGGCGTTGTACTGGGGCTGCTCGACGACGGGGGCGATCAGGTTGTACTTCTCGGCGATCTGGGTGGCCTCCATGATCTGGGTGGCAGACCACTCCGAGGTGCCCCAGTAGTAGGCCAGGTTGAGGTTACGGATGACCTGGGTGAAGCCCTCGACGATCTCGCGCATGGGGGTGGCGTAGTCGGGGCGGTGGGCGAAGACGATGTCGACGTAGGGCTGCTGCATGCGCTCGAGAGAGCTCTTGAGGCCCTCGACGACGTGCTTGCGGCTGAGGCCGCGGGTGTTGGGCTCCTTGCGCCCCGTGCCGAAGAAGACCTTGGTGGTCAGGACGTACTCGTCGCGTGGCCAGCCGAGCTCCTTGAGGGCCTGGCCCATCTCGACCTCGGACTCGCCGTTGGCGTACGTCTCGGCCGTGTCGAAGGTGTTGATGCCGTGGTCCCAGGCCGTCTGTAGGCACTTCTTGACGATCTCGCCCTTCTGCGTGCCGCCGTAGGTGAGCCAGCCGCCCAGGGACAACACGCTCACCTTGAGGCCGGTGGGGCCCAGGTGGCGGAACTGCATGTCCTTGGGATCGAACATGGACTTGACGGCGGGCATCTTGGCGGCGGTGGCTGGGGTGGTATATCTGGTGGAGGTGGTGCAGAATGTACGGATGGAATTGGGTGTGAAGAGACGACGATGCATACAAAAAATTGGTCTACAGCTTGGTTGAGAGAGTCCGAGACAAGAAGGGAGAGGACGGGAGTGAGGGGTTTCTTCTGGAGATATATATACCTACACCTCTGTAAGCAACACCAGCAACCTGGCGTTCCTGCCACTCACTACTTACTACTTACCTAGAACTGTTTACGTATCATGCTGCTTGCCTACCTAACTCACCTACCTACCTAGGTCGATACCCACCTGCACTGCACAAACCCATACATGTTTTGGATCTTATCGCCATCCTAACTGAATATGGAGTAGGAAGAGTGTCATGGCTGTACCAGACTGCCCGCACGCCATGCTGAAGTGGGTATGCAATATGTCGCGTAGGTGTAGTAGTAGTCTGCTAGGAATGTACAATACAAACATACATGACAAATATTGAGGAAAAACCGAGTCGTGACGCAACTTGCAAGCATTAGTTTTTATTTGTTTCCCGATGGAAATGCCTACGTCGCCGGTTACCCCGCGTTGTCAGGAGCTATGGTGGGGCTTGCTTTAAGCACATATCCCAGCCTACCTAAGGTTTGGAGGTGGGAGGAGAGGTTCAATAGGTGAATGTCTCCCTCTGTCCTCGGAGTGTCTGCACTGTTCTGCCAACTTCTGTACCCTTGTGAATAGAACCGACGCTGACAAATCATAATCCCTGGTTATGCACGTTATCTTGCCATTAAATGCATCAGGGCATGTACCTACTGTATTGACACATGGTCTATGGCTTAAGACCGACGTGCAAGTTCGGCGTTTACTTGGAGAAAGGTTATCAATACTAATAACACCTTCGTCACAACTTTAATAAATTTACCTCTGTAGTATGCCGGCTGTTGCCCAACAACAAACAGCCCGATTCGCCAGGCCAGGTAATCATGCAATCTCAACGTCACACTACCAACAGTTGCGCAGCTCCCGGGAGCCACGCCTCCGTCCGGATATGGCCGAACCGAATGCAGCCAACGCTGAGATCAGCAGCAAACGAGAGCCGCTGAAGCTTGGCTTAACCTGTATATGCGATGCCCATAGAGCTTTGTTGCCCAGATCTTGCCATTACTGGTCAGTTAGCATCTGTCGCCAAAACAGACACCCCCCCTTTTCACCGGAAGAAGGAGTTTGCGTGTCTGTTGCGCAAAGGGAAAAGCCCTCCTAAAGCCGGTAACCCCGTGCTTAGAGAGACAGGACTAACATGCCCTTCTTTTGAATACATGTATCCGGATCACCACCATTTGACGAAGGCGACAGAGATTATGTGGCTTATGTGACTCACAGAGCCAGGGCATTATTAATAAGGATTCGACTATTGCATAGTTATCGCCGACAAGAAGTACCCTTCTTCCAGCAGCATCATGCGACCATGCTTGGTATTGGTACAATGACATGATATGTGATTCACCATAGTGCGGGATAATTGCCTCATACGGCAGAAGAGTACACCTCCATGGACCTCGTCTCGTCAGACACATAACTCGATGGCATGATGCACCCTGTAGCTCGGAGCACTGATGCCTCGCTCTCGACATAAGCAGCTTCCTTATCTCTAGGTACTTCGCCGAATGTGCCTATTTCTGCCTGGAGTATGTTTTGTTGGCCATCGTCCCCTTTTCCATACTCATGTAGTAGAACCGCCTAGACGCGCGAACTCTCGTTTTGGGTGGGGGTGTCGATGGGCAGCTTGCGATCGCCATCGTTTCCAGGGCCCCAGTACGACTCGGACCACTTGATACATTGGCAGTCTTCGAGACAGTCCGGGTCGTCGGCGGTCAGATGGCCGCTATAGCAGCGAGTGTTGTTGTAGTACCTGGGAGACCGCGTCAGTCAGCATGTAAGAAGGGGATGGGGGATGAGGCTAGTTTAACTAACCAGCACATGTAGGACTCGATGTAGGAGTTCTTGCACTTGATGATGTAGTTGTCGTTGGGACCCTGCGCGGCAAGTTGGGGAGCAGCTTCATCGTCGCCGTGGAGCTTGGTAGCCTCGGTGACCATGGCTTGGACCTCGTGGAGGCTGGGCTGGGTTGAGGCTGTTGAGTTGTCCGAGGTCGTGCCAGCCACCATGATGGCCAGCATGGCCAGGAGTGAGAAAGCAATAATCTGCCAGTAGTCTGTTAGATCCGGAACAAGGCTGATCGTCCATGTAAAACTGACCATTGTGAGCGAATTGGTTGGGTAAGACGATTCGTGTAGTTAAGCTCGAGTGCTGTGCGGTTGGGTAGCAAGCGGGAAGGTTCCAGAACTGAGATGTTTGCAAGTTGGAACAGGGCCGAGGAAATGGTTTAAGCAAGCAATTATCTAGCCTGTATTAAAGCAATGGCGACGAAGGTAGAACCGAGTTTGGGAGTGACTTGGTGACTCATTTGGTGAAGTAAACAGGTGTTGACCACAACCAGACGAACCGCTGCATGCGAGTACATCTAGGTAGAAGATAGCCGGGATGTGTTCACAGGAGTAAAAGACACTCGTGAAGTCTCGATGCAACACTCAGCGGGATCGACCAAACTTTGTGGAATAACGTAACCTCAACTAGCAACGTGGTAGCTGCCTCGTATGAGATAGTTGGCAATGGGATAGCTAGCTGATATGGATTATAGGATAGTTGTTATTAATGGAATAACGGACATGACAGCCAATACAGGTACGTGAATGTATGCCACGCATCCCGTCCTCTGGGACCATTCGAGTTGGTATCCTCACCTCCGTGACAAGTGTCCTGCATTGACATACTATCTATTAACGATCTTATTTCTAATAACTAACCACAATTGAATGCGATACAGAAGCCTGTAATATGTTCGTAACTCATGCCAGGATCTGGCTAGTCATTCCTTCGTCTTAAGGGTGGCCTCCTCGATATCCACCATCCATCTCGTGCACTGGTCCGGACTGCCACCCCATGGGTTGCTGATGCTCATTAGCCGATGCCTGTCCTGGGGCTATACAACCTTGCCCATTGGCTTGACCAGGTGCCTCATAGAGTGCCTGTCCATATGCTTCGGCTGCAGGGGAATGCGCCTGAGGAGACATCTCATGCCTCCCTTGGATTTCTTGATGCGGCACCGCCGGCGTTGACGACAGCTGGGATGGGAAGTGGTAGCCGGCGGATACTGGAGAAACATAGTCTGCGCGTGATGGCGAAACCGGCTGCAGCGAGCTGATACTTGGGCTTCCGGCAGTGGGCATGACATCGAGTGCGGTACTGTCGAGCTCGGGCTTTCCAGCGCCATTGTCTGGCCCATCCGTGAGATTTTGGGTGGCTTCCTCCTTATTACGTCCCTGTGCATGGCGGCGGCGCCACATGAAATAAAATAGAATCGCACCAATAACCCCCAACCCAAGTACAACACCACCCACTGCCCCAGCAATTATTGCAACATTGGATTTGGTGCCTTTGGAAGAATCTGCGCTGTTGCCGCTCGAACTGCTGGAGCTTGCATCGGCACCGCTGGTCCCAGTAGGTTGCGGGGCGGAGCCGCTGCCATTTCCACTGCCAGTCCTGGCGGCCGGAGATGTTTGCGCCACTGCTAAATCAGTATGCTGAAGATTTCAACGGATGGGGCTTGCGTACCTGATTCGGTAATACCAGCTGGGGCTGTCAAGCCCTTCGCAGCGCTACAATAAATGTCCCATACATTCAAGGCTGAACTGATGTCTGCCGATGCAGTCTTTTCGCAAGAGTACCTTACACCACTTGTAATTACTGCAGATACCAAGCCGGGCATACCATCTTTGATACACACGCATGATGCTAATGCTTTGGGGCCTGGAGGACACAGGTCGTATGTTTGCTGGGAATTATCTTGTCAGAGGTGGGATCTGTAGGCAACTAGGGCTTGGCTTACACTCAACACTCCGTATGACAATGCTGATTGAGCACATGGTGCGAGAGACCGGTATTCAGCCATACCGGTCACATGATACGTCACTGGCAAGAACGTAAGTATCCGGTTTTAGTCTATAACCGAAAAGGGGCTCGTACTATCACCTGGTGGATTCGAAGGGGTAGGGAAAGCAGTCGTGCCATTGACAAGGCCGCAGTATGCTGCGAATAAAGCTTGCGCTGACGATACATCGGCTGTGTGGGATGAGCAAGAGGACTTGGCCCCCGTATTGATGGCCTGGCTAATTCGGAGGGAGTTTTGGTTTTTGTTGCAGACACAAGGTGCCAACAGGCTGGCATCGGTAGGGCAAAGATCGTACGTCTGTAGGTCGTTAGGTTTATGAATGTTGCTAGAGGCTCATGCCACGAACCATGCTCCTTTTATCAAGTTAGAAACCGGCATTTGCAATTGGACGAATTTCTCTGCGCCGAAAGTGATGGGCTGAGTGGCTCAGATAAAACCTACATAACGTTATATGACACTGCAGATGCAGCGCAAGGCGCAAGCGCTGCCATTTCTGGAAAGTCCATGATGTATTGAGACACTGTCTGCGTTGGCTTCGGGAATGGCGTGATGTTTGCCTGGTTGCAGTAGGCGGCGTATACTCTCGAAGCGCTTGCCTGGTCATCCGTCGCCGTCGATCCACAACTAGAGCTCACGTATTTCGAGATAGCGGTCTGTACTGACGAGGGTATGTTGCCCTTTGAACAGACACATGATTGCAAGTCGGTAACGGCCGACGGACAGGCGGAGTAGGTCATTGACATAACATTATAAGACAGCGCGGAGGCAGCACACGGTGCCTGTACATGTTAGTATTATGCTTTCCCCGCGTAATAACCAAATAAAAAGATATCGTTGCCGACTGATGTTCCGGCGACGTATTGATAGGAAGTGCTCGCGACAAGTGACTAACGCCAATGAAGTCAACCTACCAACTCTGTGAATATCGTCAAGTCTGTCACATAGACGATGTCGGAAGCAGTCGCCAACGATCCACTCAAGGCGAGCCATGGTAACCATCTCCTGCTTGTATCCCGCATGCTGGGAAGCCTTCTGCTGCGGTCACCAGTAACTCGATGATGTAGACTTAAGTGTCGACTCGAAGAAATGTCGCGCGACGAGGGAAAACCAGCATCAAGTCTGATGCGAAGAGGTTCACTCTTAGGCTGCCAGAGGACCGAAGAAGGAAACGGCTTGCAATTTCACAAGAAGGCGCCGTTCGAAGCGCTCGGCTCTTGGCGTTTTCCTCGAACGGTATCCCATGAACGATGCTGCAGTGTTCTGCTGCCCCGTAGCGCGTGGGGAAGCGAACCCCTGGCAGCTGAAAAGAAAGCGCCCATCTTCAGGCGGGAAGTCAGTTCTGCCCCATCGCGGCCAGACCAATCTTGGGCAAGCCAAAGTGATGCGCCATGATTACCCCCCTGCGGATTGGTATAATAACAAGACGAGCGATAAACAGATATGTCGATCCTCCAAAAACGCCTGGTCCGTTACTCCTGTCAAAAACAGCTAGACAAGGGAACCATCCATCTTCCTGGCAGCGTGACCGGCAGCGTGAGTCTTGACATCTGCGGACTACTTTCTAGAGATAAGCGATCTAGGTAGTCGTCGCTTTGGAACAATCTCCAGCAGTGTGGCGGACTGCCAAGACACAAGCGTAGCGTGTTGTGGCATTAGACTTTGAAGGTGAGCTTAGTCGTAGTGAGCATAGTCTGGACACCAAATCCAGCCATACAGCTGTGGTAGATTGAACACAACCCAAGAGTCAGTTGTGACCGCGAGCCAGGACGGCATCGCTAGTATTATAGTTTAAAGAGGCTCTCAGTGTATATAAGAGTCACCACCACACCGTTTTGGTCGGGGACGAAATAGGGAGGAGACAAAGCCTCCAAATATGCAAAAGTCATATTGTCGTCGTATCTGCTTGCAATTGACTGCTTAGGTTCATGATCAGGCAATATGGCGGAAGGGTTCCGCACGTATGTACTTTGTGATTAAGGGGATAGGTAGCTTAGAGAGCTATGACCTCCCCGTGCTGCTTGTTTCTGGCTCGTCAAACCTCTGCGCTGGAATTCTTCGAATTCTCCAATTTGTTCTATTCTTGGGTACTTACTTGCACGTGTTCGAACATGGAGATGCTGCTTGAGAACTATCATTGAATCAGCTGAAGTCCCCTCCATACGCTCTTTCATCCTTCTTACGACACCAACTGCAGACCACTATCCAGACAATTTTGAGACATGTCGTGGTCTCAACTGGCCTATGCATGGCACATCACCATCGAGACTCCAGCAGCCCTCAGTTTTATCCTGGCGCCCGAGAAACAGCTACCTGGAGGTTCGCCAGCAGCCGAGCTGATCTTGAGACAATATGGAGGTCTGTTGCTTTCCACTGTTCTCTTGTCCATCGTGATGCTGGTTTCTCCGAAGGGGGCTCATCGAAATAATGGCTTTTTTGCTGTCGCGCTTGGGAGCTACCATCTCTGGCCAGTCTATCGCGCCTATATGCGTCTAATGACTGCTGTGGGCGGAGACGTAGCTGCTCCGTCACTTCTAGGTGGCCCAGCTGTGCATATTGTGGCGCATTTGGTTGGCCTTGCGTTGTTCTCAGTTGCGGCTCTCCGTTGAAGATCACCAATGGGATGGCGATTGCCAGTACGTCTAAGCTTGATGCCATTGCTTGCCTGGAGAGGCAAAGGAACGATAATTTGCGACCATCAACGGGACGTCTCAAGGACCACTACTTCAGAATCGTGGATCGCGGGTCAGGTTATATGATGGAGAATTGCTCTAGATATCATGGTACAAGTCATAT
This sequence comes from Apiospora koreana, assembly GCA_017163955.1. NCBI lineage: Eukaryota > Fungi > Ascomycota > Sordariomycetes > Amphisphaeriales > Apiosporaceae > Apiospora > Apiospora koreana. Next base: position 2,201,689 of record JAFHKQ010000005.1, on the reverse strand, counting down.
TTACCTGATTCGCTGCAAGCGATGGTAGGCTGTATCGTCTTGCTGGCCGTGCATATACCCACAGTCAATAACCTACGTGTAGCACTTGAGTACAAAGCTCTCATTGACCGCTCTGTCCATAAGAACAATACAACATTGCATGTATCCAGTAGTTGGTAAAAAGACGGGCTCTCAGCTATTCAACCCGACAAATTTGGCGTGTTTTGCCCCCAAAAGCCGTCGAGAAGAGTTCGGGGTAAGATTCATGTATTCAATGTATTCATCTCTTGGCCAATAACTTGAAGGATTCCTCTTGGCGGAATTGACTGTGAAGAACATAGAATAAGTGCTCTGTAGGAAGTGACGTCTGGCCTAAAAATTGGGGAGGCTGGAGAGTCAAGTGGAGCTGAACAACCAGCACATTAGGCGCTAGTTGGTTACGGTTTAGCGCACCAAGCTCCCTATCCTGCCACTACATGTACCTAAGCTGCTAAGGTTAATCGCCTGCAAGCTGTCACTCAAGTTTGGTAGCAACAACAGCCAACAGCCTTGCCTTACCGTTGTTGCAGCAGGCCAGTCGCGCCTTCCACTTCCATTCCGAAAACAGAGCATCGAGTTGGAGCTCCAGCCAACCTTCAAAGGAAATTCTCATCTCTTTCGACCTTTTGGCGATCTGCCATTTTTTAGCATCCACCACCTTTCAGTCAGTCGGCCACCCTCGATCTAGCCGTTTGTTCTGGTCGGCAGGTTTTACGCGACTGCCATTCCTTTTACCCAGTTCTTTTCTTTTTGTCCTCGCGTCTCCCAATTCTACGCCAGGGATAGCAAACCTTTTTGTTCGCACCTCGTGGGGTCTGCAATTCCTTCCATCGCGACTAATCATTCACATCACACCTCCTCAACAACATTCCTCGATCCGACCTTGGTATTCGGTTTTCCCATCGGCTGCCCATGACACCAAGCTCGGCCGCTCGACATCGATAAGATGGCCGCCGCCGAAGTCGATATCGGCTACCTGGCGGCCCATCTGGGCACGCCAGAGGACACTTTGACATCGGTTACCACCAATCCGACCGCCGATCTCGTCAATGCCGTCTTGGCTGCTGTTATGGCCAAGGCCCACGACTACGATGGCATGTACTCGCAGAAGCTGCAGCTAGAAGTGGAACTTGAGACAAATGTTCGAGGTGCCGAAGCGCAGCGCGATCGCAGCAATGAAACCGCGAAGAAGGCGCTCAAGGATGTTGAGGAAATCCGCGAGAAATTGAAGCAGGAAGGTAAGCTACACATCACACATCATCATCAACCAGGCAGCATGTCTTCATTTGAGCCTCTGCATCGTATCGCGATGTCATCTAAATGCCAATATGGAACTAACGGTGCTTTCCCAGAAACGACGCGGCAGAGTCTGGAGAACGAACTTCAGTCTGTCAAATCATCGAGCAGCACTTCGGCCGCCGAAGTCGAGTCGTTGCGCGCCCGCATAAGTTCCCTTGAGAACTCGAACCGTGATACGCTTGCCATCATCGAGAACAAGAACAAAGCGAACGACAGTCTGTCGCAAGAGCTTCAGGCGCAACATCAGAAGAACTTGAAGCTTGCGCAGGAGGTTGCAACTTTGCAACAATCCATACAGTCAGCCCAGGCTGCCGCTACTACCGTCAAGTTCAGGGAGCAGTCACTGCAGCAACAGCTGTCCATGGCGCAAAGCAGTGCTGATTTCTACGAAACTGAGACAAAGAAGAAGCAAGAAGAGGCACTCAAGTACCGGAAGGAGAAGGGCGCACGTTTGAGCGAACTTCAGAACAAAGTCAACGACCTGACAGGCGAACTCGATGCCAAGACACGTACCGAACAGCAACTCCGAAAGCAGCTAGAGCAGGCTCAGAACAAGACCGAAGAGGTTCTTTCCACATTGCAGCGTGAGAGAGAAGCATTTGCGCGCAAGGAACAGAATTACAACCAAGACCTCGAGTCTCGGGATCGACTCGTGCAGTTGAAGGATGAGCTTCTCCAGAGCCAGAAGAAGCGATTGTTGGAGGTGGAGACAAGAGTTGACATGGTCAAGAAGGAGGGCGAGGATGCCGTCAGGAACGCACATGCACAGCTAGCGCAGGCTCAGCAGAACTACGACCAAGCTACCGCCGAGGTAGAAAGTCTGCAGGCTGAGATCGCACGACTTCAAGAGTCTGCGCCGGCAGCCACGTCTCCTGCGCCTCCCGGCTCAGCTCCTCAAACTCCTCGGCCCATGAACGGCTCTATGTTTGGACGCCCCAGTTCGCCGTTTGGAACGCCTGTTTCTGCTAGAAAATCCGCGACTTCGGCCACACAAGCTATTTCAGAGAACGCCACCTTGAGAAACCAGCTTTCAAGTGTACGATTCGAAAACCAGAAGCTTCGCGAGGAGATCGACGATATGATGAGTCAGTTGGAAGCTAAGATTCCTGAGATTGATGAACTGTCTTCTGAGAATGTTCGTCTGCAAAAGGAAATCCAGAATATGTCTCATCTATCCGACGAGAGCTTCAAGGAGCGAGACGTCGCAAGGAAGGCAGCCAAGAAAGCCGAAGTTGCCTTCTCCAATGCCCAGGTTGAGGCAAACATCCTGCGCAGTCAATTGAGGGACTTGAGTGCCCAATTGCAGATGATGATTTTCAACTTGGAGCATCGCGACCAGGAGTTGACACTTGAAGAGACACTGCAACTTCAACGCATTGCTCGCGCCGATGGCTTCACAAATGAGGAAATGTCTGATGTTGATACGCTGGTTACCGAACGCTTGGTTGTTTTCCGTGATGTCAAGGATCTGCAAGAGAAGAACCAGGAACTTCTTAACATCGTTCATCAGCTGTCTGAGGAGATGAAGAACGACGCCGAGGCCTCAGAAAAGCAACAAGCCATTGCGGACCGTAACGAGAATGTCCGGCTGAAGGAACAGATCAAGGAGTTTGAGGACCGTCTCAGGACGTTTGCTTCCAGAACCAAGAGCATCATGTCAGAGCGCGATATGTTCCGTCGCATGGTGGAGGAGCGGGTATCAGCCGAGGAGATGTCGTCTGCTTTGGGTAGAGACAGCAACGTCCTTGCAAGCATCGAACAAAACTCTGTCGCTGGTGAAGATTCGTCCGACTACACAACTCTGCTTAGGGACCTGCAACAAAACTTCGACGCCTATCGCAACGAGCAGAAGATTGACCGAGAAACACTTAACAACCAACTCAGCGAGCTTTCTACCACGAAGCACAATCTGCAGCTCGAAATCGCCAAGACCCAAAGCCAGCTTTCTACCTCCCAGGAACGATTCAGCATACTGCAAAGCAATTTCGAATCAGCCCAGAGCGAGAACAAGGCATTGCAGAAGAGGATCGAGACACAAAGCGAGTCGACCGCTAAGCAGGATTCTCGGACGCAGCAAGCCATTGAGGAGCTAATTCTGACCAAGGGTCAAATGGAAAGCGCTCGTAGTGAGATCGCAAACCTACGACTTGAGAGGGACATGTTAAGAGATATGGAAAAGCGGCTGGAAAAGACCAACGAGAGCCTCCAGGAGGAAAAGGCACGCCTCAATGGCCTACTCGCAACACATGAGAACCTCAGGAATGAGCGTGATCTCGGCGAGGCAGAGCTCAAGCGTCGCTCCCAATCCGAGATTGAAGCTCTACAAACTGAACTAAGCTCTCTCAGAAAGAAACTGAGCGAGGAGCAGGAGGAAAACAAGAAGTTGCAGCAGCGCAAAGAATACGACACGCAGCAACTTCAGAAGCGTATAGATGAACTTTCAGCAAACCTGAGCAAAATCCGCGAGGAACTCGTTGCCACCAAGACAATGAAGGACAATCTTCAGTTGCGCAACGACGAGTTGACAATCCAACTGAACAGCGCTGCCGAGAAGGCCGAGCGACTTCAACCTCGACCCACCCCTAGACCAGGTACTGCCGCTGCCGGTATGGACCAGACTGATGGGTTGGACGCAGATGAGCGCATCCAGGAGCTCATACATGAGGCTGCTGACTTGAAACGCGACCTTGACTTGACGAAGTCCCAGCTGGAGAACGCCCGACTTCAAAACGAGGAATACAAGGAACTCACTGAAGCTGTTGAGGAAGATCTACGAACTATCACGACCAGCCAAGACGAATACGCCGCGAGTATGGACGCACAGCTGGCCGCGAAGGATGGATCAATCAAAGAGCTCCAGCAACGTGTGGAAGAGATATCCGCTGAACTTGCTAGATCCAACAGCGAGTTATCTACCCTCCGCGACTCACAGAATGAAGTGGCACAGCGCTTCCAAGACGAAAAGGCTATCCTGGATGAAGAGATCAAGCGCCTTCAGGGTCAGGAAGTCAACTACAGCGAGACGGCACGTTATCACCAAGAGGATTTACGAACTCAGGCAGAGATTGCCAGCAATGCGCAGCACGCTTATGAGAACGAAGTCACCAAGCATGGGGAGACAGCCAAGTCTCTGTCTACAACACGCGAACAATACAACCAACTAAAGACAGAATCAGCCACTCTGAGAGCCGAGGCAGAGTCAGCTCGCGCAACTCTATTGCAAAATGAGAGTTCTTGGGATGATCGTCGCAAGAGGATGGAACAGGAGCTTTCTGAGCTGCGGACTAGACATGATGGGGCGGATGCACAAAACAAATTACTTCATCAACAGCTTGACAGTGTTTCGTCACAAGTTGCCGCATTACAACAAAACCGTGCAGCAATGGGCGATTCGCTGGAGGCAATTGAAGCGCAGCCCTCTTCATCCTCCGAAGGTCAACTCCGCGAGCTTGCCAGTTATCTTCGTCGCGAGAAGGATATCTTGGAGGTTCAGTACGACCTCAAGCTGAGTGAGGCTAAGCGTTTGCAAGAACAGCTTAACTACGCCCAGTCGCAGCTTGACGAGGCTCGGTTGAAGCTTGAGCAAGAGCGGCACAGCAACTCTGACAGTCAACGTGCATCCATGTCTCACAAAGATCTCATGAACAAGCTGGAAGAGCTTAACGTCTACCGGGAAAGCAATGCCGTCCTGAGAGAGCAAACCCGCAAGGCCGAGGAGCAACTCGCAACGAAGACAACAGTGATTGCCGAGTTGGAATCCAAGATCCAGCCCTTGGAAGCGAATATCGAGGAGTTGCAAAGCCAGCAGGCCTTCAAGGAAGCTGAGATCAAGCAACTACACGAAGACCGGGACCGTTGGCAAAAGCGAACTGAGGATATCCTGGCCAAGCATGGACGTACCGATCCTGCAGAAGTTGAGGAACTCAAACAGTCTGTCGCTACCTTGGAAACGGAAAAGACTTCGCTGCAAGAAGCTGAAACTAAGCTCAAGGAGAGAGTGCAGGAGCTTGAGAAGGAAGTGGAGGAGAATGACGCCAAGCTCAGCAACAGACTGGCCCAGCAAAAGGAGAACTTCACAAACCAGTTCAAGCAGAGACTAAGCCAGGCGAGGCAAGCACAGACCGATTCACTCAACGAGAAGACCGCCATCATGTCTGAACGAGACAACCTTCAGAGCCAGCTCCAGGACGCCAACGCACAGCTGACGTCAACACGGGAAGAGCTGGAATCCGAGAAGAAGGAACGCCTGGCTGCCGCAGAACAGATCAAGAGCTTCCAAACGCAGGTGCAGTCACTGCAAGAAGAGGCATCGCGAAGCAAGGATCCAGCACCATCGGCTGCCATCGATGCACCTCCGGCTGCAGAGGAAGGCGTTGCTGCAAGCACCGGGAATGCCGCGGAGCTTGAACGGCAACTCGCCGAGGCTAAATCGGAACTTGAAAATGTTAGCACTCAAAAGGCTTCCATCGAACAAGAACTCGAGACCGTTCGCAGTCAGCTCGAGTCTGCTATCTCTGAGAGAGACCAGGCAGTGGCTCAAGCGCAAGCTGGTACATCCGATTCTGATGTCAATATGGAGAACAGCACTACTCCGTTTGTTCCTTTGTCCGACGCCGAGCGGCAAGCACTCGAGAAGAAGATTGCGGATGCGGAAGCCAAGGCAGCTGAGCTTGAAGCCAAGGCTCGCGAACTGGAAGAAAATGAGCAGGCCCGACTTCATCAGCGAAGTGAGAAGATGAAGGCCCAATTAAACACCAAGCTTAAGGAGAAGGTTGCTCAATTTGATTCAGAAAGGGAACAGTTCAAGCAGGAGAAGGACAAGCTGCAGGAGCAATTCAAGTTGCAATTGGAGCAGGAGAGAAAGATATGGGAGGTTGAGCAGGGTTCGACACCAGCGGATACAAAACCGCCGGCAACACCATCGAAAGCACCTGTGCCAAGCACCCCCAGCGGGACGCCCGCCATACCCGCCAATCTCGACGATGAAGTCGCGGTTAGGGATTTCATCGCCAAGAACCCGACGGTGAAATCTATCCTGGCGAACAATATTAAGACTAAGATCGCCCAGGAGACGAAGAAGCTGAAGGATGAATGCGAGCAGTTGCATGTGCCCAAGGCCGACGTGGACCTTAAGATTACACAGGCCAGGGAACAAGCACAGAAGCTGATGCAGTCGAAGACCGTCCTACAGGTGAATATGGCAGACAACAAAGCGAGAGCTGCCACCGCCAAGCTGGCTGTGGTGGAGACTGCTGCCAAGGAGACACCTCAGCGACCCGTCGTCGAGGTTTGGGATATGGCCAAGCTTGCAAAGGCACCTCCGCCAGCGCCTAAGCAGCCGGCGCCGGGCGTTGCATCGCCTGCCGCATCAACATTGCCACCGGCACCAAAAGCTCCATCAGGTAAGCCGAGAGCCCAACCAGGAAGTTTTACGATTCTTACTAACGTGAGTACAGCACCCGAGTCAGCCCCCAATGGCGCACCGCCTCAGGCAGCCAAGCCTGCTGCTGCTGCTCCCGCTGGATCATCATTGCCCAAGCTTGCTTCGGCCCCCACGAACCCCTTTGCGCCTGCAAACGCGTCCAACCCCAGCGCTGCGCCACCATCTTCGTTGCCGCAGCTCCCGCCTGCCCAGCAGAGAACGAACATTCCCGCCCCCGGAACCCAGGTCAGGAGTGGGCTTCGACAACCCAGCGGCGGCGGCACTTACCAAGCACCCCGGGGTGGTGCTGCTAGAGGTGGCCGCGGCGGCAACCGAGGTGGAATGCAAGGCAGAGCAAGCCTGAATGCTGCTGCTGGCGATTTCCAGTCTGGTAACAAGAGGCCTCGTGGAGAGTCTGACGTCGGTGCTGGCGCCAAGAGGCAGAGGGGCGGCGGCCCTGCTGGTCAATAGAGCTCCCAGCCTGGCACCCACTCCGCTGGCGACTCAATCGTTAATAGAACGAGACGTAATTTGAGGGGCCGGGGCCGGTAGGCTAGCCTGACGTTAGGAAGGGGAGAAGCCGGAATGTAAACACATTATTATGTACTATGTTGGTTGACAAGAAGAAAAAGTCACGGGTTGCTTTCCTTGCTTCTGTTGAAAGATGATGACGGCGGTCAAGTCTACTTGAGAATAGCGAGCAAGCATGAAAGCTTGTCTTGTGCGATATGGTGTTCAGGTTGCTATTTGCTTATATGCAGGGCTCTATGCGGCATATGATAGGTGTTGACATAAATAAATGGTTCCTTTGTTGTACAATACAATCTACTCTGGCTCCCTCTTGATATTTACCTCGGTGGTTTACTTTCCCATTGTGCTAACAACGTAGCATGATTGTGTTCGACTCGTTGCTCCTGGTCAGCACTGTCCGGGTGTTCTTGGCAGCATCTGCCATGCCGCTGCCTGTCACCGTGTCATCCTTCATCGTCATATGCTCAAATCCGTGATACAGCGGCGCCAAAACTGACCCTTTCCATAAAGGCGCCTTCTTGGAAGTTACGATCACCGCCACCAGGAAGGACACCCCGAGAGCCTGTACCGCAATGGGCAGGGCTAGCCACACCCAGCGCACCACTACGACGGTCTCGTAGGCAATGGTCATCCCGGTGACCGCCTCGGATGATCGGGTGATGTATATCTGATTTAAGGCGGCTGCCATCGACTCCATGACCCGGCTGAGAGACCTTGCTCGGACGCGCGTCATGATCTCTTCGGTCGAATCCCATGAGGACGAGTACGTTGGACCAGTATCCATTCTTTCGGAGGTGTTGAGGGGCTTCGCCCAGCCCGGCCCCTTAGGCCAGGTATGGCTGATGCTCTTGACGCCACTGAGTCGCGCAGCGATGTCTTCCGCTAGTGGCCACGAGGCACTGGTGCAGAATGCCATGGTGTCGGGCTCGGAGAGGAAGGTGACGTTACCCTGGGAGATACGGGGACGCCCCTCCATGTGGGCTACATCGCCTTTCTTGTTAGGGGTCCAACACCAGGCATCGCCGCTGCCTAGCTTTCTTGCCGCAGCATCGTCTTGGTAGAACCTCCCAAAGCTTGATGATATCGTCTCTACAGATATGTTTCCTTGGATCATGGTCACGTTGTAGGTCTTCTTACACAACGTCAAAAAGGCTTGCTCGAGTGATACCAGTGCCATTTGCCCTTCTTTGGCGGTCGGAACGTCAAAACGCGCATAACCCATAGACAGGACCGGATCAGCAAGCCCCATAAATGCGTCTTGGCCGAACGTGGTAGTGTTGAAGGTTCTGATCGGAGCAATGAATTCGACCGGAACGGTAGCCTTGTGGAAAGGCTCAGGACCGTCGGTCGGTACGAAAGAGTAGATCATTGGAGCCGTAAGAGGTTTTGATGTTCCCGGGAAATAAATATCACAGCGTGTCGACTTTTCCTCCGTGAAGTCTTCTATTTCATATTCAATGGTTGTATTGGTGTTATTACGAGAGTCGAAAACAATGATTGTGGCATTTGTGCTGTTGTTGAAGTTGAAAAATAGGGGGCACTTCATCCAGCTATATTTCAAATCGATGACCTCTTCGGTCTCAGCGCACCACTCGAGGGTTTCCACCATCGGCCATGTGCAGTTCCCCGTGTGGCACCGGGCGAGTGAGGTATAGATGGGCGCGTCCTTGTTGTCCCATATGGCGCGGTTCTTGGCCTCCGCAAGGTCCTCAGCAGCTTTCTGGTTCGTAGCATTGAAGTAGAAGGACGGTAGTGTCATGACTGGGAACGTCGCGTCCAGTGCAGGAAACGGTGGGCTTGGGACCGTCGACAGGTTTATGACCTGCTGCACGAAAGGGGCCACAGCCAGATTCAACAGGGTGACCAGCGCGCCCAGTGTGGCTAGCGAACGTACCGTCCCGGCAAAGAGCATCTCTAACGCCCCTAGTGGTCCGCGGCTCGCCTCATCCAACAACTCGAGATGGTGTAGAGGTCGTCTCTGCGTCCCGAACCAGTTCCACTTGACCTGGCCGATGGCGGTGGATACGGCGTACATCATCAGAGAGCTGGAGACAGTCGAGAGAGTGGAGACTATGGCGTTGAGGTTGACGGCTCCAGGAAGGTCCGGAACTCGTTTATTGCTAGTGCTGCATGTGAGTGACTGGCTCGCACTTATGAAAAGGGGTGTGTGGACAGCTCCTTACTTGAAAGTCTTTAAGATGACACAGATAGCTATCGTGCACGCCAACGATGCTGCCATAGCAAGGAGCTCCGTGATCCAGGTATCACGAGTCCAGCGACTGAGCCCCTTTGGTCCCTTTCCCTTCCTCGGCGAAGGACTCAACAAAGGGCTCAACGAAGCTGGTAGTGGCCCAGGACGCTGCGGCGATGTACGGTCACGGACCGACCTGCCGTGCCGCGAGGAAGGAGTCGGAGGAATAAGTCGCATACGACTCACGTCCTCATGGGGGAGCGATCGTATCCCGACAGGGCCAGATGGTCGCATACTCCTCGATTGCTGGGTCATTGCTGGCGACTTTTCAAAAGGATTATACCTCAACAAACTTGGACAAAGCTAACAACAAAATCTGCACCTTAAAAGACATTGCCCAGTCAGGTTTTTGAATAGTATGGTTGCTGCTTTTATTTCAGTTTTGAGTGGCTAGATGGGGGCCATACATTTGGCCCAGGGCAGAGCTGAAGTTGCAATCCATATCGGCATTGTCAATGATGACGCCGCCCCCAGACCTGAGGGGTCTACAAGGCTGCCTCTCATTACCTGGGCCTCATTATGGTCGCATTGTCCTGGGTTCCAAGGTCAGATTAGCCCACGAGTCTTCTGCCTATCGGGTGTACTACTAACTTGGTCATGATCAAAATCGAACTCTTAAGATTAAGGCTCAAGAATATATATAGTCTATTATGTATATATAATTATATGCATCTATTCCATCCCATCCTCTTTTATCCAAATTGCTTGCCTCGTCCAAATTTCAGCGCCTTGGAAGGCACCCTATCTTTTTGCAATGAAATACAGATTTGTGTGCGGGCATGGGTTGTTTGGACAATAATGATCCAACTGGACCAACTCGATATGTGCGCAAGGGCAATAGTGGTCGTCTCCAGGGCGCACATCCGTGTGAGGACAAGGACAATAATGATCCAAAAGAAACTCCTCTTGCCAGCGAGGCCGATCGCAGTTTGGATCCCTAACAGGTTGCTGTGGGCGGGTTTCGGTCTGCTCCCAGAGCTCAAGTATACGATCATCGTCATTGCAAATGTACTTTCTAGCGCCCTTTTCCATCAGCCCAGTTGGTGTGCCTTGAATGTCGGCGGCCACGTAGATGTGACCATGCACAGCGACGTGGTCTTCACTGTGGCCATAGTCCACAGTGATATGGGCATCCTTTCTGATCAGCTTCCACTCGATAAAATTACCGCGCTGGTCGAAGACAGGTATCCGGTTGCCATACTCATCGTATGCGTAACCGTAGTTATGGACATTCGACCTGATCCTAGCGTACCTTGCACCTACCTCAACCGCGACTCTCTGGACCATTTCCTCTACCCCTTTTCTTGGTGCCTCCTTCTCAGGTGGCTCACACACCCATATGGCCTTCGGGTTAGTCAGTTGCCCTGCACCGACTTCCGACCCTGTTGACCTCGTCGACTTCCTCACGCCAGTGGGAAAGGGCATTCCGATATCCCATCTGTTATTTTCCCTCTCGGTCGACGAATCCATAGTAACGGTTGGTGTTTGAAAAGTGATTATGTAATTTAGCCCCTTAGTTTCCAGTATATGCGCTTAGTGTATTGATATTTGATTATGTTCGACTATGCTGCATCTACAACGATGGGGCTGGTCACGATCCCATCATATACATAGTCACTGTCAGTGCAGTCTTTGTGTTAACTCCTTATGGTAGATTGACATTGTTCTGTCTTTGATCATTGTGCTTTTATCCGCTGCATAGCACCTGGAACCACGGTCTTATGTTGTGCGATAACCCGACAAAGAGAGCGTTTGATCAGCCATGGCTTCTAGGTCTCTCCAATAGTGCTGTTCCACAGGGCAAGTAGCATCGTATCATATCATCTTTTCTTGAGAGGTCCTTTGAACAAGTGTGGCCATATTGGACACCAAACGAATGCGGACAAAGCCCCTTTGTTTCATGAATGAGACATTTTCTTTGTCTCTTTCATAAGCAACAAGATGTGGTGGAAATTATGAGCCCTAGTAAGCTTTCTGGGTAACGGTTGTACATAAACCTCGAGAATAGTATTTCACCAAATGCTATTCACAGCTTTCAGTTTTGGGGACTCGTGCGAATAGTGGTGTCTTCTTGGGGAAGATCATTCCAGTTGATAATACGCTTGCATGGGCAATCTGTGAAGCCGAACCCCAGAAGATGGATCGTAGGCGGTCTTCATCACCTGGAAGGGCGAGGAGAAGACGCCACAGTCACCATCGGAGCGTTGGCCGACAAGAGAGCAGAAGCCGGCGTGGTGATCATCGCGGTACTAGGTACCAAGATGATAGACACCGGCACGATTCATACCACTACGATCGGCACAGGGACCGGAGACAGCCAGTCTTCAGAGGCAGAACCGAGACAGGCCGACACCGGGAACGGAGAGACAATATTCGCAGGTGTGAATGTTGCCGAAGCTACTGGTATGACTATTTCCGGCGTCACTTCGGTATACCCGACGAGGTGAGGCGCAGTAGCGAAGAGTATCGGGAAGATAGACGTCGCGCAGTTCGGGAACGGAGTGCAAGCCGAAACAGGAGCCTCCCGCCGCGCCGCCCTGAGCTCGAACCACAAAGCATGCTGTACCGGCACATCCCTGGGGAGGAGCTGGAACATGAGGATAAGGAGCGATATAGGCCTGGGGGGTTCCATCCGATCATTCCCGGTGACAGACTTGGCTACCGAGGCAAATTCAAAGTTACCGACAAACTTGGATGGGGATACGGGTCAACCGTGTGGCTATGCAGAGACTCGGAAACAAACTCATGGCGGGCAGTGAAGGTGCTACAGGCCAAGGATTCAAGCGAAGAGAATAATGAGCTCAAGATCTTCAAGCTTTTAGAGCATGTTGACCGGAAGGAGCTGGAGCATAATCATATCGGACTGCCTGAAAGCTACTTTTGGCAGGATGGTCCAAATGGGAGGCATCTTTGCTTCGTGTCAAAACTCATGGCAGCCATGGACTTGATGCCTCCATCCGGCTATGGGCTTCATAGCCCTACCTTGCTGATTGATTTGTGCTATCAGTTGGCTGTGGCTGTGAAATTTCTACACGACAAGGGCATATGCCATGGAGATATCCGAATGCAGAATATCGGATTGCGTTTGGATGACGCCGTCGACAAACTCGGTCCGCGTGAGCTGGGACAATACATCGGAGAGCCCGTGAGATATTCTGTAGTTGAGCGACTGTCTGGCCGACCAGCATATCCCCATGCGCCTGACGACATGTATCAAAGCAGCTCACTCATGCGATTGGAACCAAAGTACAAAACTGGGAGACTCGTCTTGATAGACTTTGGCTTATCTTACCACACCACCAAACTGCCCCACGAGCAGATGTCCTACCGATCCAACGCTGCCCCTGAGTTGTTGTTCAAGCGCTCCCCGAGAGGACCACCTACCGACCTCTGGGCTCTTGCCTGCGTCTTCATAAAACTTCGAACACCACCATACGCCCTTGTCTCGGAATTTGACCCATGGGTCCGAATGCTGCAAGAAATGGAGTGGCGCTTGGGGCCATTGCCTGAGATCTTCAGAAACGACGTATCTGCAAAGTTGGAGGCATTTGACGAATATTCCGTTGATGAGAAACGCGAAACTCCTTGGAAGCCAGGAGACCCTCTGGCGATACCCATATCTCTCGAGACCTACCAAAAAACCAAGGACGATCCGGCCAACAAAAACTCGATAAAATGGGTTCTCAACCGCATACAGCAGCGGCATAAATACCATCTCACAACGAAACAGGTGCCTGATAAGTTCGTGTTCTACGACGGGACTAGCGATGCATATAGCTCGGATGAGGATGGCAGTTCAGCACCAAGCCCACTTGACAATGTACCCTCCCCCTCGAAACCTACCCAAAAGGACGGAAGCATCGAAGAAGTGGCAAACAAGTCGAATAGCGACACATCTGTTTCTGGACAGGGGCTGAGGGCTGATATACAACGCTTCATCGGCAGGGGACGGCCGTACAGGAGGGGCAATTTCCCCGATTCTTCCAACCCTTGCACTTGCGATTGGGACAGAGAACTCCAACGTCGTATTCGTATCAACGAGTCTTGTCCGGCCGAGCAACATTGGGACGGCGACCCCGACCAAATAGTCGTGTGGCAGATGGGCGAGAACGAACAGAGAGTGTTTGGGGACCTGCTCGAGGGCATCTTCAAATACGAACCTGGGGAACGTCTCTCCACAGAGAAGGTCCTCAATCATCGCTGGTTCAAGCAGAGAAGAGAGAGGCTTGGGGAGTAATGATGGTTGAACTGTCAGGGGAAGCAGGGAAAGGTGGGAATCAAAACACAGTAGTACGTAATACTGAACTACTTTGAATACAATTATATTCTATAGGCCAGAATAATATCAATAGCGATGGCTAATATACTGGCGGTACTTATCCATGCCGCCTATGACACACAGAAGTCGCAGGCTGAAGCTTTTCCTTTTCATTACTAGTCATCAGTACAGTATCGCTTACTATAACAACTTGACATACTCACGTGATAGCTAGCCAGGAAGTAAACCACTCAAATCAACTGCATTCAGCACATACTCCGACCTCTCAACATGAAGCTTTCACTCGTGACCATTGCCGCCGCTTGGTGCGCCGCGGCCTACACCACGGCAATCTCTGCGTCCCCCGTACCCAGCCTACTTCCAAGGGTAAGTCAGTCCGGACTACGTCCCCATGCCCCTATTTCCTCTCATCGGTTCTATACTACCTAGATATCTATATACAAAAGCTCCAGCCTTTCGCTAACATCCATCTTCAGAAGCAAGAGGGATCTTGTATCCACGATGATAGTCCTTGCAGACCGAGCCATCATTGTTGCACCGAAGGACACATCTGCGTCGGTTGGCGCACGGAAGGAGGAATCGGTTGGTGCGGGAACCCACAATGGAGCCCTCCCGACATGCTCAGGGGTACCTGAGCTTTGCGCCGTCATGGTGCACCCGGCAATATAGATACATACACATGTGTATGCTTGGGACCAAGCTTCGGGTCGTTTTGCGGGGAACACTAGACACTGGCGTTTTCGTACCCCCTAATCAACATGGTTCATGTATGCGTGGCAGTGCGTGGCAGTGCGGGGAGGTGTGCAGACTTGTATAAGTAATCACTTGCGTTGTTCCGAAAAGTGATGGATGACTGCATGCATGATGGGGGTTAGTTATTGCCCAAATTTATCCGACTGACTACTGCGCCGCCCTCGTACATGCATGCAGGCGTGCGCAAAAGGGGGTCGTGGTTAGTGCAGCTACATACAAGGGCATATGACACGAAGAGAATTGGCATTCATCATCGCAGTACTTCTGCAACGGAACGATAGCCCAGTGCGCATATTCCGACACTCTGAGGCATGTAGATGAGAAATCATGGTGGCTAGATCCTTGGTAGATGATTGAGTTGGCAATATGCCTTGAGCAGGACAAACACTTGGCTGACAAAAAGAACGACTGCATGCCAGTGCAGGTCTGATATGTTTGATGTGAATCTCTGTTGCTTGCTAAATGATGACTATTCCTACTAAACTCCCTGGCTTAATTCTCAAGATGGCGTGGTACCGAGAGCATTATCCACAGCTGTCACTTCGGGGAGCGCCGCCTCCCCCATAGGGCCAAAAGAAGATCACATGGAAACTGGTGTTGGCGACACCAAAGACTGCGATGAGGAGTACGTTGTCGGCGACGTAAGACTGGAGACCCATGCCACTCCCTTCCCCTTGCCTCTCGGCTCCTTCGCCTGCGGCGTCAGGAACGGCAGCTCCTGGGGTTTACCCCAGACGGTACAGGGCAGGAAGCGCCACGCACCGGCATGGGCGGGCGACAGGCGGTCGGCGATGGTGTGAACGGCGAGGACGGGCAGGCGGGGCCAGTCGTTGCCGCCCTCGAATGTGGTGTCGCGCAGGCGCACCAGCATGGGCAGCACGAGGGGGCGGTCGGCCGCCGTGCTAGCCTCGACCTCCAGCGCCCGCCACGCACTCAGGAGGGCCACGGCGCGGCGCTCGGAGGCAGGCGAGCCGAGCTCCCCGCAAAGCGGCTCCATGCCGATGGCCTTGACGATCTGCACGAAGGCGTAGGCGTGGAAGCCCGGCGCAAGATTCTCGAGGATGCCCAGCAACGTCGCGGGGTCGTACGTGTGCGGCTGCGCCTGAGTCTCCTCGGCGTAGTGGACCAAGGCCTCCAGGATAGGGAGGAATGACAAATCGTCCTCGGGGCGGGCCGGGGACGGGGCTGTGAGAGCGCCTTGTTGCGCCAGGACTGCCTCGTACTTGGGGTACACGTTGGTGTACAGTGCGTTATGATGCTGGGCGATCCAGCGGCCAAGGCATTGCGTCAGGAAGAGAAAGTCGGAGACATCTTGGGCCGCCGTCACAAAGGGGGCTTGGAGGTAGATAGAGTTAATACCACGGAACATGGCATTGTAGGTGTGCGCTGTCTCGTTGGCTATATGGATGGCAGGGTGGGCGGCGTTATGAGTTCTCCCAGGGGTCTCGAAGAGGGGCCACGGCTCATCTGCCCAAGGCACGCGAGCAACGGAAGACAGGCTTCTAGACGAGTTTGAAGATGGTGATTGGGGTGATCGCCAGCTGGGCGAGCTGGAATTCGAGTCCGATTCAGTTCTGGAAGGGGCCATTGTCAGGGCAGGAGTTTGATTTGCTTCCAAGCTTGTTGCGACTGTAGGAACGAGACAGCAGGGAAGAATCGAGTAAACACCATGTCGATCACTTTTGGAGAAGGATGCAGGCCCTTATCAAGGGCAACTGTAACTGGACCTCGACATTTCCCAAGCGAGAATGATGAGTTCTTTTTCTTTCCAGCAACAGGCTGTGCATGGCAAATCCCACGCGATATCCGATATCCCATGCACGAGACTGGCCTGGGCGCATCAGCAATGAGCATGGGCTGCAACCATTGCGAAGAGAGGCTGACTGCATGTGGCCCTGGCGAATGTAGCATGCAACATGGAAAAAAGTCTCGATCCCTGGGCGGGTCAGAGATGGTGGTGGTTGGATGTTGGCCGGGGGCAATGAGTGAGTGAGCCAAGGGAGCCTACCGAAATGCAACCTTGGCCGACTTAAGCATTTGGATGCCAGTATCTTCTTGCTGATTGATCACACCCACCATCCACCATCCACCATCCACCATCCACCACCCGACGAGCGGCCAGCACGCCAGGACAAGATCCATGACGGCCTGAAGCCAGTCTTGGCGGGTGGTGAGCCGCGACAATTATCGATATATCCATGCTTTTTGCGCATGGAGAAGCTTCTAAGCCACTGAACATGATGTTACTGACCTAAACTGATGGTGGGGATTAGCGGCGGGAGTGCCTGGCCCTAGAGCTAGAGCCCCCCCTCTAAAACCCCTAAAACCCCCTAGCCTAGGGCTCCGTAGTCGTATATAAGGCCCCCCATCCATCGGGTGAGTTTTGGCGCTAAAGCTTCGCTAGGCAATATCAATGAGGACCCAAGAGGCCTGAATGGGTATGTCAGAATATAGTACCTAATGTATGATTTTGATTATGACTGTTACACTTAGCCGACCGGTGAATCTACCAAACATAACTCGGGTTACTTGACCGGCGCCGGTAGTTGCCAACGGTTGAGGAGGTTCTTGATGAGGTCAAATCGACATGACTAATCACAGAGAAAGGCTAACGCCACGTGCAGCCGTACAGCCGTCCACCCGTTAAGAAGAGGAAGGAAGGAAGAAAGGTCGGCGAAAAAGCAATACACCACTACTGCGGCCCGCTGACCTCCCATCAGCCTGCAGGGATTCCTGCATCAACGTCGGCGAATCACGAACTATCTCACCTGTAAATAGAATGAGCCTAGCCCTCATATCTTCAAATTCGCAAGCAGTAGTACATACTGTATTGAATCTTACTGTCGATCACAACCCCGTATTGATTGGACTGACTCCAATCAATTGATCTTATCCCCCACGAGAATGCTGTGCCATCCTCTCAATACCTTTCAGCTGCTTCTTGAAGAGGAAGGTCGCGAAAAGGAATGGATAGACGACGTGTCGCGTGGTTGGGACTATTGGATACCGGAGGCAGCAAGATTATTATATTTTGGGAAAAGTGATGCTGATGACATTGACAAGTCAGGCTACATCCACCCATGTATAGAACCGATCCGGCGAGGTGCATACGGATGGGTTTATTGAAGCAATATCGTCGTCGTCGACCAAGGACGACAACGCCAGACCTACCGTTCCAGATACCTAAATCGGGTTCACCACCTACATACCTGAATTCTCTCGATCGCACAGGCCCAGCCACGTTGTTTAGCCCCTTTTGTCTTTTGGATGAACTCGAAAGGGGATCGTTATTACGTACCAGCACTTACCTCTCTCAATTGATCCCAACAACTCTTAAGCGATGACTTTCAGCAATAGCGGATTTCCCCTCAACCACGGCCGGCGGCAGGCACTAACCTACTCACCTACCTACATCTTACCTAACAACGAATGATTACCTTTCCCATTCACTGTGACCGGCTCGCCGCCCACCTGAGCTCGTTCCGGAGGGACTCCTCGAACGCCCGCACGCTGGCCGCCGTGGCTGCCACGCGGTCCACCGCCGCGAAGCCCCCCGCGAGGCCGCGGTCCCGCAGCTCCGCGAGCGCGCGGGCGTCGTCGTCGCGCAGCACGGCGAGCTGGGCCATCTGATCAAACATGTAGGCCCGCCATCCCAAGTACATGTCGAGGTCTCGCCGGAAGACGGGGCGCCAGTCTCGTTGGGGGACGACTTCTACGAGGTCGCGCCACGGGGGCTGCTCGGGCGGCGGGAACTGATGCCGTCCTTCTGCCAGCGTCACTGGCAATGACAATGACGGCAGCCCGACGATGGCGTTGTTGCTGCTGGTGCGCCCGCTCGGCTGGCCCGCGATGCACGCCCATCGGTTCCAGACCGGGGTTTGGTGGGCATTCAGCGGGAGGTGTTGATGGCGAAGCGTGAACCCATCACACTCCTCGGGCTTGGGCAGGTCACCGTCATCGCTCCCGCCATAGCTCCCGTCATCGCTCCCGTCATCGCTCCCGTCGTCGTGAAAAATACCAGCGGCGTGGTCCAACATCGAGGCAGGCTCCATGGAAGGGCTGGCGAAGTTAGCGTAGGGGCAAAATGCCACGACGACGCGGCACACACAACAGCTGTGGTACTCACACCGTCGCAAGGCCTCCGGCTCCATGTCCTCATCATCGTTGTCGCCGTCTACCAAGATCCCTGCGGAGTCCATGGCGCGCCCGATGTCGATGTCGCATGTGTGCGGCGTCGTACGCAGCGGGTGGGCATACAGCGGGACGTCGCGGCCGCCGTCGAAGTCCAGGGCGATGGGTATGCGTGCATCGTGGTACATGTAATGCTGAATCGTCCTTCGGCACATCCTGCCTGGGTGGTTGTCGTCGCTCTGGGGCGACAGAAACTAACCTAGGGGTAGTCAAAAAGCTCGCAGTACTATGGTATAGTATGTAGATATGCTTACTATAGTGACTTTGAGCTTCGCCGTTTCCTAAGTAGGTGGGTGTGTCAAGTCGATAGCATTAGATTCTGATGAATGAACCTCTGACTTCCAAGAATCTAGGATCGAAACTCCGGACACCTGCGGCTATATACAGACGTTTTTCGACCCAGGTTTCACTCGGCCGAAAAAGAATCATTGACAGCTGTATGAGAGTATATATACTTCTGAGACTACCTCTTCATTGTTGCGCAATGATCATTGATGGCTGTCTCATATTTATATATACACCATTGGCGTTGGCCAGGGCCTATCAACCAAGAGGCATTGACAGCTGTCTCGAATGTATGGACCTTAAACCCTAGATGGTAACAATGCGGCCCAAATGCTCTTTCATCCCTGTTGGTTACAATGCCTTCCTAACAAACTATCTTTCAGACGAACCGTTCGCCTCGGCCCCTGGCGAAGGACGTATAAGCAAACGAATCCCATTGTTCACCCCTTTGTCGCCCGCGGTGTGCAAGTCTGAGGCATAAGGCCTGTGTTCAGCACTCCTAGGTGAAAGGATGACCCCTCAAGAAAGGATTGGTTTAAGATCTGCTACTGCGGCTACCATCTGGGGAGGCAAGCTGGCCATTGAGCATGATTTCGACCTAGACTTGCCCAGATACTCGCGGCTGTGGCATTGATTGCTGGTGGCAACCCTATTCGTTGCCCCTATTCCATCTATGCAGCGTATATCGCGTATACTGCAAGTCCTGCCTACCCCTGATATTTCGGGGTAGCTTTTTGCAGGCTAGGGCTGTAATGGAATCGGATTGAGTCACACATGGCGCGTGATTCCCCAAGTCCCTTATGGAAGTAAGTATTGAATGAAGTATATGCATAGTTGACGACAGCTACTGCAAGACAAGATGTGTAGTGAGTGGGTGCGTACGGGTTGAATATATTTCCGCTCTACTTGGACTATATGCATGGTGTAGAGCAGCAACGTCCGTGCCGTGCCTTATTATGATATATTTTGTAAGTTCATATCTTCAGCCCCAACCGTGGTATCAAATGGTAAATATTGACCTGAAAACAAGACACCCCACCCAAATCACCGTTCGAGGAGGTGAGCCGTGCGAGGCTATGATGTAAATGCAAGGTATATCCAGTTGGTAGCTCCTTAAACGCCAAGAAAGACGACATTAGTTTCCTTCTAAGTCGATCATGCTATTCAAATCAAGTTGATAGTGTCATAATATGGCCCGATCAGATCATCGGGATAGCTGGACCATGATCCCATCCCGTGGGACTCAGGCGAATCTCCCGCAGCCAGTTATTGGATTGGTAATAGCATCGAGCCATATCCGTTGACGACGACAACCACACGTGGTCGGGGTTGACGTTGGACGACCCGGCGGACTCCGTTACGCCGACCTGCTCCGTCAGGCAGGCGATGTCGCTGCCATCATCGGCAATATCCAGATACGTGACGTTCCAGCTGTTGGTCTCCACTTGCGACGCAACGTAAAACGCGTGGGACTTGTCTTGGTACAGCACATACGTGTCCGTCGAGTTGCTTGCCTTCCTGGAAGAAGTCATGACGCTGATGGCAGACCACTCGGGGATGGCAATAGACATATTGCCTTTCGGGGTGTCAGCGGGAGATCTAATTACAGCCATGGTTCCTGAAGTTAACTTACCGATGGAGTTGTTGGCAAGGGATGCGTCAGCGAAGTTGTCCCCACCAAACAGGTGCTGCGCCAGGTAGCCAGAGCTGTTTCGGTAGAAAAGAGATGTGGGATAGGGATTTCGGTATTGGCGAATGGCTGGTACCAAGCCCAAGTTGGAGCCAAGTGAGCCGTTTACACCCATAGTCTGGTTGGAGTAGGTGTCACCATTCCACGTGAACTTTCGAAACGTAGAATCGGGATCCTGGGTCACAATGTATGGCCAATAAGAAGTCAAGGCCGATTCATCGTCGATCTTGACGGGCTGGTGGCCGATGCCGTCTTCTCGAGGCGACGTATCGTCCTCGGACAAGTAAACGCCATTCAAGACGGACGAATCATTCAAATAAAAAAGTTGGAAGTGCGGCTGTCAATGCTGTTAGTATGGATGCCATCGAGATTGGTCGCGATGAATGGTGGACAGGGGTGAGGAGCGATGGCGGATTGGCAAAAAGCCATGCACTCGGGGTAGTGAGTTGGGGTTGCACTCACGTATGACAAGTCAATGGTAGCCGTGAGAGGCGTGTTGTTCCTGGCTGAGATGCTCTCAAAAGCCACGGGGGGCTGCCAAGTGGCCTCGGTATTCTCGTAGGCAGACAAGCGGATCTTGCCGTCGCCGCCCTGGTAAAACAGGCGAATGTTGAAGCCATCGCCGGGGATGCGCCGACCGGTGACGGCGAGGCGCGAGCCCTTCAAGAGCAACCGTGATGTGTCATTTCCGGCATTGCCCTGGTTCGCACCGTCTCTACGGGCCTTGACGCCCAAGACGGCGCCGACGATAATACCAGCGGCGACGATCAGCCCCACAATGCTGATAATGAGGATGTTGCCCCTGCGAGTTGTCCTGGACTTTGACAAAAGAGGATTGGCCGACTTCTCCTTCTGACTATCGCCATCCAGCTTGCCATGAGCATAAAGATCATCGGGCTGAGATTGGTGAGGGACGAGTTGTGGGTGGGAGGTGGCTGCACCATCGTGGCCCCTGAGATGGCCACGGTCCTGGTTGTTATCTTCCGAGCTTTGGGACATGACTTCCGATAGGTGCTTCTGTTTGTCAACAGGGCTGGTGGTGCGGTCGGAAGCCATAATTGCTGTAGTGACACTCCCTCATGAGACCCATCAATTCACCAAATAGAAACCCCGCCGGCGTTCCCTGCAGGCAGCGAGTGGTGGGCGCTGGTGGGAAAGATTAGATTAAATATATGAGGCAGTTTTCTTTGTCGTCAAGCACAGCACATCGAAAGGGACATGGACATTTGATGAGATCAGCAGAGCAGATAGCCGGGCATTTGAAGGGCAGGAACAGTTGGCCCAATTGAAGGTTTTGACGGGGCGGCACGGACCAGGTTCAGGCGAGGGTGTTGTGGCAGTGGGCAGTGGGCAGTGGGATTTTGTGAGAAGTGGAAGGTTCAATGTTAGAAAGTGGAGGGGCAACATGCCCAAGAAAAGACGGACAAGACGGCGCAAGACGGCTAGTCGGCACAAACACCTCCAAGCCAAAAAAAAAAAAACAGTGGCCAGCTTGCCAGCCAAGGGGGGGGTGGTGGTGGTTTATGCGGCGCGCCTGGACGATGATAAAAGAATTAGGTGTTGCCTGGCAAGGCAAAAAAAGGCTGGCACCTGGCTAGACTGGAGAAACTACTGTAGCTAGTGTATGAAGGTATGTAGCAATACAGCCGCTTGACAGGAGAGTTAGTGCTAGAAGGGGATCATTTGGAAGTAATTCACCAACCCAACTCCGACAGATACTGGAGCCATAGGCTTAGGTACTACTATAGGCGCTATGGGCCATGGGGGAGACACCCGACACTAGCAGAACTGGCTGGCGGAAATGCGAAAAAGGGTCCTCTCCCAGAGGCCTCTACCCAATTTCGCGGAACAAGATGCGATCAATATGCAATCCATCCATCCATCCATCCATCAATCCCTCTCCTATCTTCCCACTGTACGGTGCGGTGCGGTGAGGCTCACGGGAGGAACTCGCAGAGGGACACACCAGACGGGCAGCTGTCCAATCGCCGATCTTCAGTTGAGATTGTTTTCTTCGATACCGTGTTCTACAAACATTAACAGTAGGTTGCATCGCATAAGCACCAAGCACCAAGCACCTATGAACACATTTGCATGTGTCCCCAATGCGTTGCGTTGCGACTCGACTCGATACGCTGCATTTGTGCGTGTGTAGCTTTCAGGAGGTGCAGGTGACACCAAAACATTAGGTATATACTCCGTACATTGGCCTTGATTGACGCGTCATACCTTAGGTAATTATCACTTATCAATGGTGATATGGTGATATTAAGTGGTAGCTGCGTGCCGGTTAGCCATGCCGACTTCTTGGGAAACAGCGCGCTGGCAGGCCGAGTGGCCGGAGGTGCCTTGGACAATACTTGGAGCCCACTGAAGCTGACTGGCACTGGAGATAGCCAGATGGCCCCGGCAAAGAAGGAATTCATTCACCATTCTCACCCAACTTGCGGCGCCAGTTTGCCGTTCAATTGCCTGCCAAGAAGAGACGATCCTCTCCTGATGTGGCCTAGCACGTCGTTGGAATCGGAAGTCGGCAGTCGACAATTTACTTAGTAGATGACCCCGATCCCACTGTTAGCCAGAAGCGCCACCCCAAAAAGTCCCATGGTACCATTTGCTGCATCTGATGTGCCGAACACCCTTCCCTAACCCTTCGTTTTGTAGCGACATGTCGTGAAATGCACCAAAATGCCCCTCCTTCGGGACTTCATTGACCTGTTTTTGGTTTTTCTCTCCTTCGTTTATCGATCCGCAGACCCGACCCCCGACCAAGCTTCTGGCCATATGCACCTCGACCTGCAAGGGCCGACGAGCCATGAGCCATGCTGCCGCCGTTTCTGGCCGCCTCTCTCTCTTGAGTCGCCGAGTCACCGTGCCTGCGCACCCCTTCCGCTTACTCCGATACCCCCTAACCCCCACCTAAATACCTGTAAAGGGACAAGTTGGAAGTGACAGACTGAGTAACCCCCCCATAGCCGCGTTTCAACAAACCAAGACATGTGCCTGACTGACCACCCCCAGCCGCAGCCCAGGTGTGCCTGTGCCAGGGGACCCGAAATCATATCATATATTGAGACATGCATCCATCCACTTTCAGTGCCATGTTTCCCGGTGCGGCAGGGGCCCGCCACTTTCTGCCGTCCGCGCCCTTATCATCCGAATTCCGTGCCAAGAGCTGACATTTTTCCGTCTGACAGTATCCGTTCATCATTCATCCATCTACTTACTACTATCCACCCTTTCCGTGAAAGACTAACTAACCAACTACTTACTCGTCATGTCTACTCTCCAGCAACATCGTCATCTTCCCTCAATGGTTACATGAACATGGCCGACGATGCCATTGTTTGCTCATCACCCTGTCAGTGGCTTGGCACTTCCCCAGTGCACGTAAGATTGCAGTTGCGCTTGAGCGCCTGACAGCGCCAGCCCCTTACCTGGCTGTTCCTATTCGCAGTGCCAAAGCCGAATACTTTGGGAACTGACAGGAGTGCGGATGCACCAACAGCAGATGGCGTTGAATCAGGGCTCGCTGGTAATTTATGTGACGAGGGAAAAAGGGGGTGTCAAAACTACTATTCGTCCAATCCTGTCGGTCCAATCGGCTCCCTGCGTCCACATACTATAGCCTGCATGGCAGCCACCATATTTTGCTTCAAGTGATGCCATGCCCAGTTGTCGAGTATACATAGACAAGTAGCAGACAACGCCGACTTGCTCGAAGCATTTAAAGCCATGGCGAGGAAGAGCAATGATGATCCAGAGGAGTAGATCAGTTCCGGATTCATCAACTGGATGACGCTACCAGCAGCCCTCTTATGATAGATATATCCCATTAGTGACACCAAAATCTCGTGCAATATGATGCAGATATTGGCCCTTTGTCTCTGCCTGGCAACTTACGCTGTTGCTGCGCCCCTGGTCGAGAGAGCCACCCGGGCCTTCACCGTCCTACGGTTCAACAATGTGCCCGACAAGTTCTCGACCGAGGGCCGCATGGATCCTATCATCAACCCAGGCACCACCTCGGCCCATTCGCACGGGGTCATGGGCGGCAGTAATTTCGGTTTGACCGTCCAGGGCGACCAGCTGCTCAAGTCTAAGTGCACCAACTCCATGATCAAGAATGATAAAAGCAACTACTGGGTCCCGGGCGTTTGGTATCAGTCGCCGCGCAACGGCACTTTCAAGAAGGTACCTCTATTCTACATGCAAGTGTATTACTTGTGAGTCCACTTTTCGCTCCCCCCCCAAGGAGGACTTGGGGAATAGGGGTTAAAAAGTCGCTGACGCCCCTTTTCTCTAGCTTTGACGTCACCAACGACAAGATCGAGCCCTTCCCACCCGGCCTCAAGATCGTCAGCGGCGAAGCCGGGAAGCGCACCCCACCCGCAACCGGCAGCCTGCAGCTCGACCCGTCCAAGGGCCCCATCCAGGCGGTGCAGTTCACGTGCCCGGCGCAGGGGGACCCGGACCGGTACCCCCAGGGGTCGGACGGGACGCGCGGGGGGCTGCCGGACCCGGGCAACCGAGGCGCGGGCGCGGGCTTTCCCATCGTCAACTGCGACGGGTACGCGTCGCCGCTGCGGCAGGACGTGCACCTGCCGTCGTGCTACGACCCGGCGGCGGGGCTCGACGACCACCGCCGCAACATGGCGTTCCCCGCCGACCACCGCGGCAAGCTCGACTGCCCCGCCGGCTGGGTCCACGTGCCCCATCTCTTCTACGAGGTCTACTACGACACGCCGCGCTTCGCCGCCGACTGGCGGCCCGACGGCCGGACCCAGCCCTTCGTCCTCTCGGACGGCGACCGCACGGGCTACAGCCTGCACGCCGACTTCGTCAGCGGCTGGGACCCGGACACCTTGCGCGCCATCATCGACGGGTGCGACACCGGGTCCGGCGGCATGGATACGTGTCCCACCGTCCTCGGCGGCGTCAACAAGGACGACAAGTGCGTCATCGACTCCGTCGTGCCCGATCCCACGGATGAGTGGGTTAGTGTTCTGCCGGGGAACAACCCCTTGCAGGGCTGGGGTGTTGGGGGCTACTAGGCCGGAACGGCGCTTTACTGAAGTGGTGGCTTGCTTTGGCATTTGTTTCCATAAGGAGTTGTCTGGTGGCGATCTTTCGGGGATGTTTTCGTTGTATACAATTGGCTATTCATACCGTTCACCTGGTCAGTATTCAGTCATACACGTCTAAGAATATAGCAAACGGTTCAACTGAGATTGCACTAGCTCCGTCCAAAACATGCTTTATGTGGGCAAGTTGCTCAGGTTCACGATGCACTGTATCCCTCGATTCAAGTATTATCAGGATGGATATCAAGAGCTTGGTTTTCTGATAAGATATTTTTGATGGTATAATACCATTAAAACGGATATACTAGAGTCCCAGGAGGAGTTCAATTTCCAAAATATAGGAAAAAAGTAAAGCACAGTACAGAAACACAGAGTTTAAAAAACAGTAATGAAGTCGATATTAAAA
Source organism: Apiospora koreana (assembly GCA_017163955.1). Classification (NCBI taxonomy): domain Eukaryota; kingdom Fungi; phylum Ascomycota; class Sordariomycetes; order Amphisphaeriales; family Apiosporaceae; genus Apiospora; species Apiospora koreana. The sequence continues at coordinate 2,175,480 of JAFHKQ010000005.1, read as the reverse complement.
ACAGTGAAAAGAATGGCATCTCTAGGTTAGAAGAGTATATGACATGTATGTAATAGTTACTACGCTCATTTAGGAGGGGGGAAATCGATTTCAGGGGTAATAAACCCAATATCAAAAACCATCATGAAGCACACTGGCAGCGTTTCAGCAGAGCAATGAACTGTCTGCAACAAATACTACAAAAGCGAAAATGTTGTCACAGTGGATAGATCTCTCCGAGCAGCATATAACAAGACCCTCCAGTAACGGTCCAAGAAGACGATGTGAAACTTCTCACATTGTAAAAGGTATATCTACCAATGCCATATCATCACCATCGAAGAATAAATGTGCCGCTGTTCAGTGCCTACCTTAGGACAGCATCACTTGGCCATCTGCCTACCTACCCTTCTGACAACCTCAAGCTTTGTTTCTCCCATATTCCGATAATATGGTAGGGTTTGTTATATCAATACATTACGCCTTGATTCAGACGTCTGGAGCCCCCTCGTCGCAAACAGGGGTAATATCAGGGTTTGGTATACGGTGTGGCGTTGGCGAGGCCCTCGGGCATAACTAAATCATAGAAGCGGAAAAGGGGAAGGGGGGCGCTTCATAGGACACACCCGTTTCACCTTTCTTCGATAGATTTATAGACTGTACACACAGATGTCAGTCCTCTGTGTATGGATCCATGTTGTATTTCTGTATCCAAGCGGGATAAAGAGTATATAATGCTGGGGTGACCCCCGGAATCCTTACGATTCTCGGATAGTCAGTATCTGCATGCAAAGACTGCTGGTAGGATCATAGCAATTGCTGCAATTTCACGACAACATCATTGCTATTATAGCTCAATATGTGAAAGTACTAATCGAGATTAAGGCTTCCCCTGGTGGTTCTAGTCGTACTTGGACGTGACCAGGAGCATTGTCGTGGATGAAAGGGGCTACAGTTTCAGAGCAGTAGGGAATAGTCAGACGGTCAAGATGTATATACTACGTTTCTCAGTGCGTAGGCAATCTGTCGCTCCCTGGGAGTTAGTTCTTATTTTGAGAAGCGATTATCGTATATCCAGCAAGTTTCTCAGTTCTGGGTTCTGGGTGTGACTAGCTTCTCCCTTCCGGTCCCCCTTCCCCCTCCACCTTCAAACCATTTGTCATTCGATCGGCGTTCAAGAGATTCAACAAAATCAAGGAATAATTTCGGTACACCATAAAAGCCGACATGATATGGTGGGTTGGATAAAGAAAGCAACGGGCCTATTACTGAAATTGCATGAGCGACAGCACGCTCTCCCACTTATCCGCTACTATCCCCAGGGACTTGTATTCGAAATGGAAGGTTATGGGGAAGGTTGCCTCGCTTCGAAGGTAAATCACCAGCGGTTTGTACTGGCAAACCCTTTTACACAGTGAAGCATGCAGACATATATACGAAAGCCTATCCATCTGAAAAGACTTGCTGGACGAGGCGAGCCTGCGGTTTCGAAACCACCCTCATCAACCATGGAAGCCGCCCACGTGGGAGTCATAGCACGACTGTGAGGGATACATATTGCTTGTTAGTTAATCATTGAAGGCTCTATCGGAGTGCTTGATACTGCAAATGATGTGCATGGAAAGCCACTAAAGTATGTCAGGGGATTGTGCGTGGAGTGATCTTCTATCACGATGGGCTTGATATCTCACTTCAGCCTCTGTGAGCCGGGTTGTGTTTATTTGTTTCTTTTATTTCTCAGTTTGGTAGGTGAGATTTGTAGAAATAGGAGCCGAGATTCGAAGACTACCAGCCAGCTGGAAGGTTGATACCACCTAAGTAGTAGGTATGTGTGATGCGTTAATAGCCTAAGACAGGCACAATACACCGCCAATGATGAGTATGATGATGAACTCCTAGAGACAAACAAGGCCGACTGTTCAAGATGGAAACCAATGCTCGCTTATTGAGCGCCATCTGTATTGAGGCAGCTGAGGTCATGGCTAATCTCGAGATCGATTGGTAATGGTGGGGCGTGATCTGGTTAGCGGCGACATCCAATCTCGTTGAGCCATTTGACTCGCTTGCGTTTCATTTCTTGTCGTACGTACTTAATCAGCAAACTTCTCGAGTATCGAGCCGTCCTCGAAGGAACGGGCAGTCAGTGTTTCTTGACACCAGACTGACAACCCGACACAGATACCGAGAAACGGGTTGAGACATAAGACAGAAACATATACCAGCTACCAAGCCGAGACCAGATTGCCAAGAGGTGCCCAGAATGCTTACCCAGATGCGACCCAGATCTAATTGGCTCATGCACTGTAAAATGGTTCGGCCCGTGTACCATGGATCATTGGAAATTGATCGTCGCGGAGGTAACAGTACGCACCTCACGCTCCACCCAAGGTTGCAGAGAATGGTAAGTGGTGAAAAGAGCCTATCACGCCTATGCATTATGGGAACATGTGCTCTGATTCGTTTGAGTTGATGAATTGTTTCATGGCGAATGCTTGACATTGTTTTTCAAGCCAGGACCCCCTGTTCCTGTTGGAGAGAGTTGGAGGCTGACAGGCTCGAGGTGCGAGGGTTGTTTGGCTAGGAATGAATGTTTACAGGATCTGTCTGTATCTGGGCGTCACTAAAAGTTCGGCTCCAACGTTGGCTGGCTTAGGTGCAAGTAGCCACTCACGTTGCTCACAGTTCATGGCACTGAGCAGGCGTTGGCACCCGCTTAACCACTAAGCTTCTGTGGGCTGACTGTGGACTGTGGACTGTGGACTGTGGACTGCAGTGACTGGCTAGCTGGGAAGTTGGAAGGACCGGAGCATTTGAAGAGTGGAGTGGAACGACGTCACTGGTCTCAGCAAATTGCGATCGGGCTGATGGTTGGTGGTGGTGCGTAAGAGCGTAAGAAACCTGCGCTTTTCCAAGGCCCATCATCCATGGCCCCGGACTTCCGCGATTGATAAGTAGCTATTAGTGAAAAAACGATGAAACCAACTACTCTACTCTACGACTTGACATCTCTTCTCCTCTAAATTAAAACAACATCAACAATGCTGTTCCCCGATTCGATTACTGTAATTGTTTAATAATCAACTTAATAATACCCTTAGCATACCATGGCCGACCAACGCCTCGAGCCTCCACGACAGCAAAGCAGCTACTTCACCAACGTCTCTTCCAACCCCAATTCCGAGTCCACTCTCACGCCCACCACCAATACCAACACCAACACCAACACCGCCGCCCCAGTAGAGCCGCGCCACCGTTTCCGACCTCTACGAACCCTTCAGCCCCAGCAATCGGCTATTCGCATTCGCAGAGCTCCCGCCTCGAGGCTCGATGGCAACTCCGCTGCCAATAACAATCCGAACCCTCAAAATGTCCGCTCCATGCTCGACGTCGATGCTCCGCCCCAAGACCAGCAGTCTATACACCTAAGAAGATTGTCCGAGGGCTCCCCGACCCGCGCCGATGGTCGAAACTCGAACCCCCAGCCTGTTCGGTCCATGTTGGATATCGACGACAACACCGGCCCAAATGGCGACACCCAGGCCGCCGATTTCGGTGGCGCCGACACAGGCACAGTCCCCGGCCAAGTCCCAGAGCGAAGAGGCCTATTCCACAGATTCAGTCGTGCCTCCATGCGGCCCGAACCTGCCAACCACCCGAGGAGGCAACCTTCCAAACAGGAGGAATATGACTCCAGAATGGTTGACATGCTAGATGTTTTGGGTATGTAATTCTTATACACCTAACAACCCCTAACCGTAACTGTAACTCGCAATGCTGACCCTGGTTTATAGATCCTGAGGTTTCAACGCTATCTTCCATTACCAACGTTCAAAACTCCCTTTTCGTCCCTTCGTTAGGAAGGTTCGTCAACAGACGCCCAACTTACAACCTTACACGAATGTCCAATGTTCCCGGTGCCTTCCCAGCAGAGGCCGGTGAAGTCGCTGCCAACCAATCTGGACGTTACACCCCAGAGAATCGGCAACAGGGTGCCCCCCTGGGTTCTGACAGGCCACTCAAGGATGTGGAGGAGGAAGAAGAACCCCCCGCTGGTGCTGGCAGGCCATCTGTTGAGCGCATACCAAGTCATATGACGGAACGTTTCTACGCTGTCCGCCCTAAAGATACCTCGCTTGCCGAGTGGAGCGACGAAGACCTCGCCGAGCTCAACGACCACGTACGGCACATGCTTCACTCGAAGCGTTCCGCCTTCAAGCGCAGCATGAAGGCTTTCGGCCAGTATGTCCGAAGGCCTCTCGGGTTCGCCGTCACCCTTTACGCTTTCCTCATCACTGTCTTTGGTTTAGCCTGGGTTCTCTTCCTCATCGGATGGGTTTATCTGGGCGACGAAGAAAGGAGGGACTACATTATCGATGTCATTGATAACGTCCTTGTTGCTCTGTTCGCCGTTGTAGGTGATGGCATGATCCCCTGGCGAATTGTCGATACATATCACATGTGTTTCATCGCCCGGTACTACCATCTCACCTGGAAACTACGCAACAAAATGCGCGCCCCCGATCTCAAAGACCATAACGACCTTCCGAGTGAGCCCGTAATCTCGGGACGTGATGAGCAGGAGGACCTGGAGGCCCAACATCGTATACATACGAAGAAGGAAGAGGAATACTCGGTGCTTACCCCAGGCCAACAAGCCAAGCTCGAACATCACCAAGCGTGCTTCTCCAAGTCCCACACTTTCTACAAGCCCCATGAGACGGAGACACATTTTGCCTTTCCTCTGCGACTTCTGGTAGCCATTGTGGTGCTCCTGGATTGTCACTCTTGCTTTCAGTTGGCTCTGGGTCTCTCGACTTGGCTCATTGACTATCATGTTCGCCCTGCCGCACTTACGGCCACCATCCTTTGCTGCTCTATCGCTGTCAACATCACAGCAGGTGTCCTCATTTCCGTGGGCGATCGCCGGACTCGCAAGAAGGACGTGGTGGAGCGCATGTTCCGACAGGAACTGACGCAAGAGGCCATAAGGCGGATAGAATCTCGCAAGGAGAAGGAGGAGGAGGAGCGAAACAGGCTGGAGAACATTGACGAAGAATCGCCCGGCAAGTCGAGGGGCGCTTCGTTCGATATCGACCGCCTGAAGCAGAACTTCAAGCACAAGAACAGCGACGACGGCAGCCGTTCCAGGTCCTCCAAGAGTTTGGACATTGCCCGAAAGCCAAAGAAGAGCAACGAGATCGCCAGGAAGCCCGTCAATCGCGTCGGGATGTTCGACACGTCGATTGCCGGCGGACTGGCCGAGGAGGAGGATGAATATTTCAGCGACCCAAAGCCCGCTGGCACACCTCCCAAGGTATAGACTCGAGATTCGAGGTTTTCGTCTCTTGGATCTTTCACTTCTTCAGTATACGGGCACGGGAAATGTTTGGGTTTAGCATGGGAGTATGTACACGAAAAGGGTTATGAATTGGCGAATGTTATCGGTATTGTTCTAATGTACAAGCGAATATGCGTGATATCCTGGGATAGATAGGAGCGAGCTATATGATTACATGTTTGATCTCGACCAATGATGAAGTTCCCTCGTTATGGCTGGTTTTCTGGTAGTGAAATGAACCGTTATCATCGTATGTAGACGGGAGTGCCCGAGTGCGCCCTTTTTCTTCACTTCACGACTACCATAATACTGCATATGTTCTCACGACTTCCTAATGATGTTTTGTTTCTACTCAGTTATTCAAGGTATATTTACTGGTTCTTCTGCTGTCTAATCTACCTGTAATGCCTGCCCAGAAGTAGGCAGCCTATCGTATATAGGGGCAACTTGCCATCTTAATATACTTACCAAGCTGTTAACACTCAGTGCCCTCCACAATTCGAGTCTCGAGGATGCTCGGAGCTGGTCGTCTGCTGACCCGTGCAGGGCCCAGTGCCATTCTTAACGGGGGAACACTTGCGAGTGACCCGGAAGTCCTGGTAGACAGTGACGCCACAGACGTAGCAAAGGTGAGAGATGACCTTACCCATACACATCTTGCCGGTGTTTTTTGTTGTTATTGTTTGTTGAGAAATCGAGGAATTGGGTTCTGAAGTGCGGTTCTGGTGTTGGTTTGTTTGATGGTGTTGTTACTGCTGCTGTTGAATTCCAGAACATTACAGGATATACTACCCAGTTATATAGGGGAACCCGGTCGGAACAGATCTCTTGCAAGCGAGGGGAGGCATTGTGTCCCAGACAATGCATGGCTTCTCTGCTGAGAAGATAAAGCTGTCTTTGAGCTTCTTGACAACCCCTTGTTGTGCCTGGTCGAGTTGGAGGTAGAACAAGGCACTGTGGTGTGAGAGGGGTGCCTTGAAGGGCTAGTTCCCAATGACTGTTAGTTAGCTAGACGCAGAGAAAGGTTCACGGACAAACAAATAGTCTTCTAGATGGGAATTGGAGTGTCGATAGATAGATAGAAGTACTCGAAGGTTGGCATGACAGGCTTGCAGTAGATGTTCGATGTAAAGGGTGGTTTATCGATTCAGCATACTGACAGGAGCTCCCATCTTGGCAGGCCCTTAACCCACACACGCTCGATCGCTTGCCTATTGTGCGGAATTATGGCAGCCGTTGCTTCAGTATCTTCCTTCGCGCAAGAACATATGCTGCGTTGATGGCATGAGTTGCACATTGGTGGCTACCGCGGAGCCAACGCAGGTAGCTACCAGCTCGAATGTTGCTAAGGATGCATTGCTCAATGCTATCATACGAACCACCGATCTCAAAGTTTCCATCTTATGAATCTCATATCGTGTAAGTTTATTGAATGTGTACATCATCATCGGTCTGAACGTAGCGCGCACGTTTTGGTTTGAGGATACTGCATCAGGCACATCAAGCCACCGAACATCCATCGCACCTCGCCCAGGAGAAAAGCGAAACGACAAAACATGATAAAATGCACCTGTCGAGGCTCACGACTCGGACATAATAAACGAGATTCGAAAGTCAATAATCGCCATGCCTCACAGCGCGCAGTGGAGTCCATGTGGCCGAGGAGGTCAGTCAGGGGTAAGACATGCAGCCATATCGGACCCGGAAACTCAATCGTACCTGCATACAGCTCTTGACACTTGCAATTGCAAATCCCTATCCCGCGTCGAGACTTAAATATGTATATCAGAACTCAATGCCGCTGCATTGAGTTTGGTGGTGTTATTGTGGTCGACCTATGACACCTGCTCGCCATTCGAGCCGGGCACCCCACCCACCCCGGGAAAAGCTCACCGGCTCACCGGCGAACTCGGCCAGTCCGGGAAGACGAACACGTAGTGGGGTGTCCCGATGAAAGTCGCCCAGTATGTTCCCCAAATCCCACGAATAAGAAAGAGGTTGACTTCTTGTCTTTGGTATAGTTTGGAGTATGCCGCATCCGGCAAGTGTGGCGTTCGCAGCAAGGGAGGAGGCAGGATTCCTTCGCTGCATGGAACAACAAAAGCAGCAAGCGATCGAGCGAACGAACGAACGAAGTGACAAGGCAAAGAAAGACACGCGCACGCGGAGGCGCACGCACACGCACACGTACGCATACGCACATGGTTTGCTTGCTTACATACGGCACAGCGCAGCCTGCATGCGCGTGCATGTGCAGTGAGCAGTGAGCGTCGAACGGATGGAGAGGGAGTGGCAGGTGGCAGGTGGCCTGCTCCGAGGCCTGAGGGGATAGATGGGTTTGGACTCCTCGCACCTGTGGCACTCATGCTCCATCACCCCCTCCTCCAATATTGTCTGCACAGAAATACACAATCCCCTCCTTTGTCGTTCTTCCCGACAGCCCGCATCTGCATGGATTTGGAGGCCCGGCTTGGCGGCTACGGGCTATTGTCCTATTGTCCATCAACCCATCTTGTTAGCACACAGTGCGTACGAAGAGAGCGGCCATAATGGATGGGCTCGATACCTTTGTGCGTGTTCGATTGGTGCTGATATACGACCCAAGGGAAAGTTGAACCACAACTTATGTAAGACACGCAGGCAAACACCTGCTATCAGCCGCAATGAAAGGGCAGGGGAGCTGCGTCTAATGCATTTTCTCCTGCCTATATCATCGAGGTTGCTGTCGCCCAAACCGAAACTGTACAGCCGTTTGCCATCCCATAATTGCTTTTTAGTAGTGTGTGCGTGTTCACGCGTTCACGCATGCTGGCTGGCAAGCCGCCGTTGGTGATGCCGGTGAAGATGCACGGAGTGAGGGGTAACGAACTGCCTATATCGCCATCATGCATGAACCTACCTACATTGATTTATTGGTATTGATATGCATGCATAAGTACCTACTTTGTACTTACATTACTTGATTGAGTTCACTGTTGCTTTTTTCCTCCTGAATGCTCCAGCGAAACCCACCCAATGCCCCAGGTGCTGTACAAACCCTACCTGTACAACCTTAGATAGCCACTTCATCGATATCTTTCGACAAAGCCATGGCTCTGTTCACAGATGATCAACTTCTCCCACTTACACTTTCGGTGCCTCCTGCAGATTGACTGCCGCAACACAAACCTTGTGGCCTGTGCCCTCCCCCTTTTCCCACTCAAATTGTTGGTTAGACTCCATTTTCCAGCGCCACAACTCACCCTCTCAGCTACTCTAGTTATCCCAACAGCTATCCCATCACCAACCTGAGGCCTAGATACCTTCATGGAAGCAACATGAAGCACTGATCCAAGCAGACGAGAAAATCAGTTCGAGTCTCGCTGTCGGCGTGCAGCTGGAGAGTCTTTCCAAGAAGACGTTGATCGAATCGAGGCTTTCCAAATTGGATTGCTATATTCAGGGGGTTGAGCGGATTTCGTTCCAATTTTTTCGAGCTCAAGAGACCCAGGCTGCCAGGAACGTTAATGGACAAAGTGATTCGCTCTGCATTGTTGCCCTTTGCCTTTGCCTTCGACTGGTACTGCAGACTGGCACTCCAGACCGCTCAGCCACCAAGGTCAAACTTGGGGCCACTGGCCAAGGTACATCCCAACCCTACTGCAGCGAAGAGAGGCCCAGCAAGAAGAACTCACAGATATAAAAGGGCAGACACATCCTCATGGAAGAAAATAAAATAAAAAAATATGCAGCTGTCCACTGGCCAGAAAGACTCTGGTGGCTCCAGATCGTACATCATATCTTCCTTTACAGAGCCAGCTGCCAACCCTGCGGATCGCATTTGGCTTATCATCACTTGGAATCAGTGTGCCAACAGTTGCTAATCCCTTGTACTTGGAAGATTTTGGATCTATTTGATCTATTAACACTCCGAGCCATCTGATAGTGGAAGGCCATGATTGAGTGTACGTGGATTCAGCGCTGGAACTGAATAAACGCCGGCCGGGGGAGGTGTTTAGCCCGGTGATTCGGGAAGGCATTTGTCCTCGACCGCGCAATTGGAGAATGTGGGCATATACAATACCTGTGATGAACAGAGCGGCCAAAGGCAAGCTTGGAAAGAAGCCCGCTTGTCTTTTCGAGAGGTTCCATCTTCCTAGTTGCCCGGCCGTGGAACTGAGGTATTCATCGTCGATCTCACGAGATAGCCGAGCGGCTACTGTTCGCCGGACAAGGTCTGGGGAGATACTAGTGAGCGAAACTGCTCGAGGGACGTTGGCTTCTTCTCCCCTGAATTAAGTGTACTCGTACATATTGGTATCTCCTATGCCTGAATTATATGGTACGGAAGCGAATTGCCGACTACTGGCATTGACTATCCCGCGACAACAGCGGAAGAGAAATTGTGTATCAATCATTTATCATAGCTCTTCTCGTCCAGTCCGCCGGTGTCAATTATATCAGACCCGGTCAAGGGGGGGAAAGCTCGCAAAATGGAGCGCTCTGGCTACTGAGCAAGTAAGGGCACCATTCTGGCCGCGGTCAAACTAAGCGGGCAAAAATGTGTGGTTCAGGTATGGTTCAAGCGAGCAGCTTGTTGATAAGATGAGGTGATATCTAATCTACTACATATGGGGGATACGTGAGCCTTTGGCTATCTATCTTACTACCATGGTCCTATATACTGCTCCCGTGTAGGATAATCCCCACGATGCTAATATATCCACATCTCCTCGGTAGATCGGATCGGACACGGCCGCGCGGCTGCGCGATGCCCAGTCGGAAAAGGGGTGAGTGGTGAGTGGTGAGTGTTGTATTACGACGGGCAGCTGGGTTTGAGACGACCGCGCTGCACGCCCGCCGCGGATTTGGAATTCGGCCCATCATGTTACATTTCTTGGCTTGGTGGTTGCTCGTTCCTGTTGTGTAATATCAGCCCCTCTCGGGAAAACCTGCGTTCGCATGTCAGCCCGTCCGACCCGCCCAGCATGCCGTGTACCGTCAAATTTTGGACGAAGTGACCACCTTGGGTGACTAGGGACTAGGCAGGTAGTCGTATCACGTTGCCTTGTGTGTTCCCGTGCTTGGAATCCTAGTGGTAAAGTTATAGATAGGTAAAGCAGGTCTGTAAGGTGGGAGTCACTTGTAAGGTGGGACGTTGCACGATGCACAGTGCAGTCGAGAGTTACGAAGGTGTAGCTATTCCCGTATTCACGGTCACCGAACTACTGCGGAGGCATGACTCTCTTTTCTTCTCTGTTACTTTTCTGGACCGACCAGCCCCACGATATTAAACATGATCATTTTTGGATTTATTGAGGAGGAGGATGGGTGTGACAATACGTGCACCATGCCATTGGTGGCGTCTATCGTATTCACTCGTTGGTTCGTTCAACCCGCCGGTGGGTGCCACCCCGCCACCGGTGTTGCTCATGACTTGCATGTAAGCGCTCTGGAGGGTTGACGCTATCTACCGATAGAATCCCAGCCTGGCCATTCAGTATTCGAAAAAGCGTCTTTCCCGGATCGCAAATATGATATACATCATTATTAACCTAGGCAAGCCATGCTGACGGGCTTATATGTAGCTGGAAAGTCTGTAGATCTTGTAGGCAATATCTATCCGTAAGGTGGGTGGAGAGTTCAGCCTAATTCACGCCCCTCAAAAATGGCGCTGATGTTTCTTCCCGTTCACCCCGCCGGCCCCCCCATCAGGAGCGGGGAGGCGTTTTCTGTATTTCTGTACCTAGTCATCGGTCATATCATCATGAGTGAGTAAAGTGCAGCAGTCCATCAGGTGCAATCAAGTGAACCAACCTCATTCGCTTTGCTTCTGATAGCAATTGACCAAGCGAACTCAAAAGCGCATATGACTCTTGGCTAAGTAAATAGACATACCGACTATTTCGGTCTCGTTGTCATGTCCCATCACCTGAACGGGGAGCTTCGCATCTGGGTAGTAGGTAAGTAAGCTGCATGTATAGAAGGATACTGTGAGGACCGAATATATGCATCCACCTCCGTACAGATGTGTTACATCCAAAGACCAACTTCAAAGATGGACGACGGTCCCGAATAGTCCAAGATGGACAGATCTTAGGTCAGCCTCCTGCAGGACTTGACTGTGGTTTCTTTCTTTAGTAGCAAAATATAGGTTACCTTACATACGAATGCGACACTACTGCATGCACTTTAGGGAAGCAACATCAGCAAGAAAGCAACACCACCACCACCACCACCACCATCAGTGGCCCCATGAAGAGAAGAGTGAGAATTGGCTCTTACTTGCTGCGCCGGCAGGCCGAGACACATCTGAACCAGCTGTAGTCATAATAGGAGAGACAGAAGACGGACCAGACCAGAAGCAACCACAACAAACAACGCCCATCGTCTTCCCTATTGGACACACACACATACTCACACCAGCCACCATGCACACACCTAGTGAGAAATAAGTATCGTCATCCCGAAGAGAGGAGTCAGAGCCGTTGCTGTTTTTAGCCCCCAACCCGGGCTACACCAGAAAGTGCCGAACGCAACTTGACTCGCCGGGTCCTTTGGGGTCGCAGGCGCTTAGCCCACCAACACTGCACACGTGTGCAGCATCACAACATCGCGGCTTGCGGGTAGATCCCCCCCATGGGATGGGGCTAGTGTGTGTGTGTGTGTATAGTATCATCATTCCCTGGACGTATAACACGATTGTTATTGCAGCCTTGCAGGAAGCTGAGGGAGGGGGGCATGGGAAGAAAGGAATGCCCTTCTCTCTCTCACTCTCCTCTGTTAGTTCTATTATGGCATGCTTGTGCGTCGGGGCCTTTTTGAATGCGGCCGAGAACTGACGAGATCCCATGGGCCGCATACAAGCCTGCCTACTCAAGATCCCAAAAATGGGGGGGCAGTTGATGGTGGTCAGTGGTGTGTGGTGGTGAGTGACATACACAATATTGACCCAGATCTGGCGCGCGAGTCGCATAGTGGCAGCGATGGTACACAACCGGGCGCATTGAATTTTGGTCTTCCTCCCCTTGAGCACAGAACCTTTGCGATTAGAGTTCGAGACGTCGTCGACGACATAGCCACCCTAGGAACGTGCATGCAAGGCACAGGACATGTGTTTGTCTTGGACAGAGGGCTCGGTAGGATGACGGCAGGAGATTAGATACGCTCACCGAATCATGGAAGCGAAGGAGGGTGCGGCGGCGAGCGGAAGGAAGGGCGCCATCTATTAGTTATTTTTTATTGTTTTAGTCTTCCCTGCCACTTCTTGATTCGATACCCACCCAAGACGGTACTACATAGATTAGACGGTCTCAGTTGAGGTATGTGAGCACCGAGTTTCTCGAATCGCACCCCTCCCTCCATCACGACATGGTGTGGTGTGGTAAGAGAGAAGAAAAAAAACCACCAGCCACAGCCGCACAGTGTAAGGGTTTTTGGGTCTTCCTGGCCTGATGAATTAATCATCCATGGGAAATTGATCGTCGCATTCTTCCAAGGAGAAGAAGGAATTGATGACGGCGATGAGTGAGCATAAATAATGCAAGCAGGCAGATGCTTGACCAAGGCGCGCTGGCATTGACCGAAGAGGAAACAATTTCCTCGGGCAAGGATTCGCGGTCCGCTCCCTTTTTTGCATCTTCAGGGATGGGGGGCTGCTGCCAGATAACCCTGCCGCGTTCAACATGTACAAATTTTCAGTAGAAGGCGGGAGAGAGAGAATGCGATGGCTGTCCATGCTTGTCAACTCAACTCTCCATGGCAAGACAGAAGCCAAGAAGTAAGAAATGCGCAATCGTTGTCTTGCTGCCAAAGCCACGCGCGGTAGTGTCGGTTACCCCATATATCGGGAGGTGTAATATCCGTACTTCCGTACATCAATTACCTCTTTATCGACCTGCCGACTCACCCGCAATGCGCAAAAGCGAGCAGAGTAGGAACTTTTCTTATAGTCATATCAACATCCTATTACACCCGTAGCCTCGTCATTTCTCAGTATAGCTCAAGCAAGGAACGAATCCCACTGGCTCGTCCCTCTCCATCAAAATAGGACCGCCGCAATGGGCGTTTCTTTTTTTCTTCTCTCTCTTGCGCTGCGCTGCGCTCAGACAAGGGGTGCGTGCTGGCCCATCCCTGCTCGCCCTGCATCCACCAAAAGAAAATGGCTACAGCCTTTGCCCCTGCATTCAGGTTGATAGATCGACAACAGGAAGAGAGAAAATAAACCTGAATGCTGAAGCACGAAAATCGTAACGAAACGTTCTCGCTGCGTTCCTCTTGTAGCCCGGGAAAGACGTACGTTACACATCTTCAGACGAAACAAACGACAAGAGTGCCATGGACACTTGAATGTAACTCATCCAATACTCACTGCAGTGCCCACCCAGCAGGTGTGATTTGATCGGGGGATGGTGAATTTTTCTCAGCTCAGCCTACTTACTGTTGCAATTCCACTGGGTGCCCCTGTGGTGTGTGGTGTGTGGTGTGGTTTGTGGTGTAATAATCAAACTGATGCCCTAATTTTCCTTCCTTCTTTCGCCCAACCAAAGGCCCCTCCCTCTCAAGCTCTGTCCTACCAGCCAGCCATCTTGGCCCGGTCGCGAAAAAGGATTGGCTACGAGGCAGAGATCTATCTGACACACGTAATATATAGTCTGAGAAAAACAAATAGGGCAGACCAGCTCGTATTGATCATTGGGCCGTTGCGCCGTATGAGAATCCACGCCGAACGGGGCCTCACTTACACACACCAGATTCCAAAATAGCACACACACGCACACACACGTTGACGTTGTGCTAAACTGAAAACGATTTGCAGGTACCCGTAATTCCCTCTGGACCGTCAAACCCGCAGGAAAACAACGACGCTTGGCATTGGCGCTGCACCATACACCACACCACGATCCCCGGATACCCACTTCGTCACCTCTGACAGGCTACTGCCAGCTACGAATACAGTGCGGTGACAGCCCTACAGTAGTGCACCATCGTCAAGTCGTCAAGTCGTCAGTATGATGGCATGGCAGCGTGCCTCAGTAGGCCGGCTACCTGCCTCCGCTTCGTGAAGCTGTTCCTGACTGAACCCGATTCTGTTTAGCCTGGTGTAACTCCGGCTTTTTTGACTTGCGGGATACTGTGGTAAATATCACATTGTGGGATGTAAAATGCAAAATGCAAAATAGGTGAAGTTCGTATGCTTAATTTGACTCGATTCTAAATAGAGAAAATGATAAAAACGAAGGGTATATCCAGCCCGCATAAACCAAAGCGTTCCCATGTCGATACAAAGGCCAGGCCTGAAATCTATAAGCCATCTGTGGCCGACAGAACGCCGTGTCGAGTCGCTAAAACAAAAAATTCCCAACCGTCCCAAAGAGCCTGCTCGTCGGCTGCTGCTGTGCGGACTACCTCCTATTCGGTGGTCCTTTCAATACCAATACCAATTAATACATCGTAGATGGTGGTCGATGGGTGTCATCGCCACCATTAAAATCAACCTCCTTGAACATCCCAGAAAAGCAAATCCTAACAATCAAATTCCAACTTTTGGTGTGCCATATAGTGACTTCGGGTCCCATAATCCCGTCAAATCGTTGTGGCTGTCCGCTGTCAGGGCGGTGCGGCCCGTGTAATAATAGTAGTAATGGGAGGGAAAAAGCAATTGCGCTCCTCCTCGCTGGGGTATCATAGAGATAACAGGAAAGACCAGGCCCTTCATCCCCTTCATGCATGCGTAGGTTGCCCTAGTAGCGTCTTCAGGTCGTAGTAAATTAGAGAAACTCCTCCCAAGGGGGAAAAAAAGGAAGGTCCTCTGGTATGATGCGATGTACCAATCCGAACTCCGGAAAACGGGAAAACGGGTCGCCAATCTATCGTACAGGATGGATATATGTCCATCTCTTTTTGTGGTTTTGTATAGTTATAATGTGTCGTGAAGCGGGGTGTCCAGTCCGGGTGGGGGAGGTTCCATGGAGTAGAGTTGACAAGATGAAAAAAAAGAAAAGAAAACCAATGGTATATCCTTGGGCACTCTCTACATGGTGGGCTTCCGGAGGATCACCTCGCAGTTGGCATCGAAACGGAGGTTCCAGAGGCGGACCGATTGCATGTAACGCTCCGTCTTCTCGAGCTCGCGCTCACGTCCGAAAAGGGTCTCCACGAATTCGATGCCGGCGTTCTTGCCGAGCTGAGAGGCTTCCTTGCGCTTGTTGACCTTGAGCATGGGAGCCTCGCATCGCTTCAGCAGGGCGCGGAGCTTGTCAGTAAGGCGCTCGCCGGATTCAATGAAGTCCTCAACCATTTCCCGGTTTTCCTGGGTACGGATCTTGGGCACACACTCCTCGGAACGCTTCACTTTTCCGGAAATCTGGATGAGAAGAAGCCAAAGCTCGCCGGCCATTTCCGAAAGGGGGGTGGTAGGTCCGTGGACATGGACAGTCCAGTCGTAAATCCACTTGCCCAGAGAATTGGAGTCGAAGACGCTACCCAGCAACATGATGGGCTCCTCGGTGGGGTCCCAGTTCTTCAAGGAATAGCCGGCAGGAATGCGGTGTCTCCTCGCATCCTCTTCGGTAGCCTTGGCCGTGGTTGGCGGGACCTTCTTGGCATGTGAGCTGGAAGGACGCGCCGTGGAAGAGCGCGCCGGCGGGACATTGGCGGATGCGTGGCGCGCGTGGCTACCTAGCCTGGTAGCCGAGCGCTGCACTGGATCCTCGTAGTATGTTGTCCTCTCTTTCTCATAGACGGGACCCTGCTTGTAGTAGTAGTAATCAGTGCCATGTCCGCCTGCAGCATTGTAATATTGATCTTGATGCCTTCGACTCCTCGACTGCGCTGGCAACACATAGGTAACGCCGTCGACCTCGAAGATCTCGTCCTCGTCGGAGTCCCCATGAGAGGTCCGGTAATAGGAGTGAGAACTGCGGCGCTCACGCTTCGGTGGAATGTTCGACCCCTTTGAGAAACTTTGCTTTCGCGAACTCACGTTGAGACCAGGGGCAGTGGCATATTCACCCGTGCTCTTGTAGCGGGGTGAAAATGTAGCTCTGTAGTCGTTCTGGCCGCTGCTGCCGTTGCGGAAGTGAGCCCGAGTCTGCGGTCGCTGGGGTGTTTGCGGTTGCGCATAGTAGAAGTTGTGTCGCGGCGAAGGCGTCGGTGATGGACTACCACTGTAGTAGTAGTCCGGGTGGGGTGTGGACCCGTAGAGGGGGGATCCGTAACTCATCTTCCTAGACTCTTGCGATGTCCTGCTGACACCCTATTATTCGTATAACCCGATCCAGGCTTGCGAAACGTCCCCTTGCGACTCAGCCGCCGAAGATGATGAGGTGTTTTTTGTGTGGTGTGAATGTTTTCCAATGCAAAGTAGCGCCTGTGTCGTGACGCTGGAGGGAGTGACAACCCGTCACCTTGGTATGTGGTCGGTAGGAAGAGGAGAGAGAAACCGTCTTCTTGCGGAGTACATGTCAAGATGTGATGTTGATATCCCCCGAGGAGAATATTGGGCACCAAAGTCGTCTTGCTAACGACTCTGATAGTATGTGTTCGAAATTGGTGGACACTTCTGGGTCCAGGTGGAAGAATGATGTGATTGGAAATCGGGTGTGAGCGTGGTAAGTATCGATGTGTAGATTCATATGGCAAAAAGCCAACAGTCGAAGAGAGAAGAAAGCGAAATTCGCGGTGGTTGGGCTAGGTGAAGGCCTTTTAATAATATTGTGTGGTGGTGTGTCCCCGAGAATGGGAGCGTGAGCGGGTTGGGCTTCGAGCAAGGGGATGCTAGCATGGGCAAAACAGGGATACTTGTAGGGACCCGCAGGCCGTCAGGGGTGGGGAGAGCAGGCCTAAAATTGACTGAGGTACTTGCGTGATGGAGGGGTGTGGGATTGGAACAGTCGAGAAGGGGGCTGCCCGATATATTAGTCACACCCCCTGCTTTTTCTCACAGCCACACAGTTCCGCTCAGAAATCCGCACTGCTTTTCTCTTGCTCTCTCCGTCTCTCTCTGCTCTGCGCCTATTCATCCACTGAAGAACAAGGCTGTGATGATATCTTCGAGTTGAGTTGCGTAAAAACCCGCATGCGCCTCCAGCCAGCTCACTTCACTGCCGATCTGTCGCTGCGCTGTCACTGACTCGACCAGAAGACACGCTTCGGATAGAAGGAGCCAAAAGACAATGATGTGATGACTGCCAATCCCGTATTGACCGACCGTAAAAGCCGGGGCCCAAGGCGGTCGAATTGGAATTGCGACAGGCAATTCACAGCCCCCCCCGAGCGTCACTCGACCAGGATATTTTGACTTTTCAGCAATATCGACAATTCTCCATAACGCTGGTCGCAGTCGCTGAGGCCGCACCGAGGATCGAAATTGTTATCCCTGGAAATATGACACCGGTGGAAGGTCCGCGACTGGGGTTTTTTGGCAACGCCTGGGGTGCTAGAACGTTAACTCCCTGCTGGAAGATTGCCCTTGGGTCTAACCGAAATGATGTTGCGCCAAACGGATACGATGCCAGACACGCTGGTCCCACCAGGTAAAGAAGAAACGACTAGGCCGCCCGTTACTAGTAGAAAAATTTTCTTCGGTCCGTGAACCAAGGGAGCCACAATGATAAGAAAAGTGCGAGGCTGCCGTGGAATCGTTCAATGAATCCGCAATGAATCACAGGCGGGAAGATAGCATGAGGTGCTGACGGTCGAGGTACATAGCAAGGCAAGTCCGGGGATGGCGGATACGAGTGACCGTTGGAAGAGACAGACCCAACCGAAAGGAGAGTCCGGCCAAGTAATGGAGCCAAGTGGATGCAATCGTCAATGTCAACAAATAAAATTGATGGCAATTCTGCCGACGAGTGGATATTTGGGTTTTGTTTGCTTGCTGGCCTGGGCTGCCTGCGCGATTGCTGTATTTTGTTGTGTTTATTATTCGGGATGTATCAAGAAACGACGGGTGATCCTTATGGTCCTATTGTCGTTGGTTTCCTGGCTATCCCGACAAAGCAAACCCGGGTCCAGTGACTAAATAGATGGCTGGGCGGGCAGGCGGGCTAGGTAATCAAGCTGAAGGATTGCGACACGGGCCGGTCAAACAATCGTGCTTCCTTTGCCTTGGTGTACAAGGTTTGTACGCCAGTGGGATATATAAGTACGAATAGTAGTAGACAGATGACCGGAAGAAGATGTTCCTTTCAGCAGTTTCGTTTCGACTGGAGATGCGTGCCATCAATCTTGCAAGGAAAAGAAGGAGGCGAGGAAACTTGCATCAGGGTTCAGACTGACGACATTGAGACAGGAAACCAGGCGAGGGCGGAATCAGAGGTTATATGTATGTAGGTCCCCTGCCTGGGTGAGTCTCTCTAGTCATATTCCGGCACACCAACGGGAAAAGAAAGTTGGGATGAATGTGAGTAAGAGCAGTAGGTAAATGGAATGGTGCAACAACCCCCGCTTACACGCTTACATTGATTGCACCGCTTATCACCGTCACCATCACCACCACCCACATCCACCCGTAGAGGGGGTGGATGACCACCACCACGATCCAGAATACCAACCCAGAACAGCCCTAAAGCACCCCAGCTCTGGCTCCGAGCCTCTCCATTCGCTGAAGCCCATGTGGTCAACAGCCTTGAAGCGCCGAATGGAATGCGAGTGTTCAGGCTCAGGTTCAGGTTCACACCCTCGCACCAACCTCCTACCCAGACAGTCTATACACATTGGCGATTCACATCCAACCGTGAATCACCGTGGGTGGTGGGTTCTTCCTTCTCATCCATCGCCCATCACAGGCTAAGGTATATCGCTCGGCGCCTCTACGTGAACACATGAGGTATATGGCAGCTATTAAGTGCGGCTCTGGCTGGTGATGACACCGCGCATTGACATTCCCCCCATCATGGCCAACTTGGGTGAAGGAACCTGCCAGCCTGCTCTGGCGAACATGCTGGGCGGGCATGGTTCGTTCGTCGCTCTAGTTGTACAGTAGCCGGTTGGTCATATGCGCCTGTATCTGCGGGGTAGTTATGGTGCATATTCATTAATTTGTTACAGTAACCTGCCATTTTCGATGATTCAATCCCACTTCGGCGAACTCCATCCATGTCTTGCATTGATCAGAAGGATCAGTGTTCAGATCTCTACCTACTGTGTCTCACTCATCGTGACTATGTAGACATGTTAACCAGTGCCACGTCCGAAGATGGCGTTGGCTTTCTAGGGATACAAGCTGATGTAATGCTTACGGAGAGTGATGCAGCGCCCCTTGGTCTTGGTTTTGTCAGCCGGCAGGTTCTACCACGGATATAGCCACTGACACCAACACGGCCCGGGTGGTGCTCTTTGGTAAGAGTCAGGTACTCGTCAAGAGCAACCATTCGCCATAACGCGTAACGTAGGCCAGATGCCTGCCTGGTGAATCTGATCCGACACGGCGTAGAATCATTCGAGATCATCGCCATCAGCTGCGGCCTCATATCGGCCTCGTTTGGGATCAATCTCTATGCTTGGAATGCCTCCCAAATGGGGCTTCATCTTCCTCAGTTCGGCAGCAACAGCGCCACACTACTCGAAGCCCCGCTGCTGCTCCGGACAGGACCATAGCGGCCACACTTTACGTCACTCCAAACTTCATCACTGAGGGCTAGTCACAATTTTCATTCGTCACCGATGAACTCTGCATTATTGTTTATTTACCCGAGTCCACCAAGATAAGTAGGTCATACATAATAACACAGCAGTTCCATGATATCCCCCATAAATCGGGGATTAACTAATGCAGAGTGCGGCTATGGGGGACCCTTTACGCTTGTCTCGTTGTGACATGGCTCCCGTAGTGCACCTGGCGGGCGCCACCGTCCAGAGCCTTTCGACCTAATTGCACCGCTGCATTCTGGCATGGCTCTCGATATGCTCCATACAGTACAGGGCGAACTGTCGGTCATATGCTAGATCCTCCTGCAACGCTGCACCTCACGATGCAATTCTTCTCTACGCCCACTGCTACGGGTCGATGCAGTGCCGTGCAATCCATGCAGCCACGCTTCCGTAGCGCCCACTGCGAACTCGCTTGCTGCTTTCCGAGTGGAGCCCAAACATTGCAATCCTGCACACCTTCCTCCCTCACCTTGGACGGCTCGACTCCCCGGGCTGGGGCCAACTCGCCTGGGAGCCCCCCTGTAACGCTGACTTAGTTCTGTCGGTGCGGCACGCCTCCAATCCACCTGTTCATTTTAATATGAAAAATTTTCTCGATATCCCTTTTCATTTCTCTTGTTCTCGTATATTGCGATGCTAGGGTGTGGTTGATGCTTTCGCGGCCTCCCGCCCTCCGCCCTCCTTTGTGTGCAGGGCCCGGTCGGTGTCGTCTTCGCCTCAGCAGGAGTGAGTCATGGAGTGCAAGAGAGGAGGAGAGAGGGAAAAAGGGCCACCATGTATGGTTATGCCATGCTGCCCAACAGGCGTGGATCAGAGCAGTGCCGTGGTTTGAGTGGACGAAGTCTGGTGCAGAGCAAGCCCTAGCAAGGTCTCTTTGCAGCTGGTCCGGATTCCTATTGGAAGCAATTGGGAATGCTCGCCGCCTTTCACGGCCATGCAAATTGCCAGAGCCACAGGAGTCCTCGTAACGGGGGCCGCTAACCAACCCTTTGCACCAGTCAATTACGACGTAACGACGGCCAGCTCCGCTTGTGCGGCCTGTCAACAAAAAACAAGCACCAAAAATAGTGAATATCACCAGACAATCTTGCAACCAGCTGGACTCCTTGAATCCTTGAGATTTTCCCGTTCCTTCATTCGGCCTGCTGCTGCGCTCACCGACTCTTCCCTTCTGGCATTTATGCTATGAGTGACAGATAAGGCATCGCGGTCGGCGGTGCATTTATTCAGAGTCAACATTCATGCCTTATGTACCTACACCTACTTGCCCTGCGTGCCCTGTTGTTTGAGAACCGGGCCTATGACCCGACCCTGGCCATGGAGGGCTAGAACAGGCCCGTGACGTACAATAATAGCCTGGACACGACTTGTCAAGAGCTACATTTCAATATGTATTTTATCGCGGGATGGGAGCGAGTGCTTCTTTTTCATCTATGTACACAGGTATGCAAAACAAACGCGGCACATGCATTAGAAACAAAGAAGACGAAAATCCCACCCCGTGCAGAAGAAAGCAATGCGTTTCGATCTTTGCTTCTGCGGCTTGCGGTGACGGGAAGTAGGAAGCAATATTGGTCAGGAACGTACGAATTTGTGTGGCATGGTGGAAATGATGCGCCGCTATAATGCCGGTCCTCCAGGACCACACACCACCCATACCGAGGAGAAAATAACAAAGCACCAATAGCAGCTGCTGTCACGTTGGGAGAATTGATAATAGCTTCAGCCGTCACTTCAATGCTGGCTGGCCTACGTAGCTGCTGCTTCCCACCATGCGGAGGATGATGCTCACCTGTCCACCCAACAGAGCGGCACTTGTCGTCCTAGTGGTCCATTGCCTGGGACAATTCATAAGTCATACGGATCAGTAGGGCTTGGTCGGGTTGACGGATATCGAATCGCAGGGCCAGAATTTTGGGCGTTGAGCGACAATTTTCCTGAAAGCCCCTCATTCACTGCTGATCGGGTTGCGACAACTCAGAGAGAGGAGACTGACTGTGCAGTGTGCAGGCTGCCTCTGGGGCTCCTCCCTCTACAGTGTGTGGATTGGGGGCCACCAAGCAGGAAAAGATGACGAAACAGGTGTCGATCTATGATATTTTCTTGACTTCTTCATTTTCCAATAAGGGATATCTTAGCTTACGTCGTCTCGCGTCGCAATCCAGCTGAATGCGAAACGTACAATATCCAATAAGTCAGTCCAGAATGCGATGGTCAAAATAAGTGGGAGGGATTCAAATTGCATGTCGCGCGAATGGTTCGCTCGCGGGGTTCTGGGATAATTCTTTTGGAAAACTTTTAGGGCTCACCTTTGACGATGCGATCCGAATCTGATTGGATAGTCGTCGTTGCTGACCCAAGCGCCTGGGTATGGGTCTCGGGTCCGCTTGGTGATGCAAAAAAGGAGGGACCTTGCGGCGACAAAGCGCGGGAAAGACAGAAGAAAAGGAAGGAAAAAAAAGCAATGGGTAGGAACAAGGGTTACTAGGCCCGAACCGGGTGGTGTGGCTCAGCTTTAAAAGGGGCCCGCTCTTGTCCGCTTTCCCACGTTCCCACAAGCCACTAACCTAGTAGCCACGATCTAAGGTTAGGTAGGATAATTCTGATTCTGTCTGACTGCCTTTGCTGTTGAAGCCACCCCTGTCCCTGGCACGTGAAATCTTGGGCAAATCGCCACCCACCTTTCCCTTCTCGCGCTTCTTTTGCATTGGTCCAGAAGCATTGTCCTCGGTTTCCCGAAGGTTGCCTTTTGTGGTGCCTTACTGGCAATTCCGTGGGGGATGGATGGATTAGTCAAATAGGATATCTCCACGACAAGCAGACAAGGTCATCATCACCCGGCTGCAGGTTCAATCATATCATGCATCATGATATATGGTCTTGCGTCATATTTATTTTTCGCCTGCTTGTCTCATTACCGAGCGCGTGGATCTCTCGCCTGTCCTTTTTTTGGCATTCTCAATTCTCATCAATCATCAATCTTTCTTTCTGGTCGCACACTCTCTCGCTATCACCTTCAATTCCATTCGTGGACTTTAGGTGCCCCTTACTATGTTCGGAGTTTAATTGCCACCTGTGGTTCCTGTCCCGTTCGTCCCGGAAGTTCGCTACTGTATCCGTAATCGAGCCCTGTTCCCAGGCGAAGCGGCGTCCGCGCAATCTAGTGGTAACCTTAGGCGCTACGTACGAGTGCTAACAGCTTAGGCTGCCAAGAGGGTCGTCCGTCGTCGTCGTCGTTTCTTCGTCGTGACTCAAAACACTACTACCTTACCCATTGCAACCTGGGCCCCCAAACTGTGACTCGACTACCTACTTCGCCTCTCTCCCAACAATATCCCCGAAATTTGCTTAGTACGTTGGTTGGTTGGAAACCAAGAATATTTATTAGTCCAGGGGTCTTTTTCAAAACGAAACAGTAAATCAAGCGTTTACTGTATATGTGCTTGGCTTGCTTTTTAGTATGTGTGAAGAGTGCCGAAGGGCTCGTGCTGTCGCTGTCAAGGCGGTTTGGCAGTTTCAGCCTGGAAGAGTGTGACTCATCTTGTCACTTCTTCTCCCGCCTCACTCACGGACGTGTGAACATCGAGAACCGCCGCTAGCCCAATAACCTCTGAGGCAGGCATCGCCTTGCGACGACTGGCTCTGATCGGCTCTCTGTGCGCACGCTCTAATGTGTTAGCCCGAGGCTCCGTAGGCAGCAGCGTGACTAATGCGTCTTCGCTCCCTTGTGGGTGGTTGGGGAATAGGTAGTTGATAATTGTCGAACCAAACTGAAGAACGCATTGGCATCATATCCCTGGGTCGCTGATACTCTACCCCAACGGCAGAGCTGATGTGCCGCGGCTGCCTGTTATTGACTTGGCACAAGCCGCGGAGAGAAATAACGTCCAAGTCCCAACATCACGAATGGCGACTCGCGAATGCTCGTACAGCTATGGGATCGCACCATGGTGCATTGCTCGTCGGGACATGGTTTCCCGGTAGCTCGCGACAGGCTTTGATTCGCCTAACAGGACGTGTCCAGCCTCCCATCAGTAAGCTGTATATAGCAAGTGGCAGTTGAGTCATCGTCTACGAGCTCCATCTTACCCGTGAATCAAGTACCGGGAATATTGTGCTGCTAAGTGCCACTTTACCCCTGGGAGTAGTCGGAGTGCAGGTGTTGTCACCGGGTAGGGCATACATGAATGGCCACATCTGTTCTGATAAAGAGTGTATTACATTACCTAGCACGAGTACCCCTGGCCTCGAGTTAGAGGGTATGGAGGGACATTCATGGCATCAAACTCGTCTTCGTTGTCTCGTTGCATTTACTTTCACCTATCTGCATGTGACCAATGAACTCTCTTAGCTTACTGTGACTTCTAGGTATGGCAACCTGGACAGCGAGCCACGTACTCTAGAAAGAGGATGTCCTTAGGAGAAAGGGCCAGGGACTCATGGTTTTATTCAAGGAACTCGAAGATCAACTAGGGGTCTTGACTGAATGAAGTGGAAGGGAACGTGATTAGTTCGTGGTGTAAGAACGGTAAGTGTACATCTCAGCACCGTGTCCTGTCAGCCAACCCCTTGCTATATGTAGTGTCGCTGGCATCGATCACGGGCTCGGGGGTTAAGAGAAGGAGATGCTCCATCTTCTGATAATGATAGTCAAATAAACCCATTAGTATTGTCGGAACCTAGTTAGGGCAGCATATGTCATTGATTATTAAATAATTGTGAGTATCCATAGCGAGATGTATCGCGGCTGAAGGCAAGTGGAAGGTTCGAAAAGGGGGAGCGGTATCAACGTCGGGTGCTGCCTAGACACGGCCTAAGGCCCCTTCGGCTTCTCCTTATCAAAAACACGCTCATTCATTGGAGTCATCAGTCACCCAAACCTTTCAACTGGGCAACAACCTGCACCACTTGAAGAATGACTTGTATCAGCGCCAGGAGAATACCAAGCCCGCCAATGATCCAAACTGCCCAGAACGTTAGCCATGAGTCAGAGTCTCTCTTATCATCGAGAGAATGCAAGTTTGTGAGACGGGAGTTGGATCTGGAGCGGATGCCTTTGAACACTGAGTCCATTTTCAGGAGCTGGAGTTAGAACTTGCTACAATAAACCTCTAAGCTGGCGTCTCGTACCCAATGCTACTGAAAGCTCTCGTTGCATCGTAGATGTGATTTGTGTCATGGTATCTTCCCATAGAACGTATGTGACCACATGTTTACATGTCGATAAATGGAGTGTACGTGAGCTCAGTCCCTTGTCTATCGTGTTGGTCTCAATGCCGTTGGAAGTAGGTAGGCCACGCAAGGCTGTTTGGCGTACAATATGGTCTCCCACGGCGAGTACGGTCAACATGTGTCATTCTATCTAAAATCGACGGTTGGGATGTCAACCTAAGCAAGATTTTAGCGCATTGCTACAGTATCACCTCTCGTTGACCGTCCTGGCCTACGAATCCTCGAGGTTCCATACTGATAACGACCAGAGACTTCAATGTCGCGAGTAACCCGGCCACTGCTTCTATTTCGATTGAACCATTTGATATCAAGGAAGGATCCAAGATGCTGCTCAAGTAGGTTGGAATCCCCCAGGATGGATCGAATAGTCAAGGGTACGCGATAGCTATCTCTGAGGCATTCGGAGGATTACCTCTTGCGCTCAGTCAAATAGGTGGCTTTATTGCTCAACGAAGGGTCCGTTTGAGGGACTTCCCGAAGCTCTATGAGAAGAACTCGGCCAAGATAAACTCCAGGAAGACCATCAAGGATGACTACGAGCACACGCTGAGCACTGCCTGGGAGGTCTCCTTTGCGAAACTTCCTGAAGAAGCTACGAAGCTTTTGCACATGCTGATATTCTTCGATCCCGACTCGATCGACGAGGAAATATTCCTGGAGGGCTCTCAAAATGCCATTGACCTATCTGCAGACTTGGAGTTCTTGGCAGATGAGATGGAGTAAGTTCATTCGTCACTTACAGGTATGATATAAGGGGGCATGCTGACTTCCACAGTTTGGGTGACGCGGATCAGCCTTTGCTTCAAGCCGCCTTGATCAACAAGCCGACCGAACAGCCCATCATATCTGTACATCGCCTGATCCAGTCAGCTGCATTTCGCAGATTAGATTCAGTTGAACGACTGAAATACTCCGACGCAGCTGTGCAACTCCTTTCCTGGGGTTCCCAGACGCATGGAGCAAGGATGTAGGTCACCAGATCAAGGCTTGGATGAAGTGCGAGAAGTGTCTTCCTCACATTCACCATCTCTCCAAGTTGGTGAAGAAGCAGTCAATCAAGACCCCCAAGACCCAGCAATATGCCGAGCTCCTTTTACGGTGCAGCTGGAACGGCGCATGCCCCCATCTCAGTGTCTCTACGCCAGGCTAACATCTTAAGGTATCTCTACGAGCGTGAGATGTACGACGTGGCGGCCAATATTGTGGGCGTAGCCGTCGAAACGTTTGAAGATAAGACCACATTGGCCTATGCGAGCGCCATCGACTTGGCTGGGCTCATCGATCTGGATCTCTGTCGACCTGCGCTCGCCCTGAAGCCTTTTAAGGAAGCGCTCGAAAACCGCCGCCAAAAGCTCGGCTCTGACGACCCCTTTATTGCTTTCAGTCTCAATAACCTTGCCCTTGCATACACGGAGAGTGGCGATTTGGACGAGGCATACCGGCAGCACGAGAAGGCCATGAACATTAGGTTGCGTACTAAGGGCGATCGGATTGGCTATTCGTACATCAATATGGCGAGTCTGCTTCTGCGCATGGGCAAGCCCGAAGAGGCCGAGGAGATACTTGCAAGATGTCCTTCGCTCAAGGACTTCACTGACGACACGTTTTTGCAAACTGGTAACCCGCGCTTTTCCGGTGACATGGTTCTGCTTTCACGCATCCGACTCTGAGGCTGGCTTCTAAAGCACTCAGCTTTCATCAGAAGCTGCTTGGGAATCGCTTGAAGACTTGCGATTCCCTGTTCGATGTCGCTTCGATACTGCATCTGCAAGGCCACCAGGCTTCGGCCACGTAAATAGCTAGCTGTTCACTGAGTCTTGCCTTGATTTTCATTAGTCGTATTGTTACTGAACTTGCCACGCAGGGATCTGCTCAAGCAACTCGTCGATATAGCTGGATCATTGAATGAAGGCGAGGGCCAGCTAGCCCGTGCGCTATATAAGCTGCCTGTCTTGTACACGGAGAAGGGCAACAGCAGTGACGCAGGACTGTGCATGGAGAGGGCGTTAGAGATAAGAGGGCGGTTGAATCCAGCGCTGAAAGATGCCCCGTTCGACAACGAGTCGTTCAGCAAACTCACGCTATGGATGTTGTAGTGAAGGCTTGGTAAAGTAAGTATATGCATATATTAACAAGCTTTAAAAATAGCAATATATAATTAAATAATGTATCTTAATTTCTAATATAGAGTGTACATATATATACTTATATAATGGTATTGTAGCGGAATAAGTAGTTGTTATCGCAGAGGAGACTGGTCCAGCATCAAGTCCCTTTCAGTGGCATAGCACTAAGTACCTAAGTAAAAGGAAAAGCTAGGCGCCGTTAAACCACATGCCCCGCGCAACAGTCACTGTTCCTGAAGCTAATGCCCTGAAGCTAGAGCGCCCCGTCCCGTCTTAACCACTGCAACGTTGGATCTCAAGACACCATCCGCCCTCATGTGCCCTACAACTGCTATGTACTGACGGGTAATGTAAGAGATGCGGAGAGAGCGGAGGGATTGCCACACACACGCACTGAGCCAAACACCAAATGCATCATGATTGAAGTGTGGGGGGAATCTCCATTTGGAGGGAAAGAAAGGACCCAGGACCCCCCAAAGACCTTGGCAATATTTTATCGATTGGTGCCATTACGTGTCGGCGATCGGAAAACGGCAAACCGGCATCTCCATGGATCCGAATGCGTGCTTGACAAGACATCGCATCGATCCTATGTACCCGCCATGCAATCCCGAAGCCAACCAGCCAACTTCACCTTGGCTCATTGACATTCTTCTGTCAGTTTACCAGTTTAGCCCAAGAAAGTAACGCCCAAGAAGGCGGCAATTCATCCATCATGCAGTTCGGAGCGACATTGGGGGAGGCATGTGCCACTTTCGCCATCACCAACATCGACGACCTCTTCGTGCTGATCACCTTCTTCGCCGAAGCCACCACCAGCAAAACCATATCGCCCCTCAAGATCGTCCTGGGCCAGTACATTGGCTTCACCGTCATCGTCGCCATTAGTATGATCGGCTTTGGCGTCTCGCTCGTCTTGCCTCCCGAGCCCATTGGATTTCTGGGCCTTCTCCCTATCCTCCTCGGCATCTGGAAGTTCACTAACCTGTTCCTCCCGGAGACCGAGGAGCCAACCGAGATCACCACCGCGGCTGCTGTCAGGGGCGTCCTAAAAGTGGCCCTCGTCACGCTCATGAACGGCGGTGACAACATCGGCACTTACATCCCCCTGTTTGCCCAAGTCGAGCGGTCTGCCATTGCCATCTACGTCATCACATACTACATCCTGCTCGGCCTGCTGTGTCTAGCGGCGTGGTTGGTCATGAGGCAAAGGCACGTTCTCGCCATGGTGCAGAAGTACGTCGACTATGTGATCCCCTTGCTCTACACGGGCCTCGGCATCTTCATCATCGCCAAGTCGGACTGCTATCCCTGGACCATCGAGCAGATCAACGAGTCAACCGGCTCCAATCCGGGCCAGGGAACCATGGCCGGTGTGACGACCTTCATTCTCCTGGCGGCGACGTGTGCCATGGCGTGGTATACGGTCGCGAAAAGGAGAACCCATGCACCGGCCCAGGAGGATACCCTTGCGACCACGACGGACGATGCATCCAGTAGATTAAGTGCAGATCAGGCGACGCAGCCAGCAGCTCGCGGTTAATCGGTCATAACTATGTGCACTTCAATAGGACACGTTCGTTTAGGATTGCGCAGAACGATAAGAGCCGGACTCTTAGGCCACACCTTCATGTCTCTATATCATAGTGTGCTGCTCAGACGATAACCATGGCTTCTTTCCAAAGCTTACCGGCGCCACTCGGAGTCGGAACTATATAACAATGGAGTTATCTTAACCACTACACGACCGATAGATATCGTTGACAGTTCATGACATTACCCGTGCAGGGTTCAGTCTCCGTTAAACTGGCTTGTGTGATCCCCCTTTCCTAGCATAGTCTCCCAGACGGCAGGTATATGGACCGCTAGCGCAGAGTCCTCCTTCGACGTGCGCTCAGGCGTGGGAACTGTGTTGGTTACAGCAACGCTTTTGCCAGAAACGTGACATATGGTCAGTTCCAGAGAATCGAGGCCGCCGACAACAAGCACCTTCGATGTCGTGCAACCCGCCAGCTGATCAAGGAAGTCGTTAAGCACCAACGAATTGGCGGATCACGGTGTCATAGATGGTCCTCAAGACTGCAAGTCTGTGGCAAACATGGAGGACAGATCAGCGAGTAATCATCAGGTTTTCAGGTGCAGTGTTTTCAGGGGTTATTGGAATGGCTGCCACAAACTCCACCCTTGATACGGTGTTGAGATGCATCTGGTAGCAGTGCCGTCAGGTTCAGAGGAACACTTCTGAAAAACGTATCCGGCTCTTGGTTCATTTGGAGAAGTGCCTCTAGAGTGGTTATAGACCCCATTCATAGACCCCATACTAGAAAAATTAGAACTTGGCCGTACTGGTCGCTTACCACGAGTGACGCTTTCTTCATCTCCTTCGATGCAGATGTGAATGGACAATGACTAGTCGCCCCTTCGTAAAGTGGCAGTGATTTATTGTCTCTTTGATTGTTGCTGGTAGACACCTAACCCGCCATTTTAGTCAAGTGCAATACTGGATGTTGCAAGATCGTAGCTAAACGTTTCTATCAGCCCAGCTTTCAATGATACCCTCCACGCTTGCGGGATACTGTTTCAGGATGATTTGGCCGTCCCCAAGGAAAGTGTTCGCCTGCGCGTGAGGTCTTCGTAGTACTCCCGACAGGCTTGCACATCAGCAGTGCACCGGTACATGTGAAGTCGCAGTAACATTTGACCAAGTGCTGGCTTTCCATGGCTGATTATCTTGGTTCTGTCGACTCTCACACGCAGCGCTTTGCTCTCGGCGTCATGATGTACCATGACGCATCCGCCGCCTTCTGTGAGGAGACATTTCAACATTGCAAAATGTGCCTGTATCTTGTTAGCTGGCCATGTCTGCTTGGCTTGACCGAGTCTCTGGGGGCTTAAGTAACTCACTCGACTGTGTGACTGGCCACATTTCTGCAGGATACGTTAGAGGCGGATACCTGTGTCGGGCAGTTGGAAAGACTCACCATGCTGTCGACATTGAAGTTGGCAAGGCCACGCAGCCCATCGACCCCAAGCTGCTGGTAAAGATTATAGGTAACTATTCGACATTTGGTTGTCAGTTTCTTCAACTCCAATAAGGCTCGGAGGTGCATACCATCACTAGCCTTGACCTCTGTGGTCTCCGTGAAGCCAAACAATACCAAGAGCTCCTGGTCGTCCATGAGATAAGCACCTACCAACTCGGCCCTGCACTCATCCACCGTCGTTGCTAAGTCACCGAATTGGCCAGTCCAAGTTTGGCCCGGTCTGTACCATGACCGAATCGGTTCTCCAGTAAGAGGGTCGAGAGGCGGGTTGGCAGAGTCAAAGTTGTACTGGCCAGGCGGTTGCTCGACCATCATCTTCCCTGTGCCATGACCGAGTAGCTCGTGGAGTACAACCCACCAGTAGTACGCTGAATGCTTGTGCTTCATGAATGCAGGGAGTTCGTCTGGGTCAATAAAGGGCCACGGAGCAGCGGTGCTTCCAGCGGCCATGCGATTGGCAATGATGACATTTTTGAACTCAACATCTTGCCGAATATCATTATACTATCCCGGTGCGTTAGAAACCAGCTCGTCACATGAAAGGACAGGATGGGAGAGATTACGTTGGGAAGATGATGCTGGAGCAGTAGGCGAGACCTGATGCGCCATATTAGTAACTGCTCTTGAAGGAGATAGGTGTCCTAAACATACTATGAATGCTTGAGAAGTCTGGAGGCTCAAACAGAGTCTTCTCGAATACGCCTTTTCCGTCGTTCTCTGCACTTGCCCAAGGCAAACGACATATGAACTTGTCGGAATTCTCCACCAATCGAGTGAGCAGCTTGGTCTCAAGTGGATCAGCAAGAGCTACAAGGCCTTCATACTCAGCGCGCACGCCATGAGGGTCGCGGTACGGCTCGACGAAGCCAAATATGTTTTCGACCTTCGGCGCCTGGTCAGAGATCCAGGTTCGCTGTGAGTCTCAATAGGATTCTAAACTGCCAGTGCGGAAGCTTTCAATATAATCGGCGAGAAACTTTCGCTGGGTGTCGTTCGCGGCGTGCTCGGCAGCTTTCTGGAGGTTCTCGCATATCTTCTCCAGGTCCGCTGCGTGATCTCCTTTGAGAAGCTTCACGACAGGCAAGGAGTTGGTGCCCTCAAGCTGGAGAACAGACTCTCCTGGAAGAATCGAGGCCTGGAGGATCTCGAGAGTGCCGTCTTCGGCTTTACGTAGTCACGTGTTCTCTGGGTAAACTTGCTGCGCATCCATGTATTTGGCGACATAATCCGCATCGTCCCTTGTGACTGCTAGTTGCCCTGGGTAGTAACTGCTCTGTGCCCTTTCGCTTGGAAAGCCTAGACTGAATGGCGGGATAGCAAAGATCGAGTCCTTGAACTCGGTGTATAGGGCCGTCAATCTTGAGGACCTGGCGGCAAGGGCTTCCAAAGCATCTCGACTTAGTCTGGGGATGAACTTCTGATCACCTGAGCCCTAACTTCACTTCAGCATTAAACAAGTTGGTGTACCGGGTGTCGTACGTAGTAATTTCCAATATTGGAAAGGAATGTAGCAGCATATTCCAGGAAGCTGGTCATGTCTTGACCTGTTATGGTGCCTTGGTCTACAATTGACGACCAGTTCCCATCGCACGACTGATATAAGGCAAGGATGAAGTCGAAGATAGGTAGTGATTCAGGGGAAACCTGCCGCAAGATGATACGGGTACCTGACCATGCAGCTCTGTGCCATTCTCATCAGCTATGAGCGTATATAGAAGGGGAAGGACCACCAGACCACGCACCTTGCCATGTGATGGCTGTAGTGCTTCTCCTGATCGGACAGGCCGTTGAACAAGGGCGCAATTTCTAGCCTGTATACCTGAGGTAACGCCATGGCTTGCGATGGCAGATTGAGATTCAGAATATAGAACCAGGGAGTGACTGAAATATAAGTTAGCTACATGTATTTAATATGTCGATTTTGTGATGATCTGGCGCTGTGTTGGGTCTGGTAATGGGAGGGATGCGAACGGTAAGGTAAGGTGGGTGGTGTGGTCGCCACAATTGCATCCATCCTCCATCCTGCAGGGGTTGGGGGATCCTGTCCTACGCCTACTGCCTACCTCAGTGATCACCACCTGCATGCCAACTCAATCTAGCCCCTTCAGGTAATGAGTATATTCCTCGAATGACCGACTCAAGGCCTCTAAATGCGAGGTGATTCGAAAATAGGAGGGGAAGGCTTCAATGTGACACCGAAGACGGCGCAGAAGCAACAACTCGTGACAAGGTGAATGAAGAGACATCACAGATCTCGTGGGAAATGGAGATACGCTTTGGGCGGAAGGCGCTGGGGAAGGTAGGAACAGATGACCTTCAGTTCCCAAAGCACCGATTTTATTGTTTGAAAAGCAACATTATCGACCAGCACGCTTGGGTATATTTGAATAAGGATGCCAAAAACGCCTGTCGGGCCATGCCGACTCGAGTTCCCCCCAAAGCCAGCCAGCCAATTTATACATAGAACTCGTAAATAGAGATAGTCCATACCTCTCGCTCTCTCTCTCACCCTCACGCCCCTTTTTCAGTCTAGTATGGCAGAGCCAGTACTGTATTCACCAACTCTTAGCATCATGCTACATTGTAACCAGGGCTCCAGCCAAGCCAGCCAAGAACAGCATAGCAGCGCTCCCCGCGACACCCGCACCGGTACCAATAGGTGCCGCACCCGCCGTAACCGGCAAAGCCCCGGGGGGTGCGGTAGGGCCCAGAGGCGCCCCAGTAGCCGTGCCCGCCTTCCCTCCCGCTAGGACGTTGGTGGTAGCGTTGAGACCGGCGTTGACAGCGGGGATGCCGGCGCCTCCCGTGGCGAGGGCAGGCGGGGCCGTGACCAGGGCGCCCGCGGCGGGCGTCACCGTCTTGAGGGTCGTGACGGTGTGCTTGTTGGTGACGGTCGCAGCGAACGAGCCCGCAGCGGCTCCGGCCGCGCCACCGCCAAGCTCGATGATGATCGTGTTGGTCTTGCCCTGCGGCACGCTGACCGAGACGACGTCGTGCTTCCAGAGCGGTTTCGGCGGGGAACCTCCTGGCCCTGGCGACCTGCGCTCCGCGGCCGCGACTCCCACGGGCGGGGACGCACCGGGCGAGAATCTGCGCACTTGGCGGTCATGAGCGACTATGGCTTGGTTTCCGAACTGTTCGTGGTGGTTGGGGTTAGCATGTATGAAGGAGGCAAGAGACGTATGCTACGACTCGAGTAGGGTTGCCAGCGGCCAGCGTCGATCACTTACTGTAGCCTCCGTCGACACAGCCATGATGGCCAAGGCGGATATTAATGAAGACTTCATGGTTGTGATGTAGATCTGGAGTATGGCGAAAGAAGGCCCGGCTTCCGATGTGAATAGAAACGAATAGAAACGGCCGCAGTAGCCTGTACCCGCGTGCTGGATTAAAAATCTCGTAGCCTCTAGGGCGAGTTCCTCCTGGGTAAGAATTTATAGAAAGAGAGAGAATGAGAATGAGAATGGAAGTGAGAGTGACACCTGTAATCTACACACACATTAATCCTACACAAACAATAGTGCAAAGAGCGAGAAGGGGTTTCTTTTTGGGAAACAAGCCTCGAGACGGGATCTACCAGCTTCTTATTCTACATGCATTCGGTCCATCTCTGCGGCAGAAACACCACAGTCCCTGAGTAGGTATAGGCAGGTATACCAACTGTCTGGCGCAAACGCGCGTTGAAACTTGTGATACGGCCCTGGAATAACACAGCCTCATTTCGGATGTGAGGGTCCCAAACACGCAGGCTAGAACGGGGAGCCCATGGCGATCTCTCGGCGGACAGATCAAATCGTCACCATCGAACATCTGCTGGAACCAGATCGGCCACATATGTACACACAGCGGGACGCAGGACTAGGCGGCCTTGGGAGCTTCCACCGCTAGGCAGGCAACGCTCAAACTCGGGATGAGAGCCCCGGTCAGACTATTGTGCTGAGCTATTGCAAATACTAGAACGGGGAATCAATGCATGAAGTGGATTGCCAGCCGGAACCTGCAAAAGCTTCTATTCCCCAGGAGCGCAGAGGAAGCACGACCGGAGATCTCCCCATAACTCTAAATATCCTGAGCAAATGACTGTGTAAGAATTGGTGTTGCATTATGTGATGTGCTGTTGGATAAGCGTGGCTGAGCTTAATTGTCGAGATCAGATGAAACCGGTGGCGCGGGAGCAACGTTTGGCGCAAAGTTGCGACAAAACTGTCAGACGATTTTCCGGTCTGAAACAGTAATCTGCAAGAGCATCTGGATTCTGGACCCCCAGAGAATAGACATTGAGGATCACTCTTCGAAATCGGATGACGCCATGATACAGGTATGTAGTTAATTGCATTTGCTGCCGGTCTCGGTTTTCAAGATCGTCGAAGGGTTTATCGACGAGTATGACGGGCTTGCTGGATGCGCATGCTGGAGACTGCAACTATGCGCTCTACATACATTCATACGTGTATGCATGCAGACATATCGTCCTTCACACCGATTTTGCAATTGTGTGATTTAGTCTACATGAGTCGACCAATGTCGATGAGTTTCGGATCCGGGTCCAGTATCCAACAAGCGTGCAACTTTCTGCGTCTCAGGTAGCGGCGTCCACAACCCTTCCTAAGCCGGCCGCGTCTCTATGTTTGGTACTTCTCCGGCCTCTTTCCAGATCTGTCGCGACTTCATCTCGAAAGGAATGCCCAGGCACAAAGACGTCCACAAGGTTATCCCAAAAACCGAGATCGTAGAGATTTTCGACGTCCCTCAGATGCCATACGCGCTCCCATTCGCCATCACCCGGGCCGCTCGAAGCATGCGGCGGAGTGCCATCTTCGGTCCTGACCAGCGCCTGCACGCTCTCGACAGGCCAGCGTGTCCAGCTCGGCTCATGGCTGGGGTTGCGGGGGCGCCTTCGCGGGTCTATCGAGCGCTTGAAGGCAAATCCATCGTCCATCTCTGCTTTCCAGTCTTGCCACTTCATTGACTCATTCGTAGTTGTGCCACAGTAGATCAGGTAGAACTGGTAAGTAAGCAAACCCCAAACCAGCGGCGTTGTCAAAAGCGCCAACATGGTGACAGAGCCTAGGCCGACGTCATCTTGGATTCCGAAGGTCAACAATATGAGATAATCGTGCCAGGTAAAAGAGCTAGGTTTCCAAAGATGCCAGCTCGGATGTCGACTCCGAACATTGGCAGATATCAGGCCAAGACCGAGGTATGCTCCGTATGACGTGAGGATCGCCGTCGAGAGAAGCAGGAGAATGAAGTAGGCTTGGTTACCGTATCCCACACAGTTGTTGATGAAGACGCAGTGGTGGTCCATCTTGGCCACGCACCGGTTGCAGACGGCGCAGTGCTTGGAACGAGGCGGCTTGAGGATGTTGCAAGTGCGACACATGTGCCCAGGATGGAATAGTGCGAAGTCATAGGGATATTGGCTCATATAATGAGCATGGTTGGCTGGCGTGACCACGCCTGGGTCTCGGAAGGCGGAGAGGTAGAGAAACCAATATGGCGCAGCGATGGATATCGCACTGAATATCTTGTGAACAGTAGGTAGCTGTGGCCATGCTCCTGGGAGGTACATATACTCGCCCACGGAAAGCAGTAAAACGAAGAATATCAGAATAGTAGGATGTCGGCCGTAGAATGTAGCATGGCCGAAGCTAGAGAGGGATGCTGCAATTCGCCCCGACGTAAAACGCCTATCAAGGAACAGGAAGGCATTGGGTATATGCACCAACAAAGCTCGATGAAGCCATGCCACCGGCGTGCGGCTGTTCTTCAGTCAGCAACTTTGATCTGGGCGCTGTTGATCTCTGGCAAAAGCAGGAACCGGAACCAGGCACTTACCGCAATGCCGGTATCCGGCCGAAAAAGGCGACAAATGTCAAAAAGGAAATTGTGAGAACAACTGCGGCAATTTTTGCAATGACACCCATCATGAAATATATATATCATGAACTCGCTCAATATAATCAGGTTCTTCGCTTACTTCGCAGGCGCCGCCAATTACAAAATGCCGATGCCGTTGATCATACAATTATGAATGAAAGAGAAAAAAACGGAAATAGAAAAGATCGATATCCATTTAAGACATGAATGTACAGCAAGGCCCCCGACTGTTGATATTTCAGGCTGCAGTCAATTTACTGGCTGGCAAAACTCATTGCCTGTTATACACAGTCAAAGAGAAGAAATAGCCAGATTCAACCCGAGGTAAATGGTCGTCATTCAGATCGAGAGCAGCCTGTCACGCCTGTCAGGCTTTGTCGAATGGTGATTGATGGTGATGGTGTAGCGGAAGTGGCATCCAGCTTAGGCGACATGGAATAGCTGGAATAGCGTACCTGGCCTGAACAGAGAGGGCTTGTAAGGCTGCAGATTGTGGCTGTGCCACACCCATTCAACACTCAACCACTACAATTCCACCACCCATCACTTGGCCCTGCCACGTGCGAGCGTGCGAGCCTTTGGTAGTGCACGCGATGCCGCATCACGCGTCGCCATCAAGCCTGTCCCACACTCACAAGACCCGAGGTGATGCCAAGAACATGTCTGCAATTGTCGCTCAAAATATGTAAAGACCTGTTCCCTGATGGATTTCCTTCGAGCTTTCTCTGCCAGATTCCCGCGCGTGCTTTGGTCACCTTGAGTCACCTTTTACTCACTCTTGCCAGAGCTTTGTTGAGACCTAAAATCACACCCAGGCTTCATCGTTTGAATTGCCCCAACCTTACCATTCTTAACCCCGACTTCAACTCCAAGCTCATGCAACGAAACCCAAAATAGACCATCGCGTCTGCATCGTCTGCATCCACTCGTGTGCCCAAGGCAACATTCAATGAAACCGCAACCCAGTGAATTTGATACACAGTACAATACCATCGCCAACGCCTCGGGCTAGCAAATGTCGGCTCATATTGTCTACGCCGGAGCTGTGCCCGGCCAGGAGGGCACATTATTTCAAGGCTACAAATTTTGGATCGCTAAAACAACGCCAACCCGCAGAACATGGGCCGATTACATCAACGTAACTTACTCTACAAATGTTGCTGTTGCTGGCTTGGTCGACGCTAACCTTTCCCTAGGGTAACGGCGGCCAAGTGGTTCCTCAGGAGAAGGATGCCAATTACATGATTGCCGATCATAGAATTACGAAAAACTCACCACCAGGATCATACTCTTGGAAATGGATCGAGGACTCGGTCAAGAAAGGAGAGCTGCTGGAGGCTGATGCGTACCTCATTAGCGACAAAGCCGAACCTGGGAAGCAGGCACCCACCAAAGGCACCAAGGGCACCAAAGGCACCAGAACCCCCTTTACCGGCGAAGATGACCGCGTCCTCAAGGAACATGTGCTGGAATGCGAACGACAGGGCCTTTCCGCTCATGGTAACAAAGTCTACCAGAAGTTGGCAGAAAAGGTTTGTCAGCTCCATCATTGACATAGTGCGTGCTCATGCTGATGGAGGTCAGAACCCTCGACACACATTTCAGTCTTGGAGGGATCGCTGGATTAAAAAAGTGCAAGGGGAAGTATCTCATGATGATTCGGGCGCTCATCTTGTAGAAGAACATGCGCCAATAGCTGGCCACCAGGCTACTGCCGCATCTTCGCGGTTGCTGCCTCGACCACCACCAGCGCCGGCCAAGAAGGAGAAGAAAGCGAGGCTGAAGTTCACTGATGAAGAAGACAGGCAGCTCAGGGAATATGTCCTAGAGCGCACAGCGGTGACCGGGCACGATCGAGGTAAAAAGATCTATGTGGAGTACGCCGAAGATGTATGTGGTACCCTTACTGCTCGTTTTCCACCTTGCTGACAAGCTCCTAGTTTCCTCAGCATACCTGGCAGTCTTACAAGGATCGTTTCATTAAGTATCTCGATCCAGCCTTGGACAAGGGTCAGGCTGAGGAGGAAGAACAAGAAGATAAGGAGGAGGGAGTACTGCCACGAGCAAGGAGCAGCACGAGTAAGACCAATGCTACCCAAGGCTTTAGGGATGAGCGTCCAAATGCAGCCCAGGAGATCGCAAAGGAGACACCAAAGTCTGTGACAAGGGAGCCAGATGTAGCGGTGGACAAGCCAGAGTCGTCGAAAGGTGACATGCGTAACACCAAGCAACGACAAGAGCTCTCGGCGTCTGTATCCCCTGGACAATCGAGCAAATCGCCGCAAGATGGAAAAAACATCGAGACCCAAGAGGAAGTTGATTACCAACTCGATGATGAGATCGCACACGAAGACCCTCAGCATGCACCGGCATTGGCTGCTGGCCGCAACGACCAACCACTACCGTCTGAAGCCGGTGATTATGATGGGCCATTCCCTCAATCCAGAGAGCAGTTTTACCAAGACTATCGAGGCTTTCTCGAAGCTTCTGGGATACGACCAAACTACTGGCCAACAGTCCGAGGTCAAACTTTTGACCTTTGGGATTTGTGGCAGCATGCCGTTTCTCAAAAGGTCGATCCTACTGAGCGAGACTGGACGCAAGTCGCGGAAAAGCTTGATATTGATTGGGTTGTGCATCCCGGCGTTGAGGGTGACCTCCGAGCCATCTATGAGAACCATCTAGCTGTGTTTGAAGAAAGCTTGGTTGACTTTGAACTGTACGAAAGCGACGACTCAGAAGGAGACGAAGACATGCCTGACGAGGCAACTGACGTAGTTAGCGTCAGTGAAGCAGGAGGCAAAAACTCGGAAGCACCGTTCGACTCTTCACCTCCGCGCCAACCCTCACTTAAGCGCACACACGAAGACGCCCTATTAACAGATCAGTTATATCGAGAATCGTCTGGCAAGCGACAAAGGATCCATAGGGATAGCGAGATTCCCTCAACCCCGGACACCAAGAATGGTACAAAACATCTACGCCGCCCTGTCAGTGCAGCTGTCTCCCCCAGTGACCGAAGAATGTCGACACTGCCCAAGTCCTCGCGGGCACGACCAAGCGCCCAAAAGGGTCCGGAATCCTCATCCCACGATGACCGGATGATCATCAACAGCACAAAAGTGCCCTCGGAGGAGGTTGTGGTCGAGCCTGAGACCCAGGACTTCCAATATGACCCCGAAACACAGAATTTTGGTTTCGATATGGAGATTGACGACATTCAGGAAGAGTCGCAGGCCAATATGACACCCTCACAGCAGCTTCATCATGAATCATCGCCCGTCAAATCTGTCCGTCGCACCTTGGCAGAACCAAGCACACCAACGCCAAAACGGAAAGCTAAACGCTCGCCTTTCCTCAATACTTCTGACGAGGAGCATGAGCAGCCTACACCCAAGGCCCGTTTTGGAAAGGGCAAGAACCCCCTTTTGTCCGACTCGGAGAAGAACCAGCAGCCATCCCGACCCCGACCTTCGGTTGGCCCGCCTCAAAAGCCGTCTTCCATTGCACCTCAGACAAAGCCAAAGCATCAATCCACATCGCGCCCTGCAGCTTCACGCCCTTCGGTGGGCCTGTATCAAGACCAGTCTTCCAGTGAACCCCAGCCGAAGCCGAAGCACCAATCTGTATCGCGCCCGGCAACTTCTCGCCCACCGCCTCCTTCATTTCCTTCGTCATCGGCCGCATCCTCGAAAGTAATACAACCGCCGCCGCCGTCTTCTTCGCTCCGCAAGCCGCAAGCCTCTAAACCTAAAGCACCGGCCGTTCCCGCCACCACCTCGGAGCCGCCTCCATCCTCTGCAAGAGATCACGTCGCCAGTGGAATAGACAAACTCAACAAACAAATAGACCACTGGGTTACGCTGGGCTACCCGCCATCCATTGCGCAGCGCGCCCTCGAGGTTACGTCATGGCAGAAGGACCTCGTCGTCGAGGTTATCGAACCCCTCAAGAAGGGCAAGCCGCTGCCGACCAACATCGAGGGTGTCTGGACCGCTAAGGACGACATGAAACTACAGTTTCTACTACAGCAAGAGCAGCAAGACGCCACGGGCGGGAAACAGGACAGAGCCGACGAGAAACAGGCGAGTAGGACAGTGAGGAAGTGTGCCGAATTTGAGGAACACCTGTTGAACAAACATGGCAAGAAGCGTATAGAGCGGCGCAAGATCTGGTATGATCGGAAGAAGTTCTTAGGTTGGAAAGACGTCGAATGAGGGGGGGGGCTTCGAGGGTTGATTCCTGTGGATGGTTTTTATTGGGTTTTAGTTCTATGTGGAAGTTGGAGTGACTGCTGTTGATATCCTATTAGGCATGTGAGACGGATGGAGTATGCTTGATACCCCCTTTTAACTGATTGCTTTGAGGTGTTATTGTTTCTAGCCTTTGGTATTTACAACTTGGTAATACATCTAACTATTTGTAGCGTGGGTGGTATTCTACATCTGAGATTGAGTGATCCTTCTCCCGTTTTATCTATGTGATTCTAAATATATAAATATGCTACAAGATGACGTGACTGGTACAACTCCATTAACGGCCGAATAGTTTGTGCATTCTCTGCTCATTTGATGTTGGAAAACTTGGCCATGAACGGATCTTCATCTTCCTTGGGACGATCCTTCATCATCCGCTCGGCCTTCTTCTGCTTCTTAGCCTCGGCCTTGGCCTTCTTGCCCTTGAGCTGCTGCTGCGCCGTCTGGATCTGCTCGAACGAGTCGGCGAACGAGGCACTGTCCAGCCTGTCGTCGGCCACGGGGTCCTTTGCGTTCGCGTCACCACGCTGATGCCGCGAAGGACGCGCCGAGTTCGTAGCTTCCTCTTCGGCCCGCAGCCGCTCCCTTTCGGCCTGGCGCAGCTTGTGCGCCTCCTCCTTCTCGACGCGGTCCTCGGCGGTCTCGCGGGCGCGCAGCTTCCTCTTCCAGTGCTTCTCGCGCAGCTTCTTCTTCTCTTCCTTGGTGGGCCAGCGGTGCGTCACGAGCGGGTTGAAGACGACGTGGGGCCTCTGCGGAGGTTCCGCATCCTCGCTCATTCCATCCTTCTTGACTTTGGGTTTCGAGGACTTGAGGGGCGTTTTGACGTGCGGCAGGCTCCGGGCGCGCAGTTCGGCGATGTACTGCTGAGCGAAGGAGAGAACCTCCCCAGTTTCTTCTTCAAGAGGTTGATTTGTCTGGCGGAGAAACTCTTCGGTTCCGGTTACCGCCTTCAGACGCCCGGCCAGTACTTCACCTGTCGGTTCTTGCGGTGGCATGTTGAGACATGTGGATGTGTGCAGACCTCGTGACTGGAGGCGACGGTTTGGCCCGCGAACTGGACGCCTAGAGGGCCTGGGTATTGAGGAGGGAGTCAAACGCCTAGGGGGGCCGGATGTTGAAGAAGGGGCTACCCGCCTAGGGGGCCTAGAGTCTGAGGCTGGAGGTGCGCGGACGGCAACCCGAGCATCGTGCTGCGTCTGTGCTGCTTGCTCCATTGCTGCCCACCCCGAGTCTACGGGGGGTTCAGGATCTTGTGGTTTGGAAGGGGGGCTTTGGGCGACTTGCGCCATGTATTTCTCTCGGGCGGCTCGTTCCAAGTCGGTCCAGGTAGAGCTGTCTTCCAGATCGGATTTCGCTGCTGCTTCCGTTTCGGCAACGCCCGCTGGTGATGGCGAGCTTGTCGTCGAAGGAGCCGGGCGCATCTCCAGATCGTCGAACGACACCACCTTCCCGCTCCAAGTCTTGGGGTATTCAGGCTCTGCACGCGTCCGCTCCTCTACTAACCCAGCGAGGCGGGCCACTGCCAGTCGCGCAATGTCGACACTAGCAATGCCTACCTCTTTCTTTGTGGCGCCCACGGCCGTTACGAAGAATTCCCTGTCCCACTGCCAATCGCTATCGGGGTCCTTGGCGGCGGTGTCGCGCATAAAGGTCCACAGGTTCTTGCAGGAATCCTTCAGCACCTCCGCGTTCTTGGCTTTGTCGGCCTTGGTCAGGACGATCATGGTCTTGAGCCCGGCCTCGCTCAGCATCTCGATGGCCATCAGGTCGCCCTGCTTGGGGCCGACCTCGCCGTCGATCAGGACAACGGCGCCCTTGATCGCCTGGCGCTTGTTGAGGTAGAGGGTGATGTTGCGGCCCCACTCCTTCAGCGACTTGTGGCCATAGCCGGGCATATCGACGATGAACAGGCTGTGCTTGGGCATGTCCTCGGTCTTCTTGACGTCGGTGTCGGCGGCGAGGAGCTTGATAGGCGGGGGCGGCGGACCGAAACCGTAGGCGTTCATAGCCCGGGTCTTGCCTGCTTTTGCGCTCGTGTGCGCCAGCTCTTTGCCGCGCCGGTTCGCAAGGGCGTTGACGAAGGTCGACTTGCCGACATTGGAGCGGCCCAGGATGCATATCTCGGGGACCTGGGTGTTCTTCTTCAGGGTGTAGAAGTTGGAGGTGCCGTGGTAGAAGGTGGCGGGGTTCCTGGTAAAGAGGGCGTTCAAGTCGCTTTGGAGGGTCTTGTCGGGGTTGGGCGACTCGAGAAGTTGTTCGACAGGGACTTCGGTCAAGGGCAGATTAGGAGTGGGCGGTATGACGAAGGCGCCGACTGCCAAGGGCCGGCGACTGGCGTAGGAGCGGCATAGAACTTCGAGACCCCTATTCGTAGGCCACGGTGCAGTGTAGTTGGGCGATTTGAAGAGCAAGGGCCGCAGAGCAGGCGGCATAGCCAAAAGTGCTCTCAATTGACGCGGGGCCATGATGGAAGAATCGCAGGCAACAAATTTCCAAGTTTAGATTGAAAGAAACCAAGCATTATAACACCATAATGTGTAGAGTAGAAGGGCATCCAACGCCGGTCAGCATTGCTTAAAGAATTGCCCTGGTGGTATATTGGAAATCAGGTATATCGCAAAGACGCTGGCTAACCTTAGAATGCGACATGCAACCAGAACGAGTGACGCTTCCTGCAAGTCAACTAAATTATTGTTAGTGTGGCTTACTGCCGCTGCCATTGGGCAATTGGTAGCCTCAACTTAACCTACGTATGTATCTTATCGCATCTAATCGCCGACTGTGGCGGGAGCAGTAGGTTAGCTTCTGAAGCTCCAACTTTTGTCGCATTATTTGGAAGTTCGGTCCCTCTCCATTTCCGCCCACCTAATCTTCCCGGCAACCACCAAGCAAAGACCCGAAGTCAACAACTCCCCGAGCCGCCCCAAACATGTCGTCGTCGCAAGCCACTCTACGCTCCCTCTACCGCAACCTGCTGCGCGAGCTGCCCCCTCGCCCGGGCCAGCCCCGATCGCTGCTGCACAACCGTCTCCGGGAGTCATTCTCGAGCCAAGCCGCCTCGCAACACCACCAACACCCCCACGCCGCCACCGAGCAAGCCGACCAGTTCGTCCAGTACCTGCAGGCCCAGCGGCAGTACGTCACGCTGATCGAGCGCTACAACCCGGGCATGGGCATGGACGAGGAGGAGCGCACTCGGCTCACCGCGAGGAGGGTCGGCATGGACCTGCCGGTCGAATACTCGGCCGATGACGTCGAGGGGGAGAAGAAGTAACGAAGGAAACCAGGAACAAAATAAACAAAAACCCAATCGAGAAAGAAAAAAAACCCAGAAAAAGGCGAACGAGGAGCCCCTACATCGAATTAGAGTATACCTCCTCGCTTAACTACCCCGAGTCGAAATTGTATTACTACCACCACGACCACCACGGCCATCGAACCCGGGATATATTATGAGCCAGGACTTAAATCTCTATATGCCGAGATGCGCTGCGACATGCCGAACTTCAACGGATGGTGTTTTATTCTTGCGACTCACCACGCAACTTTCGGGGCGCATGGCAGATTTTGGTAGGGAGGCGTCAAGGAATCCGGCACAAGGATAATCATGGGCATGGCGACCTAGTGTCAGGCCATTTGAGCAAGACTACGCTACGACTGTCTACCAT
Source organism: Apiospora koreana (assembly GCA_017163955.1). Lineage (NCBI taxonomy): Eukaryota > Fungi > Ascomycota > Sordariomycetes > Amphisphaeriales > Apiosporaceae > Apiospora > Apiospora koreana. The sequence continues at coordinate 2,131,323 of JAFHKQ010000005.1, read as the reverse complement.
GGTCAAGCCCGGTTTTGTGTGCATTATGTTGTATACTGCATGTATATAAAAGGAGATCGCTATTAGCGGCTTCATCTTGTCTGTCAAGAGCGCATACCTCTGTCGCAAGGTATCCAAACCAGCACGATCATATTGGGAACAATCCGTGGCAATACATAATCAAAAAATAAATAGCAAGTTTTACTGAACGATATTTCGAAGACGACCGCAAAGCATCGTACACCAGTAAAATAGCCGCTTGCTGCTAAGATTTGATCGCATTGCCCAAGCCGCAAGTGATAGCTATGTATGTTCTCGCAATGAGGCGCTTGCAGAGCCATCAAGTATCTGTTTCTTTGTGGGCGAAGCCCAAATCCATTAAGTGATTCTATAGGGTATTATCGTTTTGGCCTAACTCATAACCCATTGGTTTCCACAGGAAACCTCGTTGAGTCTCCGTATTCCTCCTATCTCCCAAACCCCATATCCTTCCCCTCTATGGTGATAAAACCTCCCACCTCTTCTATCACATCTCTTCAGACACACTCGCCTAACGCAGCCATAAGATGGATGATAAAAATCAACGCTCCCGGAAAGCACCGTTGTGTAGAGTATCAAATTGAGCAGTTCCCACTGGCACAGCACGTGAGGACTTATTCCTCGCTCTTGCTTGTGTTCTCGTCCTTATTCTTTCGCACGAACGGCTTCTTGACGAGCCCCACGAGCTTCCCCAGCGCGCCAAAGACGTGGCCGAACCCGAAGCTCCAGCCGCGGACGCGGACCGTGTAGATGAAGAAGTAGACGAGGAACCAGTTGGAGATGCAGAAGGCCAAAAAGATGCCGAAGTCGCGCCACTTCTGCCCAGCCTCAAGGTTGAGCGTCGTTAGGTACTGATTGCCGCTCGTGTAGGGGCAATACATGCAGCCGGCCGTCGCTTCCGGGTTCAACAGCTTGCCGCCCGCGGCCTCGGCGAACGCGCCCGCATACGTCCCGCAGCTCTGGCCCGGCGGCGCGTCGAACTGGGCCGTCTCCGTCGGGGCGCACTCCACGGGGCTGCCGTCCAGGGTCGCGGCGAGCATGCCGCCAATCCAATACGTCGAGGGGTTCACCCAGTACATCCAATAACGCCACTGGAAGTTTTAATGTTAGTCCCCGAATGGCTGGAGAGAAGAGGGAGTGTGCATGGGTATGTGTCAAGTGTATGTTGATCCGTCAAGGATCGGGTTGAAAAATGTGAGTGAACTTACGAAGACGGGAAGCTGTGAGTAAGGTCGCACAACACCGTTGAAGAGACCAAACATGACGAAGAAGAAGGGAAGGACCTGGCGTCAAGAATATTAGCGTTATGCAGTCTGTGTCACCGGAAGGCAGAGGAGACACTCACATTGGAGATGACGGTGAAGCTAGGCGCAAAGGCGCAGATCCACTGACCCCAGCTGTTCATAAATAGGAAGAAGAGAATTGTCATCAAAAAGGAATAGCCCGAGACGGAGCTCTCGGTCGGCAAGCCAGTCGGCAAGTACCAGAGAACCCAGTAGAGGAAGCCCGAGACGATGGCGGCGGGGATCTCGGCAACGACATTGGCGGTGCAGAAGGCGAACCAGCCGTAGATGCGCGAGGGGTACTCGCGAGCCTGCCACAGCGCCATGTTGCCGAAGAACTTGGGGACGACTCCGTTGACGACTGTTGCAGGGATGGTGATGATGAGGAAGCATGTGAACATGCGGTTCTGCATATCCTGGATCGAGTGGCCCAGCTGCCAGAAGGTGAAGCCGTTGAAGATGCCCATGATGACCGAGGTGAAGAACTTGCCGTACAGGTACGACGGGTCTCGCCAGTACTGCCGGAACATACGCTTGGTGAGCTCCGTTGTCTGCACCCACACGGGAGCAGCGAACTCACGCTCCTGCTCCTTGGAAGGCTGTTCCGGCAGTGAGGCACGGCTGCGAACCTTCTTCAGGCCGTCGATCTCCTCGATGACGGCTTCAGCCTGTTCGCTGTCCCGCCACTCCTCATTCCAGTTCACCTTCGTGCCATCGGGTTTTTTGTGGGGTCGCGCGGCCGTCTCTAGGATGAACTCGGCGATGTTCTTGTTAGGCGGGCATGTAGCCCCACGATCGGCGAAGTACTTGACGATGTCCTTTCCGCCCTCGCCAATGGGTCCAAAGTAGAAGGTATTGCCGCCAGGGTTCAGAGCAAGCACCATGTCGAATTGCTGTAAAAGTACCGATGAAGGCTGGTGGATGGTACAGACAATGGCTTGACCAGCCCTACTCAGTTTCTTGAGGAATCGCACGATCGAATACGCAGACTGGGAGTCGAGTCCGGAGGTGGGCTCGTCCAAGAAAAGGAGAAGGGAAGGCTTGGCTGCGAGTTCCACGCCAATAGTCAGCCTCTTCCGTTGCTCAACCCCGAGACTTGAGATAATGGCGTCCTGAAGTTCATTGAGCTCTAGTAAGTCGATGATCTTGTCAACATAAGCGATCTTCTCCGACCGCGGAATGGACGCCTCTTGCCGGAGCAAAGCGGAGAACTCAATTGCTTCCCTAATAGTTTGGGTCCCATCATGAAGATCGCCTTGGAGACAGAAGCCGGTGTTCCGCTGGAAGTCAGGGCCCAAAGGACGACCATCCACAAACATCTCTCCCGCCACAACGCCCATATTCTGACGCTGTGCCAGGGTGTTTAGTAAGGTCGTCTTACCGGCGCCGCTTGCTCCCATCAATGCCACCATGATTCCAGGCTTGGCGTAGCCATTGACGTTGTTCAGCAACTTGCGTTCGCCTCCCATGTAGGGCACAGTATACTCCACGTCACGCCATGTGAAGATCGAATCACTTTTGGTGAGTTTCTCCATATCTTCATCCTCTTCGTTGGGTGTGCGAGGAGAGCCGCCGACTTCAGTAGATGAAGTTCCACTGCCAGCGCCATTTCCCACCTTCTTCTCCTCATCATTAGGTGAGCTGAGCCTCTGCAATTGCTTCTTCGACCTGCGGCTTTTCTTGAATACCAAAGCGCCCCCGCCACCATTGGAGAAATCAAACAGTTCCGTGGCCACGACTGTAACTAGGATGTAGAGGACAGTGAATGCGATGACCACGCCGAGGTTCCGCCACAAGTTTGACCTGCTGTATCCGAATGAAGCTCCGATGTAGTCACTCCCGGACACCGTTCGAGCATTCACGCTAGCTCCAGTCGTTGCACACCCTTGATATTCGGGTAAGATGCCTGGTCCTTGGGGAACTAGCTGACTTGAGGCACATTCGATGGTCTTCCCAGAAAATTCATTCGAGATGACAGACTCGAATGAATAAGCGATGGGGTTGATCCAATAGAGCCATCCAAACCAGATGTAATCTCCCAAAAGCTGAGTTTTAGGGATTACATATCCCGTGTATATCACCAACAGATTAAGCGCGATGCCGGAGAAGCGTACTGCGGTGTCTATCTCTGGACTCAAGCTGGCGAACGCTCGGTAGAGGGCCGTAATCATCAGCGTGTTGATAAATACAAACAACATATAAATCCAGAACTTTCCTGCGTCGATATCCAGGTTGGTCATGAAATACATGGTGAGTCCAAATACGCACACCTGGACGGCGATGACAGGAATATCTTGAATAACTCTAGCAATGGAAACAGCGGAGGGTCGATAGAATGCATATTCCTGATGACGTGCAGCAACAGCTCTGCCGGAAACTGCCTTCATCAGCTCGGACAACTGAAGCCAGCCTAAGAATAGAATAGAAAAGAATATGGCACCGCCACGAGAGAAGTTGCCTTCGGTATCTGCCGGCTGGTTGTAGAACAGTGATCCGACAATAAGACCGTTGGAAATGATGATGAACAGCTTGGTATAGAGACTTGTCCTGTCACCAAAGAGTAGCCAAAACTCACGTTTGGTACAGGCAATGACTTGCCGGGGGAATGAGACCGTGTAAGGCGACTTCTTAGAGACCATCTTGGACTTGCTTTCCCGCACGGCCCCTTCGAACTTCTTGGTATCATCGTAGTCGGTTCGTTCGAGATGGGTTTCGTAGTCAGCAGCATCAGCCAGCAATTTCTTGTAGTGCGGTGAGTTGCGGAAAGCGCTTTCCAACTCTTCAGGTGATTTGGGCGCTTTGCCTTCAAACCCTGGTCGGAATCTTCTTTCGATTGGATCCGTGACGGCTGTCAAGAAATCGGCCGTGGTCTGACGCTCTGGACATTCGAATCCCAAGTCAATGAAGTACTGCTTGGCCTCCTTTGCGGGGCCCGAGAAGATTTCCCGGCCCTGATCGATGACCAGAACCTTGTCCATCAACTCGTAGATACCCTCGCCGGCTTGGTACAGAGTAACTAGTGTTGTTCGGTTGCTGATGTCCGTCATGATCCGCAGCGAGCGCGCATAATCGAGAGCCGTTGATGCATCCAAGCCCCTAGTGGAGTTGTCCCAGGTCATGACTGTTGATTTGGAGGCCAATGTTTCCGCAATCGAAACACGTTTCCGCTCCCCACCAGACACACCTCGGGTATACTCGTCACCCACGGCAGTATATTTGGTATGGCTGATGCCAAATATCTTCATAAGCGCAGTTGCGATGATGGAGACCTCCTCGCGCGCGTCCTTCTTGGTCTTGTTCATCAGGGCGAAGGTAAGGGTCTGCCACACGCTGAGAGGAGCAAAGTGCAAATCGTCTTCGGGATTGTAGTTGACTTCACCTCGATACATCTTGTGCTGTTTCTCTGCTGAAATGCCACCGTACGATACCTCGCCTTCCACCGAAGCATATGTTTTCCGGTTGTTGCTAATGGCTTTGAGAAAGGTACTGCACCCGGCCCCTGGACGGCCAAGTACGAGCATCATTTCTCCGTCTCGAACACAGCCAGTAAAGTCGTTGATCAAGGTTCGAGTAGTCGTCTTGCCAAATTTCAGGGAGGGAATGAACCGCGTAACGAGGTGGTACAGATCCGGACCAAAGGTGCCGATCACGGCATCAGGGACGGTGCGAACGAAGGCCGTCGCACTCCCAACTCCCTTCACGGTGAGATTCTTGTAGAGAACGCCGACCTTCTTGGCTGAGCCATCATCTGTGCGTTTCTCAAAGTGACCCTCACGCATGAAGTCGCTGAGCTCGAAGTCGGCATCGGCATTGTCTTCGCCTTGGCCGGCCTCAACGTCAGGCTCGTTAGTCGTGTGGCTCCCTGCCGCCGATTGCCTCGTTTGTGTTCTCGACAAAGCCTTGTCTCCCTGGCTCCGGGTTTTAGCCAACTTACTGGCTTGCGTCTCCTGGGTCCTGGTCCTTTGCAGGTGGTTGAGGTTGTTCCTAAGCGCCTCGAACTCCTGCTTTGCCTCTTGTTCGTTGAAGCCTCCGACGTCCCGCTCTCCCCAGGTGCCAGCCGTCGTAGGGTCTTCAGCCTGCATGGGGTTACCACTGCCAACCGGCTGAGCATCTGCTGGGGCATTGGATGGTCCATTGTCGCGATGCCATTGTTGAGATTGCATGCCCGACTCGGTGCGGCGCAACGCATTCTGATCCATGGGATGGCCCCACATGATGGGCAAGAAAGGTAGAAGTCGACCAAGCTGCAGCTAGAAATGAGAGGAGGGGATCGAATAGAAACGGGTGTATTAGTTGAAGTACTAGGTAGGGTCGTATAGGTAGGTTGGGTGACCAAGTGTTGCAAAACTCGGGCCTAGGGGTGGACGGACGGCGGGTTGCTGGGGGAGTCAACCCTTATTATCCGAGCATGGGAAGAAGACATTACTAAAGAATGATGTTTCACCGACCAGGCAGTGACGACAAATGCCATAGTGAAAGCCCAGTGCTAGTCCCGGAGTTTGGAAATAAGCAATGGTGTTTTTGGATTTCTAATCGAGTCCCATCGCATCTTCAGTCTAATCGTGGACTCAGGGCCAAAGAGCAGATGCAGTAAATGTCCTTGCAGATCTCAGTGGGGCAGATTTGGAAGTTTGCAGTTTGGGTTCTGGAATTGGCCCACCCAGCGTCATCGACTCCAGCGCTGGGACACCTAAAGACCGCTAAAGGCACCTAAAATTTACTGTCTCTACTGTCTCTGCTCCCCTAGCCCGCTATCTCCGTTAGCCGTGTCGCCTGGCCGGACGATCGGATCGCTTGACAGCCGCCGCATCATTAGATGATAACAAATGCCGTCCCGTTCAGACGATTGACTTGATTTTGCTAATATGATTGGATATTTTTCTTACGGCACAGTAAGTACGTAGGTAAATCCCATTTCTACTCGGGGCAGATGGGAAAGTGCAGTGAAGTTGGAAGTATGTACACACCGACGTACATTCTTTGAAGTTCTTTTTCTGGAAAATTCAACTCTTCTCACGCCTAATTTCTTCCTTTTCCTGCTTCAGGTGAGATGCGGGAATACGACATCTTTGATGCTACATACATGTTATACCTCTGCCGTTTGCTGACTGAACACACCTTCTGATAGGCGTCAAACTCGGGGTTTATCTATAGCCAGTTAGATGTCGCAAAGAGCAAGCAAAGGAAACAAAGTCAGGCCAGGAAGACAGAAGCAAAATTGCCCGGCCGCAGCGTTAGTGACTCACGCCGGGCGGTTGCCAAGCTGGCAGACTGGCAGGCTCGCATATCTTACATGCATTTGATGTATATAAGGTAGTACAGTGCAGTACACCGCTGAGACACTTGTTACCTGCAGTTCAACGGCAGTCCGAAGCGAAGTCCTGCCAATACAAGAACGGATCTTCCGGATCCTGAGTCCGCGCCGCGTGGGCAAAAGTATATCTTACACTAGCAAAGTGACTCGAAGTGAAGAATCAATCCGGATCGGAGTCAGTCGAGCAGCCGTTCTGGGACGTTCATGATTCGCACAATTCCATTTTGAAAACAGTACTTTGCTTTCACGGCGCCCCAACGCAGCAGCTAACCGTTAGTGCGTTTAGGGGGGCCGCTAGCATTTTGATACATAGACAGATCTGATTTCAAAGCCAATGATCCAACCCATGCTGACCCAGCAATGACCTCATAGAAATGCCCAGTCTATTGGGAGAAGGTTCAATAACTACCATCAAGCATACTTGGTTTTCAATATCTACCCAGCTAAATACACATAGTCTATATCTCATCGGACACTACTGCTCCCAACTTATAGCCCAGAGTTGGGTTTTAATGACGGCGAAGAGATGCCACACCAAGGGAGCAAGGCAGAAGACGGGAATAATGACACGGACGTATCAGAACCGAAACAGTGAGAAAAAGAAAAGTGCGACTCCAACAAATATATATTGCATGCATACCGGTCTGCGAGTCCTTTCCTGAACACTCTGCGCGAGCCCCGCGGCATATTCTATAAAATCAATGTGATAAGCATACGTAGCAATGAGCTATTGGTCCTCCGGAAGAAGAGGCGGCGAATTTGCCTTATGGCGATAGTTCGTTGGATATATGACAGATCTGATGGGCGGAAAGGGGGGATATAGGAATGTGATCACCTCGGGTCCAACACACACACACCATTGGCTTGTTGATACAGGTGCATTGACGTGACCAACTGCTTATATGCCCAACCGCAGATCTTCAAATTGACTTGTTCCGAGGCTTGTGATAGTATGTGCAGCTCAAGATGGTAGAAACAGGTGACTAAGAGGCTGCTGGTAAATGCACCCAGGAGAAAAGGGGTACGACAACCAAACTTTTAAGCATGATCTCATCCTTGGGATTATTTCTGCTAGGTCAGTCTAGTATGAACCTTGAGACGAAATCGATCCTTGGAAAACGATATGCAGGTTCTTTCTTATCTACGATATGTCGTTCATTAGGCTTCTCGTCAAGGCAGGGAGTATAAAGGGGGTTGACAGTCACATCCAGCATTTCATAGCATCATGTGCTTCTTGTACATGCGAGCCGGTGCTGCTCGATCCCAGAAGTCTAGAAGACATTAGAAGAAACTGGATACACAGTGGCTACGCTGACTTTTTCCTCGGCTGCTGAATATCACACCTCTGGAACCCCCGATCTGAGACAGGTGTGCTCAGTCATTGTCAATAGCCATAGGTGATTTTCATCCCCGGGTTCCCATCTCGTTAAAGATCGGGACCCCTTGGATAAGTTGTAAAGTTGTATATAAGAAGCAGATAACTTAAGCTTCCTGAAATCCGGAGAAGTCCCAAACCCAAGGGAAACGGAAAATGCCTATGTTAACGGAGATTGAATAGAGAACCCACCCGTTACTTGATAAATTGAATACATATTCTCTGCCGCAAAACCATGAATTTCCCTGTTGCATCCTTCTATTACTTATTGTCTCTGGACAGAACCAAAAGCATCACAACACTTGATCCTCTACGAGAACCACAAACAACTTTTATTCAACATGGCTCTCCGACAGAACCTGGCGGCGCCCTTCGTCGTCGAGCCCCTCACCAGCCACACCCACACAGTCATCTTCCTGCACCGCTTCCCAGCCGATACCGACGACAGGGCGCTGCGAGCCAAGGTGCTCTCGAGCAAGCGGACCAAGGACGGGAACACGCTGCGCCTCCAATTTCCCACCGTGCGATGGGTGTTTCCCTACGCCAAGCTCCATGCTCATCCCGAGGTGGCGAGTGGCACATCCGCCGCAGCTACCAAGGATAACAACAACAACAACAGCGGGCACTGGGAGAGCCTCACGGCCGAAGACTGCGTGAACGCGGGTCTCGAACTTGGGTCGGTCACCAACTCGACGCCGTACGTCACCCAGCTCATCGTGCAGGAGGCCAAGCGCGCCGGCGGGCTGGACCATGTGATCCTGGGCGGGCAAGGAGAGACGGCGCTGGCAGCCCACGGCGCCCTGAACCGGATCCGAGAGACCATGGGTAGTTACACAGCACACCAACAGAGCGAGATGCATGCCTTCGTCCAGCAGGAGATGAACAAGCACCTGTCTGCACTTCATCCGTGGAAACTCGCAGGCTACGCGAGCATGCACCCCGACAACCAACAGACCACGCGGGACCAGCGCGACTTCGGGCTCGTGTCAAGATTCGGCGGCGGCGGCCAGCAGCCGGGCGATAACAGCAAAATGAACGATAGCATCATACGCAACACGCCGCACGAGTTCATCCGCGGCGGCTACAAGGTCTCCGGGATCTGGGACGGACAGCGGATCGACGAGTTCGCCGGATTCATGGAGCGCATCGGAGTAGCCCACGGCGAGCCTGGTACTGCATCGTCAACTCCATCCCTCACAAGTAGTTCCTCGCAGAAACGGCCAGCCGCCGCTGGTCCCATCGAGGGTCGCAGCAACAAACCCGAGGACCCGAACAAGCAAGAGATCAGCGTGCAGCAAAAATACGCCGACGAGATCAAGCGACAAAAGCAGCACGACCAGGAGCATCGGCAACGCATCCTGCGCCAGATTGAGTACCAGAAGGTCGAGCGCCAGCTGCGGCAGGAGCGCGAGCGTGTCAGCCGCTTCCACGCCGAGCAGGCGGCCCTAGAGAAGAAGGCGGCTGAGGCGGCGGCGTCCAAAGAGGCGGGTCCAAGAAGCTATGCCATGGTAGCCGATGGGAATCGAAATTACGTCGACGACAACGACGACGACGGCGATTTCTATAAGGATGACCATGACGAAAGCGAATTTTATACATGATTGGACGGGTACGTCGTTGTTATTGGTGGCCATCGTTTTGCCAGCAGCTGAGTTTGTTTTCTTTCGGTGGATAAAAGAGATGATGGACAGTTAGCTTCGTAGCCTAAACGAATAAAGCATATAGCTCTACAAGAACTGATTAGTACTGCCACTATTGTGTAAGATGATTGACTGACTGCTCGAACGAGCTCAAAAAGACGAGTTGGATCAGATAAGATGACTACATGAGTTTATAAGGGAGACAAATCACTATCAGAGAGGTAAGACGCATGGTGAAGATAGAAAGAGACCTGCATATAAGCTACTTGATGTCACCAATAGGCGTAAAGGAGTAATATAGACCTGCCTAAAGTCTTATGGCGTGACTTGCGGCATAGCCTTGCGATCCGGGTCCTGCAGTCTTGCCAGCTCGAGCAGCAGCCGATACATGTAGATGGCGAGATCGACCTCGCGGAAAGCCTTCTGGAACCAGTCGCGGCCGGCGTCGGCGATCTCGCGGGCGCGGCGCTGGCCCGTCTCGGTGGACGTGAGGTATAGCACGAGCTCGGGCAGCTCGCCGAGCCCCTGGCTGACGGGGATGTAGTGAACCCAGGGGACGAGGCGCTCGTCGTGCCACTCGCGCAGCAACGTCTGCTTGAGCGGCGCCGACCGCGACGCCAGCAACCGGTAGAAACGGCCGCTGATGCCGTTGCCGTCGAGGTCGAACGCGAGCCGCGATCGAAGCGGCGCGTCCCGGTCGGCCCAGGGCCGCACGTCCAGGTGGCGACGCTGATCGCGGCACTGGCGCCACGTGCACGAGAAAATCTGCGTGAAGGCCACGTCGAAGAGCCGGCGGTCGAGGAAGCGAGATGCCACGCGCCCAACGGTCCCGCTGCCCCTTTCACTTGCGCGGAGGTAGAGGTTATTCCGGTCGTCCGAGTTCTGCGCTACCGTAACGAATCTCTGCCGGTGAAACTGACTCCACGTGTTTTCGTCCCCGATGTAACCGCCCGTGGTCGAGCCTGCCCAATAAAGGTTGTTTCGCTTGTCCTCCCATTCGATGTCGCCAGCGCTGTCGTACCGAAACTCATCATCGGTGTAGGCTGGGCTCGGAAATAGGATATCTCCCATGGTCGAAAGCGAGCCTGTCGACATCACAGGGACCAAGCCTTCAATCAGGCGGAAAGAAGTTGGGCTCATCAGGAGACCGTGCATGGTGCTGTAATCGGGGTGTTTGCAAATGTCCATAGCTGCGTTGATATCGGTAACGAAAGGAAGTCCATAGGTTCGAGGTGCCCGGCTGGCTGCATCTTTTCCATTGATTCGGGGCGATTTGCAATATTTCGTCAGTGTATTCCAAGTGCTTGACCGCGACATGTAAGTCAAGTCAATCATATCAGAGCCGTGACTACCAGGGGGCGGCACAAGGACAGCCGGCTCATCGAAATGATTGACCAAGAAATTCACGTCAGGAAGTTTGCCTTGTAGACCCCCTAGTAGCTTGTTGAATGTCGCGACCATGTGTCTGTCATGTGTGCGGATGGGATGGTCACAGTCGAATTTGGCGCTGGCGCCAGACAGACTGCAAAGCCAGAGCTCGCTGTTCGCCATGCCAAATGCATGTGCCATCTGCTTGGAGACTTCGACGCCATCAATGCCCCAGAATGGCGAAATGGAGTCGTATATGCTGTCAAAGTCGTCGATGATCGGCGACTTGTTCGACACAGCAAAGTCGTACCAAGCTTCAAACCCAGGAGGGGGTTCCACTTTGTAGCGATGTCGATACTCGTCACATGCCGCCGTATAGTTTTGCGACTGTGTCTGTCGCAGTTTCTGGAAGGCCCTGTTGCCACTAGCGATCAGAGCCTCGACTGGATGCTCATGCGAACGATCGAAGCTTTGGTGAGCCATCAATCGTGTTGTCCTGGCAGTATATGTATCCCTCACCAGATGAATGACGGGGAAAAGCATGAAGAGCCAGAGGAAGGACTTGGCTTTTAGTTGCCTCGGCAGCATGTAGATTACCTGTCCCAAGGAAAGAATAGAGGCGACGATGCGCAATAGAACCTGGAATTCCGAAGACTGGCCTAATGGCGTGCGGCTTGCCAGGATGCCGAACGTCTCGATTGCCGGAGCGATGCACCATGTTGTGGATTGTGCCTGTCAAAGAATCTCAGTTTCATGAGCAATATAGAAGGTTCGCTGAAGAGGTTTGTACTCACGGTCTGGGTCACGAAATACCAGAAGGCAACCTTAGCGAGGCCTGCCAATACGACAGTCCTGAAGGCGACGGAGGGGATGCCGAGCAGGAGTACCTCGAGCGACACCAACAGTTTCAAGATGAAAGCTATGCGCAAAGATATACTTTTTATGAACTGTTCGAGTTTCCCATCCCGCAGTGACGAGACGTTCGCTCGTCGCAAGAGGATGGTGTAGGCGAAGTAGAGGGCGGCCAGGGGAACCAAGTGGAGGGGCATCCTCTTCAGATCCCATTGCAGCAGACTCAAGACGCCGAGGGCGGAGACGAACGCTGTACCATATACTCTGGTTTGATGCGCGTTTGTGTCATGGCTATGACCTTTCTCTCGGGCAAGGCCAAGTGATGTGGTCGCGACAGTATAGTGTCGTTGCAGCACCAGAAGTAACGGAGTCAATAGCGGCTGCAAGGTATGGAATTAGAGTTTGATACGAGTCCAGTCAGTCGGTATAGACGGATAGGATGGTACCAACCTGCAATTCGATTTCGCCATTCTCGGACTTGAAGACAGCTGCGACACTGAAGCAAAAAGCAAGTACCCATAACAGCCCCGAGGACGGGGAAGCAGCATGTAGTCTGCCGTCCAGGACAGGTTTGGATAACCGTCCGGCGCCGGCTGCCGGCCGTGTGAGTCTGGATAAAAGCGGAAGAAGTACCCAGCACAGCACCTCCGAGTGGAGCTCGGTCTCCCTGGTTGCAAGGCGGTGGGAGAGAAGACTACCAAATACTGCGGCTGCGGCTGCAGCAGCTGCACCTAGTACCTGGTGTGTCCCTTTTGTCGGTGGTCCCAGCATGATTTGCTTGGGGGGCTACATCTGGCTAGAAAAGAAGTACAAGGAGGTTGAGTGTCAAGTGGCCTCGTAGGTAAGCCGCCTGGAAAAAGACATTATGTGTTCTCCCCCCCTTCTTTCCTATCTGGAATGTTGGCCATATTTTTTCGGGTCAGCCTAAGTGACTAATTAGTGCTGGATCCCAGCAGCCAAGCCTGTTGTTTGCCGGGCTCTCCGTTCCTGTCGTGTATGTAAGGTTAATGATAATGTTATTAGCAATGGGCAATGAATGGTCAGTGGGCTAAATAAACAACCTGTGGTGGGGCAGGGACAAGGCCCGACAGGCGGCCTGACAGACAGCGCCTTTTCTGTCCTTGCGATCTGGCTGAGACCTGGTTTAGAAGGCAGAAAGACGGGTTTGCGGTGTGGAGTTGCCTCCGTCAATTCCTCGGCATTACACACAACAAGCCGACTCCTTGTATGTAAACATCTTGGCGAATCGAATCTGATGAAAGATTATGCGTGGAAAGCATTTATGTACTTGAAATCAACTCAACCACCAGCTGTTCGCTGGAGTCGAGTCGCTTTGTTCTGTTCAATGGGATGGATTTTTGATATGAACCAGTTCGCAGAAGTCCAAGACCGATCTCAGCGGGTCGATCCCGTCCGGTTGGTGGAGCTCAGGAGCCGCTATAAAACATATTTATCGCTACGATTCAATAAAAGACCATCACAAAATCAGCAATGCAGGCACATGATGTGGAATAGAACGGTGTAGCATGATCAATTGCACGTAAATCATAGACTATAACCTGCTGGATCCTGGAATATGGTGCCATGTTTAAAGGTAATACGTGTGTACGTAACCGCTAGAGGGCTGTTACGCTAAACATCTCATGCTAGTGGGCTTGGCCAGTCCGTCGGGGTGACTCAAAGCCACTTACTTCAATTTACTCATATATAGAAGATTGAAGCCGCTCGTTGGGGAGCACGGTGTGTAACCTTAATACCATATTGCGACGACCTCAGACCAAATATCCCATCTAAGCACTTGAAATACTCCGCCATGGCTGGCCTGCCCGACGTTCTCGTGACAGGCTCAGCAGGGCATCTAGGATGCGCCTTGATGCTCTCGCTTCCGTCTCTGGGGTACACGCCAATTGGGACTGACATCCTCGAGTCAGAGACCACGACCCGGGTAGGATCTATTGCCGACCGTGAGTTCGTGGCATCCCTCTTCAGCCGATACCCCACCATCCGCCACGTCCTCCACGTGGCCACGCTACACAAGCCGCACGTCGACTCGCACAGCAAGGCCGACTTCGTGGATGTCAACATCACGGGCACGCTGAATCTCCTCGAGGAAGCCGCCGAGCACAAGGTCGAATCCTTCGTCTTCACGTCCACCACGTCCGCCTTCGGCCGCGCGCTAAGCCCCAAGCCGGGCGAGCCCGCCGCCTGGATCACCGAGGCCGTGGTGCCGATCCCCAAGAATATCTACGGCGTGACCAAGGTGGCGGCCGAAGACCTGTGCCGCCTCGTGCAGGCGCAGACGGGCATGCCCGTCGTGGTGCTGCGCACGAGCCGCTTCTTCCCCGAGGCCGACGACGACGCCGACCGGCGCGCCCTCGTGGGGGATGGCGACGGCGGCGACGAGAACCTCAAAGTGCTTGAGCTGGCTTACCGGCGCGTCGACATCGCCGACGTCGTGTCGGCGTGCGTGTGTGCGATGCGCAAGGCCCGGGAGCTTCGCTGGGGAAAGTACGTCATCAGCGCACCACCACCATTCTTGAACGATCCCGAGATCTTGAAGCGGTTGGACAGCGGGGCCGCAGATGTTTATATTGAGTGCGTACCCGGTATCAAGGATGCATTCGAGAAGAAAGGGTGGCGGTTCTTGCCGAGGCTAGATCGAGTTTATGACTCGTCCAAAGCGATACAGGAGTTGGGATGGCAGCCGCAGTATACCATCCAGAATGTAGTGGGCAGAATCATTAAAGGCGAAGAATGGAGGAGTGATGTAACTTTCAAGGTCGGGCGGAAAGGTTATCACGCTGTATCCACTGGTGTGTACACCGTCAGGTGAAGTTGCTTTCGACTAACATGAGGTCAAGTTGAGGGGTGCGACTTTCGAGCTTCATTCCTGCAGCCAGCGATGATATTTACCATCGTGGCCGCCAGGGGTGTTCAATGTACAGACGACGAGACACTGTTAGCCACTATTAATCAATTGGTATGCTTCCGCCTACGGATGATTCCGCGGTAGATTGACCCATCAATGTTACTCGAACCAGGGGATAAAAAGGAAAGCCAACAAGAGTCCAATGTAGGTAGGAAGTACGGAGTACTCTTGCTTATTTGAGCTGAACTGATACGGGGATCAATTACCATATCGTTGATGGCTGTGTTGGTGTTGGTGCGGTGTTTGGCAAGCTGGCTGCTGGCCCATGGGGTCGGGTCATCCAAACCAAACCAACAGTGGACCACGGCCTACGTAACGTAACAAATAACCTAGACCTCATGCATCGAATATGACAATACGGCGGACCAGGTCTTTTGAAACACGACTAGGAGGCCCCCTCACCCCTTGCAGACTCGGGCCCTGAGATATCTCTTATCGAGTCAGGACCTGCTCGTCATAATCGAAGGGTAATAAGATGAGTGCGCTCGAAGGTCGAAGGTCCCCTCTTTTGACGGGATGCGCTGCTGCCCATCACAATCAATGGTTGGCCATTTGGCAGTGCGCACCACCAAACGCCAAGACCAGAGTCTGGAGTTTGAAGCAGGTCCCGTTGACTGCCCCCTGAAGTGCCCTGACGGCAAGGGACCTAACAGGAAGCTAAGCACTAATGAGATGCAGCCATAGGTGACCACGCTAGACCTTCCTCAGTTACGCGCCCTGCATATCGCCTGAAGCTTGCACTAATCAAGGCTAGCATGGCAGTCGTCTGACAAGGAGCCCCTGCATTGGTTGGGGCGGACTGGAGCCCCTGATCGGGTAAACGAGATGGAACACCTGCTTCCCCCAGAGACCATCACATCACATCCCAATTGAGAATCAGACCAATTGCCATCCATCCCATCCATCATCCATCATGCTGGTAGCAGGTAGGTAACACTCGCACCCAGCAAGCAGAGGCAGGTGTGCTCGTGTTCGTTAAATAGGCTTGGGAAGGAAGCATGTTTTAGCCATGTTCCATTTCTTTCTCCATCAAGATCTATCGTCGCTCTTTTGCCATCCATCTTCATTACATACCACAACCACTACAACTCGTGTATCCTTATTTCTCTCTTGAAGTAGCATACCATAATATCCCATCCAAAGTCCCATCTTTTCGATACCCACCTCCGTATCCAAACCCGTCACCATGCAGTTCAAGACCATCGTGCTCTCCGCCTTCGTGGCCCTCGCTGCCGCCGAGACTATCCAAGAGCTTGTCGCCCAGATCCCCGCGTGCACCAAGAAATGCCTGGATGACGCATCCAAGAAGATTGGCTGCGATTCCACCGACAACAAGTGCCAGTGCGGAAAGCTCGATGACCTGACCTCGGCGGCCACCCCCTGTATCATTGGGTGCGAGTCCGACAATATGTCCAGTATGTGCATCTCTTACTCCCTGCTTCCTCCCTCTCTCTCGCCCATTTGCTGACTGGCCTCTCTGCTACTTCCAGAAACCATCGAGCTCTCCGGCAAGATCTGCGCCAAGGTCGGCGGCGCGCAAATCGGCTCCGCCGTCAGCTCCGTCGCCTCGGGCGCTTCCACCGCCATCGGCGGCGCTCTGTCTACCGCTAGCGCCAAGGCTACCTCGGTCATTGGCGACATCACCGCGACCGCTTCCCACGCCGCCGCGACTGCGTCCCCATCTCCGTCGAGCGGTGCTGTTGCCAATGGCCGCAACATGGCTGGTGCCGGCCTGGCCGCCGCCGTCGTCGCGTTCGCTCTGTAGACTACGCGAGAAAAAAAAATATCACACAAAAAAAACACTGCGAGAGACTAGAGGGAGTTAGTTGCTTAATGCCAACGTGTAAGAAAAGAAGAAGCTGGCTTGTATGTACATGATACCATGAGGGAAACCCCCTTGAGTGTGGGATCAACCTTCCACCTGTCGCGAAGGCGTCTTGGACACTTTTAACGACGAACTGTATTCCAATTGAACAATGAATGGCCCAATTGGCCATTATACCAAATGTTTAGTGCGACAGGGCTTGTCGAGTGCCTCGGTAGTCCTGCGAAATCCCAGCCCAATGTCATTTGGGTCTGCTATTAAGACTCGTGATTCTTGCGCGAATGCCGTGTCGCATCAGAATGCTCTATTACATACAATATTGCTATGTAGGCCCCCAAGTCCGACCGCTCCACTGAAGTATGTGACCTGCAGTTGGTGAATGCACTTGGCTGCAGGTGTGGCTTTGACAAGCTTCCGCAGTTGACAAATAAGCCCCTGGCCATGGACAGCAATTCCCACGTGTTCCCCAACTCCCAGAATAAGCATTTGACAGCAGCCACATTGCCCAAAAATTAAAAGGAGGGTGGGCACGGGGTGACCCAGGTGCAACCTGACTCAGAACTATCTTCCCCCTGGTCGGTATATCTCGTACCGTAATGACAGTCGTAAGCCCGCCATTTAGGAAGCAAGAGAAGGGAAAAGGGAAACCAGTTAGTTACCTGGACACCCCATTGTCTGGCCCCGTTCGCTGACAACTCTTCCCCTGCTGGAAAGATAAGTATATACTTGCCTATGGTTTACAGTAACATCCTAGGATAGGCTGACGTACGGCATGCAAACCCAGCAAAGGAGATTTGTACCGCACCGAGGCTCCAGCCGCGACGGGGACACATGAGATGAAGAAACTCTAATTTAAGGTCCGGTGCCGACAGCAAGCGTCCAATTTCGGGCCCCTGAGGAAATGGCACCACGTATGAGGGTCTTGCAGATTCCCTGGTTTAACAAGCAAGGCACACGGGTCGACTGGTCGGAAGCTGAATTTTGAGTAAACCACTTCAATGTTGAAATCCTCATAGCCTCAGTCGCACGTAATAAATAAACATGAAAAAGTGATGGAGTATGGTTTATGGTTTATATTCAACGAGATATCGGATGCCACTTTGGGTCCCACGATCCCGAGATCCTCGACAGCAGATGGAAATCTAATGGTAATAGTATGTAGTAAAATGGGCATCGCCGTCCCATAACCAGGCATGCATTCGTTCATGTTTTTTAAACAGGTAGAAAGACGTTTTTTCCAATAGCCTTCAAACAATGGGGGGTATCACATGTAGTGAGCCAGTCGAATCAGTCTTCCTAGGAAGTTGACGACCGGCAGAAAACAAAAAAAAACAAGAAACTGCAAATCCGTCTCTCTCCCTCTTTCTCATCAGACACCATCACCAATCAACAACGGCCAACACCGCCGTCCTCGAGACTTTCGTCCCAGCCCCCGGTGCTCAACAGCCACTCACCGACCCTCGTCTTGACACCAGTCATAGCGTCGCCCAGCGCACCTTCCCACTGGTCGTGAACGACACGAACCTTCTCCTTGAGATCCTCCGTCTCTTGCTCCTGCTCCTGGCGCCGCTCGTCATCGACGACGTGTTGCTCGCGGCCCTCGGCCTCCTTGACCTTGGACCGGGCCGTCAGGATGGCCTCTTTCACCTCGTGCAGCAGGCACAGGAGGTTGGTTTGACTTTCGATGAATTGGTACGTGCTCTTCTCGGCGTGGAGCAGGAGACTGAATAGGTACTGCAGCGGGTGCCGGTGGTAGCTGGGCGTCTCGTCGTATTCGGTGGGAGGGATGTGGATATGGAAGCGCTCATCGACAATCGGTGGGATCTTGTCCAGTAACCCATTGAGAGGCGTCGCGATATCCCAGAAGGCGTTGAGCTGCATGTCCACCCCGCGCTCGACGTTTTCGGATACCACGCCTCGGAACTCGCGGGTTCGCTGCAACACCTCATTTGCAAATGCTTGACGCCGTGTCGCCGCGTCCTTGGCAAAGAAATTAATGGCCGTGGCCGCTTTTTCTTCGTTCCCTGCTTGCTGATACGGCGTCACAATGATGTCGCGGTACCGGTCATTGCGTTCACTCAACAAGTCGTATACATCTCTGTGTAACGATTCGCGTGCCTCGAAGATCCATTTCAAAAGTGTCAACTTCTCGAGAAGTTCGGGCTGCTCGTCGCCTTCTTCTTGGGGGAGGTTCGGGTCCGAAGCGTGCGTATCAACGAACAGTCGAGACCGTAGCTCATTGAATAAGGAGGTAGCCTTGGCAATGCGCGTCGTGAGCATCTCATTGAGTGGTCTCACCACTTCTGACTGAAAACGTTCAAATTCTTGCTTGTCAAGGTCCTTCGCTTGGACTTGCTCAGTTTCATTCGAGTCAGCTTCAATAGCAGCGGCTTCACCATATGACATGTTGCCACTGTTAATTTCTTGTTGCAAGTTGACGCGCAAAGCCTGCCGGCGCTGATTGGCTGCTTCAGCCGCCTCCTCGCGAATCTTTTGGCTGTCTTGCTTGAAAAGCTCTTTGGTTTCTTGAAGCTGTGCCATATCGCTCAACGACCGTACAGTAGTACGAATAGAGGTCAATTCAGGGTGGTTGTTATTGACAGCTGGATGATGACGTGGGTAAGGTGGTGGCAACGTCACGAGGCGAGAGACATCCATATGAGACGGGCTAGGCGTATTCGGCGTAGAAGCCGGAAGAGATAGCAATGACCTCCGGAGCGGTTGGGGGGTTTGAGATTGTTCGGCCTCGTGCCAGCCAACCTTCTCCGGAGGGTATTCGTCAGATGGCTCATAAGCGCTGGAGCTTGCAGGACCAGCCCCGTCATTTGGTCCATCGCGCCATTGGAGAGCTTCGCGGGCTTCCTTTGGAACACCCATGTACTTGGACTCTCGCTTCGATCGTTCGAGCCGCTGTGATTGATCCCCGGTGGAATCAGCCTCCCACCACCGGCTTGCCGTCCGTCCACGAGAGCTTGATTCGTCAGGAGCTTCACTGATGCTCATACTAAGGATTGGTGACAACGAAGGCATGAAGTTGTTCGAGTTTGGTTGCCAATTGGTGTTGTTGGAAGGACCGCTGATTGGAGAAACAGGAATACCGGCCGAGGCGGGAGCAGAGTGCGGTTGCTGTTGTACATTTTCCCGCCCGAAGACAGAGTTCATCGAGTTACGGTGTGATCTGGTCTCTGACATTTGAGGTGCCCATTCACTTGTCTGGGATGTGTTGGAGTCCCGCCTAGTTCTCATAGGTCGAAACAAATCCCGCGTCAAGTCAAAGATTTCGGAGCCCATTGCTCCAATGGCGGAGTTGTACCTTTCTCGTCGTATCCTTGATTCACTGACGAAGAATTCAGCAAACAGCTTCACTCGGTCAGCATCTGAAGCCGCGGCTGCCTCTTCCCGAGCAAAGGCTTGGAAGCGCTCAATCGTCGTGTTGCAGAATTGGTCTGCTGTCTGACTGATGACTGCATGTTTGGTCACCGGCGTGGAAGAAAGCATCCCCGCCAAGCTTCCTGTCGAGTTTATCATATCTGGTCGCATGCTAGAACTCGATGCAGAACGGCTTTGGGGAGGTGGTGTCGGTAAGGCTTTCGGTGCCATTGGGTGAGTATGAGGTGTTATGGGATATATCTTGTGGGGTTGAGGAGAAAATGGCGGGGTGGGTGTTTCCAGAGGCAGCCCAGATGAACGACGTGGTGTTGAGTGATGGGAATCAATGCGATGTTCACCAGTCCGACCACCTGTGCCTGGCGTATCCTGTCCGGCACGGCCACCACTATATGGACCTTTGTGCCCGGAGAACCGAGCAGGATGAGCGCCATGGGAGACGACTATGTCAGATAGTGGCTGAATGCCCGCAATAGATTCGCTGGTACCAGGCCTTGTACGACTCTCAGCTCGTCTCTCACGCAGAGTCTTCTCAAGTCTAACGGCGCCGTTTCTTGAAAGTTGCCCGCCCGCAGAGCTAGAAGCCGAGGCGGATTCGACAAGCTGCGGAGACGAATTACTAGCAGGACTTGATGTATCGATGTTTAAAACGGGCTGGGGCTGTTTGCCATTTGGCTGGCGTTCATGTTCGTTCCAATCCGCTGGCGTAGGTGGTACGGGACCAAGCGCCGTGATACCCTCTGGTACTGGTCGCCTTGTGGGCGGCGACATAATGGGCTCGGTTGTTCTATTTAGACTTTGCGACCTGGAATTTGGCGGGGGCGGACCAGGCGGAGGAGGCGGCAGCGGCAAACCCGGCTCCCACCTCGATTGTGACGTGGAGCGTGACCGAGCAGATGTGGGCGTTTCGACTGCGCTTGCCGAGGCCGCTCGCCGCGCGCTTGGTGGAATCGTGGAGGAGTCCGTATCAGATCGCTCAACCCTGTGTGGTATTTGGAGGGCGAGGGGTTGTGGCCTAGGGATAGGTGCATGCTGATGAGTATCTGGCGGCGTAACGGCTTCAGAGGTTTCTTGACGTCTTCTAAACGATGGAAGACCAAAACGCCTCTCGCGTGAGGCCCCCCGGCCACCAGAATTTGGTGGCGGTGGAAAGTTCTGATTACTCGGCGGCTCCGGCGACGGCCTGTGCATATTGCTAGCAGGCATTCGCGGAGCAGATATGTTTGCTGGTGTGGAATCAAATGCCGCGCTCACGGGTCTCTGGCTACGCGGTGGAGAATAGGGAGGCGGGGGAAGAGGCGATGCTGGCGGCACATCAGTATCCAGTACGCGGGAATAGAAACATAATGGTCAACTTACATTGAGGCGGCTCTGGTGGGGTGAATTGATGGGTCCGCTCGGGACCAACAGCGGGAGAAGGCGCCCATTCTTGAGGATTGTAGGGTTGTATGGAACTTATAGAGGTGTGGGCTGATGAGTAGGCATACGGCGAGGACACCGACACGGCGGAATGAGGCGTATGTTGGCCATATGTCCCTCCAAGTGAAGTCGTCAGAAGTGGATTGAGCGTCTGACGAAGCCGCGAAGTCGAGTCGCGACCAGCACTCATTTTCAGTCGCGTAAAAGGAGGCGCTTCGTTGTGACCGCCTAATAAATAGAGAACGGTCGTGGACTGAACGGCGCGGGAATCAATTCGGAGCGTCGCGAAATGTTCCCGGAAATACCAGCCACCGCCGATGAGTCTCGGCCAGCAATCACCTCTTCATATATATCACAGGCGGGGAGGTAGCTGCTTCAGACGGCGACTTGCATTGCCCGACAATTGCTGATGGCAGTCGTGGCACAGGAGGTGACGAAGGTAGATTATCAAGGTCGGAGATTCGACGCTGGTAACACTGGCGCAAGAGGGGACAAAAAGAGAGAATGAGATACAGAGGTTAAATTGAGATCAAACCACTGGATACTGTCTGGATAGGCGGGAAGGCAGCAAACGATCTAGTCCCTTGGCACCCTTGCTCGGAGTAAGTAGCTGGCACTGGCTGCATGAAGGTTCCTCTTCATGTATGCTGCCAAGAGAGAGCACACTTGCATGCGGGAGCAACACCAAAGAGGGCAGTAAATGGGTACGGGTTGAGTAAAATGCCCCTCTCGACAAGAACCTTGCGATGTTGGCTAGGTTGGTCACAAAGGATGGGACTCTTGAAGACTAGGAGTCTAGCTTGGCCGATAAAGGAAGTCGAATACTACGGTACTCATGCATGTCTAATCATCAATGCGTGGTGAGAGGTGAGAAGAGGCGGGCAAGGTACGTACAATCCAGCTTGGGATGGGATGCATGTGGGCAGTTTCGGTGTCCTACATCTTGAAGTGCCGAGCTGCGTGGCTGTCAATTTGCAATGTTAGGCGAGGCCGACGCTTCTGTTGGCCAACTGACCAGGCTGGACCGCCTTTTGGCATGCACATGCGAGTCAGACCAATATAATAGAGTAGGCCAGAGAGCCGGCCCCTATGGCTCTCTAGCCCTGTCTTCGTGCCTTCGTTATACCAGCAGGCCAGAAAAGCTGGAGAGCGATCAGCGATCAAATGGAGGGAGGCGGGAGAGACGACCGGGGGCCAAGAGAGAGGATGGGCTGTTGGCCAGCATCTTCTCGATGGTATTGGTCAAAAGAGACGGTGGAGCCGTTCTATATTTGGATTGTGGTGTATTTTGCTGTTGGACTCTGCTCACCAGTTCTCTCCGACTTCTCACAGGACTCGCTCCCAATTGGTTTGAAGCATGCCGGCGCTTACAGGCTCCATTACCCCTGTACAGCTGGAAGATAGCAATTGGCTGATGGAATTTACCCCCCCGCGAATCCACCCGAGGCACTAAAGAGAGGGGGTAAATTAGGGAGGGTTGCACCTTGAACTTTCGAGAACGCATCCTTCTCGTCATGTCATGCGAAGCAACCCCAACCACAAACCATCACTACCTACAGTCTGTATCCTCTTGTATAAATTGAGTGCTTACTACGGAGTAGACACGCAAGCAATGGTAATATCACCATCCAACTATACAGGACTAATGTGCCACGCTTTGATTTTATGTATTCGCGCAGCAGCGGGTATGCAAGCCCAATGCAGTCATGACCGGAAGCTAAACTCGAGTTCCCAGGAGCCGCACATATAATTATTGATACATACATAAGCATGGGCGCACCGGCAAAGTCATGCTTGCTTATAGTCCCGCTTCTACCTCTTTTAATAACCATAGAGCTGTCGCTAGCCACGGATCTTGCGATTTCCGAGCTATTTGGCTTGCTTATTTGCTGGGTCGGTCGGAGCCTCTGCGTCTTGGAGCCCCCATCCAGCCATCGTCATCTTGCTTGTTCCACGTTAAGGGCCGACCATGCCTTTCAGCCTTACCACATGTCCAAGCAGTGTGCCAAATATAGAGAGAATGGTACAGATTTTGGCGGTCTTGACTGATGACTGGTCGATATCTCTCCCGACGCCCAAGCTCATTGACTGGGAAGAGCAACGCCGGTAATCATGGGCGTTGGTTTGGCGTTCGGCGACGGGATACCTACCTATATTTAGCACACCAGGCACTCAAAATCGATCGTCACATTTCCGTGCCGGATATGAAAAGTGACTCCGCTGGCCAACTTCAGGGGATGATGATACAGCCCAGACGATTGGTCAATCCCTTATAGAGATGGCTTGAACGAAACTTAACTCCGGCCCGCACTGGAGACGGACCATCATCGGCGCTCTGCCATTCCTATTAGTCGGACGTACTGTGCTGTCCTTATCAAGCTCCAATGAGGGACGTGGATCTTTTGATGGTAGCAGGACGGAGTGTGCTCCGTCCTCGTTGTCCATGTGCTGGTGTCCGAATCAGACCTTGGACTCGACCAAAGCAGCTACAACTGTGAGACTGTCATCTATCCCAGTGTGCTTGGCATTCAGACGCCCTTCCTCGTCGCGCCTCAGTTACTTCGTATTTCGAATGTTAAACCGCTCAATTACTAAATTTGGGACAAACTTTGGCCTTTGGGGACAGGGAATGGTTTAATGGTGAAAAGGTCTTCAAATGATTTGATTCTAGGTGAGTGGTATTCTGCGATCGACTACCGGTACATAAACAGGCCTTTACGCCTTGATTGCCTTCCATCAGCAATCAAACGTTCAGAGTTATCAGTCGGTCTGAGTCGTTGTTTTCAAAAGAAAACGGGCCCAGTGGGATTCTTAACCTGCTGATGTCTTTCCCATTTGGACAGACCATGTTCCATGTTCAACATGGACATTGTTGCCATCTGGTGAGAGCTTCTACCGTACAGGTCCATCGTCCATCCATCTGGACTGGACTGACTGCCAAAAGCTGCCGGCGCCAGCCAGATCCTTTTCGATTATCTTGGTTCCTGGGCAGATAGCGAGGCTGGCTGGCTTATCAGCTGAATGCGGTTAGGTGCCTTGCTTTAGCGGGGGCCGGACGGGTTTTAGCCAATCCGGTGCTTATGCGGGCTTAGGCCCCCAAACCCCCGAAAAGAGAGAGGGGCCACAGCTCTAGCAGCCTTGGTTTGGCATGCTGGATTTTCTAGATCTTTCCCTCACATTTCCTCCCTGCTCTTCCATCTTCTTCTTCTCTTCTTTTCCTTGTGGCCTTGTGCCCCCTCAGCCGCCTTCTTCAAGTTACAAAGTCAATTGTCCCTTCTCTTACACTTTAGAGAGTACCAGGAAGTCTGCGAAGGTTGCTGAGAAACCATCACCGCTTTGTGCATACTGATCTGACCTGATTGTCAGCAGCTCCTTGTTCGGTAAGTCACTCTGCTATGCTATGCCTCTTCTCTGCGTATCATCTCGATACGCAGAAATTTCCTTTACATGATGAGAACCCAGCTGGCACCAGTCATAGGGTGACTTGTACTCTCTCCTTTGATGACCACAATGCTTTGGTCTATGACCTCTCTCTGATATCCTTCCAACCCAACCACTATGTTGTCGCATCGAATTGGCGGAACTTGAGCTGACTCTCTTCGCTTCACATAGGTTATCAATCTCACGACCATCTTTTCCTACCCGAATCTCCCAACATGGCGCTTCACAACCCCAACAACTGGCACTGGGTCGATAAGGATGTTATTGAGTGGGCAAGAGATTGGTTCAACTCGAACTTGGTAGATGTTGCGGCTGAGCAAGGAGACGTCAATGTCAAGATCAGCAAGGTTGTCAGTGCTGATGGCGATGTCAACGTCAGTCAGCGAAAGGGAAAGGTCATCACCTATTACGACGTCAAGCTGGTGTTAGAATTCTCTGGTATGTTTGATAGCTATCTTTTGGTTGCCGAGTCGAGACTGACCAAGTCAAGGCAACGCTCCCGGCGTAGAGGACGTTTCGGGCTCGTTCACCGTCCCGGAAGTCACCCATGATGATGAGCGGATTGTGGTAAGTGCATGTCTCGTAGTAGTAGTCGTAAAAGTGGGCGGTGGCTTATCTGTCTCCAGATCGAGGACCTCACCATCCACTCGGAGTCGGCTGAGAAGCAACCCGTGAGGGAGCTCATCAGGTCGCAGCTCCAGCCTCAATTGGTTGAGAAGTTCAAGCAGCTCACACCTGCTCTCATCGCTGAGCACGGTAAGGATATCCAGCACCAGCCTGGCTCCAACCCTTCCAGTGGCATCTCCACGCCCAAGCAACATGTCCCATCTGGTGCCAAGTCTGCCAACGCCGGCGCGTCCGCTGCCGCCCAAGACAACAAGGGTGGTGTCGTGAACACCACTACCCTTGTTGAGTCGGAGGAGTTCAAGACCACGGCCGAACAGCTGTACCAGACCTTTACCGATCCTCAGCGCCTCGCCGCCTTTACTCGTGCCCCTCCCAAGAAATTCGAAGGTGCCAAGAAGGGTGGCAAGTTTGAGTTGTTCGATGGCAACGTCTCGGGAGAGTTCATTGAGCTCTCGCCCACCAAGATTGTCCAGACATGGCGCCTGAACCAATGGCCTGCCGGGCATTTCTCCCAGCAGACCCTTGAGTTCGAGCAGAACGATTCTGACGGTGTTACCAATATGCGCGTCACCTGGACCGGGGTTCCTGTTGGTCAAGAGGATGTGACCAAGCGAAACTGGGGCGAGTATTACGTTCGCAGCATCAAGCAGACCTTTGGGTAAGTCGCCTCTAGCACGGCTCGCACGGTGCTTTAACTAACTATGTTGCAGATTCGGCACCGTCTTGTAATACGACACTATCTTCAACGATGGCGTTTTGGTGTAATTGGGCATAGGGCAGAAGATGCTTACCTTCACAGGCATAGTATCCTGCAAATCTAGACAGCTCACATTAGAACACGAGTCTCGTAGATGAGACATCCGTTTTGTTATAACCTTTTCGGCCAGGGAATGTTTTGAGAGATCACGCGACACGATATATCACGTTAATCAATAAAAAAAGACATGAGCTATGCCAATTTCATCTCCAGACAGTGACGCATCCTCGCCTGTACAGTGGAATTCGGTCGCGGCAACGTCCGATGACGACGTGAGTGTCAATCGCTTGCAAGTGATATTTCTTCAAAGACGATCCATGTAAAAGTTGCTCGTTTATACTGGAAGACAAGAAGTGCCACGAGGTGGCGTTACTACTATCGAGTCCCATCTCATTCGGTCAGCAATCGAAGTCCATGCCCGCTGCTGCTTCCCTGGTCGCCGCCGCAGTCCCAAGTCGGCCCGCTGTACCTGAACCAAGCTGACAGCCAGCCTCCTGGTCTCGGTCGGGGCAAAAGAAGTGACCGCAGAGGGAGTTGAACCCTCTTGCCTCTAAGTATAGGAATAAGACTACTACCGCTAGGCTATCCCGACCCGGTCAAGGGGCAAGGGGCTCATTTAGGTATATAAGCCCTTTGATATCGGGTAATTTTCTGTTGTCGAGCTATCAAGGTTTAAGACTGCCCTATCAGCACGACTTGCGTTGAGTCCTCCATCTGCTCCCAGTTGACGCCTGGCCTCAATCCTGGGATTTGAGTTCGTCGTCGCCCTGGGTTCGGCATATCGTATCGACGGCAAATGACATTCCCGCTGTTCGACTGGCTTTATAAACGAGTTAACCCCAAATCCCCTTGACCGGGCTGGTGTTGCCTAGCGGTAGTATCTATTATAGTATTATACTTAAAGGCATGAGGAGTTCGATTCCCTCTCCGGTCAGCAGTTCGATCCCATCAGGGGTCACTCCTTTTTTCATTCTTTTTTACTCACCGTATACGTCCCACAGAAGCTGGCCACCGCGCGCGTAGAATAATAAATGACGCACTACTCGCCGAGCACGTCCGGGTGGAAGACGTTTTTGGCTTTGAGGAAGGTCGTCACCATATAGCTTCCAAACTCAAGGAGACAGGGGCGATAGTTTTGTTGGCAAGTTGAACTGGGAGTTGTTTGGGGACTATCTCGAAAACCAGATGAAGAAAATTCAATGTGCCAATCGCTTCTACAGGTATTAATCAATTCTGCCCCTTTGACGAAACATGTTACGACTTGATACATTGTATACCTATATGTCGACGAGTATGCCGAGAATAATGTTGAGGGCCATTGACTATCAAGATCATCATGCTTTCGAGACGCATTTAGAAAACGAACAAATCATTAAAGTGGGCATTGTTTCTACTACGGATAGATCGTGGTAAAGCAGTCTCTCAACCTTGAGAATCAATTTCTCTCTCTCAGGCTTCGGGATGGATTTCAAGGGGATTGCCATCGTCCCACCCCTAGTCAGTGCATCTCGCCTCCAAGAATATGGCTGTTACTACTTGGTCTAGTAAGTAATTCTACTATTAAGTGCTGAAAGGAGCATTGGCCGGCAGGAAGCTCTGCGGGTAGAAGACGGGGGCCCGGGGGTTGAGTTGGGAGCCCGCCGCCGGGGACGGGTTGGGGGGCTGCCAGGGGTAGTAGTATTGGGCGGGCCCGCGGTATTGGGTGAACATAATGTCTGTCTGGTGTGTTCTGTTTAGTGCTTCTGAGGGGGAGTGGATGAATCAACGTTGGCAGGAGTGGGATATTTCAACTTGAAGTTGCGGCTGTTGTTTTGCTATGATGGGCTTTGCCTTTGATCTGATGATGTATCGATGGAACCTTTCATGCTGAAAGCGGTGCCTGCGAATTTATAGATAATTGTTGAGTGTGTGTGTTACCGAACCAGTCAACAGAGTCATGGTGAGTACCTGAATGGGAGTTGGCTTGTCTGACTACTGTCGATTCACAACATCGAAGCTTGTGAAATGCCAAACAAAGTAAGCATTGAACACATGGGAGAGATGTTAGCAGGTATTCGCAAAGGCGCAGTGCGATATTGGCCATCCAATTTTGATAGTGATAGATGCATATGGTAAGACCTTCGATCATGATAGCTCTACTTTCTGAGACTGGCGCCACTCAGCATCTTGCTGGCTCTCTTCTTGTCCTCCTCCGTGAAGGTCATCCAGTCTGCAAGCTTCTCCTTCGGGAAGCCCTTCTGCTCCCAGATATCGAGTTCCGCCATCCCGATCTTGTGCCACGGAATGCCCAAGTCCTTCGATATTTTATCCTTGATGCAATGCGTGAAGACTAAAGGGATGTACTTCGGTTTATCCAACGCCAAGTCCTTGTCTTCTTCCTCGAAGAACATCCCGATCATTCGATTGTTGAATTCTTGGGAAGCCGAAACCCGCCTGTCCATACCCTTGACCATGCGAGACTTGTTGTATGCCTGGGGCTGCATCCACTTGCAGACCTCATCGTAGTCGAGCTCGAAGCCAGCTGTGTCATAGGTCGGGGAACCATGGCGCCCCTTGCGGTGGCAGACATACAGATCATGGAACCCAGCCGTCGGGTCGAGGGATACCTCCTCTCTATAAAGCTCGTTCTTCTGCCAGGCATTAAGCCGTCCCTTCGGCTTAGGCGGGGGAGGCGGCCGGAACTTTGCGCGTTCAGACTCGGTCATATCATACTGATCGTGTCTTGGCGGCTTTCCCCTGCCAGGGGTGAGCCGTGGATCACGCAATTGGCTCCGATCATAGTCGAACTCGAGATCTGGAGTTGTGAGACGCTGTTGTCGAGAAGGTGTAGCAGCGCCCACGCCTGCCGATGACGATGGTGTTTCTGCGGCAGAAGCAGACGCTTCCTCATTGGAATCAATCTTCGTCTTCTTGGAGGAAGATGATAGGTCGCCCGAGACAACATCGCTTTTCCGCTTTGCAATCGGAGGCATCGTGTCTGGGGAAGTCTTGAAAATGCGCCCGATTTCGATTGTGAAT
Source organism: Apiospora koreana (assembly GCA_017163955.1). Taxonomy (NCBI): domain Eukaryota; kingdom Fungi; phylum Ascomycota; class Sordariomycetes; order Amphisphaeriales; family Apiosporaceae; genus Apiospora; species Apiospora koreana. The sequence goes on along the minus strand of JAFHKQ010000005.1, from coordinate 2,102,070 downwards.
ACCGGGATTTAGCTGCAGCGTGCCTAGGCGTAAATGAAAATGAATCAGAATCCTTTTAGATTTTTTAATCAATTGAAGAGATGTCGTCGGCGTGGATCATCCCATCTTCAATTTCTATGACGGCTGTTCAGATTGCGTCACAATTGTGTCAAAGCTGCGACGCGAAAGCACGTGATGGTATCCTCAACCCTACTTGATCCATGCTCTTATGTCTTATGCAATAGTCTCGGCACGGCACAATGCACTCATCTGATAGATTTTGGATTACATAAAAAGAAGAGACTGAGAGACTCTGGCATACATCTCAAGTAACAGAAAGACTCGCCCAGAGATGGGATCGGCCTTGTGCCCTAAAGCTTCTTCTTGGCCATGATGAGGACTGCAGCAATGGCCGGCTTGAGTATCTCCTTTCCTTTCTCGACACCAGCCTCGTGGAGGATCTTCTCGATATCTCGTCTCATCATTCTAATCGCGTCCTTTTCCGTCCCCACCAGGTCCGGATGGGCCTCGCGCCATCGCTGGACCGGGCTGACCGTAGCCATGAACTTCTCCAGCGTGTCCAAATCAGTCGCCGGCTGGATGATGTAGTCGCTCTCCCAGGCGTTCGGGTCCCACTCCTTGCGGAAGAACGTCTCCCGGTCGAAATCGGGGATAGGCGGGTTCAGGTCCCACGGGTACAGGAAGTTCTTGTACAAGTCCGAGGCCGCGAAGTTGCCCGCCTGGTAGTAGGGCTGGAGGTACTGCACCTCGTAGTGTTGTAGGACGGCGGTGATGGCCTCGTGGTTGGGCATGGACGGGTGCGCGTAGTTGGCGCTGGACCCCCAGAAGGCGACGGTGCCGCCGGGTTTCAGCACCTCGGCCGCGCGCGGCCAGAACCTCTCCATGTCGAACCAGTGGGCGGCCGTCGAGGCGACGATGAGGTCCACGCTGGCGTTGGGGATTTCGCCGTGCGCTAGTTGCGAACCGATCTCCTCGGCGGACGAAATCTCGAAGCGGATGGGCTCGCCGGTGGAGGTGGCGCCGGGCAGCGACCGTGCAGCGCTGATCATGCCCTCGGACGGATCGAGGCCAAATGCATGCTGGAACTTGGGGGCGAGCTCGCGGACAGCGGTACCGGGTCCGCATCCCAAGTCCACGATGGTATCGAATTGGCCACCAGTGGAAGCATGGTGGCCAAGGACGAGCTTGTATACGTTCTCGTGGTAATTCGGGCGGAAGTTCGCGTAGTGCTTCCCCTCCTCCGTGGTGTACTTCCGGAAGATCACCTCACGCGGCTCGGTTGCCATATTGATGAGTGTTGGGCGGTGGATGGGTGTACTGCGACTTCGGGCGACAGGTCAGAGGGTTCAAGTTCGTGTTCTTCAGCAATCGGATGCTGTATGTTTTTGGTTTAAGGGGGAGGAGAGACACATTGATGCGAGGTCAACAAAGGAGGATTTAGTAAGCTCTTCTTATGAAGTCGTCAGCACGTGGGGGGTCTGGTGCGGGCACCGCCGCAATAGCTCCGTCGGTTATTGTTACTCCGACGGAGATTCGGAGACTGTCGGCGTACGGCATCATAAAACTCACCTCGTGGCAACGACATCTAGGTACTATTCCGGGATTTCTATAATTCATTTGTATTGCGTTACGACCAACCATTCTCCCTCCGATCAATCTGTTAGGGATAATACGCCTAGTCGATATAATGATGAAGATACATGCCTCATATGTGTAGTAATACATGAAGGGTTCAAAAGGCAGGCCTGATGTTGACCCGCATACATCCCGTATCTGATATTGAACTTCCACATGTAAGGAAGAGAATATTCGAAGTAGAATGAACGTATATTGAGAACTGTCGAAGCTGCATCGTGCACAAGATCCAGCCAGGACTTGACAGTAAAGTGGGCAAAAAAGAAACAAAAATACTACTGCAACTTGGCCTCCCACACACGTTCAACTGCAAACACACCCCCAGGGGAGTGTGTTAACTAGCGCAGTGCGCAAGAACCAACAAGTCCGAATTTTGGCATGGACGAGACACAAGTTTGCAGAGGCGGGGATCGAACCCGCGACTGGTCAGTGTATGTAATGTCGTAGAGCTGCGTCTAGGACCACTGAGCCATGTTACTGAAAACCCGGTGTTATTACAGCTTATGAGGTAGGCAGCATGGCTAGCCACAAGCTGATTCAGTTGACCGGGGGGGTAGTGAGTTCCTATTGTTCACATCGGAATTACTTACTCCCTGTCCATTCTGCCACAACCACCTAACCTCCCCTATTTGCTTCCATATCCAGGAGACCTCCCATACAGGAGAACTACATTTCTGCTAGATACATACATTAATTCATATTAAACTTAAGTGATCTAATATAAGACTGTATAACAACGCTCTCCCTTAGCCATCCTTCGGGTACCCTACGTTGAGCCATATCATCAACCTACTTAGGTACGGACCAAACCTCACTATAGAACTGCTCGGGCTGTACAAACCTGTGTTGGATTACATTCAATGCTTCATCGCATTCAACTTTCAAAAATCACCCCACTGTTTCGTTTCTATTCAATTCAGACTGAAGGTGATTCTCACTGCTCTGGTAGTTACAAAAGTGCACATTTCCTCCTTCTCTTGGTTCAAATTTCATCTCACCCAAACCAACCCAGACCACACAACTTCCGCAACCACTTCTCTTTTTTTGTCCACCATAGCCTGAACAGCTATTCCACCAACAGCATCAGCTCTTCATTTCGCTCGTCCCATCGACAAGATGTCTAAGCCCACCGTCGACCTCCGTGATGTCCTGCCTCGCGCAGGCATGATTATCGACAACCACGACCCGTTCACCGCTGGCACCCGGCGCGACAAGTTGGTCCTCACCAAGCTCTGCCGTTCTGGTGTGACCGGCCGCGCTTTCTTCAAGCGCAACGAGTACCGACGCACTCTTGACACCGCCCTGGAGGCCATGTTTGCAGCCGCCGCCAAGGCCGACGTCCGCGCCAAGCTCAACGAGACTGCCAATGACGACGATGACGACGACGACGACGACGAAGGTGGCTATCTTGACTTCGTCGATCATGTCAAGAAGAACGTCTATTGGGCGCAGGAGATGAGCAGCTCCGTCTTTCTGGACTTCTTCACGGCTCTCCTCGGCGCCCGGGTCGCCTGGAACAACAACCCCCGCGAGCCGTTCGACCAAACGAAGCACTCCATGACGGCCAAGGCCGCCCAGGCCCTGCTGGACCTCGAGCCCGGTCTCTAGGAGACGGCCCGGCTCGACATCCAGTTCTACAAGCTGGCCGGTGGGTTCGACGAGAGCGAAGACGAGGAGACCATCGACAACACCAACAACGAGGGCGCCGGCGCCGGCGCTGCCACTCCTGCCACTGCTGCCACTCCTGCTACTGCTGCTACTGCTGCCGATGGCGATGGCGATGGCGATGACATGATGGTCGAACTCGACAACGCTCTTGAGGGCGAGATGATGGAGGAGGAGATCACCACCGGAGTCAAGGAGATGAACGTTGATGAGATGAAGGAGGAATAAGCAGGGCGACGTGGAAACCAAGCAAGATGATGAGACGATCAGTGCATTTCAGCATGTCCATTTGGATGGAGACATCTCAACTTCGATCAGCTCATTCACCCCAACACTTGCTTGCCCCCATCCCCCACAAACAGCAGAAGAACTCAGCTGAACATCTGTAGAGATCGCGAGATTAATACACCCCGACTGAGTTTCTTGCACCATTTTTTGCGTCTTAATTTTGTTTTCTTGTAACATTCTCGTCCCATCTGTGCACGTATTGACTTGTATTGCGTGATAATTATTGATATGTCTAATATATATAACTAATTATTTTATGCTATTTGGTATGTCTACCCCCGTAAAGCAAATCGTGAAGTCATCATCTCATCAGGGTTCTCTCTCTATCTCCCTCTCTCTCCCTCTTATATCCGCAGCCGATGCCCCGCGAACAGCCCCACGAACGCAATGATGCGGTAAATCAGCCCGATGCAAAACAGGACCAAGACGTTGAGCCAGAGGCGGTCGAGGTGGAAGCCTGTCGTCCGGGCGGCGAGGTCGGTCTGGTACAGGTAGGAGAAGGGCTGGACCATCTGGCCGAAGTAGAGCTCGGCGAACCAGGTCCCAGGGCTCGCGCGCCAGAGGCCCTCGGCGCCCCAGTCGCGGACCTGGGCGAGGCTGGGGGCGGCGCCGCTCAGGATGCCGACGACCAGGCTCAGGATCGTGGCGAGCAGGGGCGCGTCCTCGCGCCGCGCCACCATGGACACGCACGCGGCCAGGCCGTAGATGGCCCAGAAGTAGACAAGGTTGGCGATGAAGGCGACGCCAAAGGACAGACCCCCGGGCACGGCGAGCAGAATCAGGAACGCGGTAAGATGTAGACAGGCCAAAGCCATGCGCGGGATGACGGAAGCCACCTTGGCGAGGAAGTAGGCTAGACGTGAGTGGCCCGCCTCGGCTTCACGTCGGTATAGGAGGGTCTCTTCGGAAAAGACGCGGACAGCCGGCGAGGCGCCTGAAAGGCCGATGGCGATGGCGGTTAGGAGGGCGAACTCGGGGACAGATTTGAAGTCGGCTGCCACCGAAAGGACGTCATAGGGCTCTTTGTAGAAACCTGTAATAATACATGTGGTTAGTGGATGGAAAATACGAAAGGAGACACAGTTGACTTTGCTCACCTTTGAACATGATACCCTTTTTCCCGTTCTCGGCCAACCCGATTAAGAAGCCTGCCACCGAGGAGAGAGCTAGCTCGAAGAAGAAAGCGGACTTGAGACGATACTGCTGAAGCATCGCGCGGCGAAAGCAGAGCCACATCTGCTTGATGTGGGGGGCGCCGCGCTTCTTGAGAGCTTGCTGGATTGATGTGTTGTCCGAGGTGGCAAGTGATAGGACGGAGCCATGCTTGTCGCGAGGGTGCTTTCCTTCAGCGCTGTTCTTGTTGCGGGAGGCGCTGGCCCACTGAGCGATGAGGGCCTCCTTGGAGACGTCGCCGCTCTTCTTGTAGATACGACCATTGCCCGTGATGATGTCCGTCACCACGTCGCCCGAGTTACCGTGCTTGGGGAAGTGGAAGCCTAAGTTCTCGAAGTAGGGCTGAACCCCCCTTTCGGCACCCTCGTACAGGAGCTGGCCGTTACCCAGCAAAATCAGACTGTCAAGCATCTCGAAGATCTCCATGCGCGGCTGGTGGATGATGACAATGATGGATAAACCAAGGCGCGCGATGGCCTGCAGGGTTCGCATCATGGACACGGCGGACGTAGCGTCCAGGCCGCTCGTGGGCTCATCGAGGAATATGGACATGGGCGCCGCCGCCAGCTCCATACCGATACTCACACGCTTGCGCTGCCCGCCGCTGATGACAGGCTTGCCGACGCTGCCCACCAGGGAGTCGCGCACATGTGAAAGCTCAAGGCATTCGATAACGGAGTTGACGTGGGTCTTGACCTCGGTGGCGGTCCAAGTGCGTGGTAGCCGGATCTGGGCTGAGTGCAGAATGTTTTCGTAGACAGTCAGTTCGGGCAGGACGATGTCGTCTTGAGGTACATAGCCGATGAGTTTCTTGTATCGCTTGATCTTGCCTGGGCTGTTGTTCACCATGACGGCGCCGCCTGTATTTGTGATCTTGCCCATGAGCAGGCGCACGAATGTTGATTTGCCCGCGCCCGACCCGCCCATGACAGCCGTTAGCGTGCCGCGCTCGATGGAACCCGTGACGTCTTGTAGAATCGGCTTCGGCGCCGACCGTGGGTGGAACTGCAGACCGGAATATGCGAAGGAAAGGCCGAGCTTCGAGGCGTCTGTAGCCTTTCTCATTGACTCGACAAATCCGCGTAGCTGGGGTGGTAACTCGTCTTGCATATCCTCTATGGGCTTCCCTTGCAATTCTGCCATGTGTATGACATCCTGGAAGCCGTTCCAGGTACCGTCTCGAGGGTGATATGTTGCGTCCATGGGAAGAGACTCCTGGTCGCGCTCCTCCGACAATGCTCGGTAGCGTGTCATGGCTCTTGTCATCGACTTTTTCAAAATGCCTGCTCCTGCGCCGGCGCTGCTTTTCCACTTGCGACTCCGCGCGCGAAGGGCCAAAATGATAACGCCGATTATGAGCAGGCCATCGATGATGACGAGTATTCCGAGTGGGATGAGGAAGACTTCATAACTGGACCCTTCCGGACATCGACTTCCGGCGCTGCATGGGGTAGGGGCCGAGGCACCGGGTTGACAATAGTTCCTCTCGGGGCATCGTGTCATCTCCTTTCCGCCTTTTGGACAGTAATAGCCCGAGGGGCAGATGACGGGCTCAAAGGGTCCCATTCCGACCGTAATGCCATTGAGAGCGCAGGGGTCTCCTGCTAATCTCGACTGCTGGCAGATGGTGAGGGCGGGGCAGAACTGAGGCAGCGAGTTTACCGTGTTGTTCCTGCATAGGAAGCCCTCGTTGCACCCGTCCTTCTGCCATGACTCCACCGTTTGTATCTGTATGGGGACGGCCCCTTCCCGCCAGCAAGGTGCTGCATCGACCATGGTTTCCTTCTTCCTTTGCTGCTCGGTGGCCCGGTAAAACGAAGTAGAGAATGCGGTCTGGTTCTGTCCGGTGCAAGCTTTGTCGTACACCCCTAGAGTTTCGTCCGCCGGAAAGAAAGACTTGTTGTCTTGATCCCATCGCAACGCGTTGGCTGTGTTGGGCCCATTAGATGCGTCGTACATCTTGCCCCCTGTGTCCGTCCCATCGTGCAGAGGTGCGAACCATTTCCCTGTCGTCACGCTGTAGACTCCCTGTGTCTGGTTGCCGATGCATTGCCAAGCTACTCCTTGTGAACGTGTCGATCCCGGACGCCTCAGGGCACAGAGACATGCCTCGGTGTCAAGGAAAGCCGGACCTTTAGGTGGGAACTGAGGGTAGTAAGGGTCCTGGGGGAGATCTCCCGCCTTCACCAAGCTCAGCGCCGACATGACTGGATGTTGGAGTCAAAAGGCGTCTTTAGTATTAGAATGTCGAAAGTCATGGCGAAAGTTGCCGACGGGATGTTACGGCCAACGGTGGTTTTAACAGAGTGAGAGCTGTCATCGGTCCCCAGTTTATAGAGGATTGACTACTAGACAGCTGGGCCAGTGGCTGGGCTGCTCTTGGTAGGCGAGCTGTGAGTCTGTCCATCTTTTCCCGTTTCATCTAATTAGGGTAGTCGGAACAGTAGTCAGAAGAATCTTGTCAGACTTTAGTGTATGGCATGGATGCTGAGATGCTCCGCCTTGCACGCGTAGCCACCTCAGCCCCGTAGAAGGCAGAGGTGTCAGGGCTGTCAGGGTTGGCACTTGGCTGCGGTTGGTTGCGAAAAAGAACGGAAGAGACGGCTTACGGGGAACGGATATAGATAGCATTACAGGTCCGTATCAAGGCCGTATTTGTGGTCCAAGGTCAGATTTCAGGAGATGGCAAAAGGGAGATGATCCCCGCCAGTCATCAAAGCACTAGAGACTTAGGAAGTGATTGCTAAAAATAGGCATTTTAAGAGGTAAGCAAGTGAGTACTACTACTAGTAGTGCCTAGCATAGCACCTAACTTACACTATTGGAGATTAGCTTGATGCCGTCCATCGTAGCAGAAGCTTGGCCTGGCTTCATCTCCATACAAGTACGTCGACAGCATTGGGATATTCACTGCCAATTGGGTTGTATCCCGCGATTGGGACAGCTGTGCATGCAGCACCTGGCATCCGCACCCATCTCGGGTCTGGTCGACATATGCAAGTACATGTAGGTAGGTATGCACCGTACCTGGTCCAATCAATGGTCACACATCAATAGATAGCGATCCTTTTGTATCAAATTAGATGTCATCATAAATTCATTCTCTCTTGCAAAACCACATGTATGTGGATTTAATACACGAGACTTGCATGCTTTGAGGCACGATTACCTCAATCACGTCGCTTTTGTTAGTTGTATCCACTTGGCAGAGCCCCCCTGCTTACTACAGTCCAGAGACGCTAAGGTGGGATAATCTGCTGGGTTTTCGGAAGGATTCCCCATAATAGGCACCAGCCAAGCATTGGGGATTCACCGGGGTGGCAGTAAATAATTTGGAAGAATCAATCAGGTCATTGGGAGTACATAACCTACATGTCTGCTTCATAAGGCGGCGTGGGAAACAAACATCATATTCTGTGTAATTTATACATTATGGATTACTGGCATCTTACACAGAGATGCGTATGGTCATCGTACCACAACTCAGATAACCAACGCTGACGTGAGCGGGAGGTTCCTGCTGCTACTACCGACATAGACCTTGTACTCGCCCGTCTGGAGCTTCCATTTTTGCGCCTCGACATCCCAAACACTCAGGTCGCGTCTCGTGAGCTCGAACTTCACAGTCACCGTCTCGCCCTTCTTGATTAGTGGCTTCTCGAACCCGCGTAGCTGGCGGACCGGGTTGCCTTCGCCAGGGATACCAAGATAAAGTTGCGCGACCTCCTTGCCATCCATGCCACCCGTGTTGGACACCTTAGCACTGGCCGTCGCCACCACATCCCACAAGTCCGTCTGGCCACCCTCGGCAATGGCGCCTACTGGGTAGGTTTGGCTTGGGGCATCGGTTTTGGACACCGCCAAGTCGGCATACTCAAACGTCGTATAGCTCAGACCGTAGCCAAACTCGTAACGTGGAGTGACGTTGCGAGCGTCAAAATGTCGGTAATCGATGAACACACCCTCCTCAAAATCGGCTTGCGGGAACTTCTTGTACTCCTCAGGTGGCGTGAACTGGCTGGGGTCGAGCAGCGCGCCATAGTCAGACTCGTCGCGTGCAACCGTGTATGGCAGGCGACCGGACGGGTTGGTCTTGCCGTACAAAAGCGAAACCAATGCCTTGCCACTGTCCTGCCCCGGAAGGTGTGCGTATATAATGGCTGTAACGTTCGGGTGGTCGACGAATGTGTCAACCATGCGGATGCCAGCATTGTGGAAGACCACAATGGTGTTGGCGCATTGGTCCGCAACGTTGACAATGAGCTTGTCGGTGAAGTCATCTCGAAGATTCGGCCGGTCGTGACCTTCCGTGGCCCATACATTTCCTACCACTATGCATGCGTCCGAGGTAGGGTTCACGCCGGGATTTTCCGACTCAAAGTTCCAGAATAGTGCCGTGCCGTCATCGTATGCCTGGGCTACCAGAGCATCATGAGGAGAACTAATGAGATTTTGCGCCGTAGCCCCTGAGCCACCGCCCGAAACAATAGTTCCGTTAGCAGCAATGGCCGAGTAGGCTACGCTAAGATCACCAAAGAAGCCAATGCCAAGTTGAGTAACGTTTGCAGACTCAGCACCCATTGCCCAGGGCGCAAAGGTTTGCCCGGCTGCGGCAACATCCGGGTTGTTGCGGTTGGGTGACTTGGCAGAGTACCCATACAGCGACATAAGCTTCATCTTGGACGAATCCAGAGGAAGTGCCCCATTCGTGTTCTTAACCAAGACATGGCCTTCGGCTGCCCCATCGAAGAGAGTGGGCTTTGCGCTGGAGTTTCGAGCGTCGACAACATGATGAGGCTTGAGGAGGTCTTTGGGCATGCCCACACCAGGCTCAGGGAAGTCAGGCTTATCTTGTCCCATCTGATACCAAGATGCAATGATCCTTGTCACCATGTTGTCAAGCTGGGTAGTAGGGACGGAGCCGTTGTTCACCGCTTGGGTAAGGTTACCGGCCCAGAAGGCATCACCACTCGGCATCGCCACATCAAGTCCTCCGAGAGCTGAAGAGACTCCAGAGTGCTGAGCTCCCCAATCAGATACCACCCAGCCCTGTATAAAAATAGTAAGCACGGTACTAGACATATATAGGAGGTGTTCCTTACCTGGAATCCAAGTTCCCCTTTCAAGAGACCATTTTGAGCTTTACTGTTTTGACAGGCATAAGAATTGTTAAGGCGCTGCTCAGAGCACATGATATTCCCCGTGCCGGCTCTAACGGCATCGGCAAATGGCCTTTACGTGTCAGAATGTGATATTGATCCAGGGAAGTTGACTCACCAGAGATACAGCTCGTGTATTGTTTTATCATCGATATTCGAGCTCACAGCCTCTATATGTTCTCCAGACCGGGTTGCGAGACGGTGCGTCTCTTGCTCTTGTGCGATAAAGTGCTTCATTCGGTTAGTTGACTCCATGGTCATAGTTCCAAGCATGACTTACTTTGGTACTTGTGATAACTCCTACGTCTTGAACGCCAGTTACAGTCTCGTAGACCAAACTTCCATCAAGGTAAGGATCGGCGGAGAAACCTATCGGCATTGTTAATTAGCACTTTCACAGACTCGACGTATTGGTAAAATATGCTCACTTTCCCAGTTTCTGCCACCTCGTGCAGTGCGGCCCATTGGACCAATGCAGGGTCCCAGTAAGACGTTGACCCCTTTGGTTCTTGCCTCACCTCCCATAAAGCGAGCTCTCTGGTGTGTGAGTTCCTTGTTCCAACTACGCGTTATCGAATTAGTTACCTCACTGTATCCAAGATACCTTCCGCTAGATGAACGCTTACCTTGCACCGGCGTGTATACCAGATGGCCACGAGTGGACGTAATCCGTTGCTCTAACACCATTGCCGGCGTCTGCTAAGCAGAGTCCTGGATTGCTTGTCAGAAGCGAGCACAGCCCTCAGTTGCAGGATGGACAAACCTGGAAAGCCAAGTCGTGGTACACCAGGGATAAAGCCTGAGCATCCGTTGTCAACCGTTACGCCGCCAGTCAGGTTTACCTGAAAAAAATGTTAGAGATCTGTAAGGGATAGCCAGGGAAAATATTTGATTACCTTCTCTTCCAGAGTCATTTGAGCGACGAGTTCTTTGGCTCGTGACACAGCATTCGTCCAAGCCCCATGCGTGGCCATTTCCGCTACACCGTTATGATCAGTCTCACTGTCGATGGTTCATATTGCCATTGGAAACACACGGGTTGGATATACGGGCTCAGACTGTCCATAGAAAAAGGCATCGTCGGCAATGGGGATGGCCTGGGCAGCAGTAAACGCTGATAAGCAGGCCAGAACCGGAATGGAGGAAGACAGCATGCTTGGAATTGCCGGGGAGCCCCGTGTTCTCTTTCGTCTTCGGATTGACTGTCGAGAAGCCGCGAGTCGATCATTTACCTCGATCGGGGAACAGTGACATATTTATAGCTGTATTTGAACCACCTAGGAACCCGGCCCCCCCAGCATCAAGAGAAGTATCTGTACGGGTCAAGCTTTGTCCCGGAATGCCTGGCGGCTTTTACAGCGGAAGAGGTCAGAATTGGGCTAGCGCGTCGGGACACTGCCGGTATGGGCTACAAGCAGCTGAGCGATGGAGCAACATGACGGCGGCCGGTTGCAGATGAATCGAAGAGTGATGGGTTGTTGGACGATGTCGTCGGGGGAAAGGCGGTAAAAAGAGACCGGGGAGTTGACAGCCTAATCGGGCCGGTCATCGAAGGATAGACCACGAGACTGCTCAATTCTCCATCATGTCGGGGTAAATCAGGAATGCAACCCCTTAGTGGAGAGAAAGTCGAGTGAAAAGTGCGATACTCTGCGGGGCGTTGCCATTTCCCCATGGTGAAGACCCTTGCTAGTACCGGTCATTGAAGTAACGGCCGAGGGTCCGCGTCTCTCTGTAATCACTGACAGATGAAAATCTGGGGCACAGGAACATATGATGTAGCGTGGGAGACAGGAGAGTTGGATCATTGTCGAATGCTTGCTCGACCGAGGAACAAATGCGATGAAAGGTTCGTAATGGATTTCATCTTTCCTCGTAAATTGAAGTGACGATTGCCGTTACCGAGTTGCTGGCCTCGAGACAGGACGACAGGCCAGCAGGGAAGATTGGATGGAAGTACTAATTCCCGGTGACACAGCGCTGGGACTTGGGGGTTTGGAGGATTTTGGGGGAAAAGATGGGGGAAAGTGGGACAGCACATGGCACATTTTGGTTTGTGGGGAAATCAATCGGGTCATGCCATGGAAGAATCTGGACATGCATGCACAATGGAGGGAAGACAGGAAGACACCTTGTCAACACGGGATCGGGCAATGCAACGCCCCCATCTCTCTCATCAGTTGACATACAATAATACAAGGCGACATTCATCACGAAGTGGCAGATGCAAAAGCAGAGATGGTCTACATACATGCACGGGCATGCAAAGGTTCTTATCGATTACGATTACGATCACGTGCCGGTTGGAACTACAAACACCATGGAAAACATCACGACACAAGGGATCTATCTACGAAAGAACAGACTAGGAAGGATACACTAACATCTGGCAACAAAAAGACGAAGATATCACAAAGCATACGAAGGGGACGAATGTATCCCATCTGCAAAAGCTTAGTCTTCATGATAAAGCTAGCTGTTTACAGTAGAGGGGATTGGTTCAATGTAGGCAAGCCAGCCACGGGGAAGTGAGCTCATGGGGAAGCGAGCTAACTGTCAGTAAGAAGACACAGGACACAAGAAACAAGACACAGCATTGCAATACTTACCCCACCGCCTCAAAGATGAAGCGGTCCTACGACATAATAGTTTCGCGTCGTTTCGGACGGCTAACAGTTTAGGGCCTTGAAGCTTGGGCCCCCATTCAGTTTTAAGCCATGAACGTGGTCGGGCTGCTCGCAGGTTTTACGTCAGAGGAGCTTAAGACGACTCACAGTTTTGAGCCATGGGAGTTTGGGCTGCTCGCAGGTTTTTCGTCAGAGGAGCTTAAGACGACTCGCAGTTTTGAGCCATGGAGTTTGGGCTGGTTCGCAGTTTAAGGCCATGGAACTTGGGCCCCCATTCAGTTTTAAGCCATGAACGTGATCGGGCTGCTCGCAGGTTTTACGTCAGAGGAGCTTAAGACGGCTGACAGTTTTAAGCCATGAGCTTGGGCTGCTTGATTTCGCGTCTTAAGCTAGACGACTAACAGTTTGGAGCCATGAGCTTGGGCTGCTTGATTTCGCGTCTTAAGCTAGACGACTAACAGTTTGGAGCCATGAGCTTGGGCTGCTTGATTTCGCGTCTTAAGCTAGACGACTAACAGTTTGGAGCCATGAGCTTGGGCTGCTTGATTTCGCGTCTTAAGCTAGACGACTAACAGTTTGGAGCCATGAGCTTGGGCTGCTGACGAGTTCGCGTCTTGAGCTTGGACGACTGACAGTTTTGAGCCGTGGAGTTTGGGCTGCTCGCCATTGGGAGACTTGTAGCTGAGATGCTTGGAAGGGAGGATGGGAAGGGAGGATGGGAAGGGGAGATGGGAAGGGAACATGGGAAGGGAACATGGGAATATATGGGAAGAAAAGAAAGTGATGAATTGATAGTTAGGAAGATGAGAAAGAGAATTACTGCATGGAATTTGGTGTCTATTTATATGACGAAAATTTGTTTCCATTCCTTTATTGAAGAGCTGCTGCCTCATCGGCCTGACTCACTGATAAGTCATAAGAATATGGCAAGATGGAGGCACCCAGAAGTTGGGGAAGTTTGTCCAGGCAACACTGAACAAATTATGGTTAAGCTTAAACCATGCCCAAAAATGGCCCTTTCACGATAGCAGGATCGCAATCGCTTCACGGGCTAATAATTTCCTGTTCTGGCTAAGTATTATAGCTTAAATATCGAACATCATGATCACAGTAAAGATAAAAAGGAGAAGAGGAATAGGGGAAATTCAGCAGATCGATTCCGCACTATACTCGCGTGTTGTGATGTTGGCTGGCTACTTGTGAAACACCACCTAGAATGGCATATAGCTATAGATAGGCATTGATGAGCCAAGCCAACCGTGACGAATTTGGTAGTTCTCGGGTGGGTTAAAGTTTTGTGTTCCCTGATATGGGAAAGGGGAGAGAGAAACATTTGGTCAGTCGACGTGAGATCTGTAAATATGGTTTGCATAGCAAGTGATCTGATTCTTCCCAATGGCAGTTCTAACTCAATACAAGCAGGTTAAATAGACAAGAACCCACGGAAAAGCTCACGGGGAAAGACTCATAGCGAAATGCTTGCGGCAAAAGAGTCACGAAAGGCGTGAAACACAAGATTTGGAAACCTTGGAGTGTATCTGAATGGAACGAAGACCAATCATATACTCGACGACATCAGAATTTTGGTTCAGGCACCCGTTCTGACTCACTCCAAAAAAATACGCGGTGTCCAGTTACCGGTATGACAGACCAGATGCGAAACTCTCAAGTTGAATCACTTCTTTAACTATTTCCCCTTATCACTATGGTAGCATATTGAGCGCCACCCATTGTGGCTGAGGTATGAGGCGCATTTGTTTATAGATGGCTGGGTTAGTCTGAGCTGGATTTAATGTAAAAAGGCGTCGAGAAGGTGTATGAGTGGCAGCTGCTGGAGGCGAGGGTGTTGCTAAGAGAGGGGATGGGGGCGAGGCGGGCATGTGGATGAGCAGGCTGTCTCTTTTCGCGGTCGCTTCCTGTTGCCGGCGGAGAGAAGCTTGCACATAACCGTGCATGGACGATAGAAACACAAACGTTCAGGGTGTTTGCAAGATCATCGATCATCGTAATTGTCACTCGTCAGGAATATTCTCCCTGTACTACCATGCCCTGCCGTATCCATAGTACCTTGACCCATGCATGCACTGGAGACTGCCCTGATGCTAAAAATTGCCGTAGCTCCATCTACAACTCAATTAGCTACATATACTTGTCTTCAATATTAGGGGATGTGGCTGGCATTAGATAGGACTTGCGGGAGCGGTATGTGGAAACCCGTGTCGTTTGAATCAGGCAATCGGCCATCGATTGATAAATACAAAAGGTATGAATTAGGTAAGTAAAATCCAAGGCAAACTGGGTTCTGCAAGGTATTGGTTGCACGCAGTACATATGCATGCAACAAGTATGGATGTTGGAGGGGTGGACGGAGCTTGCTCCCTCTCGCTGCAGACCTATGAGACTATTGTTACTGTAAATAGACCCATCCAGTTGACTTGCTCCTCTTAACCCCACTAACAATGGTGGGATGTTTCACGGCATATACCGCCCACTACATACTCCGTACAGGGATGTATTTACTGTCGTCGGATTCGTTCTTCCTTGCTACCTACCTCTGGGGGTTAGCTGAGAGGTTACTAGGTGACACAAGTAATTCAGCTTCGTTCTCAGCCCTCACCCAGTCAATTCCGTACCCCACGAGAACGGGAAGATCAAGTAGGTTGAAGCTCGCTTAAGCATAGTCCCGCCAATCACCCAGAATCCGGACCCTCCCTCATCAATATGAGCTGTACCTACAGTGGTCGACGAGGCTTGCATTGGAAACGGGCCTTACATACTCTAGCGGACATTGGCATACATAACACTGAGAAATATCCTTTGGGGCGCGCAGGAAAATGGTGGCAGGGTGCATGTGCTAGTCGTAGTCGGGCAGTTTGGCTTGGTTAGGCTGGGGCTAACGTTGCCTTGTCGTACCAAGTGCCGTGTCCGTATTAAGGCTGGGCAACACCCCAAAACCAAGGAAGAATGGCGTATAGATTCCTGATTCTCCTCAATTGATTTGACTCTTTCTCTCTATTGATATACTTGGTTGACATTTCAACGTTGTTCCTTTATCGAGTCTTTGGTTGCTGTGACTGAAAACTGCCAAGTTCCAAGCTGGGATGACACACGCACGTTGAGCCGAGTCCGTCTTGTAGCGCCAGCGCCCGTTTTTATTGCGGGAACACCCACGAACTTTACTTCCCCTTAACACCTAACACCACTCTAGTCGGACGCTGCCAACATGTCTAGCGGTGGCGGCAACTTTGAATTTATTGTCACAGACCAGAACAATCGAGGAATCGATGAAAAGGCGCGGGACAAGATACGGAAGAAGGCCATGAAGGCCACGGCCGCTGCCCGCAAGGGCTCGGCCAGCTGGGGCAAGCAAAATCTTCGCCAAGTGCCCGTCTTTGTCCAACCCTCCACAACGGCATCTACTAGTGCTGGTCCAGCTACAGCTACAGCTACCCCGCAGGAGCCACGTGCACAGGTCAAACCGGAGCCCATCGACGGCGAGACAGTCGAAGAAGTCGAATTCGAATTGCCAACAGCACTAGCAGCATCGTCGTCGTCGGCGACCCGACCCTCCAAGAATGCCGCGTCCAATGCCCTACTACGGCGGCCCCGCCAAAACAGGCCCCCTAGGGCAATGCCGCCGATGGGCCTCGAGACGGTGACGGCCAAGACGGGATTGAACATCCTCGACCTTTCGGCCTTGACCATGGTCCAAGTGGGCCAGACCGCCTCGGCCATTCTTGAACTCCAAACAAACGAGCTGAGCGGTCTCGTTAGTCGTCGTCGCAGATCCTACCTCTCCTTCGTCCCCATCAAGTACGGACACAGCCCTTACCTAGACGAAGCTGTACGATGCCTGGCTATGCGGGCCCGGCGAGTCCTGGTGCCGTCGGCGAGGCCTCCCGAGACACGCGAGATACTGCAGTACGGGCGAGCTTTGCAGAGCCTACAAGAGGCTGTGAATGGCCAGAACTGGTACGATGCGGATGTGCTGTGCACCGTGGAGCTTCTCAGCTTATACGAGGTTAGTGCCATCGGGATGCGCTCCGTCCCCATTCCCGCAGATGCTGACTGACTGGGTGCAAGCTATTGGAGTCGCAACGCTCCCATGCTTGGGAGCGGCACATTGCCGGTGCTGCCCGCCTGATCCAAATGCGAGGTCCTATGCGCTTCCTGTCAGCATACGAGATGTCGTTGTTGTTTAGTTTGATGGGTCCCTTGGTAAGCATGACGGCTCCCGTCCTACAGCTGGAGTCTGATGTGCTTCCGTATGCTTACCTCCACTGTAGGTTTTCGAAAGCTGTCGCTTAAACCAAGCATGTTTCCTGGACGAAGAACCATGGCAGCGGTTGCTCAAGTACGTAATCGCCCCCGGCGAGATCCTGTCGGCTCGAAGCTACATTGCCATCTCATCGTGGGTCATCTTCATCAAGTTCCCGCGACACCTCCGCGACGTCACCAACTTGATGTATGGCGATACTCAAGATGACCAAACCGTGCTTTACGAGCGTGTCTTGGCGTTCAGGGCCGAACTGCATCAGTGGCGCAAGGACTTTGACGCGATCATTGCTGCGTCCGGCAACATACGGAACGTGTCCATGTTCGACACGGACGTGAGATCCGAGCTGCTCGGCGCCAACCTGGAGCTACTATCGAGCGCGAACCGCCTGCTGACCTGCCTGTCCGGGGAGAATCTTGAGGATTATGAGCGCCAGGCCGTGGAGTGCGCGCGCGAACAGCGGCAACTCTCCGTCGACACCATGCGCGTCAATCCATGGGCGGGCTTCTACCTCCGACAAATCACCAACTTTGGAGAGGCCACGCTAACCACCACCAAGCTTTGGCTAAATAACCCCAACCGTCCAGGCTCGCTCGTGGATAGAGGCAAGTTCCGGATTTGGCGAGACTTGTTGTTCCAGAACTCACGCCGTGTGCTGACGTCCGACTCTGATGGGGAGCTTGTATGAGTGCTTTCTAGCCAGAGCCCGAATCCTCGCGACATTACTCGACGATCCACGGAGCTCTTCAAGCAGGACGTTAGACGAAGCGTCTCATTCGGAGGTCAACAGTCGTGAATGGTCCGGCTTCGATCCCGACTTCGGGTTTGCCTGACAGGGGACCAGAGGTAGCCTATCCTGGGCATATCGGTTTCAAACAGCTACATGTATCCAATCCAAGAACGATGCTATCCATCCACCAATCACAAGCAATGATCGGCCCTATGGGGTTAAGATTTCCAATGCGTTCGCCGGCCTATTGGAACTTTGCTGCGCAAATAACGGTTCAACTACGGCGGCGATACTTATCACACTGGTGCCCAGCTCATTGGGTAAAGAGGCACCGATCAACTGCGAGGCCCTGGGGTATTTACACCTTTAGGCCCGAACAGCTGCATCACCTGACTCTGTGGCGAGGCGACTGCTCTTTCGCGTGGAGTTAAGTGTGGTGGAAATAAAAAATTACGGACGACCTGCGCCATCGCTCTTTTGTCATGGCTGTGAGAGCTACACCCGCGTTTGGGGTCAATGTTCACAGTTATAGAACGCAATCAACCAAGGGATTGGAATATTTAAGTTGGAGGGCGTCATATCTGAACTGTATCTACATAACTATGTTTTGTTGGGGTGAGGGTAATCTTGACGGGGAATGTACAGATATATAGCCGTGTATTTTGTGTCTAATGGTACTTATAAAACCCCTTACACTATGCTATTGTGTACGTGATCCAGCCAAATAACCGCGAGTGACATTTCCCATCATAGGCTCAGTTCAGGTTAATAAATAACACACGCGGCTAGCTACCTACTACACTAGGTATTGTCAATAACACGTTCTAGGTTGGGGTGTTTTAGTTATTGGATTGGTGTCATATTCTACAACTTCTTCACTTGGGCCACCGCCTTGACTCTCCCTTGTGCCTGCGTGTATAATTATCCACGAAGGATAACCTTAGGTTTTGTTGGGAGTACCGTGACCATAATTTTGATAACACATACAATTGTGGGCCATCGCTATGATACACGAGACAACTCATTATCAGTGTTGGGATGGAAACGAAACAAATACTGGTTATTCCGGCGGAGGCTGGTGAAATAGGGGGTTTGAGGACTACAATGGACGAGCTACGTGTCATTTGCAATTATCCCAAGCAATAGTTGTGTATATAGCTAATCTGCAGAGTTTTGTATGCACACATTGCACAGCTGTGTGTTCCTTGCTAGCTGCTTAGCACCACATTGCCCTCATGACGACATTGATCAACTTACTAATACTGCTTTGATGAGTTCAGTAGCTGACGTCAGGTTGCATCTGGGGAGTGCTTGTTGGGGTGCGTCACGTTGCCCTAGTTTGACCCGGATAATCTCATCGGATGGGCACGTGGCCCTGGGCATGCATGATATCTAAGTGGTTGTAGGAAAGAGTCGAGGTTCCGCAGCAGGCAGCCGAGGCGCTTCCGGCACGTGGTAGGTGTGATTGCCTCTTATACCACCTATGCCATGTAATTACGATTAATGCGTGGACCAGGCATGGGCATGTACTTATTTAGTTTGCTTATGCATGTGATATCTGGTCATCAGGTAGATATATGGAGGTATGTACGTAGGGGGACAGGCACTTCTCATGGGTTCACATAGGTCATTCAATGAAGGCGGATTCGGGCACACAACCACATCAATCTTTGCATCAGTGGCGTTGCCTTTTCCGATTTCAACAGGTGATGTGTGTATTGAAGTGACGGTGTGACTTGCTGTTGTCAACCCGCATCTTTTTTCAAGGACCTTCTCAAACCCAAGCCTGGCACTAATGTCCATTTTCTTGACGTATGATTCAATCAACGTTCAATGCGTCTGTGTCTGCAATCACGTATATCAACCTGCCAGCCACCGATAAACTGCCTGAACAAGTTAGACACTGCCATGCGTGGCCAGCCTGTGAATTCCGTCATCCTCCATCTACCTGGGCCTCGAGCAAGCACAACGGCTCATCAACAACATTCAGCAAACATTTGATCGCCGCATCAATACGACAAACAATTGCCACGCGTCCCAGGCCTCCTCGTTCGCATAGCCGATCAACTATTCTCGTGCGGACCCCAATCGAAACGAACTCGAATATCCAGGTTCTAGGCCAGCCGTCAAATATAATTTGCCACCATCCATCGAAAAGCCGCGTCGTCAATATTAAAGTTCCTCGTCTCTGGCAACAGCTTTTGACTTCCTCCGATTGGTCATATTGTCGATACCAGTCCTCGTCTCCGTATGATCCTTGCTCATGTACCTTTGCTTGACGAAAGCCGATGCTATTGCACCCAACGCCGCGATGCACGTATATACAATGAACATGTTGCGAACGCTCCAGGAGAAGGCATCGATGACTGTCTGACGCTGCAACGGGTCCGCTAGAGTTTGGGGCATATGGACGTGCGCAGACGCTTCGTAGCCCGACAGGGCTTGCAGCTGCGCCTCGTCGAGTCCGCTCGCGGCTAGCCGCGCCCTCCACAACGCCATGCTGTTCTGGAATACGACGCCACCGATTACCGTCGACAGGCACATGCCCAGGTTACGGAGGAAGCCCAGGGTTGCCGTGGCATGCGCCGTATCGGCTTGCGAGACGCTGCTCTGGAGAGCCATCAGAGGCGTGTGGAACAGCGAAGACATGCCTAGGCCATGGACAATCTGAAACCCGATGATGGCGGCCAGGGAAGTATCAGCGTCATAGGCGATGTACAAGCCGGTACCCAAGGTCAGCAAGGCCGTCCCTCCCCAGATCAGCTCCACGTACCGACCGAGCTTGAACATGTAGGTGCTACACAGGATGTCAACGACCACACAGGTGATTATCAGTGGCAGAATCAGCGACCCGCTCTGAAAGGGTGTCGCTTGCTTAACCGCCTGGAAGTATAGCGGCAGGTAGTATTCGGTGCCGAAAGAAGAAATGCTGTGGGTGAAGGCCACGACGACGGTGGCGACGTTCGAACGGTCGCGAAACATATCCAGGTGGATGAGAGGGAAACTCGCGAAGCGTTTTTCAACGTAAAGGAATACAGGGACCATGCAACTCCCCACCGCAAGTAAGGAGATAATAACCGGACTGCTCCAAGGGTATACAATGCCACCCAGGTCAAGCCCCAAGAGAAAGAGCAGAGTCGCGGCCAACATCGAGACCATGCCGGACCAATCCACGGCTCGGAGCCCGTCGGCCAGCGCGGTGCGTGGGTTGTGCACGTCGAGAAACACCACCATGACGACGAAGGTGATGGCGCATACAGGCATGCAGAGCCAGAAACACCAGCGCCAGCTTGCATACTGGGACAATGCGCCGCCAATAACCGGACCTGTGGTGCCCGCCACGACCCAAACCTATTGACTCTCGGGCGTTAGTATTGGTCTTTCAGGCTGCCAATTCTTTACGCCTCGTATAGTATTATGCACAGCACTTCAGGTCTCCATGCATCAATCACCTCCATGCCATGCATAAAGCAGAAGATAACAAGCTCCGAAAGTTGCTTACCAGGCCGAGTGCGCTGAGGCTCAGGGCGCGGTGCCGCACACTGAACAAGTCTGAGATGGT
The DNA here is from genome assembly GCA_017163955.1 of Apiospora koreana. Lineage (NCBI taxonomy): Eukaryota > Fungi > Ascomycota > Sordariomycetes > Amphisphaeriales > Apiosporaceae > Apiospora > Apiospora koreana. The sequence continues at coordinate 2,080,955 of JAFHKQ010000005.1, read as the reverse complement.
GATGGTGACGAGCTGCATGAGCCCGCCCGCCGCGACGCCTTGTAGGGTACGACCCGCCAGCAGCATGGCCATGTCAGTGCTGGCGGCTATGATGGTGGTGGCGGCGGCGAACAAGGCTATGGCGGCCAGCATGGCTGGCTTACGTCCCCAGATATCGCTGCCACGCGCCCAGATAGGCCCGCAAGTTGCATTGGCCAAGAGATAGGCACCGCCGATCCAGGTGTAGCCTGCGGCGCCGCCGGGGAGGTCAGCGGTGATGGAGGGGATGATAGTCGACACGATGGTTTGGTTCAAGGCCGCGACAAAGAGGTCGAGCTGGTGGACAATAGGGGAATTAGCCACGAGGGGACGGGAAGCGGTGCGCGGTCGTGGGGGCAGGAGACGGGGTCTTGAAGCACGTACGCAAAGAGCAGCAAAGGTGGTATAGATACGGAACGATGATCGAGTAGGCTGGTCATCATCTGGTACACTAGGGTGCTCGGTGTTGCTGGTGTTATCGGGATGGACATCATCCATGGTTCCATAGCTTGCCACGGCCGGCTTAGCTGAAGATGGCTCACTCATGTTATGTTTGCTGAAATGATCGTGTAAGTCGAAGATGGATCTAGATAATGTGAAATTCACTATTATCTAAGAAAGACGCATAAGGCTCAGTATATATACTGATAAAATCTGACCATGTCTCGGCTTGTCCCTTGAGCGCCCTGATGTTGACAAGTGAAGTCTGATTGGCCACAAGGGGCTACAAGGGGCAGCTCGGCTTAGCCAAAAATCAGTCTAGCCCCTTTTGATCTCGGCTTCAGCTCATCGTCCACCCAAAGGGGACTAGCCCTCGGCTTGACCTAACTGATTGGCTATGATCCAATCGTCCGTCTCAAGTCGACACCGAGACTAGTCACACAAGATCTCGGGATCCATTTCCATTATCTGCCTCTCCGTAGATGACGCCGCTAGTTTACAGGAAAAGCTTGACTTTACGACCGTGGACCAAAATCAAAACCGGCCAGACTCCACCTACCACTGCTGAAAGGATTTCACCCGGGCTCGTAGAAGATCGACGCAGCCGAGATGACCACCATTGGCACGACGACGACGGGCAGCCCTCCCGAGAACTGGCCCGAAGACGTGCAGTACCTCACGGACCTGGCATACTCCCCGGCCGTGACATCCGACATGCGCAATGCCCTCGGCCGGCCCTCCACCACCGCCGAGTCCCTGGACAAGGTGCCCCGCGCCCTGGTCGCCGGCCCCAACAACGGGGACCGGGTCTGCATCCGCATCATCACGAGTCCGGAGCAGCACCCGGCGCTCGGCCAGCGTGGGCTCTTTGCCGCGTCCGACATGGCCCCTTCGTCCTTCCTGTGCCTGTACGTTGGACGGGTGCATACTGACAGCCGCGACGACACGGACGCGCGCAGCCACTACGACTTGAGCTTCCATCAGTTCGACAAGGAGGAAGACTTTGGCGGCAAGGGTGGCGGTGGCGGTGGTGGGCTCAGCATCGATGCGACCCATTGCGGCAATGAGTCTCGTATGGCCAACGACTTCCACGGCATCGCCGACAAGGCCAACGCCGAGTTCCGCGACTGTCTGATGCAGGTCCCGTCTGAGCGGCGCCGCGAGGGATGGAAGTGGGAGCGGCGGGTCGGCATCTTCGCCTGCCCGGCCGGGCTGGCCAAAGGGGGCCGGCGGTATACTGCGGGTGTCGAGGCTGGCGGCGGCGGCGCTGGATTAAAAGCCGGCGAGGAAATTTTGGTCAACTACGGCCGGGAGTATTGGGATAGCCGAAACATGTCGGTGCACAAAACGAAGGCGAGCACTAGTAGTTGATTTTCGGACGCGCGATCTGCCCTGCCACGCAAATATCATATCTTGTTTAATTTGTATGAATAATTTCGATTACGATAATAACGTATATTTATATATTTTATTATTATATGTGTAAATAAGGAAGACCTAGGAAAGAAAGAAATACTAATATACTGTAAATCATAGGTTGTATACATGAGTTGAGATGAATGGTTGCAAGATAGGCATTTCCCCCATCAGTTAACCTTTGCCGCATCGGTTACTGCCTTGGACCGGAGAACGATCTTTCTCGCTAGTGAGGATAGCGGTATGCTCTCGTTCAAGTCTAAGACGGAAATTTCGGACCGGATCTCCTGGTGTATCCAAGAACGTAACTCGGTCGCGACCAGACTGTCGAGGCCGAAGCTGTTGATAGGCCGGGCGGTGTCGATATCGTGTGCGGAAATCATCAGGAGACGGACCAATTTCTCTGTCAGGGCTTCCACAACGACTTGAACCGCGGCATCTACGCTGATGGCCTCGCTCAGCTGCTTCCGGAGCATCTGGCCGGACCCGCCCTTTTCCAGCTCATGCGCCACGTGCTGGGTGTCGATCTGCATGATGTGCCCAAACTTGGCATCCCTAGCGACGTACAAGGGGTACTCCTTCTTCCACTGCGCCATCATGCCGCCTGTGGGGATACCTGTGATGACTTGCGTGGGTGTAGCCGCGCCGTAGACGCTCTGGCCGGTGATGGCCGCTTGGAGGATTGCAAGGAGCTCGTGCTCCCGTATACTGGTCATAATTGAGTTGCGCATATTCTCATGCACGCGGGCATCTGTTGTGTTCTCGACAAGGAACCCGACACCCGTCATGAGACCGACATCGATGGCGCATGCGGGCAGTCTTTGGCCTCGCCGATAGTGCGCCAGCGCATCTTGGTAAGCGTTACCTGCGCAATAGTTGCCCTGAGCTGGCGAGCCGACAATTCCAGCGGCCGACGAAAGGAGCACGAAGAAGTCCATGGACTTGGGCAAGTGCTTATGCAGGTTCCAGCTTCCCTGTACCTTGGCCCGGGTGGCCTCGATGAAATCGTGTTGTTCCATACTTCTGTAGGTCTGCAACCAAGAAGCCCATTTGAGTCAGCGTATTGTTCAAATCAAACTAGGATGTGGATGTTTGGACTTATGACTTACACTATCTTGAAGCTTCATTGCTCCTTGTATCACGCCCCGGATCTCGGGCCAAGACTCGGATTGACATCTGGCAAGACAAGCCTGGAGCTGACTCTCATCGGCAACATCACACTCGAAGGCCGCAGCGCGAACACCCTGGTTCTTGAGCCGGTCGAGGAGCTCACGCACGTTCTGCTTCTTATCACCGGAGCGCGCAAGTAATAGGATGTTCTTTGCCCCGACCCTCGCAGTCCATTCAGCGATGGACCTACCCAGGCCGCCGCCGCCGCCCGCAATGACATAAGTTGCATCGGGTCGCAAGCATGTCGGGGCCATGTGGGGCGGAGGAGTCACCATGACTATTTCATCGTCATGGATTTCGAGAACGATTTTACCCATGTGCTTGCCCATCTGCATCATACGAAGCGCCTGCTCAGCTTGCGACATGGGGTACGAGGTTAGGGGGTTCACTGGTCGGACCACGCCCTGATGCAGTAGGGCCATGACTTCGGCAAATATGCGCGACGCCTTCAACACGTCGTACTCGAGGAGATCAAGCATGTTGACCGAATGGAAAGAGACATTTCGCAAGAAGGGCGCCATGTCGAGTCCAGTGTTTCCCACGATATCTTTCTGGCCCAGCTCTACAAACCGACCAAACCGTGCAATGCAGCCCCATGATAAGCGAAGTGGCTCGCCCGCTAGCGAGTTGAGCACCACGTCTATACCCTTATTGCTGGTCATGCGCATGACTCCAGACACGAAATGGGTATCACGGCTATCGAAAATGTGATCCTCGGGGATGCCATATGTCTTCACGAGTAGTTGCTTCTTCTCTTCTGAGGATACCGTCGCAAAGACTCGGGCGCCGACATGCTGTGCTAATATGATAGAGGCTTGGCCTACACCACCCGCTGCACCGTGTATCAAGAGTGTCTCTCCTTGTTGTAGGCGGGCAACATTCGTGAGTGAATGATGGGCAGTGCTGTAAACGAGAGGCAGAGATGCAGCTGTGATCGGGTACATTTTCTCAGGCACGTGTTGAACCATGGATTCCTCGGCACGTATCTGATTTCCCATGGTGCCTAACTTCCAGGTCATGACAGCATCGCCTATTGCTACCTTAGTGACACCTTTACCGGTGCGGCGGACAATGCCACTGCAGTCGAGACCAAGGGCGGGCTGTTGCAGCTGGCCCATGGCTACCATGACGTCTTTGAAGTTGAGGCCCACCGCCTTGATTTCTATTTCGACTTCGTTGTCGTGGAGTGGGAGTAGTTCTGCAGTGCTCGGGTCGTCTCGGAAGTGAAGAGTTTCTAGGCGCCCCGGCGTACCGATCGCCATGGTCAGTGGCCGCCCCTCCTGACGCAGCGGCATCTGGCGGGGTGCCGGCCGTACGTTTAGGTCTTCAATGAGGGTATTCAAGCCATTCTCCAACGTGATGCGCGGCACCATCGGCACACCCTTCCGAATAGAGATCTCCCAGTCGTGTAGTTCAGCCTCCCTAGACTTTCCAGCACGGAGAAACACTCTGCACGTGGAAGAGACCGTTTGCTCCGAGTCTAGTGGCGACTCGTGGTCAAGATCGAGTGATGTGAGGCGAATCTCAAAGTTTTCGGCTCGGATACTCCTCGCCATTCCGGACATCAGACTTGCTGAAGGATTTTCGCTGTCTATCGCACCTCCACGTGTCACGTAGACGGTATTGCGTGATGACAAAATGATATGTCGAAGGGCGTCCCAGTCTTGGTGTGATATGTTTGGAAGGCAAGCTTCTTGTTTAGCAGCGTCAAGTAGTACCAAAGCGGACCGATGCCCCAATTCCATGTCGACGGTCTCGCATAATCGCTGTGCCAGAACACGGCACCCATGGGTTTCAAGCGACTTGGTCAACTTGTCTGCGAAAGCCAATACCTCCACATCACTCTGATTGGGGAGTACAAGGAGAGCCTCGGCAGTGATGGGGTCGTGCGAAGTTTGATCGGTAGTGGTTACCATAATTGCAGCACCAGAATCACGTTCATCTGAGTAGTCTTCGAATGCGACATCCACTCCAGTGAACCCAGTTGATTTCATCAAACTGTCCCATTCGCTTTCTATCAGCGTGGGACCACCGTGGCGGCCATCGTCTTCTCCTGTTTTGTGTAACTATTAGCATGGACTGGAAAAGGGTCCCAAAGAGCTTTAGACGACTTTTACTTACCGTACCACCAGCCCTCGTACGATCCCACCATCATGTGAAAGCGCATCTTCTTGGCGGGGTTCGTGATTTCATGTAGGATGAATTGTCCTCCAGGTTTCAAAAGCTTCCGTGTGTTGGCCATTGCCTGTTTGATGGACTTTGTGGCATGGATCACATTGGAGGCAATGACCAAGTCATAAGACTCTGGCTCGAATTGCTGCTCCGCAGGATCTTTTGAAATATCTAGGATTCCAAATTTCATGTACGGTACCCAAGGTGCCAGCGTTTCACGGGCCTTCTCGCCATATCCTGGAGTGATGTCGGTAAACGTGTAGCTTTCGAAGCGCGGATGTGTTCCTTCCGAGCCACCAAGAGATTGTAGAACCTTGTATGAGATGGCCGCCGTGCCAGCACCAATCTCGAGAATCTTCATGCTTGGGTTCTTATGGGCCATCAAGTCCACATAGTAGGCCATCTGTTTGCTTTGGTCTGAGCCTATTCCATGATGATAGACGTTGTGCATAAGGTTGCCGCTCACGAGAATATCGTGAGTTTGCACCTCGCCACGTAGAATCTGAGCCAAGTATTTCCCGAGTTCAACAATGGCGGCGCCGTCCGCCGAAGAGCTCGAAACACGTGACAGTAAATTGGATTCGTCTTCGCTGCTCATGTTGAGCCAGTTCGATTCGGGGCTCTGGTAGCAAAGCTGGCCTCGCAAACCCTTTTCATAACATTGTCTCATCCACTCCCAATACACTTTGAAATGGCCAGTGAGCGAGACGGCCTTCTCTGGAGGGATGTTAACCATAACGCGTTTAATAACGATTAAACAGGCCATCTCTAACTCCTGCAATAGGACACGATCTGCTGTAACTTCGCCTCCGGCCCTTTCCAGGCACAGTTCCTTGGCTTGGCTAGAATCCAGCAGAGACAGATCCGGGGTCCAACGGAGTACCGAAGCCAGCTGACGGGAGATTGGAGAGTCAGTAGATGAGCCGAGTGTGGCACTCTTGATACCTTCAAAAATGACAAGCAGTTTGCTCCATTGCTTGTCTTGGGCTAGCACTATCAGACTCTCACGCTCACCCGACGATGCCTTCTCAGCGCAAGCGAAACCAGGTAATTTAACGCCCGGCTCAGTAGGCATCTTGGCAGATACGTACAGGCGACGAATGCCAGTCGGCACCATCGTAGAAGACATATCTTCATTGATGGCTGAGCTCGACGGGATTGCAATCTGAACGATACTGTCCAGGGTAGCTGGGTGAATGACATGTGGATACTCGAAACATTCCGGCATCACATTCTTGGTGTCTTGGATCTCGATGGTGCATGCTCCCTGGTAGTTGCCTTTCTTGATGTTAACTAGGCCCCGGAATACAGGGCCATAGTGCAATCCGGCCAATTCCATATTGTCGTAGAACTGTAGAGGCTTTTGGATACGGGAGCTTGCCTTAGCGATGCGGTCATGTTGTTCCCTATATTCAGAGGTCATGATATCCTCCTCATTTGCAAATGCTGGGTTTGCGTTGGACTTGTAGCAGATGCGCACCAAGCCCAAGCAGTTGAGTTCCCATGACTCCCTGCGGGAGTACACTTGGAATTTCTGCCACACGTCTGCATCTGTGTCGGATCTATACGAAGACGACTTAATGGTCAACATCGTCTCCACGCCGTCATTGTCTTCAGGCACTATGAGAGCCTTGACAAACAATACGTCCCGCAACTCGTATCCCTCTACCTCCCGACTTGGGTCAGCCTTCTGGCACATAGCCTCGATGGCCATAACCATCATGCCCGCAGCTGGGTACAGAATAACTCCTTGCACTTTGTGCTGCGTCATCCACGGCACCTCGCTACATTTCAAAATGTTACGGTACCTAGGCTCATAGTCTAGTAAGTCCAGAGTCTGGGAACCGAGTAGGTCAGTGCGAGGATGCTTTCTGAAACGGTGAGCGTCAGCTGTGAGTGACTTGGTCCAGTATTGCTGTCTATGATTCCAGCTACAAGGAGGGAGATCAACCAAAAATGGGGAGCCAGAAGGTTCGGCGCCACCATTTATGGCTTCGATGTCGATGGGATATCCCAATTGGAATAACTTGCCAGCGAGACCCAGGGCTGTCTCGGCCGCACTCCTTTGCTTTTGTAGGATCGACTCGTATCTCAGATCGCCTACGAGCCCAGGTTTGCCAGAGCTGGGAGCCATTATTTGTCGTAAATAGCCCCGCAGAGCGCCGCGAGGCCCAATCTCGATCATCAGGGACTCTGATTGATCTCTCTGGTTCGTTCGGCGTCGAGGTTTACCGCCAATACCGCTACCAACCAAAGCCTCCACGCCGCCTAAGAATTCGACGGGGCTCACCATATTGGCTACCCAATATTCAGGTTGCAGCTCGTCGTTGGTAACAATTCCTGGGCGTAGAGAAGAGAACATCTTGGGCTTTTGGGAGTCCTCAGGCAAAGGCGTGATGTGGGCCAAAGCATGTCGATAGGCGTCGGCAACGGCTTTCATGTGATTTGAGTGGTAGGCCACACCAACATTTAGCTTTCTCACGAAGCGATCCTCATCTTTCAGCACAGCTAGCAACTCGTCTATGGCTTCTGCGTCTCCCGAAAGAGTTGTGCTAGATGGGCTATTAACACATCCGACTGATACTCGATCCGGTACGTAGCGGTTGATGTATTCAATCGCCTCGTCGGGTCCCATATCAGTAGCTAGCATGGCACCAGCAAGTCCAACCTGGCTTGCCAACCGGCCCCGGTGGTATGCAATGGCCCAGGCATCTTGCCTCGTGATGGCGCCCTTCGCATATGCGGCTGCAATCTCGCCGCTCGAATGGCCTATCACGGCATTGGGGATTACCTTCCATTGATGCAGGAGATCAAACAGGGCCACCTGCAGCGCAGTGCAGACGGGTTGACTTATATGGGCAAGTCCAAGCTGCGAATGTTCCGAATCCCGATGTAGCTCAGCTGAGACATTGTGTCAGTATCTGGCCAGTAGTTCGAGGCTTGTGGTGCAAAACTTACTAATAAGCGACCAAGAGGAGCCTAAGCTTCTCATGTAAGCATCCGCCTCATCCATTCTTTCTCGAAAGAAGCGGGTAGAGAAAAGCTCGCGTCCCATAGCGTACCACTGAGCACCTTGGCCGGTGAAGACGAAGACCAGAGGTATCTTCTCGGTACCTGACGAGCGCACTGGTTCTACTAATGGGGTATGCGTAAGGACGCTGATGGTATCGTCGAGAGAAGTAGCAATCGAGAACGATTTCCACGACAGTCGGCTTCGTCGAGAGCTAAGTGTGTATGCCAGTTTGTTGAATACTTCCGACCTCTGCTTGGGTTTCAGCTCCGCAGATTTCAATCCAAGGTAGGACGCATACGTAGCACATGTGCGGTCTATGCCCTCCTTTTCATTGGAACTCCAGACAAGAAGGCGAGGGAAAGCTAAAGGCACTTTGACAGGCTGTGTCTCATACTCAGTTTGTGGACTTCCTAACTTCAAGGGATCAACAGCTTCGCTGAGAACTACCCCCGAGTCATCGGAATTCGAAGGAGATGGCAGGTCTTCAACTTTTACATTGTGGTTCCCTGCCAACTGGTTGACCTTGAGGTAGTGGTAAGCATCATCAATAATGCAATGAGCATTGGTGCCTCCGTAGCCAAAGGAGTTGATACTGATTCGACGCAGACCGGCAACAGGCCAAGGGGTGAGCTCTGTAGGTACTCGAAGGTTCCAGTCGTCCATGGGAATTGCAGGATTGGGCTGGTCGTAGTAAAGGGACGGGGGTATTTTCCCCTCCTCCAGCATGAAGATTGCTTTGATCACCTGTGCTATTCCAGATCCACCTTCCAGATGGCCCACATTGGACTTCATGGATCCAATATACACCGGGTCGCCGCTCGGCCTCGCCACTCCAAAGGTAGATCCTAGAGCCTTGGCCTCGAGGGGATCACCAGTTGGAGTCCCAGTGCCATGTGCCTCAACGTAAGCCGTACGGGCAAGGCTTAGACCAGCATCGGCGTAAACCTTGCGTATGAGGGCTTCCTGGGCATCGGCAGAAGGATGAGTGATACCTGGCGTGAATCCGTCTTGATTCACACCGGCGTTCCGGATGACTCCGCGTATAATATCGCCATCCTTCACGGCGAGCTCGAGTGGTTTCAAGACACAGAAAGCAGCACCTGTAGCGATCAGACGTTAGCACCGTTGTGGGCGATGTGCTTCTTGTGGGCTGAGATGTAGCTTACCTTCTCCGCGAGAGTATCCGTTGGCCTTGTGGTCGAATGACTGTGACTTTCCATCTGGGCTTAAGAAATGCAACCCTGACATACAACCCATCATGTCAGGGAGGATCATGATATTGGTTCCGCCAACCACGGACTAGACAACATGTGAGTGAGAATGCAAAGTCAACAGTTCACTTTAACTTACCATTGTGCTATCGCCAGTGCGGAGGCTTTGGCAGCCATGGTATAGCGCAACCAGAGATGAAGAGCATGCAGTGTCGACGCTGATACTTGCAGCCTTCAGGTTGAAGAACCATGAGATTCGGTTTGCCAAGATGGCAGTCCCAGTTCCGGTAGCTTGGTAAATCGGTACGGTATCGCGGTCGCAATTAAGCATGTCGCAGTAGTCTTTGGTAAAGCTACCGACGTAGACCGAGGTGTTGGAACCGTTAACTCTCTCCATGGGGATTCCAGCTACCTTCGGTAAGCTATACTCTCGACTGAGGGTGGGTTTATGGGTGTCAACTTACCATTCTCGAGTGCCTCGTACGTACACTCGAGGGCCATCCGCTGCTGAGGGTCCATGGCCTTGGCCTCAGGAACGCTCATCTTGAAGAAGGGAGCATCAAAAGCTGAGATATCTCTCTTCATAAAGTGCCCCTTGCGAGTATTGGTGGTTCCTTGTCGCTCACCGTGGGGGTGGTAGAAGGCATCTACGTTGAATCGATCGGCCGGGATTTCGGACAGAGCATTCTGTCCTCTGGATATCATATCCCATAGCTTTTCCGGGTTGCTGGCGTCGCCTGGGAAGCGCCCGCCTACGCCAATGATGGCAATCGGCATCACGGGCTCATCCTTACCGTTACCAGCGGGCGCTGGCAGTGCTGACATTGTGCCACTGGTTAGTCACGTCATACGATGGAAGGAGTAGAGTGATTAGATTTGGGGAGAAGGAGTTGAGATTAACAAATAAATATACCTTTCTCTGCGATGCGGGAAGATGCTGAGTTATGGGGTATTGGGTCAACAAATCGGGTACCTTGCTGTCAGAAAACGAGAAAGAGAAGATCGGCACCAATGACCGTTGGCCAAAGTATGGTAGGGCAGCCTAGATCGACGCTGTATACCGACCCTTGGCAAGACTTTAGAGTGGAAGTTGGCAAGGCTTATAATATTGCGTGCGTAGGCACCTACTTTGGTTGATTTGCGAAGGTTGCCAGGCGGAATAGCCGTTTGCGGGAAGCCGTCCTTCTCGTTGGCCTTGGCCTGCACGCTGTGAGTCTTGACTTTTGCACAAGAAAGGAAAAAGGTTACCCCTAGGCGAGTCAATTTCTGTAGCAAACGTTTCCCATCACTACTTACCTGTACCTACCTAGGTACATAAGGTAGGTAAGTATCACTACGCCAACCTACTCCGCACTTGGTAGCGAATTGCTTATCGTCATGGGGGTCGTGGGTCATGGGTTGGCTGGCCTGCCAGGGAAAGGCTTTTGTAACCATGTTGGTACATGATGGTTGAAGTCGCCATCATGGGCAAATCCCACGCACGTGAATATCAGCAATTTGCGCGCGCTCATTATTTCCCCCAAAGCTAGCGCCACCTCGAGATAAGACAGATATTAGGGAACTATTTTTGGGTACTGGCAAACATAAAGCCTCGCTATCTGTTTCTTTTCACCATTTGGCCAATATTGCAGGTAGCTTCTCAATTTATGATTCACCAACGAACTATTCAACCACGGGCTCAATATAAATACATTGGCTTGAAATTGTTGTTTGCACCATGTCTCCCTCTTTGGATTCATTCCAGCGTGAGAGCGAGAACACCCAAAGACGTATTCTGGTGGTTGTCGTTGGTGGCGGGTACACAAATGCAGGTGAGTAGGAGTGGGCAAGGCGGGAGTCAATGATGATCTGTTCAAAGCTGATAAATTGGTTTCATGGCTAGCACCCGTGTTGGAGATAGCGAGGATACTTGCCTCTCGTGGCTACATCATCGAATTTGGGACTCTGGATGGGCGAATGGCGTGGACCCGGGATTGCCCCTTTGTCTCTCGCTTTCACGTACTCGGCCCTGCATTATCTGTTGAAACTGAGGAGTCCCTGTACCTGAAGATATGGAACTGGTCTAAATCCAGTTGGGCGGCCAGATTCGAAATGAGGAAGATGTTAGAGTCGTCATGGCCTCAAGTCTACCGACGTCTGTCCGAAATTGTGCACGATGCAGACACTCGACCTCATCTCATCTTAGCCGACTATCTGGTCGATGCGGCCCGTGACATCAGCTTCGAGCACAATATCCCGCTTGCAATGCACTGGCCCCAAATGCCCACGGCCATGCTCGATGCGCCGTACATCCCAGGCACTCCGGGCCTACAGGTTGGCGTGCTCTCGTCCGAATACGCCACCCTCTGGCAGCGGTTCCGCAGCGCTGTCTCGATATACCCTGTACTTCCCGCCTACTTGAGTTACTTGCAGTGGCTGAAAAACCTGCGCATGGAAGCCGCCGTCTCGCGCCGTCTACCCACACTACGAAAGCCTGACTATCTCTGTCTCGTCAATCAAATGATCGGCATCGAAACACCCAAAGACTTGCCACCCAATGTGGCCGCTGTAGGTCCAATCGTCCCAGACCATCCTGGATACCTGTCTGAGCTATACACGGCCTTCCTTGAGAAACGATCCAAAGTTCTTTACATATCCTTCGGTTCGCATTTGATGGTGCCCTGCTCTGTTTTGGAGAAGTTGCTGCGCGGAGCACTTGCGGCGCTTAATTCGGGCACCATTGATGGCATCATCTGGCCGTTGATACCCGCGGCCCGCAGTCGCTTGAATCATAGTGCCACCATTCCTGTGCGGCATTCTGAGTCTAGTGCAGTCCATAATGAGCGTATCTCGGAGCTATTGGCTGGGTGTCACCCTTCTCTGTTGTTCGTCGATTTTTCACCCCAGCTGGCTCTTCTCCACGATGCTCGTGTTGTCGCGTATCTCAGTCACGTTGGCGCCTCATCGACCAACGAGGCTCTGTTCGCTGGTGTGCCACTCATCACCATGGCCATATCATTTGACCAAGTACAAAATGAGATGAGACTAAAAGAAGCGGGAGTTTCCATCGCGTTGGACAAGGACTCTTTCTCGCCTAATGATTTGCAGGTGGCCATTAGAGATATCGTGGAGGACAAACTGGCGCATGGCCCAATCGCAGTGAATGTGCGAAGGATGAGGGGCATCGCCCGTATCTGTGCACGCCGAAAACATTTGGCTGCAGATTTGATCGAAGAAGTTATGGTCGATGCCGAGGGCCGTAAATCGGAAGAGATAGCCAAGAGCCGTGGTGTGGAAGGTATAACCTACTGCAAGGGGAGAAAACGGCAACCCCATCTGCAGCCAGCTGATGTGAGGATGCCCTTATGGAAATCTCGGAACTGGGACATGTGGGGAGTTTGTGTGTTGTCTGTTTTGTCTCTCTTCGGGCTAACCTTTGGAGTTTTGTGGCATATTGTACGATAAAAGATGGCAATTACACTTTGAGACACATAGATCATACGAGTTTGGTCAAAGAACACGAGAATGTAAGTAGTTACCAGCAGCAGGATGCCATCTGCGCAGGACGTGGATTGGCTGGCTCAGTCATAGGCCAATGCCTGTAGTAATCTTCACAGCGCGGTCCCTCGATGGGATGGTGGCATCGAAGCGTGGAGTCACATTGAATACTCTCTTATGTGCTTTAGAGCGAACGTCATCCAGCGATATCTCAGTGAATGTGTTCAAATATACAGCTATATAGTGAACACCGAATATATTGATGCCCAGTCCGGCCTTGGTTAGATGGTGGTCGGTCCGTAATCGGGGATTCCCCGCAAATATTTGATCATGGATAGTCTGCAATTCTTACTTCTCAGGGTGAAAGCTGAGGGGTGATAAAATCCCGTACCCGTTCTGGGTGAAAGCTGTCCTACTCCCCATGGGGTTGGTTGAGAGGGTGCCATGCGTGCATGTACGACATTGGCGCCGGCTTCGAGGTAAAGGGATGTCCCCATGTCTTGCTTGATGTTTGGCTCTAGACGTCTTTCTATGGATGATAATATCTCGAGCTCGAGCTCGTCTCATTGCTGCGTCTCCAATTGGCTACGGCTCCAGCTATACCTGCACCGATACTGGCCGGATCGGCTCCAGATGCCCCAACATCATTCAATTATCCTTGCATTGGCCGGGTCGCTCCCGCTTCGCAATGGCCACACTCATCAGGCAACTAAAAATCCTCAAGGTCCTTGGGTGCTAAAAACGGTTTAACTGAGGCCGTGCTTGATTGCGGATCATTTCTACCTAGGTAGCTAGTAGCATCCTTCTATATTGGGCATCCCGGACGACGACAATGCGTGTGACAAAGATAACCGGATGTGACCTTAAGGGTATCCACACCACCTACAAGCAAATGCGCACGTTAAATCCCTCTTACTTACTTACATCTTGCTCAAGTCCAAACCTTTGCAAGCTTGTATCATCAGCAAGTCTGCTTCCCCCGCCCCCTTCCCCGAACCTGATACGAATGTTGTTTGTTTACTAACATCGTTTCTCGCGGAGCTCCCCTCGTGGTCAAATGGTACGAAGCATGATAACTTGCTCGTCGTCGTCGTCGTTCTGGTCAAGCTTCCCGTTTTATACTGTATAGGGACTAGTCAAGAGCTTGGCATTGAGGTGGCGATCAAACGGTTTCATTGGGGGGTGCGCACACCATCTCACCCCATGGACAGCAGAAAAAGACCGGTCTAGAATGATGATAGCCTCTATTGGCGCCCAATAACTAGTGCAGGCCTACGCCGTACCGCATGCGACACCACTGTGGACCATGTAGCGAGTTCCGATGGGAATATGCTTGCGGTCCCAACATGTTTGCTGCGGTAAAATGACACCCATGGACAAGTCGCAACCTCATGACCACTCTCACGGTGATCGACAAGCGCTTGATGGTGCAACCTATAGGATGCTCGCCAGTAGAGGCAGCAGAGGCATGTTGAAATCGTTTGATGGGATTGGATGTTTGCCACATGTATGTATGCGTGTCAGGCATTTCATCCTATCAGCCATGGGACGATGGTACTGTAGATCCACTCCTACCAAGATATGCCTTGCATCTCACGAACCACCATATGAATTCGGGACAGTAGGCTAGGCAGTACTGGAAGCGGAATGCCATGGGTGTCGTCTTACAAGTCAAGTTCAGTAGAATGCCAAGATCCAGGCGGCCGAGCATCACTCTGTTACAGGATATAGAGTACCCGCGTCTGCCGTGCTGGGCGCCAAGGGTCCTGTCAAGACCTCTTCTCGGTTGGTCCGAGGACAGGCGGTCTTTTACCACGGAAAAAATTGTCGCGCGACATTATATAGTGACCAAGTATCGACGGATGCGCGGCAGCTTCGTGCAAGACAACTCTTTTGTCATTGTTTCATAACAGCCCTAAGTAACATCCCAATATACACCATGATCCTCAACATCGTTTGGCTATGGGCTACCATTGCTGCTCCCATTGTCCTGTTTCTAGGCAGGATCGTGTACAATGTGTGTTTCCACCCCTTACGGAACTTCCCGGGGCCTGTCATGGCTGGGGCGACGGGGCTCTGGAAGGCGTATAAAGAGGTTGTGCTACAGCAGAATGTTGCTCAAGAACTACTCGACCTCCATAAACAATATGGTAAGATGAGTGTCTAAGCACCACGTGAATCTGGTTGGTAACATGTTGAGATAGGCGACGTTATTCGGGTGTCGCCAAATGAAGTAAGTTATGTTCTGTCAATATCATCATAGCAGGATGGGTCTATAGTGATTATTGATGTGACTAACATGTGAGACCGCAGTTGCATTTCGGAAAACCATCAGCATTTCATGAGATCTATCACATCACCAAACGATGGGATAAAGATAATGAGTTATACAACGTGACCGGCTTTAAGTCTGGATCTTTCGTTTATCGAAAATATGCCCAGGCCAAAGGTGTGACTTTTGTTACAACCCCCTTTTCTTGAACACTAGCTAACGGAGCATGCGGAGCAGAGAGAAGGGAGGTACTCATGCCAATGTTCTCCAAGAAAGCCATCCAGAACATCGAGGGTTTGGTATGGCAAAATGTGAGCACCTGACGAGCCTTCCACAATCATCTACAATCCCTAATCTAACTGGCCGGAAACCCAGGCCGCCAAACTCACGTCCGCTATCACCAAGGTGAACTTGACGCGACAGTCCATCGACCTTCTCTACGCGTTTCGTTCTTTTACCCTGGACACTATCATGTCCTTCACCTTTGGCAATAATATTGGGGCCCTGGACGCGCCCCTTTTCAGGGACCCCCTGATCCTCGGCATGGACGCTACGCTGCCTAGTCTCCCCATCCTCAAGAACTTCAGCTGGATCCGAAACCTAACCTACGCTTTGCCACCGACCCTTGTGATGCGGCTTCTGCCAAACGCAGATGTGATCGCACCGAGGGTGTACCAAGTCCGGGACATCATCCACCGACAACTCCAGGCGGTCCTGAACTCGCCCGGCAAGCTGGAGGATGCGCCGCACCAGACTATCTTTCACCGAATGCTCGACGCCAATGCGTGGAGGACAAAGGTCCTACCCGACCTCACCGAGCTGCACGACGAGGGCTTTACTCTCGTCTTTGCAGGCTCCAATACCGTCGCCGACACCCTGATCATGGGCCATTGGCACCTCCTACGGAGACCCGAGCTGCTGAAAGCCCTACATGAGGAGCTACTCGGCGTCTGGCCGTTTCTGGACACGCGACCTAGCCTCGCGGATCTGGAGACCCTGCCTCTGCTGACCGCCACCATCAAGGAGTCCCTCCGCTTCATCCCCTCGGGCGTCTCCCTGACGCGTGTGGTGCCAGCCCAGGGCGCCGTGATATGCGGCCGGCACATACCGGCCGGCGCCGCGGTGGGAATGGGGATTCTGCATGTGCACCAGTCCGAGGAGATCTTCGAGGACGCACTGGACTTCAAGCCGGCTCGGTGGCTTCCTGGGGATCACAAGAAGCGCAAGGACTTGGAGCACTGGCTCGTACCATTTAGTCGAGGGCCACGTGCGTGTTTCGGTGTGAATCTGTCCATGTGTGAGCTGTACATCGCCTACGCCACCATGCTGCGCCACTTTAATATGAGTATCGATGGGACCACAGCAGAGGATATGCAGTGGAGGGAATGCATCGCCGCCGCCTACCCTAAAAGACATTTGCATGCATGGTGTCGGCCAGTTGGAGCTTGATGGTTGGTGCGATTGGACTCTTAGAAGTCAGTGCCATAGCCATGTACTTAATTTTACGCACTGTGAGAAAACTTGAATGTTGCACAATTTCCCTTCTGTGTACCTATCACGCCGGTGTCAGCAGAGACAATGGAAGAGTCCCCAGATGCTGTCAGATACCATTAGCAAGCTGCATGGTACATACAGCCTCGCTTTCAATCTCACGCCCTCGATTACCACGTATGCAAGAGCTCAGAACTCTTGGCTCATGTCCTTCTGCGCAGAAGGCCTCGTGGCGCCTCGCGGAGCCTCTGCCTGGATGCAATACCTTGTGTCTGGCATAGAGATACGACTCGTCGTCGATTACTGCTGGATTCAATGTGCGGCTCCAGATACGCGTCTCGAAGAAGGTCCTTTATTTGTGCATGGCGAGCGCGTCGAAGGGGATTCCATAGGCAGGGGCATACAGGTGTCGACTCATGGCAAGCTGGTAACGCTGGATGGAACTGTGGAACGTCATGGACCACAACAGTTGACAGTTGTTTCCAGATTGATCTTGTAAAATGAGTTAAAACGCTCGTCGAGCTCGGTCAATTATCATTTGACCTTCCATGCATCTCTTAGCCCCTTGCTTTTTCTTGGTTAGAAGCGGATTGTGCATGAAGCACAAATCGTCTGACAATAAACCAGCCCGACTTGAGGGAAACTAACAGTCAATTGTTCAGGCAACGCCTGTGCTCCCGGGTATACAGGCTTCAATTTGATGTTCACCCTGTGGAATATTGTAGCGCATGCGTTCTTGCAACACCTTTCTGTAGATTGACGGGTCTTGAATGCAAGCTTGCTGCCGGAGCAAAGCCATGGATGGATACCTTTTGGCACTCAACTTCGACAAAGATCTCAGGCCACGGCGTCAATGACCTTTCAGAATCAATCATAGAATGTTCAATTGGGGATTGGGGGTTTGAAAACATTGTACAGCAGAGTAATACTCATGTGACAACACAATGGTGTTGGGTGCTGTCACTTGTCACGAATCACCAAAGGCTGCCTGCTGTATTATATGCACATATCCATGTGTTGTATTGAATCATCTACTGCTATCATACATGACTGAGAGGATCTTGGCTTCGCGTTCGAAACGCTACTGGACCCTGACACCGTGCCCACTTGAGCTTGAGGTGACCTCCCATCGCCGAGGTTAAATGATACAACCGGTACTAATTAGCGACACCGTCACGCTGCACAAAAGAGTGCCATCCCCAGCCAAGTTACGTTAGTAAGATGGATGCAGCTATTCGCTAGCAGGGGCGCGCAGAAAGGCTGGGTCCCAAGCAGCACTTACATCCACGCTTTCCATTCTCGTTGACCGAAGGCCAATGGCTTGGAACCACTCGAACTTGATGCCTCCGACAAGTTTTGTTCACGTACAAAACAGAGGACCTCGCCTGACCGGTGGTCATCTGGTGCTCGTGGACGAGACGTTCGAGTGTCTTCGGCAGTCTCTCCCGTCAACGCTTGAGAACCAAGCTCCGGGACGCCTGGTTGCTGGCTTCGGCACGAGGGCCATTTGCAACCATATCAGCTGACGACGCCCAAGATCATCATTCCGACGAGCAACAAGGTGGCAAGGACAATGGCCCAAGGTTGGCGAATAAATTCAAGTGTGGGCTTCTTGAAAATTTGATGGTTGACGGTTGTGCGAAAATATCAGTGTGTCAGGACGGCGGTATTGTTCAGGGAAGAAAAGAGAAGAAGAAAAATCAGAATGGAGGGATCAGAATGGAGGGAACAGGATTGAGATTTAATAGACCAGCCAGACCCACAGGCAAGCCGGAGCAGGAGGAGCAGGAAGCACATGTAAGCCGAGGCCAGAGTCCCAGAGGCCTTCCTGGTCTTGTTCTTCCATTTCAGTCTCAATTATTGATGTAGGTAGGTAGTTGACCTAAGTGAACCACTGACAAGCACCGATGAAAGGGGAGGAAGGCACTTCCAAAATGTGGACCGCTTCAACCAGCTGAGTACAGGCACCTACCCTTTCCAAACAACAACGTGGAGCCGTTGGGTAAAGCCATGTACGCTGTGACCTGGAGGTGCCTGCATTCATGACGGAGTTGCAAGTGAAGTGACCAGCAACAACGCATGCTCTGCTGCTCAACAAGTCAACCATCGAGTGCTTGCTGTTCTATCTCCGGCTCAACAAAAAGGCTAACGAGCTTGCTGCTTTCCTTCAGTCGAAAGCGAAACATCCACTGGCAGCATCTGTGGGTCCCATATATACCAGACTTCCAAATATTTGCCCGGCAACTGCCTTCATGTCCTCATGACCTCGCAGAGAACGAATCGTATAATCCATGCCTACTGGCGGGGAGTGACTCACATGTCAGTGAGGGGACCTACCAGTCTTGTCTGCCCCTACCATCAATGATATTTCTAATCAACAAAGATGAGGCCACCCGGTGAGTTATGGATTGACGCAAGTTGCAATGTCGTGAAGCTACCTAGAAGTGGGTACATGGCTATCTCCGCCGAGGCATGCACGTCTTCTGCCCTCACTTGAATCATATTGTCATTGGCAACCGGACTTCGGCCTAGAATACGTTATGGGAAACTGCACAGCCGCTTGCAGCAATTGACCATGGCAGGAACTTCGCTCAGATCCTTCACGGCGTGTGGCGTGTGTGGCTGGTTGCGTACTGACCCATAAGTGTATGGACACAGCAAGTAGGTACATGTATGATACATCGACACCGATAATACCTTGGGTATCATCTAGAAGAAGTCGATGGACCGAGTCGTTATAAACTATTTGCACATGTCTTCTTCATTGATGAATAAATGATGGCTTCTCTTGCTCCCTGTGGCTTGTGAAACCTATCTTAGAATCTTGGCCGGGCAGCTCAAGGTCCATAACTGCTTTGTGAATTGCTATGGGCGTGCATCTACGGGCACCAGTGCCATCTCACATCGGTTCTTTCGTGCCTATGTAGTTTATTCCAGTAACCATTCACGTTCGTCAAAACTCAATGGTTGCTGGGTATCTATTCTTGAAACGAATCCTAAAAGGGGAACACCCGCCTACGTCGACGAGACCAAGGGGCTGTTGGGCGTGAGCGGTCTTGTGCAAGTCAACGGAGTGTCCATTGAGTTCAGTGCTACTGTGTCTGCCTCTGGCAGGCATCACTGCCGTTCTCCTCCGTACTCCTCTGGTAACGGTATGAGATTCCGACGACCTACTTCACGCCAAGTGCTAGGGGAATGGGCGTTGGATGGTAAAGATGGAATCCAATTAGGGAGAAGTGAAATCGCGATACAGATTGCCCCTGAACAGGGCTCATGTGGCTCATGTGGCGCAGTGCGGCGTTTTCCAGTTTGATGTCCCTTAGTCACACGAGATGCATCGGTTTGGGGATGTGCATCGATCAAGACTCCAAGTCTAGTTGGGGCGGGCAGGCAAATAGAAGGAATAAATGTTTGATGTTGGAAAGGCTGGGGATGATGTCTTTCAGCTGAAAGAAAAGAATCTACATATGTAAAATATACTGGCGAGATAGTAATAGAATATCAACTTTGCAATCATGATGGAGGAGAATGACGATGTGTATAGCTAGGGGCGTGTTTACTTTTAGACGGCTTATAGTAATTCAGCTTATTCTAACCAGTATATATATATATATTCCCAAATAATATATATAAATTAATAATTTAGTAATATATTTCTAAAGTATATTAGCTTATATCCTTATTAATCTTATTAATTAATTATTATTTTACTTTAAGAAGTTATTTAATTAAAATTATATATTTAACTAATTTATAAAGTAATTAAGTAATATCTTTAATTTAATTAAATTAAGCTATTCTAGCGTTAATTAGGTTTAATTAAATAGTATTAACAGCTATTAAGGGGTAGATTAATAATATATTATCCCTTATAACCGTTAGAAATATTAAAAGTCCTTTAATTAATATTTAATAAATAGATTTTCCTTTTTAATTAATTAATAAATTAATATAAATATATTATAATATAATTTAATAAATTATAATAGTTAAATAAATAATTTAAGAGTATTACTTAAAGTATTATTAATAGAATATATAAAGGTAATATATTATTTATTAAATAATAGGGTATATTATTATTATTATTATATAATTAATTATACTTTTAAATTAAAGATTTTATTTATTTAGAAATCCTTTTAATTAAATTTTTATTAATAATAATATAATATATAAGTATATTATATAATATATATTTAACGGCCCCTTTAAAGGCTTTTATAATTTATTTTATATATATTATCCTATATATAATTAATTTAAATATCTCCTTTCCTCTCTTAATTTCCTACTTTCTTAAGGCCTTTTAATTAATATTTAATATATAATATTCTTCTTTATTATTATATAAATGCTACGGCGCGCATTAGGATTTAAAGCCTTAATAGGGCTGAAGCTTACTAAAAAGAGGTCTAAGCTTTTTTAACCTTTACCCTATTAATTTAAATAGGATTGACGGTTTTAAAAACTTAAAGGATTTTCTTTCTTCTTTAACCTTTTTAATTTATTATAATATAATTATATAATTAAAGCCTTATTTTATTATAATATACCTAAATAGTAATATTATTAAAAAGGTTTAAAAAGATTTTATTTAAAAAGGTATTAATAATATCCTATTAATTAAACTTAAATCTAAATAATATAATATTTAATAATATTAATTAAAATACCTATTACTAATGAATAGCGTGCTTAACGCGCTAAGGATTCTTATAAGTTTATTTAATTTAATATAAATAATATTAATAAATCCTTATCATTACCTAAAAAAAGAAATATTTATAATTTAAAATTAAGCCGCCGCGCCTTCTAGAATTTCTATAGAATTAACCCCTTAAACTTTAATTAATAAAGCGCTATTACTAAATACGCCGGCTTTAATAAATCTTTATTTAATATATCTAAAGAAGAATAAAATATTAATCCCTCTTATAAGGATTACCTCTATAATATAAAGTAGAAATACTTTAAAATATTATTATTTAAGGACTTTAAAGATATTATTAACCTTAATATCTAAAAGAAGTTAAAATATTTTATAAATTTATATAACCCTTATAAAAAAATACCTATAGTACCTTTTATAGCTTTTATTAATAAGGATAAAGAGTAATAATCCTATATATAAGGCTTAATTATTGAATATAATTTTACAACCTTATATAATAAGGACTCCTTAGCCTTATATAATAAGTTTAAATTATATACCCTCTTAATAATAATATATAAGGATATAACTTTAAACTTATATATTATCGCTAAAATCCTAAATTATAAATTATAAAAGAGTACTTAATAAACCACTTTCTTTAACAAAAAAACTATTAAAGTTAACTCCCTTAACAATATTAAGCCCAAGCTCTCCTTATACAAGAAGGAACTCCTTAAAATTATTAAATAAAAAGATATCAAAATTACTAAACTAAACTAATATATTATAAACCTTTCCATTATTAACCAAGGTATCTCCATTTAAACTTAATAAACCTAAAAAACCCAGAGTACCCAGGATACCTCCTATACTTAAATAACCGAAGGAACCTCTCATTCCTTTAAATTTAAACAAAGTATTCAAATAGCCAATCCCCCCTTATTTATTAATAAAAAGGATTCTAAAATTAAATTCAAATATTAATTTATAATCCTAAAGAATAAATTAAAATTTAATATTAATTATTACCCTATTAATTATAATAAAAGAGCTTATATTATTAATTATATTAACAATAAAACTATTAATAAATTATACCCCTTTATTATTAATAAATATAATAAGCCTATAATTTAAACTTCCTAATAATTTAAAAATTATTTATACTAATAATATTATAATCTTAATTCTTATAAAAAAACTAAAAAAGCTTTTTAAAATCTTATTATAAAATTCAATAACTCCTTCCAAACTTTTAAATTAAAATTTATAACCTTAACTAAATAAACTCATATTATAAAATTTATTTATAAATATAAATTAAATAATAAATTACCTCTTTACTTAAACAAAAAAATTATTAATTAATATAATAATAATAACATCTTATTTAAAAAATTCTACTCCTTAATTCTTAAATATAACTATTAATAAAATTATAATTATATTTAACATAATAATACTAAAAATAAAAAGAAATCCTTTATTAAAAACCCTATATAAAATAATACCTTAAAGGATAATTCTTTCACTAACCTTATAAAGAAATTTTTAAATAATCCTTCTTCTTAAATCCTTATAAATAAAATAAAAAAGCTCCTTACTATTAATACCTACTTTATTTATAAAAAATAAGGATATATTTTTAAAGATTATCCTAATAAGAAGTTTATTAAGGATTAATATACTAATTAAATTAATACTATAATAGCCTAAATAAATTATAACATTAAAAATATAAAAGAGCTAATTATCTTTAACTTTACCCACCTTTAAAAAAACTTAAATAATTTAAAAAATTAAATACCTTAAAAAATTATAATTCCCTTTTAAAAATAATATTAAAATTAAATATATAATAAATCCCTTTTAATTTCCTATAAATCTATTTAAAAAAAGACCCCTTAACTCTTATATATATTATAATAAATAATAAATTAATAATTATTACAACTAATACACTTATTAATATAAAAATAAACGGAAAATTATTTATAAACATAAAACTAACCTATAAAGTAATAAAATAATTAAACCCTTAATAATTAATTAAATTTAAACTTAAACTTATTAAAAGTTATAATAGAAAGTCCCTTTAAATAATAAATATCGCCCTTTTATTAAACTTTAAAATCTAAAAATATAAAATCATAATAGTCCCCTTCTTAATAATAAATATAAAATATAACCTTATTATAAAATAAAAATAATTTAATAAAAACAACGTAATAATAAATTATTACTAAAGGCAGCTAATCTTCCTAAAGGAATAATAAAAAAGTTAAATAAAAGATATTAATATATTAAATACTAGTAACCTCCTTAAAAAAACTAAATATAATAAAGACATTATTAAAAAAAACAAGGAAATATCTTTAAAAAATAAAAAACATACTAATAAGGTATAACTTAAAATATTTACCCTTTTTTTTATAAAATTATATAATAATTATCTTTCCCTTATTAAAATTAATAATATAAAGCCAGTTCCCCCTATTATTACCAATAATATATTAAAAAGGACCCTTTAAATAATAATAAATATAATAAAGCTATATATTAAATAACTCTCCAGGAAATAAGATAAACCTACCAATCTACCCTTACATACCCTTAGAGCACCCTAATATACCATCCTAAAATCCCCTTTAAAGTCTCAAGACCCTAAGCCAGAAATAGCTAAAATAAATCAATAATTAAATAATACCCTATTACTTATATTTAATACCCCTTTACAAAAAGATACTTATATTAAAATACCGTAAGATTAATCTTCTAAATTAAAGAGGAATAGCCTTAACTAATATAAACCTAAGCCCATAAATATATAAACCCTAAATATAAGAAACTTTTTCTCTAATATTAATTCTACCAAAATAGAAATCATTTACTTATATAATATTAATAAAATTATTAAATTTAAAGCAGACTAGCTTATACTTAATAATAACAAAGCTTTATAAAAGAAATTCTTTAAAAAAGTCCCCTCCTATTATTATAATTTTAATAATATATTTAATAAAATAGAGTCTAATTTTATTATACTATATTAAGGAGATATAAATAACTATTATATTAAGCTAGAGGATAGGAAAAGTTTTAAGGACCTTTAATATAGCTCTCTTTATAAAATATTAATAAAAAAGCTTAAGGCCTACTAAGAATATATTATAATAGCCTTAAAAAAGGGATTTATAATTAATAATATTATACTATAGGCTACTCTAGTCCTATTTACGCTAAAGGCTAATAAGGGCTTACAATTCTATATTAATTATTAAAAATTAAACTCCTTAATTAAAAAGGATAGATATTTATTTCTACTAATTAATAAAATCCTAAACTGGATTACTAAGGTTAAAATATATACTAAGATTAATATTCAATAAACGTTCTATAGGATTTATATAAAATTATAAAACAAGGATTTAACAATTTTTAGAATAAAATACAATTCCTTTAAATATTAAGTCCTCCCATTCGACTTTATTAATAATCTAACAATATTTTAATAATTCATTAATAAGATCTTTATAAAATATTTAAATTCCTTCTATAATACTTACCTTAATAATATTTTAATATATTTAAAAAATAAAAAGGAATATATATCTTATATTAAGAAAATTCTATAGAAATTAAGGAATATTAGCCTCTAAACCAATATTAAGAAATATAAATTCTACATTATTAAAATAAAGTACTTAGGATTTATTATTAAAATCAACAAAGTCGAGGTTAACCCAGATAAAATCCAAACAATAAAAGAATAGGACCCCCTAACTAACATACACATAATCTAATCCTTCTTAAACTTCTACAACTATTATAAAAGATTTATTTACAAATATAACCAAATAATTAAACTACTAACAAATTTAATAAAAAAGGATATCATCTTCATATAAATAAATAATTACCAAAAGACCTTTAACCAATTAAAAAAATCTCTCCTAAAAGTACCCATCCTCACCCATTTCTCCCATAATAAGGAAACCTAAATTAAAATAAATATATTAAATAATATACTTACCAGTATACTTCTATAATATTATAATCCTATAAATAAATAATATCCTATATACTTCTTCTTTAAAATAATATAAAGGGTAGAATATAACTACCCTATCTAAAATAAAGAAATATTAACAATTATAAAAGCCTTAAAATACTAAAAATTAGAATTAATTAATTTATAATAACCCTAACCTTTTCTAATAATTATAAATTATAAGGTACTTTAATACTTTAATATTAAACGGCTTTTAAATATATAATAAGCTAGCTAGGCTAATACCCTCTTATAATATAACTTTATAATTACCTATAAATTAAGGGGAGAAAACATTTTAATTAATATATTTTTATAAAAAATTAGTAATTTTAAAATATAAAAAGATTATAAAAAAGTTTAAAGAATTATAATATTATTTAAACTAATTATACTAAATATAATATAACTATTAAAGGGAATAAATATACTCTTAATATTATTTATTTATAAAACCCTTTAATTATTCTTAATAAAAGAACTTCTTAATAACTTAAGATTTAAATTAATAAATACCCTTCTCTAAAAAAATATAATTTATTTAAACTTAAAAACTTATAAATAAAAGGTAAAATAAAATAAAATATAAAAATAGATAATTAATAAAAAATTTATCCTATTTAAGGGCTAATTAATAATATTAAATAAAAGTAATTTAAGAATTTATATAATAAATAAAGCCTATTTATATATTCTTACCACTTATTTAAAAAGAAATAAAATTTAATAAATTATATCAACTAAATATTAATAATTAAAATTATATAAAAATTATAATACCTTTATAATTAATTATATAAAGTACTACCTAAATAAAATATTAAAGGATAAAATATTAAGACTTTTATATCCTTTACCTATTCCTTTAAAGCTATAGGATACCATTATTATAAACTTTAAAATTATATTAAAAAGTAAGAAAGGGAATAATAATATTATATTAATTATAAATAAGTTAGGAAAATAAATCTAAAGTATAGTTTATTAAATTATAATTATAATAGCTAAAATAACTAAATTATATTATAAAGGCCTTTATTATATATATAGATATTCCTTAATAATTATTTTAAATAAAAGACCCTAATTTACTTTTAATTTTATAAATAAATTATATAAGGTCTTTAGAATTAAATAGAAACTATCCTCTATTAAATATTCTTAAACCATAAAATAAATTAAAATAATAATTTAATATTTAAAATAATAGCTCTATTTATTTATAAATTATTTTTAAAATAATTAGAATAACGTCCTACTTATAATAAATATAATATAAACGGTATTCCTTTAAAATTTAATAAGTTTATTATTATATAAAATAGAAATAAAATTCCTTATAAAATCTATATAAGATTAAGAAAATTAAATTAAAGACTTTATTAACCTAAAAAAATAAGAACAAATAAACTATATTAAAACTTAAAATTAAATAAAATATCTTATAAAATTCTACAAAATAATAAAAAATAATATAGCGAAAACCTAATAAAGAATATATAAATAGGAGAACTATTATTAATAATAACTTAACTTTAATATTAATAATAGAATATTTATTATTAAGAAAATTTAATTAATAATAAAGCTAGCTAATAAATTTAATTTCTTATTAATATAATAATATTATTTAATTAAATATAAAATTAGCTATTCCTACCTTTTTAAAATTCTTAATAATTAAATAGAATTTAAAATCTTTTATATCAATAAACTAAGAAAGTACCTTAATAATCCTTTACTTAAATAAATTATAAAGAATCCCAAGGGGGAGATTATTTAATTAAATAAAGAAGAAGAATAGGAGGTTTATTATATTATATTATTAAGGATTTATTATTAAAAATTATAATATTAAATAAAATAGAAAGGATAGGATCCTAATTTTATCTAATATTTAACTAAGAATTTTAAGAATATATTAAAATAATTATAAGCTTTTTATAATAATAACCCTAATACTTTTAGGCCTCTAATATAATTAGAATATTAATTATAAGCTATAAAGGATAATACATTTAATAAATTATATAAAGATAATAATAAGCTAATAAGTTTAAAAAAGAAAATTATATAATAAAGAGGATATTATAAACGAGGTTAATTAAATATCTATATTATAATATAAATAATAGAATAGCGATATATATATAAGCCGCGATTAATTAAGAAATTAATATTTATTAAATACATATATAATAATTTAATTTAATAATTAAAGGGATTAAAGGCCTTTAAAATTATTAAATAAAAAATTATTATTAAAGGTACCCCTCCTTTATCTAAGAGTTATAAATTTATTTTTAAATAGTATATTTTTTTTACTTCTTTTAATACTTTAAGATAAACTATTTTAAAGGAGGGGGTAATATTATAGCATATATTAGGATTTAGAGCCTTAATAGGGCTAAAGTTTATTAAAAAGAGGTTTAAGTTCTTTTAACTTTTACCCTACTAATTTAAATAGGATTAATAATTTTAAAAGTTTAAAGGATTTTCTCTTTTCTTTAACCTTTTCAATCTATTATAATACAGCCGTATAATTAAAGCCTTATCTCATCGCAACGTGCTTAAGCAGTAATAATAAGGGTTTACTTTTTAAATAATTTAATACTTTTTTAGTTTAAATATATATATTATTTATAAGGTTTTTTATAATATTTTATAATAATTAATATTATAAATTAATATATTTATAAGGCTTAATTATAATATTAATAATAATATTCTATTATCGCCTTTTTATTTTAAGAGAGACCTTAAGTTTAAGCTATACTTTTTATAATATAATAACGTTATTAATAATATTTATTTCTTTATAAAGGTTCCGGATTATAAATAAAATTATTAAAGGAATTAAAAAGGGTAGATTAATATTAATATATTAATAATAATTAATTTTAATATAAAGTTTATTTATATATTAATTAATTAAAAAGGCTTTATTAATAATATTTATATATTCTTATTAATAATTAATTAAAACGAGCTTATTATATAAAAAGGTTACTTTCTATTAATAAATACCGGCTTTATAAGCTTTTAATACCTTATTACCCTTTATTAAAGTATTCGTTATTATTTAAAAGAGTAATAATAAGTAAATTAATAGCTTTAAAGTAATAAAGAGCTATTTAATTTACGTTATATTATATTCCGTACCTTTATTAAAATAGTATTTAATTAATAGAAGTAGAAATTTAAATATTTTAAGAGCTTTAATTATTTCGGTATTAAGATAATAAAATTCTTTATATATACTACTGCCTTCCTTTATAATTATATAATTAATAAATAATAAATCCTTAATAATAAGGTTTAGAATATTAACTTTAATATATATATTAATAATAACTTATTATAAATATTAATAGCTTAAATATCCCTTAAGAATTTATTTATTATAAAGGAATAAGTAAAAGGGGAAGAATTAATATTAAGTTAATTAAAGGATAATATATTAAATAAAATATAATTTAATTAGCTTTAATATTTATATAATTAAAGTATATTATAATAAGATAATTAAAAATAGTTATTAATATTATATTTTAATAATAATTACTTCCTTTTATTATATTTTATTTATATTTTAATTATTTATAAAATATAATATTATTTATATAGGTATTATTTTAATATTAATTAGTTAATTTATTTTAATTTTAATATTCCCTTTATTAAAAATAGGTATATAATATAGGCTAGCCTTTATTTAAATTTTAATAATTATTTTAAATATTTAATTTAAATACTTTATATTAACTCTTTTATATTTTAAATATTATTATCTTTATAATTTTATTTATTTTTAAAGTTTAATATATATTATATTATAATTAAAAAATTAAAGGAGAAATAAATTTAATAAAAATTTAAATTAAAAGATTTAAAGAAAAGATTAAAAAGTTAGACCCCTCCCTTTAGAGTTTAAACTTTAAGGGAATTTTTAAATAATATTATATTTAGGAAAAGGAGATATTATTTATTAAATCCTCCCTTTTTTAATTTATTTTATTTAATATATCCTTAAGAGATATTATAAATACCTTTCCGTTATTTAATAATTTAAAATATAATTAAGTATTATATTTTAAAAGGAACTTATTATTATCTTTATAATTATAAGAATATATAAAAAAAAAATTTATTATTTATTTAATTATATATTAATTAATTAAAAATTATTAATATAGAACTTATTATTATTATTTATATATAAAGTTTATATAATAAAGTATTTAAATATTTTATAATTAAATAAAGAATATTATATTTTAAAAAAAGAATAACTTTAAAATTATATTTTACCTCTTTAATATAATATATCTTTTAATTATTAAGAAATTAAATATTTATTTAATTTTATAAGGATTATTTATTATATAATTTAATATAATTAAAATTATTTATAATTAATATATTTAATCCCTATATTATTTTTAATATAAAAATAATATAATTATAATTTAATTATTTTAATAACTTTAATATAATTATATTATATTATAAAGCGTTAATTTATTATTTTAAAAGATTTAAATTATAAGAATATAATATAATATTATAATTAATTAAAATATAAATTTAAAATATAAAATATATATAAAAAAAGAAAGTAATTATTTAATAATAAGATTAAATATTTTTTTTTCTTCTTTTTATTTATAATAGGCCCTACTAGGGGCACCCACTATAGATTAGATAGGATGAGGGGTACTAGCTAGATTTGAGGGCGGTGTCTACCGGCAGTATCTATTCTAGCCTACTAAGGCGGACCCTGCCGATTGAGACCCCACCGGATCTCTCTCTCCTTATTATCTCGCACATACCTGAATACATTAGCTATTTACACCCCTAGACTTAATCTATTAATTTATTTTATTTCTTTTATTTTTAAAAAGTAGAATTTAATTTTATTAAGTAAAAAGGACCTCTTAAAGTATATTTTATAATATATTATATTATATTAAAGGTTTTTAAAGAAATATTTATAAAAGAAAGAAGGAAAGAAAGTAAAAAAAAGGTAATAATCTTTTTTAATATTAAGGGGCTATAAGGGGTTTATAAGTTAATAAAGCTTAAATTTATAAAATTCCCCTTAAATTTAATAAAGGATAATATTAATATTTTATTAAAACTTTATTAATAAGTTAATAAAAGGCTATAATTTAATATTAATTAATATTAATAAATATATTATAATATACTTTTTATAATAATAACGCTTAATAATATTAATAAGGATATTATAATATATTTATAAATAAGGATAATATATTTATAAATAGAATTCTTTAAATTTTAAATATTTAATAATAAAAAAGTATTATATTTTTAAAAAATTAATTAAAAATAGAGAATATAAGCCTTTTAATTTTAATATTAATTTAATAAAGGGATATTAAAAATAATAACTCCTTATTCTTTATTATATATTAAAGAAAGGATTTAAATTAGCTTATAATTTAATATTTCCTATATTTAAAATTATTATTAAATTATTAAAAATTAAAATAATTTCTTTCTCTTTCCCCTTTATATTCTTATTCTTATTAAATTAAGGAAGTATATTATTATTTATTAAATAAACTTTTATATTAAAGTATATTAAGGAGTTTATTTTATAATATAAATATTTAAAGTATTTATATTTAAAGTAATTATTATTTATATATTATATTATTATTTTATTTAAATTATTTTAAAAATTTTAAAATATATATTTAATTATATTAATATAAAAGAGTATATAATATTTATTTATTAAATATTTTATAACCCTTTTTAAATTAATAATAATAATAAAGTAAAAGGCTTTATTAATTATAAATATATTTTTATTTAAATTAAATATAGAAATATCTTTTTAAATCTTTTATTATTAATTACCTTCTTTATAATTAATTTATATAATAATTATATTAGCTTTCTTTTTTTTAATTATATCTTTATATATAATCTTAAATTTAAATAATTCCTTTCTCCTTTTAAAATATTAATTTATAATATAGCTATTATTATTCTATAATAATATTAGCTTTTTCTTTATTTCTTTAATTATATTTAAAATAATATAAATATTAATCGCTTCTTTATTTTAAGCCGTTTTATTTATATTAAAATAAAGCTTATATATATCTTTATTAATAAGGTAATTAAGCCCCTATTTTATAATTTAATAATATAATTTAAACTTTATCTTTTAAAGCCTCTCCTTTATAACTTTAAATATAAATATAAATAGATTAATATTAATATTTTAATTAATTTTAGAAATATTTTAATATTATAAATTTAATTTATTAATTTTTTTATATAAATTATTAACTTTATTTTTATATTATTTAATAATAATAAACCCTTTTTTTAAAGAATTTAATTTATTAATAATATATTTATATAATGTATTTAAATAACTTATATAATTATAATAGCTTAATAATAGCTCTTCTTTATAAATATTTAATAATATTTATATTATTTTAATAATTTAATTAATATAGTTTTAAGTTAATTTTAGGGGGATAGTAATTATAAGTATTATAGGTATTATAAGTATTATAAATATTAGGGTTAATATTAATAATAAGGGTATAATTATTAATATAGGAATAGTAATAATAAAAGGATTAAAGAAAGGAGGTATAATAAGAATAATTTTATTTTATATAATTATAATTTTTTATAAAAGCTTAAAAGGTCGTTAAGAATATTTTAGAGGTTATATAATAATTAATAAGGCGAAAGGGATTTCTTAATTAATTTATTAAAAGGAAGGGAGTATTTAATTAACCTTTTTAATATATAATATATTATATTATAATTTATTTAAAAATATAATTAATTTAAATAATTATTTTATTAATTCTATTAATTTTATAATAATATAATAATATATTAAATATTTTAAATTAATAAAATTATATTATAATTTTTATAAGCTTTTTAATTATATTTAATTTTATAGAATTATAATAAGCTATATAAATTATAACGTATTTTAATATATATAATTAATTAATTTAATTTATAAGTAAATTAGTTAAAAAGCTAGTTAAAAAGCTAGGGTTTATCCCGCTAGCTAAAGTGATTACGTATTAGCCTTAAATTTTAGCTAGCTAATAAAAATAAATATGGCCTAGGTATTATTTATGGCGGCTCATGCGATGCATGCGATGTACTTATATGGTCCAGGAAACTGAAACTTTCCAAGACAGTGTGTGCGGGATGCACATGGATGGACAATCGACATGCTAAAGGAGACGGAGGCTGCGAGGAGAGGGATTTATTCAGAATTAATGTATTACATACAAATGCCAATGATTTCTAAATGCATCATGTTTCAATCTCGAGTTTATTCCCCCAGGGAGCAGTTGAAGGGCTGCTTGGGCCCCTGTGCCCCTGTGGCGTTCGGAGGGAAGGCCCCTGTCGGTAATACCATGGTGGCTAGGGCGCATCATTTTAGCCAACATTTAGCGAGCCACCAAGGTCAAAATCAAGACGGCCATTGATACAGTGAATCATGTGCAGGTTTCATCCGATGGGCTTTCTAATAGAGAATTGGTGAAGAGGAAAAACTCAAACGAAACAAGACTTTGCATAACAATTCATCAATGGTGTAAGCATCAGGATCGTGAGTATGGCCAACAATTTCATCTCAGAAGGGGGCAAGGGTGCGTGCGAAATTAGCACTGCCCGTCAGGCGGTCGGACCTAAATCCTAGGTATAAAGTCAACAACCCCCCTACATCGATTGTATGTCAATGTTTATGCCCTTAACATTACCCACCTATCTCCTACTTTTCCATTTGTCTCTGTTATGTTCATTTACACACATTGCTATCAACAGTATCTAGTAGTCATGGAGCCGATTCCCAAGTCCTCCCCCTCTCCTCCTTCTCCCGTCCCCTCCGCGAAACGCGTCAACTCTGAGTCGGACCACCGTATCAGCAAGAAGACGTGTCGCATCTCCGAGAACAGCCACAGGTAACGTTCAATTCAACCCCAAAAACACCACTATCCACCTCTCCGTCCGTATAGTCCAGGGCTCAGTGTTCCCACGGTTCTGTTGGGTTAGTGAACCATTATTGTTGTCCTCCGAATTGTTCTTACAGTGGCCAAGGGTTCGGGGTTTGCTTGCCTGCCTTCGCCGGCGGGTGACACTCGAGCCTGGACGCCCATCATTGTTCCTTTGTGGTTTGCCGCCTTACTGCTCCGCAGGATCGCAAGACCCCGACGAGTGTGGCCGCAATGCTCGTCTCTTATTGTGTTCGCAAGATATTATTGTGTTCGCAATGCCTCTTCATGCCGTGCCCTTGGCAACCCCATGAATAGCGCTTGGTGCGATTTTATCGTCCAACTTCTGCCGTCTTGATAGACCGACCCATGGTGTCGTTTCCCGAGCTGGTATTGTTGTGCTCTGACGTGCACTCAGGGACCATTGCCGAAATGGCAATTGCAGTCTCGAGAGCTATGTTGATATGTTGCCAGCGGAATATCGTATTCGGGTGTATTGATGATCATCTTTCCAGCCAGGCCCCACAAGAAACCAAATACGAGTGGCAGTGTGTACGGTATTGAGTGCAATCGCCGGCTCAACGTTGGTCTATTGTAGTTGGCGCGCTGCTTTCTGGTATACTAGTCATGAACTCTGTTCTTCTAATTTGGTGATCATCAATGACAAGCAGATTATTGTTCCCGCAAGGGCTTATTTTAATGTCACATATTGACCATGTCAGGCTCGACCCCCGGCCCCCGACACCAGGGGCTCGTCGCCGCCATAGCGAGACTCTTCCACATAAGCAATTCTCCTCGGCGCGTGAGGGACCCTTTGGTGAGGGAGCCGGGTTGCTGATAACGTTGATCTGCTGTTCTTAGACGACAGCAGCAACGGGAGCGCAACCCACAGCGCCAGTCGCTGTGACTAGGGCCCTCCCACTTCCTGATGTACTCTCCCTAGCCCATCTTGTGTTAGCTAATGATGGACAGTATGTTTGAATCCGACCAATTTACGAATACTGTGATTAATTGTAGTGGGCAGACGTGGAATGTCCATCGCATTATCCTACACCGCAAATCGGAGTGGTTCGCGAAGGCGCTCAGCGAAAACTCCACCGAGGCTTCCACTCAGGTTGTCGAAATCCAGGATATCGACACTGGCGATGTGGAGAAAGTCCTGCGATATATCTATTCCGGAGGCGAGCTCAGGCATTCATTCTCTATGTTCTGGTATTGGGGGTTCGAGATGCATGCTAATAGCAGCTTGTTCTGTTGCAGATGACCCAGCGGCCAACCCCTCATCCGAGGAGTCAACATGCACGACACAATTGGTCGGTCTATATCAATTGGCGGACTACTTCGCTATTGATCTTTGCGAAAAGGTCTTGGAGCGCCTGCGACGGTACCTGGAGAACGTGGCGAGAGACGTTCAGCGTCGATACATGGCCAAGGTGACGCGTTCCACGACGGATAAGCAGAACATGACGCTCTTCGAAGACCACGAGCCAAACATGTTCTCCGAGGCGCCGTAATTGTGTTTCAGTACGGCCTTGACAAGGAGGACCTGCTGCAGAAAGAATTCACGTCCTTCGTCAATGCCCCATGCTACATTGCCTTGGCGGACTGCAACTTCATCCGGCGCATGGGTGAGGCCCCCCATTTCGCGGTGGCCATCCTGCAAGAGCGCCGCCTACACGGCGGCTGGCTACCCATGATGCGCTATGTCCCGACGGACTGTGAGAAGTGCCGGGTGGGGCACGTGTTCATCTTCGAGCAGTGCAAGGATCGATTTGGCAGGATCTGGACAAGCAACGCGAAGGTTCTAGGTCGGTGCAGTCGCTGCCAGGAAAGGTTGGACGAACACCAAAAGGAAAAGGCCAGAATCAAGAAGGGGGCGACGGGCGGGGCTGCTGCTGCTGCTACGACCACTACACAGGCTGAAGCGGCTCCTGTTGTCGCTGATGAGCGGACAGGTGCTAGTGCGGAGGGATTGGGCGAGCGGCGGCGGGAGTAAGAAAGGCGGCTCTTCAGCTCGTGCCAGCTTCTTACTATGTGCGTTCGGAATTCGGTCTTGGGTATCTATCAGCAATACACATCTAGTGCTTCCATCATTTTGCTTTGAACGCTTTGCCCCATTATCCTCGCGGGCTATCTTGATCGTATTGCATGTGCCCATCTGCTAGCTTTCTCCGCAGAGCCCATGATGGAAGCGCGACCTCTCAACAGAGTCGGATCATAGGAGCCATACCAGTTCTTCTACTCTCCCACAAGCGCGTTATATCCGTCGTCGTCGCCGTCGCCCTCGGTGTCCTATGCCCATGTGGGGCAGGCAGCCGTGATGTGATTCATTCGCGATTCCGACATCGACTCACGAACCTCGGCATGATCAGCTCTCGTTACCTAATCCTGAGCTCATAGTTCCAAGTCGCTGGCATTGTACTCGGATATTCCCCTAGGACACTGGAATGAGCGGCTCTGGTAATGTGGGAGACTTTGGGGTCGGATCAATCACATGGTCACCTTAGGAGAAGGAAAGCCGGTAATGCCGCTTCGCTTCGGCCAAGATGCATTGGCCGACCTCTGAACGATAAGACCATCCTCCAGAGATTATTCGCATCGGTTTACATCTTCATTTTTTACGAACTCTACACGTAAGGTAGAGTTGCACTGCCCTTCATCTGGAGGCCGTCTGATAGCAAGCTGGATCGCCAATTGACGGTTGTTCAGTCTCTATGCCGCTAACAACCGCGCCGCAGAACCCAGCATGGAGAATGGCTGCCCTGCGCGTCCCGTTTCTCTTATCAGAGCAGCTAACCCGTACCAAGAGATAAGAACTCTGCCAATACAGGCAACATGGAAGCAATACTCGAATTGGTTCGGTAAAACCACACGCAGTAACATTTGATCATCTCATCATTGCCAATTTCAACATTCAAATACTGCAAGGGATTTGAGCTGGCTGGTCTGGCTTGCTAAGGGATCGAAACTCTGGGGGTGAAGATAGCCCTGTTGGCGGCCGCTGCGGGTGGGCTGGATTGCTTACAGTGATAAACAGATAAGCAAGGAGGTCTCGGATCATCAACCACATCTGACATGCCTGCTTGCCACCAACTCCTCTTGCAAATAAACAATGCACCCAAGTGCTCATCCTCGACCGCAACGCCAAGTCGGCTAACCGAACCGTCTGGACGAAGCTTTCGCCAATGACACCGATATCTGGCTGATCATGCTTGGTTGCAGGTAACAGAGCAGAGAGCATCGGGATGTCTTGCCGGTCACGACCGAGGCAGCTCGCAAGCATGACAGACACCGCACCAATCAACGGCGTGCATCTTGTCACCTTCCGCGAATGGTCAAGGGCTTGCAACACTCTCGCTATCATGGCCACCCAACCCTGTCGTCGATTATGGTACCACGATGTTGGGGTAGCACTATCCCGGAAATACTACGCAAAACGACAGGCGACGCCCGCACTGCATCCGTCTGTCTGGGTTTTCTTGCCTCTACGTTTGCTCACCCAGCTCGCGTTCCTCCAGATGGTAGTTCACAATATCTAATGCACACCCTTCGCTGTATCGTACCTATATCATACACTTGTCGGGGGGAAACCAATCGGATTTAATTCTCTTCTCTCCGCATTATCATTATTTGAGGTGAATTCGTCCCGTTTAAGGAGTGCATCTTTTTTTCGAGGAACACAAGCTAGGCCCGTCTACCGCTGCCAGCCCGATCCTTTAAGGTGCTGTACGAAACCAGGTCTTCCTTATGAGTTTGCCCTTCAGCAAAGAGGACGAGGGTGCGGCGTCTCCCACCGAGATTCATCCTGCCGAGCATGAGTCGAGTCATAGCTTCACGGAGCCTGTCAAGGGAGATGGTTTACGCGTTACAGAGGCAGCAGCTGATTTGGAGAAGATTATAAACGATCATCAGTTCGACCCCAATTTGCCCCAAGAGAAACTGGATGCGGCCAAGAAAGCCATTGAGCATGGCAACCTCGACGAAATCCTGGCAGTTGATGCCATGTTCACCGAGAATTCCCCCTATGAAGAGGTTCGCGCCGCCGTTCGCAACACTGATGGGGGCGAAGTTGCCAACACCCTCCGCGCATGGATTCTCGGCTTCATCTTCGTCACTCTCGGCAGTGGTCTCAACATGTTTCTGAGTATGCGCAGTCCTGCCATCAGTTTCCCGGCCCTGGTCATACTACTGTTGGTTTACCCCGTCGGCTGTATCTGGGCCAGAGTGATGCCCACTCGAATCTTCAACACCTTTGGGCTCCGATGGACTCTGAACACGGGCCCCTTTAACATAAAGGAGCATGTGGTCGTCGTCCTGATGTCCAACGTTTGCATCAGCTATGCTTACAGCACCGATGCGCTGTTGGCGTTACAGGGCAAGCCATTCTACAATGTCAATCTGGGCTGGGGCTTCTCACTGCTATTCACATTGAGCTCTCAGCTCATTGGCATCGCTCTCTCAGGCATCTTCCGGCGATTTCTGGTCTGGCCCTCGGCGATGATGTGGCCCAATCAGTTCTCAAATACGACCCTATTCTACGCCTTGCACGACAAGAGCAAGAGTGATGGTGTCAGTACCAACGGCTGGTATATAAGTCGGTACCGGTACTTCTTCATCGTCGTTGCTGGCATGTTCTGCTACTATTGGATACCCGCTGTGTTATGGCAAGGCTTATCTGTCTTCGCCTTCGTCACATGGATTCGGCCCGACAACGTGGTGCTCAATCAGCTCTTTGGAGGTGTCACTGGACTCAGTCTCATCCCTATCACATTTGACTGGACGTACGTTTCTGCGTACTTGCAAGACCCCTTGCTCTCTCCCACACACTCGCATATCAACACTCTATTCGGTCTCTTCTTCTTCGTCATTCTCACCACCATAGGCATCACGTATTCGGGCGCCATCTATGCGGACTACCTGCCAATGGTCACTAGCCAGGCATATGACAATACCCAGAAAGCATACAACGTCAGCCGGATATTGGGCAGCGGCTTCACTTTTGATGTGGCAAAATATAAAGAGTACTCACCCCTTTTCCTACCACCTGCATTTGCCCTGAACTACGGCCTGTCTTTCGCGGCCTTGACAGCAGCTCTGGTGCACATTGGGCTATTCCATGGAAAAGAGATCTGGTATCGTTTCAGAGCAGCACGAGACCAGGAACCCGATATCCACCTGCGGTTGATGAAGAAGTACGAAGAAGCACCCGACTGGTGGTATCTCGCCCTCTTTGTTGGGTCCATTGCATTGGGCCTTGGCACAGTTCTCGGCTACAATTCACAACTACCCTGGGTAAGTCCCTTCTCAATCGTTGTACTCACCTCGCGCTCCTCTATAATGAAATGCACATTCCAATACTGTGCTGACTGATACTCAAAATATCGAACAGTGGGCTTTCTTCGTGTCGATCATTCTCGCCTTGGTATTTATCATTCCTACTTGCATGATCCTGGGTATCTCGAACATATACTTGTCACTAAACGTCATCTCCCCTTTTCTGGCTGGCTTTATGATCCCGGGGAGGCCAATTGGTGTTATGATGTTCAAGGTCTTCAGCACAATCACTCTCGGGCAGGCTCAGGTTAGTATTCGGCACACGTCTCTTCTGCCTTCTACCGGATGAGTTGAGGGCTGACGTTTGCGTTGTACCAGACCTACAGCGGAGATTTGAAGCTGGCCCATTACATGAAGATTCCACCGAAAGTGACGTTTTGGTGTCAAGTTATGGCCACTATCTGGGCGGCTTTCGTCCAAATTGCTGTGATGAATTGGACCCTGGGTAACATTCCTGACGTTTGTGCCAAGTAAGCTGCACTGACACATTTCTGACCATCTACTGAGACAAACCATTGACTCTCAATCAGCAATCAAAAGGATCATTTCACCTGCCCAAACGGACGAGCGTTCTTTTCCTCGTCTATTGTTTGGGGTGTAATCGGACCACAGCGCATGTTCGGACCGGGATCGATCTATGTCAAGTTCAATTGGTTTTGGCTGGTTGGCGCAGGGCTGCCAGTCTTGCTATGGGTCTTGATACGAAAACTACGTGTCCCCTATGCCCATCACTTCAACGCCCCCATCATGCTGGGTGCCATGTCCTGGCTGCCGCCAGCCACCCCCTTGTCGTTCTCGACCTGGGCTATTTTTGGCCTGATCTTCAACTACTGGATCAAGAAGCGTTGGAACGGCTGGTGGCGTACCTACAACTACCTCACGGCCGCGGGACTGGATGCTGGGCTGGTCATCTCGACGGCCGTCATCTTTTTCGCCATCACGCTGCCCAATGTGAAGATCCCTCAGTGGTGGGGCAATGTCGACATTTATAACACCGTAGTAAGTGGTCCTCTGCGTTTCTGCGCTGCCCCTGAACTACCTGATTTTGATGTTGGTTACTAACTACCGCAAACACAGGATGCTTCCTATACAGGCTGGCTGAAGACTGTTCCCAAAGGTGAAACCTTTGGTCCAGCGACGTGGTAGACACCCTCATATACTAGTATGTTGGTTCGAGTCAGTAGACAATGCACACTTCACATCATCATCAAAGACCGTCTTGTGGGATTCATTAGAAGGCCACTTACAAATATATTGATATCTAGAACTATGGGCAACTGCAATACCACTATATACCAAGGATACACCGCTTCTCAAATAAAATGAATACAGTATGATGGAAGGAAGCCACTAGTGGTGAATACACTCGACTTCAAATATTCCAGATGTCCATGTTAGTTCAATAGACTGTAGTTATATCATACTGATTACATTGAGTTCAACCAACACAGAATCCCACAATCACAACTATTTGATCATCAACATGCATGCCTACTTCAAGTATAAGCTAAAGGGGGGAAAGGGGGAAAGAGGTACTGGCATATATTAATGCATGACAGAAGACTTCGAATTAAACCTACATATAGACGTCACTGTCACACAGGAATGGCATAGTTCACCCCTATTCTAGACTCCCACAGTGCCTGCTTCTCTTCAACATATAGACTGATTCCGCTCCCGACTCGCGAGCCGAAACAGCACATCTGGATACTCATATATCTCCCCTTCATAGCTCCACTGCCGGAGCGTCTTCACTTGAGCAAACGATAATGATATGTGAAGAGGGGTTAAATAGCAGTTCGGCATGGGATCCCTGACTGCAACAAAGCTGTATGACAACGACAGCAATTGCAGCCTGTCCCTCATCATGTTGGTCTCCCCTAGCAATCGATCTCTACTTGGTGGATATTAACCTGCAGTTGGATGTCAGGCAACGTTGCCGATTGGATGAAGAGGCATCGTGGCGGTTCTGCCCACGTTCAGTCTCTTGATGGTAGACACACACTACCAGTTAGCCCTTAGCCACCGATGCCCAAGGATCGACGACGCAAGAGCAAAGTTGTCACGATATCAGCTGTGATCGATAGTCTGCAGAAGATATCCACCAAGAGTCCAACTCTGCTGTCAGGGATTCAACAAGCTTGGAAGATGTTGCTATAGTCTATATTTCCCTATAGTCAAATCTGCTATCTCACGCACCAATGTCAACCTGGAGCTTGAGGCACGGGACAATATAGGCCATTTCTACTATTGATGATCTGCATGACGTGCCAGTCCATATCCGGGACTGGTGAGAATCTCCTCCTTCGCCCGACATGCGATCTACGCCCCGAACCACCAAGAGAGGAGCAGGAGCAAACTCCAGCAAGGTGGCTACTTCGCCAACTTTCCTCTCCACGAGCCCCCTCCCCTTAACTTCAAGCCTATGTTCTCGCGCAGCACGTATGTATCTCTCGTGCCTTTTGCCGATCTTCCTGAAAGAGCTCCGCCAGACGTACCGCAAGCGCCCCCCTCCTCATCTTCGTTCGCCGAGTCCCAGGCAGGGACCAAATGGGTTCCCGAGAGCCTGGTCCCGTACGAGCGTCTTCGGGCACCCCGAGTGCAGGAAGGGTCCCATCGCTCCCCCTCCGGGCCAGCAGGTGTTACAAGCCGAGCCAGGGGAAAAGGAAAAGAGAAGAAGAGAGAAGGGAAGGGAAGATCGTCGCCGCACGTACCGCCTCCTGTCGCCCGGCCTGGGGCTATGAGCCTCATCTCCCTCCACCCCTACCACGCCACCGTAATATGATCCGGGTTCGGACAAGATGAGAAGAGATGAGAAGCGAGCGACTCCTCCACTCTGCCACTCCTCAACGGTCAATCTCAGCTCCACTAACGGTCAGCTGTCAAATCCCGGTTTTTGGGTCGTTTGCCCTCGCAGGATCTCCATCCCCGGTCCAGCCGTCCCAGTTCCCCCCTTCCTGGCGTCGGCCGACCCACCGACCACCAATCACTGCGGTGCTGCTGCTACTATACCGAGGCTTCATATGCCAATGACCAATTAGACTTATAGAAAAAGGGAGCTTGACCGAGGAAAACCCCTCGTCTGGTCTCGTCGTACCATGTCCCCTCCACTTACTAATGCATGCCTTAGTGTGCTCTCCTATAGTCGTGAAATGGTATTCATCATCATCCACCGACGACCGAAAAAGGAGGCAGCGCACGAGGGCGCAACCCCTGGATGGGTCAAGTTGACACGCAGATGGCCGGTGACCTTTGAAGAAATGGCACGTTAAGTTTCAGCCTCCGAGGATGCGAGGGTGGCAGGTAGCCTTCTCTCCCCGGGTGTCGTCGTTGTTCTTCAAAGTTCTTTCCGTGGTATTCCTGCCCCCTGTCGTGATATTGTTTCAGAGGTTCCGAAACAACTACTAAAGTTTCGAAACACGGAGAGCCCGCGCAGCAAAGACTCCCAACTGGCCAGTGCTTCTGCTCCCACCAGCGCGTCACGTCAATAACACGATTGGCTATAGTTATCATGACTCTGCTATAGCTTATCATAACAGAATGTCATTATCCGGGTTGGGCTGACTGCTGTAGCGAGAGGATGTGCACGGACTTCGTGCACGCTTGGCCTCCCTATATCCCATTGTGATATCATAAACTTCCTACTATTGCGTTGCGTCAAGCGAAAAATGAAAGGGTGACAACGGAGCATGTGTCGCAACAAATGTTCCGATGCAGCTCAGCCATGGGCCAAAGCACCTTATTCTTTCTTCACGGTTTCCACCTTGTTATGACGGCGATCTCTGTTAGCACGATTGGCAGCTTCTCCGCCAACATCAACACCATCATAGTGCGAATTGCGACAGCCGAACACCCTAGATAGGAAGGCTGTGTTTGTGCAAGATGAATTGATGAGGGCGACTTGACATCCGCAGTTTGAGGACGAAACTGTCAGCTATATCAGAGGGATATGCGTGACCATCACCAGCTGTATTCGAAGACGCGATGATCCTGCGCCCGTTCGCGAATAGGTGGGCAAGTGACTTGTGTGACGGCATGCCTGGTCACGTGTCCCATCGTCGCATATCGCTTCTCGGAGAATAACTGGATATGTCATCTCCTCTTATCAATAGCAGCGGGGGAGATAGCGATAGCAAGTTGGCGTGTTAGGATGGTGGGAAAGAATGGGATGGGTGACATGCGCGGGTGTCGCAGCCAAAGAGACGTACTTCTCAATCTCTACACAGTGACATGACGCAGTTTGGGGCAGCTTGGGCAAGCCCGATATTAACCTGCTTCTTCATCCCTCGGCTGTACGTTGGTCGCCGAGCTCCGCGATTTTGTTCGAAGAGCATGGCCTGGTAACAAAGTGAGCAACCTCGCTTACACCTACGGAATAGAGAAGAGCGAGCAATGTCACAGTGAAGGGAAACCAGGTAACAAGGTTGCGGTCGGCAGGCCCGTTACGTGAATAGAACTATTGAATCTTGATCCCATGGTTCCTCCAATTTCACTAGAAATCAATAGAGGCAAAAAGATGGTGGGTGGCAGGCGCGTCATCCCATCGTCGGAAGGATGACAGCTACATACTGTACGATTGGCTTTGAAAATTTCCAGGCTTTGATGGCGGCTGGTGCGGCGCTTCTCGGCCTCGTCCCGGGCTACCTCAGATCTTGGGGAGGAAAAGCGGCATCTGTCTGACGTGCGTGATTATGTCCGAATGCGGTCGGACGATGGACCTGGTATAATTTGGCACATTTGTGCTGAGCAGAGATAGAGATGGGCCAAATGGCGGGTTTTCAGGAACTCTGACAAGCCGGTGGAAATCACAGGAGATTGCGAGATTGCTGATGAAATCATGAAAGGCCAAATTGCCGATTGCTGATTGCAGATTGCAGATTGCTGAATGGGATTGACGACTTCCCAAGGTAGGCAGGCGGCTAGCAGGTTTGGTTTGGTAGTGAAAATAGAGTAGGATTGCGAGTGGAGTTGGCCTTGTTTGGCGCCTTTTTGCGTTGCACTGCACGGCGCGGCGCGTCCAGTTCTCATACCTCCGCGTAACTCGAACCTGTACCTACTTGTCAGCTGGCCACGGTGCACTGTCGCGACATTGTCGTGTTGCCTGGCTTGCTATCGAAAGCCCGAGTCATTGTGAACCACCAACAGCTCGTGCGGATCGAGGTTGAGGCATCAAGGTCCCCGAACAAGTGGGACTGGTCAGAATTGTCTGTCTGTGTGTGCGTTCCCCGAGTCGGCCAGACGAGACAAGTGATGCTCGTTGGGCTTGTGCACGGAGATGAATGGACTGCGGCGAAGACCTTGTTGACACAATTAGTAGTGCCTGTAGTAGGGAGCGTGAAGCTTCATCGGCAATCATCAGGGTGGTACGT
Organism: Apiospora koreana; assembly: GCA_017163955.1. Taxonomy (NCBI): domain Eukaryota; kingdom Fungi; phylum Ascomycota; class Sordariomycetes; order Amphisphaeriales; family Apiosporaceae; genus Apiospora; species Apiospora koreana. Next base: position 2,036,845 of record JAFHKQ010000005.1, on the reverse strand, counting down.
AGGGCTAGCATGTATGTGCACTTTCTGGAAGGGTTGATGGAATGCGTCAATTACCTACCGGTATGATGGAGCTGTCATCCGCATTCGTCCTTTTGACAGTAGCTAGTCCGTACTCCATCGTGATGGGAAAAAGAAACCCTGAAGGCTTAATATGGGCGATCCATGGTTGCAACATGTCAGGATAGAGCCGCCAGCCAGCCGGGGCCGCCACTACACCCACGCCCCCACGAAGCGAGCAGCGGTAAGCAAACGGTTTTTGGCGGGCGATCATGGGAAACCTTGGACCTTGCTGAGATCATCCCAAGTTCTTTTCCGTCAACCCTCTTTTCTCGCGCTGATCATATGTATAAGACAGGTTGCTATAGGGCTGGGATTCAAGTCGCATTCGCCATATGATGTGTCGGAGATAATGTTTGAAAACGGCAAGCGCCCGCTTGGCGGATCGACGCGAACAAGGCAGGTTGTACTCATTCTGGAACCCCGAACTGGGCAAGCTTCGACGTATAGAATGTAAAATGGCACAATCACACTCGAACAGGCCTCTGCGGCAAGTCGAGTTCGAGCTGTACAAGAAATGAAACCTGCCGTGGGGAACAAACGTTCCGGAGACCGCCCCGCCGACCAATTGCACATTCCAGATTACCCTGCAATGCAGTTTTGGCAGCCGAGACGCACGCACGACAGGGAGCACCGACTGCTTGTGTGAAGGGGGAAATGGCCCAATATCGAAGGCTCCTTGATCAATATCACACGCCGCGCATTCTAGTAGTACTGCGTCGAGTATCGTGTGTTGTACGGAGTAGCATGCAGAGTTCCATAGCAGCAAGGTAGGTACGTAGTAAGATGACCAAAGGCTCAAGGCTCGAGGCGTGCATGGTTAGCTGATCCCCCCACACGCAGGAGCCCTGCGGCATCCAATCCAGGATAAGGTTGAATGACAGAGGGTCATCGGCAGTAGAAATTGGATGGGATAGTGGATTGAGAGATTGGCCTACCTGGTCGAAACTGGGTCAAGCTGGACTTGTTGGGCAGGTGTCCATACTTACTACAAGTAAGAGCCTTTGGGGCTGAGCTCAAGGACGTGCGACAAATCGAACAAGCCCCCGACAGCCCCCGACAAGTACCGTGGACATGGGATACCTTATGTCAATTGCCGGAGTCGTGTCGGGGAGCAACATGGCAATCGCCGCGAAATTGGGCAGTGTAACCCCAGGCCCCGGTTGGGTTCAAACTGTGCTCAGTCGTCGGTATGTAATAGTACAAGCTGTGCGTTGGCGGGTTTGATCTAGGATGCTTCAAACCCGTACTTCTTCTGACCTTCCGTGGTGGCTCATGGCAGGGCAAACAGCTTGGCGCCACTTGAAGATATTTTCGTAACAGCATCATGAGCTAAGCTCAATGGAGCCTCGCATATATCTTTTCGGTTTGTTGACTTATTGGGCGCTACCAACGACCCAAGTCCACTGGTCGACGGGGCCTCTCGGCTGAAAACGATAATACATCGAGAGTTTGCTCCGAGTTATGGTATTGGCAATTGGGAAGCTGGCAGCGTCCGGAAATAGCTCCCGCTAACGCCTGCCAGGGGCCACACCATTTGCCATTGCTTCACAATCCAAGGTTAACGGTTAGGTTTCATTATTGCCTGCCACTGGAGGTGGCGTAGGAGGATGGCCAATCTCACATCCACACAAGCCAGATATGTACACTGTAATGCTACGTCGCATTTCGCACCTGCGAAGTGGAGCTGTGGCTGTTAGAAGAAGCAGTTTGACGTGCAAGGAGGTAGATGTACCAGTCCTTAGAAAGGCATATGTAGGCAGCCTGGGTTCTGGCCTGGGGAATTAACTCGGAGGCCATGCCCTGATATGATCACCAGCAAGTAACTTGGCCTGTCAGCAGGCTGAACCCCTGTCTGAGAACCCTGTGGCCCGGACACGGAGCACAGAAAGAACCCCCCCTAGCTGCCTAGCTGCCTAGTGCTCTCCTCTGGGTGACCTGTGCTTTCGTACCTGGTCGGCATGAATGATCGCTGCTGGCTTCAGAGGCAATGTTGTGTCGATCTGGCCAACCCGCACTTCGACACGAGATGGATGACCGTTGAGTGGATCATCGCTGGGTTTAAAGGATCTATGGTAGCATGGTTTCCAACGACACCAGAACATCAGACGACGGCGCGGTGGACAACGAAGAAGCCGGGGTCAGACCGACTAAGATGCAAAACCCGGTTTCGACCATGACTTGTGCGTATAGACTATCGAGCCATGCATGTATAGCCGGAGGGGTGTGAGTACAACGATGTCCATCTGTGGCAAGTTGTTAAGTTTTGTTGTTGAATCCCCTGTCCCTGGATAACACATCTTTTGGTTGACAGACATCCCCATCCACAAAGTCGGATTTTCTGGTTCCATGGGATCGTAGGCTTGCGTGTCTGGCCAGCCAAAGTAGGACGACCGCGCATCAGGAAATTGGGCCCCGATGGTAGGATGATTCGATACCCATAGCCCAGGCAGCCCAAGGCGGCCTGATTGGTTCGAGGCTCAGTCCCGATGCCAGCAAATACTGGTGCCATCTCCTTCGGGGAAACATGAGCTATCCATATGATCTTGGCCACCGTGTGGATCTATGGGGGAAGGAGGAAGTTTGATACGCCCACGAATCGATGGCTGTGGCATGATGAGCTGCGGGGTCACATAGACATAGCGGTTAATCACAGTAACAAATGTGCGTGGCACCAGAGGCAGGCTTCGGTGCAAAGATGCGCTGGTACCGGACCGTTACGGGTTCGTGTTGCTCTTGCCTGCTTGCATACAATCCAGGAGGGTGCTAGTGCACACACAGACACCAGCAAGCCCCATACTATGCAGGTATCAAACATGATGTGTCGTCAGGACCGCATTTTTCAGTGATCGATACCAATCAACTGTCCTTGTATATGCAGATGGTGTTTGCAGTAGTTCGCAAGAGGTTGGGCATGAAGAATTTGTCGAATGACTCGTCGGGGTAGTCGATATTGTAGGTACTGTGCAGTTGCAGGGTGAGGTGAGGGGATGATTGGGTTGATTCGTTCGCGGAAGCCACGTTTGTAGTCCCGCTAGCAGAGTTTTGGCGAGCAAAGGATTGGAGTGGCTAAGTGTTGCATCGAAACTATGACCGCCTGGAGGCTGCTTGGAAGTCCTACTAAGGACGTTGAATGTAGCAGCAGCCCGTACCCTTGTTTCCTGATAAAGGGTCAGCGATTGATGGGTTCCTCCTACCCGAGGGGGGACAGATCTTGGACTCGGCATTGGTGGACTTCGGATCTGAGAAAGAGGTGGATGGTGTCTTTCCATCTCTAGTCGAGGTGTGGTTACTGCAAAAATACCTTCAATTGCCCATCCTGTCACTCTGCCGAGGACGACTGCTGTGTGGTGGAAACACAACTCACCGTACCTTACAGATACCTAACCAAGCGAGTCTTCTTGTCTGCCCTAGGTAGGCATGGAATCAGAGAAAGCCGCAATAATAGATAGGTACCTAATCAAAGGGAAGTTGAGTAGTAAATGTGTCAGAGGAGGGTGGCCACACAAATGTACGTATCACTAAGATTCTATGTGTCACATGACCATCAGAAATGGAAATCAAGCAACCTTCCAATAAGCTTGCGAGCTTGCTTGCTGTTCCAGTCAACTTAGTGATCTTGGTACACTAAGGCAGGTTTCCCGTCAGAATTCCAGTGTTGGACACGAAGAGGGAGGCCCATCTCATTCGCTCTGAACTAATTAATATATAAATACATACCTGATACCAGATTTCGATCTAGACCCTGTTTGAAAGCTCGTGCTTGCTTATATGTGCCATCTCAGGTTGGGAGGAAACTGTGTATTTGTACCAGTCATCTCCAATTTGACGCATGGTAACTATATGACCAATGTATACAATCTATTTGTATTGTGTATATTTGATTCTAATCACATATAGTGAGTTCGGCAAACTTCTGGGCTCATTATATTATTTTTAGGCTGTGTATCTCACAGTCTGACCAGGGGCAGTAGATATACATAATGCTTTCTACTTCCTACGGATTGCAAAAGAATTATACAACACTCCTCGGCTACCCCTAATCGATTCATACTATGATTTCACAGACAGCTGGAAGGTTTTGATATAAGGATGCAGTGATGCTTTATTTCTATCTATCGTCACATATCTATGGCTCCGACCCTGCCCCTGTTCTGCTTCATTGACCACGACATGAGCCGCTATTATTGGTCTAAGACCTTGTTTTGCTTTTTGTGTAGATGAGAAGAGAGACTGGGGACGTGAAGGACGAGGTCTGGTAGCCCATGGCAAATTTGGGACAAGTCAAGAATGAAGTCCCGGGTATCATGTCCAAGAGAGCTTTTCCCCCTCCAGTGCCCTGGAATAACAAAGTAAAGAAAGCACGTGTCCATCCACCCTCGGGTCACCGTGACCGCTATGCTGTTGGGAAACCATGATCCTCAACACTCTTTGTACGCCAACACATATACTCCTGTGACCATGCAAGAAAAACAAAAAACCGAATAATGCCTGAGACTTTTGCGCACATAATAAACCCGTGTATCGGCTGCCCTGTCTGAAAGCGCCGAACAAAACGTGAGACTGCAAGGAAAATGACAAGGTCCAGTGACGAGGCCCAGTAGTCGGAAGCCCCGGAACCCGTCAGCGGCTGTCTTGCGATTAGGATATTAAGAAGCATGAGTGTACCCAAAGGTAAACATAGTACAAATGTGTGAACAGAAGAAGATAACGTGAGGGAGTGAATTGCATGTTGCAAAATGGGAAGGGTGTACCGCCAACGGCTAATTGCCTTGGTTGTACTTGTGGTCGGCGAGATGACCGGCGAATCCAGATCCGTTGTTGTATGGAACGGATTCAGGCACACTGGTTCCCAGCGGTGTCCGCATTCCAGGGATAGCATGCCTCGGGTCATTGTCCGTCACTCCAGTGTTACTGTAGTGAGGCATGAAGCTGTTGTCTGTGGCGTAGCTCGATTGTTGGGGACCACTGCTCGGGTACCCTGAGCCGGCGCCAATGGTATACGCATTGTCGATGGGCGACCCTGTACTGGATGTCGGCGTGTCGGTAGGAATTCCCGCTACTCGTGGCGAAGTATCTGAGCCATGGGGGCTCGAGGATCGCAGACTCTGCTGTGAAGAGGTGTCCATCGGTGGCAAGCCGTGAGTAGGATTCGGCATCGCAAACGTGAAGTTGGAGTTCTGTGGTGAAAATTGAGGATGCCCAGGGTAGTTTTCATAGTTATAAGGAGGTATGCTGAGCGATCGACCCCCAGAGAACTGAGATGTCAGCGGCCCATTGTTATACAGCGGTTGCACTCGCTGAGGACCAGGGGGGCCCATAGCATGTTGGCTCTCGCGGAACGCCAATTGCATGGGATTTGCCATGTGGGGGGTGTTGTGGGGGGCATATGTCGGACTTGAGGTTATACCTCCGTGGACGATTGAATATGGGGGCGCGGATGTATGGAGAGTCGGAGCGAAACTGGCGTATGTAGTGGCGGTCGCAATCGGCGAAGGAGAAGGATTATTGTATCCTGTGGGCGAAGTTCTGTGTCTCTTCCTGGCTCCTGAATCGTCATAAGACCCGTCTTCCTGTGCATCGCCTTTCAACGCCCTGGCAACGTCGACGTTTCGCTTCTTGACCGTGACCTGCCGCGAGTCCTTGCGCAGCCTGATGCGCACGCCTTGATCGCTGAAGGATCGAGTCATGAAAGTTGACTCGGACATGCCTGTGAAAGTACGCGTAGTGTGGACCTCGAAGGGTTTCGAGTGGATGTTGCAGATGGTAATCCAGCTCCCGTCGAACCCAGTGTCCTCGATTCGGGGCTCGGTGCGATTCTCTTCCATGGTCATCAAAGTAAACCGGATCCGATACCAGCCTTCCTTCTTCACCGTGAGATCAGGAAAGATGAAGAAGCCACTGTCGCGATTATCAGTGTCTTTTAGGCGATGAAGTGAAGAAACTGTCGAGCCTGCCATGTAAGCGCCGACTGTCTTAGAGTCGAGGTTGTGATTAATGTCCTTATCGCCGCCATCACTTGGTGTTTTGTTCGACTGTTTCCCCGGTGGCGCGTCAGCCGACTCGAGGAATGCGATGAGAATCAAATAAGGGTCTATTCCAATTAGCTTAATGCGCTGTCGCAAAGGGGTCAAGAGGATCAACATACTTTGCAGAAACAAACGATTCCGATCTTGTTCCTGGGGCACAACCAATTCAACAATTGGGGGAGGGTCTACCGGCTTCTTGTCTGTAGAAAGGTCAGTACGTCAAATCGAAAGTCTTTGGGTGGTGATATAGATCCTACCTTTCTCTTTCCCCAATGCAATCTTTCCTCGCTCAGGTTCCTGCCTCACTTCGAGATGGTACCCAGAGTACAGCGGGGGACTGAAGTAAAACATGGTCAGCAATGGATCAACAAGCTCGCAGTGCGTTGCTTACCTAGACGGGAGAGTATGGTGGTCCATAGCGGGCGCCATCTGCGAGTACGAAGGGGTCGGTGGTAGAGCCCATTGGGCCGGGTATTGGCTGTTATCCATCTTCCGGTATGTCGAAGAAGTTAGAATGGGACCAACTGGTATGCACACCAGCTGGTTCGTTGGGCGGCTAGAGCAAGATGGTAGATGCTAAGTGGCTTGGAAGTGAACAGTGAACAGCTAGTGACAGGCACTGAGTAGCGGGCTGGCTTCAAGTCGGTTAGCGTGCCGTTGTGTAGATGATACTGGGTGATGGCGTTCTGGAGGATAGAAAAGTCCTTGGTTCGGATGAATAGAAAAAAAGGGTTTGCAGCAAGGTGATGGAGAGGGAAGTAAGTACCTTTGTACTCTGGTATATACCTAGGTATATATATATATATCAATATTGGAGAAATCCCAGTGGCACGTGTGGATAAGGTTAGAGTTGCGTCTTAACCAGATCTCCGTTCACCTGGATGCGACCCTCAAGACTGGATAAGGGTAGATAGCGATGGGAGTGAGGTTATCTCAGTTGAGATCAGCGGAGATAGCAAGAAACCCTCGCTTTCCAAATCAAACCCGAACTCTAAACCGGAAAGAGAAGAAGAAAAAAGGAAGAGTGAAGAAAGCACCAAGCTTTGTATCTCTAGAAAATCCACAAGTCAGAAAAGAACGGGAGTATGAGAGTATTGCTGTCTTGGTAGCGGATGCTGTGTGTCGAGGGAAAATATGACTTACTGATTCCGAGGTCGACAGGGCGTGCTTTGGATGTTCCAATTCGAACCAAGAAGGTACGAACTCGTCGTGGTATCTTTGTCTCCACTTGCAAGTACCTCTGATTGAAACAGGTGTATAGGTAGGCAGTCAGGTAGGTAGGTAGGCAAGGACTCTTTGGTAAGGGGGTACCGCGTTTTCGACTTTCGACTTCCCGCGACTTCGACGTGCAGGTCTCCACCTCGGATGCTTGACTCGATATTTGCGATTTCTCTTGCTCTCGACCAAGTTAGGCAACTACCAACGGATTTTGGGTCCGTTAGAGCAACGCGCAAGAATGGTGTAGAAAACGGTGTTCAATCGCTCTGACAAAGGGTTGGCAGTGTTGCAACCAGTAAGGTTCAATACAGAGCTGAAACCAATGCTTCTCGGTCGTTCAAGGAAAATCCAACTCTTAGCAGTCTACAAGATCGACTCGAGCTTGTAACCATACAGACACGCCTGGCAATGGGCATGCGTCCATTGACTGGTGCAACCTGTCGTATACGATATCGTTCACTGGCGTTGGGGTTGGCTGTGACCTGTCCGCTGGTGGAATGCGCCGGGTTGGAAGCTTTCCTCGTGGTACTGCCTGTTCTTCCTGATACCACTCCGCGAGACCACAAGGTGATAGAAGAAGCGTGAGGTGAGTGAGGAATGGCTCCCCGTGGCGCAAAAGCAACGTTCGAGATGCTTTGTGGGAGCAGCTATTGACAAGGTACAGCCGTCTCGTACCGAGAAGGGCCGGGATAGGTTGAGGGAGGGAAGCGAACACTACGGCACGAGGGAGTAGTCGAGTCAACCGTGATCTGGGTAATTCTGGGACTTGAAGTCAAGCCTTTGTTGGTGTAGAGGGTAGGCGTGCCGTTGTTCGTTGTACCGATAGTGGTAAGCTTTGGGTAGACCGTGGGAAAGGTTGTGTCTAAAGTACCAAAGTTGAAGCTGGAAGAAAAGAGTAGGCTCCCCCGTGCAACACAGAGGAGGTTGAGAATGACGAAGGAATTGAGTTGATTGCCGACAGGGGGGTGTGTACGCCCTGAGGAGTAGTGGAGGAGTGTGAACAGAAAGTAGAGCACGGATTGTGACAATCGTGGACCCGATGGGCTCCTTGGCTACCAAATAAGTAGGTAGGCTAGGCTGAACGGGACCGCGACAGGTACACTCGGTGAGGGAGGAGAAAAGAGAGAGGGAGAGAGAGAGAGAAGACCTCGGGGCGTGGGTCTTGGGAATGGGGCGTGTTCGTATAACAAGTCGACAACGAAAGAGTCGAGGTTCAGTGTGGGGAGTGCTTCCGGCCTTCAACGTCTTGTAGGGGCTAGGCTGAAAGTAGGTGGGAGCTGTCAGTGGCTAAGAGTAAGGACTGACCCTGAATTGGACATGCCGCGAAGGCTTGATAGCGGGTTCGATGATCCAATACTTATAACGGATTTGCATATGATGGTCGTCTGTCCAGGAGGAGTGTGGGGTTGACCATTGGGACGAGATTCGGGAGATTTAGACTGGGGCTAGGGTGTCGATGATTTCCCTGGATCATTGAATGCAACTGTACTGTACTTGGGGGATCCGTTGCACTACTCGCTCGTCTCCGTAAATAATGAATGGAGTGGCCTGCTCACAGTGATGGTCGCTAATTTAGGAATGAAAAAGAGAGGGCACCGAGGGGTGTACTCCGTACTATGGATGTAGTAGAGGTATTAGTTGTCAGTTTAACACCATTACCGCACTGTCGATGAACGACCCCCCACTGCCAGACTGCTCTTCTGCGTGGGGGAACGAACCACCGGAGGAGCTGTCAGTTCATCAAATATTGAGGGTCTCGACTGGACTTACACACGAGTTCGTCAGCGGTGTCTACCGACTGCTGTGGGTAGCCCTCTAGTAGCAACCTCGGGCGAGGTCTGGTCTACCGTCTCGTACACCTCCAGCGAGGCTCAATGACCGCTGGTGGCGGCCGTACTAACGTAGCTCCCGTGGATAGTCGACGGAGAGCATCAAATGAGGAAGGATGCCATCAAACGGCGCGAACCTTGTCAATCTCCTTCGAGAAGACTTCCACGACCAAGCATGGGCCGTTTCTTCTGGAAGGCCTATCTGTCCGCTTATTACGACCACAGATGACCGTCCAAAGGATACGACCGTTACGCTTGTGATGTGCGCTAGTGGATGACTAAGTGGCTACAGATTTAGGATTCAGGTATGGTACGGGGAGCAATGGCGGTGATGGTGTTCGTTCGTGGCTGGTGGACGGTTGGATGGACTGGACTGACTGGATTGGGAAACAGGGCAAACGCTCTCTCTCGCCTGGCTAGGTAGCGCTGGAGAATGAAAAAGCAAAGATTCGCACAAGGCCTTTGTGGGAGAGCATGCAGGTGTCTTGTGGTGGTGGACTCGACGGAGATCCGTCGCGCGGGCTATCAAGAAATGGACTCGGTAGTGCACGGATGTGTCTAGAGGTGAACAGGTCCCGTAGTATGTACGTAAGTATTGATTCGAGTAACAGCGCGAGAGAAAGCCAATAACCCAACCCAGTCATGAAGATCTACAAGCTGGGGAAGTATTCCGGCCATGGTTCCAGCACCAGCACATAGGTCACTATACCTCCAGGACCAGAAGCGGTTCCACATTGTTGCAACCTAGAGCAGGGTGATAATTGACGCAGTTGGGTGTAGGAGGCGAATCTACCGTATACGACAACATGCCCTGCGAGGGAGATCAAATAGTACCAATACCTTTGCCGACCAGCATCGGGAACTACGCGAATACTTGAAGCTATGGTACTCGAACAGCGTCGACCGGGGGCCCAGCCAGTTCCCTGCTAGACAGGGGGCCTTGTATTTCTTGATGCTGGTGCAGGGGCTGGGAAAATCAACAAGCATGCCTGGCTCTTACTTGTCTGTGCGGTTCAACGGGGATCATTAGTGAAGTTGCTGCTGCTGCTGCCGCGAGGCTCAGACCACCTTTACCCAGGTTAATCTGCCAAAAATCCCCCCATGAACCATGAGACGTTTAGAAACACCAAGGTTGCAAGCAGGTAATGAAGCATGGCTGATGTTGTGTCAACTTGCCATGCCTGCTTGCGCCGAGTCATTGTGAGTTGAGACGACTGAGATGCACAGCTAGCCGAGCTGAGATGAGGGGGGGTTTGGTTTGGCCATGGGCAGAGTAGCTGTTTATGGGAACCTTACATTGTACTTGTAGGTAAAGACACACACACACACACCCGACGGGTGCGATGCAAACGGGCATTAATGCAAGGCTGGAAAGTTACCACATAACCTTATTGTACTGACAGTACTGTCCTCCTACTTCATGTACGAGAGTGTTTGGTTTGTACGGAGGACCCTGCCTTTGCCCATCCATGATTTATTCAAGCATCCAGCATAACGCAGGACCCCACGCAGACAGACCCAAATGCACAGACTTTCCGGCATACATAGCTCTTAGTTTATTCATCCAACATGCAATGCGAAACGAAACGTATGACTGACTTACTGCTGGCTGGCCTCGGATAGCTCTGCATCTCATCGGCTGCTGGAATACTTCATGTTTGGTTATTGCCAGCGACTCTGGAATGAAGCTGCACTCGCAAAGCGCAAAGCACAGAGTATCTGGCTGCAGCAAAAGCCTCGTAAGGCCCCCAAACAGACAGCCAAATCACAGCCCCACTGTCGTCGAAGACGATACCACGTAGCAATTACAGGCAGTCCACTGCCTGGGCTTCACAGCTGTACTTACAGTAGCGTACAATACTGTACGTACGTGTAGCACACGTACAGCAATGGAAGAGTCAAATTCTGTGCCGTGGTGGGGTGCTCTCTAAAATTGTACCTATCATGGAACAAGGACATGGACCTTAAGTTTTAACGGACGACTTCCAGTCGCTAAGCGCGGCCAAAGATACCCCGGCTCCTCGACTACCTAATCAATTGACCGCTACCCAAGTATGTATGTACGTACTAACTGACAGACTGTCTCCAGCCATCTCTCTACAGCTGGCCCGAATCAGACGTTCAATGCTGTTAATCCCATCTTGTTCGTCCGGCATTGGCCGCAGCCGCATGCAGACACCTCAGTCGGTCGGGTAGAGTCAGTCGCAAGTCGCAAGTGCGCGCGAGTCTAAAATTGGTACTAACTTGTAACCTGCAGCCAGGCCTCCAGTCTGGAAGCGATGCCGAGAGGCTAGAGGACGAGCCGACTGGGATGTGCTGGAAATTGTCCGCTCGTCTAGTGTCAATTGAGTGGCCCCTGAACCTGGTGATCAAAATTCGGCGTCAAGTTTTCTCCCCTCCCTCTGTGTGTGCTCTTTCTTTTCACTTTCTGCATGTCTTTTTCGCCCTGTTCGCTGACGACATTGCAATTCCCATTGCTCGATCGCCACCAGTGCGACACCGACTTCAGCATCGATCCTTTGAAAGGTCCTACCAACCTTGGAACCTCACATGTTACATACCTGCATCCACTTGGATCAAGTGGCTACGTAACATGCATCACGGTTATCACGCCGGACTCAAGATCTCTGACATCGTCGCCATTATGGTCAGCCACCGTGGTCGTTTTTAACATGGAGAGGTGCCGGCGAAAAGAAAGTTCGAATCAAAGTTGCTTTTGATGGGATGACAGCTCGGGGCCAGCTCGGCAGCTATGCCGAAGTTCTAGAGTGGGTTTTAGAAGCTTCTGTTGCTCTCCCGTCCCATCACCAATTTCCAACAATGGTGGCCAAAGTAGGCTTATGTACACGTACCAGAACTCACTTTCCCATGGTCTACCAGCCTGGGCTGCTGTCTTCACGACATGCGCATCATCCGAAAGAGAAGCCGATAAGACCAAGTGATGTTTGTGTATAAGTGCAATTACACGTCACACTGCCTTAGATTGTCTCGACGTACCACGTAGACCAGCAATAGTCTTCTACCTTTGCGGCGTTTCCATTTCCTGCAATGGCCCGCTCCCGATTCGGCCAATAAATTCCCCTTGGGGTTTGACATGACTTGGCAGCAGGCAAGTCAAAACAGGCAGACAAGGGCCAGCCTGTATGATGATCATTGAGGCGGGGGTGTTCGGCGGCGGGCGCTGTGGGCTGCTGGCTGCGATCAAGGGTCCTTCCTCCTGTGTGCCCCGAGTCAGCCTGCATTTCTCGCTGCAGCCGACTATCTGCCACCAGCAGGCTGCTGGGTTCTTCGAGTTTCGCTGGCTTCAGCATTTGACCTCTTCCAGATATTTGTTCACCATTGTTTTAGCTGCCCAATCTCACTGTACATAACAAAATGGTCCGTTCCGCGGAACTTTCGTACATGGCATCGTATGTATATTTCACTGGAACCACATTCAAACTCAATGCATATATATATATATATATGTGCACGCTACATGCATTGCGAGTAAGTGCGGGCAACTAATACAGATCTACATGTATGCATGGAGTATTTACATAAATGATGAATGATGTGCTTGTATATCGAGAACCAAGTAATTGAACGGACAGAGGTTGGGCTTCTGGATGGAAGTTGACATGAACTCTCTCAAATAAGCTGTTGGTACGTACATAGCTTGGTAGCCCAGGCTGATATTGCACAGCCATGGAATGTGCAGTACTCGGTATCTTGGTTGCTCAACGGTAATATCGCAATCAAAGATCTGGCATCGGATCATTTCAGTCAGAATGAACGGATGGCGGGCCAAGGGCGAGGTGTCTATTTTAATTTCTGCTCTACTGTCGAATCTTGGTTCTGATGCTACATCGCGAGGCACATGTAGCATCGCTAATACATCAATTTGATCGGCCCTCCCCTCTAGACTCTCCGGCTACGCCCAAGTTCCGTCAGTTCAGTAGAGCGGCATGAAGAAGAACGTTCCATCACGCGACTCGCTTGCTACAACGGCAATCAATGTCTTACACAGATTGCTGTCGATATTCCGATTACCGTTAGGGATACCTGAGTCAGATCAATCATATTCCCTTCCTTAATTCTTCATTTCGCATCTGGCCACCTGCGAACGAAAAACCAGTTCATGGTGCATCATCTCTAACCACATCGAGTAAAAGCGACGGCGTTGAGATGAAGAAGCGCCACAAAGCCCTACTAGCGTGCCCAGTATTCAAATATACAAGCCGGCAGTTGTTGTAAGTCGCCTGACCGTTGGCGGCAATCAATGGGAATGGGCAATGCAATGCAAGCGAGAAATCAAAATCTCATCAGTCAAACTTCACTCCTTGTCCGTTCTCTCCACCGACTAGACGAGACAAGATGCGCTTCGATCAGAGGGACTGGATCTCTCCCATAAGGCAAGATAGATGGATATCCCCGTACCTACTCATTCCTAATTCAAATATGGACGCTTGCATGCGCACAAGCACTACGAAGCGAATAATGTGTAGTCCGTACGTATATGTAAGTAGGTGAGAGATCAAACAAACATGGAAACAGCGGTGCAGTAGCGGTGGTAAAAGACACAACTTGGACCAGCGTCGATGAACTGGGTATGGGTAGATTTGCACCTGGTTCAGGGACATGCTGCATATGCGGGATGCAAGTCCCGGGCGGTCGCCAGGGCGGCTGCTCGGAACGATGGAGGGAAATAGAAAAAAAGATAAAAAGAGTACGGGCAGGGGGAAAAAGAATGGTGGCTCGTTAGCACGGCATGGGTGCCCATCCGGATCCTGGCGCTGAACGAGATGGGATGATCGCCAACCTTTCCTGTACGCCTCCCCAAATTAGGCCTTCTCCACAGATGAATACCGCCCCTTTTAGGAAGCTCTCAGTGCCGATCTTGTTCGTTTTCTTGTTTCTAACGCGACAATTAAGGCAGCCCAGCCAGATAGATGCGTTCGCATTCCCACTCCACGTGTGAGCAGCAGCAGCTTGGGCATGATGCAGGAGCTCACATCAGTCTCTTGACAGCCCGAGCAATGCATATGTATGCATCATGCTGCTTGATGTCTTGGAACACACCATGCGCCGAAAACCATCTACCTGTACCCGAAAGATACCTCCGTCTATCATACAGCACAGCACTTAATAACAATTGATGGACAAGGTATCCCAGGCTGCCAGGGTTGTTCGTGGGCTCCAAGGGAACCTCACCAACACTGACCATTGTCCTGCACGAGCCCAACAACGCTACTTTAACTTCAGTCGTATAACACTGACAAGGTTTGCTTATCTCACTTCTGACGGATCTGTGGGATGAAGATTTATACTGTCCGGTAACATTCGTCATCAGACGAAATCAATTGATCGTTCGTCGCAGAGGGAGGTAGTGCACTACATTGTACCTGGTTCTCCTCGAGGTGCCCAATTCTTCCATCAGCCATCAGCCACTAACAGCCCTGGAGGGGCGGCCTGGAGCGTACCTACCTCATAGAGCCAGTCTAGTAGTAGCAGTGGGGTGCTGGATGCAGTCACTGACCGCTTAGCAATGAATTGCAAGTGGCCCCCCCAGTCGTCGCCTAATGTCAGCGCTAGCGGTTTCAAATAGTGCGCGCGAACTTCGACAAGACGAAAACAACAACCACATTGATTGAACAATGCTTGCAATGGGATGGGACCGTCGACAACGGCTTCGATACGTCAAATCCACGTCAAATGCGACCTCCCTTTCTCCTTCATCAAATCGATCTTGATTTCCAATACCACCCGATCGACCTCACTTCACACCTCGACGATTCGATTGCACGCCAAAATCGGCGGGACGGCGTTCTCCCGCTCCCATCATCTCCGCCGCCTGTTTCACCAGGCCCATAATGACCCTCGTCAGCCATCATCGTCCCTAGTCTAGCGGCCCGACGTGGACCGGCACGTCAAGTCTTCCAATTCTTCCAAGTCTTTCAGGGACTGGAACGTCAGATCCCCAGCCTGCATGTTGGCATAATGCCTACTGTCTTCCGGCTCGATCTATAGCTTTGTTCCCATCCATAGCCGGCTGAGTTGCTCTCAATCCTCTTCGAACATCATGCCCCGCAATCCAAATATGCATCCTTTCGGGGCAAATGCTGCTGGGTTTGAGCCTCTATGTCTCTCCATATTGTATAGATACTCTGTTAACGTGCGTCAAACGCCCTGCCACACCATGCTCAACTTATCGGGATTTTATTTCAAAGTTTAGTTCAACATGAGGGACGTACCGCATCTGTTGTAGCTGCGGGTTCCCGTTTGACACATTTCACAACATCCTCTCCTCCGAAAAAGGTGCTGGTGGCCCTGGGCCAATCCCACTCGCCCATTGCTGCAAGTTATTAACCAATTGGTCCTTTTAGTTTGATCCCCATGTTGCGTGCAGGTATGCCTCGCACTATTTTGCTGACACTGTTTCAATGTCAATGTTCTTGACAACCTCCATATTCCTGACAGGTGCCCTGTGTGGATGCCACGATCGACCATTATAGCACAGTTTAGTTATTGCTACACCCGCGAGTTTACGCTGCAAAGTCTTTCTTTTTTTCTACCGTGTACAACTGATGACGAGTGTCTTTATGCCGGCAGGCCTGACGGATGAATTCGGCTGCATTGACTTGGCCATGTCATAAATGGCAATAGCATTGTTCACCTGGAGCCACAGGTTGCAATACTCCTTTACGAACCCGTGTCTTACTGGCAGCGCATTGTTTGCGGAAGTGAACGCTGCATGAACGAACGGCAGCGTTTTGATGGCGGGTGTATATCAGCCTTATTATGGTCAAAGCGGAAGAAGCTGTCAGTCTCGCTGGGATATGCAAGCCACCCGCTATCGATTGAGGTTTCGTTTCGTCTCGTCTCTCCCCTACCTTCTCTCGTCCCTGGTAAAGCGCAGGAATGGAACCAACCCAGGCCGTGTTTCACAACCTTGATTTGCTGTCAAACCCTCTCCTTCTTTGCTTGTCAACGTAGTAGCACAAGACAAGAAGCTGGAGATCGTTCCCGCACGGCAAAGCCCCGGCACTAGGGGCGCGTGGTTGTCGCGAAACCAAGCCGTCTTTGCTTTTCATGCCGGAGACACGTACCTAAACTCGGACCGTCGCCAGCCGCGACATTCAACATCCGCTGCAAAACCCGGCTCGGAGGTTTTGCACGTCTCCCCGACTACCTGCTCCATACGGCGGCGCTGCGACAGCTGCGATCTTGATACACGGAACTTCGGTTTCCTTCGTTGTGTGGTGTATGATGCACATCTGCGGATCGAAAAGAGTTGGCTATTCTGATGCAATTACTCGTTCATTTTGCCAATGCCGGATCAGTGTCGAATTGCCGCCTTGATCAGCTCCAGGCTCATTGTCATTGGTAAGATGCAAGGCAGACACTCGGCGGGGAGTCGGCACGCACCCCGCGAATCCAAGAGCTCTCGTCATTTTGATCAAGGGCTATAACGGCCATATGTTATGGTCATTATGTGTCGCACCATCTCAAAGGACGTACTTAGAAGCCCAATTATCATAATACATCGCCCTCACCTGCCAGCCGAATGGCGACCTGGCAACATCCGCAATTCCTAAACCAAGGAACTACAACTTTGGGTTTCCATATCGTCAGTCCCCTGCCTCGGTTAGACCAGGTTGGCGTCCAGACCTAAATTTGAACGATATGGCGTCTGATATAGGCGCATTGGCAACTGCGCCTCTCGATCAATTGGATCCCGCGTTCATTCCGGGATTGCACTGTCCCCATGTTGTGGCACCCTGTCATCGTGTCGGGGCGAGTGCTGCATTGCAGCAGCAGCAAACCCTCGGTAGATGTTCCTACATGACCTGCCCATTTATTTACCTCCCTTGCCAGGTGAGGGGTGCTGACCATGAAATGACATGAAGTGCGGTGTCCGGTGTATTCTGTCTGACATGCCGCCAATCGAGCTGCAACCTGCAGCCTTGCTTGGCATCTTGGGTGAAGTGAGCGCACATCACGTCAGTCATTGGGCACTATCAGCTGTTTTCGCAACGCGGGATGGTTTGAAATGCTTTCCATGTGGACGGATAAGCATGCTTTTATATACAAAATAAATATGAATATGATAATTAACCAGGACTGCAGAGTAAATCACTTTCGTCCGAGTATTTTCCCCGAATACCTGTAGCCGAAGGGATCATATAGACTCCCTCCTTTCCATACGTACATACACACAAGTGCCGTTCCGCCTCCTCACTGGAACACGACTAATATGCCGGGCTCCCTGTGCTGACAGTCGAGAGTGATCGTTGCTACTTTCTTATAGAACAGATAGACTACAGCTTAGCCTTCGTCTATACCAATGATGAATTTACCAGTGGGGGTATCTTGGGCCCTGGTACAATGCCACACAATACGATACTTACTCAATTGCAACCCAACTAAGCTTGCAGGCCCCTCGTACGATAGCCTAATAAGATGCATACAAAGAAAGACGATGCTGCTGTCATCAACCATCCTTCTCCGAAGCGACCACCTACGTACAACTGAAGGTGTAGAAAAAGTGTGTCTACTCGCTTAGGTCTGGCTTGCCGAAGTCATCAGTGTCAGCACTCCACCATCCAAGGCAAAGGTGGAAAGGGAAGAGGCGGTAGAGGTAGCGTTGAGGATGTAGCACCCGAGAGGGTCAATCGCCTATTCAATAGCCAAATTCCAGTTATGACATCGGCATAATGTTGTTCCCGTGCTTAGGCCATGGAGTCAACTATACCTGTGTCTCACGGTTATAGGGTTGCAATGTCTCTTTTTTCGCTGTGGTCATCCATCGTGCCTTATTTCTCCTTTAATTTCCTTTATTGGGAGTCGACAGCGTGGAGCTCGCTTAGCTCTATTAGATCGATCGACGTAGGGGTTCGGTTTCTTATCGTAACGGCATTCAGTCGGAACAAGAGCAGCCAATGTGTAGGGTACATGTGGGCGCGCGTGTCGTTATCGTGAGCCGACTTGTATTTTCTTCAACTCCATCAACCTTTTGAGATCTGGCTGGAGCTGCTGATGGCAGGAAAGAACATCGCTTTTGTTTGATCCAGCCCTGGGCTGCGTTGGAAGTATTGCGGTCGGTCGTTCGTTCGTTCGGTGCAACAGTCTACCAACTTCTAGTCGCTCGTGTCAAGTATCGAGTGAGTTCGCAACAGATATAAATCCGGTCGTCATAATTTCACTTTCGGGGTGTGCTCAGTCTATTAGCGGCTAGACGCCGTGGATGATTCATGGCGAGGAGCCCTCAGGCGCTTGAAGCCAGGAAATCAATTGGATTCGCAATAGACATCCGCATGGAGAGAAGAACTTGATATTTTCGAGCAATCGCCATGAGGGTCAGCTTACTTATGAATCAACTGCCACCCATACGCCATCCGCACCTCTTTTCGGTGACCATAAGCAGAATACATCGACACTGCTGTAAGGCACGAGACTACTGCAATCTTTACCACGCATTCCTCTTGCCTGGCTTTCATCTTTCATCAGTTCCCCAATGGTTATTAGATCTCGGATTGCTCATGTTATCGCGACCCCTCCCCCCAAAGGCTATCGAACCCCCTTTTCCGCGATCAATCCCAATGAGTTGTGTTCCCCCCCCCCCGTGGAGCACCTGCCCTTCTTGCTCTCCTGAATCGAATGGGCGCAGCGATTTAGGGGGGTATGCTGATCTCCGCCGCGTAAAACTACCAAAGTCGGATATTGCCTGGTCAAATGCAGGGCAGCTTCTTCACACAGTCCAGTGGTTCGTCTGGTTGGTTGGACCCAAGCTGTGCCCAAGTTTGGTTCAACCGTTTTAGCCCGGTCCGTCTGTCTCACTCCCGAGCCAACGATAGACCACACCACGCTCGCCAAGATCGATGCATTGCATGTACACGTAGCGGAAAGTCTCGCATGCGAATGAGCGGCGTGTCAATGTCCATGCCCATGCGCGTTTCAATGTTTGGACGGGGTCGTTCTAGCCACCAAGTACCTGCTACCCTCCATGGGAGCATGGTTTATTTTGAGTTTTAGGGGTAGTTTTATTGGTATGTATTTGCCGAACATTTGGCACTGTGCACGCGGGTTTGGTTTATTTGTCGAATCACCAGGCTCCTTGTTTTGTGAGATGGCACGCCGAAAAGAAGTAACATCTGCTACTGATCCTAGGTGGAATGGCGCTTGCGGCTATCGGGACATCAGAGCTGTGGCTCAGCAGCATCGTAGCCCAATAACGTGGAGCAACCAGCATCCCACAGATATGATCTCCGAGACTATAAGAGAACACGGCGCACATCTCCGCGAAAGCTAGGGCATAGAGGTTCCCGAATCACATTTCACGTTCTCCATCCTGCTCCGGAGTGGACCAAATCGGCCGGCTTGTTTTATGTGCTTGCTTTGGCTAAACTCAGTACAGAGAACGACCTAAACAGCATTCAGCCGATCGATAAGATTTAACTTTAGGGGGTGTTCGGCAGACGGGAGAGTCCAAATCAAGTAGAGAAATAAATTGAGACTTAGCCAACCTACTCGCTACGCCTGGGATAGAAATTGATATCACACTCAGTCACGATGTCATCACCGCCGTTGAGGAAGGTTGGAGCACCAATGCTTAATTCGAGTAGGTCTATACGTATTCTATCTTCTTAAACGGTAGCTAGCCCCCGTATGTTAGAATCAATTCTTTCGTCCTATACTACATTCATCATGGACTCGCTCGTTGTCTACGAGCGCAGAAAGGTAAGCTCTTCATAATATTTGCCACTATGACTATTGCAACTCATAGCTGTGTACTGGTATCATAGCGCAATAACATGAATTCCTCTGGGGACGGCACCAGTCGTCAGCTTTGACAGGTCCTTATCCGCCCCTACGAACGCTTGTCACAAGCCACACTCGTCAAGCATCCTTATAGACTGTAGTATTGGTGTCAGCCCTATGTGTAGAACAGTACTATTGAATACTGTGGCCAGACTGGACGGAGGAATATCTGCAAGCAGAACTTGGCACCGTTATACTGGGACTCTCTTCTATCAAATTTTCTTGTCTACTTCAATGCAAGGCAGGCAGTACGAGCTATTCTTATAACGCAGCCCTCTTTTGCATTGGAGACAAAAGAAATCATCACGCCCCTTGCGCTTCATGCTATATTCATGACCCTTCTTCCAACATTCAACACAACGCTTATAACACTGAATCGGGGTTCTTTTGCCGCACTTTGTACATAGATTCCTTGCTACTCGATTCTCATGTTGCCGTCGGTGGAACTCGCTCAAGCAGCTTTTGCAATACAGACCCTTTTTCGATACGCTAACCTTGCCGCAAATGTGGCATAGTGGCGCTGCAGGGCTTTGCGTGGTACGATTAGATGGTATTTGAGGCGAGAGTCGGGTGGGATGATTTGCTAACATTATGTCTACAACGCTGACGTTTCAAGATCAGATACTGTGTATATCATGTCATACCTATCATTTGACTAGACTTGCCTCACTATTTATCCATAGTCAGTTCTTTTGGCGATCACAATGCAATCTTAGGACTCTCTTTATGTAACTATTTAGCTTTTTCAAAGAAACAATGGACGCCAAATAACAGCTCTTTCACAGACCTCTTCCCGATTACCATGCATATATCAAGCGATCTGGGAATGGAGGAATGGAGGATTCCAGGGTCAAACATCAAGGATTCTTGTGAATGCCTTCTCATGTTCTGTCTGATAGCCCATGTACGTACATTGAGATTGCACCTGTTTGGCTACCACAGCTATTATATTCCTTTCCTGCCATCTTAACAACCGAAACAGGGGTATCTACCGTATAGAGATGGAGAGCAAGTATATTATCGTGGAACTTGTATAAGTACCCAAGACACCGAAACACATGCGCGACTAACTTTTGAAAAGCGCGCGGTGTATGGATTTCTCGATGGAAACAACTGCCCGACGTGTAAACTCGACATTGTGTGAAATTTGGTGCCCGAGCGGATGTTCAACTCTCTCGACATGCCCGGAGCACATTTGTGCAAGCAATAGGCTTTGTGGATAGAAGGGGTCCCGGGTTCCCATGATGTGGACGGTGGGTATTGTGATTCTTGAGGCCTCTCGCTCCGGGTGAAAGCGTCGCAGGACGATATCGTCGGGCGCGGGCGGGACTAGAAACCCGTCGATCTGCCGTGGCTCGACGACTGCATCCTCGGGAGCTAAGTCGCGGACCGAGACGGCGCCAGTCTGGGGCGAGATCACGGTAATGTACTTGTCGGTGATGTGGGTGTGGCATTGCGGATCAAAGGGCAGGCTGGCGCAAGTAAAGACGGCCAGTTGGAAAGGCTCCGGTTCATGAGGATACTTCGCCCGGTGATGCAAAAGGAAGGAGGCTGCAAGCGCGCCACCCTGCGAAAAGCCGAATATTCCGTCGAAAGGCCCGTCTTCCGCGATGAATTCGTAAATGAGGTCATAGGCTTGTTGTAGACGTTGCTGCACCGGTTTCTCGTAGTAGCAGTAAAAGGGGCCGGGAAAGCTCTTTTCGACCCCCTCGGCCGCAGCGCACTGGATCGGACCGTCGAAAAAGAGGAATTCGTGGTCGCTCCCAAGCTGCGCCCTGATAGATGCAAGTTGAGCCTCATAGACGTCCGAGTTGGAGCCCATGCCATGGAGACAAAGGAACTTCATGGTTGATGGACCGAAGATCAATAAACGTAGTGTGTATGTGAAGTTTCGGCTAGCAGCGCCGGGCAATGCTTTCCAAAATCAGTTCGCCGGCAGAGCATAGGATTCAGCTCCAAGGACAAGCGTGAAGACATGAAAATTACTTATGTAAGCCGAGCAAAATGAAGCTGGAAAGCCTAAATTGACTCATATTCACTTGATAGTGAATACACGCGCCATGAAACCTTACATCAAGTACTTACTGTATGTAATCTGCCACCTGTCGATATGAAGACAGTACGGTTAGGCCAATACAGCTATTTCCACTACATCAGGCTTAGTACCAGGATGGATAAATTGCCTGCAATCGGAAGTGCGCAATACGTAGTTTAGATGTTCGGCATGCGCGGTAAAGGAGAGATATTGCTGGTAATGATGATTGGAATAGGCATATTTATCAATCGCATTTTCTCGGCGATCTTCTACCTTAGAAGTACAGCTGTGTTATTGTTTTGGGACTTGTAGTGCTGCATCGGCCAAAGTTCGCTACTTGACGCCAATAATGTGGACGTTCTCGGCTGTCATTTTGCTTGGTTTAATAGTTTATGTTAGCACGGTACCTACAACTGTTCTTTGTCATCTCCGACAGCATGCGAAAAGAGAAACCCAACAAGACGGGGCATGCCAAGGCGAACAGCAATCTTCAGAGCCCAGGTTGAACACGCGAGGACGCCCCTCTGGGATCGGTAAATTACCGTTGAGGGACGCGGTTTTTGGACTATCGATGATAGTATGTTTAGCTGGGATTGACATGCAGCTCTCGCTACTTACCATTGCCAAGTCTCTCAACATGATGGACTCGGACGACTGGAGTTTCGGTCAGATTGTTGCGGTCACCGTCTGGGTCCCGCCTTTTCTAGAGTATATTTATGGCCGAATAGGTGCGTCTACGTCTTCTGAATTCCGAGTACTGCATTACAACAAAATTTACATACATGTTTCGTCGGATCTTTGCTAGACGTAGGCGACAACGACCTACCCGACAGTATTGGCCAGAACAACAGTGTATTCTAGTAATCCATTGCAAGGGATTTTGGCAGGGTAACTGACATACGATTCCATGCCCAGCTTTAGAGACTGGACCTAAAACTCAAGATAGGTCTTCTAAGAATCCAAGAGGCGAAGATTTAAGTTCGCCCTGATTGAGTTTGTTCAAAGTCATAATAGAGATTTCGCATGAAAAAAACTGGCATGTGACCCTAAATTCCGAGTGGCCGACCGTAATTACGAGGCGTCCCATTTGAGGTTATACGATCAAGGAGGGTAGCTGTCGTATAACCGTAATAGTCGTCGTATAACCGTAGTAGTCGTTGGGCAACCGTAGTGGGAGGGTGCTGGCGCCGATGAGTGGTAACCGGCGACGGCTGGCGAGGATGAGGGTGCGTGATGGGGAAAGGGGAAAGTGGGATTGGCAGTCATCCAAGGAGAACATGGAGTTTTCTGCCAAGCGGATGCCGCCCACGGTTACTGGGGAGTTCCGACCAAGATCGAAGACCAACCGAAAACCGCATTCATCGCCCCAGATGGTCAATACCTGAGTAGATGGATGCTGATGGCCATGAAACATGGATGTCATCTTGCATCCCGTTTGTTCACGTGGAAAGTGAGCCGGTTGTTAGTTTCGGGAGTGCAAGCATATTATGACTGGGCATCGGCACAAACTAAATCATAACAAAGGGGCTGCCAATTATCAGCGAATATGCTCCTATTCGATCCCCCACGGCTCAGCCCAACCACTGACATCCGGACCCTGCCTGGAGGGATCGTCCAGTGCTGGAGGCAATTTCTCCGTTGCCGATGACCTCTTGCTCTTTAATGCCCCTTTCTTCTTTTCTCACCCAAGCAGAGGCGGCAATTCTGGACCCTGAACAGCGTCTCCTCCTGTAATATGCTTACGAAGACATTGTAACCCCCATGGAAAGTGTAGATGCACCATTTGTCAACGGACTTATGAGAGGAGTGAACGATGTCATGGCAAGATAGATGAGCATTTCACTCGGGGGCACACAGTGCAGACATGTCAATTGCTTGCTTGGTCCGGGTTGTAGGTAATGTTTCACAGTTCCAACATGCGTATTACGGCCGAGGGGAAGTCTTTGACTGTATCCACCATTTCTATGCCGAACTTCTGGCAGAGCAACTGCACGTTACCCCTTTTCTTGTACCCCTCATGCGCGCAAACGAGCACCTGTTTTCTCTTCTTGGTCTTCTTCGTCTGATCTTCGTTCGTGGTCGTCGTCGCGGTGGGATCCGCAGCAGTCGCAGACCCAAGAAGCCCGGCCACGAGGCCCAGCTCGAGCAGGCTGACGGGGGCGTCGGTGTTGGGGCCGAGGTATACGAGGACGAGGTCGGCGCGGGTCTGGCGGTCGAGCTCCCACTGCGTCTGCTCGCGAAACGGGGCGCAGGCCGCGTCGTTGCGCCAGCTGGCGTCCCAGTCGCGCCGGAGCGGGTTGTAGAACGTGATGGGGTGCGTGGAGAGGGCGGCGCACAAGGTGTTGCGCCAGTCGCCAGTCCCGTCGTTGGTGGTGGTGCCGGCTAAGAAGATGGTGTGGGGGTGGAGGGATGCGGGGTCCGCAGCCGGCGCTTGCACAACCTGGGCTGTTGTAGCCATTCTCCCCCGCTCTTTCACCAAGAAGCCAGAGGCCAGAGGCCGGTGAGTTGTCCCTAGTGTAGGATGTAAGAAGGGGGTTCCCTGGGGGAAGATAAGGAGTGAAGATCGAGTTGGTGATAGGGTTCGTTTGCCCAAGATGCGAAGGTGGAAATATGTGGAGGATGGGTCTAGCGCATTTCGGCGAGGGGAGAAGTCGTTTGCTGTTGACCGACGCGTGCCCCATGCCCTGCTTACTGCTTACTACACAATACCTGATCGTGAAATTCTTTAAACCACAATGAAGCTCATCGGTTGCTACTCTTGCTTGTTCAACTGGTGTTCTTGGAGGATCGTGACTCTTTGCCATGTTTGTA
This sequence comes from Apiospora koreana, assembly GCA_017163955.1. Taxonomy (NCBI): domain Eukaryota; kingdom Fungi; phylum Ascomycota; class Sordariomycetes; order Amphisphaeriales; family Apiosporaceae; genus Apiospora; species Apiospora koreana. Next base: position 2,012,066 of record JAFHKQ010000005.1, on the reverse strand, counting down.
CAGCCGCTATCGTCTCGACCAGTATTTGTTCTGGTCTTAGGCCAACTAGCGCGCATACCCCTCAACGCCAATCCGACATCCTCGCATGCAAACATGGAACTTGAACAGCAACCCAGGCCGCCTCCTGTCGTGACACGGGATGGCGATGCGGTGGAGGCGTGGTACGAAACCTATCTTGCAACGGATCTACGTATGGGGACCATGGGCATTATCGATGAAGTCGACGGCGATGTACTAGATGAGGTTGATATCGAGAATCAAGTACAGGCTCTAACCGCCCTTGTCGAGATAACGTCAAGCTTCTGCACCAGGTGCCGACATGGACTTGCAGACTGGCCGCACAACCCTGATGAGACAAGCATCGACCTTTGGCAGATCAACACTCTTGACCTCGCTGCTGCGGATAGAGCCGGGTGCAGGCTCTGCTCGTTCTTCATGTCACAATTGCGTTGGAGGAAAGATCTCGACATCTTTCGAAAGATCGAAGCACGGCTTCAATTACTTGGGAAAAGGGGCGCGTCGCAATTGACAATTCGGGAAGGCCGGTCCTTATCTCTGACTTATCCCTGCAAGCAGCTGCGAAAAGATGTGCATTTTTACCCAGGCAGCATTTCCCTGTGCCTGACAACCGTCATGCCCCTCCCCTGTGAGCTTCACTTTACTTGTCGAGATGTGTCTAAAGCCTCCTGATCACTCACTGACCTCTCAGATTCCCCCAGCACAGGATGTCCCGATATTTTCGACATGGCATCAAGATGGATGAAGGGATGCAATGAGTCACACGATCAGTGTCTGCACGCCAAAGACCTCGAGCACCCGCGACGCCTTGTCTCGATCGGAAATGACAGTGTCAGGGTGGTTGAGACAAGCTCGCTCGTGGTCGCGCCACAGTACGCGACTCTGAGTTATTGTTGGGGCCCGGGAGATTTCACTATGCTCACCATGGAGACACTTGGTCCATTCCAGGAAGGCATACCTATGTCTGATCTAGCCCAGACCCTGCAGGATGCAATCTACGTGGCCAGACGACTTGGGCTTGATTATATATGGATTGATGCACTCTGCATCATCCAGCGCCAGCCAGACCACAGTGACTGGCTATGTGAGTCGGGTCGGATGCGATCCATCTACGGGAACTCATACATCAATATCGCCGCATCGTCTGCCACACATGCACAACAGGGGTTTCTTTCTCAATCTGGGGGTGATCAATGGGGTCTCTACGTGCCTGTCACCGGCAGCGAGGAGTCTTATCGGCGAGCTGTTTTCAACCACGACTTTCCTTATAAGGCGACTGTTTCAAATCTGGCCAAACGAGCATGGGCCTTTCAAGAACGGTTGCTGGCTCCTCGCACAATCTTTTTCGATGACGGTGGGGTTTTGTGGGAGTGTAGATCAATGGTCGCATGCCCTTCTTTACTCGATGGCCTCGGCGATACCCTCAATTTCGAGAAGCTGGTAGTTCCGGAACATGAAGAGTGGAACTGGGATGGAATAGTTCACGCATATTCGCGTACTCAATTGACCGTCAACTCTGACCGGCTCCCTGCACTGGCTGGTGTTGCCAGGAGACACTTCGAATTGATGAACGACCAGTACGTGGCAGGCATGTGGTGGCATCGGCTTATCGAGCAACTGGACTGGAGAGTAGTGGGCATAATCGACCTCGAGAGGCCTGGATGGAGAGCGCCAACATGGTCCTGGATGTCTGTGGAGGGTAAGGTGTCACCCAGCGCCCTGCAGCGCCGCAGAAACTTTGTGAAGGAAGGGACGTTCAGCCGGGTGTTGGACGTATGGACAATCCCTTCAGGTAGGTGATGCCAGGGTTATTTCTAACTTGGAAGGGCGATGCTGATACGGTAGGCGGATAGGCCCCGACGTATTTGGTGCCGTTTCCGGCGGGGGCTTGGCACTATCGTGTTCTGCGCTGGTTCCTGGGACCCTTTCCGCACCCGCCAGCCTCGACGATACGCCATCCAGCCTCGGGGGAATTTGCGAGGTGTTCCTCGAGAGCAGTCAACGCCGGTTCAGGATCTCACTAGATTGCGTATATCATATTCGCAACGAAACAGATGCCGCCGTCTACTTGGTTCCGATACGAGACGGCTTCGAGTCCTTGGTCTCTCGGGACCCTGAAGGAGCTAGACAGCACAGAGCAGTTGTCGCTGGCTTGGTGCTCCAACGTGTAAACAATTGCGTGGGCAGGTTTTCCCGGATAGCATCGTTCCACTTCTTCAAGATGGACCCCGAGGTTCTGCTTAACTCAAGAGCTCCCGGCGACCGTGGTGAGTTCCTTCGGGTGGTCGAAAAGCTCGGCGCATCGGTAGCAGCATCCGAGTGCGCTGGGATTGATCCAGATGCAGGGGGCAGCAATATGAGGTATGTTATTGAGATTGAGTAGGCAAGGGGCATCACGTATCGAGAAGGTAGGAAAGAGTGCAGGGTATTCTCCCCCTCCTCCGTCATACTCGGCAATTTTGAAAGCAGTGACTCGTGGATTGATTTGAAAAAGCAACATCTGTTCTTTTCATGCATCTCTGTTTTCTTCGGTCGCAGTGGTGCATCAATTAGGTGCACAGTGCAGTCAGTCACAAGCAGTAAGCACTAACGACCTAGCGCTACGTTAGGGGGCGCTGGGGTAATGGCTTGGAGTAACGGCTTGGGGTCATTGGCACAGCGTTCACCCACTAACTTATCCCATTCGCTGCCGGCCCAGTCGACTAAACGTCTGGAATTGAGGGTATTAGCGGCCCTCTCAGAAACTACATAACCCAACCGCGGCTTCATTTCGCATAGGTTGTTGTTGGGGTAAATGAGTAAACGAGTTTCTCGGGCTATTGTTCAGCCTTTCAGCCTTCCAGACTTTGTGGTATTCTCTCGAATTGAAGACGCAGGTCTCGATTTTACCAAGTGCTGCTGCGCCCGGCCAATTTGGCACTAATTACATGCAGATTTGCATCTACTCGTTTCCCATTCAATCACTCTTTCTTCCACTGGACTCCGCCCTACCCCGACCGAAGACAAGATGACGAATGGCGCGGAGGTCCGTTCGCTGTCGCGAGCAACTACATCTGCCATTATCTGGCATCAGCGCATCGGCATCGCTGTTTGGCTCGGGTGGGACCTGGATGACCTTACATCACACACCCTCTACCCGCCAGATTGTTGACCGCAATTGCCAGGGGCTTTTGATCCGGCTTTAATGGCGTACACATGGCCCTTAGCTGAACCTTTGGCTCTATTGGTACGATCGCGCCATGCACGAGGTCGACATCCTTCGAAACTACTGCTGCACGAACTATCTCACCAAGCGGCCCAACAAGCTGGTAAAAGCGTGCGCGGCTGAGGAACATGAGATCCTAGACTAGGCGCGATCCTACCGTTTACTCACCTTAGCATTCGTCGAGACCTTCGACCACGGCGGCTTCCGCGTATGCTTGACGTCGACGCATAGTCACGGTCGAGGGCCACGGCCTACATCACCGAGCAGGGCGGAGGAAAAGCGGAATCGACCATGTGAAATAGAACACACTATTGGACCGGCTTTTCGGCATACGGGGCGACCAAGATCGAGACCGCCGATGGCAACGTGGAGTATGACGACCATTGGTATTTGCCAATGTCTTGACCCTTGTATCGACAACCAGGCAAGCCCAGTGCGCTTGGTGCCCTACACGATCAAGTATTAAGTGTCGGGTAACGCGCGAACGGAATTAATATGTAATGAAGCAAGAAGATCGCGCGCTTGGAGCCCACCCATAATGCGATGACGTCCGGGCATTGGTTTCAAAGCGAGTTGTAAGCGAGTTGGACAGGGGTGAGGAGACACTAGCGCCCCTGGCCGTACATACCGACTCCTCTTCCCGGCAGCAATAGTCAAGTCGGATCATGCAAAGGAGGTTCCGATGTGAGTGGGGACGGCAAGGCGATTATATACGGTAATTACCAGCCAACTCGGTCAGAAGTGGGGTGCCGGAACGGCGAAGAAGAGGGGGCGTGGGGGCGCGGTTCGACCGACTTCATCCGACGGCTTCGTCCCAACAATCTCGACACGTGTGAGGTATTATAAACATATTGCTGCTTACCTCGGGTCCTACAGGAAGATGCTCGTAGCCATCAACTACCCCCGCCGGCTGCCTACCTGTTCGTTTGGCTTACACCGATCGCCGACCACTTGCCTAGAAAGCTGGATTAAGACCGTAGATCAGCGCGCTACGGAGCAGCCAATGTTCCCCAACCCGTCTCGGTGCCGTCCAATCTAAAGCCGTGTTACCCACCTCGGCGAAAAACCTTTTCGCGCAGCCGGCGAGAGGGATAGGTACAACAAGGTTACACGGCAGTTGGTGAAATGAGCCACCTCGGACGATTCAGCGCCGAGAACATCTTATGTTGTCCATACTTAGGCTGAGGGTATTAATTGTCCCTGCTATCTGAGACGCGATTGGACCAGGCTGATTTGTTGAGAGAATGACGTGCGTTAACCGCTTCCTCGGTAGGCTCTGGGAGCTCTGACATTTCACTGGATGAACACAGTCCGCCCGACCAAGCGAAGTCGAGTACATTCCCTCTGTATCTATCGGGACGCCAAGCCAACAAGTTCTTATCTTCCCCACGGGCGAGTGTGGAGTCCATCACGACATTGCGGCTTACTGCATAGCCCCTTTCGTCTTGGTGTTGTTTTCCCACAAATGAATCAACCATAGAGAAGTCAAGATTCCACGGAGACATGGAAACCCACGCCATTGAGTGGTTAGAAACAAGTAAATGGGCGCGTGGCTTGCTTCTCTAGTCTTTGACTATGTCGTCACATAAAGGCGACGGTTTCCATGTGAAAAGGATACCAGGGCAGTATAAGTATGCAGCTAATTCTCGCGTGAACTCAATTGATAGCCCAGGAGAAGTACACATTCACAGCACCCATCAATTGACCCCTGCTCAGCTTCTCCGATAACAAAACTCTACACGCCTAAGAAGACCTCACTTAATTAACAACATGTCAACACGCACCGGTGAAGGCTCGCCCCTGGCCCTGGCCCGCGCCAGCAGCAATGGCACTGACAACACGGCCCTGTACAAAGACTGGGCCGCCAGCTACAACGCCGACCTGCCTGCCGACGTTTACATTGCCCCAACCCTGACAGCCAAGGCCGCCCTGAAGTACGACTCGAGCGCAAAGGGCTCGATACTGGATGCCGGCTGCGGAACGGGCCTGGTGGCCGAGGTGCTCGCACGAGGCGGCGCCCAGTCCATCGACGGCTTGGACCTGTCGCCCGCGATGCTGACCGAGGCCGGTAAGATCGGCATCTACCAGAAGCTATTCTTGGGTGACTTGACGCGGCCTGTTGACATCGCCGACGAGCGCTACGACATCGTGACCTGTGCAGGCACCTTCACCCACGGCCACGTCGGCCCATCCCCAGCCCTGCGCGAGTTTGTTCGGATCGTGAAGACGAACGGCATCATCGTCGCCACCATCATCGACGCCCTCTGGGAGTCGGGCGGCTTCAAGCGCGAGATTGAGACGCTCGAGGCCGAGGGCCTAGTCAAGGTCGCCAGTGCCGACATTATCGACTACGTGCAGGCCCGAGGGGACCATGCCGTGCTGATCGTCTTGGAGAAGCTCAACCCTTCCGGTCAAGAGCAACAACACAAGATGCAGTCGAGTCCTGCCGTCCTCCCGACGGGGCAGCATTTACTGCGGGTAAGGGCATGAAGAACCCTATTGGACCAAAACGTACCCGAAGGGAAAGAGTTTCTTGTGATCGCCTAAGCTGTTTGCGCTTCTTTCTGTGACGACGTATGGTGGGAGGACACGGAGTTGGCTATATCTTCAGTCGAGATATGGGCTTATTGAGCCGGATCTCGGGCAGTCCCCGGGTTGGTGTTTCATGGCATGGCATTGGGTGAATGACAAAAACGTGAATCGTTTGCACTGGTGATGATGACGACGACGACGACGATGAAAGCTTACTAGAACCTACCTTCTGTCACTACCGATAATACATCTATTTGGTTTCACGGCTAACTTCGTCTCTGATTCCGCTCGACTACCCTCCTATATCCCACAGTCAAGTAACCTGGATGTCTAACGCTGGTAGTTCGGCTCACCTAGGAGATTAATGGAAATACTTTGGTTAATAAAGAGTTAGGGCTGATGTGGCTATTGCAGACAAATTCAATGCGATGACACATATACTTCTACTGTCATAGATTAGAAGGAGTATCTACTGGCGATTGAATGTCCCGGAAAACGTACGAACATGTTGTCTGTGAGCCATGTCATTAACCCGAGATGTTCTTGTAGATATCCCACCTAGGAATGAGAGACAAGCACCTCGAGATGTTTGTTCTCGCTCACGTAATCATGTCTGCCCGAAATACGTACAACTGCATGATGGAGCGAACATCAAAGAACTCACTCGGCAAGACATAGAGGAACAATTGCATCGAAACTTGGCAGTTGCGCGACACAATGCCGAGATAGCATCCCGGCCAACACTCGAGCGTCAACGGCGTGTGCATTTCGGGTCGGTTACCAGTCCAAACCGAAAGCCTTTCGTGATGACGCCGCATAGTATTTCGGTGAACCTCCATCAATGACCCAAATCGACGGTACTCGCTAAAGTGGATAACCATCTTATCTTCCACTAAGTTAGCGAATGCCGAGGGGAGAAGCATATAGTCGGATCCTTTATCGGCTAAGACGAGACCCTTGTATACACTATAACACATTTCTCTATATAACGCGGCGAATGCGTGCCGGGGGCTAAAGGCTATCGAGACGGTCATTTGGTTTCGATCTCGGCTATAAACATAGTAAAGAACTTACGATGCATTCCGGGAGGGTACTGATCGAGGATGAAGCTTGACGCAGCCAGGGGGACGCCCACCTTTTCAGAGCCTTTAGGGAACGGAAATTCTTCAGGAACCGGGCTAGGTGTGCGTCCAGATCTGGCGTAATCGGGGTATGTGCGCGTGAGGTACGGACCAGATCAAACGGTTCACGGGGCGCCTACGTAATGTGCACTGCCATGCTTTGGAGCATTTTGCCAGATGGAGGGCACTGAAGAGGCAGTCGAAAGCGAGCCTTCCTTGCCTCACACTTTCCGACAGATCCGACACAACACGGGACAGCTTGCTGAAGGACCGGGCCTTATACCCCTGCCCGCGCCGGGAGCCAGCGAGGTGGGCCAGGAATTACCGAGACGGTTATGATGATTGAATATCATGATGACACCGTTTGATACGGCCAGTAATAGCATTAGGAGCATTGGTAGTTGCCACAGTAAATAAAACTGCAATCCTAAAAGACACATGATAGTATAACATTTGATCCAACATCTCTTCGGACCGGATGCCGAGGGTCTCACCCGGGCTATGACCTGTGACAGCAATAGGCGCAATGGCCTAGGGTAGTAATAGCCGTGTCGCCTTCTCGCACAGAGCGTATAGAGACGGCGCGTCGACTATCTCGAGCGTGTTCAAGTACACGCCCAGCTCGTTTTGCACGAAATTCCGAAACTCAACTGCAGCCAGCGAGTTGATACCGTAGACAGCTAATGGTCTCGTGGGATCCAACGGCTCCGACATACGTAGGCTCTTGGCCAAGTATCTATTGAAGACGCCTACGGCTAAGTCCAGTACGACGCTGCTGCCGCTACTCTTTTGATTATTCTTCTGGCTGGAGTGAATAGCTAGTCGCAGAGCTTGCACGTCTTTGCTGCGTTGACGGTTACCAACGCTGGCTGAGTTGCTTGCGTTGCTGTTGGTATTGTTAGTACATAGTCCTGCAAATCTCCGATCAAAAGACAGCAGTGGCGAGTCTTTTAGCTGAGGTACACGGATGCCGATAAGAATCTGAAGAGGAGCATTTTGACGGCCGCTACTCTGCTGTGGCTGAACTTTGGGTTGTTGGCGCAATACCGACATTTCGAAAGTCGTGCGCAACACACGCTCACTAATTCGGTGCCAGTAAGCCGAGTCATGTCGGCTGTTCAATGCCTCATGCTCTGCCATGTATCCGATATCGTCCACGATGCCTAGATCAATGGAGCACGCTGGCAGATCGTGTTGGTGTCGGTACGCGGCAAAAGCGTCCAAGAACGTGCAGCCAGCTGCGTAGTTGGATTGGCCCTTGGTTCCGCAGACACCCGAAAGACTCGATAGCATAGTGAAGAACTCCAGATCTGACCCTGAATCCATGCTCGCGCGGTGGAGATTCCATGTGCCTCTGATCTTGCAAGCTATGGCCTCGTCGTATTCTTGGAGCGTCATGCTATCAAAGGTGCGGTCCTGATACTCAGTGTTAACATAGATCAAATATTTTGGACCAAAGACCCAGAAGATGCAATATGTACAAGAGAAGAGAAGGGGGGGGGGGGGGGGGGGGGGGGGGGGGGGGGCTTGCCCGAAGAACCATAGACCCTTGTATAATGCCACCCACTGGAGCATCACTACTCCGAAAAGCTCTGAGCACATCGTCAAGGCAAGTCGCATCTCCCTTCACTAAGCAAATATCGCAGCCATAAGCACGGATATTTTCCACTGCCTTCTCTGACTTCTCGTTGTCGAACCCACTTCTGGCCATCACGGTTAGGTGTCTAGCCCCAACGCTGGCCAGGTATATCGCCAGCCTACCGCAGATCCCTTTCAGACCGCCCACGATAAGATAAGACCTGTCTTCACGCAGCCTCATACTGGGCCTCAGAGGCCGCACTGGTACCTTGAAGCCAGCGTTTCCATCATCGCTGATGACAATTTTCCCGATATGGTTGCCGCTACGAATCAGTCGCAAGGCTCCGGGGCCTTCGGCGAACGAAAAGGTCTTAATAGGCGCTATGGGCTGGATGTGGCCGGCCTCCAAAAGGCCAAAGACGTCAGTTAAAAGTCTATTTTGTGTCCTTGGCTTAATCACTCTCCAACCGAAACAGAGGGGGAAGAAACAATAGGCAGGACAAGAAGGATATGAACAAACTTACTTAGCACGCATGCTGTCGCCTATACTATGGTGAGAAAGGTCAAGAGCTTGAAAAGTCGCGTTGCGACTGAAAGGCCCCATCGGTATGCGGTTTTGATCCAATATGTCCCGTTTGCCGATTTCGATCATTCTGCCACCGTCGGCGACCAGACGCCAGAATTCCTCGAGCAAGGCGCCAGCCAAAGAATTTAGGATGATATCGATGCCTTTGCCCGCAGTATGCTCCATGATTTGTTTTCCGAAGGCGGTCGTACGAGAGGAGTAAATATGATCCTCGGGAATTCCGTAGACGGACTTCAAAAAGTCTCGTTTCTCTTGCGTCCCTACTGTGACATAGGCCTGGTGAGTAGCCCAATGACCGAGCTATCGTTAGTCTTCTGACTTCAATAATAGATAAATGCACGTGTCATTACGCATGGAATGTCACGAGTCTCTCCGAGAAGTAAATAAAAGGTTGCACATACCACTGCACCGACATGGCGACAGACCTGCAGGGCCGCGATTCCTACACCGCCCGCCGCCGAGTGGATCAAGACGCGATCGTGCTTCTTTACGCGGGCGAGGTGTACGAGAGCGTAGAGGGCCGTCATGTAGACGACGGGCACCGTGGCGGCTTGCTCCAGCGTCATGCCATCCGGCACGGCGCGGACTAGCTCGGCCTTGACGCGGAGCCGGTTCCCAAAGGCCCCGCGGGCGAAGAAGGCCACGCGCTGGCCCGGAGTAAAAGAGGAGGAGGCGGTGGCGCCAGGCCCCACGCGGACAACTATACCGCTTCCTTCCCCACCCAGCAGGTGCTCGTTCTCGGGGATGGTGCCGATGGTGGCGGCCGCGTCCTTGAAGTTGACCCCCGCGGCCCGGATCTCGATCTCGACCCAGTCCTCCCCCAGCTCGGCGGCAGAGGGCAACTTGGTGACCTCGGCGTAGCAGAGCGAGTCGATCTCGCCCACACGCTCGGCTTGAAGGCGTATGGGCCGGTTTGCGGTGTGCAGGTCGCGTTGCTCGAGAGGCTGTCGCCCTGGAGCCAGTTCATCTCGCAACTGGTTGAGATGGTGGTCGGGGAAGAAGCGGCTTATGTGGAGAATGCCCCGTCGTTCCGCGAACTCGAAGTCCAATGGTAGCGCTTCCGCGCTGTTGAGCATTGAGAGGCAGGTGCTGATGGCCTTGGTGGTGGCGTCTCCCGACGAACTTTCCATGTCGAGGTTGATTAGACGCATGTGCGGCGCTTCGTTTCGAATAACGCGGAAGATTCCGGTAATGCTTGATCGGTCCGGGTTGCTGACTTCCATCTGGGCTCCCGCGGTGACCCAAAGCACCCTGCACCTCCTGTCCACCAGATGTTTGAGTATATCCCACTGTACTTGAGTCATTCTGGCTGCTACGCACGTATGGAGCTCATCCATGATGAGGATATTACTCCCAGACCGAATCCCGAGGGGATCGTCCACGGGGATCACAACCTGGCTCAGCCTTCCCAATTCAATCTTGTGATCGGATTTAGTATCCGGTATCATCTTGACTAGGAAGACGGGATTATCTGACGGTGGTGCCGCAACGGCTGCACGGGGTCGTGCTAGAGTAACAGACTCCCAAGGACACACAATGCCAAAGCCGTGATCAACCAATACTGTGGAAGAAACTTGGGATCTGCCCCCACGTTCGACGATGATAGCGAATCCGCCATCGTCTAGCTGGGACCGAACGTCGCCCAGCACAAAGCTGGAGGCTTCGGTATCAAAACCCTTCACGATAGCGAGGTCGAATTTTTGCTCTGTAGCGATACAATTGGTAGCGAAGTCGGCCAGGGAGAATGTAGTGTTTGGTGCATGGCTTTTGCCCTCCTTGACGGTCACGACGGTGTTTGCGTCGCCCGAGATAAAATTATAGTGAGAGTAGGCCCCACGAATCGATAAACCTGGCTGATGATCACCATGATCTTCTAGCCATAAGCAGGATGTATCGTTTGGATCCAGGTTGATCTCGACAACTCGGAGGTTTGGATTCTTGAATGCTACCATGTCGAAGAGTCTTGCCATTACGGCCAACATTCTGTCGTTATGTCCGTTGTTCGGCCGTGTATCGGCAGCCTCGACAGCCAATGATTGAAAATCGGAATCGGAGACATGCAGGATATCCGTGTCCCAAACCAATTGCGTGTACACACTCAACGACGTCTTGTCTACCGCAGCTCTATGCTCCTGGAACCTCAGACCTGACATCTGGAGAAAGAGCTCGCCGCCACTTTGGTCATACACCGAGCAACTAGCTGCATAGCTTCTGGCGGCATCTTGTCTCCCGACCCCCGAGTACTCAGCGCGTGGGATGGAGATGGCGGCTTTGGGTAGTTGTCGTGGCGCGGTAGGAAGAACGAGAGTATCGATCTGGTAAGGCACTAAGGCCGCGTCGACACTGCATAGATCTCCGGCTAGAATCGGAGCCACCACTGTCTGGAAGCAACCATCCATACATGCCGGATGCATGACATAGCCTGACTGTGGCCATGCCGATGCTGGTGGGTCAAGTGACGCCAAAGACCTTCCGGAACGACGACCCGTCGTATATTCCATGGAAAGATGCTTCTGGAACGCCGGGCCGTAAACGAACCCTGCTTCTGCCATGGCCTTATACCACATTCTGGGCGGAGCAGGAACCTTGTAAGAAATTTGCGAGTGAAAGCATGATAGTTGTATCAATTTTGTCTTCCAATACTAAACCCCGGATAAACTTGATATCCCTAAACTGATACTCATAGTTCTCGGGCGTAGTAGCAATCCAATGCGTCATAATCTCCGCTTGGTATATAGCCTCGACGGCCATGCAGATATATGCGGAACCGGGAAACACAACCTGTCCGCCAAGTCTGTGATCCGAGAGCCACGGTAGAGCCGCCAACCGGAGTTTGTTACGCCATATGGGGGCGTGCCAGCTCGTCCCGAGCACTTTGGTCCCGAGAATATCATGCCGTACGAATGGGCGAAATCGCCAATCCTGGCTACTCAGTCCTTCGTTCCAATATTTCTTGGCATGATTCCATTGATACATGGGCAAATCCACCAGAGGAGTAGGAGATGGTTCCTGAGTCTCGTAGGCATTGACTTTGGCCAGGTCTGCTGTGCCGCCTGCTGTATATATCTTCCCGGCGAGTTGGTAGAACGCTGCTAAACTATCCGAGCCTCTTTTTGCGACGGGGGCGTAGACCAGCTTCGTTCGCGAGCTTTTTACCACCTCAAAGATGTGCGAAATCGGGCCCTCCAAAGCGTTCGAGGGACCGACTTCGATGATGAAGTTGGCTGCCTTTGATCCTGTCAAAATCTGGGCCATGGCCTTGTCAAATTGCACGGGTGACAAAAGATTGTATTTCCAGTAGGCCTTGTCAACTGATTTCCCCAATTCTGTGCCATAGACAGTCGAGACCATGGCTATATTGTTGTCGTTCTTCTTCGGCGTAGGATCTTCGATATGTGCTAGCAACAGATCAAGGTAGTGCGTGCCAGCATCTGCCAAAAGATCCGAATGATAGGCCATGCTCACTTGCAACATTCGAGCGAAGTGACCGTCGGCCTCCAAACTTGCTCGAATATCGTTTCCCACACAGCCTCAAACTACCAACTCTGCTTAAGTTGCATGGCGATGAAATGTTGCAATTAAATCATCGTAAACACGACTGACTGGAATGTTACTGACGCTACGTTGACCAGAGGGATTTGGTACATTATATAGACAAGGCTACATGTTCATCACGCTACTGATGACATTTCCCAGTGCCTTGCAATTCTATAGCTCCACGAACCAAAATAACAGTTGAAGTATCATGCCAAGGCTTATCACTGCTGTGCCGCTTCACGCTTCTTTAATCAGCCGTCCACCCGTGCGATCACTCACTGGCTACCGATGCAAGTCCATTCAGGGAGACCCGAGTTGGCCTACCGACGATGACTGGGAGAGTCTAAATGCGACCGTACAAGGTCGTCTAATAACATCAGTCAGAATTGCCTCTGTTTGCCATGATCCAACGTACGACGCCGGGGCCTGCGAGGCTCTCAAGGCGAAATGGGTGTTTCCAGACCCTTTGTGTGTATACGTTGGCCAGTATCCCCCATTTCGCTCAAATACTAACAGCAGAGATAGCTTGGGGTCACCTGCAGATTCCTTGGTCCCCTACTTTGAGAACCAGTCATGCAACCCCTTTACTGGAAGACAAATGCCTTGCTCCCTTGGAAATTCCCCTGTATTCTCTATCAACGTTACGGGCATCAACGACATTGAAGCGGGAATAGAATTTGCAAGAGTCAAGAATATTCGATTGATCATTAAGAACACCGGGCATGAGTGAGTCTTTTATACCAAAACCATTAGTGACCTCCTCATTTTGGGACTATGCAGAATCCTTATCCGTCAGCTAACACCAATAACAACATAGCTTTCTTGGAAAATCAACGGGAAAAAGCTCTTTGTCGATCTGGACGTATAACTTAAAAGACTTGCACTACATCGAGTCCTACCGCGGTGGCAAGGGCAATTATTCAGGTCCCGCACTGCGTATCGGAGCCGGGGTGACGCTCGACGACCTTCGCGCGACCCTCATCGTGCGTGGTATCCGCGTCCTAGCGGGTACCTGCCCCACCGTCGGCCTCGCTGGGGGCTTTGCGGCCAGAGGCGGCCTCGGACTGCTGACCTCGCGCTATGGTCTGGCCGCCGACAGTGTCATGGAGTGGGAGGTGGTAACGGCAGGCGGCGTCCACCTTACCGCGACTCCGGCGCACCACCCAGACCTGTACTGGTCGCTGAGTGGCGGCGGCGCCGACACCTTCGCCGTCGTGCTCTCCATAACGGTGCGCGTCTACCCTGACGGGCCCATAGCTGGCGCCCGCGCCGAGTTTGGCGTCACCACTGCCGGCGGGACAGAGCGGTTCTGGGACGCCGTCGCCGCTTTCCAGTCGTCGCTGGGTCCCCTAACAGACCGAGGCGCCGTCGTTGCCTATTCAATCACAGCGACGTCTTTGGGCATCTACGGCGTGGAAATTCCCGATGCGCGGGATCTCCCTGCCGTCGACGCCATGCTGCAGCCCGTCGAGGCCGCCGTGAGAAATGTTGGCGTCCCGTTAAACTTTTCTAAAACTGCGCACCCGGACTTCCTGAATATGTACGATGCCTATTTCAACGAGACGTTCCTGACAGTTCCAGAGGCGCAGATCACGGGCGGGCGCCTGATCCCGCGCGCCCTGATGGACAATAACCAAACGGCCTGGACTGTGACGCAGGCCCTCCGTGGCGCAGCAGAAGCCGGGTTTGATGTTCTCTGCGTGGCGGCGAATACCCAACGACCGATATTTTACCCCAACGCCGTTTCCCCTCTTTGGCGTTCGAGCCTGATAAACTGCATTTACTCTTACATATGGGATTTCAATCACCCTTGGGACGAGATGCTGCTTCGTCAGAAGCTTCTGACCGAGGTGCTTATACCTCAGATCGAGGAAGCCACCCCAGGTGGGGGTGCCTATCTGAATGAGGCCAACTTCCAGCAACCCAACTGGCAGGATACTTTCTATGGCGCTCACTACACTCGCTTGCGAACCATCAATCACGCTTACGACCCCGAGGGCGTATTCTACGCCCCCACCGCCGTTGGTGCAGAGGCATGGGAGCAAGCCGCAGATGGTCGACTTTGTAGGGCGTGAAGGACCAGCTATCAAAATTGGTATAAGATTGCATCACAACAGGCAGTAAGAAATTCTATTCAGCACGATCATTCATAGTACGTTAGAGAGATAAATCACTCAATGGCAATCTATTAAGATGTGTCGTATTGTAATCATCATTGTGTACCCCTGGTACAACAGCCAAGACCTTGGTCGGCTACCAGTCTACTTCAGTGCCTTCGATAGCCCTAAGAAACTTCCCAGAAGTCTCTTCGCGAGTTGCCTGGTCAATCTGGGCAGACGGAATGAGTGCTTGGTACATCTTAGTCGATGTGAAGGAAAGAAGCACTCACTATGGTCATCATTCTCTCGACGCTGTGTTCAATTGTGTGGGTTACCTTTTCCATTCCAAACAACCGGGCAGCTGCGTTACCGGGTCCGGTCTGAACAAGCCTATCCGAATGTTTAGCAAACGTCGATGCCGGAGTTAGGGGAAATGAAGGGAAATTATACCCCGGGTATAGTGCAATTGCAATGATCCATTCGTTTTAGAAATAGATAGCGCTTTTAACTCAGATTAGCGGATTACGAAAGGCATATTTACCCCTCGGGGTATAGGAGCAATAAAGACTCACGAGGTAATCCAGTTCAATGCTGCTTTGGATACGCCATATGCCGGGCCAATGTAGGAGCGGATAGCCCCTATCATGCTAATAGAGCCGCCGCCTGTTGACATAGAGATCCACTTAGGAGATAAAGCCTTCTGCAGCAACGGCTTGCAGACCTGGTAGAGAAGTAAAGTACTAACAGCGTTAATCTGAAACGTAGTTATTATATCGTTCGCGTCCACCGAGTCGAGGGGGACGACGGGGAAGGAACCGCCCCTTGCATTAGCGATGACGATATCGAGGTGGTCGATGCCTAAGTATTTGATCACCTTAATAGCCTGCGCCGGGTCCGATGTGGACGTACTCTCAATATGTACGAGATGCAGCTGAGAGCCGTCGGCGGGCTGCGTAGCAATTAGGTCTGCTACTCCGGGTGACGACTTATCGCAGCGGATACTTCCTACAACTGTATGATTAGGCCGAAGGAGATAACACCGAGCCAGCTCCTGGCCGATGCCTACACCCAAAGAAAAGAAAAGATACACCCGTTAGCATCCGCCGGCCAAACCTCTGTAGCTTTTCTCACAAATTTGTACGCACCTTTGTTCACACCAGTAATGAGAACCACGACTTGCTTTTCCATAACGACCAACTGATTGAGACAATGAGAGGTATTGGTTTGTTATGCTGGGGAAAGGAAGGGGGAAGTGGAAAAGATTTTCGGTGTCTTTGAAGGCAGAAACCAACTGGACAAAGAAAATAAGGGGTAGGTAGGTGGCAGTCACATTCGCAATATGCAACAGCCAATGCTCCACTTTGAACGATATTAGGAGGGTTAGGGGTTGAGTTGAGGTACCTTATACCTTGGGTACTTAGGTCGGAGCTATTTGCCTAAAGTAGGCAGGTCACAGGTTACACGAACTGGAAGTTGGAGTGGCGTGGCATGTAACACAAATCACATGCATACCAGACCGGGACTGGGCATGTAAGCTTACGTGGGAGTGATACATACTCGACATATGTCAACAGATGTTATTATATAGAGTAAGATCAAGGACTTGACGTCCTCTACTATATTTGTGGTCTTACCATGCAGCCATATTCAACTTGTGTTCAAGCGGACTAGACACGTCGTTGTTCGCATAAATTAGGTGGCTTGAGCCCAATGATCCTGTCAAACTCATCACTTGTAAAGTAATTCTAGCTAGTATCACTGCCTTCTGTTTCCCTGCCCAGTACCCAATTTGAAATGGAATCTGTCACATCCATAGGAGCCGTGTCTTGGAACACCATACAATGTATCATTCTTCTGGCTGTTATATTGCTCTTGCAATGCTTGCACTTGCTTATCACCAGGCTTTACTTCAGTCCAATTGCCAAGTTTCCTGGTCCACGGATGGCAGCCTTCACCTACTGGTACGAAGCCTATTATGACCCTCTCAGCAAGGGTGGTGGACAATTCGCCTTCCAGCTCAAAAGACTACATGCCATCTACGGGCCCATTGTCCGCATAAGCCCTGATGAACTTCACATCGATGACCCCGACTATTACAACGAGATATTCTGTAACAGTCACCCCTCCAGGCCGATTGACAAGACTGATCTTTTCAAATACCGTCTGAACATTGCTGAGTCCATAGTCAGCATCGTCCCAGGCGCGCCGCTGTCGCCCCCTTCTTTTCCAAAACACGGATCCGGGGCTACAACGCTGAGCTTCAACGTATGGCGGACCGAATTTCGCACCGTATTTATAACGAGTTCAGCGGCACTGGAAGAGTGGTCCAGATGACCCATTTGTGGTCCAGCTTTACAGGAGATATGATCCGAAAATTGGCCTTCGGCCTTCCCGTTACTTTCTGCGACACGCCAGATTTCGTATCGCCCTTCCCAGAGGCAATGGCCTGCTTTATTCATCTGGCTCACTATTCTACCCACTTTCGCTTCTTAGGATCGATCATTGAATCTGTGCCCGACAGCATATTGGGGTTTCTGTTGCCAGCCGCAAGGGGAATCATTGAATACCGCCAGGTAACGTGTCATCTTGCCCGGTTCCGTGAGGGAGAGCTTTTAACATGATGCAGGAGCTACGCAACCAAATCAAAGCAATTATGGCAAGTAGCAATTCCAACGACTACAAGGATTTAGATCACCCGACCATCTTTCACGAGATCCTTTCCTCTGGCCTTTTGCCACCAAAGGATCTGTCCTTCGACAGACTCACCCAGGAAGCCATGCTTCTTAATGGGGCGGGCATAGAGACCACGAGTTGGTCCTTGACGGTGGCCACGTTCCACATCTTGAACAACCCCTCCATTGAAAAAAGACTGAAGGAGGAACTGAAGATTGCCATGCCCAACCCAGCAGAAATCCTGTCATGAGGGGCTCTCGAAAAACTTCCCTACTTGTCGGCAATTGTCAATGAGTGTAAGCTATTACGAGATGAACCAGAACTTCCATGATACATAGCTTAGCGTCTTTTTAGCACTGCGGCTATCATTCGGGTCTGTCCAGAGGCTGCCAAGAGTCAACCGCCTTGCCACATGGGTGTATAGGGAATATGAGATACCTCCAAACACGCCTGTTAGCATGGACGCATACCACACACATACCAACGAGAGGATATTCCCCGATCCGTTGGAGTTCCAACCAGACCGATGGATAGGTCGCCCAAAGGGTCCAGACGGGATGCATTCCATATCCCGCTATCTGGTTCCGTTCAGCCGTGGAGCGCGGGGATGCCTGGGTATGGATCTCGCCGTCATGGAGTTGTATGTGGCCATTGCCACCATGTTTCGCCGCCACAAGATGAAGCTTTTTGACACAAACCGCACCGACGTTGACTTTGCCGTAGACCTGGTGAAGCCTATGCCCAAGAGGGGAAGTAAAGGGGTTAGAGTCACATTTACATAGCCTTGCAATATACCGTTGCACCAAATCAGAAGAAGTGCGTAAGCTCGGGTCTTATTTTGGCTCGTTTCCGCTCCCTCAGCGTAAGCTATGGTCAGATAAGGCAGGTGATCTCAAGGACCTGTTTGCAGGAAAGGGGGTGGGGGTCGATCAGTACTGTACATCATTCGGATAGCTAGTATTTGATGCAGAACTGCAAATGTTACACAATAATAACCGCAGCGCAGATCGCTCTGGTAAAGGAGGGGGGAGGGGGGCGTAAGACGCAACACTACCTCAGCCGGCTTCGGAATCGGTTTGCCACCATTGGTAAGTAGAGTTATCTAGTGGTCAGCATTCCTACGGCGGGCGGGGGAGCCGTTCGGGTGCCCATAACTCGTTTTATCAGTGTTTCCAGCTCTCTAGAAAACTTAGTTCTGAGACATTTCGCAATTATTCAAAAGTCGGACGCAACCCTCCATTTCTACTGTTATGTTATCTTGAGTCAATCGGCCTTATTCTTTCGTTTACACACCATTTTACCTTACCGTGCCATGCCAATTAACCTCTTTCCACCAAGCCTGGCTGCCCATACACAGTGTTGGCCTCATCAACCATGGCCGGCGACCAAGGAATCAATCGGTGGACTCTCGGGGTGTCATGGACCCTGACATCTCTAGCCATAATGGCCGTACTAGCTCGGTTCCATCTACGATGGAAGTTTACCCGTCACTGGGAGGTACATGACTGGTTCATGCTGGCTGCTTTGGTCCTGCAAATCTTCTACCAGGCGGGCCTAACAATCATGTGCGAATGGGGCAGCGGCAGGCCAATCGACAACCTGACCCCGTTGCAACTCGTCATGATCAGAAAGTGGTCGTGGATTATTGCACCGGCGGTGTATTGCATCTCAATTCTCGCCAGGATTTCCATCGGCCTCCTGCTATTACAACTCTTCAGCCCCCAAGTTTGGTTCAAACGCTTCATCATCATCTTCACCGTCATACAGGCACTCGTTGGTATCGCAGTACTCATCATGACCTTTGGTCAGAGTCAACCTTATGAGGTCTACTGGAACCCCTCTCTGCCTGATGGTCGGTCATGCGATCGTAAGATCTACAACACTACTGCTGTTGTCTACACATGTTCGTGGTCATCTTATCCTAATCGCACAGTCGATGACTAACGGGTATTGCCCACTTGACAGTCCTCTGCAGTATTTCCGACTTCACGTTCGTCCTCTTTCCAATACTCATCATCGCCAAACTCAACATGAGCCTTAGGCGTAGGATTAGTCTCAGCCTCCTCTTGGCCACGTCACTAGCCACGATGGGTGCCGCGGCAACGAAAGCGGCTATTGCCTTGATGCAGATGACGGGCCGCACATCTTCCTTGGGCTCAACGTGGAAATACCTCGAGGGTATCATCAATATTAAAATACTTTAAAAATAATATATTTAATTATTATAAGTTATAATAATATTATATTAATCTTTAAAAGGGCTTAAGATATAATAATAGCTTAAGAGATTTATTAATTAAATTATTAAATATATTAAAATAATATTTATAAAGTTATTTTAAGAAATCTATTTTAATTATTATTTATATTTTTTAATTAAGCTATAAATTTTTATTTATTAAAATTAATAATTATATTACTTAAATTATTTAAAGGACTTATAATTTAAATTATATATATACTTAATATTTAATAACTCTATTTATTATATAAAAATATAAGAAAAGACGAATATATTCCCTCTCTGTGAAATAGTGGGGTTTGTAACGAGTAAGGGGAAGTTTTGTATAATATATTACCGCCTGGTCGTTACCTAAATGAGTGGGTATGCAACTTTTTAGTGCCAATAAACCTTAGGCAGCTCCTTCTTCTTTAAGCTAGAGTATGTCAGTTAACCTATATTATCCTAAGTATAGCCCACAATAAGAATAACGTCCTTCTCCCGTCTCGAGTACAAATAATCGCAAATTCCGGTATCTCAGATCGACTCTCTTTTTCAACTTCACACCGAGCCCAAGAACATCAACAATGGCACCAACCTTCATGACCATAGCCCCGGAGCTTCGTCTCACCATTTACGAGCATCTCATCAATCTGTTGTTGCCAAAAAGCGATCTATTCTTCCACCAACCCGCCCGCAGCCTCATCATCCGAGGCACATCTCCTTATGTAGAATATGACCCTACTGAGGTGGAGCCCAACCCGTGGACTATGTTGCGCGTCTGCAAGCTCGTCCGGGCGGAGCTCCAGCCGCTACTGGACAGCGCCGAGAAGTCCGGCCACCTCGTCTACGACTTCCAGGGCTTCAGCCTCGCGGACATGCGAGCCTGGGCCGTCGCTGCCGGCCCCGAGCGCGTCGCGTCAATGCAGCGATGGACCATGAACGCTGTGATGCTCTGTCCCGACAAGACGCATATGAGCCCCAGGTCGTGGGATGAGGTGCGGCGTCGGGGGGGCTATGGGTCGGACCCTATCAGATGGGCCTCAGATCACGCGGAGGAAGAAGACGACGAAGACGATGACGACGACTACGACGACTACGAGGAGGCGAAAGGCAAAGACGGAAAGGGGTCCTCCGGTGTTCGTTGGGTAGACGTGGAAATGTTTCACGGCAACAGCGTCCATGTCGATTTGGCCCGCCTTGGGATGCCAGAGGACGGCGCCACGTTATATTGGGACCGACGCCTCCGCACCAACGTAACGATTCCCGGCGTCATCTATAGCTGGTTTTGGTGGGAGGACTGGAACGAGCATGAGCGTTGCGAGGATCACGTGGATCAAAACGTGTCCAATGTCGTGTATAATCTTGTGAAAGGGCCCCTCCCAACGCGTGTGTCCGTTGACACCCTCTGCGAAATGCTCCACGAGCTGTCGTACGGGATCAGGGATAAACCATCGATACGGGAAAATTGGGCGCGATGTCTCCGTGCATTACGGTACTTTGACAAAGTATAGCCCAGGTCATTTATTCTATTTTCCTATTTATTTTAACTTTAATATATAATAGTTTTATAATTATAATATTAATTTAATTTAAAGAAGATATAATTAATCGTTTTAATAATTTAAAAAATGTAAACTTTATTAAATCCTTTAAGTAAATAAATTATTATAAAAGTTTATAATATTCTTTAAATTATTTTAAATTATTAAATTAACGGTTAAAGATGAGCGGTTTTATCGGAAGAAGAGAATGGCACCACGTCAGATCAAGTCGACCAAGGCTAGGCCTGCAAAGGGATATTTCGGTGCTAAAGTCACGGAGTTTACGACAGTATCAGTATCTCAACGGGATGCAGAGGGTGAGAAGACAGAAGAGGAGGAGGAGAAGCCGGTACCAGAGTCGCTCCAGTTCTCCGTCCAAAGTTACCTGCGATATCACGGCGACAAGTTCAACGCGCGGTTTGACGCCAACTGCTACGTTCACATCCTCGACAAGATGGACACACACGACGTGAGCGGCGGCCGTTGCCATCCAGACGTGACTGGCGAAGATGGGGCTATCGGGAGGGCCCTCGCGCGTATCCGACAACCGACGTTGGTGGTGGGGGTGCCGAGCGACATTCTGTACCCCATACAAGAGCAGCAGGTGCTGGGTGTGATCGAGAGCCGGGACGGGCATGATGCATTCCTGATAGAGACGGAGCAGCTGGACGGTCTGGTGCGAGACCTCTTTGGCAAGGTGAAGAATCTGGAAATGGAGGTCGAGGCGCGAGCACATCTGGAGTCGAGTCAGAACTCCATTATTCTTTGGGAGAGCTCCTGCTGAACACTGCGAGACTGATATTACATAATTATTCTGTTAATAGACAGGCCTAGAATTAACATCATATACATTACCCCTACTATTGAAGGCTCAGGATTCTCCTGCAACATGTCAGTCTGGAATGGTCGTGAACATCGACAAAAGTATATCTGCGTATTTAGATGGATTTTACAAGAATGCATTTGGATTAATTAAGATATATTATATATTTAGCTCTGGTGATAGTCTTCAACAGTCCGGGAAGTTCTACTCGCCAATCTACTCTCATGGGTGTTACTCGCGGCTCCCCGGAGGGATGCCTATTGCCAGAAGCTAGCCCAACTTCCACGCATTTTCATTCGTTTACACAGGGCTTGCCGCACCAAAAGCTGCTGCCGCCTTCCTTCATCTGGAAGTTCACCCCGCAATTCCAGCTTCATTTCAAGTTCGAGTAAGGTTGGCAGGAATGACCGACCAGACCCCAGATGACCTCGTCGTCGCCCACCAATCTGAGCCCGATTTCTGATCCCTCAATATAGACTGCCTTACCAGCCAAACTATCATCAAACAACGATAGGCAAGATGGCCGAGCGGTCTAAGGCGCTACGTTCAGGAACCGAGTCGAGAGATTCTTCCTACATCGTAGTCAGGAAACTGGCGTGGGTTCGAATCCCACTCTTGTCACAAAATCATCATCTTTTCTTTTTGGAAGTTTTTTACTATTGACATTCTTATCTTAACTGCTTCCGCTTTTGCGCTTTTCTATCTTTATCGACGGTAAAACCTATGGCGGCAACGTTTAAGAATCCGTTTGCCAACATAGAATCAGATTCTCCGGGTATCTCCTGCACCTTGCGCGCACGCACGATGAAGGTCAGGGGCCCGAGGGTGTCCCAGAACTTCAGGCCGTGGTAGCCGGGCGCAGGCTCTACCATGTCCGGGAAACGGGCGGCGTTCTTGCCCCAGTTGAATATCCCGCTAACATTTGTTAGATCGTAGTCTTTGCCTCTTAGTCGAGATGAACGTACCTGTCGACGATGACACCACCCATGGCGGTGCCGTGGCCACCATTCCACTTGGTCGCTGAGTGGACCACGATATCTGCGCCGTGGTCGATTGGCCTGATGAAGTAACCGCCAGCTCCGAATGTGTTATCGACCTGGTGCGGGTCTTGTTAGTGGTCGCACAGTTGGAGGGCCACAGCGATAGAATACTTACGATCAGGGGTACACCATGTTCGTGCGCAACCTTAGCGATCGCCTCGAAGTCCGGGATGTTGTAGCTGGGGTTGCCGATGGACTCGATGTATATGGCGCGTGTCTTGTCGTCGATAGCCCTCGAGTTGGTAGTAGGGTCCGGCTTTTGGCTAATACGAGAATTGTAAGTCTAAGGTTCCATATGCAAGTCCCGTCATACCGATGTGTCTTACCCTGCA
Organism: Apiospora koreana; assembly: GCA_017163955.1. Taxonomy (NCBI): domain Eukaryota; kingdom Fungi; phylum Ascomycota; class Sordariomycetes; order Amphisphaeriales; family Apiosporaceae; genus Apiospora; species Apiospora koreana. The sequence goes on along the minus strand of JAFHKQ010000005.1, from coordinate 1,988,757 downwards.
TAGACCCGGAGGGTCTCGAAACGTTGGATCGGCTTGGACTTCGTTTTGAAGATGTGAAGTGGTGGTTGGTGATAGGAAATGTGCAGTTGATGTCGCTAAAGGATGATGAATAATACAAGTATGAAGCAAACGTGCTGGGTATCTGGAAGAGAAAATAGTTATCGGATGAGTAAGTAGAATTGGAATACCTTTTCGAGGAGAGGAAAGACGGCTTTTACATATCGATTTTGCGATTCTGAGCTGGGAGGCGATGCGCAACCATAGCCAGTAGCTCAAGTCTTTGCGTATACTCACCAAACATCTCTGGACCCCAGTTGAACCCCTATTCTCACTTCTGGACAGATTAAGATCCTAGGGCTACATCGTGTCAATCGATCCCGAGGCGTGGAGGAAATAGTAAGCTAAGCTGAAAATGTCAGGGGTGGAGTCAGCCAGCTGAGATCCGGTAGGGCTGCCGATCGGGATGTCAGCATCTCAGCTCCATGTCAGCCAGTTCGTGGATGATGTTGGCCAATCATATCACACAATGCGAACACCATCCCAAACTTCGGGCGATGATATTCGTGGGGATATCGAGAGATTAAAAATAGATCACAGATAGAGCTAGTTTCTCTATAACTCTTCCTAAAATAGAGTTGAGAATGAGAAGTAGGGTACACGTGACCACCATGGGAAAGGGGCTAGAAAGTTTGAATGCTGCAATGCGCTCGTGTCCCATGATCAACGGACTACGCGAAATAGTCAAAATGAAAGGATTGTGAGCTCCCCTACGAACATATAGGTATCTGAGCAACAGGCTATGCACTGTTGCTTTAATGAATCAAAGTCACAGTTATGCGTTTCTGAGCATCTAGTTTTTATGTGTGAAACTGCTGTTCATAGGTAGGCTTAGAGTGTTAGGTACTTGCTCTACGTAAAGTGTTTGCCTATTGCTTCGAACTGGTGATGTTATCAAGTGTAGGTCTGGTTATCGTCTGCACATTCAGCAGGAATATGGCTACCGATGGTGGTCTCTAGATGCCAGGACTCATCCGCATGACTTCAGGGACATCAGTATACTTCAAGCGATACAAATTTGAAGTGAATCAATTTGTTTTATTTCTGAAATAGGCTGTTTACAGGCATTGTTTGCACGTTACACTAATCTCTATCCATCACTTTGAGGGCAGCCTTGACACCGTTGCGGCCCTTCGTCACCAGGGCCACTCTCTCTGCCCATTCATACTCAACATCGCGACGCTCAATAGACTCTACATGCTGCATGAATCGGGCCAGAACATATGCCGCTTCAGTCAGGGCGAATTGCTGTCCTGGGCAGATTCGCGGTCCCCCGTTGAATCTAAGTAATAAACTCACGTTAGAAAACAAATGCAGCATGGCGGTTTGGCATACACTAGATAAGGGGTAGCTTACGGGATATATCCCCACCCTGACCGAAGCTTCGGGTCATCCCAGCAGTCGGGCCGGAATAAATGAGCATCCTGACTGAAAATGCTGGGTAGTCGATGCATCGAGTAGACGTGGTAGTTGACTGATTGGCCTGCCTTGACGATGATAGGGGAACGACCATCTGGACCAACTCCCCTGGGCAGTACCGTGTCGACATTGGCTTCTCGAGAGTTGAGCGGTACGGGGGGCCATAGCCTTAAGCTTAAGGAACAATTTGCCATCAGCGTCCAGCCGGTGCTTGGAGATTGTATGAGTTGAATAGGAAATACTTAAATTCGTTGAAGAGGTTGCGCAGCTGTTTCAGGTTACGCAGAATCTCGTACTCTGGTATTTCATCATAACCAACAGCATCGATAACCTCGGTCCGTACACGCTTCCAGATGTCCGGATGGCGGGCCAGCATGAACAGCGACTTGGTCAGGAGCGAAGCCGTTGTGTCCCGGCCGGCAACGAGCATGTTGAGAACCTCGTCAGGCAACTCGATCGGGTTCCGTGTTTCCTTGGCGAGTTCTTCGAGAAACACGTATTTCTTAATGGCTAATGCACTTGCTTCCTTTTCCCTCTGGCTTCCGTATAGTGCATTTTGTTCAAGGGACACGAGATGTTCAGCTACGATGTTATCAACAATACGGTGAACCGTGGAACAGGAGTCGTCAAACGTGTTCCATATGTTGGGAAACACGAGTGCCATCAGCATGCCAAGCGGACTCATGAAGCCCCTGTCGGAGAGATAGCGGCTATGAGTCTTGAGTTGGGCGTAATCAAAAGCCTCCATGAAGCCCTACGAGGCAGATGTGGGGGTCTGGAGCTGAGACTCGAAAGACCGACCTAAGAGAACTTCGGAGGCCGAGTCCAGGGTCGTGCGGAAGATCAATGGATGGAGATCGACATCGACCTGTCCAGTGCAGCAGGTCCAGGAGCTTCCGAGCTTTCCATGCTTTACTGGTCAAGTTCCCACTCTGGTGGGCGCTGTATAATGTTCACAAGCTCGAATTTTGGGTCGGCGGAGTGTGTCGCGTGTTGGCAGATGTGCTCCTCGTCGCCACTCCCTACACCCTCCGGCACCTCATACTCGACGAGCCCGTGCTGCACATCGTAGTCGGGCGCGTCGATGTCGAAGAGGTACAGCTTCATGAGGCCGATGCCGACGCTGTGGTTCAGGGCGGCGTTGGCCAGGCAGATGCGCGCGAACAGGTCCTTGTCCAGGTTGGGGCGCGCAGGGGACTGCCATGGCTGGCATGTGGCTGCTCAGATAGACGGAAGTGATCCATCAGCCATGTACGCCCATTGAAAGAGTGCGAAACCGATAAATATGCTATATTTAGGCACAAACGCTGCTATTACCCGTCACCAAGTGTAGCATTGGCAGCAAGAGCAGCGTGAAATGAGGCGGAAGAACATTGAAATCGCTCGGCTGTACAAGCATCTCCTCAATCAGGAATCAGATTTTGAAGCCATAATATGTCGTAGAAATAAGGTAGTCTGGCAAATGAGATAAATGTTTCTACAGAGGTCGGACGAAATGTATGAGCTACCCCTATTTTGCGGAGGGACGCTCAAGTCGAATAGGGGTAGCTCATAGATCTTCGACCGTCCCCATTCGCACCAGAATCCAGTACAATTGGATACCCGAGGTAAGACGAAGTCACCATAATCTAAAACACAAAAAAAATACTTGACACGCAGATGCGGACTAAACCGATGTGTGCAGCCTGGTTTGATCTGATTGATGCTCCCTCTCCCGCGAACTCTGATCTGAACCGATCATAGCATACCCGCGAAGTCGCTCGCGCACATTCCTCGTGTCCTTGGCCTTCCTTGGTGGCGGGGCTACCTGCAAGACACCCCAAATGCATGTAAAGATGATGGCCAGTTCCGGGAGGAATGTCATGAGCAGGTAAGGCGTAGGATTGCCCTTAACGGCATTCCAGGTCCGGTCGCCGGTGATTTGGTAGATGAGCGAGTACGCCGTTCGGACCGCCAGCAGCGGGAGAGACACGCCGACGCATCGAAGGACCAGCTTCTCGTCTCGGGGAAAGGTGGACATGGCGCGCCAGAACTGCCAAAAGGTGTAAAGGACAATGAGGTAGAGGCCGGTGAAGAGGCCGAAACTGGCCTGGGTGTATTTCGTCGGGGCGAGCGAGTCGGTCTTGGATGCGGAGGCGAAACCGCCGACGGCGAGACCGATGTCTGCCCAAGTGATGACCTGTGGGTAAAAGAACCAGCGAGGGTGCACTGTATGCACGACATTATTTCTAGAGGACGCAAATGACGTCAGTTTCGCAGGTCAAGCAATCGCAGAGCATGGAAGAGAAACAGCATCTTTCTCGGTTGCACAAGACTTAAAGGCAATTGAATTTGCTGGCTCAATTGCCATGGTGACGTTGCATGGTGAAGTTGCATTCTGTGGTCTGTGGTAGGGGGGATGATTGTGCACTTACGCCCTGGCCATGAACTCTATCAGCAAGAAAACAATCAGGACCATGCCCAACGACTCGCAGACGAAAACGCCGGCCCACACGCTGGATGCATCGTTGGTGATGGTGCCGAGCATGCAGCCGGCGCCGACAACTCGGAAAATGGAAAAGACGCCGATACAGAACCAGCCGTTTCGGTGGCCTAGCTTGAAAAAGACGGCCAGACACAGAGCTATGAGAAACAAAATCAGCTGCGCGGTGGCAATGCCGTGCCGGTAGCCAAAAACGCCATCGCCGCCGGACATAGTCTTTCTTGCTTGTCGTCGTAAATTTCAATTGGTGGTAGTTAGTGGTGGTGATAGGATACGATTAGGGAAGAATCAAAGAAACACACTGGGAAACCGCGTTGCGCACGCAGTCAGTCAGTTGGCAGTTGAGAAAATGTGTGTACTGGAGGGGCGGCCTGCAGCCTGGGGGATCCTTCCTAGACACTTGGACACTTGGACACTTGTCGCAGGCAGTGAGGTTGGTTTGTAGTGTTTTGGCTGACATTGATGGCTTGGCTGGCTGACATGGATTGCATGAGCCCCCATCGTATCTACATATGTATCCATCTATCCATCCCTTAGGTTCTCTGGCTGGGCTGTCTGTCCCTGTGAAGAAGTAACGAACTGTGACAAGTCAGCCCGCCTAACCGCTAACAGTCGCGTAAGGCGCCGCCAAGACGATCGACCAGCAGGACCCTCTAATGGGGTAACCTCCCCTGCATCGATATATTTTTAGCTATTATTCTCTCCGGCCGTGAGGCTGAATGACGTCCCCCACCAAAAATACAGTGGCTTGGATCTGCCCGTCAGGGTCCAGTCATCACCACAATCTAGGTATCAATCTAGGTATCAGTCAGGTTCACTTTGCAGGAAGATAGTATTATTGTCTGCTCATCGTTCGATGGAAACAGGTGAAACCATAGGAAACCAACTGCCTTATACTCTGTGTACGTTTGCAATAATATATGACCAGCTCAAGTAGTGTATGCAGTACTGTATTATAGATTGTGCTTTCAACTGAAGCTTTTGCAACTGTACTGTACTCAGTGACGACAACAAACAAATCCACACGCCAAGATGAAGCTCGCCGGCCTAACCATCGCATATTTCCTCGTCTCTGTGGCAATCTACTATGTCCATTCACGATCATATCTTCCCCTTTCATCATTATTTATTGCCAGGACAGCGGGAACTCGGTGTACGAAAGAATCATGTTACCCCTGAATAACGTTTATCTTAGACATACATACCATGTTGAATTGAAACGCTCGGATGTCACAACTTATCATATAGGTACTATGTGGAGGGATTGTGCCACTTGTTTGTTTATGGCTTTGCTTCCACAGGCAAGAAGCGAGAATCCAAGTAACGATGTAACGATATACTGACTGTAAGTCAGTTCATGCATCAGTCTGACCAAACATTGAGATCGGCAATGGCGATGAACCTGCTCTTAAACAACTAGCGATTAAAAATGAATCAAGCACGACCTCTTGTCATACAATACAGTATGCTTGTGGAGTTACTACACAATACGGAGTTGAAACGGTACTAGTTTGGGCTCCCCCATACCAACTATGGGAACTTACAGCCACTCGCGTAGTGACAAAGGTAAATGTTGTATGGCATATGCTTTTTTCAAAACGAAACGCCAAGGGGGTTAGCATATACGGTATACGGTATTTGCATATGGTGCTTCACCTGCATTGCCTCCCCTCGATCCTCACTGGCTGCATCATTCAACGCGGCTCAGAAAATGGAGTAAAGAATTCTAGGTTGCCATATTTCTTGTTGGTATATAAGGTATGCTACATTCGTCCAAGTTCTCCCCTGCAAATTGATTTCCCCATACGCCTTGGCCATGCTAAAATACACGAAAAGTTCCATCTTGGCAGAGGAATTGTTCCAACCCCTATTCACACATCATTGCGTCCGGCGTGCATCAACGAGAATCGCCAAGATCATATGGGCGATCCGGTCACAGTAAATGCTATGCGGCCCGGTCAACTTCGTGAGCAGCGACCAGAGATGCGGTACCTGGTATTTTTTGTTGGTCCTCAAACTGAACACGCGCGACTGATTATTTCAGGGGCTGGCTTACAGAGTCTTGAGATACTTCTCCGCGTCTCGACAGCGAAGAGACTTATTGACGCGGTATGTTGCCCGTTGATTCGGATGGCCTGTCCAGTCGCATCTCATCGTCATATTCGCCATAGTTGAAGAGCCAGCTGAAGGCGGTGCTAATATCGTTCGCCTCCATCTGGACAGGGTCAAGGACCTGTTCCGTCTTAAAGTGTTCGATTTCGTGAATTCAGAGCGATTCTAATAACATGTCAGAACAACGATTCTAGGAACACGAACAACCATGCCTTGCATCACGGGAAAATATGGATTTCAACTTACTAGTGGCTTCCAAAAAGCTCTCTTGCAATTCTCTCGACTCCCATCGCGACCAGTTGTTGCTATGGTTCTGCAATTCCTGCACCACGTTTCTCAAACGGCGACCCCGGCTGGCCCTTTGTGCCACTGTACATCGTCAGGTTAGCGAACGTCAAGTTCAAGTATGATCGACAGGCAATTTACTAGCGGCTATGCTGCTCCTCTCAAACTGAGTTGTATAATATGCAACCACCATCTTGTCAAAGTCGGAAAAGCTTGCGGCTTTGGTGGCTTCTAGGATGGTCTTGAACCGGGAGGTGACACCGCCTCCGGTTGCCCCCTAACTGGCGGGATTAGCCGGCGACGACTCTCTGGCCGCGCTTTGAGTTAGTATTTGAGAGTATATCACGCTGCGAGTCTTGGTTTCTGCTAAGGTATTGAACCGGAGAAAGAAAACCCAAAAACAAGGCAATAGGCAACCTTGTCCGACAGACCCAATCAATTAAGGCCAACACCCTGGCCCGACAGCCGATTAGGACAAAGCGTACTTGTAAGTGGGATACACGGCTCGTGCAGAACGCCATGGACTCACTATCATCACTATACAAAAGCAACGCGAAGTAATCTAACATATGGGGAAGTATGCAATTCAGGCGGTGAAAACAGTGCAGCGCATTGGTATATTGTTTTACCGCATTACGTAGTCGGCAGTTTCTATTTTGGGATATCGAAAGTGAAGTTGAAACTCGCAAGACAAAACAAATAACCAGAATCATTACATCAAACTCCATCTTCCTACAGTTTCCTCCCACCCATCGCAGAACCCCATCGGTTGGACCCCGATCCACATCAGTTCATGTCAGTGTGGCATTGACTGACCCAAGCGTGGGGATACCAGTCTCATTAGACGTAGCTTCAGCCGAGATTGATTACTGGTATAGATATCTACATTTTATATTTAGCATCATGGCTTTTGTATAACAGTCTCCTCGTGCTACTGTGTCGCTCCCCCTTATTTGCTTCGATCTGCATCACCTCCTCAACCTGTACCACTATAACCCATCGTTGCCCGAAAGCTTAACCGACTCTCCTTTGACTAACTGTCTTCGAATCTCTCGAGTCCACCGGCTTGTCTATGGAGAGTCTCTCCGGGTCTAAGACGGCAGCATACGTGGGAGTCATGTGTGATGACTTCTCGCAAATAGGTATGTCGCTGCAGTGTATTCAAATCACAGACCTCAATAACTAATTGAAATCGCAAAGTGTACGGTGATAGCGAGAATGTTCCTACTTACGCGGCCACCGGATCCGCCCGAGTATACTGTCTAACAGGATATCCTACTTCTTCAATTGGCATCGAGGTTTGCTCGTCGCCGTATATCGGGTCACTCTACCAATGCGGCGTACAGGTCTTGGAGCCCAGTGACGATGCCTGCGCTTGGTGCACCTCGGTTGAAGAAACCAACGAGAAGGTCGCGATAGGTATGGCGTCGGCTCTCAAGGGTCAGTACTGGAGCGATAACATGCTACGCTCAGTACTATTCTCTCAAGCCCTTACTGCCGCTGTCACTGCCGAAGGGGCTCCGGGACTTGTACTCGAGGTCGGAACCCATGCTGCTCTCAAGGGCCCAGCCACCTTGACGATCGAAGAGGCTGTGGGACCTGCCCCGTACTATGGTACCCTATCGCGAGGACAGGACGATGCACTCGCCGTACTTACGACCTTAGGATCTATCTGGTCTGTATTGGGAGCTTCAGTCATTTCAAACATGCGCGAACTGCAGAAGGCTTTCTTCGGTGATGTCAATTTCCACATCGCCAAGGACTTGCCGACTACGCCTGGGACCATGACCGAGTAATCTGGAACGAGCCGCGGATTTCTAGGGGGCAACGCCTCCGAGCCGAGCCCAAGCACGAGCTCCTCGGTGCTCGCCAGGCCGACGAAGGTGAAGGTGAGCGCCGATGGCGCAACTACCTGAAGCCCAAGGAGATGCCTTGGCTTTGAGGTCATCAGATTCAGGGGCAGATGGTCTACCCCGCTGTGGCGTACGCCGTCATGGCATTGGAAGCTGTGCGAACGCTCGCCCCGCTCAAGAGCATCCAGCTCATGCAGCTGCAGAAATTCAGCATTCACAAGGAAATCTCGTTCCTCGATGACAATGCGCAAGTTGAGACACTCTTCTGTTTGTCCAACACCGAGCAGTCGTCGCCAGATTCGGAGGGACATGCCAGCGTTTCGGCCACCTTGGTGTACTATGCCTGCATGAACAAGGACGCGGGTGAGTTCACATCTATGGCGAGCGGAAAAGTTGCCATGAGCACTAGTAATGAATCCACCGAAGAGGCTCTCCCTGCGCGACCAGATGGGTCAGCAACTTCGTCAACACCGATGTCGGGTACTTCTACGAGTGCTTTGCTGAGCTCGGTTACGTCAAGTTCATTGTCAATGCCCAGTTGTAGGTAGTAGTTAAGATGCTCAAGATATCGTAAACATCACGTCTTTTGCATCAAAGTACTTATTGAGTAAGATCGCTGTGGTATAATCTACCTGATACTATATAATATCCTATTGACGTGCTGTCATCGCTTCACCACCCTGTGGAACTCATCAGCTCGCTCATCCACCGGCATTATCTGCTGGATCCTCGGGAGCTGCTGGATCCTCGGGCGATGCGGGATCCTCGGGCGCTGCTGGACCCCCGAACGCTGCTGGATCCTCGGGCAAGCGGTGCAACCACTCTGAACACAGCAAATGTAATTCAAACCACCAGTGATTTGTTCGCCATGCTTCGGGCGTGACACCAAAGTAATGGCTTGACCAGCTCCACAAGGCTTGATCGAAGTACCGAAACAGGCTATCTGCGTTGTACTCAATGACAGTTTGCGGGGCTGGCAGCGGAGCATGGATGTCCGTACCGGCCTCAGGCTCCGGTAAGTCGCCAACCTATGACGTAGATGTATTCTTGAGGCTTGCAGCGGCTCTGTCTTCGTAGGCTTCAACTTCTTCGTCCCATCTGCCGATGGGGGGAGAGTTGGGACCGGCCGAGTACACCGGTAGTTCGGGTCGCTCCACAGGTTTGCTGGTGGTGTCCAGCTTAGGCGGCGGCGCATTGGACGGGGGCAGAGCCGGGAAGTCCGTCTCCTTCGGTACATCTTGAGGGGGACCTGTCTTCGTCTGCGATCCGTTCTGGGGGCGCTCGTTCTCACCGCGGCCACCCCTTCCTCCTCGGGCGTTGTTTCCACGCGATCCTCTCCCGCCACGCCCGCCACGACCCCTGAACTCGCCGGCACCAAATTCCCTTGGCCCGTTGTTGTCATAGTCACCGTCCCTCTCGCTGAATCGACCCCCTTCATAGCCGCCACCGCGACGCTCGCCCCTCACGCCCCCGTTGGCACCCCGGAACCCGCGTCTCTCCTCTGGGTGTTGCTGCTCGGCACCTTTTTCCTGGTCCCAACTGCCCAGAGCTTTGAGTTTCCGAGCGCGGTTCTTCTCGCGCTCCTCGTCGAGCTTCTTTTGGTTCTCCTCGCCTCTCTTCTTGCGCTCGGCCTCCTCGGCGCGTCGTTTCCTGCGCTCCTCCATACCCTTCTCGTAGGCAACGGCATGCGAACGAGAGTCCTGCTCAGCCTGCTCATGCTTGCGTTCCATTTCGGCGTTCTTTATGGTCATCTGCTCCCATTTGGCGTCAACCTCACTGGGCGTCAACTTGGTGCGCGGGTTGGCACCTGAGAGGTGCCTGTTAGGACCGGCCGTGTTGGTGCCAGGGGCTGCGGCAGAGGGGCCGGTGGGCGCATTCGCAGGTGCAGATGTCGAAGGCTGCGCGGTCGCGGCATCAGCGGGTAGGGCAGAGGCGGGTGCGGCTGGTTTGCGATTAGTGGGTTTAGGAGAGCGCTGCTGTTTGCGGTTTCGGGGTTGGCGTTGACGTTGATTTTGATGTTGGTCTTGATTCTGATTCTGGGGTTGGTTCTGATTCTGACTCTGATGCTGGTTACTTGAGCCCGGCTGCGGTGCATGCCGCGACTGCATCAAGGCACTCGGCCTGTGCGGTGCAGGAGCAGCGGGTGCCGGGGCAGCGGGCGCCGGGGCAGCGGGCGGCTCAATGGCAGGGGATTCAGGGTGAAATATGGGAGCTTCTGCTGGGTGGTGAGGTGCTGGGGTTGTGGTAGGCACGACAGGTGGCGGGGGAGCTGGTTCATTATTCACAGCCTCGAATTCGTCGGCGAAAAGATCGTCGTCTGTACGTCCACCGAATTGGTCGTCCATTGCGATGGTGCTGCTGGATAGCGAAGCAGATATCTGGCGAAATAATGATATCGAGCAGGATTGAGAGGGGAAAAAAAGACTTGGAATTGTCTGCTGCGAAAGAGAATGTGGTTGTAGAGAGAAGATAAAGATGGATCAAATATTCTGGAATGATTTGCTACATGTAACGTAAAGTAATGAATCTCGCATGCACTGCAAACCCCGCGATCGATGGGGGGGGGGGGGGGGGGGGGGACAAACGAGCGAGGGAACACGAGGGACTTGAGGGACAACTTATGTCGTTACGTAGTCAGTCGGATCAATGGGTAAGTTTAATACCATCCACTGGGTATAAATATGGTTATGCGAGCGTTATACGAGTATTATACGGGTTATTCAGATTTTAGCTCGTCCATCCACGGTACATGACAAGGTGGGTCACTCTCGCCAACCCCTCGGCTGTGAGTTGTGAGTGGCCAGCGTCAGGTCGAGGCCCGCTATTCATATTTCCCACATTCAATAGCGGCACACTCAACATCTCGAAGCTACGACCATTCATCCAAGCACTACAACTTCAGGTAGTTAGTTACCCGTCATCTATTCGACCTACCTACCTACCTACCTGGCATACTGAAGATACATGCCTTCCGGCGCCACCAAAGGTGCCTACATATGTGTTGACGGTTGCTCCAGGCCAGGTACAAAACAAAGCTACCTGACGACACGGGTTGTACGCTCCCATGCTACTTACTATTGGACTTGGGAACGAAACTCTTCCAACATCCAACAGAATACTATATAATAATGACGGAGAACTATACGTTTCCTTAACATACATATTCCTGCGGCACTATCTAGCTTGCTGACAAACATCTTGGAAGACAACACAACATAAATTTATCAAAAGCTTAACGAGCAGCGTCCTTCCTTGACATGGTGTCGAAAGTACACATCCCGCAGGCTGTTGTTTCCTCCCTCCTCTTCGACTTTTGACTTCTCCTTGCCCTTTCCCTTTCCATGCGTAAGTAACTAAGAGCGACGGCAGCACCGGGTGTTGAGCTCGCCATCGCGCTTGCCCGCGCCACAGCAGTAGAGCTCATGGAACTCGTCGTCAGTGACGGAAGCGACGTCGCGCGCCATGACCGCCGCGGGGCAGCAGCGCGTGTTGATCGGGTCGGTGCTGCGCTTGCCCGCGCCGCAGCAGTAGAGCTCGGAGAACTCAGTGTCGCTCAGCGCAAACGCCTCGCGGGCCGTCACTGTGGTCATCGCGGGTCAGTCAGCCAGTCCCTTCCGTTATGGAGTTGGTGGTAGGTATAACCAGGTTGATGAATGCGTGAGGGGCTTAGGGCTTGTGCACACCTTCTTTGGGTACGGCAACGGCTACACCGAGCATAAGTGTGATGGTGGCAGCAACTGTCTTGAACTGCATATTGGCGGTTGGATCAAACCTGGCTATGGTGATATAATGTTGGTGCTGGACTTGTTCTGAACTGTTCTGCTCAACTTCAAGGTCTGTAAAGGGGAGCATACGTCTACTTATAGCCTACGCACACACGTACACACACGGCTTGTCCAGGGAGCGACTTTCATCGGCCAACTGTCAGAGATTGACATCTCACTATCTACGACAGTCTTTGATTCTGCGGGGTAGGATACAAGGTGTGGGACTGAGCCAGGCTGGAAGATGCTATCACCACATTCCAGTCACTGCTCCTCTAAGCATCACCTTCCAAACTCGGTATAATCCTTGGTCCATCACATCTGCAAGGCAAAATCATTATAGGTTAAGAGCATTCGTAGGACATGCCAAGGAGCTATATGCTGACGTCTTATGATATACCAACTGCTCGGTTCGTATGGGATCCTTCGTCGCAGCCATTCGGTCAGCTTACCTTCTTATAGGCCCATACTCGAAACCCGGGGTCCCGTCGTGATTCGATGGCGTCGGGTAAGCCGTCATGGAGCCGTGGACAAGCTTCGGAAAGGTGGTATCGAACTGCATAGCCGTGGCTTGTCCAAAGCTTACCATGACCCAACCGTTCCCTATCAGATGATCGTAAGATGTTCCATTCGGCAGGGAACATGGCAACACCTCTATCGCGGCCATGCATTCACACTTCCTGATTGGTCCCATCTCTATCCTTCTGTTTGCTTCTTGCTAGCCACCATACCAGGTCGTTATCAAATGTGAACCTATGAGGGTGAAATATTCTTATAAATCACCTGACTCTAAGAGGAAGCTCCTTCCAAGTGGTTCCGCGAGGCTGCTCTGGATGCAGGCTATATGCATACTCCGTAAGATCCATCAATATTGATCGACAGGTTTTGACGGGATAGCCACCTCATCTGGGGGTTAGGAGCCTCGCCCGACCCTGCTCTGCCCGGTGGCCTATTCAGATTGAGCAGCATTATGCTGGCCCATACTTTCAAGTTAACTCCCTAGAGCTTCTCACCGGACTCAACACGCACTTCGTAAAATACAATCCCACCTCACCCAACATCACACACAGCATGGAAACGTTGAGGAAAGCCCTGCGTCGCGATAGATATGACAAGATTGATGCGTCCGAAACCCTCCTCGATCCTTCATCCGAGAGACTCACACCAGTAAAGGAGACAACGAGGCGCCCGTACCTGACGGGCTTCACCTTGGCCAACCTCACAGTATTGCTTCTCAATGTGTCATTACTATGGTATAACATTGGTTCCCATGATCATCGTCGTAACCATCAAATAAGAGACTGCTCATTCTTCTGTAAGGGCCACCACCCCTTATCATACCCATCGTAGCCAGCTACATTAGGGGATAGGCTCACTGACACTTATTAATGTCACCAGCCCCCATCTTCGACCGCGTCGACATCCCCTCCGCCCCGAGACAAATCAACGGCACCCTCGCCGACGAGCACGCCTCCATCTGGCGACAACCCCCGAGCCCCGAGGTAGACGCAGCGTGGGACCGGATCGCCCAGGTCGGCTACCACGCCGTCACGAGCGCCGACATCCTGCACTTGGGCAAGGACCCGTCGACGACGGTGCGGGCCCCGCCGGACTGGGGCCTGGGCGGCGACGCGCACCTCGTGCAGCTCGACCTGGCGCATCAGCTGCACTGCCTCAACGTGCTGCGCAAGGCCGCGCACCCGGCCTACTACGGCGCCGGGCGCGCGCTGCTGCGCGGGGTCCACGCGGCGCACTGCGTCGACGTGCTGCTCCAGAACCTCCTGTGCGACGCCAGCGTCGACGTCTACACGCACCACTGGGTCGAGACGCAGCGGCACCCCTTCCCGGACATGAGCCTGAACCGCCAGTGCCGCGACTTCGAGGGCGTGTTGGCGTGGCATCATGCGAATTTGATCCCCTGGACGCGCGAGATATCGCGACCGGCGGATGCGGTGGTGATGCCGATGCCGCCGAAGCTCAGGGAACACTGGAGTAAGTTTCAGACGGACGAGTTGCACGGCTAGTGGGAAGAGAACGGATTGGGGAGGATCACAATTGCATAAAAATGGCGAAAATCAGCTCAGTTAATTTGTCTATTTAGTATGAGAGTAGTATGAAAGCTCTTTGGTAAAAACGAAAAGCATCTGATCAATTGTGGTATCCCTGAACGCCCCTAAACAAGTCTATGTGTACATAAAGAGTAAAGAAATAAAACAAACTACAGCAAATGGCAAAAAATCTTTATGACGTCCCAAAGAACTCAGGCGCCAAATGATCCAAGCTCTTGAGATAGCTGACAACCACGCCAGTAGTGACCTCTTGCTTCCCTGCCCCTGCAGTCGTCGGGGCAAGCTTCATCTAGTCGGAATGCGTGTGAACGTGCTCGGCCAGCTCGCGGTACGTGTTCTCGAGCTTCTGGCCCGGCTCGGCGCCCGAAGCGACGCGGTGCACGGTGACGGGAACGCTCAAGACGAGGGCGGCGTGGCCGAGGTAGCGCTCCGAGGCCCATTTGGAGGCCATGTAACCCTCGGCGCCGCTGGGCGAGGGTGTTGCCCCGGCCTCTTCGAGCACGGCGACGGAGCCGCTCGAAAGGAAGTGCAAGGGGATGCGGCGGCGCGCGGCGAGCTGCACGAGGGTCTTGGTCGACGCGAAGTTGGCGCCGCGCAGTGTGTGGTAATCGTCGGTCAAGGACCGGTTGGCGCCGGCGTGGATGATAAGGTCCACGGTCGAGGCTAATGTCTGGAAGTCGGTTTCCGATAGTCCTAAGCGCGAGGACGCAAGGTCCCCGGAGTAAACGTTGAGCTTGGGCGAGGCGCCAATCTTATTGGTCTCGTCGTTGGGGATGTTTAATCTGATTCCTCAATCTAAGTATTATTAGTATGGAGTGGCTTTATCTAATGAATGGCATATCGACGACTTACTGCCGAGAGAACTCCTCCAAAACGCCATACGCCCGATACCCGTGTTCGCCATCAGCTGGCACCCACCTTCATTGCGGAGGGCGAGCCTTGTTCTCTTCTTGGTTTCTTCATCCTACACGCGAATGCACCGATGCTTCTGAGTTTCACCAGCCACCGCGATAACCTCTACCTCCTCGGCCACCGCCACCACCACCTCCCCCTCCTCCTCCGTAGCCACCCCGACGGGGACCCCGAGGACCCTTCCAGTCACCGCCACCTCCGCCGTAGTCATCGCGTCCACCCATCGGCTCGTCCATCATACCGCCGCCGCCACCACCGCCGCCACCGCCAGGCCTCGACCGGCCCTTCATCTCCTTGGGGAACTGCTCGAACGTCTTGCGCATCTGAGCGTATCCCAGATGCATCTTTCCGTAAAAATGATCCGCGAGGCGTCGGTCGTTGTCGAGCCTGCTAAGATAGGCGCCGCAGACGTCGCAGACCTGTAGTTTCTGGTGCCCGCTGGGGCCCGAGGTGTCGCTGAGGGCCTTAAGCTCGCGCTCGCGCTCCAATTTCTGCTGGACGGCCTGCCGCGACCGGAAGTACTCGTCGTAGGCGCGGCTGACCTCGCCCATGTCGCCGAGGACCTCGACCTCGGTGAGCCCCGCGGCGACGCTGGCGGCGAGGTCGCCGATCTGCTTAAGGAGGACGTTGGTCTGGCGGATCTCGTCGGGGGTCTTCTCGAGGCGGCGCTGGGCGCTGTCGATGCGCCGGTTGCACTCGTCGATGTACTTTTGCAGGTCGCGCATATAGTCCCAGTCGAAGCCGTACTTTTGCTTCTGGGAGAGGTCGAGGGCCTCGTACTCGGCCTTGAGGGGCTCAGAGTGCACTTTGGGGCAGGGGCCCAGGTCCTGCTTCGTGTTGGTGAAGAGATCGTGCGGGCAGGTCCCCGCCAGGTACGAGCGGCACACCTTGGCGTCGGTCAGGGTGTAGGACCCCCGGGACGTCGTCATGGGGTTGCCCATCAGCTGCTCGAGCAGCTTGCGTTGTTCGGCGGCCATGGTGTCGGTTGGTACGTGTTGGGCTAACGGGCGGGCAGTGCCGGGTGGTTCGCGCCTTGTGGGCGAAGGGTTGGTGCTTTGTAGGCGTCGATGCAGCGCAGGTTATATTCGAGCCGATGGATAGTGAATAAAGGGTTCGCGTTTTGGCATGCAGGGTAAGTGGTTGGTCTGGAGCAGCCAGTGGTGGGATATTAATGGGCTGCTGTTTTGTTTTCTTGGAAGATGGATATGTTGATATGACCAAAGACACCAAATTGCGACGAGGCTGGATTGTTTGCAGGCGTTGCGGCGTTGCAGCAGTAAAAAGTTCAGAAAAGGCGCCCAAGCTTCCGTCCCTTGTTCGCGAAGCTTCCCACTTTAAGCATTGCGGGGACAGGCTTTACTGCAGGGGGTTTTTACTGGCTTCACTGGCTTCACTAGGTTTACTGCAGGGGCTCGTCCGTCGTTACTGGCTCGGCCGCCTGGCAGCTCTTTAGCGCGTCGAGGCGCTGGAACCGTCTGACAATCCAAAGTGGAAGCCTTGCAACTTGTCGCTGTGTGCAACTGTGCAACCTCCACGTCGTCAGTAATCAATTGCTTGGTCGGCCGATCGATCAGCATCGGCGCATATTCAAACCCCCAAGAAATACATATTTCGAGAACAACGATTGACGGTCGTGGCAACCAGAAAAGCTGCCCGATGGACAGCACAACATTACCATCATAATGCAACTCTCCTTTACTTCCTTGATACCCCTCCTGCCTTTCTTTCTGTCTTCAGTTGGCGCTTCTACTGCGCCCGCCGCCGCCGCCTCCTCCGCCGATTATCATGAGCAACTAAACCTCAAGCCCCTACCCCAGAACTCGCTTCTGGCCAGCTTCAACTTCCGGTCCAACACGAGCCTCCCCGAATTCGAAGCGCACAATTTCCGTTTCTTCCCGCGATCGCTCGGCCAGATCTTGCAGCATGCGGGCACCAGGGAGCTGCACTTGAGGTTCAGTCTGGGACGGTGGGATGCCGGTACTTGGGGCGCAAGACCGTGGGATGGCACAAAGGAGGGAGGAACGGGAGTCGAGCTCTGGGCCTGGCTGGATGCCGAATCCGATGAAGAGTGAGCAGCACCGAATCTCGACCTATATTGAAGAGTTCCTACGATACTAATACTCCATGTCACAGGGCGGACCAAAAGTGGTTAACTCTGACCAATGCCCTTTCGGGTCTCTTCTGCGCTTCGCTCAACTTCATCGATTCCACTCGTACCACCCGACCCGTCATGTCCTTCAGACCCGAGGGAGATCACCCCAATACCACCATGGCCAACATGCACCTGCTCCATGGTGTTCTGCCGCGCGAGGTGGTCTGTACCGAGAACTTGACTCCCTTCTTGAAGCTACTTCCATGCAAGGGGAAGGCAGGTGTGTCAAGTCTGCTAGACGGCCACAAGCTGTTCGACGCCTCGTGGCAAAGTATGGCTATCGATGTGAAGCCCGTCTGCCCAGCTGGCGAGGAGTGTGTATTGCAGATAGAGCAAACCATCGACATGGTTCTCGACATTGAGCGGTCCAAGCGACCAAGGGGTAAGAACCGAACCTCTGTGCTGCGCACCCCTTTTTGAACCACACACTAACATCTGCCAGACAACCCCATTCCTCGCCCAATTCCTGGCCACGAGCTCAAGTGCAATACGACCAAGTCCTATCATGCCGAAGATACATGCTTTCCTACAGATTCCCTCAATGCCCAGGAGTGGACCCTGAATCAAATATTTGGCAAACCCATGCTGGGCAACTGCCCCCTGACTGACCCCAAGACCCCGCCCGTCTGCATCCAAGCCCCTCATTCTCGGGATGTGTTCACGTCCATGGACGTTCAAGAGCTCAAAGAGCCGGGCAACGAAAATCAACGCTGCTACATTCTGCCACCAAACGATGAAGAATTCCATCTGGCGCTTCCTTTCATGCCCCGTGATGGCGATCGTCCCAAGACGGATGCCGACGAATTCGTTCAACCGGCAACACCCTTGCTGTATGCAGAGCGCAGCTTAACTGGCCACGGCCAAGAGCACGGCGGTGTCCAAGCTATCCTGACCAACCCTTCGCCTGATTCCGAGGTGGAGTTTGTCTACATGGAGAGCCTGCCGTGGTTCATGCGCATTTACCTGCATACCCTCAAGGCTCGCATCTCGCATAGAACTGGATCAGATGCGGGCCAGACTCTACGCGATGACGACGACGTCATCAAGGAGATATACTACCGACCTTTCCTGGACCGGAAGCGGGGCACCCAGTTGGAGATCCGGATGAAGATTCCGCCGGGAAGCACGGTATTCATGGCCTACGACTTCGAGAAGACCATTCTCCGCTACACGGAGTACCCGCCTGATGCCAACAGAGGTTTCGATGTGGCGGCTGCTGTCATCACCATCCTGCCTTCCAACTCCACTGACGCCGCCGCAGCTGCGGGTGGCAAGATGGCCAGGACGAGCAACCTCCGCACCACGGGCATGCTGCTCAATCTGCCCACGCCCGACTTCAGCATGCCGTACAACGTCATTATCTTCACCAGCACATGCATCGCCCTCGCGTTCGGTGGACTGTACAATATCCTCGTTAGGAGATTCGTGGGCCGTGACGAAGGACCCGAGGTCAGCTTGGTGAAGTTGCGCAGGAGGCTGCAGGAGGCTGCCCAGAAGGTCAAGGGGAGGGTCCAAGAGAGACTTGGCGTTGCGAGTAAGGAAGCGAAGAAGTTGGAAGCCAAATCAGATTAACATGGTTTTAGAAAGGGGCGAGAGACAGACAGGCAAAAAGAACTTGATGAGGTTCAATAGAACGCTAAGATATCAAATACACGTAATTCCAATTGCATTGCTGGAAAGGGTCGCCCTTGGATGTCCCAGTGTATGGCACATTCATCGATTTGTGAGTATATCAACCTTTTGGCTCACTCTATCCCCTTCTTACTGGCACGATGGGTCACCTAGGACCAATTACATCCTTAACCCCTTACTTCGTTTGATTAGGGGTAGTTCAGGCATCGGTGGTTGCAGCGTCAAGTGTTGAGATCCACTACCATGTACCAACCAACAACATTCATCAGCACCTGATAGTGGCCTCGGGCCGGCACATGTCGGCTAATCACCAAAATATCAACGGAATTGACTGCGACCGGCTATACCGAAGATTCGCCAAGGCCAATGACCGACACTGGGAAATGTGATGAGATGGCTGCGGCATTTGCCTACCAACCCTTATCGCCGGGTTTCAACATCCGCATCCTAGAACTCCAACCGTCGATTGATCCCGCAGATCCGCTTGTGGCCAATCTCGTGGATGCCAACATCAAAAACAATTTTTTGATTACTCGGGATTTGATTACTCGGCCAATTTTGACTATGAGGCGGTTTCGTACTGCTGGGGTGAGCCCCTTTTCACCGAGGCCCTAAGAATTCTCCGCAGCGATAAGAGCTTTGACGACAACGGGGCCGTGAAACTTATTACAGAGAACCTCCGAGATGCCCTCCAGAGGTTCCGGCACCATAGCCTGGTACGGCGACTCTGGGTGGATGCGATATACATCGACCAGGAGAACGATACAGAAAAGACCGCGCAAATCGGATACATGGCCGAGATTTACGCGAAAGCTTCAGGCGTAGTGTCCGACTTATACGTCGACCTAACCGGGGGAGAAAGGAGGAGCCTCGAAGAAAGGACCGAAATCCACCACGTGGACGAAGACAAAACGTCCACAGCGCTTACGGTACTAGAAGAGGTAAAGTACCTAACACAGAGAGTTATGAGGGGACGTGCCGTCTGCATAATCGACCATCTGACCTACAGCTCGGCGTGTTTCGGAGCACATGAAATCTTACAGCCTTCAGTACGTCGAAAGAGCGGAAAACTCCATGATGCTGATGCGGCCGAGCCATTCTTATGCACAGCCCAAGCAAGTCCCCTTCGAAATGAGACACCCGGGTCATCTTGGCCACTACAAGCTTAGTATTGGAAGGAGGTTTCGTTTCTTAGGTGATTGTTATTACAATCGATATTCTCATAGAGACAGCCAGGAATACTACGACAAGCACCGGGTCCGGGGATCTTCTATTGAGCTAGAATAGGGTAGGTAAATGGTATCCTCAATAACCAAGTGCAAACATACAAACAAGATGAATATGTCACAAATGGATTTGTAGTACGAAGCAAAGCGGTACCTGAACCCATGCGATTGCAACCTTGGATATAATAATAAACGTATATCCATTCTTTTGGTGTACGGGTTTGCTGATTGAAAAGGGGTATATTATGACGGAGCGAATATTCTACAAATGGAATGAGGTACAATTAAACCGCGAGAAAGGCTTGGCGAAAACCCCAATTACGTACACTGTACAATAATGGTAATTGTTTGCTAGCTATATCTTTTTGCTGAATCATTCATGAGTTTGCCATGATCGAGAGGTGAGTCAGATATGTATGAAAGGTAACATGTTTACAGATTGGTACGTACTTTCGGGCTGCTGCATAGATGGGATAACCGTTCATTCAATTCCTATTTAATCAGACAGACCATGACTTAAAGATTTTACTAGCGATGGAGATAATTCGTTCGTTCTCAACCACCATTTTCTGTTTCGCAACAACCTGAGTTTCCTCGACGACGTTCCCTCACATCACCAAATCGTCGGTATCGCCTTGAACGGATTCACCATGGCTGAGCAAAGCAACCAACAAACGCCGTCATCGCAAGGACCTCCCGCGCGAAAGCTCGTCTCCGTTCGCCGCATTGCCGACATCAAACCCATCAAGGGCAACAGACACGTTGAAGTCCTCCGAATCGACGGCTGGAACGTAGTCGTCGTCAAGGGCGAGTACAAGGTTGGACAGCTCGTCGCCTACTTTGAGGTCGACAGCTTCCTGCCCAACACCGAAGAGCGCTTCTGGGAGTACTGCCAGCCGCACAAGGTGCAAAATTACAACGGCCAGTGCGGCTATGTCGTCAAAACATCCATGAAGCACGGGTGGATTACGCAGGGCGTCGTTTTCCCCTTGACCACCTTCCCCGAAATCCAAAGGGCGCAGTATGAGCTGAAGGCCAAGTTCAAGGACCCCCAGCTGGCCGCGAAGGCGTTGCTCGAAATGGACTTCACCTCTGCACTCGGCGTCAAGAAGTACGACTCGGTGTACTTCGACGCCGCCGGCTGCTACGGTCGGCCCCCGGTATTCTTCCCTCAGCCGGGATGTGAGCGCGCTCAGAACGTCACCGGTCTTTTCCAGCGATTTGGCGACACGATGTTTCAGATAACGGAAAAGCTCGACGGACTGCCCATGACGGTCTATCACGTTCAGAAGGGATCCAAATGGTATCACGCTCTTCCTCAAGACAGAGATAGTGCTATAGAGCGGCCGGAATATGGCGTTTGTGGCCGCGAGGATGACTACATTGAACACAAAAAGTCGGTGTTCTGGATGGCGGCGAAGCAACAAAACGCCATCGAAAAGCTGAAGCGGCTGGGCAAGAACGTGGCTGTCCAAGGCGAGTTGTGCGGATCCAGCATCATGTCCAACAGCATGGGGTTCGCCGAGGGTAGGCACCGCTTCTACGTCTTTGGCATCTACGACATCGACAAGGCAGCCTGGATGAGCGCAGACAAGGCCGACAGCCTTTGCCTTCAGCTCAACCTGACGCACGCGCCGATTTTGGGCCGTACCAAATTGTCAAACTTCGCCAATTCCATTGATAAGCTCTTAGAAAAGGCGGAGGGGAAGGGGGTGCTTGGCCAGAAACGGGAGGGCCTCATATTCCGCACACTGAATAATACATGGGGCTTCAAGGTTATCGCCAACACTTGGTTGCTGGAATACGGCCAGCACAAGGTTGATCAATGGTGATCCCCCAAGAATTAGACAAATAGTCATATTGCGTTGGTCACTTCTGAATGATCTGAAGTCACACATAATGAATTTCGAGCTCTGATAGGACTTCAAATTGACTATATTCTACTCTTTAGGCAACATTCTCTATCTGTCTACTGGAATAGAAAATCCCTGGAAACTGGGTTAAGAGAAGGCAATGTGGCAGAAGTTCAGTACTTGGGTTGGAAGGGAAGCGTAGACAAGAACTTTCCAGGGTTGGATTTGATCTCAAGTACCTCAAACAGCTCCTTCAAGATGATCATGAAAGATTCTGGTTCCCCCATGTGTTTCCTGTCTCGGATGAATCTGTATTGCAGGAGATGAGTAAGTGATCAGTCAGGACTGGAAGTACCTCCATGTAAAACAGAAGTTAATGCTTACCTAGCCTTCTTGGGACTGCCATGCTGGAGACAGAGGTGGTAGTCGTCGATGGGGAATATCTCGTCCTCGGTGCCATTCACGAGAAACAGCTGCGTACAAGGTTTGTCGAGCGTCCCATCGTTGAGGAGTGAGAACTTCTCCATGGCATCCTTCTTGAACCTGGTGAAGTCCTTGCCGTAGCCGAACTTGTAGCAGAGAGTATGCGCAAGACTTGATTTGGTTGTCAGTCTCCCAACAATCGAGAGAGGTCAACAGTGTAGGGTAATAATACTCACTCGAACGGGTACTCGAGGTGATCCGCATTGTCAAGCCAGACGGGGTCGAACATGTAGTGGCACCCACCACCCAGGGCGACGGCGCAGAGCAGCCTGTTGGCGTGCGTGTGCGCGACGCGGATGCTGTAGTAGCCGCCCGTGCTGAACCCCCAGTTGACGACGCGGGCCTGGTCGATCTCGGGCTGGCGGGCGACCCAGTCGAACATGCTGCTCCACACGCGGTCGGGGCTCGCCGGGTCCGCGGGGGCGCCCGGGTTGTCGCCCGTGCCCGGGATCTCGACGATCAGCGTCGCGCACCCGACCTGGCGCCACCCTTCTTTCCACACCGCCAGCTCCGTCCGGTACCCGTCCAGCCCCGTGAAGATGATGACGAGCGGCACCTTGTCGGAGCTGGACGCGCCCGCGGGCAGGTGGTAGAAGGCCGGGAGCGTGGAGCCGTCGCCGGGGCCGGCGTGCTTGGTGTGCGGGATGTCTACCTCGATGATGGGGAACTCGTGCAGACTAGGCGTAGTTGGTTAGACTTTACTCACATCTTGCATAGAGTAAAATGGAACAGGTGAATGCCAACCCTAAGCCCTTCCGGGCCGCGTCTTTGCCCATTTCCCAAGCACATCGCTGTTTCTCTGATCTCGGGGCTGGGAATCGCGCGATTCTGTACAGCGCCGAAGCCCGTCTAGCATTTGGTATCAGCAAGTTGAGCCATGCAAGGTTGGTGTATGCGTAGTAGGCACGCGATATATCCTTACAGGTAGAGCTCCGATGCCTTTGGCTTGTCGCCTTCCTTCTCGGCGGAGGCGGCCGCCTCCACAAGCTGCTCCGCCTTAGGGAAGAAGCATTGCGCGTACTCATCCCAGTCGTAGGGCTCCTTCAGATCTTTCTATTTCCCATTGAAGAGTTGATTTCAGCAGGAGGATATCTTCCCCATGAAATACACTGCTAGTTTGCGACGGGGAGGACGGACCTGGATGATCTCATCTACCACTGGTTGGAAGTCCTTGGTGGCGCCGAACATGAAAGGGTAAACACCCATATCGCACTGTCGGCAACTTCAATTAGATCCAATGTTTCCATCAACCATTTCATTCGGGGCCAGTGCGACGGTTTTACCAGTGGCTTCCATTTGGTCTCCCATAGAGCCTTGAAGCTCTGGTGATGCACCGCCGGTGTGGAGAGCTTGTCGTGAATCCAGAACTTTCCGCCGGGGCCTGACATCTTTCAAACTGGCTTTGAGGGCTAATATGCAACTAGAACGTGTTGAATAGACTTTTCGCGACAGCACGTAACGTATTCTGGTATATATCGTTTCTGCAAGGGTAGATCCGGTACCTTGGTCAGAGAGTGTGGACGCGGAGTGTAACGAGTACCCTGTAGAAGACGCAGAGCACGAGAACCCAGCAAATATATCCGATGAATTACGAGATGCAGGCGAAAGCGGAGTACTGCATGCATTCCATGTGGTAGGTTGCCGTGACACACGTATCTGGCAATGTCCGGCGATCTGACCAACCGGACTTCCCCGTGGGGATGCCGGTGGTTGGATGCTAGCATCTTGGGTATTTGCTTGTTAGAAGCGGCCAAGGAGCCTCTGTATGATCAGACCTAGCCAGTTTCTGATCATGGAGGTATGTTAGTATCACAAGGGGAAAGTCGCATTGACTGGCGATAGCTCGTTCGCGACGCATCGTCTGTGGTTACTCGTGCAATTGGCATTTGCAAATGGTTCCTGGTCGCTGGAATCTTCGCACCCGTCTGATTCTCGAAGCGAAGGAGAAAGTTTAGTTCGCAAGTGCTTAAGTAATGGTTTTGCTTGAATTGTATTGTATGCGAAGCGTTCAATTGGAGGTCTCCAAAGTTGCAATGAAGTGTTGTTGATGCGTTCGATGCGAAAGTGTGAGTTTAGGTTCCAGAACTGGCTTGAAGCCAGCTACATAGTCTACGGCACTAGCACCTTGCGCCCAAAGATCGCCCTCTAAACCATTTGAGGAGAATCAGAGGAGATTTGACTTGCTAGCCCAACGCCAACGGGACGGCCCTTCCTTTAGGCTGCATGAGGTTCAACGCCTTTTCTGGGGCTGCATAACGACGATCTGAATTCAGATGGCTATGCATTAATCTATTGTGACGAGGTGGATGATGACTGCTTACATTTTGATGAGCGACCAGTCTGTCCTCGGGAGGTGGGAAGAGTATCCAGGAAGGTCAGACCCAGAAACCCCGTTCAAGTTCATCACAATGAGACCAAGGCAAGTTTGAGTATGTTTTAAGCGGAGTTTATCATTAAGCTACCCAGGGGAGAAATGTTGAAGCTATCCATGTCGATATTAAAATAGGTGTGACGAAGAAGAGAAAGTAGGAAATGACCCAACCCGCCTAGTCAAGGTAGGAGAGAAAGGATTTTGTGTGAGAGAAGCCGATTTCCAAGGCGTGAGGGAAGTAAGATCCACCACGGTGCTGTGTCCATCGTTGCTTACATGAAGCCCATGTAGAGAGCGCCAGCGGCGACTCCAGCAAGAGCCATGGTGCCAACCTGGTTGCCAGCAGCCCCCGCAACGGGGACCTGAGTGGCCGGGTAGCCGCCGGAGCCAGTTCCAGTTCCAGAACCACTGCCGGAGCCACCAGCACCACCAGTGGGCGTAGCAGCAGAGCTGCCGCCAGTCTTGGTACCAGTGCCGGTACCGCTTCCAGCACCACCGCTGGGTGTAACGACCGGGTAGCCGCCGCCGTTGCCGCCACCAGGAATCATTGAGCCGGGGTATCCGCCAGCACCGCCACCGGCTCCACCAGTGGGAGCAGACGTGGGCTTGGAGCCACCGGCGCCTGGGACTGATGAGGCGGGGTAGCCGCCACCGGGCGCGGATGAGCCACCAGCACCAGTAGGCACGGAAGTGCTGGGCTTGCTGGTGCCGCTGCCGCTGCCGCCACCGGGCATGGATGAGCCAGGGTAGCCACCAGCACCACCGCCGGGAACGGACGAGCCACCGGGAGCCGGCACCGTGGGGGTGGCACCGGTGCCGGGAGCAGTAGTAGGGTAACCGCCGCCAGGAGCGGAGGCAGAGGCAGAGGAGACCGGGTAGGCAGGAGGAGCCTGGACGGGGTAGGAGGCCTGGGGGTTGCGCTGGACACAGCCAGCGGCGTTGACGGTGCCGGTGGCGGCGACGGCGATGACGAGGTTCTTCAGCTGCATTATGGCGGTTGGTTTGTTCGAAAAAGATTCGAAGTAAGAAGTTGTTGAGAGTGATGGATGGAAAGAGGCTAGCGAGAGACTGGAAGCCGAGTTGATGATGGAACGAATGATGTTGTGATGATCTGGATGTTTTTTTTCTGAGAGGAATATGGGAGGAAGATGGTCCTATTTGAAGACTCGAGATCGCATCTCAAATCAACAGTCTTCGAGTGTTTGCGTCTCAATGACGGGAGAGCTGGACCTGCAGGAGAACGCTGGAGGGCATGATGCCGCGAACCATTGTGGTGTTTCCGTGCATCATTGCAAGACGATGATGCGATGATGGTAGCAAGACGTCCATTGCGCATAGAGAGAAATAGGCTCTAGAGCTCCGCGTTTGGACAATATGCTCGTCGCGACGATGGGGGCGGTTGCTGTCGGCTCGTGGTTACGGGCGTTGTGTGGCCATATGGAGACCACCGAAGAAGGTTTTATAACGTAATTAGTCATTGACAGGACATGACTAAAGTATACCGTGATGCTGATGGTTTTCAAATGCACCTGATGCTTTTGCCATCTTCACAAACACCCCTGACTAGCCCCTGACTACCTAAGTAGCCATGGAGCAGTGGTTTGCCAATGGCTCCTGAACGGTAGGCGATCTCTTGCAACGGGAATTAGCAGCTATAATAGTTCCTTTTCAATAACAGCGTCTGGGAATAGGTTGACATTGAGTACAAAAATCCTGGGTCTGTGAAGCTAGTTGCTCCAGAGGCCCTCTGACAGGGCAATTTTGCCCCATGGCGAATGAAGCTTGGCTAAGTTCGAGCATGCATCCAGTATGGTTCGGGTATGCGTCAATGACAGCAACCATCAACATTATGAGACTTGATGTTTTTATGCTGCATCTACTTTCTCGGATTAACGGCCACCATGGCCCGTAAATAGAAGATCGATGCCTGGCCATCCTAGATGTATGATTAAAGTAGTCGTTCATAGGGCCTTTCCTCGACGTTCGTGTCACAAACCTCTTGGGGAACTTGTAGATCAAGCAGTAGGCTGTACATGTGCGACAACCTGTAAGTCCCTGGAGAATCCTCGCCGGAATATTTGTGTCTTATCCTTACTTGGAAGAATGCACCGACCATGGAAACTGATGCGTCAAGAACCTCGGGCAATCCTGACGCGTGTGTTCAATAGATGGAGCAGATGCTGCGTACATACCAGTGTGACAACCTAGGTTATCAACGATAAACTGGAGGTTGTTACGGGGGACATTAATTATTGCATAATGTATATAGCTGTATTTACGTGGAGGAGGGCGCTATTGTGATAGGATGAAGGATTACTCAAATCGGAGTGTTAATGATGGGTTTCGTGGAATCTCGTACCTGTAGTTTAGCGATTGGATGAACCAGTTGAGGCGTTGCATGCATGCAGGTACCGAGAAGCCATTAATTTTGACAGTGTGAACATCGAAGACATACACACTGCGATGAGATGTAGCGACTTTTACTGGGGGTGACGTCAGATCAGTTAGCCAGTCCATCCTTCGGCTAGCGAGCTAAGCAACAGAAAAGCAGCCACTACTGAATGCCCTAGTGTACTTATAACTGTCGCGCACTGTGTTTATGCAGGCCATTTGATTTACCTGCTCAACGATAAGGAAAGTCCAGGGTCCTTATCGAAAGCTGGCCTTTGTTTATCGAATAGGAGGAGAGGTCAGCTTCAATGGAATGCGATACCGTATCCGAAATACGCACCCACTCGAGACGACAAGCAAGACCAATACTTACCGCTTGAACAATTGCACCAGCATCTTCACCGAAACATACGCTTTACCGGTCGAGCTGCCGCCTAAGATGCTGCTGCCGACGAAGCCCGATTCATTGCGATAATGCCAACGGCCATGGAAGCAATCAATGGCCCACAGGCCTTACCGCAGCCCCCGCCAGCCGAGACCGGCGATCTCCAGAGGGAGAGAGAAATGGAAAGGGAAAGTGAAAGCGAAAGGGAAAGAGCAGGACGCAGCCTGGCGCGAGGAAACGACAAGCAACAGCTCCCGTCACCATGCCGGACACCACCACCACCGACCGATCCCTTTCCCACTTTCGAGGTTACGGCCTCTACCCCAGTCACATCGCAAGCTCCGAGGTCTGACGTCCGAGCCAACAACCACGAGAACAACCAAATCATGGAGGAGACATCGGATTCATCAGATGGATTTGCAATGGCTAGTGGGTCTATGACGAATACCGACAACGCCAATGCGGGCAATCGCCAGCCGGTGTCACCGACAAACCACAAGATACCCTCCCGCCCAGAAGCCAAAGCTCGAGCACCGTCAGCGACCAGGAAGGATGGCGCCAGCGAACGTGTTCGAAAACTGTCGGCATCACAGATGCAAGCTCTGGCGGCTTCGCCTGATTCACTACCAGTAGCTGTGGTGCCCGGGGAACAGCAGTCATCCACCGCCATACCCCTTAACATACCGCGCAAACCGAACGGAGGCGAATATCCTATGTCTGCGGGTGCTGTTGAATCACTAGCGCGGCCCTCGATGGCGGAACAACTGCAGGATGGCATTCAACTCGCCATGAACGGGCAAAAAAAGAGTAGGACTCCAAACTCGACTCCTACCACTAGGACCCTGCCCGATGCTCTACGACCTCATGCGCTTTCGGAGGCGATTGGCATAACTCCCCAGATGGCTTCCGAATTTAGACGGCCAGTCGCTGGTTCAAGAACTCTCTCGACTCCCCCCATCAATCGCATGGCATCCACAGGCCCCGTTACCGTTAATCCAAGTGCTATTCGGCGCAACTCGTTTAACCCTTCACCTCGCCCACCCCCTTTAAATCTGGGCGTCGCCAGTAACCATGGTTCCGTTCCTCAACGAAAGGTGTCTACGAAGGCGAAAACAGAACACTCCGAGGTCGACCGTGGGCATAACGGGCACAACGGGCACACCGGACATACTGGGCATAACGTCGAGCCGCCGCCTTCGGCCCCAATTCAGGGATCTGTGCCTCTTCCGCCCATGTCCTTGCACACCCACCTGCAGCTTGAGCTTGCTGGAGTCCGACCTAGTCCGTTGTACATATACCGACATCAATCTGAAGACATACCGTACGAGTCTAGTGCACTCAAGTTTGAGCGGTTGCTGAATGCCTTGCTCCTGCCTCCCTATCTCGAATCCGCTCTGACGTTCGGCGCTTTGGCATGCCTTGATGCCTTTCTCTACACATTTACCCTGCTTCCTCTGCGGTTTGTGATTGCAGTTGGTGTCCTTCTGAAGTGGTGGGCCTACTTGCTCTGGAAAGAAGTCAAGTGGGTGGTGAATTACGTTTACCAAGGCATCGGGCGTTTGTGGCGGAGAGGCCGGCGAGGTCGCAGTTCCTCGCGAAGCCCTCGTAACGGTGGTGACAGCCGAACCGCCAGCGAGGCAGAAACCAGCCGAAGCCGTGTACGGGAAAATCTTCATTCGATGTCTGATACGGCCCGTCTGAATGGCAATGGTGGTCTACACCCACCAAAGCATGCTCTTCCGAGGAACACGCCGACTGGAGCGCGACATCGTAGGACAAAGTCCATGCCGTCGAACCTGACCTCTTTCCACAAGGCCGATCTCCTTCAGGGCGCCGTTATTGTTTGCAGCTCGCTGGCACTCATGAATGTTGACGCCAGTCGCATGTACCACTTCATCAGAGCGCAGTCGGCCATGAAGCTTTACGTCATCTTCAACCTTCTCGAGGTTGGCGATCGTCTCCTGTCAGCGATCGGTCAAGACATTCTTGAGTGCCTCTTCAGCTCTGAGACATTATCCAGAAATAGCTCTGGCCGGTCCAAGATCCTTCTCCCTTTCGGCATGTTTTTGTTGACGCTAGCATACAATGTAATACATGCCGTTTGCTTGTTCTACCAGGTCATCACTCTCAACGTTGCTGTTAACTCTTACTCCAATGCGCTGCTTTCGCTGCTGATGTCGAACCAGTTCGTCGAGATCAAGGGCAGCGTTTTCAAGCGCATCGAGAAAGAGAACCTTTTCCAGCTCACATGTGCCGATATTGTGGAACGGTTTCAACTATGGATTATCTTAATCATCATTGGACTGCGCAATATTGTGGAAGTGGGTGGGCTATCTGTGCCTGGGGCTGGTAGTGAAGCGGATGGAATGGGTTCTGGGCCAGGCCCTGTGCACACAGCTTCAAACCTGCCAGCCAGTTTTACCCTCCTACCATCATGGATGTTTTCAGGCGAAGTCCTCTCGCCGTTCCTGATCGTGATCGGCAGCGAGATGCTGGTCGATTGGATCAAGCACGCGTACATCAACAAGTTCAATAATGTGAAGCCCACCATCTACCGAAGAATGCTGGACATATTGTGCAAAGACTACTACACCAATGTACGTTTTGTCGACCTTGCCTACAAATTTGACTCTTTGACTTGAACGACTGACAACTTTTCTGTAGGCTTTTGGTGCCCCAGCACTAACTCGGAGAATCGGGCTTCCCCTACTCCCTCTATCGTGCCTCTTTATTAGAGCATCAGTACAAATCTACCACATGTTCCTGTCGACACACTTACCACCGCCGATTCCGACGTCAACGGCGTCGATGGAGCTCTCAGTGGAATCTTCGGTGCCATCGTCTGCTGCTATGACGGCCGCGTTGGAGCATATTGATTCCCTAATACGCAATGCATTGGGGCGTGCGGTTTACGGACATCCTTACCCATCACCCCAGGAACGACCGTTCTGGGTTTTCACCTCGGACGACGCCATCGCTCTATTGACCATGACAACGTTCTTCTTCGTCGCCTGGGTGATACTGCTGGTATTCAAGCTAATCCTGGGCATGGCCTTGCTTCGGTACTCGCGGGACCGCTACGCCGCCACGAAAATGAAGGAGCAGGGCATCGTGGCCGGGCAGGATAAGCGCGAGAGCTTCTATCAACCGGGAAAGCGCATCGGTGGCTGGGGCGCCATCGAAATCGGCGAGGACCGGCGGCGCATGATCTACGCCGACGACCCGGAGGGCCTTAAGAGGATGGAGGCGCGGGACCGCAAGGGCGCCGAGGCGGCCAAGAAGATGGAGATGGGCGACGACGGGTTGGAGAAGGTGACGCGCTACGAGATGATTGCTAAGAGGATCTGGTAGATCCATCAAGGTTGTTGGAGCGCGTGCTTCTCTCTTGTTTTATTCTCACTTTACTTGCTTGATTTGTTTTCTTGGCCGTTGTGGAAGCGAGCGACATCTACTTTAACTCTCACACAAAAGGCATTTTCTGGCGTTCGGCATAGCGAAGCATACCTTACATACGTCACTTACAGCAGTCAACAAAGAACAGAGTTTCATTTGATTGAACACCTTGAATGTGAAAGGGGTCTTGCTGCGACTACACTGGTTTCCTAGAAGTAGTCCATGATGGGGGCGAGACCTTTACACATGCCAATCTACTATTGAAGACAACATTCAGCTATATGCTGCGTTCTTGTTACACTGCATCCTGAAGTCGAAATCATGACGAGGGTCAAATCCTACCCAAGCTTGGCCGAGACGCATGTGTTGTATCCTGCGGCTCTGGTTTGCCCAGACGCCCGTAAGCCACATCCCACCTTCCACTTCCACCCAAAGGGACGGCAAGACTGGCCTAAGACCCGACTGAAGCCATCGCGCAACGACTTTTAATTTACGTAACCTACCCGCCGCGATATATTCGCGAGAACATGTGAGCTGAACCTACTTCATTGGGTATATTTGACCCGTTTCTACATACGCGATGTCGATTGATTGACGGCGGGATTGCGTCTGACCGCGTCGTGGCTTTGGACGGAAAAGGCAGGTACGCATCTTGCGGCTTGCCAAGCTTCCCCTTCTCCGCCCTTTCCCGCCTAGATTCCACAAGCCCCCATCCCAAGACAAGGTGGGCGGCATTGGAATTGAGTGTTGGGAAGACAAGCAGACTTGAAGCTAGCTGTACTGGGGTCACGATACTCATATGCCGAGTTAGGAAGTAGGTAAGTAAAGTAGATGATCGGCCATCCATCTTGTTTCTACCAGCAGCATGCAACCTCCGCTCGAATCCGCTACTCAACTTTGGCCATGGGAATGCTGGATTTGCACCTTGCTCATTACAGCACTTCTCCAATGTCGCATAGGTCAGTCAGCATTCCACTCACACCTTCACCAGTGCATATCCATTATCTCGCTTACTCACCAAAGGAACCTGCACCGATTGGCGGCACTCGCGTTGCTCGCGGCATTTACATGGACTAGGCCTTGGAGGTTGGGGTAGTTGGCACCTTTTCGGAATGAGAGCCGGCGCAGTATGCCGGGAGGGTCGCAGCCAAAACTACCCCCCATGTCGAGTGTCTGTGAGTGTGTCGCGACATCTCGAATCTCCCCACCTTCTCTACTCCCTACCCCGTACCCCAGATCCAATCTGATGGTCAACCCCTTCAAACTCACCAATGATCGACAAAGCTGATGAATGTCCCCGCCAGTCAATCATACTCTATGTGTAAGGGCTTCCTCCCACTCACCGCAATGGAAGCTTCTGGGAACCGCGAAACCAACACGCCACTGTACTGCCCACACAACCCGTCCTGGCCAATCTCACATTATACGAAAAGGCCAGATAGATGATGCTTACAACGACGCTGCATGCAGCACATCATCCACGCACCTGCCTACGGTTACTATAGAAGTGCCTGGCTTGCTGTCTATGCTGTGGATGCAATTGCTCCTCATCCCTTGCTCCGATCCCCGCGACGCCGCCTTTATGCGTAACGGCATTAGAGCTTGGCAGCTGAGGCACTTGCCCGAAGAGCGGCCAATCCCCGCGAATTGATGCCCACGTGGTACATGTTATTGTCACTCACACTTGCTGTGGAGGGAATCTCGGGATGCCAGACTACATATGGAAAAGCACAAGGCTAACGACAGAGTTTCCATTCTTGGCAAGGTGAGAGTGTGATGGTGTTGAAATACACATGCGGCATCAAGGGCAGTGGCATCGTTGGTGTTGTTGCCAAGCCCATAGCCGCTATCCCACAACAGACCCACGCAACGTATTGCCCTCCACAATGAGATACTCAGCGCCAATTCCAGGACAGAGCTTGACTCGTGTCGTGAAGAGAATGCCACCAACGGGGCCACCAAGAAGGCGGTAAGTCAAGAGACAAGATACGTCTCCCTTCAGCGCCGGCCCTCTTTAGCGGTCTAATTAAGGACCTACCCTTTCGAGATACCAGATCGCTCGGCAGTGTACCTGGCTGTCATGCATAAGCTCACGGAGCCGGAGGATGTGTGTGGATTGCGTTGCGATCTCCGTCTTTGCAGCCCGACCGACCTCTCGGCGACATTCCGCAGCACCGCCAGAGCAAAACCGGGCAGCTGCATATTGGCGCGAAGTGGAAAAGCTCAACGTGAGAGATGATGAGAACGAACCAATATATATATGGCCTATCTTCGTCTTCCATTACCTCAAGTCAAGCCTTCTGATCACCAGCTCACTGCGCCTGCCTCACATTCACTCAAAGTCCAACTCCCCATTGACTTATCCATTCTTTCAACAGTCTATCCACGATTAGACCTACATATCCTCAGGACATTTCCCAGCAACCCGCCAACCGTCACTATGAAGTTCACCCTCTCCATCATGACCGCCGCCCTTGCGGCTGCTGTCACGGCCAGCCCCATCGCCGCTCCTAACTCGCTTGTCGTCGACATGAGCGAGCAGGAGCTTGCTTCGGTCCAGGCCACCGATGCCGAGCTCCGTGCGACCGTCGGTACCACTGCCAATGAGTTCACCAGCGGAGGCTGCCGCGACGTCGTTCTCGTCTACGCCCGAGGAACCGGCCAAGCTGGCAACATGGTAAGTTTTACGCGCTCCAACCCCCCTTTGGACAGTATCATCTTATTGGCATGGGTCTAATTTGATTTGAAAACTAGGGAGAGAGACCCGGCCCTGCCTTGGCCAACGCCCTTAAGTCGGCGCTCGGTGATGCGCGCGTCGCGGCACAGGGTGTGGCCTACTCGGCCTCGCTCCTGGGCAACCTGAACTCCGGCGGAGCGCCAGCGAATGAGGCCACGCAGATGGCAACTCTGGTCGGCCAGGTCGCAACCAAGTGCCCTTCGTCCTCCATCGTGATTGCCGGCTACTCGCAGGGCGCCGCCTTGGTGCACCGCGCGGCTGAGAAGCTGACCGCGGCCGCTCGGGCCCGCGTTGCCGCCGCCATCACCTTCGGCGACACCCAGAAGAAGCAGGACGGCGGCCGCGTCCCCACCATCGACGCCGCCAAGACCCGCATCTTCTGCAATGACGGAGACCGCGTCTGCGATGGCACCCTCATCATCACCAGTGCCCACTCCGACTACACCAGCAGCATCGCGCCCGCCGTGAGCTTCATCGTCTCCAAGGTCTAAGTCGACATGGCATCAGAGGATAGGGCAGGCGCTATTGTGTAACATGGAGTGGTGATCGCTGGGAAAATGGCAAAGCAGTATAAATGGGAAACAGTTCGCGAAAAAATCGACACCAGCTAGTACGATGAATATTAACTCTTCTTTAACCAATTCAAGATTAATTTCCCGATATGATGATCTCGTCTATCTTTCATTCCGTCCTTCGCCAACGAATGCTTGTATTTGATGCTTCCTGCAATCCACCGGTCCCTCATACGCCCCTTTCTAGTCATTGGCGCTTGTCTTCTTATCTAGTGACATGGCGTGAGATATGATCATGTCCTCATTATGCCCCAATTCTCCCTGGAGAAGGCGTTTTAGAAGATTACGGTCGCCGCAGGGAACGACGTGTCCATGCCAAATGGGATGACCAGGATACCCACAAACAGCTGGGCCCAGTACGTCTAGTCTTCTGGAGCTGTCGCCACCATGAAGCAGGTCAGCGAGAACGTCATGGCCCATGCCGCGCGGACGTGTTACAGCAGGAAGCCGGTGGCCACAGACGCGAACGCTCCTGATATACCTACGGGGCACATGTACGCGGCTAGAAGCAGCGGTGAGGCGCCCCTCAGCACTTGGATGAACTGGGATGTGTAAAACACCCAGATACCAAAACAAGCCCAGCCGCAGGCGACCACGAAGATTATGTCGCCCGTGAAGACATTGAAGAGGACGATCGGCGTCTTGGCCCAGCGAGATTCGATAAAGAAGAAGCAAGCCGCAAAGACGACGCCGAGAACAAGACAAACGCCGATATAGGGGTTCTTGCCAGCTGTAGGCTGTACCTTGGTTCCACGCAAAGCTGATCAGGACCAGCGCCGCGACGCCGGTAACGGCCCCAGGGACATCGAGCATTCGGAGCCTTTCTCCCACTGTTCTGCCCTGGTCGAGCGAGCGACTCTGTGCCGGGATGACCAGGGCGCCGAAGCCGGCCAGGAAGAACAGCGCGATGGCGAAGCTCCAGAACGCCCACGGCCACCACGCCAACCCGACCAGGCCGCTAAAGACGAAGCCGACGACGCCGCCGCCGGGCGCGCAGGCGCCGATCGGGTCCAGGAGGCCCAGGGCTTGGGTCAGGTCGACTTGGGTGGTGAACTGGGCCGCGCACATGATTGTGATGAAGACGCATGCGTGGAAGAGGGACATGTTCTTTGCGGGATGCAGGGGGGTTGGGCTGTCTTGTCGGTCTGTCCAGCGTCGGGTATGTTGATTATGGTTCTCTTATGACCATTCACAGTCGTACTCTCTCCTTCATCCCGTGGGTGTCCCACCTCTGAAAGGGTCATCCCCTCTACGTCGATCTTATACTGCCAATTCGTAATGGGTACAAACTGCTTCCTGAGCCTGTGTAGTAGAAAACACACCTAACTATTATGAGAGTCAAATGTTCGAATAAGGTGGAATAGGGACTGACGGTAAATCAATAGAAGATAATCAAATATGTGTTGCATTAGCCACTAAGACAAATAACAGCCATGAATATGTACATGTGCTTGTATACGAATAGCCATCGATGGTCATAACATATCCACTGAGGACTTTGGTAACCCCTTATATGGCTCGTACAGTTTGACACCCTATTGTCAGCCATGGTAGTTAAGTCAGTGCAATTCCATTATTCATGAACAACATGGCGTTACGCTCCACTCATCTTGATGAATACTTTTGGAAATCACATAGCATAGCTATCCGAATGCGACCAGTCAGTTAGCTCTTTCCCCATGCCCATAGTGTTAGCGAAGCAATGTAGTGGAAACATCAATAACAAGGCGCAGCTTTGCGAATGCGAGGTCCATTGTTGATCTCGGAGTTATCGTGCAAGCTTCTGTGGGCTCAATTCTCGGAAACCGAGCTGACACTGGCGTATTCTCCGAGCCAAATTAGTGCTGTAAGCAGAAAAAGGGGTCGTTCACGTGACTCAACTTTCGGAAAACCGAGCATGCGCCGCCCGGAGGGATTTGCATTGCAGTCCCGGGAAGTCTCTCCGGCGGCACTGGTGTCCTGCCGGCCCCTGAAGTCTGTCCGGCAGGATCACAGCCCTGTGGAGCTTGAAACCCCACAGATGTCTATCACAGATTGTATATATACTCGTTTCGCTGGTCTTGTTCTCGAATCATGACTTCAATACATACAAGGCTAAACAGCAGACAGAAGACCTGAGAAGAGCAATTTGCCTCCTAATATATAAACTCAAGAAGAAAGCAATCGAGTCTCTATTTTTATTTCTTATTGCACCAGAACGCCACAAACCCATAACTACAACACTCCAAGTTAAGGTAGAGAAAGGACACGAGTACACCACCATGTCCCAAGACCCTCAGAACCAAGCAGCCTGGCTGTCCGCCTCCAAAGCCACGCCCCTTGAGGTCGGCCCGGCGCCCTACACCCACCCCGGCCCCGGCCAGCTCGTCATCCGCAACGCCGCGCTCGGCATCAACCCCATCGACTGGCTGAAGCAGTTCCTCGGCGACGGCATCCTGCCGCACATCCGCTACCCGACCATCTTCGGCGAGGACGTCGCGGGCACCGTCGCCGCCGTGGGCGAAGGGGTCACGCGCTTCCGCGTCGGCGACCGCGTTTTGGCCGTCGCCGGCCTCATTCCCTCCAACAACACCCCCGAGGGCGCGTTTCAGCTCTACACCGTGGCGCGCGAGTGGCTGATGACGCCCCTGCCGCCAGACATGAGCTTCGAGCAGGGGTGCGTCCTGCCGCTGGCCCTCGTCGTGGCCGGGTTGGGCCTGTTTGGGAAAGACTACCTGGGCCTCGACGCGCCGGCCGTGCCCGCGCGCCCGGTGGACGGATCTAGGGGTGTCGTCATCGTCGCGGGAGGCGCGTCCGCTGTGGGGGGCACGGGGGTGCAGCTCGCCGCCGCCGCGGGGTACGAGGTCGTATCCACCTCGTCGCCCAAGAACTTCGACCTCGTCAAGAGCCTGGGCGCGGCCCACGTCGTCGACTACCGGTCCCCGACCGTGGCGGAGGAGCTGCTCGCCGCCGTGCGGGGGCGGCAGCTGGCCGGGGCCCTGTCGCTCGGCGACGGGACGGCCGACTACCTGGCGGCCGTGCTGCAGAATCACGAGGGGCCCGGGCCGACGAAGAAGTTCATCGCGCGTGCCGAGGGCAAACACAGCGTCGAGGAGGGCGGGGAGGTCGAGGTCAAGTTCATCCTCGTGGACCAGTCGGTAATCGGGCCAGAGACACCACTGAGGCCCATCTTCGAGGACTATCTTCCGAGGGCGCTGACCGAGGGGCAGTTTGTGCCGCGGCCGAAACCGGAGGTTGTGGGCAAGGGGTTAGATAAGATTCAGGGTGCGTTTGAGATACTTCGGAATGGGGTATCAGCGAAGAAGATAGTTGTTCAACTCTAAACGGGCCCCCGGCAGAGTGTACACATTATTTGAGGAGCAGCGGGTACTGAGGCTTGGCCATGGTGTAGAGTAATAGAAGACAAGCAGACATAAATCTTATTTCGTACGCAAGCGTGCAGGACTCTACCATGTCGTAATTAATCGTGGTAGCATGCAGCTGTTCATCAAAAGGGGTTAATGTGTATTTGGCACTTTACACTGAAATCTTCATTTGCTTCAAAGCTCCGGAAAAAAAAGAAAAACGACATGGTACTTCACCCCTTTACTCACACATTCGTCTTAATTAGGAACTAATACGCCAGTTGGGCTTTTTGTAGTACGCATCCATACAGTTTCGGGATAACATGTCAGCAATACCCCAGAAGGGGAACATCATCCACTTTGAGGAGGAGCATCACAACTGTGTGGATGAATATCACAAGGCCATACCGGTAAAGCTAAGCAGCTGACCCCATAGTGTTAATAGGTTCGGTGTAATCAGAGTCACTTCGCCAGCAGCGTGCCACCGTCCCCTAGTATGGCATACCTCACGCTGTCTCTCGACACCATGTGACGTTTCACCCTGCTTCCTGTCTCGGCACTTACCTGCGCTTGCTTAGCTCCTTTAAAGTAAAATCCCGTGGGCTTCATGCCACCAATGAGGGTATTTCCGGGCATTGCTGTTATTACATGCCCTGCAGACCGAATAGGTGTGCGGAACATGCCACTGGGATCAAGCCACGACAGAAAAGCAGCTGCATAAGAGTTCGGACAAGAAGGTATTGAGGGTGTTGTCGTGCAATCCCTGCGACCATCCGTCCCGGATCAGCACCGAGAATGCAGATATTGTCAAGTAACGGAGTCCGCTGCACCAGACTGTTTTGTTCATTAAGGTTAGAAGAGGAAAATGCGGATAACGAAATCTAGGAATGCGTGTTCATTTGGTGTGTAGAGACTCAAACGCCGAGTCCAAAACCCGAGCCGGCGATACCTTGGGCAAGCAAAGACAACCAACGTATAGGTACTTAATGGGAATATGAAGGAGAAACCAATGCCACTTAAATACCGGCCTTGAAGATTAGCGAAATCATAACATAGCGACGGTATAAGCAGACATACGATGTGGCGGCAGCGGGGGTATTAAGGCGCCCGATAACCTGCACGTGCGGGTACCTGGCTCACAATCTTGACGATATATTGCTCCATCAACCATATAAGTGATGATAGTAGAAGGGAAGGGACCGAGAGCTCCGGCAGCCAATCAGGATGTACCAGAGCGCATCTCCGGAAACCCAACGTGTGTTGGGACATGCGAGCTGCAATGGTATTTACAAAAACGCAGGTCAAACAACGCATCAAAAATGTGAGAGGGACACAAAAATAGCGCCCACCTACATTGAGGGATCGCATCCTTCCGGATGGATTCACGACATCACGTCAGTGGCGGCAGATACCGAGAACGCGGAAATATAGCGACAACAATAACTACATGTGCTCAGAGATATTGGAGCTGCTTGACGGCACCTCCATTCTTTCTCTCGGATGGGTTGAAAACCCCTACAACGTAGCGGACACGGTAACATGTGAATCTATCATGATTACACGGGAGCATCTTTGACCACCCAGCGATCGAATAGATGGAGAGAAGATGCGAGATGAGGGAATGTAGCTTAGTTCGCGTATTCTCTGCTTACGGTGTCAATCGCGTGTGATGACAATCCTGTGCGACGACGCCAGGGGTACACCACTCCAACGTGAGAACTCGGCAAATTGAATCGCAGCAGATCCTGTGGCTGCTGCCACCCATGCGATTTGGAGGAACACACTGTCGCACGCCAGCCTTTCTGCTTACGTTGCTGTCTGTTTTATCTCTTCTCTCGACAATTAGCCAACGTCGGTTGCCTTACGGTATCGAGCTGTTTCGTGTTTCCTACCACCAAGGTTCTGGCCGTCATCATTCTGATTCACATCCATTCCGACGTTTTTCTTCGTTGCCATGTCTTAAAATTTAACGGGCTGACGCTGCAACAAACATGCCGCAAATTCGAGTCCTCAACCCCTCCAGCCGAAGGATCTGATCTTTTCCATTTCTGAGGAAGGAATGGTGGGCGCAACCCCTCTTGTGTGGCGCGCAGCGAACAATCAACATGGAAAGCCGGCAGCCCGAGATCTATGGCGCCGTCACGACCACGCTTGTCGCTTCTACGTCTGCATTGATACTGCGATTGATTGCGCGCAGGTTGAAGAGATTGGCCCTGCGATTGGACGATTACTTGGCGATAGTCGCATGGGTGAGTGATAACACAAACGAAACATGCCTCTGTATCTGCACCTGTAGCTAATAAAGGGGTGCCCCCACACAGACTGCGGCTTTAGCGTATGATATCGGGACCTACATATGTGAGCTACTCCCTTCCCAGACTTACAATATCAGTCCAGCACTGCAAGCTAAGAAGATACAATAGGGCTCTGGCTCGGCTTGGGTCTCCACCTGGGAGACCTAAGTATCAGCTACGAGATTGCGGACCACTACCGGGAGCTTTTCCAATTCATGCTAGAGCAGGCCTACACCGTCTCCATCGCCGCGTCACAGCTCTCCCTATTGGCGCTGTACTGGAGGGCATTCGGCCCCTTTGCAGAGAACCGGATTAGCATACTGGTCATTGCCACTTGCTCTACGGTCTGGTTCTTATGCAGAGTATGTATGGCCTCTGCCGACCTTTTATTGAACTTGACTGCTGAGTTGAAGGGCTGAACAGATCTTCATTGTCACCTTCCAATGCAACCCCCCCGAGGCAAAATGGAAGTACTCGACTGACCCTGTCAACTGCCCGATCGACACCGGGAAGTTCTTTCTCGCCACCGTGACCACCCATCTTATCATCGACGTCTTGCTGATGATCCTGCCGGCATGTGAGTATTATACCTTTACCAATAGTCATTGAGTTAGAACAAGCTGACAAAGTCTGGCTACAGGGCAGATACGTAGACTGCGTCTCCCATTACTGGACAAAATCAGCATCACGGCTCTTTTCTTGTTCGGATGCGTGTATGTTCCCATCCCTAGTCAAAGGCACTGGGCCTCGTGTGCGGTAGTTCACTTGTCTCGGAATCGGTAGCTGATCCCACAGTTGGTTAAAAGAGTGTGCTTCTCTTCAGCCAAGATGATGTCTGCGGGCATCATGTACGACGCAACTTCCAAAGACGTATTCTGGCTCGAGACAGACCCGGCGATGTGGTCTGCCGTGGAGATCAACCTAAGTGTTGTCACGGGTGGGTTCCCTCGACACGCCCCTGAAAAGCACCTTATCCAGTTTATTGGACTGACACTTGGGCTTCGCCCGCATTCAGCCTGCCTACCCCTAATGCGCCCCCTATTCCAGCGACTAGGCTGCTGCATCGAGCGCAAGGTTTCGGCGCCGTCCCGGAGCCAGGATTCCTACGAGATGACCAAGTTACCAAAGGCCGCGCGGGCTACAGTGCAAAACTTAGAAAATGGCACTATCGGCTATCCTACCCGATCCCCGGGGCTACGCGCAGCTTCTGTGGATGGCAGGACCTTTTGGCCGCGTATAGAAGACGTCGTTAGACCGGGAACCTCGCGTCGTCACACGACTGAGCCCTCGGGGGGAAATCGGGAAATGCTGTAATGATTTGAGGGTATGAAATACGAAGCTGGTCTAGTACAGTTTACAAGAAACGGCGGCAGATCAATTATATATATATAAATAATCCACGTACATGAAGAATCCAAACATCCGCCTTGGGGGTGAGTATATCCATCACCCCCTTTTCTCACATTGAATCAAGGAGGTATGAACTGGGTACACCCATATATCCACCACTCAAGAAAGTTCATGCAACGAAACCTATAGCAAGATGTACATGATTTAGGTGAATCCATACGCATCGAAGTCTACCACCAACCTCCATCCTCCGCGTCAGCACCCACAATTACTCTGTGACTTGTGGCAAGCCTAACTTGGGGTATTAATTTGTTCAATATACCATCCTCGGAACGATCATTGGTTTGGTTTCTGGACACTGAACAGTGTCGGTCCCAATTGGTCGATCTTGCTGAGTAAGACTGCATACAGCCTATTTGTGAGTTTGGGGTTTTGCCAGCTGTCATCAAGAAGCCAAGACTGCAGCACCACCAAAATTTTCCCTTGTTGGTAAAACATCGTACGGCTCACCCACTTGTACCATTACCCCATTCTCCGCCTAGTATGACTGTGCGCCTTTTTCCACGGTGTTTCACCCGCTGCGGAAGATAAGAAGTTCCCAATGGATCCCGTATCAGCAATTTCAGCAACACTCAGTCTCTTCAGCGCGATATCTCAACTGAACGGTCTTTGGGAGCAGTACAAGGACGCTCCAAAAGAGGTCGAAGACACCTGGAAGCAATGTAACGACACAAAGAGTATGCTCACCCTCGTGCGAGAATCCATCCAGATTCACCAGAGCGCAATCGACCAGTCTAGGAACAGTGCGATATACATGGACCTGCTTGGCTCGTCAACTCAAGGAATAAAAAGCTGTCTCCGAAAAATCAAGAAGGAGCTTCCCAAGCTGGGTGCAAAGAAGGCATCAAAGCTAGGTCGATGGGAAAATGCCAAGTTTCTATGGAATGCAGATTTCTTCAAATCTCAACTTGAAGCTATCCAAAAGCATCATAACAACATAATTTTCGTCAACTCGTTCATAATAGGACTTGCTGTAAAGTATGCCACTTCTATCTTTTCGTATTCTCTCTTTCGTCTAGCCAATACACAAAGTACTGACAGGCCATAGTTATGGATTCGCCAACTTGGAACGCCCCCCGCCAACTTACGACGACGTGACGAAGCGACCAGCATACACAAAGGATGGTGTCCGAGAAGGCTTAAAGGGTCAAGCCCTTCCCTCAGAGAGAAAAGAAGAAAAACAAACCAAACAACCAACCAAGATATCTGATTCACAGAAGCAGTTGACAAAACGTCTCCTGTCTGCCGTGAGCGATAAGCTTAGCAGAGATATTAGGTCATTGCTACGTCAGGGTGTCAATATCGATGCTTCACTTAATCCAAGAGAAGACCGTGCTCTCCATATTGCTGCCAGGAATGGAGACCTTGACTCTGTGCTTACCTTGATTCGGTATGAGGCGGACATAACCCTACGGAATAAGGATGGGTGCCCCCCTCTAACTATTGCACTTCAAAACGG
This sequence comes from Apiospora koreana, assembly GCA_017163955.1. Classification (NCBI taxonomy): domain Eukaryota; kingdom Fungi; phylum Ascomycota; class Sordariomycetes; order Amphisphaeriales; family Apiosporaceae; genus Apiospora; species Apiospora koreana. Next base: position 1,946,102 of record JAFHKQ010000005.1, on the reverse strand, counting down.
CCATGGCGATGTTTCCCTGGCACTCTTGGAACATGGCTCTAAGTTACCAATCAGGACAGTCGCTGGGGACCTGGCGTTGCACTATGCCGCTGAAAGAGGTCTCTCGGGGCCGATGAGGAAACTTATCCGAATGGGTGCTGACGTCAATGCCAAAGACGTCCAAGGAAACACAGCCATTTATTATTCACTGCATCCCAAGGTCGGCAAATCTGACCCACACACCCTCAAGCTTCTTCTGAATGCCGGGGCCAAGATAGGCCTTGCGAAGGACAACTCCTTAGCCCTGGATGTGGCTTTTAAGGAGACTGATCTTGTCCTGTTTTCCTTATTACTCGACAAAGGGGCTGACCCAAACAGTAGAGTGCCTTCGAGTTCCAACGACCGATGCTGGCTGCATCTAGCTGCAATGGACTCATCTGCGTTCGGCGTGAGGATTGCGGATATTCTGTCAAAACAGCCAACAATAATCATCGACCCTAAGGATGAAAACGAGGAAACACCATTGAATCTTGCAGTGAACAGGGGTTGTATCCCTGTCATAACTCTTCTTCTAGAGCATGGTGCAGACCCTCTGACCACGAACAAAGATAGCGTTTCAGCGAGGTGTAGGGCAGGGGGAAAGGGCAGTCTACGCACTCTCCAGCTCCTTTACCGCAGGGTGACTGATCGTACCACGGAGAAGATGTACTTCCCGTTCTTAGTCGCCATCAAAAAACGCCAATTCGAGTGCGCAGCCTACCTACTAGGGTTGGGGTTTAACATCAACTCCATCTACTGGTATGGCATTCCTATACTACACATAATGGCTGTAGAGGGTAACCTTGATGGTGTACAATGGCTTTTGCGCCAAGGGGCAGATAAAAGCATCGAAGTCAGCTGTATAACGATTCGATCAAGAAACTTTGGATTCAAGACGACCGGCCCTATTGGAACTGCAGAGGACGTAGCCAGGTCACGCGGGAACACCGCGGTGGCGGACTTCATAGCCTCATATTCAGACTGAAGACCAGTACGCTTGATCTGAGGACAAGAGTATCACAATACTTTTGAGGCAATGGGTTCTTTGTGAGACATCAATGCTCGAGATGGACCATGCAGCGGCCTCTCCAAACAGGAAACACGCAAGTAAGTGACTTTAGCCCATAATGATTGATTTAAGCCAGATCAACGCTAAATGAGTCGTCATACAGGAACGAGGCAGAAACCGAGCAGGCGTCCAAGCAATGAGAAGAGACCAGGGAAAGCGCACCAAATGGCCAAACCACCAGAGACGTGATAGTCGTGACTCTGCCTGAATTATACTCCAGTCTACCGCATATCGGATGTAGCTCCTGGGCGGGCTGGGGTGTATCCTTGGGATGAGGCGCAGGTCGGCTCTGATTACGGGCAAATTAAGTATGCTCTGGGGGAAAAACGGGCATCGTAGGATATAGATTTTGAGGTGTGTTCGCCAAAAACATGGGTGGCTTGATCAGTCAAGGGGCGAGGAATGCCGTCGCGCAAATGAGTGGAGGATGAAGATGTCCAGTTCCATTAACGGAACGGAGATACCATCGTCTTCAATAGTCTGGCTAACGCAGAGAAACCAACAACTCACACTTACTTGCCATGCGAGAATTCGTGAAATGGAAGTTGAATTAACCTTTTCTTTCTGTTTTAGTTACAATACCGATCCATGCCGCTGAACATGACTAACATTATCCCAAAATACTTAGTTGCGACCGCGTCAACCTCATTTCACAGTTGAAAGGCAGTCATTGAATTGAAGCACTGTGGAAGGTGCAGTCGTTCGTCCGTGTGCGGCCCCAAGGCCCCCACTACAACCACTAGATTACGGCAAACTACAGCAGAGTTCTAATCCGTCTCAACAAGACTTTGGGCTTATCAACAACACCTTATCGTGCATTAAGTACCCGCTTCAGTCGCTTCTGGTAACAATACCACCTGCGGAAATAATGCGATTTGTCGGGTGCCGTTGGGGTCGACGTTCTAGAAAGGCCTAGATGCACGCTGCTGGAGCTGCTAATCCTTGAACTACCTCCTCGGTTTATTACGTCGCGCCAACAGCAGCAACACGAACCGATCCTCAAACGCGGGGTTGACCAAGCTTGTGCGGTGTAAGGTGACTGTGAGACCTACTCGGAATTGGTCAGCGATACGGTCGACCGCCTGCATCGTCTGTTGTTGTCAGTATGCATAATGAGTATATCAATATACGCATATGTGTTTCGCCGATGTGGATATTGCATTAGTTGATATTCGTCGCTTGGGTCTCTTCGACCGCGGTGCGTCAAATGTATTTATCCCGGCGACGAGATGGCGGGGCGACGAGAGGCTCGTACGGTTCGTCATACCCTCATCCCTCCCGCCTGTTCTCTTCTAAGAAGGAACTTTATATTATATAGTATTCAATGGAAAAGGTTATTCATACATAATATCTAACATTCAAGGGAATCACTGGAGTATTCAATACTCGCATAGCATGTTGTAAACCACTAGCGTCGTCAGCATCCACGAAGAAGCAAAATGGCGCAAAACATCATCCGAACTAATATGCAGTCACCCATGGGATGCTTTTTATTTCCCTTGTTTGACTCGACGCATCTTTAGCTAGAGTCCAGACCTCGGCCTGCCCATAGAAAAGCTTGTTCTCACCCCGCGAATTTCCAAGAAAACCCTTCTTTCTGGATAACGCCGTTCACAAAGTAATATCACACTGCGCTCTTGTTTGGCCATCATCAGAACGCGATTGCCCATCATGTCAGCTGACAGCAAGCCCCCCACGAAGTATGGTGTACTCCTGTTCCCGGGGTTCCAGTCCCTAGACGTCTTCGGGCCGTGCGACCTCCTGGCGACGCACTCCCGCTTCAACACCATAAGCATCTCCATGATTTCCTCGACTCTGGAGCCGGTCCCCTCCAACCTCCTGCCGGTCGGCGGTTGCGGCCAACTGGTCGTGCCGACCCACACCTTCGACAACGCCCCGGACGATATCGAGGTCTTGCTCGTCCCCGGCGGACCGGGCACCCGAGACGAGGACATCATCGCGCCGGCCATGGCCTATGTGAAGAAGGTCTACCCGAACCTGCGCTACCTCCTGACCGTCTGTACCGGGAGCGCCCTGGTGGCCAAGACGGGCCTTCTGGACGGGAAGCGGGCCACCACCAACAAGAAGTCGTTCAAATGGGTAAGTTGCCTTCGTCTCGCCCCGTTTCCATTGTATCATTGTTCACATCTCCTTCTTACACCATGTAATGACCGAAGCTCACATAAGAACCGGAATATAGGCAACCTGCCAAGGACTGGAGGTGAACTGGGTGCTCGAGGCGCGATGGGTCACCGACGGCAACATCTGGACGTCCTCGGGCATCTCGGCAGGCATCGACATGATGCTGGCGTTCATGGCGAATGCCTATGGAGAGGATGCGGCGCAGAGCGTGGCGGACCAGTCCGAGTACCGCCGCCATAAGGACGCTAACGATGACCCCTTTGCACAGTTTGCCGGTGCTTAAGCATGGTATCTAGCGGAAGAGAATCAGAAGTCTTGGAAAGACGAACAGAATCAACACCTTGGATACGAAGATGGATTGATATGGTATGTAGGTTGCTGGGAACTCTTGAGATAGCATGGAAACTTAACATTAGCCATTTATACTTGAGAACGAGACTGAGAACCCCGTAAAGGAAAACAAGGCCTGTCTAATTTTACTCGAAGTATTAGCCTTAACTCTTGAATTTTTCAGGGAGAAGAGGCTTACGTAGACATATCGTGTACAACCCCGATGTCCAATATTCCGCCCCTATTTGCTATGCGCATTTGCTGAAGACCATTGCAATTATATAGAAGCGGCATACTGTACGGAAGGCGCTCAAATAGCCGTGCGATTACGGATGCCCTCCTTCCAAAATGGGTCCATATAAGAGGCACCCACATCTATACGAGTCTGAAACTATGGAGAGTGTCTATAGCCCAGGCCACGCCACGTGGTTACTATATACTCCCCCTATGTGCTAGACTGAGTAACCATCAAACTTCGGTCCCTTGATTGCTATCGAGAAAACTGTCGAAGTCGAAGTCTGCCCAGTCAAATTCCGCAGGGTCTTCGATTTTCTGGGGTAGGGGCCCCTGCCAACTGCACCATTGGAAGCCCAGGAAATCGTCGCCCAGGGGCCACGGATACCACGGGTCTTGGAAATCCGCGAACTCATCTGCAGGGCCCATACATTCAGAGGTAAATGTATTAATCTGCAAGACAACCGTCTGTTTGGACGAGGCGTCTTTGCTGTACATCGGTGCCAGGTTCGGCGGCGGGTCGGGGTCTCGCGTCGTCTGACAGACGTGGTGAGCGTAGCTGTAGTCGGCCACGCGCTGCCCCAAGAGCAGCTGCCGCTTGTTCGAAGGGCCGCGCCCCACGAGCGCGTCGTAGAAGCACCCCATGGTCAGCCACGGGGAGCGCATCTGGACCTCGGCGTACAGCGGCGTATAAAACCTGCCCCGTCTCCCGCCGTAGGTCTCGATCGAGACGAACTCGAGGCACGTAATGGGCGGGCCCCCCACGGTCAGGCCGAGCCGCCTCCAGCTGGCCCCGGGACGTAGGTAGAGCGCCCGCGACGGCTTGGTTTGGGCCCAGGGAAGATCGTGGAACAGCCGTGTCGTGGGTCGGCGGTCCGGAGCTGGCGCGCCTGCGAGCGAGCCGGGCTCGGCGCATACCAGCGAGCCGAACTCGGCGCGGAGGAACGGGTCGATTTCCAGTTCGCCGCTCTCTGTAGGCCGGCGGTGGCGGTTGCGGAAGACGATTGTCTCTATCAGGTCGCGGAACTGGGTACAGACGGCTTGGGCGACGAGCAGCGATTTCAGATCAATTTCCCCAAGTGCGGTAAGAATCATGCCCACCGCCTCGGTCGGCAGTCCCGTAAGACTTGACATGGTGTTGTCCCTTGAAAGGTCGTTCGAAGCTGCGTTACTTCGTCGCTGTCGCGCAAGACGTCCTCGGGGAATGGCTGAGGGGCCATGGAGTAATACCGACCCTGGGCTGGAACAGTAATGCTTCCGGGCGTGCGCCAACTTTTAAATACAGGTCTCGTTAGACGGATGCCTGGCCGCTAATGGCAGGTGTGATCATGCTGGCCAATTGAGGCCTTCCAAATTCAGTGCGGCGCAGGAAAGAGGAGTAGCCGTTCTTGGCGGTCATCTCAACCACATGAGATCTTTCGACCAGTTTTCCATATGTTAAAGAGTTATGATTTCAGACATTACATGCCTCAGTAGTATGCCTAGTATATGTAGTTTAGAGGGTTTATAAACGAGTAGGTGGGCAACCCCGCCATTTGCTATGCACAGTGATGCTTGTCTCCAAGCCACGCCTACTGAGACCCAAGGCTCTCTTGGTGGACGCGCAGCATCCGGTTCTCCTGTTTCGTGATTTTACTACTCATGATTTCGGCCATTAGCCTACGAACTCCCCATTTCCGCTAATTGTGAGCTATTTCTTATTCCCGGCTGCCCAGAAGGGGCGATTCCAGGAGCCGTGATCTGCTTAAGCGTTACTGGGCTAGGTGCAGCTAGTGCTCAAAAATAACGCCAAATGGTTTGATATAATTATTAAACTTTAAGAGAGTTTAGGCTAGTACTTATTGGCTGTATATCTATGCTGTCCTTGGCCACTAGGGTATATATTGTAAGAGCTCGCCAGGGGGGTTGCATGGCTAAACATAGGACCTGAACCCTAGCAATCTGTTGCCTTCGCGTGATTTCCATTGCCAACTTGTTTGTCGATTTTGTATAAAAAGGCTCTCTGTGCACATGGGTGAATGTCCCCTTCCCCATTCTCTCTATCTTTGTATCTACTGTTCATACATGGTAACGCAGTCTTGCCGTCGGCTATCAGTGATTCCCACAGCACCTTGGACACCAGTGAAGTGAATGAACCCGTGTGCTCCTTATCTTACGAATTCATAGCCCTGATCAGGCTGTCCCCACCAAGCTGTCCAACCCATTCGAGTGTATAGAGGGTGACCAGGAACCTACCGAGCCCGGCATCCTGACTTCTGTCGCCAGCTCAACGCGGTGTAGGGACCTACCAAGAGGCCCCCCCAGAATCAATGAGCAGGAGTATCACCCAGTCAAGCCCCTGCAGAGCTTTGAACACAATTTCGATGATGATGAGCTCCAGAAACACGAGCAGGATGTGGATGAGCTTGCAGAATGGATACAGAACCAGACCGAGCAGGGCCTCCACGAAGAACCATATCAGAATCCGAAAGGGCACAGAATTGCACATCACTGGGAATTGCGATTAAGCCGTCGTAGACCTTGCCGGTCCGCATGAATTAGTCAACGTGAACTCAGGACTGGGGTATACTACAACGTACGACAATCAAAACGGATGTAAGGAGGAGAATACAAAAGTACAGCTAGCCTGGTAATCACATCAACTACTGTCGTTCCTTAATAATATGACTTCTGAATTTATCAAAACCAAGATATTGCATCATCATCTCTCTTGAGACGTTTGCATAAGAGCCAGATGAAGCTCCTAGTGGTAATACAGTGTAATTATGCGTCGAATACACCCAACCAATCTCCCAGTTTTACCGAGACCGGGCACGCAATGACTTGCTAATCCTGAGAAACATAAGAGCAGCCTGACGCTTTTTGCGCAAACGCTTCGGTGCAATGTTCTCGTCTGTAAGGTCTTCTATTTCCTCCTTGCCCATCGGTTCTGGGCTCCCGCCCGGGAATCCCTGTTTATCCGTTGTGATGCCCTGGGTATCTTGCTCTAGTGTCTGGCTCCGATTTACACTGGCGATATCAGTTGATTTGTCCTCGGGGTTTTTGGTACCTCTGGGCGAGTGTTGGCTTGTCCCGGTGACAGTTTCTGGATGCAAATCGACAAGTCCAGACACCTTGATGGCAACGAATCGATTGATACTTTCCATCATCAATTCTACCGCTCTTGTTTGCACCTCTAGCCTGGCCTGGAAGGCAACCATAGTATCGACATGTTGCTGAGTAGCAAGTCTCATCTCTTGCTGAAGCTCTTGCACCATATCGTAAGCTTGCTGGGCGATGATTTCCTCGGGTCTTTTCATGTCTGCGAAAGGTATGAGATCATATCCTTTGCTGTCCCTCGCGGTTCCATGTCCGTTATATCGTATATAGTCCTTCATGGCATGCAACGCATTAGTGGCAAGGCTGTCAGCCCGATCGTTGTGGTATATCGATGAATGGCCTTTCACCCAATGAAGCTCAAGCTTGACTGTATCGTTCATAGATCGCATCCGATGGACGATCTCTTTCAAGGCTTGGCTGACATTATCTCGAGCCAAATTCCCAGACGCCAGGTTCGCATTTCCATTGGTTAATATGGCCTGACAAAAATGGAGATTGGCATGTGAATCAGTGAATATGATGACGCGAAACGGGCTTTCCGCATCCAATGGCTGCCGTTTTGCTTCCATCTCCACAGCCTCAAGGGCCTTTGTCAAGGCAATCATCTCAGCCTCTCGCGATTGGATATCTCCAATAACACCATAGGATACATCATGCCAGTGTTCCTGCTGCTGAATCTGTCCCTCTGACAAGCATGTATAGGTGAATGCTGCCGAAGAGGCCTCGTCGCATGATCCACCGTCCGTGAAGATAAACATTCGTTTACCCGTTATGTGGCGGACTGCCCACTCGGCAAACCGTTTGGATTCTCTGGGATCTTCTTCAACTTTGACCCTTGGATATGGTTGGCTCTTCATCTTGCTATCCTCTTCAGCCAAATCTGGGTGAGAAGCACGCATCTTTCTCTTGCCTTTCGTAGTCTTCTTCCCCGGCGGACCTAATGGCTGTTGAGAAGGCCAGTTAGCCATAGGCTTTACCTCCGAATTGCTCTGAGCTGTTTCGACCATAATATTGCTCATCCCCTTATTCGGAATCTCGCTACTGTGGAGGTTTTGGCTTGTAGCCTTGCCCTTTTTTGACCCAGTCGTCCCAGTGACAGTTGTGGGTTTACCGATCGTGCCGAGTTTCTCTTTTGGAATTGCGGGTTCTGGAATGACGCCACTCTGTACTTGTCTATCCAGTTGCCGCAACGTAGCCTTCCGTTTTCGAGCTTTCTCCTTTTGAGGATGTTTTATCTTCTTGGGTGATTTCACTCCCTGTGGAACTTGGTCCCCCTTGGGAGGCTTCTCTGCCACAGTCCCGGCCTCTAGAATCGCCAGTTCTGTAGCCGACACTTTCTCCTGGGAGGTGTGGGGCTTTTCAGACCCTGGCCGCTGTTCCGACTTGTCGTAGTTGATGGAGTTGAGGAGTGGAGCGTACAGTATAGCCAATATAAGGATGATCAGAACTAATCCTAAAGCGAGTTGTTCTGGTACCATAGGATAGAGCTTCCATAAGGGAAGTCTGGCTGAAGCCCGTATCTGCATTTCTATACCCGAGGCCGAACCCTCTTGGTTTTCCATATTGCGATGTGATGTGGACGAGGGATGCGAAGGCAGTATCCTCATATGGGAGGTTGGTAGTTTGGAAAGTTGAAGAAAAGTGGCAGGAGAGTGTGGTCTTTCGTCTTTAGAGTACCACTGATGGGATTTGATCGTTCAAGTGACCGATGATATTCAAAACGAGGAATCTTTGAGAATTAGCGAGTAAATATAATGGGATCGAAGACATAGACAAAAGAAGCGGCTGAGCTAGAGCTCCGTTACTTCTTGGTGGGGGTAGCTTCAGACTGACGTAGTGCATGTAAGAGGCCTACCAACCATGCAATAATATCTTTAGCTCGCATCTGCGTTTGGATGCAGACTGACGTGGTACATGCAAGAGGCCCACCAACCATGCACAGATATCTTTAGCTCGCATCTGCGTCTGGATGCGGACTGACAAGATGCATGCAAGAGGCCTACCAATTCTACACCGGTGCCTTTAGCTCGCATCTCTGAGAGAATTGACATCTGGCTTTGGAACCAAGGCCACTTCCTGTATATCGCCTGTCTCTCGCGTGGTCTAGACTAACACAAAGCTGGGGGATGTGCCGTCTCCTATCCCTCCTTTATTGGTTAATCGAAAGATCGATCTCTGGGCACCACTATCGTCGCCTAGTGCGCTATTGAATATGAGGAGACTCTGGAAAAATTTCCGGACCGCTTATCGTGCCGTTCACTGTAAGCTGGATTACAAGATCTAGGTTGAAGTATAGATGGGTAGGAGAAACGTGCCCGGGTAGGCTACTTGTTGCGGGCGTCATTGAGTGAGTAACGATTGTTGACCCCGACACTTAAGTGACTGATTGGTCTTGGAGCGATCCACGACGCAACGGTAAGGCTGACTGCTTGAAGATCGCAAAGGTCTGGCCGAAAGTTCTTGCCAAACAGACGATACCAGAACCACTCGCCATAGTGCCTTAATGGGTTGTGAGCTCGGCCAAGGAGAGAACATTTCTATTGCGTTAGCCGAGATTAGAACGTGGGATAAGTAATCAAACGCGAGTTTGTGGGAACCAGACGTCTCGGAATAAGGTGTGTTTATTACTAGAAGCGAGGCATGCTCTAGGTTTGGCGGTCTTTTGCTAGCCATGACTCTGGTGCTACGATAACGACATAGTATGTAGAGAAATTAAAGACTAAAGACATGGACCGTAGTAGCCCTATTGGTCTAAAATTTAGCTCCAAGAGGCGATCAACTCGATGTTTCGGTGGTATTAGCAGTCGGCGAAATGCTCAAATGTCTTAGAAGTTGGCAGTGCACTGGCTGGAGATTTGATTTGGTCGACTTGGAAAGAGCTCTTTAAGGCAACAGGTCGATAGCCCAGGGATGAGTTTTCGATGAACCCCTCGCTCCTTAGTCTTCCAAAGCCCTCTTAAGGGACGCCAGCAACTCGGCGAAAAGAAGTCCATTGAAGGCCTCCTTCGCGATACCACGACATACCGACGATTGCTCGCCGAAGCACACCTCCCTTGGAGTTTAGCAAAACGGAACATATGCTGTGGTTCGATACACGGAGTGGAAGAAGACAGGGAGTACTTGCTCGTTGGTGCTTTCCGACTATGGAGGGTAATAACTTAAATATGAATTTTAAAAAAGAATTAAGAAATAACTAAAGTGAGATTTTACTTCTAATACTATATAATATAGTAACCAGGACTGCCTAGCCAGGTGCTGCTTAAGGGGCGCATAATAGGGGCGCATAATAGGGGCTGCGTCGGCACCCACTAAAAAGTGGTCCCCAATAAAATGACAAAAACATACAACACCGAGGATTCCCAGGTCGTCACCGACCCTAGTACTAATTCGGCTCTCTGCTGCTTATATATGGGAGAGCGGACGGGATCCCTAGTATTCAGCAGGATGTGGTCGTATGTGAAAGAATTGAGGCCTGAGCAGTACTATATCCCGTCCTTTTTCCTATCTCGTAACCACAAGTTGCGTTCAAGGGCTCCTGATGAGCCTAAGAGGATTTCATGGTGATAAATTGGAATCATGTAGCAAGAAACCAACTTTGCTACAAGACCTGGTATGTATGTCACTCCTAAGAATTGCCAATCTCCCATCGATTGATGTCTATCTAGTGCCTTGAAGTCCCGCAAGTCGCTGACCATGCTTGTCGAAAGATCATCGGCCATACGAAGTGTGCATGCCAAAGAATGTCCTGCTCCGGTTGAGCGCTGGCGGAAGCTCAAACCGATGCGACTTCGGGAGATGCAAGCCACCATCCACGAAAGAGGATAAAATACCTGCAGCCCACTGCCGAGCGAGTCACAGTGAAAAGGCCTGCATATTTGGAGTATGTGCATGAGTTAATGGGGTGGCATTCGCTTCGCATTGGTATTCACCGTGAGGAGCGGCGTATAGCGAATACGGCTAACGTTCCCCAATCAAGGATTATGTCCATCGGAAAATGGTAGCAGCTTGTCGACAAGCGTTCGAGCTGCAGGTTTCGGGTTCCAGGCAACACGGCATCAGCACACCTTCAGGGTTCGAACATGATTCTTGTTCCTCATGTGAAGCAGGTAGATGCGAGCGAGAACAGCTCCAATGCTGGCCCATATTCCTTTTGCCATTACATCACACATGCATTGTTCACAACATCTGCGATGTAACGATACATGTGATGGGGTTGTGATTGTATATTAGTACCTCCTATTCGTCTTCGCTCTCATGCCAGACTAGAACTCTTCATATAGTCTTTTGTATTATTGCAATATGGCCGTTCTCAGTATACTGGATTTCCCAAGCCTATCCTTGGGCTCGTTGGTGGCCTTCTTCTTTGCAATTGTATGTTTTCATGCATTCGCAGATATTTTCTAGTATGTTACTAACCCCCTATATGTAGATTGCAACATACCGGCTTGGACTGATCATCTATCGTGTCTTCTTTCATCCCCTGTCCAAGTTCCCGGGCCCTAAGTTGTATGCAGCCACCTATTTCCCCTACCTTTACCAAAACGCCATACGGGGCACCTTTGCCAAGGACCTGCTAGAGTTACACCTGAAGTATGGTCCCATTGTCCGTGTATCGCCCGATCGTCTTCATCTAGACGGAACAGTCGGATACCCAGAGGTCTATTCGCGACGCCACGACCAGGATGAGTATGCCAAGATCCCAGAGACGTATGGTTTCGCGAAGCCCATCGGCATCATGGTCTCCGAGAAGGAGGACCACCGGCGCCAGCGGCGGCTTCTGTCCCATGCCTTTTCCGAATCCGCGCTCGCGGAACAGGAAAGCTACATCAAGTACTATGTAGACCTCCTAGTGACGCGGCTCAAGGGGCTCGCCGAGACGGGCGCGCCCGTCGACATGCTGCGGTGGTACACTTTCACGAGTTTCGACATCATCGGCGAGCTCGCCTTCGCCGATCCCTTCAACTCGCTCGAGAACAGCGACTACCACCCCTGGGTGCTCAACACCTTCAGCACCGTCCGCAGCAGCCGGCAGATGATGTTCTTCCACCACTACAAGTACCTGAAGCCGTTCTTCATGACTCGCGTCATGAAGCAGGACGCCAAGAACCGCGTCGCCAGTTTCCAGCTGGGTGCCCACCGGGCGGAGAAGCGGCTGGCGCTGCAGGATGACACCCGCAGGGACTTCATGACGTACATTCTGCGACACAACGATGAGGGCGACGAGAAGGGGATGACACACGAGGAGCTCTTGATCAATGCCCGCTTTTTGATCGTCGCCGGAAGTGAGAGCCCGAGTACGGTTCTCTCCGGCTTTACGTTTTACCTGCCGCAGAACCCGAAGGCCTACAGGACGCTGGTAGACGAGATCCGGACCTCGTTTTCCTCAGAGGACGAGATCAGCATGAAATCCTCGGCAGGACTGCCTTACCTGCACGCCTGCATCGAGGAGACTATGCGCATCTATTCGCCAGCCCCAACGATCCCAGCACGCGTGAGCCCTGGAGCCATGCTCGACGGGAAGCTCGTTCCCAAGGGGGTAAGTTGATCAACTACCACTCTTACATTGTAGATGACTATATGTCCATAGAAATGGAGTAGGAAACTAACATCTTGGGGTTACAACCACCCTACACAGACCATCATCTGCATGTCGAACTGGGCGACGCATCGTAACCCGCGCAACTTCCGGGACCCCGAAGTGTTCGCTCCAGAGCGTTGGCTTCCGGCCGCGCACCCACTGTACGACCCGCGGTACGCGTCGGACAACCACGCGGGCTTCCGGCCGTTCTCGTCGGGCCCACGCGACTGCGTCGGCAAGAACCTGGCGAACGGCGAGATGCGGCTCATCCTCGCGCGGCTGCTGTGGAACTTCGACATGGAGCTCGTCGAGGGACAGGAGGACTGGGTGGCCAAGCAGCGCGTATTCGACGTCTACGAGAAGGGGCCGCTCATGGTGAGGCTGCGACGTCGGTATGTGGTGTAAAGGGGGCAGGATGGAGGGGGTTTGTGTTGGGATTGATTGGCAAGTAACACAAGGTAGCGCGCAACAGGTAAAGACTATTAGTTGGAAAATTGACATGTTCAAAGGACTGTTTTAGCAGAGGCAGCGCATGCTATCGTAGTTTATATTGTTCGAAGTAGGCGTCAACCCCCTCCTAAACGGTAAACGAAGTGCGCATTGAACATATGGTGGCGATACATTTTGACATTGCAGCAGTGCAGCAATAGTTGACTGTTTTTAGGGGAGCTGCTGGCGTTCGTTCTAGTGCGTGCTAGATGGTGAGGGGCAATTGGACAGCACCAGTCAATTGAATTACAGGCCATTAAACCAAAGCTCGCTAACCCATGCCCAAATGCAACCACCACATTCCGACACCACCATCATGTGGCCTTTCTCCCCGTCCTACCCGGAACGCAGCCTCCGCGACATTGCCGGCCAAACCTTCGACTATGTCATTGTAGGTGGCGGCACGGCGGGCTGCGCCATCGCTTCACGACTGAGCGAGGACCCCAACGTTCGGGTGTTGGTGCTGGAGCGCGGCAAGGTCCGCGACCACTGGCTGTCGCGCATCCCTCTCATCTCGGGCTCGCTGCTGGGCGGCGCGTCCCTTTTCCAAATCGTGCAACGGCTCTCGGAATCACCCGAACGGCGGGGAGCTGCCAGCTCCGGACTCGATGAAGACTCCGACGGAAATGGAGTAGCGACTATAAAACATCGTCGTGCCGACCTGCGCACAGCCGAGGCCCTCGGCGGCGCCTCTCGCATCAACCAGATGCTCTGGACCCGCGGCTCGCCTGGTATGTACAATGCGTGGGCCGAAGAGCTGGGACATCCGGACTGGAGCTGGGAGAGAGTCGAGCCCTTCTTTCGCAAGATCGAAGATGCCGCAGAGACAAACAAGTCACAGAGTCATCGCGCATATCTGGGGCGCGGTGGACCAGTGCATCTCAGGAAGCACGAGCCGCTGTTCGAAATGTACGATCACGTCGACAAAGCGGCTGCAGCTCTAGGGCTGCCAATTGACAATGACGTCAACGACCCTAATGCGCCGTCTTCTGGATACTTTTACCTGGACTCGACAATTGACAAGGACGGGTCTCGCCATAGCGCGTACAGCGCTTATCTGCCCAAGAAGGTTGCCTTGGAGAGGCGTAGCCGGTTGACCGTCTGCACCGGCGTAGTCGCATCCAGGCTGGAAGTCGATGCATCTGAACAACGTGTCCGGGGGATACACGTCAGGTCTGTCGGATCCAAAGGTAGTGATTCGACGTTCATCAAGGCCGAAAGAGAAGTCATTGTCTCCAGCGGCGCAATATGCTCCCCGCAACTCCTAATGCTCAGCGGCATCGGGTCTGCAAACCAGCTCGAGCCGCTTGGCATTCCTGTGCACAAGGACCTTCCCGGCGTCGGCTCACACTTGAGTGACCATCACGGTCTGCCAATCATGATGAAGGTCCCATTCGCACAGACGCTTCACCGGCTCCAGAGCAATATCCTCTTCGCCATATGGCAGGTCTTTCTCTGGATTTGGAACAAGACGGGCATTCTGAAGTCAGGCACCACTGCCACCACGATATACGTCAACACCTCGCACATCAATCCACAAACGTCTACAATCAAGACTGATCATGGTTCGAAATATGACGTCGCCGACGCTTCCCTCCCTGAGAACGTCCCCGACGTTGAGATCATGGTAATCCCCGCGGGGACCGTGCTGGACCGTTTCCAGGGACAGCCACTCTGCAGCTTCTACACGTGCCTGGTGCAGCCGCGAACGACGGGCCATGTAGAGCTGGCCTCTGGGACGGACCCCGAAAAGAGCCCGCTGATTCACTACCGGGCCCTGGAAGACCCACGCGACCGCGCCGTGGCGCGCAAGGCCCTGCGATTCGCGCTGCACCTCGCGGAGCAGTTCGCGCACAAGTCCGGGTACCGCCACGCCGCCGAGCTGTTCTTTGGGCCCGGGACGCAGGCTGGACGAGACATTAGCAAGTGGCGGGACCTAGACGATGCGGAGTTGGATGCGTTCGCCACTGAGGCCGTCCAGTCGGTCCTGCATCTCGGGTGTACCTGCCGCATGGCCCCCGAAGAGGATGGTGGCGTCGTCGACGATCGGCTACGAGTGCATGGGTTCCGTAACTTACGCGTCGCGGATGCGAGCGTGTTTCCCCGCATCCCGGCTGCGCATACCATGGCGGCGACGTACATGGTTGCGGAGAGGTGCGCGCAGTTCGTTAAGGACGAATGGGAATCTACAAGTTCCTGAATTGAGATATGTCATACGAAATGCTTTACACGTCTTTTTTCTCCGTCCAAACATCAAACACGGTTTCGCTTCTTCATTCTGGCACTGGGGCGCAGGTATGCAATGCATGTTTGTTTTTCCCGAAAGACGACCTATTGAGTCTGGAAACAGACACAAGTGAATACCATTTGATCCTTCGGTGCATGTCAGAGCTCCGCCCCAACTTTAGCAGCTCAGGTAAGACAGGCACTCCATGCACTTCGCCACCGGCTCTGCACATTTCACCAGTCTGCCTTGATGCCCAAGCTCCAGCATAAGAACATGACCATACCAGAGGAGGTACGCCGTTCATCAAAGCTTCGGCTAACGTCCTCTCCCATACCACCCCTCGTCTCTGGGAAACCCGTACTCATCATTACACAATGCCTGCACCCTCTCAGCCGTTCTACAAATACTCGCCCCTTCCTTCTTCTACCGGCTACATCAGGCTGGTCACAATTCTTCCAGGGTCAGATAGGATAATCAAATGCAAATTAGAACAGCATTCAGTCACATCGCTACCTCGGTACGATGCTCTATCGTACACCTGGGAATATCATGGATGCATATATCCGGATAAGAGAAAATCAAAACAAACCTCAGTAACTCGACCTCTCCAATTCAAATTCATCAAGTTAAACGATGTTAGCTTCCTTGTTCAAGGAAACTTGTTTCTTGCCCTTGAGGGATTCCGTGATTGCGGGCAGAGCGTCCCGGTCTGGGTTGACGCAATCTGCATCGATCAACATGATGACCAAGAAAAAGGCCATCAAGTCGATTCTATGAGTCGAATCTATTCGTCTGCCGAAAAGGTTCATGCCTGGATAGGCCCTTGCTGTTCACATACGAAGGCAGTCTTCGAAATCATAAATCGACGTCGAACCTCAGTTGTAGGTTACGATGAAGAGATTGGGCGAAGCCTCGAAGAACTTGGGCAACGATCATATTGGCATAGGGCCTGGATTAAGCAAGAGCTTATCCTAGCCAAAGCTGTACAGGTCCGCACAGGTGCTCTTTCGGCTGACTGGGGAGCATTCGTAGCTACCTGCCGGTACTTGGATCATGCACTCTCTTCAGCCTCCCCATTCGAGATGGAGGCAAATAATGCTCATATTTCATATAAAGCAAAGCTGGAGCCTATCTTTAACATCGACCACGAAAGATTCGAAGCTATTTTGCAAGGAGGAACACGGCCATATGGTCTAACTCATACCTTAAGAAAATTCGGACTCGCGCAAGCATCTGATCCCAGAGATCGCGTGTATTCACTCCTTTCACTATGTAACGATACCGTTGGGCCTTCTGCATTGCAAGCTGACTACAACATCAATTGCAAACAACTTTTCTTCGCCGTCCTCGGATTCCATCGCACAAAATCGGGATGTGCCTGCGCCGAGCTAGGAGGTCATTTGATAAAGGTTCTGGAGCTGGACATTGGCAAAATGACTCCCATGATACTCAGGGCACAACCCATCATTGATGAGATCAACCAGATCACAGGGACCTCAACTACAAACCGTGACCTGATACTACATTTTCTACGGGACTTGCAGGCAGCAATAAAGTCTGACGATTCGATACCTCAGCTGGAAACAGGTCGAAATCATCATCAAGATCGTCTATGCCTCTGCTTCCGTGCAGCTTGCAGTCCTCACAAACTCAAACATCAACTCTGCATAAGCGACCGAATATTCCGCGTCGATAAAGGTGCGTTGGCTCTGGTGGTGAGACCCTCAATCATCGGGCCAATCCTGTCAGGCATTGCCAAATCTACGCATCCCGACATACAAACGTGTCAGATGCTAGGAATCCCTATGGAATGTGAATACCTGTCTGGTCGCCTATCTATCAATTGCAACAAAATTGAGGACGTTGTTGGATGGGAGCAGGTTCCCGAGGATTATCTCGCTAAGATATATGACTCCAAGATATTTGATCGATCTGAGTTCCTGTCAAGGTACAGGAGTGGCACAATAAAGCTTCACGCGGTAAGCGATGAAGTAGCGAGTGTTATGGTCAGAGAAAAGGATCAAACTGGGCACACTTTGCTCCGCTTTCTCTATAGTAACATCCCTGGATCATCTGGGGAGGAAGAACCAGTGCTAAGCGAGAGACGCTTATCCCATTGGTTGATTCATTGCACGGAAAAGAAACGCTCATCAAGAGCATATATCCACCATTGTCAATGGCAAAAGAGATTACCTGAGCGACATACCGAATACGCAGCGACGCACCACTATTGAATCTAAAGTTGCTCTGCGCCGTTTTGGAATCCGGTCGCACACGAATATCGGGATGGAGTTACCCTCCAGCGTTCAGCTTGCTTTGGCTTAGGAAGTTGCTGGAGGCTGATGGATATATACTCAATAGCCCTGTGAGGTCACTAGCGCAACTGTAGGCGTGCAAGTCTTCCACAAAGACGATTGTGTTGGCGTGATGTTTACTGAATCGTTCTTTGCGACGTATATTGAGTAGTGAGCCGGCAAGCAGCCTCTTTGGATACCATTTTCCTATAGACCAGAATGTCACCTCTTACACCAATAATTATACCGCGCTGGTTAGATCCCATCAACGCCCACTTCCCATTGCCGTATTACCGACAGGAAGGAGGTTGACAGCTTTCTTAAATACATTTTCCGGATCGTACCGCAACTTGAGGTCTTGTAAGCGCTGGATATTGGGGCCGAATACTCGATCCGCCTTGGTAAACACTCTATCCTCTTCAGTTGCTGGGACTGCGGTTTTACCTTGGTCAGCTTTTCAATCCCAATAAATATGGTCGGGTTTCGAAAAGTTCAACGATGGAAGAGCACTCACTCAGGTAATTAAGGTAAGTCCCCCCGCGGTCTCCCGCTTCATCTCCTCGCCAGCCTCTGGCTTTCAGGTACTGTGTGAGGTTCGAACAAATCCGCTTCGCCTCGTCGTCCTTCTCGTGGTTGTGCCAGGCCATGTTGATGATCATGTTCATCGCTTTGCCATCACGCCCAGCGAATGCTGTGGCCGTGGTGTCGACAGAACTGACTTTCTCGTGGGGTATCAATTCAAAGGCCACCATGCTTCCGGCTTTCATTTCTTCATTCCCTTCCCGAGAGAGGTCCTCGTGAAACTTGTCGGATACGTCCTGGACCATCTTGAGGTCTAGCGGATAGACAAAATTTGCTCCGCTGAACATGTACCGCTTACCAGGAGGTGCCTTCGGGTTCGGAAACGTGTTGGCTACCGGGTAGGGGATGACCCCCGTCGTGTTCATTATCGAATCAAGCTTCAGCAACGGCGCATAGAAGACCTCGGCCGCCTCCTTCGGGCCGTTGAAGAACATTGTCGTGGCCACGCATGGCTTGAGGGTGGCCGGGTGACACGTGAGCATGGGCATCATGGCTTGGTCTCCGTCGTTCTTCTCGCAGAACTCGTTGACGAACGCGACGAGGTTCGGCAGCGCGGTGATGGACAAAACCACGACGCCGCCCCAGACCATGCCCTGCGGGAAGATGCGCGACGTGAAGGACGTGACGACGCCGAAGCTGTGACCCGCGCCCCGGAGCGCCCAGAAGAGGTCCGGGTTCTCGTCGGCGCTGGCCGTCACCACATCGCCACTCGCCAGCACCACCTCGCAGCGCACCAACACGTCGATGCTCAGCCCGTGCCGGCCCGTCAGCTGCCCAAAGCCGCCGCCGAGGATTAGCCCGCCGACGCCCGTGTGGCTGACGGTGCCGCCGACAGTGGCGAACCCCTGCTCCCACAGCGCCTCGTCGACGTCGCCCCAGAGGCAGCCGCCGCCGAATGTGACGGTCCGGCCCGCCGAATCGACCGCGACGGACCGCAGCAGGCCCAGGTCGACCACCATGCCACCGTCGCTGGCAGAAGAGCCGCTCGGACTGTGGCCGCCGCCGCGAACTACCAAGGGGATGCCGTGGAAGGTGGCGAACTTGACGGCCAGACTAGTTTCGTGAGCGTTGGCGGGTTTCACCACCACGGCCTGTACCAAATCGATGTCATCAGTCGGGCATGTAGCATGAGGATACGGCTAGAGACATATGTGGGGGAAATGGAGATAACAGTATCAGGCTTACGGCTGGTTTGATGCACGTCGCGCTCCATCGTTGCAGGCTGGCCTCGTATCCATCATCTCCAGGGGTTAGCACTTCACCCCGTACGATGAGTTTGCGCAGCTCTCTGAGTCCTGGTATCATCGTAATAGTAGTCGATTCGTACTTCAAAGTGGGACTTTCGCGGTTATGTAAAGATAGAGAGACGGAGGGAGGTGCGGGGCGCTTCGTGTGTGGGTTAAGTATGTTACCCAGCACCCCTTATGTGATCTAGTTCAGCCATCGTGCCGCCAATTCCCTTTCAGCTGCCACTTTAATTGCCGGGTTCTGCATGGTGTAACTTCGTCCTGATTGGTTGCTGTGTTGTCACAAAAACCGCATAGATACGCAAGCTGCGGCTGACTGTCTTCTGTGGTGGTGGTCTTCGGCAGTCGGTTGGCTCTTAGCTTGGGATCACCATCCTTCAGCTGCAAACTGTCTCAACTAGTGGCGTACGAGTCTAGACCTTAAAGGGGCAAGGCCTTTCCTTGGTATACGAGGTCTACATACACAGCCCCTTAGTGACTTTCACTTGCAGCCAGTAGTATGGGACGAGGCGTTTGGTGGCAAAGTTGAAGCCCCTTGCAGAAATGGTTATTAAGCAGCCATGTGGTATAGCCGGCAAGAAATTATGCCAAATTGGTTCAAGTACGATGTTTTACAGTCTCTGGAAGCTCAAGATCCAATAATTAAGCATCACATACTATCCATTACAGCCAGGTGAAGGATCTTTAGACACATCTCGTGGGCTGGTATTGCCGGAGATAGGATCGGATCACTATTGTGGTGCTTTACGTGCACATAAATTATGGAATTGTAAAAGATGTGTTCCCCAAATAATCAATGCAAGAAAATCTCTTTGATATGAGAAAACATTTCTTTGTTGGATGACTAGATCCAAAAATAGGGGTATGTGTGAACGCATCAGGTAATCTCAGTGCTATAATTTTCACTAAAGCGAGGGTCTATGTTCCCAAGACCTAAATTCGGCAACATTCAATTTTTGGCCACATCGAAAATGTCTTTTTGCATCATCCAAGCTACTCGTGAGACTTGGCATCCGCTTCTGGTGAGCTGTGTACCCCCTATCCTATACTTCTCATATTCTTGCAATTTGGATACTTACATGCAGCTCCAGCGACAGCCACGACGTGAATACACAACAGTTGACAAGTTATTTGACTATATTCTCCCTTGAACTTCTCAAATATCTTCATATGCGCTCTCGGTAATGAATGCCCAAGTACCCATCGCCCCCGTGAGTCTACAACCTTCAGGTTACTCCGAGTTCTTTCATATATAATTCGACATGCTATGAGTCGCCTATGAGTCGCCCAACTTCCATTTTAGGCTTAATATGAGTCTGGCATCTATACAAAATAGTATACGATGACGAGATATTTTGCTTCATTGCCACTACTCTTGCCAATATGAGACTATTTCTGCTTTTGGCTACAATACTTGGATCGGATTTGGACATATCTTGCCATGGAAATACATTCAACTCTGTCAGATAGGTCGCGTCAGGGAAGTCCACGGTATAAATACTCCCTTTTATTCGTGCTTCTCCACCTCACATGTCGTATAATCAAACAATTTCTCCCGCTTGTATTGCTGTGTGTTCACCATACCAATCGTCTTCGACATTCCAGTATTCCTTCAGCAGCATAAGCTGTCGATACGAGAGACGTTTTCGACTGTTGTAGTTCTCGGACTCCTACACCCGGACAACAGACACAGTTCTTCTGGGCCCCTCGCTGTGTTTTTGCTGTATTAGATTCACGTCCATTTCGCGGTGCTCGACTCAATAGTATCCGGCAACGACACAGCAACGGTCTCCCATTAACGTGGCTCGCCGTTGTAAAAATCCTCAACGCCAGACCATTTTGCTCTTAACTTGACGCCGAGTATTCACTGCATGATATTCGATTCAATATCGCAACGCTTGATTCCTCGATATAATTATCGATACGAAGAAGTTCTTTCTCCGACCTACCCTTCTCTTTAACACATCTCCCTCCTCGCCAAACGCCTTACCTTTGTGTGCTTGTCATTTCTCGAGTTACGTTTCGCATCGGAATATTTCTCGTTGAAGCGTATGAAGATCAGAACACGCGGAAGCAAGTTTGAAATATCTCAATTTCCTTCTTGGCCATTTCTTACGACAACATCATGGCAGAATCAACTACCTCCGACCCCAAGTCGACGTGGTCGGCTTGCCCTCGTGCCGCCGGCTCCCCCAATTATGCCCCCTATTCTCATCGAGGCCTTACCAGCAACGTTCTTATGCTCTCCAGCAAGGTCACCACTCCAGCCTCTTATTCCCCCACTCCAACTATCCGAGTTGGCAACCAAAACGCCGTTATGGGGGCCGTGGACACCCAGGCTATGATCGATGCCATCGTCAATAACGCCGAGATAAACCAAGCCAGAATCGGCCATATCGTCGACGGCGCTAGTCGCCATACTGTCCCGGGCCCTTCCGCTCGCGCGCAGCATCCCTATATACATGACCCCTGGCTGGCCACGGATGCCGCGAAAACAACTTGCTGACGCCTAGGACACGCCTTTCGCTTGCATCTAGGCAAACCTGGTACACCGAGATTGTGCTGAATATGGAGGCTCTGCTGGAAACCTGCCACATAGGCTCGGGCTAGTGGTATTGGAGCCTATTATGGCATGGGTTCTAGGTAGACACATATTGCAAACGAGAACGTTATACCCGATGTGATAGAAGTGCATTCGTACAATGGAAGATACTTCAATAATACATAGCAAATCTGTCTTGAGTACAGAACCGTCACTACCGTCAACCAACCATCTTTAAAGTATGTAGATATTCTTAATAAAAAATATAAAATGAGGAATTAGCCGATTCGATTTCTTTTTTCTCCAACGATTCTCCATTGGCTCGATTGAGGAAAGGCACTAGAACCCAGTATATAAATGTTTGATATCATATTTGGAGTATGAAGTCTTTTGTCGAAGCTGATCTTCAACACATGGGCGTTGTGATTGTAGAAGAGGTTCAAAGTACAATCATGCTAATCTTGTGGTAATCTCACGGTGTGACACATAAGATATCAACCTTAGTCTCCCATATGAAGATCGCAGTCTCCTTTCACATGAAGTGCTTTGCCCAGTGCGCTGCTTGCATCTTTTGCCGATATGCGATCTTGACCCAAGTATATAGTGATACTTACCATATAAGTCCATTTGGCCGCTGAGGAGGATACAGCAATGAATATAAAGTTGTCCTGCTCAGCAATTGAAGGGGTTCTGACCACCAGAAGTCTACAATTGCTAACATGAACCGCTTTGTGGAAGTCTACAACGGCGAAGGAAAGCAGCTGGTGCACATGATTGATCAACTGCGGTTCACATCAGGCTGGTCCTGTGGAAGCAACAGACTCCAGAGCAAGTAATGCACATCGATGGTAAGGGCATCACTGCCGCCGTCTCCATCATCTCCGTCCTCTACGTCACAGGGTTTCCACCTACTCAGTACTGGATGAGCTGATCGCCGATAAGGGGACAGGAAAGGGAGTGCTTGGTTTGAGGTGGGATGATTAAATAGCCTGAAATAAAATGCAAATTTTCACTGTGATATTAATGAATGTATTGGAACGTGAGAGGAAGCACAAATTGTTATAATGGGTATATGTCGTCTAACAAGGGCTAATCATAATACAAGACACCAACTACGGTGACGTCCAATCGTTCTAACAGCATTGTGCACTTTTGCCACTGCGCCACCCCCTGAAACCACCCATCCTGCCCCCTTCATCATGTAGCCCCTTATTGCCTCACTCAACACTCCTCCACCACCGTTCCAGCATATCCACTTGCGACACCTCTGCAACGAGGCCCGATGCCGCCGCTTGGGCCTGTAGCTGCTGCAGGTTATCGACCGACCGCATCGGCAGCCCGGACAAGGTGTACGTGTAGACGGCGCAGGAAGACCCCATCTTGTCGCTGATCTGCTCGATCTGGAACCTACTAATATCGAGGTCCGACGGCGTGGCATTGGGGTTTTGTTGTGGCTGCTGTCCCGCCACCGCCAGGCGGGCACCGACCAGCATCCTGCGGATGGGCAGGACGGTCTCGGCGAAGACCTTGCGCCTCCGCGCCGCGAACTCGAACAGCGGCTTCGTGTCCGGCGTCGCCTGCTCGGTGCCGTTGCACAGCAGGTACAAGTCGCGCATACGCGGCGAGTACATCTCGCACATTAGCACAGTGGACTCATCCGTATCCCCGTCATCTTCCTCTACGTTGATCGGCGAGTTCTGCAACGTCATGAGCCCTGCGAGACGTTTGTGCTTGCGTGCGAACTCGTGATAGCACTCAGGGCAGATGGTGCATTCCTTCCATCCGTACCAACGGAGTCCCCTAACGACGCCCCTGGCATCGCTGTCGCGCGGGCAGGGCGGGATGGCGGCGTAGACGTCGGCGTAGGCCGCGAGCGCGGCCGGGGACTGGGTGTAGTAGGTCTCGCGCAGTAAGGGGATGAAGCTGCGGGCGCGGGGGTGCGCGGGGTTCATGCAACAGGGCAGCGCGGCGCCGGGCGGGATGTTGATCTTGCGGCGGAAGAACTGGCTGAGTCCCAGGGGCTCCGCTATGCTAACGTAGCAGGAGCTGCAGACCTGGTAGCCCGAGTCGGGCTCAACGCCGTGGAGCGTGTACCAGGCGCCATCGGTGATGCCGTGAGGGTCACAGAACTTCTCCTGGCCCAGCTTGTTGACGGCGGCCCAGAAGACACGCGAGTCCTTGAGGTCGTGGGCCCGCGACATGGCCATGCTGATGTTGAACTGGGCCATGGGGCAGCGCACCTTCTGCTGCGGCGTGTTGGATAGCCGCTCGTCGGGCGCCCACTTGGCGGCGTCGTCGGTGTGGACCACGCGGTCGCAGAAGCAGGCCGCACAAAGGAGGAGCCACTCGGGGCCATGCACGGGCCGGAACCAGGCCTTGCCGTACGCAAAGGTGGCTTCCTGCCCGGGGCAGCCGGGCATGTCCAGACGTGCCTTGGCTTCTCGAACAAAGGAAGACCAGTCCCCTTTGGACCCCTGTTTCTCATACTCCTTCTGGATAAAGGGGATGGACAAATCACAATTCCAGACATCCTGTGGCGGCTGGGATTCTGGGTGTGGTTCAAAGAAGCTGGATAATTGTGGCAAAACCTTGATGTGATCCTCATAGCACGCCTGGCACACGAGGAACCAAGACGGGAACTGGTTAAGCTTCGGAGAGTACCACTTCGTGGCGGCTTCGCTGCCTTTGACGCCCGTGGCCCCCTTGCAGTCGGCAATTTGGCTCCGAAGCTGCATCCAATCCGTCACAGGTTGC
This sequence comes from Apiospora koreana, assembly GCA_017163955.1. Classification (NCBI taxonomy): domain Eukaryota; kingdom Fungi; phylum Ascomycota; class Sordariomycetes; order Amphisphaeriales; family Apiosporaceae; genus Apiospora; species Apiospora koreana. The sequence continues at coordinate 1,921,497 of JAFHKQ010000005.1, read as the reverse complement.
AGATAGTCGGACGATATCGCCTTCTTCCATAAGTCGTCCTTCATCCGCGGACTGCTAAAGCGGCACACGCGGGTCTTCCCCTCTGCAGGAGCGGAAACTTGGAAGGCATCGCAGAAGCCAGAGTTCTCGATATGGTCGGCATAGCATCTCGAGCAGATGAAGAACTCCGGGGCAGCGAAATGCGAATACCAAGTGGTGTTGAATGTGACAGGTGTGTCGATACAGGTGCTGACTGGCCTGGACGCAGCTGGCGATGATGCATACGTGTGTTCTGGTCCATCATCGTCTGGTGAAACACCGTGATCATGGCTTGGGAAGGGGTAGTAATAATCAAGAGCGTATAACTCATACGGCGCTGATTGCGGCGTCGAAGTATTAGCCACCGTGGGAGGTGCGCTTTTGACTGGGTCAGGACTTGAGCGGTCCCCTTCTTGGTTGCTCGAAGGGTCAACAACTGCAGTGTCATTGCCCTGGCCCTTCCGACTGGCTGATTCGGCGTCAGTGGGAGGAGGACTCCATGGCACAGGAGCAGATGAGAAAGACACCGAGGCCGGCCTCCGCGAATTAAGTGGCGTCTTCGGCGGCTTCAGTGGAGCAACCGGGTTTGAGCTGGACTCCGGCTCCGAATGGTGTCCACTATAGGAATGCCATGAAAGTGGCCGTACCTTCACTGTATCGTCGCCATGACCCGGCAAAGGCTCTGTATCGGCATCTGTTAGTTCTATCGTGGGGCTCATCATCTGTTCCAGCAGCTTCTCGATATTCTCGTCTGGGGATGACGGCGTCCCCAGCGGCGGCATAGGGAAGAAGGATATTTCATTCGGAGACTGTGGGTTTGACACAGGGGTTTCTCCCTCTAGCGGAGGAGAGGTGACAACAGTCGGAGGTGTTGGCACGGGTGAGTTTTGTGCCTCGACTGCAGGCGATGGGGTGTATGGTGGTGGCAATGAGTCTGGCCTTGAGCTCACCAATGACACCGCGGAGCCATTCTCAGGTTTCACATGACTGTAAGATAGAGATGCCCTAGGTGACGAAGGAATTGGGGATTCGGGCGAGGGTCTTGCTACCACGGGCGCTGCCCCGGAAGCAGGTGATTGAGATGGGGATGGGATTGGCGGTGGAGGACCGGGAGGAGGAGAGGGGAAACTTGTGAGATTGAGTGGGCTCTGAGCGCCAGAAAGTAGTGGTGATGATGCTGCAGTACTTGGGGTGGTGCTGGGCGGTGTTGCCTCAACTGGCACAGGTTTGCGCGTAGGACGGGGTGGTAAGGGAGGAGGCGTGTTTTCGTGGGACGAGTGTGGTCGATTGGGCGATGGGGGCGGGAGTGGAAAGCTCATCAGCGTCGGTCTTCCCGTATTTCCAGGAGGGAAAAGGCCGGTCGCTGATGTCAACCGGCCGGGCCTATAGCCGTAGATTGCGGCATTGCCCAAGCCCGCAGGACGTGGGGGTAGAACCGGAGGTGGGCCTCCCGGAGGTATCGACGATGAGCCTCGGCTCTGGGGCAATGGCCCCGGCGGCGGCGGCGGAGGGAAACTGGTGAGACTCTGCTCCCCTGAATACAAAGTAAATGCCGATGGCGGTCTTGGGCTGCGGGGTGGTAAGGGGGGCCTGTATTCGGCATCGTAGCCGTGATTCTGCATGATCAAGAACGCCGAGACGTGGGACGGTGGACCCCGGGGACCAAAAAGCAGTGGGCTGACCGGTTCAGAAATCACCCAGCTATCAGGTTCAAGCTGCAACACTCTTACGAACGGTGAAGAACAAGATAAAGAAAATAACCAATGGGATCGTTTTAAAGCATCATACGAAAAATGTCAAGTAACCAGTAACGCAGTGAGAAATACCCTTGTTTTGGATAAGTGTTCACACAATCTCAATCTCTCGGTTTTCAGCTGTCAACAGGCACCGACAGTGATAAGTGGCTTGAAATAGCACAACTCCACTGTATGAGCCCCCGAGTTTAGCATGCGAGCTACAGTAATCTTTGCTCTTGGCATTGGGTCAGCCTCAAAAAAATCCAAATCACGAGCCAGAAAAGTCGGTCACACATCACAAGAAGTCAGGAGTAACATTAAGTACACACTGTCTGTATACCTGACGATAGCCGATTGTGAACGATGGCTATGATTTATGTATATACCGCGACCGAAGGAAAGATCTTGAGCTGTCTGTCTGTTGTGTTTCATTTGGGCGTTGGAAATGAGGATTACTGTAACCAGCGAACCATTTGACGTCCAAGCGGGGTAAACAGGATCGAGAAGTCGAGCAACATGACGGGTGGACGGTATGGGGTAGAGGAAACCCCATTCTTGGCGCGATATCCATCTGCGCTTCGAAATACCTTGCTGGTCTGGCACAAAAGCACACAAGTTCGGCACGTCACCTGACCCATGTGCGAACAGACCATGATGATGAACCAGGTGGCGCGGGATTTACCGACTGACCATCATCGTAATAACTTTGTATAAACATGTCATCAGATTGGCAGTCTGGGGGTAATGATTGATTCTTGGGAAATAAGAAACACAAGCGATAGCTGCGGGATCCCAAACTCCGGGCTCCGAGCCAGATTGGATGAGATAAGTTTCCATGCGCTGTTGCTTTTCATGGGATACTAGGGACAAGATTATCTCCTGTCGCCACCAAAGGGGCCCTATGCCCTGCCTAGGCTGGAATGGAAAATCTAGGGGCAAAGAGAGACAATTTCCATTTCTTGCATCCAGCGCCACTCCCTGTGATGGGTAATATCGATCCTATTTCAGATTTGTGAGATGGTTAAGTTTGGGCTGCTTACGCACGGAACCAAGCTCTCACCACGGTGAAAGAAAAAAAACAGGAGACCAACAACCCCCTACAACAACCCCTAGGTTGACCCCGCGCGCGGCCCGTAGGAGAGTGGAAGGCGGTCATTCTGGTAACCGAGTTTAGCGCACCCGACCCCCTATCATCCTTGGGAACATTGAGAAGTAGAGTGACGCGCTCAATGATCCGCAGGTGATATTGTCTCTTTCCACTTACTTTCACCCAGACGCCGACGCGCCAGCGGGGGCTTTTTCAAGGGTTCTGAGTGGCCAAGGTCTTCGCGAACAGCGGCAAGAGAGTTCAAGTCACAGGTGCAGGCCGAAAGAAACCAAGCATGGGCAACTATCCATGAGAATGGATTAGTATGGATGAACCAAGTGCGTGTCTGCCGCCGAATTGAGTGCCAGCTGCATGGCGCATCACCAACATCCCCATAACACAACACGTGCATGCAACATAACAAAAAAAGAACAAGCTCGTTTCAAGGACGAGTTGGAGTTTCATGAGCCAATCCCGATATGTTGTTTGTCAGCTTATGGCTCTTTGGCACATCTGGCAATGGCTTGTGGGCGCTGATTCGCATCCCTTGCGAACGAGCGCCTTTCGTTTGGACTGCCCAACCCTAAACAAGACATCGCGGATCGGATGGCTCTGGGAAGGGACATGTGGATGATGGGCTCAATATCGCTTAGCCATGACCGGCAAGCATGAATGTAGGTAAGCCAGCCGTGCTTACATACTTGGGCACAAGAGACAGCACCACCACCACCTGCCACCATCAGCGAATATTCTCACATGATATGACCAAGACCTCTCCAACTGCACGCACGCTCCTTTCGTAGCCTGCCCAGTACAACCTCCTCCTGCTTGGTGGGCTGCTGGCTATCCCAGAAGTTCTCTGCACACATACCTCCCGCCTACACCAAGACTGTCAGGTTGCCCGTCTGTTCATTGCACGCACCAACCGTTGGCATGCAATGTGTGGAGCTGTTCGACATGACAAGAAGCAATGTTAACAACAGATGAGCAAGATTAAAAACCAAAATGAACCATGGTTGATATCGTGATGCATAAGCCAGGCAGCCAGGGAGAGAAGGCTTGACAGCCCTGGAATAAGCCCTGCCTGCCTGCCTGCCTGCCTGCCTGCTGGTGTTCGGAGGTGGGAACTGACTTCTGAACTGGCCAGGGACCGATCGATATCAGGTTAGTGTCGGTGGAGAGGGGAAGGGGGGAGATGTGAATGTGGATATGATTCTGTGGATGTGGTCTTTCCTGGAGTGGCCTTTGCTCTCCTCTGAACCTCTGAACGCGTCGAGATATGCCAGTTTGATTGGCAAGTGAGAGCGGCGCATGGCGCAAAGTGGGTGCGGCGGCGGTTCATCCAGCCTGATGGCTCTTAACCTAGGTTACTTACTGCCTGCATTGCATGGTGGTGCATTTGTGATTTTATTACTCCATACATTGTGTAGAGTAGAGATGTTATTCAGAACTGACCTCAAGCATTGGTTGGTGTTCTTTTCCAGGAGAGGCTATGCTTACTTGCTCAAGTAGGTACATCAAGTTACTGTAGGCTGCGGTTTCCTTACCTTACTTGCCTGGAGGTAGGTAAGCTTGTCCTGCAAGCCTGCTGCTTACTCGCCGCAAGCTTTCGTAACTTGCTCCACGACCTTGCCTCATTCAAATCAACTTGACTTGACCCCAAATCTCACATCCCCCTCTCACATTGATCCATCTCACACCCGAATTGTCTACTGTACATGTACCTAGCCTGCCGACTCCGACAGTTCATGTCGCTCGACTTTTGGAACCCACTGTAGATGCACACTTGACCCGTGGGATCTGTATAAGCTACATTACACACACAACGCAGCCGACAGTAGGCAGTAGGCATTTTGTCGTTTTTAGTTGGTCCATTTCACCGGGTGCACCTGTTCAACGGTTTACCTAAAAATGTACTTTTTGAGCCGCTAGAAGCAAGTTTTTTGGAGTTGGTCCTGGCTTCGCTTCGCTGGGTCCCCGACTGCCTGACACTAAACTTAAAGCCGCCCATCACCCTCCCACTTTACTTTCAAATACCAAGTACGCTGGCCTCGCCGCCTGCAACCTGCAACCTGCAACCCGCTGTCCGAAACGACAACACGCGATTAACGTCTGCACAAACCCTTCTCTCCCTCTCCAACCCATCTTTTTTTCTTGTTACCCTCTTGTCCGTTCCTAGTAGTAGGCACGCCTGCACACCACACACTCTACAACGAGTCGGTCCGGGTTTTCCTGTTGTTCGGGTTGAGTATTGTCTTCTTTATTCGACGACCTACAGTACTCACTTCTTGGTCCTCGAATTCGGCGGTCCTTCTCCAGAAGACAACAGCAGGCAGGCTTAGCACCGGTCCTAAACACTCCGAGCCCGACCAATCTCCCCCGTGGCTGCGTCGCTGCCATCAGCCATCAGCAGCAACCTGTTGTCCTTGTCCACCGAGTCAAACGAACAATTTGTCTCATTACCATTCTTGTCCGAGTGGGCACTCAAACACACGCACACATACGCTACTACGCAACTACGCTACTACGCTACTAAGCCCGCTGACATCTGCATGGGCTTTGGCATCCCTTGACCCTTTCTTCACCGTTCTTCGAAACACATACGACTCTTCCGCCCCAACTTCCCAACACATGTTTTTGAAGCAGTAATCAATCTTCGCCAATATGAGATCGACGCCTCGAAGGCCTAGTGAGGCGGGCATCGAACCCCAGCAGTCAGTCGCCTCTTCCTCAACACAGCGCTCTCGACCTCGCTCCAGTCAGACCACCATTTCCATGAACTGGGACGATGGAGACTCCCTATCCCCTCGTCCTCGGATGAAGTTCGAGGTGGCCGAATGCATCGAGACAAAGACCATCACCACAACCACCACCACGAAGCGGTCCTACCCACCATTGTTCGTTCGGGAGCCCAGATCTCTAGCAACCCTCGACTCCAAAGAGTACCCGCTGGCTCAGAAACCCACGCCACCCGAGTTGGCCAAGTTTTCCTTCGACCTGGACAAATATGGCGCCCTGTCATGGCCTGGCGCCGACGAGCAGGAGAGCCACCATGAGGTACGTTCTCTAATCAAGTCTTACTATGCCCGCCAGGCATGCAATCTAGATCATCTGAGTTTCTCATTGTACTGACACATCACATTCCAGTCCTTCCAGTCTACTGATACCACGAGCGGCGACGAGCAAATGCAAGACGACATCAAGACGGAACCCGGCCTCGAGATATCTCATACTCGCCGTCGATCATCCAAGGCCCCTATGGAATTGGCTACGCGCAGATCCCATAAGATGGACACCCGCTCCGCTTCTCCCATCGTGTCCGGCTCGGTGCGGAAAAAGTCTCAAAGGCCTGCGGCTAGATCTCAGGGCCCAAGTCTCTCCACAGCTGTCTCTGACAAACTGAGGAGAACGTTGGCACATGGACCGCGCCGGGACGGTGATAGGGAGCTTGGTACCGCAGTTCGTCCTGCCAGTGGCTTTCCAGTGACGCCTGACACAACAGAGCTGGCCGGACCTACCGCTTCACAAGACTACCCGGAAAGGCCACACCGTCTTGGACGAAGCCACCTTGATTCATTTGAGACTCCTGAATCTGATCCCAGCCAAGCCCATCAGCACGAGTATTTCGACATCTCGAGCCCCGCCGGCAGCGACACCCACACCGTCTTTAGCAGCAACGTAGCGACTCCGCCCATTACTGATGCAGATCCGGAGCCCCTTACCGATGCCGACGAAACCTTGCAGCAGTCGATTCGTGCTTTGCAGCACCCCCGGTCGATTAACACGCTGGCCGCTCAGGATGCGAGCCTGCCTAGTCCCCGGCTGTCCCCAACCCTCCAGGCTGCCCAGCTCCACACCACCGATCGAGAAGATGAAGCCGACGAAGAAAGCATGTCAGTCGTTGTACACGACGATAGCCAAGACATAGCGGATGAGGAATACGATCATCCGTCAGCTCTTGCTGAGTTCCGTTCCCAGATGCTCGACTCGCAACACGCCAGCTCTCATGCTCTCCAATCTGGAATCATGGATAGCCGATTGATGCTGGAGTCTTTCGATGCCATGCCTACTGAGATGAAGTCTTTCATGATTTATCAGTTTCTTCGTCGATGTCCGAGAAAGACCTTGCACGTCGTAGCCGACGTTGTAGGCCCCGCACTCAAATGCGATATCCTTAAGGACCTCCCTGGCGAGCTGACGCTGCACATCCTCTCTTACCTTGATGCGCAAGACCGATGCCGCGCCGCTCAGGTGTCCACGACGTGGCGTAGCATTATCGACAGCGACGAGACGGGATGGAAGGAACTGTTCGACCGGGATGGCTTTACCCTCCCGCCAGGTGAGCTGGACAGAGCTGTCAAAGAAGGCTGGGGCTGGCAGGACCCTGTTGGAGCAGAGGGCTGCGAGCGCGACTTCAGCCTCCAAAAGCGGATGGCTTCTAGCGAGGCAGAGCTCAGGTCCTCGGCCAAAGCAGATGCATCATCACCCTCGCAGTCGAAGTCGTCACGGACGACCAAGCGTAAGAGGTTGGGCTTCCACCACAGCATCACCGAACGAACAAGCAAGCGACGCATCAGTGACAATATCATGAAGAAGGAAAAGGAGGAACTTCAGGCGCCCCCCAAGATGCACAAGTCCGAGGGTCCCATTTCCGCCGCCAATGCCGCGGCTGTAGCCGTGCCGGATCCCCAAATCGGACTCCCAAGTCTCCGGAAATTGCATCTATTTAAGTCCCTGTACCGACGTCACTACATGATTCGCAAGAGTTGGACCAGTGGCAAGGTCAAGCCCAGCCATGTCGCCTTTCCCGCCCATCCTCGCCATGTCATCACCTGCTTGCAGTTCGATGAGGACAAGATCATCACTGGTAGCGATGACCAGTTGATCCACGTCTATGATACCCAGACTGGCAAGTTACGTAAGCGTCTCGAGGGCCACGAAGGAGGCGTGTGGGCACTGCAGTACGAAGGGAACATGTTGGTGTCTGGTTCTACCGACCGCTCGGTTCGTGTTTGGGACATAGAGAAGGGTCTCTGCTCGCAGGTCTTCTACGGCCACACTAGCACTGTGCGATGCCTGCAGATCCTCATGCCGACAGACACAGGCAAGGTTCAGGATGGTGCACCAGTCATGATGCCCCCCAAGCCCTTGATCATTACTGGATCGCGCGATAGCCAGCTGCGGGTATGGCGCCTTCCCGAAGCCGGTTCAAGACGGTATATTCAGACAGGCCCACCTGCCAACGATGCCGACTGCCCCTACTTTATTCGCACGCTTCAGGGCCACGGCCACTCGGTTCGCGCTATCGCAGCACATGCCGACACTCTGGTGAGTGGTAGCTACGACAATACGGTCCGAGTCTGGCGCATCAGTACTGGAGAGACTGTTCACGTACTTCAGGGACATTCCCAAAAGGTATATAGTGTGGTGCTGGATACGGAACGCAATCGTTGCATCTCGGGCAGTATGGACAGTTTCGTCAAAATTTGGGACCTTGAGACGGGCAGTTGCCTTCACACTCTCGAGGGCCATTCCCTTCTCGTTGGACTGCTGGATCTACGCGACGAGCGTCTGGTATCTGCCGCCGCCGACTCCACTCTGCGTATCTGGGACCCGGTTACGGGGCGATGCCAGTCAACCTTGACGGCCCATACGGGGGCCATCACTTGTTTTCAGCACGACGGACGCAAGGTCATCAGCGGCAGTGATAGGACACTCAAGATGTGGGACATCCGTTCAGGGGAGTGCATCCAAGACCTGCTTACAGACCTTAGTGGGGTCTGGCAGGTTCGCTTCGACGAACGACGATGTGTCGCCGCTGTTCAACGAAACCAGTTGACCTATGTCGAGGTAAGTTTCTCCCTGTTACTCATCATGTTGTGTTGTCTCGACCTCTCCATACTGACCTTTTCTATCAGATTCTCGATTTTGGCGCCGTTCGTGATGGGAAAAACCCTGCGGAGCTTGGCAAGCGAATTGTGTTGGAGTCTACCGAGCTTGGGCGCGGAGCTGAAGCTGAAGATAACAACTGAAATGCTCCGCTTTGACCCATTGTCGCTACAAGGTCGCGCAGGCTCTTGACTGTCTGCGAACATATCTTATTCGGCGGCCTATTGCGTGGCCAATCACGCAGCTATTCACACTTGCGAGTTGTGTGTAATACTTTCCTCTTTCGTGGTTCGCTAAAGCGAACCTATGGTTATTCTTTGAACTGCTTGTCATGGCACGGCGTTGGGGCAAACAAAGCCTACCGGGTATCATCCCGGCGTTGCTTATACGATGTAGGCAGCATACTGGCTCTATGAAGAGGGCGTGGATGCCGTGACCGGCGATGCTGCGTTGCAAGCGAGGCGTTTACTGGAGAAACATTGATATTCCCAGCATACAGTGAAGCGTACTGGAACACTCTGGTACGATTCATTCGAAATGTGGTCGTTTTTTATACCTCCTTCAAAGGGTGGCAAACAATGGTGTCATGGAAACTTGCATTACATTCAAGACGGACAGCATAAGTTATGGTTGTTTTTAAAGCATTGTGTAGGAGTTTTTAAGGGGTTGACTTCTGTTATGGTAATGAATCTTGGACTGTTTATGTATTTGCTTCCCATCAGGGAGGCTCAATGAACCTACATAATACTATATGAGTCCACCCAGCGCATACTTGACTGCTCGTGACGGCGCCATAGATTGGAAGTCCACCGTCACTGGAACTGCAGTCCAATGGTTCGACCTTCTCCCGTCGTGTCACAAGCATTAAAAGCCTTGCTCCTAGTGTTCTCGCGTGCTGTAAATGGTGGCGAAAGGGCCTCGGCCCACGACAGCAGTCATGATCACAGAGCTAAAGGCGAATATGAACGCGACATGATGGCCACCGGAAGTTCCGGCGCCGAAGATGCTGCCACCGATAATAGGCAGCGGCCCTGCAAGCTTGACTGTGGGGTGCAGCTGCCTGACGCCCGGGGGTGCCGCGGAGGCCCAGGACACCACCACGAACCGACATGGCTTGAGGGAAACTACGTACCAGATCAATGATTTCTAAGCATCTGACGATATATAACAAGATGCGCATAGAGTTCCGGTCTTTTCTAGGCCGCATGTGGCTGAAGGTGGGTGATTGATGTCCATCCCGCGGAGTTGCTTGGTTTGCTTGATTTGCTTGACACTTCACATGGTCAATTTGGATTAGTAAGAACCCGAACACAGCACTATATATGATGTGATCGTGCTTTGAATCGTACGAGTGCGTGCGACAATGAATAATCGCAGAACAACATAGTTTACCAGGTAGCGAGTGTATGTAATTACATGTCGGCCATAGGACGTCAATCCGATCCCGGATCTTAGTATATAGACAATAGGTCTGCCTCCAGAAACGTATCATCTGAAACTTCCCAATGCAGTCAATACACTTCGTCGTCTAACTCTTATAAGTACGGTTACCAGTCATTCTGAGATTACTGAACTCTCACATAATTCCTCCACCCCAAACCACTGACAGCTCTGTCTGATTTGACAATCACAACTTCGAAGCTGCGAAAATGACTGCTCTTCAAGGTGATAACACGCTCTGGCATGATGTCCAGCATGTACTAACCCCAGACCCAGATTTCCCTAGCTTCCCATTTGCCCGAGAGGAGACCTATCATCCCTCACCAATCTACGCCACACTTCGCAAAGACGCCCCCATCTCACAGGTGAAGCTTTACGACGGCAAGCTCGCCTGGCTCCTCACGAAGCACAAGGACTGCTGCGAGGCCCTTTCGAGCGACAAGCTCAGCGCCGACCGGCGGGCCCCCGGCTACCCCGAGATCCACGCGGGCGGCCTCAAGGCCCGGGAGGCGATCCCGACCTTTGTCAACATGGACGACCCGGGCCACGCGGCGCAGCGGGCCATGCTTGAGGGCGATTTCACGCCCGAGACGGTCGAGCGGAAGTGGCGGCCGGTGATGGAAGAGATCGTCGACACAGTGCTGGACGAGTTCGTCGCCAAGGGCGAGGCGGCGGCCAAGGATCAACAGCCCATCGACCTCATCAAAGAGTTCGCCGTCCACGCCCCGACCCTGATCATTTACAGGGCCCTAGGCGTGCCCGACGCGGACGTGGCGCGCCTGTCGCGGGACAGCGAGATCCGCAACAGCACGAGCCGCAACGCGGCCGAGACGGCTAACCTGGAGCTTCAAAAGTACATAGCCGGCCTCGTGAAGCAGAAGATGCAACAGCCGCAACAGCTGGACGCGAACAGCGACATCATCAGCAAGCTAGTAGTCGAGCAGCTGCAGCCCGGCCGCCTCACCGAGGACCAGGTGACGACGCTGGCGTTCCTCGTGCTGACCGCCGGCAACGCCGCGCTCATCAACAGCATCGCCCTCGGCGTCCTGACGCTGCTGCAGCACCCGGCGCAGCTGGCCGACTTCCAGCGGCGGCCCGAGGCGCTGGCGGGCCCGCTCGTCAACGAGATCACGCGGTACCACACGGCGTCGGGGCTGAACAGCCGGCGGGCGGTGAAGGAGGACGTCGAGATCGGCGGGCAGGTCTTCCGGAAGGGCGAGGGCGTCATCTGTGCCGTGCAGGCCGCGAACCGGGACGGGGACAAGTTCGCCCACCCGGACGCGTTCGACATGCACCGGGCCGGCGTCTCGCCTGCCGACTCGCTGGGCTTCGGCTTCGGCATCCACCGCTGCCAGGCCGAGGTCTTCTCGCGGACGCAGCTCGAGATCGTCTTCGTCAAGCTGTTCGCGCGCTTGCCCGGTCTGCGCCTCGCCCGCGCGGAGACAGAGCTGGTGTACTCGGAGCCTACGATGAACATTGGCGTCGAGGAGTTGCCGGTGTACTTTGCATAGGTCGAATAAGCTGGGTGAGTGGAGCACTCCTTTTCTTTAGTGGTCTGTTCGAAAGGCCACATGACAGATCAGAAATCAGAAACAAGTAGATGTTATAGTAATTGTGATTATTTTATGGTAGTCTAGCGGCAAAGAGGTATCAGTCCCTAATAGTGTACATACGCATAATAGCCAATATGCGTTCCAAAGTCGTTATCCTTCTCGAGTCTTGTATAATCGTACAATATTAATTGCTTAGTCCATTCGGATTCGTCCGGGAATCGTCGCTCTAGGGATCATCTTTTCGACCCCTTTGCAACACCAGCTTCGGCATTGTAGCCCCAGTCCGGCGACGACATCCTCTCATCGTCGGCCGAAGATGACTCTTGGACCGTGATTTCCTTCACCACGGAAATGCCGTTCCCTCTGGCAGCGATGTCCTGAGGCTGGGCGGTTCGGCGGACGCTCGACGACGACAGGGACGCCGCGTTGTGCCGCAGGATCTGCTCGTCGCTCTCCCAGGCGGCCGTATGGCTGGTGGCCATGCTCTTCTCCGACGCCTTGGCCTTGGAGGAGCTTCCAAAGTGGCTGGCCTTGGACTTCTTGCGGTCGTGCAGCTGGAACGCCCCCTTTCGGCTCTGCGACTTGGATCCCGATGCTGCACCCCCGTTCGCACCTCCCGTACCCGTCCGGTCCGCGCTGGGGCCGGTGCGCGAGCGCGACGAGCCCGTGACCCAGTTCTTGGTCCACTTGAAGGCCTGGAGGATGGCCCGGATCTTGGGGTGGATGAAGGGCATGTTGGTCACGACGATGGCGACGAAGGTTTCGCGGCAGGCCCACCGGGAGCCCTCGGCGGCTCCTTCGGGACCGGACTAAAAGAACGAGATATGTCAGCGTTGTGTCATGAGCTAGTTAGTGTTTGAACAAGGAAGGGGGGTACACACGTTGAGGATGACATGGGCACGGATGCTACCGGCGATGGCGACGAACAGACCACCGCTGAATAGAGCCATCAGGGGAAGGCGCTTGCTGAGTTTGATGTTTACTTGCCATAATAACTATTGAAGGGGTGATTAGTGGATTGGCCTCTTTGCGAGCAGATAGATATCGTGTTAATTCTTACCGGCAACGGAATCGAGATTAAGTACGCGTCAGACAGCACGTTTAGGATCACAATTACTAGCACGTAGACGCTCGATATGGTGGCCTGGCACACGTCTGTAAGTCGGTACAGTGTCAGTATCGCAATCCACCAAGGGGTGTTGGAGTCGGCGACTAACTTCCAGGATTCGGGTTGATCTGCCAGAACTTGTGAAACGGCTGGCATGATAATAGAAGGGACAAAGCCACGATCAGGTACGTTGCTCCCAGCATGTAGTAAGCAATGTTGATGAGGATCCTCGACTGCTTGAGGGTTGTTCGCTCGCTAAAACGTCCCGAGGCATCGTCAGTACTACCGCGTAAAGGGGCCACTAAGAAGGACCACGGGTAGAGAACATACAATAGCCGCTTGTAAGAGGAGGCGATGCAGATTTTCAAAGACCAAAGGATGAAGGCGTATAACGACCATCCCACGACTTGGATCTTAGACCCCCACACACGCTTGTAGAATTCGGTCGAGTTCGGGTCGAGGCGGGCTCGTTGCTCATCCGTCACTTTGTAAGAAGGTTTGGTGTTAGTAATCAATTTTCGGAGGGTAGATAGAGCGGGAGCCAGCCACAAGCATACTTACTATAGCTGTTGGTGAGGCCATCAAACATGGCGCCAACCAGATATGCTGCTACTGTCTCGCCAGCGAAGACAAGCTGCAGCCGGGCATGGTTAGCATGTGGTCTAAAAAGAGGGAGACCCTGAAAAATAGCCTCTGATGGGGTCGATAGATGGGTTGTGTCATGCTGTCGACCGAGAGAAACCTACCCCAGATACGCAAACCAAGTAGTCATCAAAGGCAAAGTTGCGGATTCCCACCATCTCCCAGCGCACCCATATCCGGAGGCCGATGACCCAGAGGCCTAAACTCAGGAGAATCCAAGCCTCATTCTCCTGGGAGCCCATTCTTGTGCTACCGGCACTAGTATGACAATTCAACGGCTCGAATGGGGATGTTTCTGACGAGTCTTCGTGTCGATGCGTGGGCGTGGATAGGCGTACACGTGGTATGGAGGAGTTAGTCGGGGGAAAAATGGGAAAAGCAAAGGAGGGAAAAGAAAAGAGGGCCAGCGCATTAATATTCTAGGCTGCTCAAGACGCCGGCGGTTATAAGTAAAACAGCACCGGTGCTAAGCTGCCGGACATACTCTGACAGGCGGGTGAAGCGGATGGCGGCTTTTGCCTCTGACGGCAGTCCGGCTGTTGAAAAACCCTTAAGGGGCTAACGTTGAGATAAGCTATATTAGCTACCGGTTCACCCTAGAACAAATAGAATCGGGATATTATTGCTCAGGCACCAGGGGATGCATAAAGCCAATGTTCACTGGTCATAGTAGTAAGCCTTGTTTTTGACTATAGCGCAAGTCGATCACGATGATTACCCGTTTGGGACGCGTTTGCAAACCGACTAGTAAAATGTCCTACGGAGACTGACTCAGTCGTCGTGTCGGTTCTCGCTCCAGAAACATACTAGATGCTCAGCCCGGCCAGGCGTGCGTGGGCAATTGCCCTATCGGCTCTATTAGCTTGGCCGATCACGATACTCTGATTGGCGGCAATGTGACCGGCCTCAAGCCCCTTATATCCGCAGGAGCTGCTACTAGCTAGCTACTTGTCGTAGCTCGCCAGGTGGATCGATGGATAATCCGAAACCCCATTAATTAGACTAAGGAAATCACTATACTGACCACGGCGGGTCTCTCGGCGGCTGAAAGCTTCCAGAGACCACCCCAAGGCGTAGCTAGGGGAACTAGGGAACGGCTTTTGGACAAGGGGTTTCCCGTGGTGATGCCCGGGGACCAAAGGAACCGGGCGTGCAACCGAAAAGTCCCGTCGCACGGCCCAAGGCCGTACGCCCGTATACCCACCCGTAAGCACTAAAACGCATGCCCAGCCCAATGAGCGGGTCAAGCCTATAGGCGCTATTGGGAATTGGAGATGATATGCATGCTATGTCTTGGCGACCTGCGAATCTACACTCATCTTGTCATAGCCGGCCAGAAAGGGATCCTACTCTAGCTACTCCTCATACTACAACCAAGGAAAATCAATCTTCATTCATGCCCCCCTGGCCTCCTAGCTCCTAATGTATGTACTGTAGGATGAAGAAATAGCTTGGAAGGGTCCTAGTCTATTCCCGCTGAGCTGACGTCGTGCAGTCTCAGGTCCCTACCAATTACCTAAGCTGATTTCAATGTTTATTGCCCCTGCAGACCCATGTGTCCTACTGATGTGCCGTCTACCGCTAGCCCCCCGTCACATGTTGCAATGGACTGATACATTCGCCTCTTTCATTCATATAGCCCCTGACGCCAGCCTGTAGGACAGCCGTTGGTCGAAGACATGAACGAAAACTAAGAACTGGTGGAGCATCATGCGCTCCCCTCATTCCCCCTCCAATTTTGATACATCCAGGTTACTGGGCAAACGCACCTAAGACGGGCATGCATAGAAACCAGGAAAGAGAGTGCAAGTCGCAGGCCCACACCACTGCGCCTTATATCAGCCCTGCCTTAATGAAAGTGAACATAAGAAGTCGATGTCCTACTCGCGAATCTCACTCGTTACTTCCTCTCGGCGTCATTTCCAAGCGAATATTTGTTGTATATTTTCGTGACAGTTCTGCGTTATTTGAAATACAATCTTGACTTCAAGAAATAATCATGGCTTCATACGATTTCATTATTGTTGGCAGTATGTCCACTTCTTCCTATTAGGCCATGTTACTTTCGACCCCTCGGTTTACTGACTTGTTTGAAAGGTGGCCCTGCGGGCAGCGCCCTCGCCTCTTCTCTCTCCCGCACTAGCGCCAAGCCCTCGGTGCTTCTCCTCGAGGCGGGCGGAAAGAACTCCGACCCCAACCTGCGGGTGGACGGGAAGCGATGGTTGACCTTCACCAACGAGGAAATGAACTGGGGGTTCAAGACGTCGCCCCAAGAGCACTGCGACGACCGGTCCATTGACTACTCGGGTGGGCTTGGGTTGGGTGGCAGCTCGGCCATCAACTTTGGTGTCTACACCATCGGCGCGCGGGACGACTACGACGAATGGGCCCGTGTAGCTGGAGACGATAAGGCATTCGGTTGGACAGCGAGTACGTTATAACCCATGGATCGAAGGTGTACAGAAACTGACCAATTTCCACGCTGGCAGTGCAAGAGCGTTTCAAGCGCCTCGAAAACTTCAGCCGAAAGTTGCCGGCCCACGTGACGGAGAAGTTCGCCAAGCCGGACATGGCGAACCACGGAACCGACGGCAGGCTCAAGGTCGGATTCGCGGCCGAGTGGGAGGACGACGTGGTGCCGATGCTCGAGGTCTTCGAGAAGGGAGGGTTCCCCCTGAACCCCGACCACAACTCGGGCAACCCCATCGGCATGTCGGCGCTGATCAGCTCGGCGAGCAACGGAAAGCGTTCCACGGCCCAGGACCTCTACGCCGACAAGCCCGAGAACTTGACGATTGTCACCTGCACGAAGGTCAGGAAACTGATCCTGGAGGGACGTAAGGTGGTAGGTGTCGAGACAAAGGATAAGAAATGTGAGTGATAGCCCTTCAGCCGTTGCATGCTTACTATGGCGAGATCGTGTCTGTTTTGTTGCTGACTCGATTTTAGATCTTGCTAGCAAGGAAGTAATCCTTTCCGCGGGTTCTCTCAACTCACCCTCCATTCTCATGCACTCCGGCATTGGACCCAAGAGCCAATTGGAAAAGCACAGCATCCCCGTGCTCCTCGACGTCCCTGCCGTAGGTCAAGGGCTGCGCGACCACAACTTCTGCCCCCTGGTGTACTCCCGAAGCGAGAGCAGCACGGCCCGAAAGGCCTTCTACGGCGACCAGAAGACCATGGACGCCGCGCTGGAGCAGTGGAAGCAGGACGGCACGGGCCCCTGGTCCAAGTTCGCGTGCCAGGCGGGCATCGGCTTCTTCAAGCTGCCGGCGCTGCCGAGCCACCCTTCTTTCCAAGCGCTGCCAGCGTCGGAGCAGGCCCTACTGCAGAAGCCCACGGTCCCGCACTACGAGGTGTTTACGCATTTCCCCATGCATTGGTTCCTGCCCGAGTTCCCCGCCGAGAAGCTCAGCTACTCGTGCCTGCTCGTCTTCCTGTACAACGCCCAGGCCCGCGGCGAGGTCACGCTGCAGTCGGCCGACCCCGAGGTCCCGCTCCGGTTCGACCCCCGCGTCCTGAGCGAGGAGTTCGACCGCACCGCCGCCGTCATGGCGCTGCGCGACGTGCTCGACAAGGTCGTCAAGAGCGAGGACTACCAGAGGGACACGGTGGAGGGGCTGGCGGTGCCCGCTGGTGACAGCGACGAGGATCTGCTGGCTTACTGGAAGTACGTAATTCCCCATATTGAGATGACCCCTTTGCGGTGCAGCCCCTTTTCCCATCGGGTTTTGGGTGCACAAGATAACAAAGCTAACAACGAAACAGGAAAACTATATCTTCTTCGTGGCACATGACGGGCACTTTGAAAATGGGTCCCGCCGGCGGCGCTCCCGATGCTGTGGTCGACCCGGAGTTCCGCGTCGTCGGGATCGAGGGGCTGCGGGTGGCCGACATGTCGGTTGCCCCCGTGTTGATCAGCGGCCACATTCAAGCCGCGGCGTATGCGACGGGCTTGACGTGCGCGGAGAAGGTAGCACAGCAGTACGGGCTTAACGCCTAAAGGGGTTGATGACGACATGGCAAGGTTTAAAGCTCTATAGATCTGCTAAAGCGTGGAGCGTCCCTAGCGAGATGTTCGGGTTGGAAGAAAACACAAAGTTTTCAATGAAAGTGCTTCAGCGAGAATACAAAACAATATTCAAAGTTATGACTCCCACTGCGTGCGAAATAGCACTCTTACGAATGCTTTGTTGTATCCGAGACTTAGCGAAACTCATCTTGTTAGTGCGTTTGGGGTGAAATGGCGATGACAGTGACGAGGTATCTGTCAGGGGTGAGGCGAAGGTCGCTGGGTAAACAGGCTTGGTTTGTTGGAGTGATGGCGACACTAATCTTGCGTTGTTGAGCGAAGCCTTTCGGTACAAATGTGGATGGTGGGCTGCGTTGGTTTAACAGAGCCGACTCGGCTCGGATACGGTTCAGTACAACCCTCAACTCCCTGCGCCACCGGGCCTAATGACCGTTGGGACATGTAGGCCCGGATACTATCTTTCCGGGTGTCGGACATCCCTAGCGCTTATACAGTTCTCCGGACCACGTGAAGATACTGGCCGATAGGATCCGGTGCTTACACTAAGCTTACTTTCTAGTGATTAGAAGTCTAGAGGTCAGCTTAGGCGAGTCATAGACTCATAGCTCCTTTTTTGGTTAGTATTAACAGCGCTAACATATTTTCTCGTATAAATATCAGCAGGTCATCTGCGAACAACCGTTCATGGTTCCCAGTAATAATGATGAGTGATACAATATGTCAGTATACCAGTATTCGCGATGTATGTCAGAGCCGTCATTGGCCACCAGGAGACCACTGTTTCAGCTCTTGGCTAACTATGCCAAGTACAACGCCAGGACCAGTGAGCCTCTTGTGACCAGCTCTTGATTTCTATTATTGTAACTTGGAAACCTCAGACCTTAGTTCTTTACCATCATATACGCCGAATATGAAAGCTGCCAATATTGCCATTGTTTGTTTGGGTCTTATAAATATTGGACAAATGTCCACGATACAGGGCTACATAAAAAACAGCACTCTGCATTCCTCCATCTAAGATTATCAACCTAATCAAAAGAAACTGCAATCTCGTCGTCTAACCTCCCTTTCGATACGAAGCTTCATCCCAAAATGGCCCCAACATCTTTTCGCACTCCGGGAGTCGCGGTCCTGATTGGCGCTGGTTCGTTTTCACTCCGCCATCAACGTAGAGAACAGATCTTGTACTAACCGTTTTTTTTTCAGCCAGCGGTATTGGGAAGGCCACCGCACTTGCCTATGCCCGAAGCGGCGCTCGTGGTCTTGTCTTGGCTGATCTCGACGAGCCCGGCGTTCGGAAGACGGCGGAACAGGCCAAACAAGAGGCGACCAATGACGAGTTCAGTGTTATTGCGCTCCATGCCGACGTGCGAAAATATCGCACAGTAGAGGGCGTTTTCGATGAGGCTGTTGGAAAATTTGGACGAATCGACTACAGCGTCAACACGGCCGGTGTAAGTGCAGAGTACAGCCTGATGTGACACTTTTCATTTCAACGGATTAATGTTTTGCCCCAATTCCCAACCCCTCTACCCTCTCCAAATTGTTGATACCCTTAAAGTCAGTTCGCTAATCTGTAATATGGAAAAGATCTACAAATTCCAAGGCAACATCGCCGACAACCCCCTCGAGCTATACGAGGACGTGATGGCGACCAACGCCACGGGGGTCTTGCACCACACCAAGGCGGCTGTCCGCGTTATGTTGAAACAGGAGCCGCTCATCATCCAGGACGTCGACCGCGCGCGCAACATCGGCCGTGGAGCCATCGTGAATATATGCTCCATCGCCGGTTTGCAGGCTGTCCCCGGAGCAGTCGAGTACGTGGCGTCCAAATTCGCTGCAGTCGCCATCACTCGAACAGCAGGTAAGTTCAAAATGATACTACCCCTTTTTTCTCAACTTCCCCCACTGTTTTTTTCTACAAGACAGCCTACCTTGTGTCTTGTTTTCTTGGCTCTTCCTCTCTCAATCATAGTCACAACCTAAATGAAGAATGAATACTGACCACCACGGCATGTCTCTAGCGGCCGAGTACGGCCCCTCCCAGATTCGCATCAACGCCGTGTGCCCCGGGGCCATCCAGACACCCATGCTGGAGCGCGCCATGGCTCCCAGTTTCGAACTGCGGGCTGGCTACACTGCGGCTGCCCTGCTGAATCGCGTCGGAGATGTGGATGAGGTTGCGGATGCGATTCTGTTCCTCACGAGCAACGCGGGTAGCTTCGTGCATGGCAGTTCCATGACTGTTGATGGCGGAACCACAATCAAGAGCTCCCTTACCCCTCTACAGGGATGAGATGAAGTGTTCCTTAGATGACAACCCAATCAAGGTACAAAGAGACATTCTATCAGCTCAACAGTGTTATCTAGACTTGTGGTTTCTACTACTTAATTGAATGATTTCGACACAATTTACAAGTATCTATACTTTGAGGGGAGAATACAATATCCCCTTAGTGTGAGGGGGATGGGGATGGTAGCAATATCGCAGCCGTTACGTTGTGCGCCTTCGGAAGCTCGATCCAGAGTGGAGTAAACAGGGGTTTTGTTACCAATCAGAATGAGTTATAGTCCATTCTATATCCAACTTTAACGAATATAGGCACAGCTTCATCAAGTATCATCCCATATCGCTTATCGCCGATGCAACCAAGACGGGCAGCTGCATGAGTGTTCCTACGTCGAGCCTCGCCTTCAAGCAATAATGGGTGCCGATTGGTGGGCTTGTCTACCCAATCAATCTCTGGGGCTATATTCTCGGCCTTCCGTTAACTCTCGATAAATGCAATCGAGTCACACCATGTGATCGTGGCTGCAGATATTCGAGTGTATTGCTAGCACAGTTCGAATCTACTGGCCCTGGAAAGACCTGAGATGCCTTCTCTTTAACATGTAACATCGAAAAGAAAACAGTAGATGGGCCAAGACGAATGACCCCTGGTCCCAAGTTAGGCTCTAGCCCTGATGACCGTTACATGCATCGTCTTGCATGAGGGGGCGATGATTCCGCCTCGAATGATTTTCTCGTTTTGATTTCCCCCAAGGTTGAACGGCGCGTTTCAACAACACAACATCTTGTCGGGTCTAAGAAACAACCCAAAATACGCCACTGTTATTGCCTCTTCTGAATCCGAGCCCTCAAACACGAAGAAGACCTTGCAACCGGAGCCCACGTCGGATATGGATATCCAGACGACCGAAGTAGCCCGCCTGCGCGACAATGGGCAGCAAAAGATGGCAAAGATGATTGAGAGTGAGTCTCCGTCCTCGATACACATTTTGAACAGTTCGAATACTCACACGTCATCGAAGCGATTGCCGCTTGCAATGGGGACAGTGGGCTGGATACTTCAGCTTCGACACCATTATACAATCTGTCTTCGGCCTACTTCGCAGCTGGCGACTATGGGAGATGCGTAGTGTTCGCAAATGAAGCTTTGCAGGCTCTTGAGGATGTCCTACAGTCTGCGCCGGCAAAACAGAAGCTGATCGTTGCGATGGTCCAGGCTTCCCTTTATCTGCGAAACCTGGATGGAGCCGGGTCCTTTCTGGGGAGAATTGACGCTGAGGGCGAACTCTGCAGATCGAAGCTCGCATTGGACAGCCTGTATGCAATGCCAGATGCCGAAGAAAGTGGTAAATTGAAGCTGAGGGCAGACCTGATGAGGCTTCCCAAGTACAAGCCCTATCTGTGAGTCGCAATACTGTTGCACCGCCGTGTGTCATGCACTAATTTAGCCAGGACCGACGAAGTTGAATACTTCAGCGTCGGGCATGACAACCCAGAGTCACAGTTGACAGATGCTCTGGTCCGAACCCTGAAGCCCGACGAGACCGCGTCCATCTTGTTTTGCGGGATTGGTGATGCTCGTCATCTGTTCCAGACGATCCTTGGATTCAAGGATGATCAGCACAGAAGGCTCCATATCACCATGCTTGACCAGAACCCTGCCGTCATTGCAAGGGATCTAATCCTATTCTCCTTGTTCAACCAAGCGACCACGGCCAAGAACGCCAACGAAGCTTATCTGACCTTTTGTGTCATGGCATACGTCTACAATATGTCACTGCTTCCTCAGTTCGTCTGTGAGAGGCTCAAGTCAACAATTGGGTCGCTACTGAACGAATTCAGAGACGGGAAACAACCAATGCCATGGGTTAATGTCCCTGGAGTCCACATTAAGTCGATATGCCGAGTACTGTGGCAATGGCATCCAGTCGCGGTGGAACCCTATAACATGCTTAACATACGCCACTTGTTGGCCAGTGTGCCAAGTCTACCATTTATACCAGGTGCCGACATGTCCAGCAAGTTCAGTAAGGCTGACCGACGTCTGTTCGATGATTTTGGCATCCTCGTACTGCCACCGTCACACGTCGAGAAGGTCGAACCCCGTCTGGCTGAACTGCTGCGGGCATACCAGAGCAAGGCCCAGGGGAGTAAGGAGCGACTAAGCACCCATATCAACACGACATGGAAGCCAAATACCACCATGGTAGATCTGGATTGGCAGAACTCCAAGGAAACCTTCGAGCCCCCGGACATGAGCCCGGATCCATTTGAGAATGCAGGGAAATTTGCAGGTTCTCTGAACCCCGAATCTCGGCAGCAAATCTTCAAAGGGGGATACAATGTCATCGATGTCCTGGTGAAATATTTCGAGCTGGTCAGCGCTAATTTCCGTCGCGTGCACGATCGTATTCTCATTGAAGTGCACATCAATGACATAGCCGACGCGTTTGAGGGTCTTCGATATGGTATTCTCCAAAGACCTGAAGTCAGCGCTTCAACGGACAAGACTGAGCCACCCAACAAGTTTCATGCGATACACATGAGCAACATCCCGTGAGTCTTATATCAATCAGTTTTGCATTCTAAAATTGACGTTTCATTTAGCGATTATATCGGAGGGCCAATGCTACCATTCTTATGCGGTGTTCCATTGCTAGAACCCGGCAACGGCACGGGCATAGTCTCCTGCGTGTTGAGAAACCCCAACCTTTGGGGATCAGTTAACCAGTACCTCGCGGAGTATCTCCTGATGTACGACCGTAAGCTGGTAGAGAGTCACTTCCACGTGAAGCTTTCGGCCACCACGCCTGAATCCGGGGGTGGTTTGATGGGGTTCCATGTTTCCATTGATTCTTACTACAAGTGGGAGCGTGTCTCGGCCGCGCTGGCCAACCCAATGAGCTTCGAGGAGCGCATGCCACATTCCTCATTGACAAGGTGGCTTCATTCGCATTTTCTCAAGCTCTGCCTGCCATACCCGCGAAACCTAGGAAAGAGCCTGCTGTATGCACCTCTCAACCTAACCATCTTTGTGCGTCTCCTCATACACGTGTCGGACCTCGGCTATTCAGCCCACTGGCTGTCGGCCGTCATCAGCAGCCTCATCAGCGGCCAAATCACGACCACGGCCCGAGCGCCTCGTGCCTCGGTGGTGACGCCGCAGGACGTCGACAGGGTCTACCCATCTCGAAAGATCTCGGTCGAGCCCTGGCGCTCTGGGACAAGTCCCAATCACCAAGCACGATAACTTCAAATTATACAAATCAAGAGCCCGGTGTATTGCTAGAAGGCCTCGCTTTGACCGTTCGAGATGCCATCTAAACTATACGAAAACCGCGTTCATCTTGCGTCTGGTTAGATAGTCTTTGAATCATACAAGATGACAAAAATGATTGGGCTCACGAGTCGAACATCTTTGCACCTGGTGCTATTCGTGATTTCAAGAAGGAAAGCTCGTCTCAAATTGCTACAAAACTTGGGATGGCGAGTGATTGGGCCACTAAATCACTGAAGCTACTACAAGTCATAATTCACACGAGTGTTCTTCGACTTGCTTTTGTGCGAGGAGCCAGCTGATGCTCCTCACAACACCTATTACATATCGACTAGGAAATACGGTCTACTGGCGCCAAGATACTAGGAGACACACTCCTCTCATATTTCCTTCACCCGGAACAGGCTTGTAGTCTTTTACTTATTGCACGCTGGCTCCAGTCAGATCTGAACACAGCATATCTTGTTGGGCTGTGGAAGGAGATCTGATAAATGACCTATTCTGGTCTGCCTCTGAGCCTGCAAACCCACAAGGCTTCTTCTATGTGACACCATGAATCTGGGTATCACTCGCCGTCGTGGGACTTATATTCTATAATGTGCAATCATTAAACCCCCTTTCTGGGTGGCAGAGGTTTCTGACCAGTTTGTATCATTGTCGACTTTGAAACATTTCGGGTCTGTCGATTCTGGGAACGTCAGACTTCGCGTTCTTCCCAGAGGTGCATCACATAAACTTGGCAGTCGGGAACATTACAATTTAAGCGGTTTTACACCAAGTCAGTCGAGTTCCAACTCGAAGAACCCGAGATACTGTCACTTACAGAGATGTATACATTTACAACCGCAATCTCACAATCTGGCCTTGAAAAGATATCAAAAACACAGAGGCATTGAGTTTAATTCCCAGGGGCAGGGGCAGGTTCATTGGTTGTTTGCCTAGCCTAAGGCCATGTGCTTTTATGGTATTGGTGGATGGCCAACCGCCAACCAAATCCCAATGCGAAGAGGGAAGGTACTGCCTGCAGCCATCAATGGTCATTCTAGGTGGTTCGCCCGGGTCTATATTCTTTTTGGAATGGCAACTGCGGTAAGATGAATGAGGTTGAAAACACTTCTAATCGCAGAAAACAGGCCCTGGGGCTTAACCCACTGACGCGGGGAGTGCTGGGACGGTCGCACTTGAGCTGACGGAAGGTGGGCCACACGGGAGGCCCCATTACTGGCACCATCAGGCGGCACTGGCAGCTCTCCAATCTACTCTTGCCAACAGCTACCATTGCTGACTCTCATGCGCCTGAAGTCCTGTACAGCTTGGCCTGCATACTTATCTGCGTGTCTGCCTTGTAGATAACCTATTGGGGCTGACGCGGTCTCCTTGCTGCAGTGTGTTCTGTCCACCTGTTTGCCCGACCTCTTAGGCAACCATTGTTGCCTGTGAGGCGTCCAGTAGGCTGTGGGGCCGCTGGCAGTGCGGCTGCAGTGCAAGTGCAAGTGCAAGCCTGCTCAGCCCACCATTGAATTCCGTCTAATGAATCAAATGTCTTTCACTCGATGGTAGAAACTAGAATGTGACAGAATAAGATACCTCTCAAATAATATTCGAAAGGCACCTACCTACCCTGCGCACTGTGCGGTCCGGTGCAGGCAGCGCCGAGTTCAACAAAGAGGCATCCGATCTACCGTGCATTCAAGCCAGCCTATTTTCAATTAGAGCCATTGAGTGATTGGCAATGCCGTATGACTCTTCGCCGAGAACACCGCCATTTACACCCTTAATAAACCTTACAACAATAGGTAAGTAAAGAGAATGAGGTTCATGCTTACATTTACTTATTTAAATGAATGCACCCCCTCTGCCTTACATCTAATTTCTCTCATCTTATTTCTCATTAAATATTTGACGCCCTGCCCTTAGGTATTGATTTATGACATTGATACCTCTTTGGTTCTCTCACCCCACCATCATCCACCAACTACCAGGACAGGTCTGTCTACTACACACTGTCAACTTCTGAGGCCTTCAAAGTCAAAGAAGGAACCCAGAACAGAACTTAGTCGATTCACCATTTCCTAAGCTCATCATGGCCCCGGGAATCGTTGAGGACGAGGTGGAGGTAGCAAACCGTACCAATGGATGCACCCATGAGCTACCTGAGAAGGCGTCAGCCACTGCAGTCACCACAAATGGTCACACAAACGCTCAAGAGCAACATCAGAGATGTTGCTGCTGCTGCCAGCTCCGTTCCAAGGCAGATGTGAAGCACGGCTCGAAAGATGACGACGATTCAGCCAAAGAATCCAAGAGTAAGAAGGAGGAAGAGAAGGAAGCCGAGAAAACGGACAAAGACGGCGACGATAAAAAGGATAAGGAGCCCCAAGACGAGACCATGAAGTGTGAGATCAAGCACTTAGACCGCAAGTACGACGACAAGGATGAAGCATTTTTCGCCGAGGCAAGCTTCCCCCTCCTCCTCCTCCTAACCCTATCACAATACTAACCTCTTGCAGCGCAAGGATGACATCAAGAAGCCTGAGCAGAAGGACTGGTGGCGCATGTACGCCTTCTGTCTGGTCCGACACTTCGATTCCGACGGTGACCTGGACGACACACGGCTGTACGTAAACGCGCTGCCCCTGCGGCAATTGATATACGATGTCATTGGAAACTACCCCTCTGAGCCCATCGATGTCGATGACATCCAGATCAGCGCCCCCTACCACTGCCTATTCCACTACCGCAAGGAGCTCGAGACCGAAGGCGTGTCACGTTTTGAGAAGGCGAGCGACGATGACTCGATGAAGCAACTGGTGATGCTGATGGACTGGATCAAGAAGCATTTCGAGCTGGAGATCGCAGCTTACGAGCGCTGTGTCACCAGCCAAGTTAAGGCCATCGCATTTGACAAACTCTGGACAATATTCCGTCCCCAGACCCTTGTTCACACTAAGGTGTTGAATAGCAACCGGGCCTTCCGGGTGTGGGACCACTGGGATGCCGATGATTACGGCGAAGATGAGTCCACTGTACTAGTCTTGTGTGTCGAGTACGTTGATTACGACGGTGATAAGCTTGGCACGGCAAGCCTCGAATTATTTATTCCAAAATACGCTGGCACGCGCGAGCTGTCTAAACTCAGCACTATGCCACTCGACCTCCTGGAGGACGCGGCGGAGCAACGCGAGGACCTATTAAAACGCGGAAGGATGTTTGAGGGCTACAGTGGCCAGCACTTCATGCAGTGCAACGGCGTAGCTCTTAAGCGCGACTGCAATGGCACCCAGCGAATGCACGTGAACAGTCGCGTCATGATCGACTGCAAGACGTTCAACCAAGAAAGACCCAATTTATCTTTCACGGTGAAGGAGCTACCGCCGCTGGATGATGAGTCGGCAGAACGTCGAGCAGAGCGCCGGGCTTTACGCCGCCAGGGAGGACCCGACGGAATCAAAGGAGAGGAAGTGGAGGAGTCGCGGCCGCTTTCGGACGAGGAGGCCATCATTACTACGTCGCTAGTCCACGGTTACGCCTTTGCCAACAAGGAGTTCTTGGATTTCTTTGTAGAAGATCTATCGGACATCGAGTGGAATGACCGTTGCTTCGACGAGCTAGTACTGGACGCAGGAACGAAGCGGACAGTGCAGGCGCTAGTCTCGATGCACTCCACCAGGCAGTCCAGCTTTGACGACATCGTCAAGGGAAAGGGCCAGGGCTTAGTCTGCGTACTCCACGGCCCGCCTGGTGTGGGAAAGACCCTGACCGCCGAATGCGTGGCCGAGTACGTGCGACGGCCGCTGTACATGGTTTCCTCTGGTGATCTGGGCGTCGAGGCTGGCCAGCTGGATAAGTCCCTGGCGCGCATCATGCGCATGACGGCTGCCTGGCGCGCCGTTCTGCTCATCGACGAGGCCGACGTGTTTCTCGAGGAGCGCTCGCCGCAGAACCTGCACCGAAACGCCATGGTCAGCGTCTTTCTGCGCCTGCTGGAGTATTTCTCCGGCATCCTGTTTCTGACTACGAACCGCGTCGCTTCCTTCGATGACGCGTTCAAGAGCCGTATCCACATCCCTATCCGTTATACCAACCTTTCGCAGGAGTCGCGGCTGCAGATTTGGCGCAACTTCCTCGCCCGCGTACCCCGTGATGTAGACCAAGGCAAGAGCAGCGACGGCAAGATTGACGGCAAGAGCGAAGTCAAGAGCGACGCCAACGATGAGAGCAAGGGCAAGGGCAAGGAGGAGAAGGCTCCCCTCGTTAGCGAGAAAGACCTTGCCATCCTGGCCGAGCATGACCTTAACGGTCGGCAGATCAAGAATGTCATTAAAGCAGCCGAGAGTCTGGCGGCTTTCGAGGGTAAGCCGCTCAACATGGAGCAGCTGCAGGAAGTCACCAAGATCCAGGCGCGTTTCGACGCCGACCTATCGAACTTGAGTGGCATTGACTACAATGCGCCAGGTGCCACCCGGAAGGACGCTGAGCTGAGACAGATGTTCCTGTAACCGTCCATTGGGCTGCTGTTGATGCCACGATAACAACGGCTCTCGTGACGACTGGATCGATTGTGGCCGCGACTGATTGGAGTAGCTGGCAACTTGGATAGCTGTTGCCACTGGAACGCCAAACTGGCACGCGCTGGATTCAGCGTGGTGCAGATCATATGCTCCCACATTTACCTCTCGAGGTAGTCGAGGCAGTTTGGCAACCTCTTTTTAGCGACGCCGCGTTGGGTGTCGTCCAGGCACGAATTGACGAATGGGATGATACGGCTAGGAGGCATGGTTTGGGCGTTTAATCCATTTTAGCATACGTACAGAGCGTACTTAGACAATCAACAACAGCCAGCAAGTGAAGTTCTAGACATGGAATCATGTGCAATACACAGCAACGTTTGACCAACTGAACCTATGTATAAGAAAAACATTAAGAGGAGGTGACCAACGCCAACGCGAAAGGCATGCCCAGTTGCAAGACCCGCTCACTGGTTCAGGGTCCCGTCTGCGTGGGGGGTGTTGCAGCAGTCAATAGGGTGGGATCTTCCTGACCCCGGTCGCGCAGGGTGAGCCGATTCAACTCGCGATTTCGTTGTCGAGCTTCAGATGTTGGGATGGCAGAAGCTTCTTTGGTTTCATTGGTTCATCCGGCCATTTTCTTGATCGAGCCATGATTCTTCGCCAATTCCATAATAATAATGAGTAGATTCAGTGATTCGCCAATTCGTTAATTCGTCGAACCGGCGAACCACGCGTCTGGAAGAGGGTGTCTTGACCCAGCCGTTTGGGCCCGGATTGCGGGTGAAGAAGCCCCGCTGTAAGTCTGGGAAACAGCAGTTTTTGACAGTTTGGACCGAACCACCATCGTACGCTTACAGAACTGCTTCCCCAACAAATGCCACCCCAACACTGAAGAGCTGACCGACGGGAATCGGGGGATCACATGTTCATTACATCTACGTCTTGCCCGATTGGACCCGTCGCTCGACGTCCCATTCAATAGGCGTGCTCGCCGATATGCCCGTTGAAGTTGGGTTGGCGATCTGCTTGGGGCGGGGCTTGGGGGCTTTTGGGGCCTTCAGGGGTCCTGCCATCCCAACCGTCTCGGCTGTTCCCAGTTGACAGCCCGACACCGACAAGCACGAGCTTAGGTAAAGTAGGCTTTGGGTTGGTCAACCCCACCAAACCGCCATACTGGTGACATGTTCAGTGCCATATCAAACATTTGTTGAATTCAATGACGAGGGAAGGGTGGTGGTAGGTAATCTTGTACCTCGTTCATATAATAAATCTCTACCACTCTCCTTCTCAAATGGGATGTATGCAGCTCCCCCAGAATCTCGTGCAACTCTCTTTTGCTACCAAACCACAATTAGGTCAAGCCGATTGCATATTGGCCTTCTACCTTGAAGATGGCGGCATCCAAAGCCAAGATGGAGCCTAAGGTTCCTCATATCAGTGAACAGCCGGTTACGTTACGCAACTGGTACCAACACCTCAACTGGTTAAATATATACTTTGTCATCATCATACCTTTGATTGGTTTCGTGGGCGCCTACTTCGTGCCACTCCAGACCTACACCTTCATATTCGCCGTTGTGTACTATTTCAACACCGGTCTTGGCGTCACGGCAGGTGAGTCAAACTCAAAACCCAACGTTACCCATCCTTGCCGGCCACACCCACTAACAACAAGCCACCACGTGGCGACCCCCTCATTCTAGGCTATCACCGACTCTGGTCACACACGTGCTACAAGGCCGCCCTCCCGCTGCAGCTGTACCTCTGCGCCGTCGGCACCGGCGCCGTCGAGGGCTCCATCCGAAAATGGTCGCGCGAGCACCGCTCCCACCACCGCTACACCGACACCGACAAGGACCCCTACTCGGTCAAGAAGGGCCTCTGGTACTCGCACATGGGCTGGATGCTCATGCAGCAGGACCCGAAGCGCATCGGCCGCTCCGACATCACCGACCTGAACGAGGACTGGCTCTGCGTCTGGCAGCACCGCCACTACGGCACCCTCGCCATGACCATGGCCTACGTCTTCCCCGCTGTCGTCTGCGGGCTCGGCTGGGGCGACTACTGGGGCGGCCTGGTCTACGCCGGCATGCTGCGCGTCTGCTTTGTCCAGCAGGCCACCTTCTGCATCAACTCGTTGGCTCACTACCTCGGTGACCAGCCTTTCGATGATCGCAACTCCCCTCGAGACAGTAAGCGAAATACTCACCCCTTTACTTGATCCTGATAGAACCAAGACAGCTAACTCGCAACTCTACAGACTGGATTACTGCTCTCATCACTCTCGGCGAAGGATATCACAACTTCCACCACGAATTCCCGTCCGACTACCGCAACGCCATCCAGTGGTATCAGTATGATCCTACCAAATGGTAAGCAAGGCCCTCCTCCACACAATTCGTTGACATACAAGAAACAAGAGCATGTACTGATATTGACTCTCGTACACAGGTTCATCTGGGTGTGGAAGCAAGTCGGCCTCGCCTACGACCTGAAGACCTTCCGCCAGAACGAGATCGAGAAGGGCCGCGTGCAACAGCAACAAAAGAAGCTGGACCAGCGCAGGGCCAAGTTGGACTGGGGCGTGCCCCTCGAGAAGCTGCCCGTCATGTCGTGGAGCGATTACACGGCCGAGGCCCAGAAGTACCCGGCCGAGTCGCGGCGGGCGCTCGTCGCCATCGCGGGCGTCGTGCACGACGTCTCGGCCTTCATCGCCGACCACCCGGGCGGCAAGGCCCTGATCGGGTCCGCCGTCGGCAAGGACGCCACGGCCATCTTCAACGGCGGCGTCTACAACCACTCCAACGCCGCGCACAACCTCCTCTCCACCATGCGCGTCGGCGTCCTGCGCGGCGGCGGCGAGGTCGAGATCTGGAAGAACAGCCGCTCGGCCGCGGCGTCGCAGAAGTCGCTCGAGTCGATGCTGCGCAACGAGGGTAGTCAGCGGGTGCCTATCGCGGCTTAGGGCATGGATTCCTGGTTGGAATTAGCCTGTTCATGAGATGTCTGGTTATCTTGGAAGTTGGGGACGGAAAGTGGCAGAAAATGGATCGAATCAGTGGCACAAGCATCGATGCCATAGCCAAGGAATGAAATTTACGGTTGGGGGCGTTGTTTATACATACATTCAGGGTTGGAGGGCGTTTGGAGAGTTCAAGTCGAGCCAATGGAATTACATCGTTCTGCATAAAGTTGAGACTCGGCGAAACAGTGGAAATCTAATAAAACCACATACCTATATACTCATCTTCTTTTCATTATATACTTACCTGACGTCTGTTTTTCATTATAGCTTTAAATTAGTTCACATGTTTCCATGTGATAACTTCATCTCTGAGTGGCAGTGTCCATCTGTATTGGGAAACAAAAGTGCCCCTTTTACTGCTTACTTGAAGTTTCCATGTTATTTTTGCTTCACATATCATGAACAAGAAGTTGAGATTTTGAAAATAAACATCCCAATACTGGAACGCAGTCCTGAGGCGACGTGGTGATCTAAGAGTGGTAGAAGCGCTCTGCACAGCCCCCTGCAGGGCGCTCGAATCCATAAAGATAGCGCGGCTAAGATGGTACCCGTTCTAAGAATACCCCTGGAAGTGCGTTATCCGCCAACCCCTGAGACATTTGACCAATCAGAAGGGGGTTGCCAAGGGGTCGGGGCCGATGGTCGATACAAGGTCCGCGCTTGGACAACGCATCTAGCCGCTCGTCTCTGGGGAAATTGTAGGTAGAGTTATGTTTGTTTTGAGATGAAAGATATGCCAACGTTTCGTTGATTGGAACCAACGCTCTGTTTTGTCGATGCGGTACAGGGATTAGTGGCTGAGGTGTGTTGTGTTGTTCTCGGTGGTTTCCCGATCCGGCAGAAATAGAACACTTTGACGCAAAGAGAGAACTGACAAGTTATCTTCATGCGGGCATGCCTCTGTCTTTCCAAGGGCATTGATGCACTCTATTATGGGAGAATTACTCATGCTTGGGTTCTATTAGAGGCCAGTCACCTCCCAACGATTCTTTTCGGCATTTTGCTCTTTTCGTCACATTTACGACGGAAGAAACACTAGCTAAAGCATTTCTAGTAACTAATTTGATTTGGATCTTGCCCATAGACCGTCTAATTTTTACCGCATGGATTCACACTGCACAGATCACAAAGCTTTCATTACATATTCACAACACTTATATAATTTTCAAAATGCCAGGCAAAACACCCACCCCTGCGACTTTCCACAAGAGGAGTGCCAGCCGCTCGTCTCCGACTCCCGCCGCCACCGCCCCCTTTGCCGATGATATCGTCTTCCCGCAGGTGTACGAGGACGCCTGGGGCGCCGCCGACGCCCTGCGGTCCGAGATCGAGCGCGCGCGCATCTTCCTGTACCGCATCGGCGGCATGCACCCGGAGCCGGCGGTGCGGACCGAGGTGAAGCGCATCGTGCAGAACCCGGCCTACCGCACCGTGCCCGCGCTCGCGGCGGCGATCCAGGCGCGCGTCTTGGCGGGACGCCATGCCGCCTTCGCGACGACGCCGCTGCTGCAGTGCGTGCGCTTCATGCTGATCCGCGCCCGCGTCGCCGACGTCGTCTTCACCGAGCGCACGCGTGCGGTCATGGATTTCTTCTTCGACCCGACTTTGGCGCGGAACAATCGGGATGACGAGGTGCTTATGGGGGGTGCTAATGCGAGAGCTGTGAGGTATCCCTACCCGGCTGCGCGGCTCAAGGTCGCCATCGTCGGTGGGGGCCCGACGGCACTGGCGTCGGCTATCTCGTTGGCGGAGAAGGGGGCCGGGCGAGTCGAGGTGCACGTGTGGGAGCGGCGGTGGGTGGAAAAGACAGGACCTGAGGGGACTTACGTAGATTACCCGTCCAACGCGAAACGTCGCGACCAAGTCGTCACATTACAAGATTCCGTCACGGCGCTGCTGACACCTGGCACGCGGCAGGCGCTATTCGAAGGACGTCCGGAGCCTGTCTGGCCAGGATCGGCGAACATCCAGATCCGCAAAGTCGAGGACCGACTACTGCGGCGGTGCCAGGCCCCCGAATTCCGCGACAACTCTACGATCCGTCTACACGCCGAAGGGGTTAGCAGGGAGGACCTGTCCAAGGTCGGGGACTTCCACGTCCTGCTCGGGGCTGACGGTGCGGCGTCGTGGGTGCGCAAGTCGTACTTCCACGGCTACGAAAAGGAGAGGGGCAAGAGCTTCGCGCTCGGCCTCGCCTTCGATCGACCCGCCGGACTACCTTGGTCGCAGCCGCTCAACGTCTTCCTCACGCTGGGACAGACGCGGTACTTGCTGAACGCGAGCGACTACGATGGAAGGGGGTACCTCAACATGCAGCTGACTGAGGAGGAATGGCACAAGATGGTCTCGGTGGATGGCGAGCCAGTGACGTTTGGGCGACCAGGCTGCCTTAGGGCTGCCGACGGGTCGATACCCAAGGGCTTTACGCCTAATCAGGTATTCGCCCCATCCGAAGATCGGTCCAGCCCCCTCTGGCAGTCGATAGAAGACGGTCTCAAGCTCTTTGGGTTCAAAGAGAACGAGGTGATCAACGTGGTCCGGATCCCCATCGTGGTGCAAGCCGTGCTTGAGGGCGCGCAGTATCTACCCCCCACAGAGACCCCATCCCTGCGCAGACCGCATGCATTGGTGGCTGTCGCTGGAGATGCAGCGATGACGGTGCACTTTTGGCCCGGGCGTGGCTTGAACAGCGGCATCAAGTCCGGTATCGCCCTGGGCGACGAGCTCGTCAGCGCGCTCGACCACGGCCGCTTCATCGGCCTGCCGCTCGACGCGCTGCGCTCCTACAACGACTTCCTGCTGCAGCTGCAAGACCGCGAGCACGACAAGCGCAGCCTGCCCATCCTCAACCAGTCCGGCTCGCCCGAGACGCTGGGCTGGCTCATGGGGCAGGCGCCCGCTGTGCCCGACGCCGTCGCCGTCGAGTGGCTCGTGGGGGCCGCGACGCAGATTGCCGAGCGGCTGCAGCGCAGGGCCGACTGGCCCTTCGAGGTCGTCGCCAACGTCGAGCCCCAGATCCGCATCGTGCTGCGCCAGCTGGCGCCGGCCACGCTGCGCGAGATGGCCGTCAGCTTCCCCTGGCCCACGCGCGAGATGGCGGGTGCCGAGGTTTTGCCCGTCCGCTCGATGCGGCCTGAGGAAAAACAGAAGTGGCTGCAACAGCTCTGGGGTCTGCTGATGCGCGACGAGCAACAGTCGAAACAACGAGGTGGGGGAGGAGCAGGAGTAGGAGGAGGAGAGCATCTGAGAGCCCAGTCGAGGTTCGATGGGCAGGCTCGCTCAGCTTCGGCTTCGCTTTCGCGATTCGAAGCGCCCCGCCCCTCGTCGTGGTCGCTGCCGCCCTCGTCATCCTCATCGTCATCATCATCACAATCCCATTCCCGTGCGTCCAGCCTAGTCATCGGTGAGACGGGTGGCCTCAGGCGCAGCAATGGGACGCGCTCCGCGGCGCCACCGCGGTTCAGAAGCAGCTGCGAGACTAGTAGACGGTCCACGATGACCAGTCGTGGTGGTGGAGGAGGAGGAGCAGAGGGTAGAGACGGCATCGGTGGTGGTGGTACTGCCGGTACCGCTGGCGAGTTTGGCGTGGGGTGGTCTGGGAATCCTGTTTCTTCACGTTCCAGTTCAGCTGGTGGCGAGGTTGTTGGACTGGGACGGATGCTCAGTGTCGCCCAGCGACCTGGACGAGCCGCACTGACCGATGCCATGTCTTTGGCACTGTTTCGGGTGCAAGGCGATTAGGATCTCACGGTGGGGCGTCTTGGCTCGCCCACCATGTGGCCTATTGGAACACATCCCTTTCTTTGCCGCGGCCTCTGACTGGCTGCGCACCACGAACCATGGCGCTTTTTTGTCATGCGAGACGCCCTGTATCGCAGATTGATTGGTCACATACTCTCAACGAATAGAAACCTCAAGATGAAAGTGTTATGATACCCGGACTACTCCGAACAGTCAATAATCAAAATCAAGACCTGGCTTGCACCACCATGTGAGATTACGTATATGGCACGTAGCCACCCGTTGTAAACGTGAGATAAAGGCTGACCAGTGATGGATTTCAGCTGAAGCGAAAGAAGCAAACCTTTTCGAGTTTGAGATGACAGTATGCACGGTATCTACTGTAGGGTGACTGGGCAAGTGGACCAGTAGACAAGTGGACACTACGAGCCGTGCCGCTCAATAGATTTCAAGCTCCACCATATACTAGCCCCTGACTGGGCCAGCCAAGACTTTGGTTCCCCAGACTCGTTTAGTTGGGGAACCTAGTCCACCCCTGTCCCCCTATAGAGCTGCCATTCTAAATGGGGGACTAGGCAAGACACGTTGGCTCTCGCATGCCGCGGGCCTAGAGTGGTCTCGGCCACGCTACGCCATTTCGACACATTTACGTAACGCGGTCCTTGTGTCGAGTATCGGGGGGGAAAGAAACCACCAAGAGGGATGATGACGGTGGCTACTAGCTTTATTGACAATTCACGTCACAGGGGCTTCCTTGCCGCCCGACGTTCCAAGGCCCAAAAGGCCCCTCATAGAACATATCAGAGCACTCCAGTCTGTTGGTGCGTTACGCAAAAGCTGTAAGCAGCCAAGGCAGAAATGCGAAGCTCCTTGCCGAAATCTGGTGTTTCCCCGGCTGCATCTGGCCGTTCTATTGAGACGATGCAGCAAACACGGACGACCATGCATGAAGAGTAAAATAAATGAATACGGTCCAGAGCAATGCTCCCAAGTGGCGCCTGGACAACGCTGGTCGCAATTTCACCGCTCCCTCCCTACGCCCGCTCGTCACACGATTGAGCGTGGCCGTCAGTCTCTGCCCAACAATAGCCAAGACACGCCTACCAAATTTAATGTCCGCCGCAACATCCGTACGCTACTGGCTGGTAAGGCTTTCCGACCATGGAGGAGCCAAAGTTCCGGGAGGTCTTCCGGGGCGGGCATCAGTACGCCAAGCAGGGTAGAGGCTGGGGAAGTTAAGAAGCCCTACCAGATGCGGCAAGCCGGTGCAGAGGATACGATGTGCCGCTGATGAAAGTATCATACGATTGCAGGCCGGATCCTGGCCAAAACTCTGGCCAAGCCCCCTGCTTTGGTTGAGAAACGCTCAGCCGCAGCACTCTCTTTTTCAACCATAATAAACGTTTAGTGGAGCAATGTCTCAGTTGGCAATACTCCATAGGTGCATCTAGGCTACACCCGATCCAATGCGTTCATTGGGCTCAGCTGAGAGCGAGACTAGGGCTTATGGGGCTTCATGCAGCTGCTGCTTGTTCGTTAGTGTCATGTAGTACAGTATACTGATGGCAAGATCGACCTCGGATGTTGCACCATATCACAACATCGGTATACAGCGAGCAAGCCCGCCAAGGCAATGAATATACTCGTACGCAATAGTGCCCCTACCAATTTCGGGGATATTCCTGAGTAGTGCATCACATCAGGTGGCGAGACAGGGGAGATACGTCAGCGTCAAGAGGCACCTTGGCATGAGAAAACCTGTGATCGTGGCAAATACCTATGCGAGTTGTCGGCGAAATGAAAACCCTGGAAACTCGAAGTGCCGACTTGAACTGTGCACATCTCGAGTATAGTGGTTGTGCCAAGGTGGGAACTTGTTCACTCCTGCATTCTGCAGCAAGACTTGCCATCGGCCCTTAAAATCAAGACTTCCAAGGCATCTAGTCGCATCCAATGGAGTCGCGCGTAAGCAGCTGCGGGAGAGACACGATATGCGACCTTGGCATGTCAGCCGTGTCCCGCATCTCGCACGCACGGAAACTCAGACAGCACCAGACCCAACATGCCGGGTTCCATCCTCCCAGATCGATCATGAAAACGTAGGATCATCGGTCAATGCAGGAAATGATCATCGTGATCGGCAACGTCATGTCCTTGGAACAGGCTTGGCTGCCTACGGACTCGTGGAGAAACGAGGAAGACCTCGGAAACAATGAAGTGCATTTCCTGTGCTTCAACATCGGCCTTTCACGATGCCTCATTTCGTGTATATAAGGACGACGTTCTGCCCGGTAATAATCACTTTCTTTCCCTCCTCATCCAACAAACAATCATCCAGCTTCATCACCACCACTACCATTCTCAACCACCATCACTATCTATCTTTGCTCTCTCGCAAATACCAATCAACTCCTTCAAAATGCAGTTCACCATCATCTCCACCATCTTCATGGCTGCCGCCGCCATTGCCAGCCCCGTCGTTGCTCCCGCCAACGAGGCCGCTGACCTCGTCGCCCGCACTGGCGGCGGCGGTGGTGACGACACCAAGACCTGCTCCGGCGACACCAAGCAGGTAAGTCTACTACACCGAGTCCTTTCTTCCCGGCTTTCTGAATCATGGCTAACATTCACTCTCACCAGGTCTGCTGCAACGGTCTCCTGAACTGTGTCGTCCAGATCCTGGGCTCTCAGTGCTCGGGCGGCGTCTACTGCTGCAACACCTCCGCCGGCACTGTAAGTCACCTACCCCTTTCTCACATTCTCCACATATGCCAGTAACTAACACTCTACTCAGGGATCTCTGATCAACGTCCAGGCCCTCAACTGCCTCAAGCTCCTCTAAGCGTCTCGCCCATGACTCTGCAGTAGTTATTCGGAACTTACGCACAGTGGAGTTTGGCTCAGCCAGACGACCAAACGGGGACAAGCAGATTGCTCGCTTGCTGGATAGTGGGTGGGATCATGGGATGTTGGTGATGCCACCGAGAGTTCGGGGGGGTTTTCTTCTTGTACAATCGTCTGCTGGTGCTTGCACTGTGCTGATACATCGTGGCCACGATGCACATTCCTTTTTGAACGAGAGAGAGTTTTGATAGTTAGTAGCCTCCCTGGTAACAATACGAGAAACCATTGCGCATAAATTTCAATTGCCTTCTTGCCTGTTGTGAGAGTTCCTCTTCACGGTCTACCCCTGAATCCACAAACTTCAATTAAAATCCACTCGGCTATCCCACTCACGCGTCTATCTCCCTTGATATTTTCTCGTTGCATCGAGATGTCTGAATTTTAGAGTGATATTCTAGTAACTACCTTCTGAAGTAGCTCACTCAAGTTCTATTTCTGTAATAAGTTTTACGTATTATATATATTGCGAGTTCCGCCATGCGCCCTGAATGAGCAGATAATGAATGCAACCATAGATGCACAATAGTCAGACATTTGGGTAGTCAGGCGCTGTGGCAGTTAGGCGTTCGGGGAAACCTTCATAGGCAGTGAAAAAACTATTTCTGCGACTTTCTCCGATTCAATTCCTAGAGCAGACACCAAGAGCCACAAAGGCTGTAAATAAAAACGCCCCAACCTTCTTACAGATAGCCATAAACCCCTGCAAGTCCTGGACATAGCTAGGAAGGGAAATAAAACCCAACCTGCAACACCATCAACCGCAGCAACGTCTGGGCAACCAAAAAGACCATCACCGCCAACGCTGAGAGCAAGAGCCAACCAAACACCTGACATCCGTATTCCCTGGGCAAGTCAACACAAAAAACGAAATAAACACAAGATGCAAGGTCGATCTCTTTTCAAGTGGCTCCCAAAGCTGCTACAACGCAGCGACGCTCCTGCCTCGCACCCTCTTGCTGAGAACACGCGTGCTGCGGACGCTCTTCCCGCGAACGCGCCTGCCATTATCAAAGGCCCCGAAGCTGATCTCCCTGATACGCCCCCACCAAGCTATGAAGATGCATGCTTTGGACTTAATGACGCCAGTATCAAAGCAGTGGCAGGTGCACGGCAACCGCAAACCAACGCCACTATTAGAGCCGTGGCAGGTGCACAACGACCGCAAGATACCAGAATCACCAAAATAGTAAATGAAGCGATGGCTAAGGTGGATTGCAAGTTGGAGCGTGTCAAGCAACTGGACAATAGCATCGATGTTGTCGACATTTCCTCTCGCATTCGTCAACTATTAGATTTCGGCACCAGCCGTGTCGCTGAAGAGTGCCAACGTCACCCAAAAGCCAACTTGGAAGAGTACAGACAAAAGACGCAGCGTGAAATTGGAAGGTTATTCAAGTTGGTCTTTACCACGGTCGACTGGAAGCGACAGGGCGGGGTAAAGGTGGTCGGTATCGCGACGTTGACCATGAGGGAAACTACGGACCAGGTTCTAGTGGGCAATGAGCACCTAAACTACTGGCATGCACGTGCGGGGGTTTACCTCATGGTATCTGTGGTCTCCAGAACAGCAGGCCTAATACTTGAGCGCCTGGCCAAGGACAAAGAAAAAGCCCGATCGTTCGCCGGCGTCGCTGTCTTAAGCGAGAAGGCCGTGAAAAGCTGCACCGCTGCCGGAAACCTCTGAATT
The DNA here is from genome assembly GCA_017163955.1 of Apiospora koreana. Lineage (NCBI taxonomy): Eukaryota > Fungi > Ascomycota > Sordariomycetes > Amphisphaeriales > Apiosporaceae > Apiospora > Apiospora koreana. Next base: position 1,882,553 of record JAFHKQ010000005.1, on the reverse strand, counting down.
GCCGTTAGAGTGTCACCGCCAGAGAAGACGTACGCTTTTAGATTGTTCCGGCTATTGCTATTCGGTACATCAAATGAAAGATACCATGTTAATAGCATTGCTCTATTGGATCTACCTCTCTGGGGGTAATTGTATGTTGCATGGTCGCTCCAACCTCGCGAGGAGGACGGAATGTGCTATAACCTGTCAGTCTATCTATATGAATATTGTCCGTCTGGCTTGCGTCATCTTAGTTTTAAAATGGTGCAGCATGTCTTAATAATTCTTTGGCTCAGTTCCTGGCTTCCAATTACGCCTTTTGGTTGTCCAGCCTGACCTGTTGTTCCTGCTGTTGGTTCTGCCAGAGAGCGATGCCTCCTGCCGTGTGTTAACCTACCTCCTGTTGGTAGTGTCCCTAGGCGGGTGCTTCCTCTTGTCATATTTGATCTTAAGCCTTCGTGAAACGGGAAAGCACCACCGGTCAAGAGCCTCGCTGTGAACGATTAAAACCAGTTGAATTCCAAACTCGATCTCTTCTTCTCCCCTTTTCTTCTTTGGCCGCACACAAACTAACAGACTAACAGACAGACAGACAGACAGACACACACACACACACACACCACCACCACCACCACTACCACTACCACTACCACCACCACCACCGTCTTTTTTTTTTTTTTTTTATAAAAGAAATGATGATGATGATGATGATGAAGACGATGACGATGACGACGACGATGATGATGATGGCGGCACCAGCAGCAGCCGACCCCCCCGAAGAGGGGCCATGGACCAAGGCCGGCGTCGTCGCCGCCTACGTCTTCGGGGCTGTTGGGGCCGCCGCCGCCGTCTGCGGCGCCGTCCGCTGGGCCTGGCCCCGCCTGGTGGAGTGGCGGGTGCGCCGCCGCGCCGCCGCCAGCGTCGCCACCGCCGCCGCCTCCAACGACGAGGCTGCCCGCCGCCTCGAGGAGGGCGAGGCCGCCGCCGCCACCACCACCGCCGCTGCCGCCGCCACCACCACCACCACCACCACCATCATCGCTGCCCCGGAGGCAGCACGGCTGGCCGGCGCCGCCGACACCCCGGGCGCCGAGGCCGCCGCCGCCAAGCTGTTTGCCGCCTTGCGGCAAGAGACCGCTGCCGCCGCCGCCGACGCTGCCGCCACCGCCGCCGCCACCGCCGCCGACGCCGCCGTCAAGAAGGCGGTGGGCAACATCCGCCTTCGGGTGGTCTCCCAGGAGGGAGAGGAGGAGAGAGAGAGAGAGAGATAGAGAGAAAGAGAGAGAGAGAGCGAGAGAGAGAGAGAGAAAGAGAGAGAGAGAGAGAAAGACAGAGACAATATTTTTAATCAAAGATTTTGAAATTGGTTCGTGAACGAACCCAACCCCAACTGATACTCTTCTTACTTGACCACGTGATTGATCAACTGCGGCTCAAACCAGGTAGGTCCTGTGAAAGTATGTGTCCTGTATTCATATATTCTTTCAATTAACCTGTAGGTCCCCGCCAACTGCGAGTCCGGTAATTGTAATAAGATATTCACCACCATCATCATCATCATCATCAAAGACATTACCTGGAGTGAGAGTGGATTCGTAGGAGGAAGCTTGGGTTACCAAGATAAAGGAGGGAGATACCTGAGATTTTAGATGAATGGTTTTAAAACGAAGAAGACAACCAGTTCCTCCTTTTACCATGTACACTTCGAGTCACGCGAAAGAAGTCCTGCGTGTTATAAGAAAGAGATATCATGAAGTTTTGGAGGAGACACTAGATACCAGAGAAGCTTCCATTTACTATCACTAGTCTAAGATACTCCTCATAACCCTCACTTACTCACTCACCCACTCATTCTTCCTCTCCCCCGCCTGCCCTGACACCACGCACAGGTGCACGTTGTCCAGCTCCTTATTAAGGGCTACCTTAGCAGCGGGGCCAGCAGCGGCAGCAGTAGCGTTGGCGGTGGCGTTGATGCCGGCGGCCAAGGTTGCGGGCGGTGCAGCAGCAGCAGCATCAAGCAGCGGTAGCATCAAGCAGCGAGCTTCTTAGTGAGCTCATCCCAGTCCATGATGATGGTGGTTGCAGCCCCCAGGCACGACAGGAGCCCGAAGACGGGCACAATGAGTCTCACAATTTCTGCGGGGACCAGGGCGCCATGGTTTCTGTCCGTTTGTCTGTTTGTCTCTCACGCTCACTCTCTTGCCTCCTCTTCTTGAACTCGGCCCGGCCCACGACAATTGTGACGAGGGCCGCCAATGCCAAGGGGTGCCCGATGACGCAGACCATGACGATGGTGGCTGTCTCGGAGGGAGAGGAATCAGTCATGGTGTGTAGGTGTGGGAAGCGAGCGATCTTGGCCACGGGCTGGGGGGGTATATCGGTAGTAGGGAAGACCGTCAGCCTGACCGGTATTATCAACTTGCGTGTCTGATGTGTATGATGTGTCTAGGCTTGTTTGGTTGGCTTTGTCTGGCTGGTCTGGCTGGTCTGGCTCAGGAAGAGGCTCATGTGTACTGGCTAGCGACACTGGATGTGAGCCTCGTATAAATTTTGAAGGTTAAATCATTAGGCTTACCTGACATAGTCCAGACTGTTCCGAGGGATCCTTTTGTTTGAACAAACAAGTAATTCTGGTGTAATCCGTAATGCAACGGCGGGGCGCGCTTGGATTTGCCCGAGTTCATGCGACGACGAGGGGGGTGAAAGAAAATTAAGATGAAATACGTTTTCAAAGAGAAGGCCTCGCCGGCGAAGAGCAATAATGCCGCCACATACAGACAGATGCCGCCGCACACAGACCAACAGACAAACAGATATGAGCACTTACGGAGGTTTTGCTGCACACAGATAGACAGAGATTTCCGTCGACAGACAGACAGAGACGTTGAAAGAGACGTTCAACGCACGCTGAGAGGGTTTGTCGCACACAGAGATAGGTGTTGACGCACACACTGAGAGATGTCGACGCACACGGAGAGATGTCGATGTATACAGAGAGATATCGATGCACCCACGCACACCCGGAGAGGGGATGGTCTTGATGGTTCTTATGATGATCTTGATGGTTCTTGTGATGGTCTTAATGGTTCTTGTGATGATGGTTCTCTTAGTAACGATGATGACGATGACGATAACGATAATGATGGTGAGTCCCTGGGTTCTGGCTCTGACGATGCTTTGTCGATTCTGGTTTTGACGATAGCGAACTTGGATGGTGACGATTCCGTTGATGGGGGCTTGTTGATTTTGACGACTGTGTCGATTGTGATAACCGAGGTTAAAGGACTTGTGGTGTGTATTGCCACTTGGGTAGGCTGGGGAGACAATGAGGTATGGAGTTCGATGTTGATGGCGAAGCCGGCTATTTTACCAAGTCAGTTTCGAATAGAAGTGAGTGATAACTGGTGCACGGATAGAGACATACGATGACTTCTCACGAACCAAGCAATGTACTTGAAGCCCAGGGACGCGCAGTTGGTTGCGGTTGGCTGCAGTTGGACAGCATACGTTAGCTGTGCTCGTAAGAAAATCAAGCCACGAGGCAGCAGATACATACCCGTATGACAATCAATGTCAAGTTTGGGAATGGTTGCGTAGGGTGCAAGTGGTCACCGCCTGCGTTGGGAGACAGTAATGCAGTGCCGTGGAGCAAATGTCCGCCACTAAAGGCGTACTGGTGGTGTATTCCATGGTGGTCGGATTGCGTGGCCATGGTGTTCTAGAACAGCGGTCCTGTAGACATAGTGATGGATGATGCTGTGACAAAGAGCCGAGTGGTTACTTTCTGGACAGTATTGTGGACTGTACGAAGTGAATGAAAAATCTCGAAGTCGTGCTTCTAATTCAATGGAGTTGAGAGGATGGCAAGAGTATATCTGGTATACTTGGTAATATTATGGTTGATGATGGGTTGTTTGATGGCAGCGAGGATGGTACTGAAGTTGAGGGAGAGAGCAAAGAGGGCTTTGGGGGATTGGGAGGGATGGATGTATCCCAATCGATTAGGTATATTCCAGTGAGAAAGAACGAAGGCGGCTGGTGCCTGGTACATGCCCCAGAATCAGAAGTTGTATAGTTTGGAAGCAGAAGGTACGGAACGTCCCCAACACCCCCACCAACGAGTCTATCTCGGCTATGCTGGCACGCAATAGATAATTACACGGGCATTTTGGTATAAGATGAGGTACAGGGATAGAAATGTTGAATTATTCGAATTTGCTAAGCTGCTAAGACCACCCAACGGAGGGTGGGACCAGGTGCCTCACTGTTGTGCCATTAGAAAATGGGATCCCACGCCATGTCAAATCCGGGCCCCCTTTGCACCCACAAGTGACTAGATATTGACACAAATATAGGCGTGTAGTAGTCAAGCGTCTGCAATATTTGGCTATGTTCATTTGCATTACGTTTATTTGTCATAATATATCTAATCTATTTTTTCCATGCTGATATCTCAATCCTGCCGTTTCTGGCTTCAAGGCCATAGCCCCCGATCAAACGGGTCGACACTCGGGTAGTCAGCCCGCATACCCATGAGCTCGCTGTACTCGTCTTTCAAGATGTCGGACCCCATGTTGCGCAGCCCCCGGTACTGGCTCAGCTCGTGGCGGCGCAGCGCGACGGTCCAGGGGAAGCTGGAGTAGGCCACGCCCATGAAGGCGCTCGCCTTGAACATCATGAGGAAGTCCACCAGCCCCTGCTGATCGAACGTCATCTGCTCGAGCTCTTTGAGGGAGTCGCCATGCAGAAGGTCCTGCTTGGTGAACACCGTCACGTTTCGCTTGGTGCTACCATTGCTGTCTCTGCTGCCATGGCGTCGTCCCCTTAAAGCATCATCGTTGCCTTCCTCGGTGATCCGCCGCTGTAGGCATTCGGCGAACAAGTCGACGACGGTACGGTTACCACTGGCCACGTAGACTAAATCGAGACCGGTACGCTTCAAGTTCTGAAACTGCGCCTCGAATTGGTCCTCCATGCGCGAGAAGCGGTACAGGTCGGGATCCCAGGCGGAGACGGCATCCTTCTCCAGACGAAGGTGGGCACCGTAGTAGGCGTGGTCGTTGATAGGCACGCTCGAGTTGATCGACTGCAGCTGCTCTTCCGGCATGCGGCGCCGCAGCGCCGCGAGGACCCGTGCCGCCATGACGCGCGTCTCGCGCCGGAAAGACAACAGCTTGCCAAACTCACCGGCGAATGCGTCGCCGTCCTCCCGCACGGGATACTCCAGGTAGGTCTGGCCCAGCTTGATGTGCACAGGCGCCTCCGGGCGAATCTGAACGTTCTGCTGCGTGAGCCAGCTGTCAAAGTAGTTGCGCCACTCGCGTGGGAACAGTAGCAGGCTCTCGTCATCGGTAGCTGTCTTGATCTTGGTTGTGCTTTTGTTGTTATTGCTGCGCGAACTCTGCTTTTCGAACTGGTCGCCGACCACCGAAAGAGGCTCCACGGCACGTTGTTCATAGTTGGGGAAATCCTCGATGCGGTCATAGAGCCGCATTCCCGGGCATCCTCCGGTGAGGTGTTGGACGAAGGCGTCTCGGTCGAACAGGTACTCGAGCGGGACCTGGACTGTGGTTTCGATGTCGGTAATGTCGTGCGGGTTACGCTTGGATAGGGAGGGGATCACCACCGAGGCCCCGGCGTGGATGGCGTACCGCACGCACTTGAGGATCTGCAGGCGCAGCATGCCGACGCCGCCATGCTGATCCTCGCAGGTGAAAACCAAACCCGGGCGGAAGTGGGTGGGTTGGACGCGCGAGCATGCTTTCCTTATGGGCGCGTAGTCGATGGGGGCCGGAAACTCGACATCCGCAGCTACTTGAATGAACAATTCGTCTTCCGCCTGCTGCTCGGGAGTCCCCTCGGGTGGCTCGTGGTAATATAAGCTGGGCCCGCGCAGGTAGACAAGAGATACCCAGATGAAGACTAGAATAGCTGCCTGCGCCACCCTCGTCACTGCTTTGGTGGTTCTGTCGGTCATCGCCATTGCGATTTCAAGAATAACCTCACGTTTATGGGCGGTTTCACGGAGGGTAGAGAAAATGATTGAGCATAACTAGAGAGCATGCGGGAAGAGTTGCCATCTTGGCAGCAGAGGAAGCAACATATGGGCAGAGCAGTCGGATCTACCAATGCGGTGATGGGCACATCTTTGCTTCCTTGAACCAGACTTTTGTTCCACCAACGCTGGGTCAGGGGCAGCGGCATTGTTTGAATGCAGCCCCTGGAAAACTTAAGCACCTGTACCGTGAATGACTCTTTGCACGATCACACGTACCAAAAACTAAAGAGCTGTCAATAGTACCTGAGCTAGCCTAGTAACCCCATCCTATGTCACGGTACACTCCGACCAAGGCCCAACGAATAGAGTTAAATGTAACAACTTGGCAGTAGCTTGGCATCAAAACGTCGGATGTTTCCTGACTGCACATCTGACCCCTACCGGACGAGGGTGAACAATCGCCATGATTGGCGGAAGGAGGAATTCTTCGAGGAGGTGGTAGATCGTAGCTGGGTTCAATTAGAGTTTCGGACCTGAAACCGTTTCAGACTTGGCGATTTCCGGCGTCCTGGTCGAGCGACGATCCCAGGCTCGCTTCTGGATGCATGCGTGCGTCTATCTGCCACTGGAGGTCTGGACCGGCCGTTGTGATGTACATATGTAGTCTGTCGTCGCGTCATTCATTATGCTTGTCTCAGATGTACATACACTCGTTAAAGTTTGATTGATGCAGCCATTTATCACCTGCGTCGAACACAGCTAGGTGAGATCAAGAAGATCAAAAATAGAATGGCTAGAGTTCAGCTGATAGTGAGACTTTTCTAGGAGCGCACAATGGTCCGAAATATATATCAGCCCATTTGATTTGTCAAAATGTCACGTCGGCACTCCTCTGTCTCTGCTTCATGTCATGATGTGGTCGCATATTGGAATCATGGACACTGCAATTAATTGCTGGATGGAAGTCAAACCCCACAATACGTTTCTGAAACGAGAACCAAAAGACCCCAAGGTTCAATCTCTCCTCCCCCCTTTTGACATGGTGTCTTTGTACCTGACTTCGAAGACGCTCAGCGCCATCAGTCCAGATCGGCACCAACGGTCGCATCCGGGGCGGTGCACTGCTGGATTGAATAAGAGTCGGTGTCCGAAGTTTGACAGCTCGGCGACACGGTGGTGACCGCTTGCGCCGATACAGGCGACCTTTTCATGGTTTAGTCATGCGAACCGCAACCCAAGATAACGAGATGCCCAGGAACCACTTACACACTCCCACCGCAAACCCAGCTCTGCCGCACAGCTAAGACCCATCGGTCCCATTCGAACCGCGCGCTCGTCTTGACGGTGTATCGGCTCTGCCGTTGCGCGCCATCTGCCGATGTAGTCGTCACCGCGATCGTGCGGTCGCCGCAGGGATACCAAGCGTCCCCGTCGTCGCGCGTGCCTCGGTTGAAGCTGCACGCAGTCGTGACGGTCGCGGCCGAGTTGTCCAGCGCGAAGGCCAACTGGGTCGTATTGGGCAGCGCGTCAATCTGGCCCGGCGCCACCACGTACTTCATGTAGGCGAAGTCGCGGACAACGAAATTGGTGGCCGCGCCGACCGTCACGTCTTGCTGTTGTTCCAGGGGACATTCCGGGACGGCATAGGTCACGTCGGCTCCCTCCGCAGCTAGGGGCTGGAGGAGGATGGAAGGCGTCGCATCGTGAGATACCGCAGGGTTCAGGACATGGAGAGCCCAAGCTGTAGAAAAAGCTACTAGAAGAATATAGAATTTCATTGTTTCGGTGTCTGGTATGGATGACCCTGCAGAGACGAAGCCAGGAGCGAGAAGCCTCGATGTTAAGAATTCGACGGGAGACGGCGGTGCCATGAGGTCACTCCAAACAAGGAGGGTGTTGGCCCGCCATCAAAAACTACCGTGCATGCATGCCTACCACCTATTGCCGCTGGCACTCGTGAAGTGTGCATCAGAGGGTATCATTTAAATGAAGTTGAAGAGGGTGTTGGGCGACCTGCTTTTGGAAAGCGGAAGCAAGCTTTTAGCCGAAGCGCACGCATTTTGACCCGAACACCATGCACAATCTAATTGCCGACCGCCTCACCTCGGGGAGAACCTGTGCCACGCGAAAGGGTCTGCTGAGTCCTAGGTCGCAATGTAATATGCAACAACATTAGGGGATGGATTCTTCTCTACTCGTGTCAAGCTTGAAGTTTGTGTAGCCAGTTATTTTCGACGGTGAGACTGATGACAGCCCAAAATTGACCAACCAGTGTGTGAATCGGATCCTGAGGAGCGAGTCAATGCCTTACTCAGCATATGCATGTTTAATTGCCAAAGGTCGCAACGGTCCTGATTGATGAAAAACGATGCGGTCTCTTCACGTGCAATACCGGGCTCGGTCGCACCAATATTCCGCGACTTTGCTAGAGGGTAACGATGGCATGAGATCGGGATGCGACAGGCAGAGGCATTGAAAAGCATCAATATGTAGACCAAACAAACACTCGGTCAAGTCAGGCCTGCGGTACCCAGCCAAGTGCGCCCAACAAGCCTGGCAGCCTAGGTTAGGGGTTAGGCAGCTGGGGTCCTGGGGAGTTTGCAGGGCTCGAGGCGGGGGCGGGGCAAACATTCCAGCACTCGCTCAGCACTTGAATTGCGACGGACCAACTGTCAAAGTATTGCCGACAAGTGCCAAAATCAAACGCGTCTCAGAACACGCTTGGGATTCGAGATGACGATGTCTCCAAGGCGAACAACATCTGAGCACAATTTCCACCTGAACCTCACATGAAACCGATTTAAAAACTCCGTGGTTCATTCGCTTCATTTTTATTACAGTCACGCATCTGTTCGCCGTGCAACATGGACGACGACTTCGATTCCGGAGATGACCTGTTCGACGACGTCAACGCCGAAGAGCTTGTCACCCAAAACAAAAGACCCGCTTCTCAGGGCCACGCTACCCCCGATGGCAGCGGTGACGGCAAGCGCCAACGAGTAGACGTCGTTGGCGTTGCTCAGAAGCTACTGAAAGAAAAGTTTGGCTATGACAGTTTTCGACATGAACAAGAGGGTGCCATTGGAAGTGTCCTGAGGGGCGAGAACACATTGGTCGTCTTCCCAACCGGTGCTGGGAAGTCCCTGTGTTACCAAGTTCGTACCACCACGCTGTTAACCCCGACGCCCTGTCAAATGACTAGGGCTCCCCCAACTAACCGGCTCGCATCCAGATCCCGGCCATCGCTTTCGACGATGTCGACAAATTGAACGGGGAGGATCGCGACTTCTCTGGCATCACTATTGTGGTTTCACCGCTCATTGCTCTCATGAAGGACCAGACTGATGCACTGAAGCGCAAGGGCATTGCCGCTGAGTGTAATGATTCCACAAAGTCATATGAACAGCTGCAGCAGATCAGCTCCGACATCAGGAACGGTCGTCTTCGCATGCTATACTGTTCACCCGAGAAACTCAACAACGAGGGCTTTGTGGAAAGCCTCAAGTATGTGCCTGGCGGTATCCGCTTGTTGGCCGTCGACGAGGCTCACTGTATCTCAGAATGGGGTCACAGTTTCCGGCCCGACTACTTGAAAGTGGCCCGGTTCGTCGATGAGATCAAGGCAGAAAGGGTCGTTTGCTTGACAGCAACTGCCACGCCGAGGGTCGCCGATGATATTTGCAAAGCCTTCCAGATAGACCAGTCCAATGTCTTCCGAACATCGCCCTATCGACCGAACTTGCATCTGCAAGCAATGGCGACCCCCTCGGACAAGGCAAAAACTCCTTTGCTGCTCGATTACTTGGAGTCCCACGATGGCTCCACCCTTGTCTATGTTACACTTCAGCGTCAGGCGGAGGAGCTTGCTGCCAAGCTAAAATCTGCTGGGCATAGTGCAGCCGCTTTCCATGCTGGAATGAAAGCCGACGAAAAGAGCGCCATCCAGGACCGCTTCATGGCGTCCAAAGTGCGAATTGTCGTTGCCACAATTGCGTTCGGTATGGGTATCGACAAAGCGAATATTCGCAATATTATCCACTTCAACACGTCTGGTACCGTCGAGGAATACAGTCAACAAGTCGGCCGTGCTGGGAGGGATGGACTTCCTAGCTATTGTATGATGTATATCTGCCACGAGGATTGGTACATCAAAGAGAACTTTGCCCGTGGGGATCTTCCCTCCCGCGCGTCACTTGAGGGGCTGCTCCATGATGTTTTCGAGCGTGAAAGGATAAAGGGCCGAGACGGCGAGGATGTCATCAAGCTCAACCACAATGAGCTCTCACAGACCTGGGACATCAGGACAAGCCCACTGTCCATCATATTCGCGACCCTCGAACTCCGCTACGGTCTGCTCCGCGCCATCACGCCGGAATACTCTTCGTACCAATTTGAGGATCGAGGCTTCTATAACAAGATGGCAGCCAGTGATAGCTCGCCCGAGGCCAATGCCGTTTTCAAGCACTCCAAGAGAGCGAGGAAGTGGTACACATTTGACATCAAAGCGGCCATGGCAGGAGGTCTGTCCAGAGCCGACTTGGTGCGCAAGTTGAACCACTGGAGCGAAGCGGGCTCCATCATGCTCAAGGCGGGCGGCGTCGAGCACCGGTACCGAGTTCTCAAGAAGCTTCCTACCGCCCACGCCGAGTACAAGAAGCTGGTCAGCGAACTCCACACCGCCATGGAAGGTCGCGAAGAAGATGCTCTGAGACACGCGCAGGAAGTGGTGGATCTCATCACTGGCAATAAGTGCTTCGCAGCCACTCTCGCGGAACATTTCGGCATGTCTCTGCCAGCCGGGAAGACTTCGTGCGGTCACTGCACGTTCTGCAGCACCAAGACCCCGATAGTGCTGCCACCCAAGCCCCCCGTCAAGGTGGATATTGACGGCATCAAGAAGGTGCTGGATATTTGCGACGTCCGTGATGACCCAAGGTTCCTGGCTCGGATAGCCTTCGGCATCAAGAGCCCCAGGGTCACAAAGTTGAAACTGCAGAATAACTCTGTGTTCGGCTCATTAGAAGATCACGACTTCCAGGTTAGTCTCGATCTCCTCCCATCCAAAATCTATCAATACTAACACTGCGCAGTCTTTATTAAAGGAGTTCACCAAGGCATGCGATGCAGAGCGATAAGTCCTACCTCTGCTGGGTCACTGTGCAATCCTTTGACTTTCACTTTGCAGCGAATAGGCGCCTTGATCTGATCCGGCAACATTCGTGTTGAATGTATACTACCCCTGACTGCCTGGGGATGACCAGCAGGGATGTAGTTGTAATGTGTTATAGATATCAGAAGCTCCTGGTCGAAAGGTCACCTTGCTGATGACAATTGAGGCACTAACTACTGAGAGCTGGGCATAGAGGGAGTGATCAATGAATTAGATTATTATACATGTTCTGCTACCCTAATCTATGGCGTCATGATGACGCTTCTCATGATATCGTATCTCGTTCAACAACGTCTAATTGCTGCCCGGTCCCTTGGTGCCGCCCATGGCGTTCTGGACACTACCGCCGATGCCACCCTCGGTGGTGAATTGCTTGCCAACCATGCCGTCCTTGGCCAGGGGCCCGCCGATAGCTGCCGCTGTGCCGCCAATAGCTCCCTTGTCTAGAGTGCAGGACGCATTAGTACATGGGAATGGATACAGCCGTATGGCGTGGGCATACCTGTGAATTGCTTGCCAATGGCTCCCTGGGCGTCGAGGACCTTAGGCTTGTCCTCGCCGATGCCGGCTGTGGCGGGCGTCTTGGTGGCCGAGGCCATACCGCCGTTTCCCGGTGAAGGCATGGTGGCTGTGACTTGGATTGGTTGGATTGGTGGTGATAGGTTGGGTATCGTGATGGAAGTGTTCAATTGGCAGTCTTGTTGATATTGGATTGCAAGGACCGAGGAGGTTCCTTTGGTTTAAGTAACCAAATTGAAGTGCTCAATCCCTCACTGGTGACGATGACTGAGGTCGTAGTGATGCGTACTACTAGGGCCAACCCCACATGCCAATCCATTATCGATGAGGTCATCATGAGACATCGATGCTCCCCCGGTCCGGAGCCGCATGACATAGGCGGCTTATTGAATTACTGGATTCAATCTGTGCTTGCGTGTTGCTTTATCCTCATTAATATAGTGGAATTGTCTGATATCAAACTGAAACTCAGTTGAGCACGACTTTAAGCATGACTTATGGTTGCCCCTGAAAAGCCCCACACCAACAATTTACCCCTATTCATTGTTCACGATTACAACATGGCGTTGGATCAAACAAGACAGTGGTTTCGGTCGAGCGGGGTTTTCTATTTTCTCAAACTACCTATCGATCAGGAACGAGTGGATGTTATCTCCGGATCCTTCCAACAAGTGATCCACGGAGTCAACGACTTGAGGGCTAATGAATGTTGCTCGAAATGGGAGTGCATGGCCACAATGATATGACCAGCCCCCTCTGATGCCCCATTAATACTGAACGACATGACCAACAACAAAAGGAAAACACAAAGATGATCGCTCAAGCGCAGCCAAAATATCTCATATCGTCATCTAGGAGCAAACAAGACCCGGGTCCACCGCTCTCCTGTTCAAACCTCGCCAAACACTCAACCGAGGCAGGGTTGGAACAAGAAAGGGGTTAACTCAGGCTTTACTCTCTTTCTTCTCGACCGAAAAATGTTGAACATGATGTGAGATTGATCGACTTTGCTGTAAACCGTAATAACCGCGGTGATATCATTGTTCGGTATCCTCGATTTTACGCTTTCTACCCCTTTTTTGCAAGCAAGTCGCCAAATGTGCTTCGTGCAGCTCCATACTGGCGACATGGTGGTCACAAAGCCTGCAGTGGAATGTGCCGCGGCCCGTCCTCTTGCACTTCTTCAAGTGTCGCTTGTGGAGATCCTTTCGGAAATCAGGCTTTCCACAAGCACACTCGTAGTCGGCCGTGCTGCGTTTGGTGACGCCTCCGTTGTCGTCGCGGTCTCTGTGCATCAACGTCTTGTAGTGCCGCTGCAGGTCTCGGCGAGTCTCGAAAGCTTGATTCTCACAGCCCTTTTCGCAAACGAAGCTGTGCTTTGAGACGAGATGGCGCGGCAGGCTCTGGGGTGCGAAGAGATGAGCGCAGTATTGGCATGTCGTTGTTGGCTCGTGTCCAATCGCTGCAGTTGGTGGCTGTGGAGATGGGTTGCTTCCAGACGGTAACGACGCTGCAGTAGAGGGGGTGGCCTGGGACTGTGAACTACAAGGGTAGCCATGGGAAGAGTCGTCCTGCGGCGCGGTTGCTGAGGGTTCCGCATGGCTCATGCATGCTGAGTAGGGGGAAACCAAAGTTGCGTTGGCATTGGCAATATAGTCATCGGGTGTCTGCTGAAAATTGATTGCGGAAAGTCGTAGATCAATTTGAAAGTCCTGGAGATCTTCCAAGAACGATTGGGCGTCGAATTCGTAGTCCGGAGGGAAGTAAAGAGTCTCATAATCCTGGAAATTGGAGAGATGTGATGAATTTGTGTCCTGATCACCAGATGAAAAACCTGAAATAGCAGTTCGCCCGGTGTTGGGCCGGGCAAAACAAACAGGAAAATAGAGAAAATAAAAATGTGCAATAAATAAAAGAACCAGATGAATAGGAAACAGCTCCACCAGACGATCCTGTTAATCCAAGTCCTCCAATATCGCTGTCACTACCGTCGACAACAGGATCGTTCCGAAACGTCACCTGCAGTAGCTACCCAGTTTCAAGTTCTAGTGGTTGCGGTCAGTACTCTATGAGACGTAATGCGGCTCAAGGGACAAATGGAGACTACCTTGGGGTTTTGAATCTTTAATCTCCGTACCAAAAATGGCAATGAAACCCAAATGGTGGTCGTTGATGTCTTGGTTGCCTAGACACGATGGTGGAATGTAGTGCTTGGATGATCCCATTGCTGTTGTCGGCGGTCACAGGTGACCCTTTCGCAATCTATGCAAAAATCACATCGTTAGATCAGGGTAAGTCAAAATCCAGAGAGAAATACATACAGGTGGTATAAAGATATACACAAAACTATTGTATCCAAAAGAGTTCTTCTGTAATAAAGAGGTCTTCTCGACTACAATTCCGATTGTACGCCCGGTGGATCTGGGGATGGAGACGGGTTTGCAAAGACTGTAGGATTTGGTCGCAGCTGCTAAGAAAGAAGATCAGAGGGGGCGTGGATTAAATGACGAGATACGGCTGTATTTAAAGGCTGGTTGGTACCTAGATACCGTTGGAGCATGGTAGATGAATTATGGCCGCAGCTAAACCAAACCACATTGGTGGACTCAAATTCCATGGTGCTGTTTGGCCGCCTTATTATGCAGATGACCTGTGGGTGACCGCTGCCTAGTCTGCCTTGCCAATACGACCTGAGATTCTCCAATTTCAGCAAAAGTCCCGATATTACACAACGTCAATTTAGGCCTCAAAACCCATTCCACCTACTGGCTGGGAACTGTAGGCTCTTTGCTATGCAGCTCGATGAAACCCTGCACAGCTACATTTGCACCTATCACCGACTCACGGACAGCACCTATCCTTAATACATATGCATTCTGACATTTGGTACATATATACTTATCTCATGGACCACTACTATTAGAGTGCGGCTACAGTATGTATACAGTATGTAGGCTGCCTCTACAGCAGCACATAGCGCCATGCGGATCTAGAGACTCTTCTGAATATCATAACTATCATTATATGAACCTTGCCCTCGTACTAGTAATCTAGGAGAGTTGTCCCAGAGACAGGTGATGATAATAATCTCATGCCGCGTATATTACCCCTGCGTATGAATGAGAGGAACTTGCTTTTGTGCTCAGTGGTTTAAACAACAATCACAAATGTGCTAGGCTGCAACAGAACACAGTACTGAAGATAGTAATGGAGTATGGATCGTCAAAACGAGTGTTTCTAGTGTGAGCTCAACTATCAAGAAACAACTGGAAACACCCAATTCCCCTTTTCTACCATAACACATGCCACATTTCACCCTGAGTATCCAAGAAAGATGGCTGATTATGGAGTTCTCCAAGCCTCCACCACTACCAGAGCATCGGCTTCCTAGCAGTAGTTGTGACACTCAGGGTACCTCTTGATGCATTCGTCGTTGCAGCACTTTTCCTGACCGTTACAATCGTTGGCGCAGCAGGCTACCACGGCATCACAGTCGCATGCACGACAATTGACGGACCTTTCGAAAAGGAATTCTGCATGACTACTAGTCAACACTCCTTCAGTAGCTAGAACTAATTAGGTAAATGGAAGGATCTTACTGGGGTCCTTGGGATGGGCAGCAGTCATGCCAACAGCGTCGAACAGAGCGACGACAGCGAAGAATTGCATCTTTAAGGTTGGTGTTGATAGACGAATGATAGAACATATTTATTTGGGCACAGAGCCTGGGGTTGGTCGAAGATGGAAAGTATTGCTGAGGATACTGGACAATGGAAATATACGAAGGAGTCTTGCCCCCTATTTATACTTACATTTCGTCTCTTGTTCTTAAATAGCCTTATACCTTGGAGCCGGTAACATTCCGTTTCACCTTTGTTTGTAACTACTAGCTTACTAGCCATATATAGCAAACATAAGGAATTTGTGCAAGGTCTGACATGTGCCGATAGTACCAATCCTTGACTTGTGGTGTGAAAATCTGTATTACTAGGAAAAACAATCATGATGTTGTTATCTCTACATGTTCGCACTCAATATTTCAGCCTGAGCATACCGTTAAAAGAAAGGGTTGGCAGTATGCGGTTGCTGGCTTGATACGACTCATGCACCAAAGGACCAAAGCCAGTTGAGCCCAAATACGGGTGCAAGCCAGGGGTTCCACATCATGTAGTTTTACTATAGGGTGCCTAATGGCCAGTAATTCACGAAGAGAGATCTCATGGGGCTTAAGATACCATCGGGAGTCGACCAATGAATACATCAAATGGCGACGAGTAGACCAATCGGAGACTTTGCGGAGACTATCACAGCCGCATCTGGCCATACGAATATACGAAGAGCGCATGCGGCTGACCTCAGACACCAATAAATAGACGACGCAAACACCCTCAATGCACCTCACTCTACATCGAGTCCCAACCCATTACACCGACATTCTTCCTCACATTCCGCCTACCATGAGAGCCGTCCGGACCCACAACGACCTCGGCCAAGCCGCCCTGGCAGACGATGTCCCCGTCCCCTCGGTCGCCGCGTACCCGGACCACGTCCTAGTGAAGCCGAGCTACGTCGGCGTGAACCACTGCGACTACATCACCGTCGACCACCCCTTCCTCTTCCACCCGGGCATCACTCTCGGCAGCGAGTTCTGCGGCGAGGTCGTCGACGTCGGGGCCCGCTGCCAGGGGATCCGGAAAAGGGGGGAGCGCGTCGCGGGCTGCACCTTCACCAGCGCCTCGGCGATGCCCAATGCGGGATGCCACGCCGACTACTTCCTCGTCCGGGGCGACACGCTCTTGCTCGTAGATAACATGGGGGATCAGATACGTGATGAGCAGGCTGCGGGGCTCGGCGTCGCTTTGTCTACTGTGTTCCAAACCATGTACCACCTGATGAAGCTGCCTCTCCCACCACTGGAGGGTCAAGTTAATGCAGGGGCGGGAGCAACGCCGAAGAAATTCATCTTAATCGCAGGCGGCGCCACGAACACCGGCATGCTCGCGATCCAGTTTGCCAAGCTGTCCGGCCTGACCGTGCTGACCACCTGCTCGCCGCACAACTTCGCTCTGCTGAAAGACCTGGGCGCCGATGCGACGTTCGACTACAAAGACACCGAAGCCTGCATCGCAAACATCAAGACGGTCATCCAAACAGAGGGGCTCGAAAAGGAGCCGATGCTGGCCCTGGACTGCGTGGGCAACTTCGGCTCACCCGAGGTATGCGCCGGCGTACTGCCTACGGGAAGCACCTACGTCTCAGTCGCACCGCCCTCTCTCCCCGGACGGGACGACGTCACCTTGGAGTTTGCCCAGGGTCAACGGGTACTGGGCGACAGCTACACCTTCAACGGCCAGACCATCCCCGCTTTCCCGGAGGTTTCCGAGCCGTGGAAGTCGTTTGCGAGGCTATCGGAACATCTCATCAGTACTGGACGGATCAAACTATCGTCAGTAGAGGTGCAGGGTGGGCTCGACAAGGTGCTTGAGACGTTAGCGCTGCTACGGGAGTGGAAGTTCAGTGCCACGAAGGCTGTTTGTAAAGTGTGAAGCAGCTCAGGGTAGTTAATTCAAGACGATGGGTATAAGGTACAAGTCATTTCGGCATTCTTTGATTGCATCGTATAAGTTCAGAAATTTGTCTCCATTAAATCATATATGGTATCATAGTTAACACACCAACACCGGAAGCTCCAGTTATGCTTGTTCACACCATCACAAGATCTAAGTCTATGAACGTGGTTTTGAGAGTCCAAGCTGCATGTCTCTCATAAATATCCTCATCCGCTCACCGACTTGTCAACGACCTTCTGCTCGTGCGGCTTGTCAACGACCTTTTTCTCATCAGTCAGGAGCTGCGGGTGGTTGGCGCGCTCGAGGTCGCTATCGGCATCCGAGTCGCGCTTCATGTCGTTGAAGTCGGTGTTGATGACGAACTCTTCCTTGTCGATGTGGCGGAAGGTGAAGTAGAAGATGATGGCCAGCACGAAGCCCGCAATGGTGGGGCCGGCGAAGCACCAAATGAGGTAGGGGTCCTTGACGGCGGGGGCGGTGGCCAGGCCGATGATGGCCTGGATGGCCGTCATGAACAGGTTGATGGAGGCGACGAGACCCTTCATGCTGTTTTGGGGAAAGGCAGATGTTAGCAGATGTATCTCAGAGAAAAGGATGAGAGAGAGAGTAGACGGGACTTGGGCGTCGCGGTGACTTACTTCTTGGGAGATCGGCTGTAAGCAATACCGTAGGCAGTGACGTTGATGAAGACCTCGGAACAGGCACCCAGAATGACGGGGATGGAGTAGAGCTCGATCTTGACAGTGGACAGAGGGTTCTCGCCCTTGGGCACGAGTTCAGCGCAGGTGGTGGCGTTGTAGCCGCAAGGCGACGTCTGGTAGACGCGGTACTGCAGGATGGAGTAGCCTATGGAGCCCAAGGTCGCCAGCATGAAGCCGAAGGTCATGCGGGATATGGGGCCCCAGTGGATCTTGAAGCGGCGGAGCAGGGGGTAGATGACGTGGTTCATCATGGGGACGGTGAAGACGATGGCGACCGAGTTCAGGTTGTCGAGGAGATCGTTGGGCATGCCGCTGTTCTCCATGCCGGCCGTCAAGGCATTACCGGCCGCGCCCAGACCCGTGTCGTTGATCTGGAAGATGGGCTGGAAAAGGAAGATGCCGCAGGCCTGGAAGGTGCGTCGGACATCGTCGACGAATGCATCGTCGTAGGGGTAGGTCTTAGTGCTGCCGGCCGCAATGCGTATGCTGGGCTTACCAGCCTCCCAGAAACCCTTCTTGCCGATGCTCTTCAGTCCGCCGTGGGTGATGATATCGGTGAGAACCTTGAAGACGTTACCGAGATCAGAACCACCCGGTGGCTGCTTCACCAAGCGAGAGTTCAGGTACCACAGAAGCGGTGGAAGCATGAGGTAGAGGATGGTAGGAATCAAGTAGGCGGCCCAGTATCCGACACCTTTGGCGAGGTAGGTGGTGGCGATACCGGTGGCTGCACCGACGTTGACCAGGAGGTAGAACCACAACATGACACTGTTAATGGACTCTTCAGGGTCAACAATGACCTTCTGGCCATTCTTGTCCGTGATAACGTGGGCAACCTTGTGTGGCGACTGATCCATGACGGTGGGCGAAATGTTGGGCTTGAACTGAGCCGCACCGATCGAAAGCATATAGAGAGACAGGGCAAACGGGCCCATGGCCTTGCCCGATTGAAGAACAGGCGGCAGAGCAGAGATGATCATAATGACTGTTTTCCGAACCCGGTCAGCAGGCTGTCACAGCTAGATTCGAGCTCAATGGGGATGGGGACTTACTGTGGGCAACACCGCAAACGCCGACACCCCAGCAGATCATCCTGAAACGACCATACTTGGTATCGGCGAGCCAACCGAAGAAGATGGGCAACGCGTATGACAGGAACTTGAAAGCCTCGGTCATGGCACTGGCGGTGGCTGACCCCTTGCCAAGAGCACCAGCACCGTACTTGGAAGTGATGGAGCCCGCAGCACCGGTACCCGGGCCGTCAGGCGGGAGGGGCGCACGGATGAAGTTCTTGTAGACCTGGTTGCAACCGTAGTAGGAGGCGCGCTCGGCAAACTCGACGGCGCAGAGGTAGTAGCAGGAGGCAGGCATCTTCCCGGCGACGCGACGCAGCGTCGCCTTCTCCTCGGCCGTCGGCAGGATGAGGCCGTGGAAGGTCTCGCGCTCCTCCTTGGTGCCGGCTAGTTGGACCTCGTGAAGCTCCTTCTCATCGCCGATGACGGCGGCGACGGCATCAATATCGTGTGATGCATGGACGTCGCCGACCGCGGCCCGCGAGGTGATAGTCGTGCTAGTATCTACATGCTCTGTCAGAGTGCATTCTTTTCTATCAATGCGATACCAGCTTCCATCACGGCCGCCAAACTCAGCCAAGATGGAGGACCAGGAGATGTTTGAGGCAGATCGAACTCACCCATTATGGAGAAATGGCCCTACTGGCGCTTCTGTGGAGGCTTCGGGCTTGCTTGATCCAGCGCTGTTCCAGGGCGAACGAGACGTGATGAGGGCTGGAGGAGAAAATGGACCCGAAAGACAAGGCGGCAAGCAGCTGGATATAAGTACTGCGACAGCGCCGCACGATTCGTGTTACATCCCCTCTCAGCTCCGCGCGCCAAGGTCAAGAGGTCGGCTCACCACTACATGGCTAAATGCAGCAGCTTCCTGTATCAGTACCTGTAGACTAAGACCTTTCAGCAGAAACCCGGGGTTCTGGGTCGATTGAGGACGAGACTGCCTGATATGCAATCATGTCTTCCCAAATAAGGCCAATCTCCGCCGAGCAGTGGCCAATCGCCGTGCATATCTCAGATATCTCAGTGGCAATATACAGCCGAGAATAGTGTCGAGCAGAGTCGAGCCGTCCAGTGCACATGCATGGTTACTGGGTTGGGAGAAATACCCGACGGTGGATGGCCTTGGCCAATACATGAATACATGGAGACGAGGGATGGAGAAACGGTTTTAACCAGAATAGGGAGCTGGTAAAGCTCACCCGACTTGGCACAGGGCCGCCAAGACTGGGCTAAGAGATATGTGAGCTTGCTGCTCGCCGGCCAAGAATCTGGCCAAGGACCACTCTGGATAGATGCAGAAGGTGTGAGCCAGTTGGTCCTCGACGTAAGATGTAAGGGGGGTGGTCAGGTGGTCGTTCATACGAAGCTGGATGCCGCCGAATCCTTCTAGAACCGACAACACAACGCCGCGACTGGCCGATTGACGATGAGGTCCTAATTGCGACCTGCAGCATGTGTAACGAAGGAATAAATGAGATGTTTGACAAGGTGGCACGTAGGTGGGTGATGGGATGTTTGCTTTTTTTCCGGCCGAAGTTACACATGCCTCCGTCATTCCTCTGTTGCTGCTCGTCTGTTTCTACAGGCGGCCAGGCCATGCCCCCGCAGCATCACTACTCCGAACTCTACATAGCGCAATTGCCCATAGAAATACAGGATACAATCCTACCGTATACGCCAGCCAATCGTGTCTCGCGTATTTGGACCGCGGCTTACCGTCCTCGGGCGTCCCGCGCTTGTCAGCAAAGTGAGCCTCCAAAAGCAGAAAGTGCCTTTTCACAGGCGATAGGCACATCTTAGCCGGTCGTCGACGGTATCCACCTTACAATCGGTCGGCTCCGAGACTGGTCCAGACTTTGAACATCATCGACTTCAGAGAAATCACATTTGTTTCCTTTAGCATCGAAATGCGGCTCAAACGAAGCGTCTGGGCAATCGTGTCAAGCTTTGAGCCAAGTTGGCCGAGAGATGCGCAAGCAATAGCCAAGGTGCTGTCAAGCTTCACAAGCAAGCTTGACCTGGCGCCGGTGATGTTTGCCTTGCAAGGTTTCTTGGTCGCGTCTTGGCTGATAAGAGGGCAGAAGGGGGTTGGTGCTTTGGTGCTTGGCTGGTAGGCCGGCCAGCCGGCCCCCCATCGTGCAATTTCCTGCCAAGGTTGCACAACCGCAAGGGTGTTCGTGAAGCTCAACCCCCTGCTCGGTCACGTGATACCTTTGAGCAAGCGACAAGGGCAAACAAACGACTTATCAACTCATCAAGGTCGTTCGTTATGTTGATTGATGAGTGACTAAAAAGTGCCACAAGGAAAACTCGAGAACTGTTTTTTCGGGCGTCGCATTGGGATCAACGAATTGTTGAACGCCTATCATACATAACCTTGACCAAACGTAAGCATGACCCTTTTTCAACGCCGATCCAATACCAAATCAATTTCTCAGAGACGAAAGACTCGTAGCAGACATTTTACCCCAAACATAGCTCTCAATCTGACGCATGTGTAGTCTCCGATATACTTTCAAACCTTGCGAAACTCCCACAACTCCCCGTCATGCCCTCGACGTATCAAGTGACGCCCATCCCCGGCAACGGCCAGCCCTTGCAGCTCTTCTGCCCAGAACGGTGACATCAAGTAGTGTCCGCCCATGGGATGAGGTCGCACCGTAAACATCTCCCAGCCCCGGAGACCGGATGCCCTGGCGTGTATGGCCTCGTGCCCGTTGTGGCCCAGGTAGCGTCCACTACCTGTGTTCAAGAAGCCGAAGTAGTTCTGGTTCTCATTGCAGTACCACGTGTTTTTGGTCGTCGGTGTCACCTCTCGACCGCCCTGCCTACCATGCGGCGCGAGAAAGACTTCACCATTGATGGTCGTGATGGGTCGCCCCGACGCTTTCTCGAGGATCATGTAGGTGTTGCCCGGCCACGGGATCGTGTCGTCCCATGTCTTACCGTTGTCGACCACAAGCGGCTCAGGGGTACATGGCACAGGGTCACATGACACAGAGGCACATGGCACAGGGGCACACGGTACAGGGGTACAGGTAGGCACCTTGCTCGGCTCAGGGGCAACAATGGGTAGCTCGCTAGTCTGCTGATAGGATGATCAATGGTGAGGTATTAGCTTATCTGCTTCATATATCGTTCAAAAGCACGAAGCAACTTGCCGTAACCCATGGCAAAACACAGGAAAATAACCAAAGCAACGAGACCCACAATAGCGTCGACATGATCGTTCCATAGATACTATACCCTTTCTTTTCTTCATCATTGATGTTGGACTCAGTCTCGTGGTGTCGAAAGGAACCTGAAGCCGGCGCATGGGCCTGGTCTGCCCTAATCCAGGTACCGCCATATCGGCCGCTCTCGGACGACTCAGGGGTGGAGATGGGATCAGCCGTTGTGTCAGAACCCTCCCAGGCTTCGTAACTATCTTTTTTGCTCATGGTTGCAGGCTTTGATTGTAGTTAGGCTCGGTTGCCAAGTCGTAGAAGAGGTAGAAGATTGACTACGCAACTGCAAAATGGGTAAATATGATATAACTTAGAGTTGACTTGGTATTCAAGTAGCCGGGGATCACAATGATACCTTTAACCGGAAAAAGACATGTATGGAGCCGTGTTTCGTCTCATGCTTGGGTGGCAGCGGGTTATCTCAAATTGGAGGTAAGCCGGTTTCGCTGTCAAAAATGTTGAAATCTGGGTAGTTTCCACGGATAGCTGACGACTTGGGCCTTGGATGGCTGGATGATTGGTGCTTAGGCAAAGATAACCCAGGCTTCTATTCGTAAATCCTACAGCGGTTGAGCAGTTGATAACTAAATGAATAGAACAATGTGAATGGAATATTGTGCAATAGCGTAGCAAGATTGAGAAGGACCATTGACTAATGACTTCATATCAGTTAGGGGCATACGTTAAGTGTACACTTGGGCTGAGACACGGTTACGGTTTGTTGCTCTCCTCTTTATTTGCAGCTCCATGTTTTTCTCCTCCACGGAAACAAGTTCTTCCATATGCTCGCCGCATCCCACGGCTGCTGAATGGTTTCCATGTGATAGGCAACTGCGGGAGGCCCACCAGTATTGATGCCCAATGAAACAATGGGCCAAAGTCGAAATCCTTCTCCGCTTCTCAGCAACTTCCCATATAAGCATAATGACGTCGCAAACGATATATGGCCAGAGCGAAGCAACCGGTACGAACTTCTGAGTTAGAGCACAAACGGCCGGGGCACCTAAGTATGTGTTCAAATACAAGACGGATGAGGTAGGCCGCCAGAGTGTCAATCTTAATGAACGAATATGAGACAGTACGAGTAGACAGATCAAAGGGTTTGAGGTTTTATCAGACTTTCACTGTCGCCATAGAAAGGGACTCTTACCTGCTGGTATTGTGCGTTAGAGTACTTGATTTTTTGGCTGTCGAAGTGTCAAGGAATCGACTTTTGTAACACCTTCATTGAAGTGGGGATTTCAACTACAAATTAATCCAAAGATGGACACTCTCGACGACGGAAAAGACTTCCTCGAATGAGGGGCGAAGGGTTGATGTGAGCTGTGTTGAATGTGTTGGAGTCCAGTAGTGACAATGGCACACCCTTACCCCTGGAATATACGATCTACCCCTATTCAAGGCAAGAATAGGGGTAGCTCGCACATTTCAGGTGCTACCAGCCGCATCCCCGATGGAATTCTCCATGAAAGCTAGCATCACATAATCTTGCCGATCATTGCATCGGCTTGATATTCAGTCGATGTTGCACCAGTCTGACCACTTCCGTGTCGGTTTCTACCCCATGTCTTACTTCGTTATCTTATCTTTGGAGTGTGTAGCCGCCACTAAACTTCCAAAGTCCATCATAGAAACGCCCCCCAACAACGAACCCTGCAACATGATTTCCTATTACCAACATTTAAATTAACCAACTCAAGATATCATTAACACGATCCCCTGAGGCAAACCTCTCGAGTCAATTGGCAGCAGGGCGAATCATCTCAATTCAAGCTCCACATGTCATGTTTCTTGGAAATCAAGCCATGGAGGATCAAGAGAATGCGCAAATGGCAGCGAGAGACAAATTTTCCACGGGCCATGGTGTTGCAACCCAAGAGAAGGAGGATGGCGGCCTGGCAGCCACTTTTACGACCTCGGGCGAAAACAACGGCGGCGGCAATTTTGACGTTGCAGCCCAATACGCCAACCACTTTGCCAACAGTGGTGAGACATACTCACCCCAGGATGAGTGGCGACTGCGGTGGAAGCTTGACCTCCGCCTCGTGCCCTTGCTGTGGTTCAACGTGACCCTAGGCGCCATGGACAAGGTCACAACCGCGACCGCCGCCCTGTACAAGTTCCGACAGGATACTGGCCTAGACGGAGACAAATACAGCTGGGTCGGGAGTGCTTTCTACGTAAGGAGTTCGCACATCCTAGCCCACCTCTGCGACTTGTTTTGGGCGGTAGCGTGAGTGTGCCGACACTGACTCGAACGTTGGACAGTTCGGGTATCTGATCTGGTGTCTGCCGAGCGGTTCCATCCTCCAGAGGTTCCCCCTAGCCAAGGTACTCTGCATGGTACAGCTCCTGTGGGGTTGCATACTTATCGCAACGGGATTCACCAATACCTTTTCCGGCCTGATTGCTTTGCGCGTGATACTGGGTGCGTTGGAAGCTCCAATCATACCTGGCAATTTCCTCATACTCGGTAGTACGTGCTATTGCCCTTAGTCCAACGACGTTGCTACAGTCGGCAATAATGCTGAAGCTAAATGACATAGTGTGGTATACGCGCACCGAGCAGCCCCTGCGCACCGGCTTGATGTACACCGGGCTCTCCGTATGCTTCACCGGTCCCATCGGCTGGGGCATCGGCTTCCTCGAGGACAAGTATCAATGGCGCGCCATGTTCTGGATCACGGGCGCCATGACCATCGTGTGGGCTGTCGTCATCGGCCTGTTTCTGCCGGACAGCCCCGTCAAGGCCAAGTTCGTGCAGCCCCGGGAGAAGGCCATTGCGATCGAAAGGGTGCGGGCGGACCAAACAGGCATCGAAAACAAGACGTTCAACAAGAGTCAGATGATTGAGGCCTTCAAGGACCCCAAGACTTGGCTCATGTGCCTCTTCCACCTTACCATCAGCATCCCCAACGGCGGACTAACCAACTTCGCGCCCCTGGTCGTCAAGGGGCTTGGGTACACATCGCAGCGGTCCACATTGCTTATGATGCCAACAGGAGTTATTCAGACCGTGGCCTCGTACCTTTGCAACGGTGGCGTGTTTATTTGCTTAAAGTATTTACCAAGCCACCAGACCCGCGTGGTGTGGATCCTTCTAGGCATCCTGGTCGGTCTGGTTTCGACCATCTTCCTGCGCACGCTGGCGCTGGACGACTACAACGGGCGGCTGGCGGCGTTGTACATGGCCTACTTCTACCTGGGGCCTTACATCGTGTCGCTCGGCATCAACACGGCCAACACTGCGGGCCACACCAAGAAGGTTACGACCAACGCCCTCGTCTTCATCTCGTACTGCGTCTCCAACATCGTGGCGCCCCAGTTCTTCCTCTCGAGCCAGGCGCCCGTGTATCCGCTCGGCATCGCCGCCATCCTCGGGAGCTATGTTCTATCGGCCGTGTTCATCATCTTGTACGCGGCGTACTGTATCTGCGAGAACCGGAGGAGGGACCGGGTGGATGGGGCTGCCGGGGCAAGGGTCCATGTGGATACGGACTTTAAGGACCTCACAGACAAGGAGAATGTACACTTCCGATATGTTTGGTAGAGCTTACTTCGCGTCGTTTTCCGGCCATTTCTAAGATTTGCTATCTTGTTACGGGCGTGGAGCCGAATGGAGTACAGCCCAGGTGGAATGTAGGCTGTCGCCGCAAATAGAGCGTATGTTGCTCCAAGATGGAGAGAGACGGGAGGAAAGAATGAAGAATTTCTCACTCGGTTCAGCACGTTTCTGTCCTTGCTGCAGCTCAGATGAACAGGTGCCGGCCTCGGCAGACAGCAGTACATCCCCACCCATTTGAAATCCGATCTGGGGACCAAGGGGCCCCAGCAAGAACCCTGCAGGCGCACCCACCCATCGACGCTACCCTCCAAGAGTCGTCGTAAGGACAACGCTTTCTCTTCGCCTTTTCCACTTTTCAAATTGGACAAATTTGTTGCCCCGCGAAGTCCTCAGGCGATATAGCCATGCCCGAGACATTCCTGACAAGGTGGCTAGCCACGGCGAATCCTCCAAAAACGGACGAGGCGTCTGCCCCGTCGAAACGACACGAACACTCTACACCTGACCAGAATGTCGACAGCGGCAGGGAAGATAAGAAGGCGAAGACAGCACAAGATCAACCACAAGATCAACCCCAAACTGTTCGCAAAGATGACGAAGAAGAAGATGACGACGAAGAAGGGTCATATTACAGTTCTGAAATCGATTCCGAGTCTGGGGATTACGACGATTCCGAAGAGGACTCAGATGTTGAAATGTATCCCCACTATGGCGAAGCCAAAGAGGTGATCTTCTGGAATCACAAGGACTGGGACGAGGCGTGGGAGACGGCCAAGAAACGCAAAGGCATCAAGAAGGTTCATTTCGCGGACAACTTCGACATTAATGAGTAAGCGGTCCTTCCGAGTCAACAGCAGGCAGAAATAAAACTGCAAGTGAGGTAGTTTCATCTAACCTTTTCGGTTGACAGCAAACACTTCCGGGCTCTCGCTCAGGCCCCGGCCGCGTTTCGCCGCAAGCTCCTCAGCATCCAGTGCGGCAACGAGGACAAGGCCTACGGTGGGAACCTGCACGACGACGCCCTCGCGGACGTCGCGGAGGCGTGCCCCGCGCTTGAGAACGTCGTGCTCGAGTCGTGCACGTCAATCACGGACCAGGGCCTCATCTGGCTTTTTCACTACGCGCCGGGCCTGCGCACCGTGAGTATCGGGGGCTGCGACCGACGGCCCGGGCGCATCACGCCGCGGGGCCTCGAGGAACTCGCCGGGGACCCGACGTTCGGCCCCGCGCTCGTCAAGCTTCAGCTCATCAACCAGGAGTACCTCGGCCAGGCCTCCCGTAGGCTGTCCGAGATGCGGCCGCACCTCGAGATCGTCGAGGGCGACAACTAAGACGACAGGTCCGGTCTCACCACCTGGAAAGGGGGCATGGCCGACGACGAGCTCGAAGCCAATGCCTGGTTGGAAGGCGGATGTCGTGGTGCGTTTCCGGGCAGCCGGGGACGAGGACGAGGTGGCTATGGGGGGTTTTATCAATAATTGGGGGATTCGTGGAGTAAGAAACAAATAGCAAATTCACCAAGCAGCGCGTTACAGCGACTGGGGATCTTCCCCTGGACTGTTGGTCACGGCTTTCGTTTTCCACGCAGCTGGGCGACCTGAGAACGGGATCGAAAAGTTCGCTTGGGACAATATTCATCTTACCGGGTCCTGATATAATCATAATAACAATGACACTGTGATATTGATAAAAAGGCCCATACTATACAACATATAAAAAATAGCTGTCCATTGCACTGATCATCATGGCTAGTCGCCATTTGTTTCATTCATCTGGTGTCCAAACTTGAACCTTCCCCTCCTTCCACTTCCCCCACCACGAGTTCCAAGACCCGCCCCCACCATTGATCGGCCTTAGATCTGAAGAAGAATGCAGGGGAATTCGATGCGCCTAAATCTTGTGATAAGGACTATGGATTCACTACCATATGTACATAGCACTCTTAAGAACCAAAACGGCTCGTATTGCATACCCTCAGCCAATTGCTTCGATGTAAATCGCAGTAAGATGTTCATTACAGGGGTTGATCACCTTTGGTCATATTTATTAACCGAAAATTATTTTGTCTATTCCTTCCCCAAGTAACGGGCCTCTTCCCCTTTCCAGGGGGGGCGCCTAGTAAACTAAAACGCTCCAACTGTTTCATTAAATATTATTATTCAGTGGAAGCACCCGCCG
The DNA here is from genome assembly GCA_017163955.1 of Apiospora koreana. NCBI lineage: Eukaryota > Fungi > Ascomycota > Sordariomycetes > Amphisphaeriales > Apiosporaceae > Apiospora > Apiospora koreana. The sequence continues at coordinate 1,854,573 of JAFHKQ010000005.1, read as the reverse complement.
AAGCACTTCCCCGTGGCGGCCAGCCCGTACAGCATGATGGTGCCCACGCCCGTGAGCCAGGGCCCGACCCAGGCGGCCACCTTGCTGACGGTGCCGATCTCGCAGAGGCCGCAGCAGCCGGCCGTATTGTCCGCCTCGTATCGCTCCTTCTCACGCCGGCCTTCCGGCGACAGCGAGATGCGGTCCTTGTAGAAGGCCACTTTGCCCTGGTAAGGGTCGACTTCGTGTTGACGGCAGGGTTTGGGGTGATGTTCGTACTCTGCAGTTCCTAGGGTATTAGCATGAGCTCTAGTGACGGCTGGTTGGTGCTAACTGCCGTGGTGGGTGGCGGGGTAAGGCTTTAGCGGCCACAGGGCAGCTAGCGTCATAGCTAGCAGATATCTGACATACCTGGCGGGGGAGCGGATTGAGGCCTGTTGTCTAACACGACCGAATCCAGACTCCAGCACGGCGAGTTCTCATACCCGGTCGAGTACCAGCTGTTGCGCCCGTACGGGTTCCTCGCCGGAAGCCGAGAAGACGGAGGCTGCAGCCGGTTAGGGTCGAGCTGTTCTTGTTGCTTCTGCTCCGACTTCCGGAGCAGGCTCATACGGGTTTTCAGTCCAGGCGGCAGCCGCGAGATGTTTCGCGGCCGATCCTCGTCGGACGAGCTGAAGGAGGTTGCCGAGGCATTTCTCATATGCCTCATGTAGGACTCATTCTCGCGCCGGTCGGGGAGGCGTCCACGTCCGGAGGAGGATGCGGGCCGTCCTTGTGCGTCGTGACGGCCAGTGTACGACTGGCGATCAATTGACATATAAGTTGATGATGATGGATGGGTGGGTGGGAGCTTGGTGGGGTTTTGACGCTCAATAGATAGCAGATGCATGCATACAGACCGAATAAACAGCTTCACAGAGGAGCAATGGGGACGTCTGCTTTTATATCGCCAGTTCCCGATACGGGAATTTGGTCGTGCTGCGATAGCATGTTGCATCGGATACAGTTTGGTGCAGGTGGTGCAACTGGTCGCGTAGACCCACCGAAGACTCTAGCAGCCCCCATGACGATTGGCAGATTGTGTTTCCAGGTTTTCCCTATTTCGCGATGCTACTTCAAAAGACCCCGAATCAGGGCGAATCTCTGGCGAGCCAAGGCCAGACTGGGTAACGGATCTGTCGGGATGGGGAACAGAACCACGCGTCACGGGACTCAGCCATTCAATTGATGCAATTGCTGACTATCCTGTTACCTAACAAGATGACCCAAGCTGTCGGACACTACGGTGTGTGGAGCTGCTTTGCTACTCATTGCCCTGATGGTACGAGATAATGGCCACCAAAAAAGTCTAGAATCATTGGCGATGGGCTGGCAAACTGGGCCCAAGGGATTTTTTAAAAATCTTTTAGTGGTTCCCGGCATTGCCATTTCCACTGTGAGTCCCTGATAGTCCCTGTAAGTGCCTCTGTGCCCTGCGGCTAACTGTGGGGGACCAAAAACCAACTGCCAACTGCTCATCTGATGGCGTGGCCAAGCCAAGCAAGCGTCTTCGCTCACGCTCCAAACTGCCCACCGAAATTGGGCATCATAACGATCTTCACCTTGGGACACCGTATCCCAGCCTGCTATGTCAATCCCCCTGTCAATCACTCTAGTCCGAAGTTTAGACTCGTCCTCGTGCACCTGTCAGAGTCCCTTGCATTCAGTCATGAGGCTCAAGTCTGTGTGAATACGATGGCCGGGGAAGCGGAAACTCCCTAGGGACGTTATCTATTGATATTTGGCAGCTCACTAGCTTCGCGTCGGTTGCTCCAACATCGCGACTGCACCTTCACCGCAGCGATTCCCAATTGATGCCCAGATCACTCGATCAAGCGCTCGACTGGAGCACGGGTGCTTGTGGTGATTTTTCATTGTTGGCAGCTTTGAAAAAAACCCACGTTTTGGCCACCGCAATGATACAGTTTGGCATCTGGTTGCTCTGCACGGTGGTAGGCGTTCCCAACCAATGGGTTCTGTCATTTGACAACCGTCTCCCATCAATTAGCCAAACATCGAATAGGTCTCAGATACAATACATTATGAGAAGAGCGGAACAGATGGGATGTCCGCGCAATTGCTAAAAAGCCTTTTAGGCTTTCGAAGTTCAGCTTTCAGCTTTCAGCTTGGGGCCCAGTCAAAATCGCCTTATGGTTGATGTCCCTCTGCTCTTGAAGTTGTTGCTTCAACCAGACAATCGTTTTCCCATAAACACGATGGTTTGGATTCCGCGCAACACAAAAACGGGGAAGCCCGACTATCAATCCCCGACCCGATCTTCCCAGTTTTGTTGTTCCCGCTGTCGGGCCGTTGATCCCTGGGCGAGAAACGAAACAACGAAACATCACGCGCGCATCGTGGATCCTTGTTTGTGGTCGACATGTCGTTCCTGCTACGCCCTGGCCAGTGGTGGTCCACCTTCCACCAGACATCGATTATGTCCATTCCGTCCACAATCTCCGGAAGCAGAGGGAGTCTTTATGCGCCTCTCAATCGAGCTGCCCCAGAAGTGAGGTTTTTGAAGCTGCTGCCCGGCACGTTCGACCAGGCAGTGCACTGTGAATTGGAAGCTTCTTCCTGGGATCATAGACCAGAGTACGAAGCACTCTCATACGTCTGGGGGGACGCCTCCGTGACAACACCCGTTTATGTCAATGGCCACCTTTTTGAGGCTACCATCAACCTTGCAACGGCACTGAAGTATTTGCGCCACCCTCAAAACCCACGCTTTCTTTGGGTAGATGCCATATGTATTAACCAGGGCGACCCGGAAGAGAAGGACCACCAATTGCTTCTGATGGCCGATATTTATACGGAGTGCTCCCAAACGGTTGCCTGGCTCGGCTTGCCGACCCCTGAGATGATGCCGGTCATTGCGTTGATGAGCCCGCGCCTTTCTGTGCGATACTTGCGCGAGAAAACGCGTCAGATATACGTGAATATCATGGCATTTGCTTCTATTGACGGCAGAATGAGAAAAAGCATATTCTACCGGAAGCTGGGACTTGCTACCATCGGCGTCTCTCAGCTTAGCTACTGGTTTCGCATTTGGACGTACCAGGAGTTTTGGCTATCCAAAAGGATTACCCTCGTGTGCGGCGTCCTAACCTTCGAGCCCCTCCTTCGATCACGACGACAAGAGGCGAAAATGATCATTCGGAATGCCTGGACGACTACGGAACCTCCCACCGACGCCAGTGCAGTCCTATCTGCAGAATGGGACCGGCTTCAAACAATCTTTGAACATCATTGGGTGGACCATGGCTTACAGAACGGCTTCATTTACGAATTGTACAGTGCTACGGGGGCACCTCCAAGCTCAGCGGATGCTTTCTCCTTGATACTATTGCACACCTCCGGCCGCAAATTTACTAACCCTTCCGACCGAATTTATGGGCTTTATGCGTTTAACCCTCGCCTCAAGGAGATATATCCTCCAGACCGTACAAAGCCATCTTGGGTTGTGATGCATGATACCACCGCGGCGGGTGTACAGGAATCTGGCCTGATATTGTACACGGGCTTCGCTAGGCACCGTCCCGAGTCAGCGAATGAGCCGATTCCATCGTGGGTCCTGGATTTCACCGAGCCGTTCACCTCAGCCACGAAGGTCCCCATGCTGTTCGTACCCAAGGGCACGGATGCTTGTCCTGAGCCCCGCGCCTCGTTCGTGAACCGTATGACCCTTCGTCTCCCCGCCCACAGGATGGGCGCCTGCCGCGCGAGTCCCATACTGCAGTTCAGCTCTGACCAGGCGGAGCTGGCGAGAGAGCTCGCTCGACTCTTGGAGCAGACGGACTATGTGCACATGCGTATCCGAATGGCCCTGGCACATTTTATCGATATAGACGACTTGACCAATAACCTGCCGCTGTTGCAAGATATGCTGGAGTACTTTTCCCAGTCACCCCCACGGGCCGAGAGCTTAAAGGGTGACTGGGCAGTATCGCCGAAATTCTTTGAAACGTCAATTCTGCGGCCCCTGGCGGGCAAGTCGGTAGCTATGTTCGATGCCGACGCTCTGTCGACTACGGACCAGGGGGATTCTTCAACTACTGTGGTCTGCATGGTTTCGGGGCGCATCGTAGAGAACGATTTGATCGTGCTGCCAGCGTGTGATGGAGTCGTTATGGCGCTCAGGCGAGAATCACAGCAGTCCCAAGCCGAATCCTCGGCATCGGATCCGGACACTTTCTTCACCATGGTCGGGGCGGCATGGGTGGAAGACATGTCGGGTATGAAGGAGGGGGATTTTGGTGAAAGTGGGAAACGGCTGCTAGCCGCAGTTAAAGCGACTGATTCTACCGACTTTCTAATTCACTAGGCATCATATCACTCCTACGTATCGTAATACAGGAACTGAATATGCTCAAAATTGGAAATTTGAGGATATATTGAGTGGCAAGAGTCCTAAATGATGCGACTTACCAAACTTACTACATGAGAAGACTCCGCCGGTGGCTCCCTCGAACTCCTGTCGCAACCTAAATATAGACCGCCCTACTTCTCATACTGTACATCGCGAATGGCCACGCAATTGGTTTCGTTCAATCACCATTTCACCATTTCACCATCCCCTCCCCGCTCCCCACTCCAACGAGTTCCAATACATCTGATTCAGATCCAGATCCAAATCCACGGGGATATTGACCTGGCCGCTGGGATCGGAACCATCGAAGCCACCCCCGCCGCCGCTATTGCTGAACAGCAGCGGGTCGGGATTCGTGTCCTCGTACGCCGTGCTGTCCTGCATCACCCGATCGAAGGAGTATGCCAGGTTCGGGTTGGGCCCGAAACCCGTCATCGGCATCGACATGATGAACTCGCTGAAGTCCAAGTTGGTATCCATCAGCCCGCTGGTGCCGATGCTGCTGCCCCCGCTCCCCGACGTCAGATCCGGCGTGCCCACGGATGCGGAGGCGGAGGCGGCAGCAGCCGAGGCGGCCGCCGCGGTGGTAGCATCGGCTGTCCTCCTCAGGGACTCCTCCTCGAGCGCCAGCTCGGCCAGCTGCTGCCGAATTCTAGGGACCATGGGCGGCGGCGTCAACTCTCCCTCCGGCTCGTTCTTGATGGTATCGCCATCACCGTCGCCCCCAACCCCGCCTCCTCCACCCTTCATCAAGGCGCGCCGCCGCGCCGCCTCGAACGCGTCCCAGGCCCGCAGGATGAAGTTGCCAAAGATGTTGAACATGGGCTTGAAGCGCGTGTCGATGGGCTGGAACCGCGCCATGAAGCTGTCGCTCATGATGCGCCAGGCCTGCGCGGCGTGGCGGGCGAGGGGCCGGCGCCGAAGCTCCTGCACGACGTACACGTACGCGGGGAACGGGAACATGTCGGAGAGCAGCCAGTGGTAGCCCTTACAAAGCTTGGACGCCATGACCTTTTCGTCACACTGCAGCATGGCGAGCGCGTACGACAGCGCCGCCGCGCGCTGCGCCTCAGTCTGCGGCGGCGGCTGGGGTGTGGGTTCCTTGCCCGTACCCGCCGTCGGCAGGTTGTAGAACTTGGCGTAGTGGGCCAGGAGGCGGTGTTTGGCGATGTAGGACCGGACGGTCCACTTGGTGATGAGCTGCAGCGGGTTGTCCTCGTCGCAGTGCTTCAGGTGCTTCTCCGCGATGATGCGGTGCAGGGCCGAGACGTCGCCGCCCTCGGGCAGGGGCCGCGCGATGGGCTTGAGGATGGGCATGGTGAACTCGAGGTGCGAGCGGGTGTTCCGCACGAAGTCGGCCATCTCGGCGCGGACAACGGCGAATAGGGCCTCGGTGGGCTTGCTGCCCTGGGCCTCCTCGGCCGGCGGCTCCTTCATCTCGGGGCGCAGGTCGCAGTCGTTGACGTTGCGGGGCACCTGGCAGTCCCAGGTGGGCACGAGCGACGAGAAGTGCATGTGCGTCTTCTCGCGCGTCCGGTGGTCGAAGATGACGAGGGACCACCAGAGCCGCCGCCGCATCTCGGCCTCGAGCACAGTGTGCTTGGCCAGGTCGGCCTCGCAGTCGAGGCCCATGCGCTCCGCGATGCGGACTGCGACGCCGAGCAGGGAGGAGAGCGACGTGGGCATCGTCTCGTCCCGGACCGCGAGCTGGAGGGAAAATGTGTCAGTGTCTTGGTTCGGGCCTTGCAATCGCTGTACCGGAAGAAGAGGGGGAAAAAAGAGAAACGGGTGGGTGGATTATCGTGGATGAACTCACCAGGTAGAGAAACAAAGCAGTCAAACAATCCCGATTGTCGCATCGTAAGAAACTCGCATTCGACAGAGCCTGCTGACAGGCAAACTGGTACTTGGTGGTCAAATCTGTCTTGGACATGCCAAACATGGTCTCGCATTCGTCTTTGTCCAGACTGAGGATAGCCATCGAGTAGATGCTGAACATGAGGGCTTCTAGATCTGGACTGATACCCCTCAACTTGCTCGCGGCCTCGACGATGCGGCCCTGGAGGGTGGGGGTGTGCGTGACTTTGAGAAGGGGGTCGACGTTGTCGAGGTAGATCTGCCAGAGCCGGAAGATCTGGATGGGCTCCGGGTGCAGCGTGGAGAGGTCCACGGCGGTGTGGCTGGAGCGCGACCCGAAGAGGAGGTGGTCGTCGTTGTCGTACATTTGGTCCATGGCGTTGTGTACCATGAGGCGACTGATACCCAGCGTCAGGGTTTCAACGTCATTATTGACATTACTATCACCGAACTAGTTGTTGTGAAGTGTGAGTGGTCAGTAAGAGAGTTGACGAAAATTGAGTATCTATTTCATCACAAAGCAGGGTCATACCGCTGAGCCCATGGCTTGCCAAAAGTCCCTGCATGGCATCAGTCATATGTCAGATTTTCAGGATGATATTGTTTCAGGTAAGAAAAAGAGAGAGAGACAATGACTGTGTAACAGCAAGTAATGCAGGAGAGAGACATACTTGACCTGGTATGAATTCGTGGGAAGCGGCGACGAGCCGACCGCGACGACAGCCTCGTGCGGCTCGGTAGCTTCGTCGCCCGATTCGTCATTGTCCAGAGGCGAGTCCTTGTCATCCACATCACGGGCGGGCGACGGCGACGGCCCGTGGAGGGGATCGAACTTGATCTTGTGCTGGCGCAGGAGGTCCTCGTAGTACCGGAGACGGGCCAGCAGGTCCCGCTCCGGGAAGCGCCGCCTCCGCCGGCGGGTCTGGGTCGCGGGCACGCACTTGACGCCGTGCTTCGCGCACCCCGAGCACGGGAACTGGCGGTCGCATTTCACCTTGCGCTGCTGGCAGAGCAGGCAGGCTAGGACCCGCTGGGACTTGACGGGGGCGGCTGGTGCTGCTGCTGAGTCCGGGCTATGCGGCGAGGACATGATGAAAAAACACGGAAAAAAGGTAAGGGACGATAAAAAAGACCCGGGTATTAGCGAGCCCAAACCTGGAGATTCAGTAACAGCCAGAGACCATCGACTAGGCTGGTCTTGGATTGAAATACCATCTCTGCATGAATTCCGATGTCAGTTCTTCGTTCTTCGTGGGTAAGCTTCTCTTTCAGCGCAACTCGGACTTTGCATTGTCCGAGCTTACTCTTCCCCAGCTTTGCCTAGATCCGACCAAAGTGGGGTTGGATGGGGATGACTCGACTACTTGTACGTGAAAGGCTTACAATCAGGTTACAGACAAGGTCGAGAACGCTGGGAATTGATATGGCGATGTTTACTCTTGATTTCATTTCGCTCTTATACAATCAGTGCGCAAACGATGCATTATGAAATCGTGATAGTTCTCTGGACAGCCCCCTGTAGCCAAAGTGGTCGCTCGCCATCGTCCTGTTCGACCTCTTCCAGGGGCAAACCATCGTCGTCTACATACACCGTCTGCGGGTCCGAGTCGCCAACGGCGGCGGGGCGTGTCTTCGCGAAACCGGAAACCCGCACGAGACCGATGCGCTGGTGATGTTGTGGCTGCTCGACGTGTGGCTTCAACAGGATAATGGCATTCTTCCAGCCCGCGCACGATGGGCGAAGAACGAGCCCTAATATCGTGCTGTCGAGCGATACATCTTCGTCCATGCACGCGTAGGCCATTTGCGTTACGCCCTCGCGCATCGGCAGGACCGCGTGGACTCCATCCATGAACCGCATCCCCGCGAGACGGCTCATGTGGCTGGTGCTCGCATTGAGCTCCGTCCAGCTTTTCCTCACGCATCGAAGCTGGACCGCCAAAGCAGTGACGCACAGCAGAGGAGGAGGATTTGCGATCGGTAGGTTCTGGTCTTGAAGTTCGTTGTCGAACCAGTCTCCCAACGCCACCGCGCGTGCACCATCTCTTTCCGCCAGCCCGATCCCACAACAGTCGCCGGGGAGGCAGATGTCGGGCTCGTCCATGCGGATGCCGCCCTCCCACCCGCTCCAGCTCCAGCTCGGGAACTGCGGCCGTCGTCGTGCGCCTTCCGTTTCGTGGTGCCAGGCCAAGGGTAGCTCGAGCCCTGGATTCCTGCCTGCTAGTCTTCGGCGGACGGGTAGGCCGTGGAGGTGTCGGATGCCGCTCGACTGCAGTGTGCGAAACAGCCCGAGAATCGCATTGAGCGAGTCGCCATCATTGGTCAGCTGACGTTGCGTGTAGTTGACCAGCTGCTCCTGCTTCAGGGCGTCCCACTGTTTCCAGCCCAGAGACTTGCGGCGACTGCGAGCGCTGGTACTGAAAGCCGTACTGGGGATCAGGTGCAGGAAGTCGGACTTGCTCTCGTTCGCCTCGGCACGCGACAGGTTTTTCGTCTTTTGTACCGTCTCGGCGTGGTGCCCCAAATTGCAGAGGAATGACATCTGGTGGTCGGTGAATATCAGTCGCCGCGGAGAGAAGTAGCCCTCCTGGTAGGTCCAACCGCGCCGTGCCCAAGTCGCGCCCTCGAGCTCGGCGGACGTGTGCGGGGCGATCTGAATCATGTCTACGTTCCCGGCGACCGACAGGTAGCCCTGGGGACGGCGCCGCCTGTCGCCTACGCCCGGCAACCCGTACGAGGCGTCTTGGCCAGCGGCCGCTACTATCGTCAGGTACGCGTGGGCGTAAATCTTGTCCATCTGAGCGATTTGGCTTGCTTTCGTGGGGCCATCGTTTTGGTCAATGCACTGTCCATTCACAGTGGTGAGAAGGTGCTTTTGACTCTGGCGGCGGGGACGGAGAAGGGGCTTCTGGTGCTGCTTACAAGCTGGTCCACCCATAGATACCGCTTCCCGAGCGATTGAGTCACGGCAATGGAATCGGCAACCACACGGGGTAGGCTCGCATCTCCCTTTGTAGGTTCGTCATCCTCTCCTGTCTGTTTGGGGGGCGGAGGCTTTCCCCAAACGTACGACAGAGCAACGTACTGGCACTCTGCAGGCGCCGCGATGGTTTCTCGACTGTGGCAATCTATGACACGAAACCCTCCCACGTTGTTGCCGGCATCGAGCCCGGACATGCAAGTGAAGGGGTGATGTATCTCGCAATCTCCAACCCAGCGCCCGGCCAACTCCATGTCGACAGCTGTGGATATGCGCCTGGGCCCCGTCTCGGGGAGAGCTTGCTTGTCGTCGCGATTGCTCACAAGGGCAAGGCAGCCCCCCTCGTACCAATCCCGATGAATGCGCTGGCTGGCCGTCTTGTCCGCGAACTTAGCTTCGAGCACGGGGTACAAGACCGTGCAGTCTGAGTCGTCCACGCGCTCGGTGGCGCGCACCTGGCGGCCCAGGAACGCGAGGGACGACGACAAGCCGACGAGCCGACAGTGCTGACCGTCGAGCCTTTGGGGTATGACTTGGGCGAACAAGCAACACACTGGGCAAGCTGACCGACTCAGAGCGTCGCGGTCTACCGGAAACAAGTCCGCCACATTTCTGCCGGCCTTGCTCGCTGGCGGAATCGCAGCCAGGTTCTCCCATTTGATTTCGCGGCAACGATCGCACAGGTTGGGGCGATCTTCGGTAAGAGCATCTAGCATCAGCCGTTTCCGTGCAGGAGACGCGCCGTCTTCTTCAATTGTCCCCCGTTTTTGACCGCCGCCGGGAGGCAAGAAGGGCTCCATCGTCGCAGGAAACCATCAAGTGACAAATTGTTGGCTGGTTCCGCCAGATTGATTGGGAATTCGGTCCAATTGACCAGCCATTGAAACAAAGAAATGCTGGAGCGGCTGAATATGAACGGCTGAAGCTGAACAAGCCTCTACACTGCACAGCCCTGCTGCAATGGCAACTAACAGAAGAAGCTGTGTCGTCAGTTGGATGGCACAGTGCAGATCTGCGCTAGACAATCGACAATCTTAAATTAGCAGAGCGATAGTCCCTTTTCAGCATGATACCAGGGCATTCAGTTTGCCATATGCACCTAAGTAACCCGCTAGACATGCCACTCTGCATCATTGATACTGCACACAAATGTTCGTCAATAACAACAACTAATGAATTAGGCTAGGAAACACTCCTGCTTGTGTCTAAGTACATAGCTGTGTTCGAACATAGTAAATCTATAAAACCCGAGCCTCATAAATAAATACAGCTCCCACATGACGTTGCGTCTTCGAACGAGTACATGCCTGACATGCTAGTAACATAAAAGCGCCTGCTATAAAATGCTTTTGCCTGCTGATGAAAACCCAAAACGTGAATGCCCCCTAGTACTTATCAAGAACGCGCGCCCTCGACTTGGAAGGCTTGGCCACCGGCGGCAAGGGCACAAACATAGATGGCCCTTCCTTGTGGCCTCCAAGCAAGCCAGCCTCCTCCTCTTCGTCTTGTACGGGACCACTAGGTCCCCAGACCCCGCGGCGGCGTGCCCGCTTCGCTCTCCCGCGGCAGCACAGCCGGACGACGGGCAGGCCCGCGAGCCAGAGCCCAATCTCGGGCGTGCCGGCGCGCACCCACAGGCCCAAGACGGCGAGCACGGCGACGGCGCAGAGGATGAGCAGGCTCATCGGCTCCTGGACGAGGTAAAAGACCGGCAGCGGCAGGTAGAACGTCGGCACGAACAAGGGCCCGCAGATGGTGTGGCGGATGGGCCACGTGGTCGAGGGGAACTCGCCCTTGATGCCGCTGATGACAAGGTCCACGGTGCTGGCCCGGTTCTGGTTCTGGAGCGAGACCTTGTCGAACGAGGCCAGCAGCCCCACCATGCGGTCGGCGTCGCGAATGGCGGCGGGGCCCTGGAAGTCCTTCCACAGGCTCACCTCCTTCCAGATCTCGACGGTGCCGCTCGTGTGGCTGTAGACGCGGACGTCGATCTCCTTGTTCATGGACCCGTGCAGCACGTCGCCCACGAGGACCTGGTCCGTCCAACGGAACCAGGGCATGTTGATGGCGTCGTCGGTCGCGCCGTGGCGCACGTGCGCGCGGATGCGGTCGCTGAGGTAGTAGGGCGTCTGGGGGTCGGCGGTGGAGCTGCGGAGGGCGGCGTCGGTGAGGTTGAGGCGGGCCTCGCCGAGGCGGAGGACCAGGGCGTCGGTCGTGGTGTCGGCAATGAGGCGCCAATCGAGGATCAGGCCGCCGCAGCCCTCGCAGTTGGCCTCGTGCACGCCGGTGACGGTGCCCTTGTAGAAGTCGCCGTAGGGGTGGATGGCCGTCAGGGCGCCGCCGCCGCGCAGGGTCTGGTCGACGTAGGCATCGTGGTGGGCGGAGGGGACCTCGGGGAAGGGGAGGAAGAGCCAGGTGCCGACGAGACAGAGCCAGGTCAAGGGCAGTAACCCTAGCACTCGCGTGATCGAACAGCGAGGCATGCAGCGGGATGTGAGCGAGTTTGTTTCTCGGAACGAATGGACGCAACAGGACCCGTCGCTGGAAAGTTGGCTGGCTAGTATGGTGGTGGTGGTGGTTGTGGTGGTTGTGGTGGAGGGTGAGACACAAAAGTGATTACCATGATTTCATTGAAGGGAAAAGGTCAAGTTCGAATTGAATCTTAGGGGGCTCAATTAGCGTCACCATGCACGTTCCAGTGGGGGCATCCCTGTATTCTGCCTGTGTTTTGCCCCTGTGGTGAAACTGCCTTAATCACTAATCCTGTCAGGCCCGATATCTCCGCTAAACGCCAAACATAGAATTGGGTTCCCGATGCGAAAACCCCCGATGCGAAAACCCCCGACGGCTCATCCAGCGGCGACGAACGCAAATTGAATCCTGGTATTCTGACCACCCTCCAATGGATTGGTCTCACTCTTCTGGTAAATCCTCAAGCAATACGATATACTCAGGTTCCCGAGTCTCACCCTCGCTGCCGTTGTGAACATTCTCCTGTCCGTACGAACCATCTTGGAATCGTGAAAACCGCTTACACCTTTTGTTAGTAACAGGGTCGGTCCATGGTTGAATATGCCAAGGTTGAAAAGTCTTCAAGCACAAAATCTGCTTGAGCCCATGAATAGAGATGGAACGTTGCCTTCTAGGATTCCATAACACAGAGATCCGAAAACGGCCTGTCAACCAGAGGTTGACGGTGTCGAGAAATGCTTTCTGATTATCTCGGCGCATCAGATACTCTGCAACCTGATCATGACCGTACCGTAACGCGAAACCTAGTGGGTCGGTTCGAGATGTGTCTACGTAGACCTCAGTGGGGTCCATATGATCGTAAAAGGCGTAATGGTCCGCCTTCCAGTTGTAGATGGTCATGTCACTAACGCCCAAGTCGCAACCAAATGCACATAGAATCCTCAAACAGTCGATATGCCCATTAGCCGCAGCTATATGGGGCGCAGTATCGGTGTCGAGCTCACATCTAGTCCCATGACATAGCAGTTTCTCCAGAATATACGTGCTGCCAGTCAAACAAGCAATTTGCACGGCCGGGTATGACGGCTTAGCTCCTGCGAGTAAGAGTGCATCCACTGCTTCATGATGAGCGCTTCGGCATGCAGCGTGTAGTGGCGTCCTGAATCTTTTGTCTCTCGCGTCTCGATCTGCGCCATGCCGCAGAAGAAGATCGACTATTTGCGTCGAACCAGCAGCGGCTGCGTGCCAAAGAGGCGTCCTGTCCTCCACGTCAGGGGAATCGATATAAAGCTTGTCATCGAGTTTGATTATGGCTTGGGCGCTTATAAAATTACCCATGACTGCAGCAAGATGAAGAGGAGTCTCGTGTAGCCAATTATGCCTGCTGTTGCTCCAAGGTCTAGACATGTCGTTTTTCAAGCTGAGATACGATGGGCTGGCCCCAAGCTGATCCAGAACACTTTCAATGTCACTTGAGGTTGTGTATGCTGCTGCCAAGTACAATGAGGTATCAAGTCCGGATTTGGGCGTACGCCGATTTCTGTACTTTGGCTGTAAAAGAAGCCGTACGATGTCCATGTTGTTTGCCATCAAGGCGATATCGAGCGGAGTCAAGCCGTACGTAGTCTTGCTTGAGGTGTCTACCCCGTGCTCACAAAGCAACCGCGTGGCAAGCATACTGCCGGATGCCACAGCCCAGTGGAGTAGTCTAAATCCGTCGAATATGGCTTGCCATGTATCCATACGAAACCCAATTCCGGAGACCGAGGTTTGACTTTCCATAGACAGGGCGTTAACATTGCTCCTAAGAATCTCCGTGATCACAGATATGTCGTTTTCGATGCATGCTTTAATAAACAGTTGGGTGTAATATCGACGGAATACTTTTTTCGTTGATGCTGTAACGCGAGTTTCGAAGACTACAGTCTCAATATTGACTTCTTTGACCATTCCTGGAAAGTCAAAGTGCTTGTTATAGATAGGAGCACGGAAATCAGCCGCAGGGCGAGATGTCCGATATTTCAATCCGCGAAGACGGTCAAAGGCTGCGATCCAGGCTTGACACACACACGGCTGGTATAATTCCTTGTGCCATTGAACAAGGCTCATATACTCGCTCCCCAAGAAGCCTTTGGACAGACTCTTCATCTCAGCGGTCGTCCCGGAACACTCAATCGGATATCTTTGAAATATTATGTTGGACCTGCCCCCCACTGTAGATATAAAGATACGAACATAACCAAATATTCTTCTCGCGAAAGCAGAAACGCCCTTGCGGATATTTCGATATGTGAAACTCTCAAACTCTTGTGCCGTGGTACGTTCAAGCAAATCTCTAGAGGCACACTCTAGTGAAAGCTCGGGACTAACGTCTCTCAGAACGCACCAACAGCGCTCTCCGGAGGGGAGAGCTGCCCATTCGTATTTGGACAGGCCGATGTACAAATCGAACGTATTCCCGTTAATGGAGTTGAAAAATCGTACAACTGCTAAGGGTTGTTGTTTAGATGTGTCGAGTAGCAGTTTGCCACGCTCCAGTTTAGGGTGCGTTGCCAATACCTTCAGGGTTTCCATTCGCACATTTAAGTCCATCTTCATATCAGATGTCGGACTCAAAAATTGCTCAACAAACACGTCCGTACATTCGGTTACCTCCTCATCGTGATCGTCATCGTCATCAATCAAGTAAATGATATGAGGATTGGCACGTGCGAATTGCTGGTCGTCCTGTAACAACAGCAAAATAGCAACGAAACGCCCCCCGTTGCTTCCGGTGTCGCTGCAGTTAAGGATTGCAAAGAACCCGTTCACATTGTGTGGAACCTCTATCCATTTCACGCTGTAGTCAGAGTGATCTCGAAGGTGGGAAACTGAATTGCTGGCCCGTACGGACGGTCGTAATTTGAATTGGGTGTGCAAACCCTTGTTGGTCATTGAGCATATGGCTTTGTGAAAATACCGGAAATATTTCCTGGGGGCTATATGTCTTGATTCTGCAAAGAATGAAGGTCTGGGAGCAAGAAGCCCACAGTTCGCATATCGAAGAGCATCGTTTTCAGAGCACTGCCATGCGAAGATACTATCATCCGAAGAGTCTAAAACAATAGTATTTAGTCAGCGTTTGCCATGTAAATGCCACTTTGGAAAGTAACGATGCGGATGGCCGAAATCAGGTGCCTTGGGGTATTCCTACTTTTCAGAATTTCCTCCTGTAGACGGATAAAAGCACGATCTCCTTCCCCGTACAAGAGAGGCATATTGATGTTGAAGATTCCCATCAGACAGTAGGCAATATCCTCTATCCGGGTTGTTTCGCGTTTTGAAGCCCATGACATCCGTTGAGCAATACTGAAATCGTTCAATATTACAACACCATCCCTGCCTAAGGCTTCAACAGGGATGCCCGTGACTCTTACGAGGAGGGGTAGAATATCCAGAGCAGTATGCGCTGTCACCTTTTTCGGAATGGGTTCTCCTCCCTTGGGGCCAATGAGTTGCCACTCCTTGCTGTAGAACTCGACGTTAGGGGGTGCAACTAACTCCTGCAGTGTCCAGCCCCGAGTGAACCAGCGACTCCGTCTGAGCGCCCCCTCAAGTGCCTCAGTCGCCACATTTGATTCCACGTCGATTAGAAATGCATAGCACACAGCCGAGTCGTGGTAGTACCGGTACATGGAGTTGATGGCTTCCGAGAGCTCTGCGCTGGAGCTCTTGTCGATGCAGCACGTGTCAATCCATATGTAGTCGTAGCCGTCGGCTTTGGCCATAGCAGCGGAATCTCGCACTTTGGCGAAACCAGGCTTCTGGCGAATTGAGCGGCACATCCAATAGGAGTAGACGGCTTGATAAGCCATCAGCTGCTTGATGTCCTCGAAGGTGACTTCGTCCTCATCGTTTCCCCAAGTGTGGGACAGGATGGCATAAGGTGGCAGATCATTGTCACGTTTAGTGACGAGGGCGAGTGTTGAGGTATCCAAGAGCCTCATTGTCTGTATATCTGTCGAATGCCTTTTTCGCTATGAATAATATTTTGCGGATTCAGGCCGAGCAAGTGATTGTGACAAGTTTTCGGCAGCAGCAGCGTTAGAACTAGAGATGCTTGTGAAAAGAACATTGATGATTTGGAGAAGATCAAAATCATGTTGGGTGGCCTCCTCCGGGGTCGGTGGTTTGCAGGCTTAGCGAAAGATCCTCATGCCCTATTGGCTTGACCATGCAGCGGAATAAGAACATCCGAAGCCACCTGCGTAATTTATCAATACCCAGTTTCAGCCTATTGTCAGCGTCGTCATGAGCAATTGGCTTCAGTCCAAATTCCAGGATATTTGTATCCCCCATAGTACCGAGCAGCTCGGCTTCTCTGCATTGGTAAATTAGTCGGACTCGATATACAATTGTTAAGGCAATACTTGACCATTATTGAGTATTTTGTAAGTAGCGCAGTGCTTGGCTCATTCAACCGCAAGGGCGTGCAGTGTAGTAGGGTCATCGTGTGATTGGGGACCGTCAGTAAGGAGCTTACATTAGGACGAGATACCGACTGCCAAGGGGTCCGAAGGCATACTGATCTCCGATCCAGAGAGTGCCGACAGTCATCCCTTATCAGCCTTGGTTGGATAGTGACTTGACCAATTTCTGCCTTACCTTTGGTGTTACCTAACTGTCTTGGCGACCATGGTCGATCCGTCGACTTCCGTCTACTTAATATAATAACAAACCCCTAACCATCGCTGGCTTTCCCAATGACGACCTCGCAGTCAGTTAGCAAACACTGGTATAGTATAAGGCGACCGAAACAGCCCTGGCTGGAACATATTGAAGTATTGTTGCTGCTCGTGAATTTCGCGATTGGACTGCTGTCGGCGGATCCACTCAGTGAGGTCGTCGGGGGACGCGGCCGACCCCGCGACCGGCACCATATCCAATGCGGAGACGTCCGTCGGGCACTCGCCCGACCCCAGGTCTAAGCCCCTCGAGATGGTGGCCATGATTGGGGCGACATGAGCGACCGCGGGATGAGTAGGTCGTGGAAGATCGCCCCTTAGGAGCCACCAAATTGAGAGAATATCGGGTATGGGTGGGGTGTGGTGGTGGTATTGAGGATGGCGATACGGACCACTCTCTGCTACTCTGTGCGTATTGGAGCTGCTGTCGACAATCCAGGGGCTTCCGTTGGCGATACTGGCAGATTGTTGGTTCCTGCCACCCTCTACCGAGCGTGTGGCACTAGAGAGGGGACGGGATCCAAATATGGAAATGATCCTGCGTTTCTGCTAGCCCATATACGAAACGGGAGCAATAAACTTTCCTCGTAACCTTCAACTAGTAACAACAAAAAGAAGCATCTGCAGTACTGGGGAACGAAGCCTGTTATAAGAAACAAATAATGTAGGTTATACCAGTGTCGTAGTTGTCGGATCTTCAAGGCTAGTCGATTGGATGTTGCTTTTGATGCAGGTACCCACACCACCTCCTTGGCAGGACTATTGTTACAGGATGATTCAGGAAGAAGAAGTGAGCTGGTCGCCTGCATGAGTATTGATCATGTGAGTTCAGTGTAAGTATACATCTCTTGGAATGATGGCTCGTATATTGAAATTGTCGCCTTTGGGGGAGGGATGCACAATGCTGCATTATGAAGTATTTACCCCTATCTGAATTGAGTTTGAATGCAATATGCCATTGTGGTGGGTGTCTCTAGAGTACTTAAGCCCTTCAGGACTAGAGACTTCCGACCCTTTAGCTATGAGATAAAACGGAAAGGAACAGGCCACGGTCGCGCGCGGCTTGGCTGGCATGTCTCACCTAGCTACTTGCTTTATTAGGAACTATACTCAGTACAATCTCCGCGCAGCCCGTTCCAAACCTTAAGAGGAGTACCCGCTATAAACGCACCTATAGTACGATCTCCTTGTTGGTCCGCGTAGTTGTGCTGTTTCTGCATCATATCCGCTTGATTCACTCGTCGCCTATACGGTCGACAGATATGAGGCAAGTTGCTAACTTTCTGTTTTCCGTGAACAATTGGAATATACCGGGATGATATAAATATGGCTCTGAAAGAAGTCAGATTGCCGTGAAGAGTATGTGTGAGGGTTTCATATAGCTAATTTCGGCGCCACCCGGGACTGTATCGATCGGCTCCCGTGTCTGAGACAGCTCAAATTTTTGTGGACGGCAGAGTTCTTTCTTTATGGACCACAACATCTCAAGGTCGTCATCTACACGTATCTGATACCGAATAATTGGCATCATTTTTTGAAAGTGGAGGGCCGTAGTTCGTAGCTGAACTGCGCCAGTGTCTCACTCAGAATGCCGCACGGAACCTGGCCCTCCTGAATGCCAAGACGAATGACTTGTATAGAAATACTGGCACAGTATCCTCCCACGCCGCTGTCAAGTCCCAAGACTGAGCTCGGAATCTTCTCCCTAACACCTTGACAGCTTAGTATACCGATCAAACTGCGCAACATTAGCACAGTCCCACTTGTGTCTCCTCAAAACTATGGTTTTCCAGGCCCTCCTCGCGGTGCCCTTGGGGCTCGCCGCCATATTCTTGTTCACGTTCTTGAAGACGAGCCTGCTCTACCAGATCGCCATCCGGGACAAGCAGCCTGAACGAGAGCCCCCGACAATCCCTCACATCATCCCATATCTCGGCCACGCCATCGGCTTCCTGACGCCGGTGCCTGGCCAGTTCTTCTCCAAACTCCTCTCGTGGTTCGCCAAGAGCCATGGCGGCGCGTCGATGAAGCTGGCCGGCCGCAACGTGCGCCTCATCTTCTCGACCACCGCGGTCCAGGCCATGCTGAAGGTGAAGCCCAGCGTCGCCAGCAGCGACACAATGATCAAGGACATGATATGCAAGGGCTTCAAGATGAACGCCGATGACTGGGAGAAGTACACGGGTCCTCCCAAGTACGGCCGCAACATGGAGCACGAGGTGTACAGCAAATACCTACTGCGCCCGAAGGGAGCTGACGTCCTCTTGCGTCAATTTGCTAAAGCCATGAAAAAGGGCATCGTGGAAGAGGGCGTGCGCCTCTCCAGCCCGAGCGACAACAAGAAGGGAGAGGTGGTCCCTCTCTACGGGTGGCTCCGGAGTTTCATCATTGAGGCCTCGACCAGGTCCTTCTTTGGTGAGCGTCTCTTCACCGAGTACCCCGAGGTCCTGAAAGACTTCTGGGAGTTCGAGCCCTTGTTCCTCGACCTCCTGTTCGGCGTCCCAAGATTCGTCAGCTCAGAACCCTACATCATACAGCAGAAGATGCTGAAGGGCATGACCAAATGGATCGAGGCCGTGGACCGGGAAATGGGTGGCGAGGCGCCCAACCCCGATGTCCCAGACCAAGACTGGGAGCCGCTCTGGGGTAGCCGTCTCGTACGTGCCCGGGAGGGTTTATGGTGCCACCTTGGCATGAGCTCGAGCGGTCGCGCCAGCATGGAGCTGAGTCTGCTGTTCGCGTTAAACGCCAACGCCGTGCCTTCCACTGGATGGATGCTCATGCACATTCTGGACCCTAACAAACCCGACCTGCTCCCCAGGGTTATGGAGGAGATCCAAGAGGCCGTCGACGTGGCGACCGCCAACGGCAACACAGACATGGACTTTGACGTCGCCACCTTGCTCACTCAGCCCCTGCTCCAGAGCATGTTTCAAGAGGTCCTCCGCCTTTACGTCGATGTCCTCATCACCCGCGGCGTGCACCAAGACATGCGGCTGCCCACCGAGGACCGGAACAACACGCTGCTGGTCAAGAAGGGCACCATCGCCATCGCCCCCTCGTACGTGAACCACCACGACCCGACGGCCTACGCGGGCGCGCCCGTCGACGAGTTCGACCCGGAGCGGTTCCTGGTGCCGGCGGGCGCCGAGTCGCCCTCGAACGACGACGGCGAGGAGAACTTCTTCAAGGAGAAGGTCAACCCCCGAGGAGCCCGCAGCGGCAACAAGCCGTACGCCTTCAGCTCCGGCAGCGCCGGCGCCAAGATGATCCCCTTCGGCGGCGGCCGGACCATGTGCCCCGGCCGCGTCTTCGCGAAGCGCGAGGTCTTCTGCGCGCTCGCGCTGGTGCTCCTCAACTTCGAGATCGCCCCGGTCGCGGGGCCGAGGTCGTACAAGATCCCCGGTCACGTCGCGTCGTACAGCGGCTCCGGGATCATCGGGCAAGGGGGCGACGTCAAGGTCCACATCAAGAGGAGGACCGTCAACTAGGCGGGAATCTGTACACGGCGTATTCAGTAAATAGACCTACTTAACCTTCTCTTAATACACTTGTTTCAACTTCAGTCTTGGCTACCCCGCCTTATGTTATCGCTTACCATGCCAAGAGATTGGTTGTGAATACGGAGGTGAGCAAAGCTGGGATTAAATCCCACACGACGATATCAAATGACAATCTAGAGTTGGTTCACTAGTGTAATAGGCCAAGTACGTAATACGGGGCGGAGCATAAGGCCACCAGTCAGATTTGGGAGTTGGGCCCCGAGGGCTGCGGACGTCGTGGGATCGCTGCATCTATTACGCGAGTGTAACCCGGCGACGAGCGGTTGGTCCTAGCAGTGGTAGTTTAAATTGCCTCGAAGGCAGGCTTTTCTCGCTATCGTTAAAAACCCCAGTCCATTGATTGTCGTTGTCGACGCCTGACTGCTTGGCGATGATTGCAAGTCCAGCGTATAGGTCTCACACCATCCAGTAACCGGGGTTGATTCTCCGAGGAACGATTATCAAGATAACTACCCCGTCCATCGGAAGGATTCATGGGAACGTGCATCCCAATAGTGCCATGTAAGTTCGTGCAAGAACGTAATCGCGTCGAATAAATGGTTACGCGCATGGATTGCCTTTGACCAAAGGGGGCATCATCACACCGCATTCTTACCATCGACCGGGATGATATTCGAGCAACCCTGCTTGTCTATAATCCAAAGCGGTGACATTTTACTGGACCTGCGTACAGCCTCATGCTGGCAGCTCATGACCAGGACCAACGCGCATGGCCTTGGTTATACGAATACTATAGACAGGGATATCCTTTTCGCGATGGAAGCGCCTAGTGTGCTGACGACTTCAAAGCCCATCAGCATGAATAATCGATGTGGTTCGGTGTGCAGAGCCAATGGATAGTCATCCCGCGACCTTAAAAGTACTTTTCCGGAGCAACATAGGCTTGGCGACGTGTAGTCGAAGGAAATTGCACGAATATGTCATCTTAAGAGCACACAATGAGCAAACGACGATATCATGTGTCATGAGTTCTGGCTGTACGTCGTGTATGTGCGCGAAGAGCGTAAGAAATCAAAAGTCCCGGAACGAACTGGTACGCTGACAATACGGCGTTTTCGACCGTAGTAAAGCGTCTGCCTTTCAGAAGTATACGTTGTTACGACTCAGGGATCCTCAAAATACAGGGTTATGTACAATGGACACCCTCCTCTCCTGTTCCCTAAGTATATAGAGACTTGCTTTTCCGGAGTGTCGCAGGATATCCATCCCCTTTCTAATTTCCATCAAGGTCACTACAGTATATGGAACTATTTTGACTAAAACCACTCATCTCTCAAAGTATTGGATTCCCTTTTAACTTGTGTGAGGACGAATAAAACCCACCGAAAATGCCATCCGCAGTCCCTCGCATCAAGATCCCCGACTTCGTGGCCCCCTGGCCAGCCCAACAACACGGGTGGCCTTGGGCGGCACGAATGCATGTGGACTCTACCAGCATCCAAGCCGAGTCGGAGCAGTGGTTGCGGGCCTACGAAGGTGTCAATGGCACGATGGTTGATAATATCGTCAAAGCCCGTTTCCCGGACATCGCCTGCCTCATCTACGGGCACCAGGCAAGAGAGCACTGTCTGCTGCAAGCGCTCATCATGCTCTTCTTCTTCATCGTGGACGATGTTACGGAGCACGACGATGAGGCAGAGGCGCGAAAGAAGTCCGACGCCACTAAACACGCGTTCCGGCATCCAGGGTCGTCACTCGCAACCGCTCTGCCCGCGACTGAGTGGGTCGGCGTACGCATGGCCGCCGATATCACCACAAGGTACAGGGCCATCGGCACTCGTCATTCGTGGAAATTCTTCGTCGACACGTTTGCCGATTACCTCGACGGCCTGGTGAGCGAGGCCGCCGCCCGGAAGAAGCCGATCCTCTCACGCACAGACTACCTAGCTATTCGCGTGAAGACCATCGGCGTGCTCCCGGGAATGGCCATGGTCCTCATCGATTGCGACCTGCAACCCGGATTCTTAGACCTGAGCGTCGTGAAGTCGCTGATGAGCTTGACCGTCCTCATCCTCATTCACCAGAACGACCTCTACAGCTTCGACAAGGAGCAATGCAGGGGTGAAGACGGCCACAACGGCGTGAGGGTGCTCATGGAAGATCGCCAGATCGGCGTGCAGGAGGCCATGGACTGCCTCGGCAACGAGACCACGGCGCTCGTGCGCGAGTTCGTTCGCTCGTGTGAGAATCTGCCGGCGCTGGAAGACGAGACGAACAACGCACATCTCCGCGTTCTGCGGGATGGCTGCATATCGTGGATCATAGGGATGGAGACCTGGTATACACAGGTCACTAAGCGCTATGGAATGCAGCGCTTGGACAAGGATCGGACATATATGCCTACTTAACTGAGAGAGATCAGTCAGGGGCTGATCCATGCTTCGTTCACGAATGCTGCATTATAAGAGTAATATAACAATATACGGAAGCCGAGGATAACTTTTCGTTCTGGGCACAATGGGACAATGCATGGCTTGAAGATCGGAATGTGGTTGTCATCGTCACGGGCAATGGCCAGACGGGCCTAGTCCAAGGAATAGCGGGTGCCGCAGGCGCACGAGTTGGTGATGAGCTTGGTCAGTTCCGCGGCTCCGATGTGACGGTCGTCTGTCGGTTGGCCCTGGACACAGATGACTCTACCATTCAGGGCCTGAGTCGCGAACCGATCAAAGTTGGCAAAGCTATTCCAACAAAACGAGTGAGAGAGGGTGATATTAACGACGGCAGGGACTCCAGGCTTCTCTATAGTTCGTTGGACAGTAGTTAATCTCAAGGAAAGAGTGCAAGTGCCCAAATCGGTAGCTGGGGAATCCAGGACCAGAAAAACAACGAGATGGGCGGCAGAGAAATATGTTTCCACGTGAATAGCGAAAGGGCTCAATTGGCTAACTTCTTGGTGACTTATATGTAACCAGAATTTCAAAATAGGTCCAGAAGTAAGAAACAATGTTAATTGTCATCTCCCGACGAGACCGTATAAAGTACATACTAAATTGAGCTACTTCCAACCTGCACGAAAAAGACCGTATAAGATAAAGACTGATTTGGGCTGGTTCCAACCCGCACGAGAACAGCCGTATGTCTTGCAGACACGAAACGAGCGAAAGGCCATTGCCTACGTACACCTTCTACCTCGGACACTAATACGCTGTCAACTCTCCCTCTTGGGTGGTGACCTTACTAGTTAACATGAGTCTCCCTCAAATAGGCTCACTAGTTGCAGAAGTCATCATGGCCCTCACCGCCATCCTTGCACCCGCCAACACCGCAGAACTTCTGGAAAGGGACAGTGTCTGCGCCTCCACAGTGAAAGATTGAATCGTTGACGTGGTCTTGGTCAGTTGGCTGATTGGCATTCTGGAGGGACTGAATGATGTCATTGTAGTAGTTGCCTACCATGCCAAGTAGCAATGTTAGAGGGCATGGTCGAGAAGCTCGGCATTGAGGGTCAACGATCAAAGTCACGTTACCTTTCTGGAGAAGGGCCTTGCCGCAGTAATCGAGGCCGTCGTTGCAATTGTCTGCAATGGCTGTACCGCAAAGAGCGACAACAATGGCAGCAGCGAGGAAGTTGACTCGTACCATCGTGCGTATGTGGGCTCTGTAATAGCGAGGAAGGTTCTTCTTCAAAAGTGACGGATTTGGGCTGTGGCGTACTTGTTTCGGGAGAAAGGTCTGGTTTGGTCATAATCAAACATTGGAGGGATATCGACGTTATATACGTGAGGACTACCCATGCTTCGAGCTATATTGTATCAATGGTCCCGATTCTAGTAGACTCGCATGTTTTCAACCGAAACGGTATGATGATAGCTTAGCAGAGGTCGATGACAATGCTTTCCAAGAAAACTTGCTTCACCGATCACGTTTCAACTCATTGTACGATAAAGACTTCCCACCTCACTCAGCACAAGATGCGGTACGATTGTCATGTCTTTGATCATTGTGTCACGTCATAATCCATTGCATACGGCGTAAATGGGTGGTCTTCAAAGCAGAGCCCCGAGACTAAGCATGCCAACCAGAGGTAAGCACCATATCCAGGATCTTGTTCATGTTTCTTTTTTTGGTTTGCGATTTTCTACAACACAATGCCGAGAGCAGAAATCAAGGCTCACAGCGTACTTTGCTCTCAAATTGTAATCTTCTAACCAATTTTCAACATAAGTATAGAGCCTAACTTCTGGGCATGGCTATGATTATGTAACGCGACTTCGGTTCAGTAGACTACAATTAGTGCTAAAATAATATAGGTCTATACATTAAAGGCCCAGCCTGTTCTTTGCTTGCCGAGAGATTGTTGAGTGACGTAGGTTATTCCTTTCCAGTACTGCGTGCCACTGATTCCATGGTTCACAAGCGATTTGTCGGTGTGACGCGTGACCTGTGACTAAGTACACGACAAATCGTCAAACGAAGGTGTGACCTTATTTGGTGGTTAGCCAACCAAGCAATTTCGAGCGTTCGTATAGCTCTAGAGTAAGCATAAACTTGAAAATGTGTACTCAATGAAGATGGACTGTACTCAGAACGGCATCAGATTCCAAATCAGCCTAGGACACAGCCAGAGTATTGGCCCACAAGCAACGTCATACCATAATTCCCACTGCATAGTCAATACCGCAGGCTGGCCTTGAAGTCAAAATATGATCCATAGCCTGAGCGAAAGCATGACAACCCTGAGGTTCGTAATCTTGCCACCGTCTTTATTTCTATTATGTATATTATCGCCCTTCTAGAGGTTCTTTTTCGCGTTAACTCTATTACGTTAGTCCTTGTCCTTGCACATACACCCGGTCGACTTGCTTGCCATCATCTCGGATGGGGCCGTGGCCAGATCAAGTAGATAGGGAGAAGCTGATGTTAACCACGTCGTTGCTATGAGAATTATAGCTAGCGCAACTTACTAAACAGCTGCTCAAGACTGAAATTCCACCCAGGCACATATCAGGCCTGGCTGATCCAACCCATGTAAACCTCTTCAGCTTTCACTACAAGAAGGCGTAATCAGCGACTCGCTCCAAAGTAAGTATTCAACAGGGGAGGGTGGCAGAATACGGAGATTTGAGTCGATGCAAGACACAACATCAGAACTCATTAATACTAGTAAAGACTAGCCGAGTCTGCTTCAATAATTGCAAATTTACCCGGTCCGTTGTGGTAAAGCGGCATCGTCGGCCCCAGACTTTACCCCCAGGCGGTGTTTATAAATAGATTCGGTGCGGCTGAACGCTAGGTGGAGTGTGGAGTAGAAGTGACACTAAACCCCCTGAACCAAAATTTCTCCCATCATTCATCGCACATGAGATCTAGTGCTGCTTTCGATCTTTGAATCTTCCTTCTCATTACCTCAGCGACATCTACTTACGTCATTTTTGGGATTGAATTGAATTGTTGCATTATATCGACCGCGCCGCCCAGCCAATGACAACGCAATGATTCCCCCGACACGCGGATGCTCCCGCCTCACGCTGTTGTGTGCGCTACTGTACTTGGCTCCGGTGGTAGTGGCCACTAGGAATACCAACAAGTTCCAGACCTGGTTCCCGCAATTTCGTCTCACCTTCGAAACAATACTGCGAAATGACTGCTCGGACCAGTACGAGAAGTATAGGGCGGGTGTCAAGGATTACAACAATATAGACTGGATAGACGGCGGCTCGGTCGACTCTGCAGTATGTCAATCCTTGGGCATGGCATTTCCATCGCCTTGGCCGTCAATCCTGCAGGCGGTGCTGTTGCCCACATAACTAACATCCTTTTAGTTGACGCAGCCAGTGATAGGATGCTTGCTCGACAACACGTCTGAGTTCATTAAGTCCAAGATGTCGACCGCCAGCGTGCTGCTAGGCCTGACGCCCACAATACTCGTCTTCCTCGGATCCAACACTAGCGAGCTCGCTATGGTGGCCGTCTTGGGTCAACGGCCTCTGCTCGCCCTCCTGCTGGGTCTCGGCAGCCCGAGTGTCTGGATGGGCCGCGCATTCGAAATCCCCGTTGACCCTCTCGAGTCGCTACGCGTGAGAGAACGCCAGCTGGGTTACGCAGTGCCGGTCGGCGCCAGGCGCATCGTGCTCAACACCCTCCAGTACGTTGTGGCCATCGCAGCCGTGGTCAACGTCGCAGTGCTGGACTGGGAGCTTGGCTCCAAGGCGGTATGCACCTTCATGCCCGAGAGTACCCTGGTCGTCATGCTATGGGGTTTGTTGGTCATTCCCATTCACGGTCTCGGGATTTTGCTACTGCGACTTCAAGTGCGGCGGCTCGGTGATGATGATGCCGACGAGCTACCACTCGCGGCACAGGAGAAGATGACGTGGGGGGCATGGACTTGCAAACTACCAGCCACAATGTTTGCGTACGCCCGACACCAGGTGCACATGCCGCCAACACTGCAGGCGCTTCGGGTAGTGGTATCCCCGAAGCGCAAACGAGAGATCTTCTGTTCCTGGATCGTCAGCACCTCGGTCTTGGTGCACATCATCTTCGGAACCCTGGTTCTCTCCAGTCTGCTTTTCGTGGGAACCCGGGACGCATTCCAGGTCGTTGTGCGTTTTGCCATATCGGTGCTGGCTTGTCGCTCTATCATGCTGTTTGAGATATCCGCGATGCGTCAAGCCTTCAATATGGAGCATGGAGGCGTGGTCAGACGCAAGGAGTGAAAGGCCAATTATGTTTGAGGTGGCGGTTCGAGAAGCTCAAATGACAAAAATATATATTATGCGATGGCTATATCATCACGGTCATAAGTAGCCAATGTCCTACACCAAGCCCGGAACCCCGAACTCCGGAGCTGAACACCAAATCCCAAGCCTGGAACTCGGAACCCCGAATCCCGACCTCGGACCATGAGCCCAGCAGGACTCTACAGGTGATAACAGAGTCGGCCAGTGATTATAGAAAAGATGTTCTCCATGGCCCGAGAGCAATTGACTGTTGGTTCTGGAAATGCACCACACAAACGACGCTTCCCTCATCGCGTCGTAGTCACTACACTCCCGAAGCCTTCGCACCTGCCTCTCTGCGCACTTTCAGTTCCGCGGCCATAGTATCCAAATGGCTCGACTCCACAATGGGGTACTTTCTGGAAAGGTACGCAGCGCCGACGCTGCTCGCGCACAAGACGCCCAGCCAGGTGGTGGTGGTGGTGGCAAACCCTGCGACGCAGCGGGGCGCGTCGCTCTTGGGTCATAGCCAGGTCACGTAGATCCGAGAGGTGTCGTTCACTTGCCGACATTAGTCTGGAAGAAACGTCAGAATCACGCAGACCGCAGACCGCCGTCATGCTTGGGCGATTCCATGACAGGGGACCGTTGCCGACAGCGCAGAGTGTCCGGCATCGAGCTGCCACGTTGGGGGAAGAGTACCAACGGAGTGGCAGGTCCTGGGGCTTGATTAAGCCCGCTCTTTGGAACTTATTTGAGGTTCGCGTAACGACCACGGGCGTAGTTATGTCGAGCAGCAGACAGTCAGCCATTGACGTCCATGCGGATGTTCAGATTGACCATGTCAGACGAGTCGAGATCGGAACAGGGGACAAATTTGAAAGCTGACCCTGCCGAAGCAAGCGCTTGTTTAGCAAAGAATTGCAATTGGAAAAGTCAAGATCACATTGGAAAAGTTTGGAAGAATCGATATCATTGTCAGCGCTACTAGGGCTTACAGCCATAATACCAGAGGTCTCAGTAAGGGGCTAGACCAGGCGCCATGGTAGCTGGTCATACTGATCGAATTGCCTCTTCAATATTCCACTGGACACATCTAAGCAAAGCATCGTTTTTATCCCAGCACTCGGCTAGCCCGTTTTATCCGTTAAGAAATCTCGTTTCGACGTGATCCACGTAGTTTTGAAGGAATACCAAAGGGATTCGACCCAATCCGTCGTGTCCGCCGGATGGGGAGCCCCCATTGAGTCAAATATTGAGCCGTGGCTATGCAGCGCTCATGCCTTTGATGAAGTGCTGTCCGATTTCTCAGAAGCAGCACCGTCCAAGGCCTCGAGATCCTCGAGGTCAATAGCGCCTCTGGATCGCGACCGAATCAGAGGGGCGGCCCATCCGAAGAAGCCCTGGAAGTAAACGGAGCCCAAGGTCTCGGGCGGCGACGCCTTTCCGCGCGATGGCGTCAAGGCCGTCTTCGGGCTCGCCTCGAGCAAGAGCAGCACGCCCTTGATGAGCAAGGCGGCAGTGAAGACAGCGGACAGCGCGATGCAAGATGAAGACGTCTTCTGGGTCAGCCAGAGTGTTCTGGCGATGGCGGCGTCGAACATGAAGGTGAAGTTGAGGTAGGCCGACAGCAGGTTGGAAGGCTGGGCGGTCTTGGTGTGTTCGTAGTGAGAGAGGGCCGGCAGCGAGATGGCGACAAGCAGAGGAAAGATGGTCGCCACTACCGAGGGACCGGTCAGGGGGAGCCCCGATGAGGGCAGAGCCCATAGCACTACAATGGCCAGCTTCAAGATGGCGTAGATGGAGGCCGTGGTGAGCTTGGCCTGGTGCTTCCAGTCGACCTCGCAGACGCGGCGGGCTTGGTGCAGGTCCCGCAGGCGCAAGAGGGCGCCGGTCAGGAAGATGCCGCACGGCACGATGGTAAGAGCGACCTGCTCGAAAAGGAGGGTGAAGTCGAAGCTGTCGCCCGAAGCCATCCGGCAGCCGGCGGGAATGACGGGCCCGAGCGTGGCATCGGCATGGCGGCAGAAGTGGGGATCCATGGTTTATTTTTGGGTGTGGGAAAAGTGAATGAATGAACAGGGGGATAAACTGCCGACTAGCGGAGTATAGAAGAGAAGGTGAGAAAGAGGGGTGAAGAAAAGAAGTTGAGAATTGAAATCCAATCAACCGTCAACGGTGCTGCTTTGAATGAGAGGTAAAAGAGAAGAGAAAGCGAGAAAGAAGAAGAAGAAAAGATTGGACAGCGCATTCTAATTTTGATGTCCTGAGACACTCTGCGTCAGGGGCTCTCACGAACTGGCAGTGGAGTTTAACAGCCCCTTTGCTCAGCCGCCAACCCGCCCAGTACTGGCCCAGCCTGCCAGCACCGCCTGCGCATTGCATGGATAAGCGCTAAAAAGCCGAGCCCCCCGCCTGTAATGCAACCCCCTGTTTCCACTCTAGCTGTCAGAGGAACATCTGAAGAATTCCTCGAGACGACAACCGCCAATCACCACTGAAACTGAAGAAGGCAAGTTTAGACAATTGTTTCGTTTCCCGACGGGAAAAGCGAGACTCTAATTTCGATGATCAACCTTTTGCCATTGAGTTGTCCACGCTGTTCTGTCTCTCTTGGTCTCGGCCAACCTCTCCAACTTCCATGGCTGCGACCGCATGAATCTTGGTGGTGTCAAAGAGGGGCAATCCACAGCACTCCTCAACCACTTCATCAGACATCCCCTTCATTCAGAGGCAATCCAATCTCGGTGCAACCCAAGATCAAACACTCGACGCCCACCGCCTTCAGGCCCGCAATGATTCCGGTAGCATGTCTCGCAAGACCGGTGCTAGACGACGGCCTGGCATAGCTCCTAGTAGATGATGTCGTGCACCGCGCCGCGCTCAGCCGTCGAGGCAGCGATGGGGAGCGGCTCAATGCGGCCTCGATGCCCCGCGACACCGAGTGTGCAGCATGGTGTTAGTCACGATTGCCTCGGCGCCCGCGCGCTAAATAAAAGGCCGCCGCCGCCGCCTTCTCCAACAGATAACCGGCTAGTCCATCCGCCGGTGCGCTGCAGCGCTTCGATCCACGCGAGTCGAATATGTAGATGATGCACGGCGCTGAGTGCAGATTGATTTCTTGGTAATAGGTCACGTTCGACTCCCGTTCAGAACATTGCGGGGTTGGCCCCTGAAGTGGAGATCAGACGACTGGCAGACTGGTTAAGTTTCCAGCAAGTTTATTCCAACGTCGAGCATCCATTTGTAACCAGCACGAGCCGTACACCAATTACGACATGGTTGTTCTCTTCGTATAGTCACGGAGCTCGAGGATCCCTCGCTGCATCATTCCAAGCTCGATGACAACATCTAGACTGATACAAATAACATGTAAATGCTTGATACCTTGAATTGATCAAATGATATGTACATCGTGCCGACGACAAACGCTACAACAGCTACACTGTCAACAATACCAATATTTCTTTACGATAATGAATTATCTTATTAATGGCCTGATAGCCTGAGCCTCTCGTATCCTGCTTGAACCTATTGTGTTTTCGCCATCCATCTGACACAGCATGTAAGAAAATGGACATAATGCTCAGTTGCCTGTGTGATAGTGGGATGAATCAGCAGTTAATACCGACAGTCGGTGTTTTAATGGACCTACAGAGATGCATCCGGGTTGGTTCCTGGTGTAATTTCTGGCGATAGCATCAAATTTGGGGGGTTAGGCAGGCTCGGGGCGAGCAGTAGACTTGGATGGCTTGGTCTGGCGGGGATAGGTCTGGCCCCAGAATGTTCCCCGGGGCGCCGAGCCGTTCTCCATGCGCCTTGAAATGTGTTCCATTAAGCGTATTGTTGATTGCAGCTTCGATGGTGTATTTAGAACTCAAGTAATTCAAGAAAAGACAGGTTTGCAGTTATTGCGGGTAATATTGGGTGGAATTGACTGGTATGTCGACCAGCCTGTCAGTTGACAAGATGGAAAGTTCCTCGGACTTTTGGCAGTGCCTTGTGATCCTTCCTTCTTTTACGGGCGGGTGAACGGAGCCCAAGGCGAGTGTGAAGAACGACTAAGGTGGTAAGTCACGTCGCATTGCAGAAAGGGGTAGCACCGCAGGAATACCCCATCACCGAAGATGGGCACGGGATATAAAGTAAGGTGATACCGAATCCCATCATCGGCAACGAATCAAACAGCCAAAAGCCTAGAGTCGCGAGTTGGACCAGAAACTTTCAAAGGGAATCTGACGATGGCTCCCGTATATTCATCAGTGACGAAGTGACATCATATCTCTTTACAGGATCTCTGTATCAAGCTGGCAATTGCTTTCTCTAAGAAACATTGGAAGCTGGGAAGTGGAAACCAAAATATATAAATTCGTGAAAATTCGACATATGCCCTCCAAACCTACGACGTTCCTGACGAGGGAGAACCTACGAATCTAAATTGCCCCTTCAGTCGCAATATTCTTCTTAAAGGTCACCGTACTGTGTTCCGTGTGCGTTATCCGTATAATAATTAGTGTTCGGATAAATCGTATCATCTGCTGCGTCTCCTGGCGTGAGGTCGAACAAGTTGTTATCGTCTGGTAGTTGCTGGTAGCTTGATGATGAGTTGGGGTTACTGTAATAACTGTTTTGATAGGAGCGATTTGGATCAACCAGGTTTCCGGCGTAGCTTGCCGGTAAACGCGAACCACCAGTTTCATCGAAACCAGCAGGATCTGGTGTTGAATAGGGGACGTTGTTATCGTCCTCGTCACCCGCAAACCTTGATCCGTGAGAAGGCGCGACGTAGGTTACAGCTCTCGTGCTGCGTGGCTTTTGGCAATAGGGACATGAGTTGTCGCGCTTGATGCTAAGGTCGCCCGCATCACACCCCAACTATGGTTCAGAAGCCAATTAGCAAGTGCCGACAACATGAAAGAATTCAAACGTTTGATACATACACAAATCCATCGATTTGCCTTTTCAGAACTCCTGGCTTTTCCATGATTCAACGTGTCACCACGACTGTCGTGTTCTGACTCCCTTCCCGAGCCACTGTGGTGCTTGCTTTTCTTTTTCCCGTGCAAGCTGTCGGAGTTGGCCGGCTTGGGTCGACCATCAGGTTGGATTGGCTTAGTTGGCCGAGGCTTTGTCTCACCCCAACAGGCATCTGGATTAGGCTCCGTCTTGTCACTCATCTTTGAGCCATGCTGCCGGCCTTTGGAACTGTGTCCGCTTGTCCGCATCATTTATCGTAATTGTCTCATAGCGTGCTTCAGTGCAGCAAATGGTTGCTGTGGGTGCTGCGGAAGGTTGGCGCAGCAGATACAGCGGGAAGAGCAACTGTACTGTTCATCTAGAGGGTCAAACTTTGCCAGTACTATATGCCGAAACTCATGAAACACAAATGCTCCAGGGTGAGGGTTTAAGAAGAGACAGATTGGCAAGATTGTTGGGTGTGAAGTATCAAGGCTCTTCCCTTGCGGAAGCAGGCTGTCACGAGGTGTGGATAAGCAGAGCCTCGTTATTTAGGCAGAATTGCATGGGTCCGGGCTTGATTGGATTGACGATCACCAATGGTGCATATGATCGGGATTTTGGTGTGTGTTTGTGTGCTGCAATAACATGGTACACGGAGAAGGGATGGTGCCACGTGGGGGGCGCTTGGGCGGTGTCAGCGGACAGTTCAAACTTGCGACAGCCTTCTTTTTGTTTTAGGTCGTACTTACCACTTACCACCTTCATGCCCCGAGGACGCGTGCGTCGACCCTACAAGCCATATCCGATGGTCAAGCTCTGGTGAATAATGGGGACCCTTCAAGAACCGGGAAATAGGGATATCGAATCGATTGAAATCAGCCAGGATGAGAAGGATCGAAAACCTTGGTAAGCAATTGTCAAACATCATCGTTGGAGTCACAAAGATCTCATCTGCCAAATAAAGGAAATACATTGGATACAAGGAGTTTGCGAGATATTCATCATCAGCGGACGAGTTCTTCGTCCTGCGAAGATATGATCGCCTCCATTGCAGGGTTCTCATTACTTTGCAGCAGCGGATTGCTGTTCTGGAGGAGAAGCTGGATGCGCTCGACGAACAACTCAGTCGCACCACCACCGACATCGACAACGGGACAGTTCGCAGTGATCAGCCAGAACGACAACGCCTTGTAGAGGACATTGCCAGGGAACTGAAGACATATGGTAGATGAGTCCCGCATGACACAGATTCCGTATCCAAGTAACTAACTTGTCCAGCCGACATGGTATTGAGTTACAAGCAGCTCAAATCTGCACCTAGTGCCCCTAAATGGAACATCAAGAACATCAACACCTGGTTGGAAAATAGTAATGGCGCCATAGAACAAGCGGAAGTGGATTTTCTCAAGGCCGATGACCTCATCACCGTTTCCAATACTCGAAAGTCGTGGCTACGCTTGCGCTTCGAGAAATACGTTTTGATTTCGACTGGGGGTTTTTTCGGTCGCTTAGGCCAGCGGGACGGCCCCGATAAGACAAATATGTACGGAAAAGACGAGCCGGTAGATGGGATTGCTGCTGTGGCCACTTTCGTCGCGGTCATGGTCTTGCTTGTGGTCCCATTGTGGGTTCTCGCTGCTACGAAAAACATGAATACGCGGTTAGGCATCATTACTGCATTCATTGTGATTTTGCTCAGTGTCATCACATGGGGTACCTCAGCGAAGCCATTGCAGATCATAGCAGCAACGGCCGGGTGAGTAAACCATTCCTTCATGGGACACATACTGATACTAACATATGCAAAGGTACTCTGCGGTACTGGTCGTCTTCCTGCAAAGTGGCGTATGACCAAAAGGGGTTTATGTATCGGAAGCAAGAATGTGGAGACTGGTATCGGACGTGAAGATGCGAGTGAATCAACGTGGCTTGTGCTTGATTGATGATAGTTGCCGAGGCAGTGCATCACTTCCCTTCCCTTTGCCCCGAATCAGCCTTTGAAAATGTTACATCTTGTGAATAAACGTAGAGCAGATGGAACAACCAACTCTGTTGACAGTCTGATATTAATCCTTTCATTATCCAGTTATTTTATATCTCAATATTAAGGTCTCCTGATAACTGGGCCGGTAGTATATC
The DNA here is from genome assembly GCA_017163955.1 of Apiospora koreana. Classification (NCBI taxonomy): domain Eukaryota; kingdom Fungi; phylum Ascomycota; class Sordariomycetes; order Amphisphaeriales; family Apiosporaceae; genus Apiospora; species Apiospora koreana. The sequence goes on along the minus strand of JAFHKQ010000005.1, from coordinate 1,820,827 downwards.
GTGCTCACTATAAAGCCCCAAGGCCCATTTGCCCCCCTTGTACCCAGATATAGCCCCAGATAATCATTTTGACGGTCTCTTCCAACGTGGATCATCTTTGCCACGAGTTTCCATATTGGGTACCGGTTGTTTCCAACGGGGTTCCGCCTTCACAGCACCCCTATTCTTAAGGATCGCTGGTGTCAGCCAATATGGTTTGCAGAACCGGTTGCAACGGTGATTATGGAAGAACTTTTCGATGCCACGCTGCCCACGATCCGCGGGGCCATATTTGCCACTAACGGATACAATGGCCGGGTCCGTAAGTATACTAAGTTAAATGTTAGCGAGTGTATGCAGTGGCGCTACATCTGTCAAGATGACACGGGAACGATTGAGAAGGCACTTACTATCCTTGGATGCCAACGCCGCCCTGAATATCACACAGCACAAGATTGCCATAGGTGGTGTGGAAGGAAAAGTGACTCAAGGCCTGCAATGCCTCATTCCACGAGTCGTGCGAAGAACTGGCCCATCCATTATTGTTGTTGTGCTTTCGATAGCCTCCAATCATGGGCTCAATCAGGGACACTATGCCCTGGTCGCCGTCCTCGAGCATGACCTCGGGGGTCGTGACAGTAACACGCTCCGGCAGCGTCCCGAATGGCCTGGTTTCGTTCCAGGCTGCGACAATCGTTTTGGCGGCATCAATGACACGCAGCTCGTTTTTCACCTGCTTCCTGAAAGACATGCAGTCGTCCGGTTTGAAATATTTGGCCACGCAGGCGTCACCTGCATGGGGCCCTTCAACGTACCGACCTCTGAAGACCACTTTGAAGGTACCCTGTGCATATATTTCCCGTTCTATGCTGACTCTGTTGGTTGCCCTGCTGTCCGTCGGTTCCTTTGGCTCGATGGTGAAGCGCTTATCGAGGCGCTGAAAACACGATCCCATTTTGTTGAAACGTGAAGTAATGATGGGGAAATCTGTAGGCATCAAAAGATTGATGAATCCAAAGGAAGCTTCCAAGGGTCTTGCTCGGGCCATAATTGTATACGAAGTTAGGTATAAAATCAATACATACTTTATATATGTAGATATTTAAGCCACTGAGCACACCGGAGATAGGGAGGGATATTATTTTTTATAATACTTATTCATTATTCTAAGTTTATATTGACCCAAGGCAATTAGACCGTCATTTTAAGGTTCATTGTTTATGACGGTATGACTGGCATGTCGTTCTGTCTTCACCAGGCAATGTTCAGAAATAACAAAGTACAACTAGCAGCTGCTATTTCTCTTCTTTGTATTTCTCTGATTCAATACTGCATTACATACATCCATACATCCAGCATTCTCGATCCACCAATTCGCGACCTCGTGTCTCAAAGACACAAATCGTCAGGTCTATATCATGGTCCACTCAACTCTATCCAGCCTTGAGTATTATACTTTAACCTCTTATACCTCTTAAACTCTCATGGGTGCCATTTTGCGTCAACCCAGGCCAACATTCACAGATATATATAGGCTAGAACCCTGAAGTTTCATGCGGTACATATTCATATCGTTTTCAATAACACTATGGGTCTCTGAGCCCATGGCTACGTTCGCCTTCGCCGATGGCTCCTGGGATAGTCAGAGACAGACAAGACGAAATCGCGTCACCGGTGGTAGGTGCATCACCGATGGTAGGTCGCCTTCACCACCGGTGATTGGCCAAATCGGGAAGCCGTCCTCTTCACGGGTCCCTGGATATCGGCGCATCATAGTTTTGAGCTGCACAAGGAATTAACAGGTCACACCGACTGCTGACCTTCATCATGAATGAATAGCAGGGTGCACGTCCTGTTCAACAATGCAGGACAGCATACCCCAGATCACAATGCGAAGACAATACAGGGCTACGAGAAGCATCTCGGTGTTGATACTATCAGGCCATTCCTCTTCATCAAACTGTTTGCCCCTGTCCTGGTACCAACGGCCAAAGCTGAACCCCCGGGGAGCGTGAGCGTGGTATGGGTTTCATCGGCCGGCACCGAGGTTGCGGGTGTGGAAGACACGGCAACCGTCATCTTTTGTATAGACTATTCATCTGAAGCCTTTCGTAACTTGCGAGAATCGAAGATTTTGGTAAACCTATAATATTCTCCCGCAGACATGTTGAATAAACAGTGTTAGCATCAAAGGGGCCGCCGGTATGACCAAGTTGTTTCTGTAGACGATCACTGCATGATTAGCGTCGGTCATAGTGCCGACGGGTATGGCGTCAACGTATGATCGGTCCACTTCTACCAGCGGCTGTGCCTCCTGGTTTTTTGCTTTTGGCGGCTTCATACCAATGAAGCTTAGTAGGCTAGTCGTTCTCCCACAGACCCAGAAGAATACGGCCGATGCACAATGCTATGCCATGCCGTATTCATAGAAGATGCAGAGGGGATACGTGCTTGGCTGGTTTGCCAGCCACGCCGACAGGTAGTTTTAATACTCTCTGTTAATACTACAACAGAGCGTGATCACCGGCAATTGGATGGCTAGCATAATTGCGATTCACCAAAAATAGCTTCAGGAGGACTAGTGCTTACTGTGCTTATCCCAATACTGCAACCTTGCCTATTTCGCCACAAACTACGATCCGATTGGCGATAGCGTGGTGTTGCATTTTACGGGGCTGAAATCTGCAAGCACTTGGATCTTAAAGCGACTCGAGTGTTTCACTGACCGTTTCTGCCTCAGCCGCAATTTGACGGCCGCCGTCTGGAAACTTGCTTTACACTTCCAAATCCTCTTTTCACACCATCATTCTTCGGTAAGGCTACCGAGATTTAATAGCCCCCAAATCGTATGCCATTCAGTATTCTGGAACCCGAGGCTCATTTAATTTTACCTCTTTTTCATGAAGTAGTGACCCAACGCCCGGTCTCAGTGGATAATGGAGGCCGACCGGGGCCGATCCGGGGAGGAGCCAGCGGTGCCAGCCCCAACAAAAACATTCATACCCTCATACAAATGGCCCGGATACCATCCGTATGAGACGGTGCAAGCAGAGCCTCTACCCGAATATCCGCCCTTTCAGCCGTTTGAGACCAAGGGTATTGAACCAACATTCACAAACACATCACTACCATGGCGACCCAGCTACCTCCAGCGTTTCGTCATCGGCGGTTTTATTGGTACCTTCATCCTCATTATTGCCGCGATAGAGGCTCTGCTTGCTGTGTCAAACAAGACCGACGGCATCGCGACGAGTCACCCTGATCGGCACTATCTGTGGACATACGGCCCAATTGCCTTTCTCACACTGGTGGCGGCCGTCTGGGCACGAGTCGAGTATCAAAGCAAGCTCGTCGCGCCGTGGAGAAGATTGATGCAGGATCCCATGGACACCAAACGGACATTGCTGCTGGACTACATTTCCGACTTCCAGCTATTCGCCCTTTTCAAGGCTCTCCGCAACAAGGACTGGACCGTCTCGATAACTTGCGCAGTTTCGGTCTTGCTGAAGATCTTGATCGTCGTATCCACCGGTCTAATCACTCTCTCATGGACTGGAGTTCATCTAAATGATCACCCGATGGTGGTGCAGGACACGTTCTCGGACAACAATGCCCGCCTATCCAAGACGGGAACCATGTCTTACTATGTCATGAAGGGACTGATCGGACGAAACCTCACCTATCCGAATGGCATGTCCAAAGACTACGCTTTCCAGTCGGTGTTGACGAACCTTCCTGATTCTGCCGAGACGAGAGTCACTGTTGACGGTTTCACGAACGGCCTCGACTGCGTCCCGGCCAATCTTGTTATGACGGGATCCCGGCCTTCGGATCCCCACTATTCAGATTCCACGTTGAACCTTACCATCACCTCTCCGGGCTGCAATATCAAGTCTCTCAGGCTCAGCGGTCCTTCGTGGATGTCCGAGAGCGGTAGCAAGCAAAACTCATCCAACGTCCCCTTTGCTAGATTTGCCCAAACGCAATGTGACGGCACCAAGGACGATAAAGGGGCCAGAGTCCTCGTCCTGTTTGGAAACCTCACCTACACCGTCGACTACTCGAGGAACACGACAGATTACACCGGCCATCCCATGAATCCCTTGACGGCCAAGCTGAACCGGAGCACTCAGATGCTCTGTGTTCCTACATATACCATCAGCCGTGTTGATGTCGTAAGAAACGGCACCCAGACGCAGAGCGTGGAACTGTCTCCGGGCGGCTCCAACCGGACGCTGAACTCCCTCCATCCATGGGCCATGGCGCTAGCTCAGTACAGCGCGGTAAGAAATCCGAGACTGACGCTTTTTGCAGCCCCCATACTTATTCTTATGTGATAGTTTATAAACAAGTTCGAGTCGGGAGGTAATTGGGGACGCAAAACCAACATCTCGAAAACTCCGGTGGATACGGATCGGTACTTTGCCCTCGCCATAGACAGTCAGCTTGGCCCTGACACGAATGCTGATCCATCGGATTTATTCGATCCAGCTTTCCTGAAGCAAGTGGCCGAGGGATATTACCGCCAAATGACCGCCATCGTGGCTAAGCAGTCCCTCATGGAACCCGCTGCCGTCGACATCACAGGGACCGCGATTTTCAATGCCAACCGGCTCGTGGTACGCGACTGGGCTGCCCAGTGGATGGCAGGCCTGGCGATCGCTTGCTTGGTTCTCGCGATAATCTTGTTGTTCACCGTTCCAAAGCAGGGTATCTTGCCGCGAAACCCCAGCAATATTCCAGACATGGCCTCGCTCCTTCTCCACAGTCACGCGCTGCAGGCCAGACTTCGTGATCTCGGTGCGGCAGACGAGAAGTCCCTCGCACAGGGACTGGACCGACACAAGTTCCAGTCCGGGGTGATCCAGAACCCCGGGACGGACCAGACAGAGTTCAGTATCGTTGATCAGCAGCAGTATGCCGATGACGCACCACCCCAGGGTCCATCCATGGTTCGAGCCAGACGTAACTTGCATCCAGGCATACTTCACCCCGCCTCTCGATCAGCCTTCTGCTTGATACTGATCGGTCTGATTATCGCTCTCGAGCTGATGTTGCAAAAGTCCAACAAGGAGCAGGGCTTGGGTGATGTCGGAAACGATACATACATACACTATACATGGACGACCTTGCCAGCACTCACCTTTGGTCTGCTCGCGATGTCCTTCTCCTCCATGGACTTTCAAATCCGATCGCTGGCGCCATATACTATGCTAAAACGGACGGTCAACACCAACACGTTTATGCAACTTGATCATTTGGTAAGTGATTTACGGAACCCATATTTGCCCCTATTTGCAGTTATACAGGCATGTTGCGTAAAGATGACGCCCACTGACTTTCAATCTTCACAGGACATGTCCGTGCCCCGTGCCATATACAAAGAACTCAAATCCGGCAACGTCGGCGCTTTCGCAACTACGACAATGCTGTTGGTCGCGTCCCTGTTCACAATCTTCTCCGGCTCCCTGTTCCAAGCTCTTGCCGTCCCCAGCACCGGCACGATCATGTTGCGCGCCAACCAGTCGTTTGATACTACTCCGTTCGGCATCCAAGACGCTGCGGGATCCATCTCCTCGCTGATCCTCGAGAGCAACCTTTCATACCCGGCCTTTACGTACGAGAATCTGGCGTTCCCGCAATTCCTGCCTGACATGCCTCTGGAGTCCAATTCGACGTTCAACGTCTCGACCGTGGCGATTGAAACTGTGGTCCCCGCACTGCGGAGCAAGCTGGACTGTCGGCTTTACCCCTTTTCTAAACACCGCATCAACTTGACCCTGGATTACGAACTCTTAACCACCAACAATCCTTTGGGTGTTTGGATCGAAGGTGAAGAGTGCAGGCTAGATCGTAAGCACGAGTGGAGCCGGTACAATCAGCTTTTCGACACTTACCCCAATGCGACATATATTGGGCTCGGAGGACAGTCGGTATGTGAAAACCTCAAGTTTCCGCGCCCATCTGCTATTATAGAACAACCCCCCCTGGCCCTCTCCCATGGCAAATCTCTGTTCCTATGCCACATTCGCCGACCTGGACAAAGTCATCTGAGATCCCCTTTGTCGTTACGTCTGCTACTACAACCCCTCTAGTCATAGCAATTGGCATTCCCTGAGGAATTACACTAACACCACGGGTCTCGCGTAGGGATCGGCATCGGGTACAATAGGCTGTAGCAACATGCTTTACACTTGGGGGAAGATCGACTACAACGCCAAACCCATCGTGCAACACCTCGCCTCCGTGGGCTGCAACGTCACCTTCGAGCGGGTCGACGTCGACACCACGTTTGTCGGCTCGGACTTCCAGATTGACACCTCGCCCGGCAAGGCGCCCCGACCCCGCGAAGACACGGCCCGCCTATCCGCCATGGACGTCCGCGCCAACGACAGCATAAACGCCCTGAACAGCATCTACGGGACCCTGGCTGACATCCAGACGGACCCGCAGCTCCTGAGCCCCTTCTTCAGCATGCTCGTCTCGTCGAAGTTTGCCATCCCCATGTCGTCCCTCGGCGACGAGGCCGCCGACCAGAAGGTCGCCGACGCCATCCGCTTCCAGCACGGCATCATCCACGCCCAGAACCTGGCGCAGCAGCGCATCCCGGCCCAGTGGTCCAACGTCACCCTGCCCAACATCGCGTCGCGTAACGACAGCGACGCGCAGCCCCGGTACGCGGCCGCGGTCACGGACACGTCGGCGCGGCGGCGCGTGGTGCAGGACGCGGCGTCGACGCGGGCGCTCGAGGCCCTCCTGGGCGTCGCGCTCGTTTTGCTGGTCGTCGGCTGGCTCTTCATGCACCAGACCGACGTCCTGCCGCGCGCCCCGACCAGCATCGCGTCCGTGGCGGCCCTGGTGGCCGGCGGCAACCTGCTGGAGAAGCTCCCGGCCGACGCCGAGTGGCGGAGCCGAACGGAGCTGGCGGCAGCGATACGGGCTAGTAGTAGTAATATTGGTGTTGGCGGGGAGCCGAAGTTCTGGATCGGGTGGGGTCTCGTGCCGGACCTGGAGGGCCGGGCGGTGGGCAGCGAGAACGAAAACGGATTCAGGCGGTTCGGGATCTTTGCCGTGGGGGAAGAGGAGACAATACCCACCGAGGAGGATAGAAAAGGGGACAAGATGGATCACGAGAGGAGGATGCGTGAGGAGGTCACGGCATACGATGGTGCGGAGAGTAGTGGTCAGTATGCCCCTGTGGGGCAAGGGGGCGTGGCATACAATACTTTATAGATTAATCGAGCCTCGGCGGTCTCTTTTCTTATTAGAACAACCAATAGATCAATTTCAAATTGGTTCTTTTCGCCTTATATATTTCGCAGAAGCCATTGCGCTCAATCCCAAGACACTCGTCGACCTAAATACTACGAGTACTATTATGCACTGCGCACGTGTGCTCACATTGACCGGCCCCGCGCATCTAGAACTCGTGAGCCCGCAGGCTCGCGACCAAATGGGAATTCTCGACCTATACACAAGAACTTTGGATCAATCGATATCATACTCGGTACGCGAGACAGGGCGTGGCGGATCTCTGAGCCGGGGTCCAAACTCTGCGCTTATGCCATTTTATCACCCCGTGAAGCCATGTCTTCGCCAGCTGTTTGGAAGTACCACAGATTGGAAGACAACTTGTCCCCAGAGATGAGGCTTTGAATAACCAGTTACGGCGGCCTAAATAGCGACACATCGACTGCTGGTGTAACTCATGAGCCACTCGAATTTGATTGGTCAAGTTTACGATTGTCTGCAGAACTAGGATCATCGTTTCTGACACTTCCGCCCTATCTGGTTAGGGGGTTCCTCGGTTGGTCAGCACTATCAACGTCGCTAGTCTCGCGCTCTCGCCTTTAGCCTTAACCCCTGTAAACCCCAGGGAAGGGGTAGTTTACATAAACATGTTTACACAATCAACTGCATAGAATATTCAAAGAGGTGATTATGGGCATCTAGCCAGTGAAATTCAATATGCACCGGAATGCGAATAGTATCCTTCCATTTCTTTCGTCTCCTCGAATGACCATGATGACCAAGCTCGCGCCTCGGGCGGCAGCCAAGCTGACACACAACAGCCATTGGCACAAATCAAGGAGCGGAATGCCATCCCCAATGGCGTATGATATGATGGACGGGATGGGATGAGAAAAAATGGATATATATACCCGAAACCTCCATATGTGTTTCGAAAAGAGCAACAACAAATCTAGCATCACCTTCTCTGATCTAGTGTTACACCTAACGTCGGTATTGAACAACTTGCAAGATCCTACTATATCAACCCAGCTTTACACCATAAAACTAAACGCAGTTCGAATCAAACCATGTCGAACATACAAAGAGCCATCGTCGTGACCAAAGTCGGCAAGCCCGCCGTCCTCATCGACAACCAACCCATCCCCCAACCGGGCCCCAACCAAGTGCAAATCAAAGTCACCGTGGCCGGCCTCAACCCACACGACCAAAAGATGCGCGACTTCGGGATGTTCGTGACTGAGGGTAGCCTGCCCCAAGTCATTGCCAATGACGTGGTCGGTGTCATAATCAACCTCGGCGAAGGGGTTGCAGCCAGTAACGAATATGCCGTCGGCGACCGCGTCGTCAGCCACGCCCGCATGGGCAGCTGGACCGAACCCAAGTCCTCCGAGACGGGACTGCAGGAATACGCCCTGGCCAACGTGGGCGCCATGGCCAAGATCCCAGCAGGCGTCTCCGACGACGAGGCCGCCACGCTGCCCATTAACATCATGCCGTCCGTCGTCGCCATCTACCGCGTGCTGGAGATTCCAGCCCCCTGGACCGAAGCCGCGGCCAGCTTTGACTACGCGGGTGCGACGCTTCTCATCATCGGCGGCGGCAGCAACAACGGCCGCTTCGGCGTCCAGATCGCCAAGCTCGCGGGCGTGGGTCGCATCGTCGTCGTGGGCGGCGACGAGACCGAGCTGACGTCGTATGGCGCCACACACGTGCTAGATCGCCACGGCGGGGCGGACGCGGTCCTAAGCCGCATCCGCGCCGTCGTCGGCGACGACCTGGTCTACGCCTACGACACCGTCAACGACCCAGCGGGGCAGACGCTAGGCCTTAACGCGCTGTCGAGCCACAAGAAGGGCGCCATGGCGCGGCTGGTGCCGACGGGCCCTGTGGACGAGTCGCAGGTCGTCGGGAAGGCGGCCGGGTTCGAGCTCCGCGACGCCATCGGCATGTCGGTCTACCAGAAGGATGAGGCGTTGGCGTTCTGGGAACGGCTTCCGGGGTATCTCAAGTCCGCCCAGATCAAGCCCCTGAAGTTCGCGGTTAAAGGGTTCGGCGCTGCGGAGGTCAATGAGGTGTTGGATGCGTATCGCGATGGGAAACCCATCACCAAGACACACATCCACTTCTAGGGTTCTGGATGATTACGAGGCAGGATGCTAGAAACAGTAGTAAAGCTCAGGAAAAGCGGTGTATCGTTTGTTTCGTATTCACTATAGACTAATCTCTTTTCAACTCTTGTTCAACATGATCTTCGTCATTCGTGATAAGAACAAGTTCGTTTTAAACAGGTATCTTGTGACCAGTCTTCCTTAACTTTTGGAAGACCTGGTCGGGGTCGTACTTGGCCGAGACGGCACGCATCTTGGCGATGACCTTCTCCCCAAAGGAGGCAAGCGGGTCCTGGTTCTGGTGGGCGTAGTTGAGGAAGCGCCAGTTCCAGTTGAGGCCGAGCGAGTTGGCGTAGACGTCGATCGAGTCTTGCCAGTCCTGCACGAGAGGGGCGGCCATCCTTTCGTTCTCGGCGCCCTTGACCGCGAACGTGGCCAGAAACATGACGCCCGTCTTACCCTTGCCCGCCGCGGGGCTGCCATCATTGGCGTCGGTACCGAACATGTGCTCCTCAAGGCCCATGATGTTGCCGCCCCGCTCCATACCGTGCTGCACCATGATGGGCGAGATGGGCTGAAACATGCAGAGCGTGTTGAAGCCACTGTCGACTGACATTAACGTTTCGAGCTCGGCCACCATCGAGGCGTGCTTCTCGACGGCGAACTTGATGATGCGCGGGTCGTTATCGTAAGTACCGGTGTACCAGATGTTACTAAGCGAGAAGATGTGAGTTTCATTATCTTACACGCGAAGGATTTGGCGAGGCAGCAGAATATAAAACTTACCGGAATCCAGAGGGCTGTCCGGATCCGAGCTCCAGGGTGATATCGGCCATGGGTGCGGAGCGCAGCGTTTTGGAGATGATGCCAGGGGTGTTGAGGTAGTCGTCGAACGCGGCAGGCGCGACGGCGTTGACTGTGTTCTCCAGGGCCACGTTGAGCATCATGCCTCCAAGGGCCGGGATGTACCCCCAGAAGACGATAGACGTGCTGTTTTGGTCCTTGCCGCTGTTCTCGGCAAACTTGACGTAGGAGTCGATGACGGCGTCTTGCTCGGAGACATCGTAGATGATGATACCGCCCCACTGAAACCCGAAAACAAAAGGTTAGCTAATTCTACCCAAAACAGAACCGTTCCGGAGTTAAAAGATATCACAGATACGACTTACGATATCCGTAGAGGCTGGATCCGGGAACTCGATAGCGAACATGTCGTAGCGCGTAATCAGGCCGAAGTTGCCGGAGCCGCCCTTCATCGCCTGCCAGAGGTCCGGGTTCTCCCCGGCGTTGGCATTTACGATGTTGCCATCACCCAGTACCAGCTCGAAGTTCTGGACATTGTCGGCGGCAAACCCATGCGACGCCGAGTGGAAGGAGTTGCCACCCCCGGAGATGAAGCCGGACACACCAACAGTCCCGCCACGGCCACCCGTGACGGTGACGCCGTACGGTGTGAGGGTCTCGTACACGGGCTGCCAGTGCGTGCCGGGCTGGATCGAGACGATCTTGCGGTCGGCATCGTACGTGGTTGTATTCATGAGACCTATTGTTTCGAATCGTTAGTTAATATGAATCAATAGTGACCGTCGCTACGTAGTCCCAACTCACCGAAGTCAATAGTGACACCCGCGTCGATGCCATTGGAGTAGGCATCAGCGCCGTGACCGCCGCCTCGGATGCCGAAGGGACACTGATTGTTCGTGAGCACCTTGATGACTAGTGACGCCTCTTCGGCCGTGGCAGGCATAATCATGCACCACGGCTCTAGGGCGGCGCTGACGGACCAGTAGGTGCCCAGTCTCTCGGCATAAGCCGCGCCATCGGGAAGGAAGACGCGATCCCTCAAGCTGCTGTTTTGAAGCGCATTGCACTACCGATAACATCTCAAGTTAGCCAAGTGTGCTGTTCAACATTCCGAACGTACGAACTGTGAAAGCTTACACATTGGTTGCTCAGGGCAGCTGGGTCAAATAACGTGAGAGGGGCCTGCATTCTGACCGCGATAATGACAGATGGAGCTTGGTACGATTTCACGAGTAGCAGCAAAGTGGAGGGTAAGTAAGTATCAAGAAAGATCTGGAATGAATCATAACGCTCCTTGTAGTTTCACGATGAATCAGACTTTTCTCACCTCCACGAACTTGTGCCGCGGGGCTGCAGCAGTTGAATGCAACAGTAAACATCAATTTAGCCATCCCCCGCGGTTGCACTGCACAAGCACGGGTTGCTATGAGGCTCTATTCGTGACGCAGCCAGTATGTAGCTGCCATGTCCTTCATCGAGAAATACCCGACAGCTACCTCCATCGGGAACACTGCAGATACCTAGGACCAGGCACTGCAATATGAATGGAGCGATTGTTGAGTAATTCATAGATTTAATAGGTGATGTTTAACAAGGCCAAATTAACCATTAGAGGATGATGAGGGTGGACCGAACCGCCTGTGCCGCGATCTGTGCCGCAACCCGTGGGGTATAGCACAGTTCTGCTAATGCTCTATCGGCCCGGATCAGCACGCGCTACGCCCCTGAGGTGTCTGAAAGAGTATCAACTCTTTCTGCCCTGGTTATCTCACCGCTAATTCATCAGATTAAACCTGCGTGCACACGAGCACGTAAACGCAAAGGCCTAATTATTATGCATAGACATAGAACTCACAAGGCTTCCGTGCCGTCTTCGCTGGTGATACTTCCGATCTTCGAGTCATCATGATTGCAGAAAGCTAGGGGGCCATAACTTCGTCATATCATCCTTCATCAAGGTTCGGTTTACCCATGGGTAACCATTGTGTTAGTTGATGCTTGGAATATTAGAATTGAATTCACGTTGTGTCTTCTGCTTGCGTGAGTATTATGCTTTCAGGGGAACAGTTCTGTCGCAATAATCTCTCTGCGAGGCCATCCAAGTATGATGCGGAGTTACAAATGACGTAATGACAGTGGCCACCTGACCAAATCTCATAAATTGGTCGCAATAGGGAAACGGGAATAGTGCCCAAGGGAAGGTTTGGCGGCGAATGGTCTCACACAAGTCCGTTCGCTATTGCGTAGACCGCCCAGTGACAAAACCTACACTGCAGATAGGGGTTAGAGCCAGCTGGAAGCACCTTCACGCCCAAGAGACAGCGTTTCCCTAGCCATCGCAGCAATTGGAAATTCTCAAGTAGTTCCTCCGATAGCATGTTGTATTACCTTCCCCCTTATCGAGGTTGGAAGGTCTGGCTGCGCCACACGAAGACTGAGATATAATAGCATAAACTACAGATACCATGTCCTTTGGAGAGCGAAAGGCTATCTTGTATGAAGGCTACCCTGGTTCAGTTCCATGTAGAAGGGAATGCATCGAAATCTATACTTGAACTCTAGTTTCCAAATGAGCTCACTGCCGATTGAAATCCAGTCCAGGGGGCTTGAGTAACCTTTTCCAATGCAAAGTTTGAACGAGAAGGCAGAGTCTAGATAGAACGGACCACAATTGGAGACAAAATGTCATCCGCTGCCAGTAGTATAAGAAGGTCACTCGCCCGCCTTCTCGTCTGGATTGATTTCTTCCTTCCTCAGGTTTGCCCCTCGGTCTCGAGTACGACCTTAAAATTGCGATCGCCATCCAGCTTGCACCGTTGACCATCTGTTAACGAGGTGAAGGGGATACACCTCATGGTCGGTGGTGTAAGCTGGGTGGTCAGTCACTCGTTTAGTTTCTATGCTATCGCCTGCTGGCTGGATCATATCGACGAGGGTACATGTATGTCCATCTCCCATGTTTTCATCCTCAACCTCCTGTGTGCTCAATCGGTTGACTTGCTTTCCCGCAACAGTTCATACACGACCGTGCCGAGTGGACACATTGGAACTTGGAGGATCTTAGATCTTGGGCGGACCAAATGTAGTGCTGCGCAACCTTGCCCGGGCAGGCGCGACTTCCTCCACCACGCACCTGCCGCAACTTCCTGCAACAACAGCATCAAATTCAGACTCACACGCCAGTCAACTGAGCCAAATCGTTGGAGTTCTGACGGGATCCGGTGTTTCCGCGATGGTATGGTCGTTACCCTATGGCAGTGTCGAGACAGGGAAGGGCAATCCCCAGTCGAGTATTATGGCGAAAGCAAAGGGTATCATCGCGTGCTCGCTAAATGCACCAAATTCAAGCCCTTTAACTCTCCCCAGGCAACCCTGCCCGTTACCCCTAGGTGCTGAAATCGTCCGAAGTTTAGATATTTAACACCTTCTGCGTGTTCCTACATTCCCATTGGCCACCGAGGATTATCCGCCTGGGCGCAGAAAGGTACAGTTGGGAGGGAAAGTTGCTGCTCCTCAGCGCTGGGGGGCCACGCCTTCTTTTATACCAGCTGCGCCAGACCCAGACTCCACGCTACCCAACACTGGCGCATGAGTCCACCCACACGTAATCCAATATCGTGATCCTTCATTTAGACTGCCAATGCCAATAAATTCAATCAATCAATGTTATATTCAATGACCCAAGATGATGCCACCCGAACCCAAATAGGAGAAACCAAATGTCATCACTCCTCACGCCTAACTAAATCCCTCCCGCTCTATGTGATCAAGATACGACTGCTCACTCGGCACATGTCTATGACGCCTTTTCCTTCTCTTTCTCCAACCATTTCTTGAGTGGCCGAATCTTGTCATTGTCGAGGTTCAAGATGAATTTCATGAACCTGTGGAAATATTGACCACTGGTGTCTGGAGTGACTGATAGGGATGGTTTGAACTTATCTGTAAGATTATCAGCAAATAGTTCTAATTAGCGAGGGTTCTCATTCTTTCATGTTCAAGAACTTACGCCAAAGAAGCTTAATCAGATCCATCGCGTTGTACACAAGGATCCGTGCGAGCCATACGAACAGGCAATATGGTAGCAACATGAGCGCGAGCATGATATTGAAACCAGTGGCCAAATTCCACTTGCTCTCATGCATAGCTTCGAAGGCCAAGGCGACAGGCCTTGTCGGTATCTCGATTAGGATGTGTGACACCCAGAACCGGACGTACCGCATCGTCCTTTGGGTGGCAATTTGGGCAGCTACCACGTAACCACCGGGACTTGCGGTGGCCGGTTGACCGTCGTTTTTATGCCGCTTGCTGTTGTCGGCTAGATCGCTGCGCTTCATGACTTTCTCTGACAGGTCGGTGATGCGACGGGCTATCCGGTTTGTGATCAAAGCAAGGCCCGTGAGGACGAGGGCGACGGTCGCTAAAATAACCATACTCCCTACCAGGTTTCCGTCGGGCACCTCGCTCATACTGAAGATGCTCGACGCGAAGCCCAAAGGGAGGAAGACCACGGTGGCGTAGGTGAAGAAACGGATGTTCTCGGCGCTGCTGAGACTAAGGTCGTTTCGGATCTGGTCCTGTCGACTTATCAGGAGCCCCTTTAGGACTGCTATTTCCTCTTTGACCCGGCGTAGGTCCTGGATCTTGCTCTTGCTGGACCTCAGCCGCTTCTTGATTTCGCTACCATACTTGTGCTCATCATTCCGCGTCCAGCGTGGCTTTTCTGAACCACGGTCCTTTTCCCGAGACTCCCACTTGGATATCTCCGCGGTAATGTGCTCTAGCTGGTCTTCCACGATCTGCAGTGTCTCCTGGCACTTTCGCCAGTGCCCACTAAATGAAAAATAGGCGTTGCTGTCCAGTTCTACCTGCGAAAATGCGTTGCCAGTTACACCAACTTGTGGACTTATCATCCTATGTAGGTCTCGGGTGCCGTTGACCACGCCGGTCACGATACGTTCGAAGAAATACAACTCCAGCACTTTTCGCTGTCCCCATTGTCGCCCATTTGTAGGCAGTAACCTTTCGGATGACCTGTCGCTCGGGTTGTACTCAACCAAATGGCAGGTCCAAAATCGGTCAAAGAAATCCCCGTAGAATCGGAAACCCATGGAAGCCTTGGTCAAACGGCATTGGGGTTTTCCAGGAAAGGGTTGACTGAAAGCCTTTGGTAGGCCAGTAGGTGGTTTCTTACCAGAGTCTAGAACCTGATAGTAACTTACATGGAACTCCGTTTCCCATGTATTCATGTGTGGGGTGATGTCGTCGAAAAAGTATACTGCATATTTTGAATGACGATCGAAAAATTGCCATATTGGAATGCGCTCGATGTTGGTACTACCCAAGTAGCAGATTATTGATGTATTCTCATTGGCATTTGGTAGCCAAACAAGTCGTTTTTTGGCCTTTTCTGGAGTAGGGAGTGGACCGAGGCGCTCTTTCCATAACGCTATGTTGGAAACTCTGACTCCATTGGGCTCTTGATCATAGATCCCAAGCTTTTGACCTCCCCCTTGCGACCGCTTTTTAGGTGTATCAAATACCACGGCTCCTTCGTGTTCGTCAAACTGTAAGGGTACATCGCCCGGTGATGGGAGAGCCATGAGATCACGTGGTGTATCTGTGACATTGAACAGCTCGCTCATGTAGCGTTCTATCCCTTGACATAGTACACACGGTGAACCGAGATCGACATCTCCTGAAGGTCGGTCTGATAGAGAGCCGGTGCTAACATCTTTCTTTATCTTATCCTTGAGTGCAATATAAAGCGAGGGGTTCCCTACAAGGACTCTGGAAAGCATTGTAGCATCATCACCTAAGATTGCGGCAACTCGCTCTGCGAAAGCTTTGATCTTGGAGCTGATGTCCACCAAATGATCGTCCGACTGGGCCAATATAGACGCCAACCGTGGTATAAGACTGAACGATTGCAAAGCTTGTTCGATAGCCGAAAGTCGAGGGTCTTCATCGGTAAAGCGCTCCACATCTTCGCTGCTACGACTTGGAACCAATGCGGCTGTATAACGGCCTTGTACCCAATGCCGTAACTCTCCGAATGGATTACAAGATACAGCATGTGTCGCCAGAGAGCTCCCTGTCACAGTTGTAGGTGCGGCACTGGGGGGATTTGACAACCCCAATACACGTTCATCCGCCTTTCGAAACTCGAAGGTTAGAGCATCGACCAGTGTCATTGGAGGTTCCGATGACTGCGTAGCTGCTGGTTTGTCTCTATTCGAATCCGCATCCATCTCTTGCTTGTATACTTCCAGTACTATCCGAGCAATAAGAACTCTCCGGTTCTCCTGTGAGTTCCCAGTCATGATCTGAAATGCTGTTTTCCGCAGTCCTCCGTCATTTTTCAAAATGGCTGAAGTGATCTCGGGGCATTTAACTAAGATGTCTTTCAACGCCCCAGTTAGGTCAACACAACCAATGATGTGTTCCATCATAGTCTCATGTATCCTCGTATTAGAAACCTTTGCCGTATCCCGATATAGAAGGAAGGCGGGGTAGTTGTATAACCACTCCTCTTTAATCTCAACGATGTTTGTTGAGTCTTCTAAGTGGTAGAAGGGACGGCGTTTTTTGAAGACAACTGGGCTCTTACGATTCTCTGTGACTTTTGTGACTTCAGTAACCTGTGACTGTGGCAAATCGCCACCGACTTGAAGTGGGCTCAAGTTGCGGTCTCGTGGGTTTCCCTCGTTGTGGGGACCTGTGATCTTCGTTGCATTTTTGAGAAGAATGTAGGGTATCTCAAACGCAGCATCGAAGTGGAAGTCTCGGTAATCCTCACTGTTGAAGGATGTTGGCTGTTTTGTGATGCCGTCAAGCTTCCCGGTGAAAAGCCCGTTGGGGCTGGAGGTGCGGAATAAAGTGGCGAGGGAGCTTTTGAGAAGTGCTTCAGGAGACCGTTGATTGATGGCATGACCTCTAGTTCCCATCAACACGGCCAGGCCATAACGCAAAGTATTGTTCCAAAGCACATGGTCTTCCTGGTTTTCGCCATGTTGGCTCTGGGCCTTGATCGTGTTGGCCCATAGATCCGGATAGAGGGGATGCTGGAAAGGGAACCCCCAATCAACAGCGTAGAACAGAACAGTGTCTCGGGCGTGGAAAAGGAATCTGGTCTCTCGGCATGACCGAGTGACTGCCAGCATTTTCTTATCTAATGTATCGTCAGTTTGTGTGGTGAAATGACGCACAAGTTCCCGCTGGAGTTCAGTGCAGGCAAACCTTCTGGCGAGGGGTTTGCAAGACTTGTCGTTGTCCAGAAAGGATACGATAACCGGGTGTTCCATGGCTTTGAGAGCCCGCCAAATCCATACATGCTCATTCAAACGGAATATGTTGAAATTGTTGTCCGTATGACGCCATACAAAAGAATTTTTATGCTCGACATCTTCTAATGTCTTCAAAAAGGCCGCATAAACGGCCTTTGCCTGTGAAGAATGCCTGGCAGTATCTCCAGCGTCTGGAAACAGCTCAACATAGTCGTCGATCTTGATAATCTGAAACGCTGTATGGACGAGATCATCTTGGGGCAGCCAGGTCAGGCTGTCATCGCCATCAATCACTTCGCCGCTGACCCAGTAGTTTGCCTTGAAGTATTTGTCATCAGGCCTTTTTGCCTTTGTAAGAAGCCAGTCGATGTGGCCTTCACAGACTGATTTGATTCTCCGCGTGAGGTATTGACTGTATTTGTCCTCGTGACAAGCACACTTTTGAAGACGGCCCAGTATCTCGGTAAGGAAAGCGAAAGCAAAACTATGACGCGATCAGCCGATATCCCGAACCCGACTTTTGCAACATTATGACCCAGCTAATGTAGTATCAAGGACGACTTACAAACTCGCTGTCATTGAAATCCGATGGCATGAGATGTCCCCGCATGTTAATGCAGTTGGCGAAACGTGATCTTCTCGTCTTTGCCCTATCAATCCTGGACCTGATCTCAACTGTGATTCTGCTGGTACTGAGCAGTTAGAAAGAATATGCTCCAGCTGCCTGCGGACCACGAATTCTATGTGATCAGTTGCAGTCTGTGGTGTCTCCGGCACTCCATGGGGTTGACTATTGTCGGTGCGGTCAAAAGCTTGTGCCGGGTCCCGGTCCAAACTGGAATCATCCTCGTCCTTGTCTCGACAGATCGTAGAGAGGCGTAGGGAGTCAGAGAATGGCTCTTGGGACAATATGTCTCCAACGTCCATCGCGTGTGCTGGTATAATGAGCTGCTGCCACGGCAGGGACTCTGGCGGCAGAAGCACCATCTTGTAAGCAATCACCACTTCTGTATGTTGATTTCCTTCCGCCTCCAGGGTCGTTTTCCACTTGAACTTGGGATTTTCTCCTGAAGGTAGCTCCGGCCATCGAAGTAGTTGACCATCTTGCATAATTGACGAAATGACTGCGACCGACTCGTCCATGATATACCGAATCTGACCATTATCGGAGGCGTCATGTATCTCAACCTGGGCCTGAAGTCTGTGGGAAAGGATCCAGCTATAATTCCCATAACCAAGCATCTGGTTATACTGAGTGTCCTCGTAGTTGAATCCATAATACGGGTCAACATGATCCATCTCGCGGATCTTCATGGCGCTCTTGCCCATGGGCATCTGGAATTCCAAACAGACTCTAGACTGACCAGAGTTGGAGACTCGTGTCTGCTGCAAGATCATTCCCTCATGGACTAACCATTGTGTAGTTGACTGGACCTTTCCCATTGCTTCAAACCTCGGCCATCGGTAGTTGACCCATCGCAAATCTGGGGGCTGTTTAGGAGGTATAATGCGGCTTGGTTCATCTTCGGTATCTGGCTGTGCTTCAAAGATCTCGAGTCCATAATGTGTCGCGGCGTCATCTTCGCCCTCTGCGCATTTCTGTAGTTGATCTGCCCGTTGGACGACTAGATAAGGCTCCGAGATATCGGGGCGATCGGCAGTGAATAGTCGTGAATGACCTCGGTCAAGGTAGGTACCAAACTGGATTAAGTCCCCGTACGCACCAACCATTGCCGTTGTGCCCCCATCACCAAATCCCGACCAGGTCTTCCTGTTGGGTGCATCCTTCCACGACCTGCTTTTGGGCTCAAATGTTGAGGGGCTTTCTAAAGAAATCAATTTTCGAAACTCGGGATCGTCTTCGTCAGGGACAACATCATCCTCGCTCCTCCCTGGGGGAGTGACTTGGGGCTGGTGTTCGCTCATTGCATCTATCAACATGCGTCGTGTTCAATAAAACGTCATGTCGATATGGGAATAGCGAAAGGACAAAGCGAGAGACGAGGAAAATGATGGCTGACCAAAGGTTCCTGACAGCTGAGCCAAATGATACGTTGCTGATCATCATCACACCGACGTCGTATCATAAGCAGGAGCGGGGTTTGGCGTCTCTTGGTATCAGCCGATTGGTCGGTGAATGGAATCACGACATGTGAATTTGGACGCCTAAATTAGCAAGTGTGAATCCAACGCGGCTGAGTGCCCTCCTATTTAGGTAGCACGCAAGTCTAAATCCGCCTGCAGCCGTCGGCTCTCTTCCGCGGTTCATGCTAAGATAGGACAGGGGTCATTACCCCTGGGTTGTCGAGCTTGGCTCTTCGGATACACAGCCTTTAGTCACTATCTATGCTTGTATTCATAAGCCCCGTGCTAGGAATAATTATTTCCCTTGTCGATAGTAGGAGACCACAAGTAGAGGGAGGAACAATTGGAAGCTTGCGTATTCTAAGCCGACGATACTGTATTCGACTATATAACGGATAGACAGCTATTGTACATCAGCCACAACCAGCCACGCCCAGTCATGCCGGCGTTCAATCTATCTAAGATGCGTCGAAACCTTCGTCGTAACCGATTGGCCGATGGCTTAGCCTTTAGTTACTGTAGGCTTGTTGGAAGGACAGAATTATAATTACAAAGCTTCTTATTAAACTATAGCGGCGGTTGTGAATGATAGACAACGGTATTGAAATCGATATTCAGTATCTTTTGTATCATTCTAACTCGACGATGCAATCCAAACTCAACGGATGTCGGAAGATGCCTTTGACATTCAACCCTGCCCCATCGATCATGCTGCGCATCTCAGCCTCGGTGCGATGTCTCGCGCCCAGTGTGCTCATCAGCTCGCAGTCGAGTGACGTCTGAAGCCAGTGGGCGCCTTCATTTGGAACCACGTAGTCGTTGATCAGGATCTTGGAGTAGCCTTTCTTCATGGCTGGGATGAGTGACCGGAGGATGCATATGTTCGTCTCGTCGTCCCAATCCTGAATGATGGAATGGAGATAGTAAGCTCGGGCGCCTAGATTCGGGGCTTGTTATTAGTATAGCTGCAGTGTATGCGTGCGGTGGTTATTGTCAGAGCGGGGCTCACTCACCCTTGATCGGCTGCTCACTCAGGAAGTCGTGGCCCATTTTCTCAACCCCAACTCCCGTGTCGGCACGCTCAATGACCTCGGGCCGATCTTGTAAGACAAGCTTTCCAGGGACTTCGTCCCGAAATGTCTCCATAAACTGCTGCAGATCGTGGCCAGTGCCACCGCCAACATCGACCAGGAACACATCCTCCTGCCCCCGGCTAGCGCCATCTGTCAGTCGCTCACGGACTGGGTAGTACCCGTCCTGGAACCACTTAGGCCGATCCCGGCTCCACACGTCCATCATGCCCGCGAAACGCTTGCCCATGCGGGGCGCGCACTGCCCGAAGAACTCGAAGTAGTTCAGCTGCCCGCTGCACCCGTTGGCGCGCGTGAAGGGCGTGCCGAGGCTGGACGCGGGCGCCGCGTAGCCGTTGTCCGCGAAGAAGGCGGGCCAGCCCGTCACGCACGGCTGGTAGTCGTCCTGGATGAAGAGCACCGTGTCGCGGAAGCTCTCGCGCGTCAGGGCTCGCGCAAACGGCGTGGCCGCGAATTGGTTCGGCCCCGTCTCGCGCACCGTGCCCATGGCCGCCAGGTGTCGCAGCATGCGGCCCACGAGCGAGGGTTCCGCCTTGGGATCGGTCCGCGCGGCGATGGCGGACGTCGACTGGGACGGGAACAACACTCCGCCTTCATTATCGCTGTTAAGGTCACCTTCGGCGGTGGCATCGCCATCTCCCAGCATCGCTTCGAAGAGGTGGATGTCCAGACCCAGCCGGATGACGGCGTTGTGGGTGGGGTATGCCCACTGCGTCATCAGCACGCTTTCGGCGGGCAGTATAAGGCTCGAGAAGAGAGACTGGCAGCTGCTCATGAGGCGCTCTCGCGCACCCTGCTCTCCATGCTGATAAGCTTCCCCTAGCTGCGAAATTTCCCTGAGCAGGGAGTCTACGCCTGCGTCTCGTGGCATATTGGCGATGTTCCCGCTGCGTAGTGAGTATCGTATTTGACCTGACCGCTTGGAAAGAAGAGTTTATCGTGAGAGTCGCTATAGGAGTTTGAAATTTCCCAAGGAAGTGTCGCATTATTATAGTCCCTCATCGCGAGTTCTATACGAAGACTGCATGTGGAAAGTGGATCGAGGCATGTATACCCCGCGTAAGATATTGTACAGAAGAGGCCAAGGGCGATGGGGTATGCAATAGTGGTTCTCCAGGGGACTCTGAATACCTTAGGCTCACCAATCGGACAGCTTTCAGCAGAATGCACCACCAGTGTGGGCTCACCCCTGATCGATATCGGGGAGGGCTTGGCATCAACTGATCTGACCCAACAGAATCGCATAGTAACACGGTTAGGCAGCTTATCGAAGATCAGATGAACGACATCGTCTTCTAAACTACAAAATTTAACATATTCCTACGTATAAAAATGACATGTTCAAAACAGAATGAAGCCAAGCGCTCCCAAAGCAAATTCGAGGCATATTAAATCCCTGGTGGTCAGTTTCTGAGTGGCAGTCCCCCTTTTTACGTCTTCTGATGTACGGTTAAACCATTACTTCAAGCCGCGGGCATATCTTTAGCCGTTCCTACAGGCCGGGTTTTCGGTATAGGCAGACATGCTTGACATAGCGGCGGCATTGATCTTAACTCGACCAATGCTCGGGTAGAGGGACCCCCTGGTGCATTGGCTCCAGGTCAGAATACAGAACAGGAGTAGCTGGCCGGGTTTGGCGAAGACGTGAAGAAAGCGGTATTCGAGATACGGTTCGCGGCTGGAGACATTAACGTATCTTAAGTTGTGTGTCCAGAGATCCCCAAAGTGACCTATGCTCATTGATGCATGGTGATCCGAGTCATCTAGATCCAATACTGTGAATCATAATGTAGGGTCCATCAGCTCGACGAGATCGGAGTTCTGGAAAGCAAAGCCGAGGGGGGATAACTTCGTTCAAGTCCGTTTCGAGAACACCCATCGTTGTTGCGTCGATGACCCCCTGCAGGGTGATGGCCGCGAAGAGCCACCTTGTCGTGTAGGAATATTGCGTGCTTCGGCACCATCCGTGTTACTAACTAGTCCTACATAATAGCTGTGTCTTAGGAGCCACTCTCACTCATTGCTATCGCTGCACCATTAACTAGTTATGTCTTAATTGTAGTTTATAAACGGATTATAATCGGAAGAAAGTGAAGGCTAGGACGTAAAACAAAACTAAGGTAGTCCAATGACACGGCAGGAACACATTGCCTGCGCCCTTCTTGTCCCCTTCTGGTTGGTCTATGTTAGTCCCATTACTCTCATTTCCCACTTCCCCCAGTCAGAAGCCCGAAGCCTTGATGAATACGTCGAGTCGGGACACGCCGCCACAGGTCTCGTCCTTCTTTCCCGTGCAGGGCGTTTTGCTGGTAGGTTTCACGGGTGTCAGTCTATGAGACCCTCGAACTTGAAAGACGTCGGGTGATATGTGGGCCAGAGATGGACATGGATATTGACAGTGACCACACCAGGGATAGGAAGGGGGCGACACGAGAGAATAAAGGAGGATGGGGGTCAAAGAAATGAGTTACGTACCACGCAGAAGCACCATCCAAGGTTAGCTGCCCGTTGTTTCGGATCTCATTGTCACACCAGCACTCGCGCCCGTTCTCGAGCCCCGCGTAGCTGTAGCCCGCGCGGCTGCACCCCTCGACGCAGCCGGCGCGCGTGTTGTTGCGATCCTGGCCGCCCAGGACAGGCTGCTCGTGCGGCAGGATGCGCCCGACCTCCTCGCCGTAGCAGCCGAGGTAGACCCAGGGGTCCAAGGCGGCGGGTGCCGTCCACCGGTACAGGTAGGCGAGGGACGCCCCGCCACAAGTCTGGGCCCGGTCGCCGGTGCAGGGAGTTCGGCACAGGTCCTCGGCCGCGGGCCCGTTTCGGGCGCCATCCTGGATCTCGCTGCCGCACCAGCATTCGCGCCCGTTTTCGACGCCGGCGTAGGCGTAGCCACCGCTCTTGCAGAGGCTCTGGCAGCTCGCCGGGGTCAGGGTCTGATCGTTGGTCTCAGCGAGCTTCGCCAGGGTCCGCTTCGCGGCGGGCCACGTGTCCTTATAGCAGCCGACCGCTTGCCAGGTAGGTACGGCGCTGACAGTGGGGACGGTGGTACTGGCAGTGGTGGTACTGATGGCGGCGGAGACGGAAGGAGGGGGTTGAGCGGCGGTCCATGTAGTGGACGGGGGAGGCAGCGTGTCCTTGGTCTGGGCTTTGAAGATGTTGAAGACGTCCGACCCGCCACACATTTCCGACGTGTCGCCCGCACAGGGAACGTGGCACTCTTGCTGATCACTCGCCCAGCCGTTGCCCACGAAGGTGCCACACCAGCACTCGGTGCCTGCCTTGACGCCGGCAAAGTCGAAGCTATCGTCCCAGCAAGCCTTCTCACACTTGGCCACGGTGAGCCGCTGCCATCGACCTTTGCCAAGTGAGTGGTCAGCGTCATTTCATTGACATAGCAGCCGAGCGGCTTCCACCCCAGGAGCGTCGGGTTCGGCGGCGACCAAGTGCTGGTGGCCGTCGCCTCGGCAGTAGACGAGGCGCTGGTGGGGGGGCCTTCATCTTGGAGTCGACCCTGACGCAGTACGAGAGCTTTTGCCAGTTCCCGCAGTCCAGAGTGATGGAGGGGTTCTAGCGCGAGAAGTCCTCGGGGCTGACGGTGAACATGTAGTCGTGGATGTCCTCGCAGCTGCAGCCCTGGAAGTTGTCGTACCGGAAAGTGCAGGTCAAGATAGTGTTAAGGTCGTACTTCATACCGGGAGCCACATCGCGTTTGAACAGTTGGCTGCGCGGCTCGACCGGCGACGCGAAAGCCTGGTGGGACAACACGAGGGACGCTGCGGCGACCACTGACAATATCGGGTGGTCCCTCATGTTGGAGTGCGTGCGAACTGGAACAAGGCGTGTAGGGGTCACGGGTGGGGTGTAGTAGTGGTGAAGCTGGCAGGAAGAGCGAAGGGAGAAGATAGCCCGGTTCCGTGATGGCACGACCGAGTAGATAAAGCTCTACAAGAAAGACAACGCTAGTTCTCTTGAGACACTGGACTAGGATCAAAGCAGGAATATCCATCTAGACCCTCTCAAGATCAATTTTTCCTTAACCTGAGTCCAAATGTCATGGCATGTTAGCTGAGGTAGATGAAAGCCTGGGAATAGTTCGTAAAAGCAGCGATATCAACATATTAGTCGTCCCCCCAGTCTGGAGCCAAAGGCTGGCGGGCGACAAGGAAAGGTAAACAAGCTCGACCAAAATGCCGAAAGCCCCGACAGTGGGTATGATTTCGAATGACTACGGTTAATCGGCGAGAATAACGTGTGGTTATTATTTGGTACCAGGCCCTTTTGTGCCTTTGCCAAGAAATGCTATGTTGTATAGAGAAGGTGTATCGTCAGGCGGCTGTTGCCGCGAAGTGACACTAGGCTGTGCTTAAGTAACTTCGCCGAGCCGGGCTGTGAGCTTGAATGAGCTTGACTACCATGGCCATGGAGAGCGAAAGCCAACAACTACAACGGTGTGGGTACGATGGTGAGAGTCAATATGCAACTATCCGAGTTGGCCCCTTGTCTAGTGTCCCAGTTCGGTCTGACCAGCCCTACCTGACGAATGATCTAGCCCTCATAAAATCCTTGGTGGGAGCAGAGGAGAGAGTCAGCTATCCATTGTAATAATAGAAATTGAATATGGAATAAACGGGTACGTGACGTCTAAATTCCGATCCGCCGAGCGGAAATACAGGTTATCCGACTCGAGGTTACACGAGGAAGGGGTAACAGTATAACTGTGGTGAGAGGGTGCTGGCATTAATGTAGTATTTATATTATATATGTTACTATACATAAACAACTCTGCATAGCCATATAATCGGACGTAGAAGACCCAACATGTCTAGTCGGGGGAGTATGAAGCCAAATTTTACATATCAAAAAGAAATGCATTTGAACTTGTGACAAAGGAGAGCCAAGTGCAAAACAAGGCCGGGCCACCACTATGCTCAGGTGCTACAAGAGGTTTCTTCGATGCGGTTGAGTGCCATCTCAAACCTCTGCATGACAATCCTGTGTTCCTTGGCGTGTTTGTCAGTGCTGTAAAAGTCGTCGTACATCGACTTCATCTTGTCTTCGATGTCGGGAATGGCGGTCTTGTTCTCGTCAATGGTCTTCTGACGCAAAAACTCAACGCTGTCCACGTCTATCAGCGCGCTGCTCGCGTCCCGCACTTTCTGCGTGAAGCCGGCGGGGTTCGACTTGATATCGATGCCCAGGATATGCTTCTAAAGTACTCAATCAGGTGGTACGAGTGGTCGATGTAGCGCATTTTGTTGACGCCCCTGAGGGACTTCTTCACGCCCTCGAATTGATCCCGGCTCGCGTTATAGTCGGCTTCCGTCAGACTCCCTTTGGTATTGGCGACTACGCTCGCGACGTCCTCGATAATCTTGTTGAATTCGGTACCGTCCTTGATCACGCGCCGCGCCGGGTACCGATTCCTGTCTAATCTTTCATCGTGGATGTTCTTAGCAGTCAGATCCACGTCCGGCGTCAGGTCGTCCTGCGCCTTGGGGCCGCCCGGGACGGGGTTTCTCTTGTCATAATTGGCTTTGTTGGCATGAGCCATGAACTCCCTGATGTTCTTTCAACGCCGCTCTGTATAGACCGGTTTGCTGGTGGCGCGGTCCCAAGTCCTATCCTTCGCGGTGCAGCGGATGTACTTCGGTGGTGGTGGCTTTATTTCATTGCCGGGATGGACATCCACATCCATCGACATGGTGCCATCCCGTCCGAAACCGTTCTGGACCGTCCAGTTCGTCGTCCGAATCCGAGACCACATAGTTATCATAATCGTCTGGGTTATCTGCGACACGCCTTCTGCGATCATCGCGTTCCACTTTCAGATAGTTGTGTCGGTTGATCTCCGGTACATCTACGTCGGGAGGTCCAAGGATTCGGACAACAAAGGGAACTGGGTCATCACAAAAATAGTATACTTCCATCATGCTATCCCAGCCACGCCACCAATTGTTGTCTCCAGGGCCCGATTCCTCATGATGAATGGTAACGTTCTTCAGGGCGGTCATGTCCCGCATGTGGCGTTCGTGTTTATGGTAAAAGGACTCGGAGTCCCAGCCCACAATGGACAGCTGCTGGATATAATGTTGCTCGGGTGGGTGGTCGCCCAAATCACACTGGTCGAGGTGAATAGTGTCTAACTCGAAGTCCACATAATGATATTGGGCCGAGTCAGAGCTCATAAAAGCCTTGGTGTAGGAATTTTGCAGGAGAAAAGACCGAGCCTCGCGACATACACCCAGGAGAGGCGGCGGCGGGGTCCGCTTCCGACCACTGAGGTCCTTATGAGCAACAACGACGAGCCGAGGCTCCTTGGCCATGGTCCAGATGCTCTGGCGCAACTCGAGTGGCAGCCGGGGGAAAGGGTAAAAATTGGACATGGTCGAATGAGATGAGTTGGTTGGCGAGAGCTGTGAGGCGGAAAAAGGTGAAAGGAAGATGGTGCGAAAGGTTGGAATGGAAAATCGTGGTTGCTGTTAAATTAAACTGATGGATTGCGCGGGGCAACAGACAACAACAGCCCGGGCAAGCCACTGCTTTTGGGATGGCCAAACTGTATTCGCAAGTCATGTATCCCAATTCGACACCCGGGTCCATTTCCGACCCAAACTCCAAACTCACGTCCATCGATACTAGCAATAGTTAATTAACCCTTGCATTAGACTCACTGTCGAGACCCTCTTCGGCGCTAAGTAGCGGGACTTGGCAAGTCCCTTGTCTCTCTCCCTGTAGGACAGGTACCGCGATTGGTGCATATCGCTTTAAGCATACCTCTCAATACTCTTCTCCCGATATGTGTAGCTGCGGCTTGGTAGGCCAGTCGTAGGCCAGTCGTAGGCCGGCCGCCAGCGGCCCTTGTCCAGGGATACGACATG
Source organism: Apiospora koreana (assembly GCA_017163955.1). NCBI lineage: Eukaryota > Fungi > Ascomycota > Sordariomycetes > Amphisphaeriales > Apiosporaceae > Apiospora > Apiospora koreana. The sequence goes on along the minus strand of JAFHKQ010000005.1, from coordinate 1,793,345 downwards.
GACTTGAGCAGAGGCCTTTAAGTAAGTAGACAACCTCATAACCTCGAGCTTTCTTGGATATCAGCTTGTCGACCATTCATTGCCGATATTTCGCTTGTCCTTGCACTCTTGCTAATCACGCTCCTTGCGCGCTGCCGCTCTTTTCGCCATGCTGCTTCCTTCATTATGCACTTTCCTGCTAGCTGTCCCCCTTTTATCAAGCGGTGGCAGAGCTTTCAGCTCCAAGCCAGAATCCCTATCCGATAACACGAGTGAGCTCTCATCTCGGGAGCACATTGAGTACGTTGGTCGGGTGCCATGCGGCGGCTCCGAGAACGATGACTACAAAGTGTTCCGCAACGTTAAAGACTACGGTGCCAAAGTAAGTCGAACTTGACTCTTGAAATCTGCTGCATGTCCGATACTAACAGGCTTGAAATAGCTCGACGGCAAGACAGACGGCACAGAGACCATCAACAAGGCCCTGGGAGACCAAGGCCGATGTGGTAAGAATTGTGGTGCGTCTACTGTCAAACCTGCCATTGTCTACTTCTCGTCCGGAACGTACCTCGTCAGCTCTCCTCTCAAAAACCGCTATAACACCCAGATGATTGGGAATGTAAGTTATATACGTGCCTCTTCCATATCGCCTCGTGATAATAACGCTTTGAATAGGTCAACGCTCGCCCCGTCATCAAGGCCGCCAAGTCATTCACAGGTCTGGGGGTGATCTCCGTCGACGAATACACCGGTGGAGACGGTGGCCAGGAGCAGTGGTTCATCAACCAGGTAGTTCATCTTCTAGCCTGGTGGCATCGACCGTTATTATTTGCTGACAAATCGGATAGAACAACTTCCTCAGACAGCTGCGGAACTTCAGGGTGGACATCCAGGATGCCGACATGACTGATATTGTAGGTGTCCACTGGCAGGTCGCACAGGCGACTAGCATCCAGAACGTTGTCTTCGTCCAATCGCGGGATGCGGACAAGGACCACATAGGAATATGTAAGTTTTCCCCCAGAGCGCATACCCCCACACTTTTGTTGCTACTAACCAGGAGATCGTGCAGTTGCAGAAAATGGAAGCGGTGGTTGGATGTCTGATCTTACATTCTTCAATGACACTATCGGCATGCGATGTGAGTGATCCTTCTGGGGAGTAAGTTGAAGCCTAAAAACGTCTGTGATTACATTGAACTAATTTCGGATCTCTTCTTTCCCCTTTTTAGAGGCAGATTACCTCTTGCCGACGGGTCGTATCCAGAGGATCTCGAAGAGATTGAAGAATACATCGTGGATCACAACTTGGCGCCGTGTACTGCTGAATACAAGACGCTAGACCAGATATCGGACGCGAAGGACAGAATCCTGAGCCACTGCTTCGACACGTACATCGCCCACGTTCAGATCGAGGTCCTGAACGGGGCGCTGCGGGAATACGATGGCATCGTGTCGGCCGGCTACGACGACCGGTTCAAGGTCTTCGAGCGCGCCACCCGCGAGCAGGCGCCGTCCGCCATTGACAGCTACATGAGCGGGGCCCAGAAGTCGGGCAACTTGAAGTGCAGCGAAAGACGGTATGTGTACTGCTGCATAAACTGCCAGGGCCCGTTCGGGGCCTGCCAAACCTGCGACATCAGCGAGAGCTGCACCGTAGACGGCGACAGGGACTTCACCATCGACTGCCCGGCCGACATCAAAAACCCGCATGATATATACCGCACGCCGCCGGTCGAGCTGAGCTACGAGCTGACCAATGCCGGCCGGTTCTATGCCGAGATCTTGGACAAGTATGGCATTCAGCGGGACTGGCTCGTGTTCGAAGACTACATGGCCTATCTCAACAACGGCTGCCAGTTCTCGGGGGCGGACGTCCAGGGCTGCATCAAGCGCAGCGCCATCTGGTGGCACGGCTACCCGACGCTCAAGTCCGACTTCAAGGTGACCAACCCCAAGGAAGTCGTCACCAAGGCCTACGACAACTCGCGCGCGCCGAGTCGGCCCAGCGCTTCGCCATGTACGAGATGGGCGCGACGGGCCACGCGGACCTGGTGGACTCCATGTCGATGCCGGCCCTATCCATCTCCGAGGCGGTCGAGAACATGCGGGCTATCGTGAAGACGGCGGACAAGATCAGCGAGTCGGACCGCAAGGCCCTGATCAGCAACTTCATCACGGGCCTGTTCATGCTTATCCCCGTCGCCGGCGAGGCCGCGGCCGCCGTCGGGGGCGCCACCCTCAAGGCCATCATCGGGATCGCCGGCGAGCTCGCCAACGTCGGCGTCACCGTCTATGAGGTCGTCGACGACCCCAACAGCGCCCTCACCACCGTCTTCGGCTTCCTCATGGGCGGCGTGTCGCGCCAGCCGTTCCGGGACGCGGCTGCGGCTCGGCGCGGGATGAAGGGCCAGGAGCGGCACAAGCTTCCTCCTCGTATGAAGAAGGACCTGGATACTATTACCAGCTTGCGGACACAGTGCCTACGAAAGTAGGTAGGTGTTTGTTTTACTCGAACAGCTGCAGCAGACCACCTTGGTCTTACATTCCTAATTATCTTTTGTAGATTAGTGTAGTTATAATTAAAACCTTGTACTTCTCTGGTATCTTGAAAGTGTATGTGTCTCTTAGCAACTTGATTATCATCCCGATCAGTATTGCGCAGTGTTGAAGTCATTCACCGGTGACCGTGGAGATGAGGGGGCTGATCTGGCCGGACTCAAAGAATCCAGAGGGCCTAGAGAATGCCAGAGCTTCGCTCTTCTGGTAGACTAACATGCCGATGTCATCGCGGAGCTCAAACCCAATGCAGGACGCGTTTGCTTAGCCATACTGGTTAGACCCCTGACTCTACTTCCTTTCCAAGTGTTAATGAAGGGAAAGGGCTGATACGAAGTTCTTAGATGACTTGAAGAGACGAGACAAACGGCCTCACTCAATATTCTGATGGCCGGTTTGTCACAAACACGAATCAAAGTGACATTCTCTTTACGCGATTCGGAAGGATGCGGGTGGACGACCGGTACGATAATGAAGGCGCTATTGGCACGTTGCCCCTTGCTGGTGGCGCTTGACTCAGGGATATTACTCGATGTTTACCTTGGGAGAAGATCAAAGCAAGTATGTATATCGTCGGAGGGGATCTTAGTGATACATGGGGTGGACCACCCAAAGTGTATTCTACTGTAGAATCATCTGAGCCGTTAATATGTTCCCCTCGAGGAGGTCTAGAACACGTTCAGAGTGGGCTAACAGGGGTACACTGCCGCGCCATTTCGAATTGGGAAGGAGAAGGAGTGACGTCTCTTTTGCCCCCGGCCGTTCACCCGTACTCTATACAATGCCAGTTTACTCCAGTTATGGAACATTCCGGTAACATGTTGCCTTGCCTTGTGGTTGACATGATTACCGGCCGGGTCCTTTACCGCCTGGGCCGTTCCTGTTGTCGGGCCGTTGAACTCTTATCCAAAGCCATTGTCATGTCTCGAGTCAGGCACGAGACTGGGTAGAATACTGCCATGGCCACGTCTCATCGAGCAAAGTACAATCATCGCCAAGGGCGTATCACTCTGTCCTGGTGGGAAGGCAAAGCCACTTATAGCAGACTACGTTGGGTAGTCAATCCTTATGTCGGTGGCTATTCGTCATACCTTTATCACTGTTCAAGGCTGAAGATGAGGTGCTCACAATAGTAGCAAACACCACAACAGGTTAGCGAGTTGAAGTCAGGACTTGTTTCCCCGGTATTCGCATATCAGCTGAACTGCTCAAGATGTCAACCCATGGTAGCTCCTTGCAGATAGTGCTTTCCCTCTGCCTGGCGCAATCCCCGAGGAACGGTCATTGTAACGTAGCTGTCCATCGTCTGTGGAAGCCCTCCTGTCTCAGTCCGCGGTAGAACATGGTAGGTGCAATAAGGCCCTTCTCATTACTTAATCTTCTACACCGCAAGAGGTGCGTGCGCGGCGCTGGCGGCATTTGGCCTGGCAACTGGGCTGGGTGGTAGGTGGCAGGGTCAGGCCCACGATGAAATTGACATAGCGTAGGCGGCGTCAAACTCCACGCAGGCGGGCCTGAAGTTGGACTTAGTAAGCGGGAGGTATGTGTAGTGCGCTGCGTATGCCATCTGCCTGATAAGGTACTAAAACGCAAGCCTTGGTTGCAGGTTTTTGGGTCAGCCTCAAATGGCCGCCGTCCCATGTAGGTATATATCGTGGCCTAGTCCTACATACGGTGTCTGGGTGTCCTACCTACATAAACTTGACACGCTAAAGGTGCCGCGGACCCCCGAGATGAGGGGCGGGGTCGGCAGCGAGCGCACTCCCTGCAAAGTGCAATAGTTCGTCCACTGCCCGGTCGCGACACGAGTCATCCGACGGTTCTAGTTGTTCCGTCGTTCCGTCGTGTGCCACACACCGTGCGATCGTGGGGCCATCTTTTTGTGGCCGGTCGGCGACTGGTGTTTGACATGATATATGGGAAGAAGACTTCTAGAAGACTTCTAGAAGACCTCTACATCTCCGTACCCCAAGCGACAATGCGGGTTTGAATTGCCTGTCAGTCTGCAATTGGCATGGTACAGCTAGCTATGTAGCTTTCCGAATTCTTGAGTAGCATTGGCATTGGAAGAAATGTGTCAAAGATCAGAAACAGGACTTGGACGAAAGCTAAATACTGCTATTCTTGGTGACAAGGGTAGGGGCCTTACACGTTATTAATGTGTCCAAGATTTCAAGGCGTTGGATGGATCGTTCCAGTGTCCCAGCGTCCCCATGCTCGACAGCGTCCCGTACATTGCGTGCCCACCGCTAACCCACTCGCCTACCTAAACTCGCTTGAGCGATCCCTGCGAAACAGGGCAATCGTGCAATCTACGATCTCGCATTGAGGACGGAATAGGAAGTTCCTGGCACACGAATTCGGAATGGGTCGGGGCCGATCCGGAAATAGGCTACCTCTCAGGGAAGTCCCCTTGGGTGGGTGCCTACCTGCCTACCTACCCTACGGTACTGCTACGGCTCTTGATCCGGACGGGCTAGACGGGGTCCAATCTGGTTGGTTTGCTCGGCCGGCCATGGTGATTGGATCCGCCTGTCTCTGTCTGTCCCAATACCCCCGTTCAACGTTGCAGTCTTCATCAGCCGTCAATCCATTACGTCCATCATGATCTCCCGCGACACTGGGCGTTGGATTTCAGATAAACAAGGTAGTGTGGGCAGTGGGTTTTGGCGTCGCCTTGTGCCTTTGGGATCGACAATTCCACATCGTGGGGAGACGGCCATGTTCAGCTGTCCGCCCCATCTGCCCATCCTCTTATTTTCCGTTATGGGTTATGTATGAATGGGTAAAACAGAACCTGACGTGTCGAATCGCATGCACGTAATTCTCCTCTGCTCCTTTTTTGTTTGTCGTTTCTTTTGCTTTTCCTCTCAACCTTCGCACCCACCCACGCACCCTTACATACACTCAACTGCCGGAACCCTCGATTTGGATCTCATGTAGATCACTGCTGTTTGTCACATTGCGGCGCACGCAGCCAAGCAAGGCACATCATGCCGCCCCCGTTGACAATACCCACCATACCGAACGCCGATGGCATGAGCCCCGAGGAATGGAAGGCTACCTGGGCCAGCCTGCCTCACGACAGCATGGCCATGCTGCCCATCTCCGTCGCCGCCGTGTGTCTTGCCTTGTCGTCGCTGGCCGTGTCGCTGAGGCTCTACACCCGCCGCGTCATCATGCGCGGTGAGGTCGGCAACGACGACATATTCGCCATTGTTTCTTTGGTAAGACCCATGCGTGCACATCATTTCCCTCTCTGGCTCTATAACACCCCCTGGTGCACAACGTGACGTCGTCCAATGGCCGCGGGACTGCGACATGTTATTAACATATTTGCCACACAGGTCTTCCTATTTGCGAATTGCGCCATTACCATAGCAAGCACCAAGTTCGGCATGGGCGCCCACGGCTGGGACCTGCCGGGTCCCGAGACCATCATGTCCTTTTTCAAGCTGCTGTACGCGACGCAGCTGCTCTACCACGCGAACCTCCTGTTCATCAAGCTCACGCTCCTTTTCCAATACTACCGACTCGTCTACCTCATTGACGAGTACAAGCTCCCCTACATGGTCATCATGGCCATCTCGGTGCTCTGGGCCCTCATCTCCATCTGCCTGCTCGCCTTCTCGTGCGCGCCCATCTCGGCCTTCTGGGACAAGACGCTCCCCAGCTTTACGTGCAACTTCACCACGGGCCTGGTCGCCAGCGTCGGCAACATCGTGACCGACTTCGTGATCCTGATCCTGCCCATCCCCGTGGTCCTGCAGCTCAACATGGGCACGGCCCAAAAGGTAGCCTGCCTGGCCATCTTCGCCGTCGGTTCCTTCGCCTGCGTCGTCTCCATCCTGCGCCTGGTGCTCCTGCCCAGCGCCATCGACGTGACCTACACCTCGGCTGTCACCGCATCCTGGACCCTGGCCGAGCTTACCGCAGGCCTCATCTGCCCCTGCCTCATGACAATGCGGCCCCTGCTGCGCCGCGTCGCACCCATGCTCGGTCTCTCGCGCGGCCAGTCCACGGAGCGCACGGGCAAGAGCCACCACTCGAAGTTCGGGCGCCCCGAAGGGTATAAGCTCCAATCCGCGGGGGGGCGGTCGATGCCGCGTCCGGGGCTGCAAGGGACGACCAACTTCGAAGACGGGAGCGAGGAGGAGCTGACGCTGCACGACATGTTCGGCACCAGCCGGGCGACTCACTCCTCGCAAGGAGGCAAGAGCGCGGCAGGACCAGCACGGGACGTGGAACTGTCCCCGATGTCCCTCCCCACCTCGCCATTCTCGCCGCCGATTTCCCCGATGGCCGCCTACGGTCCGCCCCTGGCCCACCATACGCCCCAAGCCCAGCAGAGTAGCAGGCGCCAGTCATTCCACCTGGACAAGCTCTGCCTGCAGGCGGGCGTGCGGACCGAGATCAGCGCCGGGCCGTCGCGGGAGAGCGAATCGGATCGTGGTGGCGCGGCAGAGGACGGGCCGAGGCCGGATCTACGGAGGCAGCCCTCGCTCGGCATCCATATCAAACGAGCCTGGTCCGTTCAGAAGAAGGACCGTGCGGGAGGAGGGCAAGATCAACAAAGTTGATCGGATCGGACAGGTTGGGCTTGGATTGGCTTGGCGTGGCTTTAGGGAACGTTGGGATACGTACGACTTGATGATATTTTGTGATACCACTATACTCGATTTTATTAACTATAGGGATGCCTACTTCTTATACCTATATGTACTTATATATACACGCATAACTTACTAGCAGGCGTTATTAGATGAATGCCTCAAAGTGTCAACAAAACAAACGTACTGCGCATGACCGATTGTCGTGAGAACCCGTTCAAGCATTAGAGTATAAGAGAGTAAGAAAGTATTCCCGATCCTAACGTGGACCAATCGGAGTCGCCGATCAATCGTAGCCATACCATTTTAGGGAACTTACGGTATCTATCCAATCAGGCTGTCGAGTTGGGAACTGGGGGTAAGACGTCCCACGTCCCTGATGTGGATTGGAGGAGCAGCCCAAGCCCCCTTTTCCGTGCATATATGGAGCCCAGAGCGTATCTCAATCACATATAAGCCTTCGGAATACATATTTCGAGTCGCAGGGCTCCTGGGGAAGGAATTGAGCTCGTCATAATCCGAAGTGCGACAAACCGAGGACCAACCTTCTCATCATTCACTTCCCAGCAAGTCCATACCACCAACTAACAGAGGATGGAGGCCAGGATCGCCCGGGACGACTGCAAGCGCCGCGTCCGCCACCTCATCATGGACCTGATGATCGCCGAGACCCTGGTTCCCGCGAACGGGCTCTTCCGGTGCTGCCTCGCCGCCAAAGACCAACCCGCCGGCGGCTCGCCGACGGGGCTGTGCCTGCAGCAGCTGGACTACCGCACGGTCGAGAGCCCGGAGGCGCGCATGGCGAGCTACGGCGGGCGGGTCATGGACGAAGGCTGGGACCACGACGTGTTCTTCCGGGTCAAGACGTACATCCGGGCGACGCACTGCCGCCGGCACTGCGACGGGGCGCTGAAGATGTTCGAAGGACTGGAGGAGGAGTACGGCGATGCGCTGGCGCTGGCGGGAGAGTTGAGACGGCAGCCACCTTCCGTCTTGGGTACTCGTCAAATTGGGAGGGGGGAGGGGGGCGACGACGGTGCTTCGGTATTCTCTTCGAGCTCGACGTTGCTGCCGGACGATGATCATCGGTCCATGACGAGCTTTGATGCCACAAGCGACGCTGCCACGATCGTCATCCATTCATGATGGAAAGACGGACGCCCACTATGGGATCACGGGATATAGAAGGATGGCAACGGTGGAAATGATGTTTCGCTGAGGACTGTGGTAAGGCTTTTCGTCAAGGTGCAGGTCTAGCTAAGCCGGGCGTGTAATGTCCTCTTCTACATGAAGGCAGGTGTGCTCCATGAAGGCAGGTGTGCTCCATGAACTCACGGGACACAATTATGGCTCATCTTGGTCAAGTTGAGATATGTATCTCAGTTGAATGCCCTGGGCCCTTTGAATGAGGAGATGGAAAGACAGGGTGCCCACCAGGTCCCAAAGGTCGAGGCGTTGATGGGGAGGTGAGCTTGTGGGTGCGGATGGTCCATCTACAGCATCAAGATACATCCACCCGAATATTTGTTTCAGCCAGACAGAGAATTTTTTGATCATGTGGAAATCCAATGCGGCCAAAAAGGTGAATACGAACATGTAGCTAGCTACCTGCCTGCCCGATTCCCAACACATTCAAGCAACAACTTCCCGATCCACATCCAGAATTGCATTGATTATTTACCAATATCTCAGTTACAATACGTGGTTGTCCCTTCTATCCGGCATTAATATCATAACCCAATAAACTCAAGTCAGCGGTCTGACTTTTGCATCATCATCACCATCATACCATAAACTGCCCCATCGTCATCGCCATCCGACCTCGAGGATTCTCCCTATCTACACCAAATCGCTTGGATCAGATCTTCATCAAGATGGCCGACGATTTCGTGGCCAAAATCTGCAAGCTTGATGTCAGTGACCTCCGTCAAATCGTCTTGGGTCTATGTATCGACCCCGACAACAAGGATGCCGCCGCCAAGCACATGAAGCTCCTTTCCAAGGAAAATGGCGGAACCAGTGGCCACAAGCAGAAGCCGCCGCAACCGTCCGCGAGCTCGCAGACCAAGGACAACAACTCGGCAGGCGCCAGCAACAGCAACAACAAGGGCGGCACCAAACGGAGGAGTTCCGTACGCACAACACCATACACGCGTCAGAAGTGCGAGAACTGTGACCTTTGGTTCACAGCCATCGACAACGCCGAGAAAGCTTGCACTTTCCATCCAGGTAAGAAGATCCACTCAAGTTTCCAGATTGTTTTTCTTTTTCTTTTCCCTCTTTTTCTCTACAATTCTCTGACTACTAGTGCTGCTGCCACCACCACCACAGGAAAGCCGTTTCTGGACCCCAGTACACTGATCTGGAGCAACCTGTCAAATCCGCATAACTGGGACAATGAGGCCGGACATAAGATGTTCCCGAATGGCTTCCGATGGTCTTGTTGCGGTGGACTATGCTCGACCTCATCTACTTGCGTGGCTCAGTATCACGTTGCTCGAGACAAGGATACCTACGCTGTATAATAGGGGGGATCGTCGCCTACGGTTCTTCTAGGGTTCTATGAATTTGCGGAAACAGGAATGGTTTCATAGAAAGGGTCTTGTCGCTGGTTGGTTGGTTGGTCTATCCTTCTCGGTCGCAGCAGCAGATGGTCTGCCCAGATTAGGTAGATTTGCCGCGCAGCAGACGCACACTCGATGAACTTAACGTCGGGAATTGCTATTTTTCGCACTCGTTTCACATCGATTCGGGCTGCCCAACTTACTCGATGGTGATCCCATTGTAACACAAGCCTTGTCAAGTTCTATGATTTTAATTCGTTTGAGTGACACTAGTCTGCTATGATAATTGACCGTAGGTGATTGCCCCTGAGTACAACCCACATTCCACAACTCAATACCCTCTGCAAACTTCCCTCGCACCCTCAAGCACCAGAAGAGAACTTCCATACTTAGAATATCTCCCAACATACCAATAAACCCATCCATTTCCAAGAAAAACAAGTTCCAAACCCATCAATCACCTCACCAAAAAAAGATCATGACATCCATCACCGCCGACCTAGAGAAACTGACCGAAAGCGACCTGCGCGAGCTCGTCCTCAAGCTCGCGAGCCAGGACAAGAGCAAGACCCTGCTAGCCTCGGCCCATCACCTGGCCCTGTCGATCCTCGAGCGCAACCGCGCCGAGCAGGCCCAGGGAAAGGACCTGGCGCACCAGCCCGGCGCCCGCTACATGCGGCTCAGGCTGTCGACGCCGCTGCCCAAGGTCGCCTCGGCCGACCTGCGCGAGCTGGCCATGGGCGCCGCCGTCGGGAGCCTCGAGCAGTACCGCGGCGAGGACGGCCGGTTCGTCTACCACACTGGTAAGTAGTGCATGCAGCATCTTCAAACCCATCCTCTGTTCCGCATGTTCTTGCCTATTGCTATAAGCACTCGTTCAGGTCACGCTCACTCACTCACTCACTCAATGCACAGGCGAAGCCATCTTCTTCCCCGATTCCATCAACCCCGACGGCTCCGTCACGGGCCGTTACAACTGGACGTGCTGCGGCTCCGACGGCGCCGACGGCACCACCAGCCGAGGTTGCGTCTCGAGCGACGCCGTCCCGCGCGACCGGCAGATGCGCGTCCTCAGCAACATGGGCTTCATGGTCGGCCTGCGCGCCCTACCCGCGACCCCGACGCCCGGCGCCCACCCCGACACCAAGGACTCCTACTTCGACAAAATCTGAGCAGGCAGTCATTTGCGGTTCGTCGATGGACCGACTGGCTGATTCAAACCCCCTTTACCGCAAGAGATAAGGTAGTTGAGCACACTGTACTTACACAATACCACACATGTCACGTATATCGGTCGAATCTGCTCACAGGAGATAGATGAGGTTGTGAACAGCACACTTTGAATTTCCCGACCCAGTCTGATGTGACCCAGCGAGAGTAGCAGACACCGCTAGCGATGCGAGATGGCTCTGCTGCGTTGAAATAACCTTCTGGCCCATGTATCTTCTAGAAGCAGACAGATATCCGTGCAGGTATCGTACAATTAAGAAGTTGAGCAACAATAGCACATGCGCGCTTAAACGCTTTTTCGACACTTATAACACCCATAAACCCAATTGCGCCGCCGGCAGGAAAGCCCACCTACCTTTCTTTTACTTTCCCACGGTAATAATGTGTTGCTGTCCATGCTTGTCCTCGCTCAAGCGTTCGTTATCTTTCATCAACATGGGGCCGTTGAGGTCAGTCTTGGTCTCGATGCCCGGCTTTCCATCCGACCGGTGGCTTGCCGACTTCTCTCTTCCACCTCGACCCGGGCCGAAGATGTCCTCCATCTCGAGACGGAACTTGCTTTTAGGCTTATCCTCTTTGATGCGCAGCTTCTCAAAGAAGATGTAGCCGCCGTAGAAGATGGGGCTGTTGTTTCCCATGGTCGGGCCGCTCTTGCCCATGAAGGCGGTCAGCTGGCGGGCCTGCACAACTTGGTCGTCCGGGAGACATGCGCTGATGCCGCGGCAGAGGGCAGCCTGTGTGACGGCGTCCTTCTTTAAGAACGCACGAACTTTCTTGCGCAACTCGTCGCAGGTTTCGTACACGGGCACGTCGCCCTCGTCCTCGCCCTCGAGCTTGATATCGCCCGTGTCGATGGCTTCGGCGGCCTTTTGCTTGTCCGTCTTGCCGGCTTCTTTGCCCCCTATCGAGGATCGCGTCTTCTTCTTGGGCGGGATGACCTTCAAGCCTTGCAGCTCGCGCTTCTTGAAGAATCTGCACGCGCTCGGGTACACGGCGGACGACTCTCCTTGTCGGGCGCCCGTCTGGTTCATGAAGCCGCGATAGGCAGCAGGCGAGACGCCGATGGCGTTCTGGAATTCGCCAACCTTCATCGCGCCCGATTCAATGAAGCGACGAATCTTGCTTCGGACCTGGTTGCACGACTGGTCGATCTCCTCGAGGCGCGGATCATCTTCGGGGATGTCGGGCAGGTCCTCGGGACTGGGTTCCTCGATGACGGCGGCATCCGACTTTCGCTTTCGGGTGGCGGCAGCTTTGGGTGGTTTGGAGCCGGAGTCGGGACTCTGGGGGCTTTCTGCCGGCTTGGCGCCATTGGGCGACTGGGTGACGGCCAATTCGGGTTCATTGCCGTTGTCGAGATAGGACTGCTGGGGCGGTGGCTGTTTTAGGGGTGCGCGTGTCAGTGAGACATTCTGGGAGCAAGGGATGGGTGATCAGGACGCACAGGTGCGGAGAAGGAATGATGATGAACACCGTTGGTGCCGCTTGTGCCGTTGCCGTTGACGTTGCCATTGGTAGCGTTGATGCCGTTGGCAGAGTTTTGGGCGTCCGGCAGCAAGCTCGGCCACAGGAGGTTGGCGTCTCTATCGCCTAGGGGACGGGCCGGATCCCAGGACCAGCCGGAAGAAGACATGGCTGACTGTGTTTCCTGTTTGTTGGTTTGCTTTGGCGTTCCGGGATTGGATTGTGGGATCCAAGATCAAATGGAGATGAGTGCTGATTGCGCCCACGCGTGCATCCAATTGTTCAACCCTGTACCGGTCGAAGGAGGATCAGGTCTCAGGTTGGAAAGAGACAGAGAGATAAGAGCTAGCTTTAATTGGAAGATGAACTCGGAAATAGAGTGTGTTTCTATAGTAGAATATGGTGGGATGCAATTGTACTGGACGTCAAGATAGGGAACGAAAATAGGCAGACGCGCAAGAAAAACTGCTGTGTTTTTTTTTCCTTCTCTTCTGCTCTTGTCCCGTCAAGAACTTCAGTCGCAAAGTGTAAGCAAGTGCAAGTACAAGTGCAAGCAGCCTTGACGTACGTCTGTCTAGCAGCAAAGCAATTGCGACTGGAGCTCTCTCAGGCTCTGGCTCAGGCTCAGGCTATCGGGTTTCTCTCTAGTTCTCTTAGTGTGCCTTAGACGCGTCCCAGACCTCCATGCGACTGCCAAAATGTCAACAATTGACGTCAAACCGCTGTCATTGGCCCAGAAGTGGGCGCTCTTGCCCGCCCGCCTACCCGCCCTATTTTTTTTCTCTCCCTTCCCTCCCGCGCAAACGCCCTGGGGAGGTGAGGCGCGTTTTTGGGGCGGCCATGGGCACCTACAATGCAGGCAGGGGACGGCGCTAGAAGAAGTCATGGTAGTGAACGGGCACTAAAAGCTGACAGCTGAGCTTTGGGACAGTTTCAAGCCACAACACAAATGCCGGTGCATACCAACCACTGAATGCCACTGAAGATGTGCCGCACTCAATGACCCGCCACAGCAACAACAACAACAACAGATGGAATACATAGGTCTGTCTGCCACATGGGGGTTGAACAAAACCTTATGTAAGAGCACCTGCATTCATCTTCCTAGGGACAGGTCAGGAGTCAGTCGGCCAATTGATCACCAACGAAGATCTCTCCCCAGAAAGAGTTGCGGAGGAAGGGACCCGCGAACCACCAGGAGGGGTCTGCACCCGTCAGGAACCCCCTGCCAAAGCCAGACGTAAAACCGGCACTTCGACAGCCAACGAGCATGGGACGGCTTCTCGAATAGATTGAACTTCATTTAACATTACCCCTACAACTCCTCTCCTATTGTGTTCCAATGCATTGGTTGCGCCGCCATTGTTTTAGTGCACCATTCATGATCTGACGCAATACTGGACTTGGGAGTAATGCAGTATGTGTTCCGTCGCCGCTGTTCCGACTTCTCTCTACGAATCTACGAATGAAGTCAAACATTACGATCGTAACGAAAAGCCCCATCGTGAAGTCTATTTTGTCCCCTTCACCACGGAGAAATCGCCGAAAATGTGGGATACGTCGCCAAGTCGCAGGTTCGGCCGACTTGACCGCGGCCCACGACTAGCTGAGACCCGGCGGGAAGATATTCCTGCAGATCCTCACTGTCCCTGTCTGCCTCGCAGGAAAGATACACGGTCATTTCACTGTAAACATGCTCAAGCTGCGATGATCATGGAGTTCTCCGTCGGCGAAGGACCGGGGAACCGCGACATGCATTCGAATGCGGTCTACATACATCAATACCGAGAACCTCACGGCTCCGTTCTCTGCAAGCGGTACAGGGTCGATCAGCGCTGGCTAGCGTGCTGACGAACGAACGGCAACCCGCCTTCATATAGATGAAGCTATTAGGCAAAATGGACTGTCGTCCTCAGCAGGCCCCGTTTCCAAGGTTCATGAGACACCTTCTCGCAGGTGGCTTAATTCCTCCGTTTGCCATCATTGCACAAGAGGTTAGGTTACTAGTCTCATTGCTTTTATCGTTGATCTTTCATCTACCTCCACATCTAACCGGGTTGCTGGTTCTTATATCTTGGGTGTAACGCACATCCCTCTTTCATGACCTTGATGAGCTTTACATCATCTGCCTGGTGTAGCTGTCTCTCTCGTTCTATTTCACCTATGTTAAGGGTGTATTGGTTCATCTGAAAACATCAGCATGTCTCCGTTCAACTCTATGCAGCTGCTCGCAGCTCTGGTCAGCGCAGCAGTACCTCTTGTCTCTGCCCACAGCTTTGTGTCAAACATCAACATCGAGGGTCGTTTCTATCAGGGCTTCCGACCGCTGCCCGGCTACCAGAACCCGGATATCCTGACCGCCTGGTCGACGACGGCAAACGACCAGGGCTACGTTAACCAGACGAGCTACCAAGGCCCCGACATCATCTGCCACCGCGGCGGTGCCAATGGTCACGGCCACGCTCCCGTCAAGGCCGGCGGCCAGATCCATGTCCAGTGGAACGGGTGGCCCCAAAACCACCGCGGGCCCGTCCTGGACTACCTGGCTGACTGTGGCAAGTCGGGGTGTGAGACGGTCGACAAAACTCAACTGAAGTTCTTTAAGATCAACCAGGCTGGTTTGGTGACGCCGGCGACGAAGCAGAAGGATGGCAGTGGTGCGCCTTCGTTCGGGTACTGGGCCAGCGACCAGCTCATCGCCAACAACAACTCGTGGGTCGTGGAGATTCCGCCCCGGATCAAGCCGGGCTTCTACGTTCTGCGCACCGAAATCATCGCGCTGCATAACGCCACCTACTCGGACGGCGCCCAGAACTACCCGCAGTGTTTCAATCTCGAGATCCAGGGCGCGGGCGCCGAGGTCCCAGCAGGCACCCCCGGGGAATCCTTGTACAAGGCGAGCGATCCTGGCATCCAACTCAACATCACCACGGGCGTACAGAACTACCCGATCCCGGGGCCGACTCTGATCAGCGATGCGGTAACAGCATCGCTCAGTCACCCGGTCCCCACGGCATCGGGAACGCCCATTACCATTGATGAGCTCGCTCATAACACAGCCGCTCCTATGGATGGTGGAATCGCCAAGGCAACAGGAGCAGCTGTCGTCAATGATGCAAAGAGACATCCACGACACCTGGATCGCCGTTGGTATCAACAAGGCCAGGGCTATTAGAGCACCCGCGCCAGTGTGGCCTCGTGTCATAAGCCACTCTATACTGCTGCCTGCTAGCAGAGCAGCAGACGATTCATGTACATAGTTCAACGTCTTACCCGCATTGTATATACAAAATCTCAATGTAGCCCTGGCGAGCCCCTCGCAATAGGATGTCACACTCCTTCGTGAACAGTGCGTCCCGTCACCATTGGGCGGTTACTCATGGAAGCCGATGTGGCATGCCGTACAACTGCACATCGCACTATATCTCAGGACCAATGCAACGGGATGCTACCGAATCCCCCATAGCGTTACATATTACTTATTAAGCCGACTTAGCCATCGCCCTTGTCCATGCGGGGTGCAGCTTGACAAGTAGTATACCTGGTGCCAGTGTGTTTGCCGCTTCATCACCCGGGGTGGCCCAAGTTTGGCTCCTTCTACCAAATCCGGCCAACGGGGGCCCATCGTAGCCAATCGGCAAATCCCCCCCTGTCGAATGGAGCATAGCCGCAGCAGTCTACCGGAGACATCCTCATGTAGATGAGGTCTTATGTGAGCGTGTGTATATATATGCGATGGCGAGGCGACAACAAATGGGAGTCGGGCTATTGAGCTTCAACCCAGTTTCATTGCAAACGGACACCAAGAGATCGCCTGTTTCTCTTACTTAGTCAACGTTCCAACCATGGCTCTCCTTAAAAGCCTCCTCGCCCTCGCGGCCGTGGCCGCCTCCCTGCTCGCCCAGACCGCGTCAGCCGCCTCGTCGGCCGGCTGCGGCAAGACGCCCACGCTGACGGGCACGTCGCCGTACAGCCTGACGGTCAACAGCAAGCAGCGGCAGTACTACATCAAGCTGCCGCCGTCGTACAACAACACTCATCCCTACAAGCTCATGTTCACGTTCCACGCGCTCGGCGGGCAGGCGTCGCAGGTCGTCGCGGGCACGGGCGGGTACCTGCCGTGGTACGGGCTGCCGGCGCTCGACACGGGCAACACGGCCATCTACATCGCGCCCAACGGCCTGAACCAGGGCTGGGGCAACACGGGGGGTGAGGACCTGGCCTTCACCGACGCCATGATCAAGACGGTCGAGGCCGACCTGTGCGTCGACACGGCGCACCGCTACTCGACCGGCTTCAGCTACGGCGCCTCCATGTCCTACGCCATCGCCTGCGCCCGCGCCAAGGACTTCAAGGCCGTCGCCGTCCTCTCGGGCGGGCCCATGTCCGGCTGCACCGGCGGCAAGGACCCCATCGCCTGGTACAACCAGCACGGCGTCAGCGACCAGGTGCTGCCCTTCACCCTCGGCAAGCAGATGCGCGACCAGTTCGTCACCAACAACGGGTGCACCAAGCCGGCCTCCATCGCGGAGCCCGCGAAAGGGTCCGGCACCCACGCCAAGACCGTCTTCGAGGGCTGCAAGTACCCCACGACCTTCGTCGCGTTCGACGGGCCGCACACGCCCCAGCCCATGGACAAGGGGGCCAGCAAGACCTTCTCGGCCGACGAGAGCTGGGCTTTCTTCCAGCAGTTCAAGCAGGAGTAGGAGGAGCAACCTGGGCCAAAAAGGCTACGGCTGACGGAGTGATGATAGGGGTTTTTCCGCGTTG
The DNA here is from genome assembly GCA_017163955.1 of Apiospora koreana. Classification (NCBI taxonomy): domain Eukaryota; kingdom Fungi; phylum Ascomycota; class Sordariomycetes; order Amphisphaeriales; family Apiosporaceae; genus Apiospora; species Apiospora koreana. The sequence goes on along the minus strand of JAFHKQ010000005.1, from coordinate 1,776,170 downwards.
TGAGAAGGTTGAGTGAGCATGGATGGGTGCTGCATGTGTGTCTAAGTCAATCATGGGCGAAATCAAGAAAATGCGAAAGTCAAAACGTGTTTCGGGAACTCTCTGGGTAGCTAAGTAAGGCATCAACACGATTGGGAACCGCAACAATGACTGAAATGTGATTTGATAGTGACATAACCTGTAGAGGTAATGCCATCGTTACTGATTACCGCGAGACCCAAGACCCGTGTGGACTGACTAGGTACATAGGCTTGCAAGAGTACGGTGGCCCGCCTTGAAGAATCGTAGGGATTTATTACGCCGTATGTTCAGCTCCCTCGAGCGGCCGAGCAGCCCCTCACAGTCAGCCTTCTTGGTTGTTCACGGCGTGCTAGTATCCAACGACGACGCCCGGTTAGCCTGCTTTTTGCTGACGTTTGTCGCTGGCTCCAGAGACGGGTAGTAGTGTCATGTCAGCTAGTCAGTCGCGGGGGCTACACAACACAGGCATGAATTGCAGTTGCATGTCGCCGGTATCAGCGCCACCTGGAAAGTCGCATTTCAGCAGCAAAATTCGGAAAAGAGTGCAGAGCAGGCAGAAAGCAACGCTACGAGATTGCGCTCCATGATTTTGAGCGCTTAAACCGGCTGTTCTCCTTCCGCCTCCATAACTGTTTTGTTGCTTCGTTCATGGGTAAGTTTAGGTTAATCTCTTCGCCAACACAATTCTGTTCACTCGACGTTGATGTAAAGTTTGGGACACGAGACCAGGCCAGATTGTGATTGACGCTCTCGACCTTACTTGACTCAACCATGGTGGGCAGCACTATTGCGGCTGACAAGGGGGTGTGTGGTGCGCGCTGGGTCCCGGCCGCACACACACCATCGCAACGAACGCCTTCTCAGTACGGCCAAGCCCGGCGCGCTGGCCTATCTATAGCGTTGTTTCTTGGTTACATCGTCCGGAGCTGAATGGTTGTCTAGGGAAGCAGCTGAAAGAGGAGGAGGTGGTGGTGATGACTAGGTACGTGACTGACACGCCCGAATTTCCGAGTGGAAATCCATCTCGGCCGGTTCCCGGATGTCATAGCGGATGCCCAGTTGGCAGGTTGGCTTCTTTCGCTTGCTGCTGCACAATTGGCGCGCTCCGTGCTCGCTTACCAATGCCTGCTAGGTACCTAGGCTCGCGCCCCTGCACGCGAATGGAATCTGGGCAGCTGGGGGTCCTGACCGGGGGCCCGTACTTAGGCGAGAGGATGGATGCAGACAAAGCTCCGGCGTCTATCGCTGGGCCATGCGACCTCAAGACGGGGCTCGCGGTCAATCACATGTTTCCCTTATCTTGGGGACGATTTTTGGGTCGTTCCAGGCTCTCGGCACGGCTTGGAGGCACATGGAAGCTGAATAATTGAATGGTTGATGAATAAGTGGTGGTCAAGTGGTGTCAAAGGGCGCATGTCTTGCAAGTGCTTACATTGCTGATCATCTCCAACGTATCTCGATTAAGTACGTTGGCAAGTTAGGTACGGAATGCATGTGCGATTCCGAAGGATGGATGCAACCAATATGTAATACTCCACGGGCAAATCGATTGCAGTATTTGCCCCGAATTGAGTGGGCACGCGGCAACTCGGAAGATGGAGGCGAGATCTCCAATTCATTGCTGTGCTCCATTGATTTGCTTCACCTTGGCTTGCTTAGAGGACCCTTCATTCTACATATTGGAAAGAAGCTTTCTGTATTAGCAAGCTAGTCTAACAAGCGTCGCATGATTTTGATATGTCAATTCGACGGGAGCTTGGGATAGTGAATTAGTAGTTGCAACGACACGGGCGGCGACAGCACACACGTGTATTAGTTAGTAGATGGCAGTTGAGTTGGACGGACAAGAATTACCCGGTAGCTCATGAGTTTACATTAACCACTTGCGTGGAGAACTCACCCAAGCCGAGGTCAATTCACCATACCATGTTCTCTTGCAGCTCGCACGATTGCCAATTGGGACATTGATGGCGGTCACCATGTGGCCATGCTGACTTCGACAGATCCCGATAAGCCAGAGGAATGAATCTCAGTTGTTGGTTTGTATCCTGGCACATTGCAGCGGCCGTGTCACCGTGCCACAGAGATGGAGATAAACGTCTGACATGCTGACTGAATCGTGGCGACTTGCATCCCGAGCCCCCATCGTCCCTTGCGTTACTTGCGTATCTATCGATCGCGCACAAACCTGTCAATCTACGTGTGATGAAACTGTGACACATCGGAAACAAAGAGCACCTTCCGTTTCGGCTTATGGTGTATTGCGGTTGGGAGAGGTTCGAACCAAACCGGCGGGAACGGATATGAGAGCCAGGTCGAGGGTTGGTCTGACTTTCCAGATGTGGAAACAACCACATCCTGGAGGCCGAGGTGAAACGGAGAGAACATTATCATCCAACACTGCTATACTGCTACACTGCTGGCTTTTCCCAGATGTGGCAACCCGGCTGGGGATTGGATGTGGGATCAATACCGCCCGGCTAAAAGCAACTTGCACGAAAGGCGACCCCGAGGTAAGGGCGAGCAAGTAGGTGGGAGAGCAGAAAGATAATTCCCCCATTATCGAGCCAATGACGCCAAGGCGCCACCAATCATTAGAGTCGCCGGGCCAAGTTTCTGGGCGGCTATGACGGCCCTGTTCTTACGCCCGCTCCCTAGCGATATTGCGCTTGCCGATAAGAGCAGGTAGGGAAGATAGAGAAAGCCGCGCCGTTCGAAAAGAGGCATCTGGTCCGGCTATGTTAGGTACCTAGCCTAGCAGGGCAGGCTAGAGACGATCTAGGGAGGTGCAGGTGGTAGGTGGTAGGCGACTTCAGGGTAAGATAGCTGTCGCCCTGGTCGTATCATATCAATGCACTCCGTCCAGGAACTCCGTCCTCGGGTTCGGGTTGCTACGATCCGCTGATATGATAACCTAATACTCCGTCGATGGGCAACAAACACCTGAGAATCCAGGATCAAGATTGATTAATTGATGGAGTAATGCCTTGGTCGTGGTCCGACCCAACTGCATATTTAGAGATTGGTCATAGCTTGATGCAGAAGGCGCGCCCTCCTGGTTTGTGGTTCTGGCAGTTCAAGGCTTGTCAAGGGCCACAAGGGCCTTCAAGGGAGGGACGTTAGTGGATCAGTGGAGTGAATCATCCGTTCGCGGCTCTAAATCGCGCCATGAAGAAAATCTAGGGCTGCAAGCTGCACGACGGTTTTGTGACATTCGACACCAATGCCAACGCTATTCGAACTTGCTGGACTAATGATAGAAGGGATGGATCAATTGCTGAGAAACGAATGAGGCGTTCTTTGAAACAGCCGGCTGTAGAAGGTCGTTTCGTTTGCAAAAAGGGGCAGCATTGGAGTATGTGCATGTAGTATATGTAGGTAATTATAGGTTCACTCACACAGCACATGATAATAACATCGACTTGGAAGTTGTTGGAGGCATTGACCACTTTTAGAAGTACATAATGTATGATCAATGGGGGTGGTATTGCAGCAGAAGCAGAAGCGAAGCGAAGCAGATGCAGTCAGCAACGGCACCTTCCTTGCCCACTACGGTTTGTCCCGCTTTCCAAGGTACATAGCAGACAGGTGCTAGGTTAGGTGCTAGGTACTGTTGAATAGGAGGTCCGGCCGGTCTCCATCCAGTGGATGCCTTCAATCAATCCAATAGTTGCAACTGACCTATCCCACACCTGCAAGCCATATCTCCAACCCAACTGCAATCTGCTTGCTTGCAGGAGCATTAATTCGTCAATTACATGATACCGTACCTATTTATGTATCAAGATGATGCATAGGGAGGATCGGAGGCCAGCCAACTATACGCCCAATACGCAACCACAGCGGCTGTCGGCTGTCGCAAGGGCTTGCTGACCGGTGACCTGTGGTGGCGTTTAGCTGAGCCGAGTGTTGCAGCGACGGAATATAGCAAACAACTCCTGGCGCGAAAGGCACTGGATAAGGGCGAACGCGACCAATAACGGCGTCACTATTAATAAAGTGCAGCAACAAAAAACCAGTTATTACGGTCGAGGTCGTACAGCATCTCGTCTCCTGCCTGTGCTGCCTGCGTCTCCCCGCGCCATGGAAAAAGGCTGAAAAGCACGGTCGGAAAGGAGCCAGCAGCTGAACAACACTGTGCACGGCCAAACTCATCCACCTACCGAGACTCCAGTCCCCTGCATCCCACCCATCCACCACCCACATGCGCGCTACCTCGTAGTGATGTAGTAGCACCCTTCCGCTTCCGCTAACTTGTGCTATGTGGTGCGACGCAGACCCTTACAAGACAAGCGACAAGCAGAATGCTCCATGCTGCTGGCTGCGATGCAACGAGATTGATGGGCGCTTCTCTTGCTCTCCCTCTTCTTCATGTGTGTCTCAACTCTCATGCATCGAATATTCCGAGAGTAGTCGATGCCGCCCCATGCGACCAGCCGGCCAAGACACGCGCAACTGCTACAATGATTTGGCGAGTCGCACACCTTCCTCATAGGGCCAAGTTCCAGACGGGTCCTTTCGGTTTGGGGCCACCATGCGGGTTGGACGCCGGACGAAGAAGGGGGGGGTCTTTGAGTGGTCCTAGATGGCCATGGGGGGTTACTTGAAGTGGCCTCTTAGATATGAGTGGCAGGGATCTTCACCCTCTAATCGTCCCTCCTCTCTCTACCCTTGGCTTCCAGCATTGATTGCTCTACCAATCCCCGTTTTGGAATTGGAGAAGAGATTGGTCCAATATTGTAGCACTACGGCCCAGAACGAGAGATTGCCACACGATCTTCGGCCTGCATGTGTATGTAAATATAAAGCCATCGACGGTTCCACGCTGAGGGTGGGTGGCTCGCGAATCTCCAGCCCTCTGCTTCCTTTTTTCATGCTGTTGCTGCTGCTGCTGGGTTTCTCATAAGGCTTTGAGACCAGTACACTTGTCGCATTGAATTGCGACTTCACCACCGAGCACCCCGGCACGCTTGGATTTGCGATTCGCCATGGCTACTCCGGTTATTCACGACCGCACCGTGCCTCTGGCCGATACCGCGGCCGCGGAGCGCGATGCCGACATTCACAAGGAGACGCTGGCACCCAAACCACCCGTTTCGGCCGGCAGCGATGGCGCCCACCACGCCAGCACCGAAAAAGAGATGCTTTCGCATCCTAAGTTGTCCGACGACACAAACGAGAAGGACGCTGTCATGAGAGTCAGCGAGGCCGAGGACGAGGTCGAGGTGTTCGACCTGTACAAGCCCCTACCGGTTCTGAAGGGTGTGCCAGAAGAGCCCTACCCATTCACCGTCCGTGCTGTTCTTACTGGTATCGTCTTTGGCTCCTTGATCAACGCTGCCAATGTCTACCTGGGTAAGGACCCCCAAAAATACCTCTTCTCCGTCCTGCTTTCAAGATGCCCTTGTTCTAACCACGAGTGCGCGCGCAGGTCTCAAGACGGGCTTCACGTTCCCCGCCGGCATGTTCGGCTCCGTCTTTGGTTTCGCCATCATCAAGTCCATATCCAAGGCTGTGCCCGAAAACTTCCCGATCTTGGGGGGTTCCTTCGGCCCGCAGGAGAACAGTATCATCCAGGCTTCCGCCGTCGGTGCTGGTGGTCTGAGTGGCCTCTTCGTCGCCGCTTTGCCTGCCATGTACAACTTGGATCTGCTCAAGACCCCACAGGAAGACTTTGGCCGCATTCTCACCCTCACCCTGATCGGCTCCTTCTTCGGCCTCTTCTTCGCCGTCCCCCTGCGCAAGTTTTTCGTCATCAACGTGGCGCGGGAGCTCAAGCTCATGTTCCCCACTCGTAAGTCTACCACATTCCCCAATCACGACCGGAATGCAGCCGTATCCTAATCCTGAATGCAGCCACCGCTACCGCCCTGACGATCCGCTCTATGCACGCCGTTGGATCTGGTGCCGCCGAGGCTCTAGCCAAGGTCAAGGCACTGGGAGTTGCCTTTAGCGGAGCTTTGGTCCTTCGCGTGGTCTCTGACTATGCCCTGGGTATCCTCTGGGATTGGCACATCTTCACCTGGTTCTTCATCTGGAGCAACTACAGCAACTACGGCATCGTCATTGAGAACTGGGGCTGGTTCATCGAATGGACGCCTGCCTTTATCGGTTCTGGTCTTCTGGTCGGTCTCAACGTTGGCATCTCTTACTTTCTCGGTAGCTTCGCCGCCTGGGGTGTTATTGGGCCACTGCTTATCTACACTGGCGAGTGCGTGGGTTCACCCAACGTTACCCCTGAGGACGGCCCGGAACTTTACGAGAAGTGGGGCAGATCCGTGTCCTATTTCTCCATGAGCGGAATCGGACAACCAGGTTACGTTGCCAGCCCCCGTTACTGGCTCCTATGGCCCGGTGTCATGATTCTGCTCTGCTATTCCATGGCCGAATTCCTCTTCCACTGGAAGATTCTCTGGTTCGGTATCAAGTACGCGTGGGTCGACACGACGGGCACCATCAATGCATCCTTGGCCAAGCGTGGCAAGGCTAGCCCTTGGCTCGAGAAGCAGTCCCACAAGTCAGTCAACGACAGCGGCGCTCTGGTTGAAGATTTCGCAACCCCGGACCAACAGGTGCCAGTTTGGGCCTGGTCTCTTGGCGCCGTGACTGTCATCATCGTTTCCGTCATCATCTTCGAGGTTCAATTCCACATCAACGGCGGCCTCGCTGTCCTGGCTTCGATCCTGGCTCTCATCTTCGCCTTCATGTCGATCCACGGTGGTGCCGTCACGGACGTCACACCTCTCACGGCTTCGTCCAAGGCTTCTCAGCTTGTCTTTGGTGGTGTCACCAAGGGTCAAACCCAGCACTCGGCGCTCACCGCCAACTTGCTCGCCGGTATCGTTGCTTCGTCCGGCGCCGACATGTCGACCGCCTTGACCGGCGATTTCCGAACCGGCTTCCTGCTTCGTACCCCGCCCAAGCTGCAATTCTATGCGCAGTGCTGCGGCTGCATCATTGCCATGTTCCTCGCGCCCGGAATTTTCGTCCTGTTCAGCAAGGCTTACCCCTGCATCCTCGACCTGAACAACAAAAAGTACAACGGCCACTGTGAATTCCCCGCCCCGTCCGTGACCGCTTGGAGGGCCGTGGCCGAGGCCGTGACGGCACCCACGTTCAACATCCCCCTGAGCTCGGGCATCTTCTCCATTGTGCTCGGCGTCATCTGCGTGATCCAGGTCGCGGCCAAGCGCTACCTCCTCGTCGGCGCCCGCGAGAAGTACCGCGACTGGCTCCCCAACTGGATGTCCGTCGGCGTCGCCTTTGTGCTGCCCGCGACCCAGTACTCGACGGCCATGCTGACGGGTGCCGTCATCTCCTACCTCTGGGCCAAGAAGAGCCCCGTCACCTGGGACCGCTACTGCTTCGCCATCGCTGGTGGCCTCGTGGCCGGCGAGGGTCTCGGCGGTGTCTTCCAGGCCATCCTCACCTTGGCTGGTGTGGGCGGCAAACTCAAGGGATCGCAGATCGCCTGCCCAGTCGATTCATGTTAAAGAATAACAAGGAAAGGGTCATGGGAATGAGAAGAAACGAATATTATACAACAAGAAAAGAAAAAAGCGCGTGGGCTGTCCATTAGGCAGGCGGATCTTGAAAGACAAGGACGCCTCTGAGAGGCTTCTTGCTTGGCTTAGATCAACATACATACATACTTCAGATGTACTTACTTACACATTAATGTTCCGGGAAGTTGCCGATGAGGTGACCTGTGACGATACTCATGAGTGAGTTGGGGGTTTTTCTACGTGGCGTTGTCGGACGATATTATATATACCCTGCTACTTCAATTCAGCTCTGGTCTATTTACACAAATGAAGTATAACGTTCTGCGATGTATTATTGTGATGGTGGCCTCGAATCGGTTGGCAGTTGATTGTTATCACTGAAACTCGTTCTGAAAGGCTCTTGAGGTCTTCTCAAGATTTGGAAAACGTCTATCGCCACCGGTTTCTATCATCGCGGGTAGATGCGATTACCCAGAAGCAATGATGAAAGAGGTTTGAATAGGCGCGCAACTGGCTGATCCAACAACTGCTTGGCCTGCTTGATCTGGCCAGCTGCTGGGGTTTGCCCCTTCCTAGCTACTACCTACGACCTCGAGCAAGCTTTTTTAAAAAGAGAGAATGATGTGTGACAATTTGCGTCAACAAGCAGCGTCTAGGTCGAATCCTTTTTCCACGAGACTGAGGTTCTCATGGGTGTCAGCGCCAGCACGTGCCACATGACTGTGCAGATCACAGGGCTCTTGACATGGCTCTGGCCGCTCGGAACCCGCCGCTCTTCATGGACGTATCTCAATCCTTCGCGTACCTGCCGGTTTGGAAAGATGCTTCCAATGACACGGCAGCGGGCATGCGTGGTTGGGCCTGAAGATTACCTACCTACTTCTTAATGGTTATGTGTAGGACGTGCAGTGCGCTGCGAGACGCGCCCAATAGGCGACTTACCCCACGAAATCCATAACAGCTAAGCGCCCATGGGAATTAACCGTATTGCTTACTTGCAGCCGCTGCACAAGCGGAGGGCCAGCTCACTGCTCACTGGCCCTCGGGATGACGGAATTGCCGTCGTGTAATTCTCGCAAATGTAGGAATGACGACGATGACATGCAGTTGCAGGACTTCTCTAGACTTCTCATAGGATAGGGGCAGAACTGGTGCGCTGGCACGTTTCAATAGCTGCTGAGTTTAGGCGTTAGCTGGTTGCCCAACCGCCTAAGGTTAGCTGGTTGGCCCTCCGGAACCCACTAACTTAAACCAACCTCCGGGTGGTCGCTGGGTTCCATGTTGGGTCAGTGCACTCAGCAGCTACTGTACAGTAAACAGCAGCAGCATTGGATCGGGCAATTAGATCGGGCAAGTGCGGGACTGAACAGAAGATGCGGTGCGGAGAAGTTCAAATCCGAGATCGAATCGTGGTGATAACTTGCGATAGTTACAATACTCAGAGGTGGCCAGGTAGCCAGCCAGGATCGATCACCCATAACAGAATTGAAACGAAGACAAGCATCGCACTGATGAAACTGTTGATGACGAAGACCTCAACCATGAAATCAATCAATTGCTTACCAAAAAAAGCCAATAACGATTGTTCTGGGCATTGTCTGAGACTTGAGAACTTGAGACTTGAGACTCGATCTGGGCCCTGCACAGCTGCCGGGGAAATGACGTCAGATGAGCAGGCGATCATCCCCCATCAGGCGGTCAGCTACCACACCACTTCTGACTTCTTTTCCTCTTCCCATTCCAATCACTCAATCGGGCTGCAATGAGGCATCCTGGCATTCTATTTCAACTGCCGACTTGTGGAAATATGATCTGATCTGCCCCCTCTACAACTAAACCACATCCCTACCCTTGATATTATTCTTTCTTTCTTCGCTTGTGTTTGCGTTAATTCCTAACGCCAAAAAGAAGAAAAAAACTAGTACACACTTCTCTTATCAAATCACCAGCTAGCCAGCCTTGTTTCTTCTTTTGTCATCTTGACTTGTAGAAGAAAAGAACATGGCTTCTTATTACGACCGCCCACCCCCGCGCGATCGTGGTTATGATTACGGCGGCCCCCCTCCCACCTCTGCCGCCGATCCCTACTACCCAGACCCTGCCGCTTCCGCCTCGCGACGACCACGCCGCGGCTCCATCCTGGTCGACCCGGCCGAGCGAGACCGCGGCGGCCCCCGTCGCAAACACCGCTCGCAATCCCAGGTCCGCTTGCAGGAGCCCGAGATAGACGACAGCAGCGACGATGACGATGCCCGCTACCACCACAGCAGCAGCAAGCCCCGCGGTGGCCCACCAGCAGACCCCGGCCGCAAGGTCCGACACCGCGACGGCCGCGTCGAGCACATGCCCGAAGATGCGGGCGTCGACAGGAAGATGAGCAGCGCTCGCCGCCCGAAACCCAGAACCCGCGTCTCGGACCTGGAGGCGAAAGACGGCCCGCAATACCGCGATTTTCGCGCCAGGCGGGACGGCTTCGAAGCGGAGGAGGGCAAAACGCATCGCAACCTCAAGTCGTCGCGCGGCGACAAACCCATCTTCGATGATGGCGATGACATCGACCCCTACGGCTTAGGCGGCCCAGGAGGTGGCCCACCTGGGAGAGACCCCCCCTCGGCGTCGGCAGGTTCCCGTCGAGGCGGGCCTGACCCATACGATGTAGCGCTGGGTGCCGGAGTCGGTGCTGCTGGAGCCGCCGCCGCCGCACGGTCGGGACGCAGACATGAAGAACCTCGGAGACCACGCGAAAGGCCGCCTCCTACATACCACGAAGATGGAGGCGACCGCGGGTACACGTCCGATGCGCCCAAGAGCCGCCGCAACAAGGATCGTTCCGCGCGGCAGAGCCTACCGCCCGACTACAACCGGGATAAGGACAGGGGCGATCGCTACGGCGGGGCACCACCACCTCCGCGAGCTGACCATCACTCGTCGCGACGCCGCTCCCCGCCGCCTGCGGCCTACAAGGGACCGTCGCCCGACCGTAGCGCGCGATACGACCCTCCGCCGCCAGCCCCTTCGGCCCCTTCGTCATCGTCACGGGGTCCAGGCCACCGGCGGGGCGCCAGCCTGCCTCCCAAGTCGAGGTATGACGACGACCCCTACGGCGGCCCACCACCCGTGCGCAGCGGTTCCACGCGCCACGGCCCCCGCGGTGGTGCCGAGGAGAAGAACCGGGCGCGGTCGGCAGCGTATCCGCAGGACCCGTACAACGATGACCGTCGCGGCGGCGGAGCTCGCCATTACCCGCGTGATCCCCGCGCCCCTTACGAGGAGGTCGCCGACCCGCGCCGACCCAGGGGTGCCAAGGGCCCCAGCGGCGGTGGCCGGGGCGCCGAGGCCGTAAAGAAGGAGCGCACTGTCCCGCCGTGGGCCAAGAAGGCTGGCGGCTTCCTCGTGTCGACGGCGGTGCCCATTATCAAGCAGGAAGGAGAGAAGTACCTCCGCAAAGAGATGGAGCGTCGTTTCCAGAAGTAAAGGAAGAGGAAGAAGGCGTCCTCCAGGGTGATAGACGAGGAGAGGATGAGAACGGTTGACTCTTCCATCCAATGCTTAGTCTCCTCTTAGCGCGAGTTGGCTCTACTCTGCTCAGTCATGAGAACGAGGATGACGACGACGACGATGATGATGATGATGATGAACTATGAGGTCATGGCATCGAATATATGTTTCTGATTTGATTCGGTTCGGTTCGGGGGGCTTTGGGGCAATGAAAGTTGGTTCATTTGGGAAAATGCACACTGTCTGGCCGTCATGATTTGTTTTATTGTACAGATAACAGCTCCCCTGTCTTTCACATATCTATCTACGTAGCTAGCCTGTCATAGTATATACATGTTATTGTAGCAATGCTTGAATATCTAAGCTACCTTGCTATGATCCATCGCGTATGTGCATATTGGCCCCGGGCATGCTCGTGTTGTAAGTCTTTTTTAGAGTAGTAGATCATGATTCTCGAATGACGACAACGATCTGATTATTATCAAGGCAATTCTCTGGAGATATCCTGGTCAACGCGCCAGATACACTGACTGGTGGTTCTTTGCTTGTCTCAACATCGCTTACAACAGAGTCATCGTCGGTGCCTGTTTGAGTTGCTAACACGACAACTCGCATGATTTCTGCCTAAATGGAGCTGAATTAACTGGGAGCAGCAACCCACTGGCGCAGGTGCTGTGAAGATGGGCTTCTCCCGCAAACGATATAAGCATGGTGTCCAATTCCAATGGCACACTGCGGTTTTCAAACGCTGTCATGATATTGCATGTAGAAGGTGCTGCAAGCTACGAGACCGACTTACATGAGTAGGTAGGTAGATATGCCAAACCAAACCCTCGTGGTTTGCAGGAGATCAGGGCCCAATCTCACTCCCCTACCATGAGACTGAAAGACCGAGATCGCAGTGAGAGTCAGGCTTCAAGTGTCAAATAGTTTGACGCATCATACATAATATTAGTCCGCGTTGGTGATGGGCATGTTGTTTGATGTAAGTCAGCTGCGTAGAAAGCCTCATAGCCGTTTGTCTGCCCACAAAGTCAGATGGACACCGTTGCTGTGTTTACATGTCTAGTCTATGCAGCAGCCCCATACTCTTACCAATTTGATCACTGATCAGATGTGTATAATGTTGGGGGCAGCACTCTATTGGGTCTTTGTAGCGGTCTGTGTTGTTGGCCGTTTGCTTGATGACAATGGCAGCTTGCGTTGGTATGCAGGAAGGGAAACGTGCATATACTCTGCTTTGATCCGTATGTCCATACTGACCGCCATGTTCGATCAAACGCCCTCCCAATCTCTGGGAGGTTTTGGTCTAGTTAGGCTGATCGCCCGGATCCCGGAGGTGAGGTATAAGTAGCAACATCCTTCCTCAGGGAAATGAACCTCCTTTTCTCTTTCTCTCCCACATCAGACAACTCACAAGTCAAACTGTCTACATCAACTCAAACTCGCTCGCACTCACACCAACCACAACTAAGAAAACCCAACCCAACCAACGAATCCAGCAACAACCATCAAGATGTCTTCCGACGGCAACAACACCAACAAGGAGAACACCCCCATGACTACCACGGATGCCTCTCGCATCCAGTCCGCCGAGGTACGCACTGCTCCCAGACCCGTCAACCATGACAGCCCCAACAACCCCAGCCCCGCCACCATCCTCCGCCAACGCCAGCATTACCAACTCACCGGCGAGCTCCCGCCTTCTTATTATGCCACCAGCCCCATCTCCCCCCCTGCACCCCTATCTGCCGTTGCTACAAACCATTCCACTGCTGACAAGTCTCCCTCGTCTTCCTCCTCTACCCAGGCCAAGTCCGGCACCGGCGAGAACATGGCCGACACTTTCGCCGCCCGCGCCCAGGCCGCCGCCGTCAAGAACAAGAACGACGACGACGACGACAAGAATAAGAAGAAGGAGTGCGTCGACAAGGGCTGCTGCACTAACGCTCCCGAGCACGCCGTTGCTGCTGCCCCCGCTGGCGGCGAGGTCAAGACCGGTGATGGCAGCCAGAAGGACGTCATTAACTAGAGATGCGGCTGCCGCCTTCTTCCTCTGTCGTTCTTGAGCACGTGTCGGGGACAGTGAGGAACAAGGGAAGCGGGAGGGGATGGAAGGGTCTGGATGACAACATCATGGTGTTTTGTACTTGGATGGGACTCATAAGACGAAAAGATCGAGATATTTCCCCCTTTCACGGATCTAGTGGTGATTTGCAACGCACGATAGCTTGCAGAGAGGCGTTGGGAGTCTTCTGGAGGGGAGCACTTACAAGTTGGATGGATGGACACCATGTAGTTTGCTGCTCTATTTCCCAAGAAGCATTTGCCCAAAACATTCCTTCTCGACCGACTACAGGATATGAGAAGCAGCAAAAATGTAGTCTGATACAAACCAATTTGCCTGCTCATTACCAGGCTCGGACCAGTATTTCCTTTACCCTCCTCCTTAATTAGGAGGAAACGTGCTTTGCCATTAAGCTAGATGAGCCTCAATTCGTAATGCTTCGTGGATGAACAGCGTTTGCCTTATCTCATGCTAAAAGGCCAGGGCTGGTTCATATGGACCTCCTACTAACTACTCGCTGTGATACCAAGGGTTGTAACTCATCCCAGACGACCAAAAGACCTAACCTAGGGTATTGACGACCCATCAGCCTCGAATAGGAAGACGCCGATGGTGGTGATAACATACCCAATAAAATTTATGACGGTGGTACGTCAGTGCATACTACCGATCTGGTCACTATATCATGGAAGCAGAGGCATTTTTCGAGTCAACTCACTCAGTCTTCCACCCTTGAATCATATCACCATTACTGCCTTCCAGTCACGCATAAGATATTATGCATATTTACTCGGGACGTGAGTTTGATTTTTTTTCTCCACTATGATAGCTTTGACGGACCAGACGAATCCTGTGGCTCGCATGGATTGTATCGCAAACGTTGTGATATCGACACCAAATAAACAGCCACCAACTAAAAAACCATCGAAAAACGAGCCTCAAGCTTCCCTCTAGACTGTATACAGTCCAGGTCGAACATGAGTTACGCCTGCCAAATGCCACCTAAGTTCCATAAGCAACCATGTGATATCCTTGTCATTACATATTTTGTGTGTGAGCCGGCCGCCACTGCCAGTAGTGGAGTTTGATTTGTCGCTAAAAAGGTTCAAGGGGAGGAAAAGAAATCCAGTTTCGCTATATCATCGTCCTAGGCTGAGTGCGAGGCAGCATTTCTTCGTACCGGTTGCCCTTGACGCTGTATCGTTCATCGTGGGGTGACGGCGGCGGCTTGAAGGCGGCTGCCTTGGGCGATGGTAGTCCTTGGTTGTTGCCCTTCTCGCGTACGGCGGGGAACGGGAAGTTGAGAGTCGCGGGCGACTCCACATCTTCGGCATATTGCCTCCTGCCGTTGACCGGCCTGGAGATGGCGGGCATCGGGCTGCGGGCGGGTCGAGCCGGTCCTTGGCCTTGGGGCGCAGCGCGGTTGTCTCGTCTGCGTCGCATCATGATGCAGCAAAGGGTGATAGCAGCCATGACGACGACGACACCAGCACCGGCTCCAATGCCCGCCTTGGCAGCAACAGAAAGGCCCTCGGAGGATTCATCTTCCTTCTTGCCCGCAGCTTGACTGCCGGTGGGCGACGCGGTAGAAGCGGCAACGCCGGCAGCAGGGGAAGAGACAGCCTGAGACAACTAGTTAGTACGTTGTAACCAAGCACGAATGAACTCGCGTAAACTTACCGAGCTGGCTTTGCTGGTGCCACTCGGGCTGTCGGCGGATGCCGCAGATGCTCCGGTGGTGGGCTGAGAAGTCGCCGCGGATGCTCCGGTGGTGGGCTGAGAAGTCGCAGCCGACGTTGCTCCGGCTGCAGTTGAAGGCGCTGGCTGGCTGGATGCGGGAGGGTCTTTGACCACGGGCGTAGCGGGATCAGTCTTGGATGGCTCAGCCGTCGTTGCGGCCGGAGCAGCAGCAGGAGCAGCAGTGGTGGCAGTGGTGGCAGGTGGCGCTGCAGGGGCTGCAGCAGGCGGGGGAGCGGCAGTGGTGGCAGGAGCTGCGGTAGCTGCAATATACCAATTGATCAATGAACTGGCCGAATAGGTCGAAACGGCGGAGGATGTAACTCACAAGTGAATGGAATACATTCAGCGTTCATGTATTTTTCCGAAGCGGCGACCTGTCCGTCCAAGGCGGCGCCGGTCAAACCGCATGCTTGTGTGATGCAATCGCGAACACCGAACATGAGGTTCTGACCCGAATGGCAGGCACAGTTCTTGTCTTCGGACTTGCATCCCATACGGGAGGGATCCGCAAAGATACCGACTGCACAACCTTTCTGTAGCGTATGTGTTAGCCGCTGTGGTGACTGGCCAATCATGGGGGGGCAGCAGTGCTAAACTAGGAAAACGAGACGAGACAGATCGACAACGTACCGAACAGGCGTTCATGTCAGCTTGGGCTAAGACATTGCCTCCAAAGAGGGCCACCACGACCAATACTAGACCGGGAATCATGATGCCGGACAACCAGAAAACAGAAAAAAAAACCTCTGGTCAAAGTGGTAGGTAGAATTGAAAATACCCGGCGATTCCTGGGTAGGAGTTCGCGCGGGTCAGACGGGGTTAGGAGAGAATTTGTTTGGTGGTGTAGGTTGCTGGCTCGAGGGCGCAGTCAGATGAGATAATACGAGAGGTGGAAAGGTTAATCAAGATGATGAAACCGCCCAGCGATGAAGGAAGAAGAAGACGTGGAAATCTTTTGAAAGGGGGTATCTCGAAAAAAAGAAGCCGATCAGGAAGAACCCGACGGACGAAAATAATTGAAGCTGAACAGAAACGACGTGGACGGAGAGTGAAGTGAGTAGGACGAATTTCAACAAAGTACCACAACGCTTCTCACTACCATCCAATCAGTCGGTGACGTTCGTGTTTCGCGTCCGGCGGAATGGGCAGTGACAAGCACTGACGGAGGGCCAGCTAGAAAATGAGCCGTCAAAGACGAGACGAGATGATCGGTCGTGGGACTAAGTTATTCGGAAATTGTCGTGTTTTCTTTCCTATTCGCAGAAGGGCCAAGATGATTCGTGCTTCCTCAAAATTGCGTCGAGTGATGCAGTTCGTCCCAAGGTGGTGGCGTTGGTGGTGATGGATTGGAATAAGTTGTTAAGTTTTACAGCACTAGGCCGTTGAAGAAGTGAATGCAGGAGGGCGTCGGGCCAAATATCAACAACCAAAGATCGCCGAAGAAAAATACACAAGAGAATGAAGGTCTTGTGAGAGATGGGAACTAAACCCGAAGAAAGATGATGTCGCTAACGGAGGTTGCGAACAAGTTAAGGAAGGTAGGTAGGTCGGTAGGTCTGTGTGGTCTGGTGGTTCGGGGGGTAGGGAAAAAAGATGGAGAAGCAGATGGCTCGGGGAGGGGATTGCTGATTAGGCAGGACCGGAACTGCGATACTCGATGCGTGTGCAACACCCGACGGGAGAGATGCGAGATGCGAGATGCGAAGCAGAGCAGGTGCAAGAGTAGCCGGACTATTATACGAAGCTGAAAAAAGAGCTAGAAGAGAAGAGAAAAGGAGCTCAAGTTCTGACAAGGGACCCGGCCGGGTGGGCTTGCCTGGCTCTTTTCTATAAGACGACAGCATTGCAATTCGGATTGATGAGTTTGTTCAGTCGTGCTAATAAACCGCCTACTTTTACTGTTACTGCACCTACTAGGGCCCTGTAGGCAGTAGGCAGTAGGAAGGTAGGCAGGAAGTAGGCTCAGCAGCGAGAGCCAATGCGGAGGGGCCCGGGAGATCCCCTGGAGGCCCTGCTAGCGCTAGCGGCGGTTGGTTGACTGACTCCCTCCTACCCCCAGTAGCTCAGTACCCCCTAGCTCCCCTAGCTCCCCTAGCTGTCAGAAGTCAAAAGGGCCCAACTTGTCCTGTCCAGCCAGTTCCAGCCAGTGGGTGGGCTGTTAGTGGGGGGCTTGCTGGGGGGCTTGGTTCATGCGACGGGGGGTTGAAATGCCAGGGGAGTAACAACACTCCTCACGATCACCTCGCAATTCGTTCTAATTGAGCAGAAGTCAGAATAACCTCGATGTTCTTCAAACCTCTGGCCCAGCATATGAAATGTGATCCACGCGCAATCTCGCTGTTGGCCCTACGGAATACCAAGGCAAGATAGGTAAAGATTGCCGTGTCTAGTTCTTACCGTTTCTGTACCGTCCACGCAATCCCTCCCCCTCAATTTGCAGTTGTGCAATGAGGGCTATGTTTAGGTGCTGAGGTGATCAAGAACGACACACGCCCGCACTGTCTCCGTTGAGCGTCGATACGCTTCCTGCTTGTGTCGGAGACGGTGTCATTTATCCTTTGGACGCTGCGGGCACAAACAGGATCTCCCGCGACGATGATATGAACTTCAAACTACTGCTACTAGACGTCCGAGTTTGAGGAAGCCTGATGCCCCAACGCCGTTGCGACCATACTCCGTGTGTTTTTCCCGTCTTCCCGAGCCGAACCGTTGATTCACCCACCACGCGAGCAAGCTCGGATATTTTGCTGACGCGATGGCGATTGATTGAACCCTCTATCGCTGGCTTACTTGTAGGGGGCGACGGATTCGCAGGATAGTAATGTAATTTGTGCAAAGTATGCGCAATGGCCTGCTTCTAGCTACCCGCTTCGGCGTAATATGGGCGCGACGAGCACCTCTCATGGCATGGCAACCGGATGACCCCATTCCTTATTTCCTTTCTTATACATGCTATCTCATACTATCTGTCCTGGGCGGGCGCGAATGGCTTGTGGCTAATTTTTTTTTGGCTGCTAATAAGGAATCCTCGGACCCGATCTCCAACAGCCTGCAATCTCGATTCGCAAGTGAACACACGAATGATTGCGTGTGTGCATACTGAAGATCAAATGACGTACAGATTGCTACTCTATTCAGCCATCTTTCTGTTGTCAGCCTGTGGTGGTGAGCAGAGGTGCAGATGTCAGCGAGAGTGCGTAAGTAATAGAAAGAGTGCTTGCATATGGGCGACAAGGAGTTGACAAGGGCCAACGACCCCTCAATCAAGATGGAACTTGCTTCATGGCCCAAAGTGGGCGATCGTCGCCAGGGGACCAGTCAGCTACCCTTGGACCCTTGAACGCACCCTCCGGCCAAGCCCGCGCCAAACCCGTCCCCTACCTAATAAGACCGCATCATCCCTATGTAGTCCGGAAAATTGTGCCATTTGCGGTGGCTATGGTCCGTCGTTGGCCAGGCCAGACCAGACCAGAAGAGAAGGTCGTCGCCGGCAGTCGAAGTGCGCAGCAAACAAGCATTCAACAACAGCAACACCAACAACCAGCGATGCGATGTGTTGGTGGTGGTGGTGGTGGTGGTGGTGGTGTCGTGTCGTGTGAGATGCGGCAGGTAAGGCAGGCAGACCACCTCCACCACGTTTGGTGGCTTATCACGAAGGATTCATTCTTGAACATGCACCGAATCCTGAGCCGCAGATAGACAAGAGGGCAGACGGCAACGGGAGGCAACAGCATCTCGAACCTTCCCCTTATTCTCATCCTCCTCCCTCGGACGGATCAATCACAGCCGACTGGCAACTGGAGTCTGGAGCAAGCAGAGCCGGGTTGTGTTTCCTGTCACGACAAGAGCGCCCGTCGCTCATTCATGCATGCGCAAACATTTATGCGCAAACCGTCCGATGGTTGTCGTGTGTGGTGTCGAGGTGTCCTCCACCACGACAGAGACTTTTGGGAGATGCATAGCCACTCATTGCCTTTTTCACGAGAAGCATCGCAGTAGGCAGGTAGGTATGGTATCGAGTTTTGGAGTCGTGGGTGCCATCACGGCGCTTGTAGTGTCTTCGTGTCCATGGGAATTTGTGTCTGCGGTCACCACAATCCAATCCCTCCTCCCTCCTCCCTCCCCAATCCGCGCGATGTGACGGAGCTTATCTAATAGAGGTGAAGCGCCAGGGGTCGACCCTGACCTGGTTGGTTCCACCGAGCCGTTACAGAATACTGGCCCTTGGCAATTTGGACTGTCCATCAACCAAGACTCCAATTTTACTTTATTCTTAGATTGCTTGTCTGTAGATGACCGTTGAGTCTTTTGATCTTTTTGGTGATGCTGACACGCCGACAGAGTAAAATCAAATTATTGAGGCGCGTTCAGTTGGCGTTTTGGCTTTGGCATATTTCAGAGAGAAAAAAGAGAGAGAGACACACACGACAGACGACACGCTGCCTTGTCATACCTACATATGTATTTGCCAAGTATCTTTTGTCATATAACTGACGGGGGCCTGCTGTTTTCCAAGGCGCCAACATCCAGGTTTGCTAATAAGGTTTGATGTCCATTGTACGAGAAACAGACAACTGTCAACTTGTCATTTGCTTCCCATGTTTGCCCTCGCAATGCAAAACGAGAAAACCAAACATCAATGCCTTCTGAGGGAGTGTCGAGAGTGTTGAATGTGACAGGTACTACTAGATGTCCGCCTGTCAGCTTACTCCATACACACTGCATACTTACTTAAGTACTTACTTAGCCTAACTACCTCATGAACAAAATACTCAACTTGGTCGACGAGCCAGCCATTGCTTTAGCTCTTCACTCTTATTAGTTTCATTCAAGTAAGCAAACTAATCACCTACTTAACTCACATGGCATTTCAATCTAACTCCTGAAATGGTCAAGTGATGGTGCCCTTTTTCTTCGATCCACCGCAGCGCGATGGTCAATTTTGGCGTTTCAGATGTTAGCTGGACGTGATTACTGTAGAGCCGGTGCCCGCCAACCCAGCCCGCCACCGATGGCACGGTTAGATGACGTCCCACTTTCTCTCAAATACGACCTAACGAAGGATCGCTTTTCTTTTTCTCCTAGCGTTACGACTGTGAGAGCGATGAGGGAGGATGGATGCGACTTATTTTTAGGGCCATGCTCCTTTCTGCATATGCACCGCTCTAGCTCGCTCCCTCTCTCCAGCTCCTCTGGATCCCGATGGGAAGGACGAGACAATGGTTCGTCGCCGACCTACTACTGTACTACTAGAAAACACCGACTTCACTCATCGGTCGGGCCCAGAAACAACTCTACTTGGGATTCGTTTCTAGTTTATTCAACATAAGGCATTTTTAACCTGCCCGCGCAGGTTCATCTATCTACCCGGCTCCCCGGGTCTCCGATGTTAGCGATAAGCCACCCTCCCCACCGTCGCATGATCATGCACGCACGCCCTTTTGACTGGCATATCCCTAGTTGTGATTGTGGGAGAGAAAGCGTCGAGAACACACTCCTTTTCTTATCGGAGCTGGTACGGTCGATAAGAACCAAGAAACCACACACCCCTTGCCATCGACAGTTTGTCATGCCCGCCTCAGTAAAGTACGGCCACAGAGTCATGTCTCACGATCTGGAGAAGGGATCCCTGACCTTTCCCACCCTTCGAGTTGCCATGTTCCTGGCCTCACCAACCCCGCTCTCGGGATGATCAAACTGCCACGAGATAAGGTCATGCAGAAATTCTTCCGTTGATAAATTCCTCTTTCTGGAAACTCAACCTACTTCTGGGCGTCATGCCCGTCTAGGAAGGGCGCTGTAGATGGGAATTGCCCACATGGGTCTCTATCTCAAACCATGTTCGCCAACGCGTGGTATCGGCCGAGTATCGGACTGTCGCACCCGAATGGCAATCAAGATGGCAACTATGATACGTAGATGTAAACGGCTTCGATTAGCAACAGACATGTGACATGCACAGCCCAAATCGCACCTAATCAGTAGACTATCTACGTCGATGAGGCTTCGAGGAGCGAAGCTGATCAGCTGTTGTAAATTTGACGCCTCTACCTCTGCCGTCTTCTTCCAGAAGGCAGTGTTGAAAATTGTAGACACGCGGCCATCTAGTAGCCGTGCTTATAGCGTGGGCATTTAGAATACGGATGTTCGCTCTTGGGGTTAGGAGGCATCATATATAGAGGCAGTAGAGGAATTGATGTTCTGGCTTGATTCAAAGATATGCTCAAAGGCGACCACTAGGCTTCATCACTTATCACTTCGAGTAGTTCGCTCCCATTTCTATCGCAGTGCCGCATGCTCATTGTCACCAGTTGTCCCTCGTATCTCAACGTTCTGCATATATTACTACAAACCTGAAGTCGAGTTTGCTGCCAGCTAGAATGAGTGACTGATAGTGATTTGTCCAAGAAGATCTTGTCCGTGTCTTTTGGTACCCTGATGAGTTTTGCGTCTGGTGGCTGAAAGCTCCGGCAGTCTACAGCCAGTCGTAACGCACAATCCCGAAGCAACACATAATAATGTCTTAATCTGTAAACGTCTATATGATATACTATTGGTAATAACAGTCAAAACCGCGATTATAAAAGCAGAAATGCAGCCTAAGAAGGTCGAACACAATAGCTACCCCTATTTGACACGGGGCAAAACAAATAGGGGTAGCTCGTCCAGTTAAACCGACAGCATTCTTTTCAAACCCAAGTTAATGGAAACAAAAGAACTTAGCAGCCGCCACTACAGGGAGTTTGTATATTATGATTGGCACCCCTATCTCTCAAGAGTAAGTCCTATACCTTGCATCACCCAATCTACCACTTCTCGAAATGTGCTTTCCCTAGGCTCTGTACCACCCCTACTCATTGGCACTCGCCTCTTTGTGTTGCCACCCCTGGCAGATCTCGGCACAACGAGGGACAGCTGAATCCACATCTCGCGTTAAGTATACTTGAAGCTCACATCGGTGGTAAATCGAGCACTCAAATTGCGTGCGATGTCATCCGCCACTTGATCTACTTATCTAAGACCACTGGCGGATAAGATAGGTTGCACCATGGTCTGGCCGCCCATGAGTTTTGTATGTGAGAGGAGGCAAGGAGTCAGGGACTTTGTTTCTTCTTTTTTCCCGTTGTCTACTTTGCTTATCTTTATGAAAGTCTCTTTCGAGATTCGACGGATGACTTGAACGGACTTTAGATTGGGCTCAATGGTACCGAGTCTGTTCTGCCCTTCCCCGAGTACAAAGTGCAAACCTCTGGACGTCCTCGACTTATTACTAGGAGGTCAGCCCCTAAGTGGCTTGGATTGTTGTTAATTGCCGTTGTCACTGTCTACTAGGACATACCCTTGAGGGGATATGGGTTGTTGCAGTGTCACAGAGCATCCAAAAGCTGTTGAGTACTGGGGATACCGTAGCGGTCGAGCAGTACGCTACGAGATGCGCTGTTAAAAACTCCATCGCAATGATACCCCGGGACCACAGAAGCACATAGCTTCGGACCAGAACACGAGGGAGTCGTGGGGTCATACTAGTGACAAAGGGGAACAGGGACACTGGGACACTTGGTGGGTGCAGGAAGAGGCGGTTGACTAGGGTGATATAGAGGATCCAGACCTTAGCCTAGGCGTCTATTTTAAATGGCAAATATATACACAAATGTCTATCATACAACGTCGTGGACTCGACTACAGCTTGGTCTTGATGAACGCAGCAGCATCATCAGTGAACTGATCGAAGTAGGTCAGATGCTCTTCCACATCATTACCGCTCGAGCAAACGGGGTCTTGGGCATTGCACCAAGACTGAATCTTCTCGGAGTAGATGTTCAGCCCGTCCAGCTGAGTACCATTCCGGGGAAGGATCTGTTTTTGATGTCAGTCGTCTGTTCGAGTTAAATAACGTGGGGAGTAACTACTTACACCGGACTTTGCTGCACCCTCGCCGAGGTTGTACGTCTGGCCTGCAGTATGACGAACATCTCCGAACAGAGTCACGGCCATAACTGAAGTTGGGTTTAGTAAACGCCTTATGTATTGAGCTTAGTAACAGTGGATGTGACGACTTACCATTCTTCGCAGCGGCAGCAGCCAAAGGCGCCGTCTTGGGTTGCGAGCAGTTCTGGTTGGGAATCAGGCCACCAGCACCGCTCATGACATCACCCATAAGATGAGCGCCCTGTGAGTTTTGATATTATCGTTAGTCATCATCGTTTTCTTACTCAGGGCCCTTCATCTTCCTCTCTGGCATAGCGTACCTGGGAATAACCCGTGAGGACGATCTTGGAGTCCGGGCAGGCCTTTGCGTAGTTCTCGACGGCGTTCAAGGCGAACGCGACGCCCGAGCCGACTGACTTGCAGTAGGCGTCGAAAGTGGCCGGGTACTGGATGTCGGTGGAGCCGCAGCTGGCAACGCCCTTGCACACGGCGTCGACGAGCTTGCCCTGCCGGCCGGGGATATCCTCGAGCGAGCCACGCGCGACGAAGACCTGGACGTTCGTGCAGTTGGCCTGGCGGCGCATGTGCATCTTGGTCGTAGAGGACGGCGCGGCCTGGGCGGCCTGGGCCAGGGCCAGGAGGGCGGAGACGAAAATGGGAGTGGTATACATGGTTGAAATAGATGTATATACTAGCCCTGCAAAGAATGTTTACTTTAAAGCGTCTGATGATTCAAAGGAAGAGACGGGAATAAGTGAACGAATGTGTTTGGATCCAATAATAGAGGGAGATCTTCAGTGGCACTTCAGATGGAACAAGGAATGGAAACCAGTCAATTTAAATGAACATGCTCAACCAGCTAGCAACTCCACAAGCTGATCAATCTGCAGGTTTTCTTCTCTGCAGACTTGATATGGATGTGCCGTCATATCGATCGGCCACCCGCGCGGTGGTGGATGGGCTCCCCACTGTATCGAATGATGGACGAGAAGAAAAAATGGATTGACAGCTGCACATTCAAGGCGAGCTGCAAGGCTGGCAGGCCGACTCTGTTTCACTTGCTTCGAAATATATTCCATGTGGGTTGGGGGTGGATTCCCTACCGAGCCGACTAACTGGAAGAGGTTTATAATCGGCGGCGATTCAACCCCTGTGTGGAGTTGCGGCCCAGGGGTTGAAGTTTTTGGAAACGGTAGTGGCTCGGCACTCCCAACCGACGATAGTCAAACCACGCATCATTTCCGACATTTACCCATCATATAAAAGTATGCAATCAAACATTCAAGTTCGACTTATCAACAGTCAGGGAGCCCTGAACATGGGATCTCAGGAAGAGCATGATAATACAGTAGTGGACATCAGACCTCAAAGCATGTCCGAGAAATGAACAACACCTATAAAGATAGACAAAATTAATCTTCACCCAAGTCCTCAGCCACAATGTTGATACCTATCTCTGTATCCGAGAAGAGCACATGCCATTCCTTTTCGTCGCGCGGATGGAGCTCAACAAAAACATCCGTTTTCGGGAGGGGACAGGCTCTGTCCATGGCCATATCCTTT
Organism: Apiospora koreana; assembly: GCA_017163955.1. Classification (NCBI taxonomy): domain Eukaryota; kingdom Fungi; phylum Ascomycota; class Sordariomycetes; order Amphisphaeriales; family Apiosporaceae; genus Apiospora; species Apiospora koreana. The sequence continues at coordinate 1,751,846 of JAFHKQ010000005.1, read as the reverse complement.
TTGGACTCGACCCACGCGCCCACGAACGGCCGCACATCAAAGCGCGCCAGGAACAGGGCCAGGAACGCCAGCGCCTCGGTGCTGGCAAAGTGACGGCCGGGGCAGAGCACGTGGCCGCTTCCGAGCCCGCGGAAGGCGGTCACGGGGCGACGGGGGGTGTCGTCCTTGCCGCCGCGGCTGTTGGACTTGAGAAACCTCTTGTGGTCGAACTGGCCCACGGTTGGGCCTCATATTGTCGGGTCTGAGTGGATGACGACGTTCGGCATCATGACGATGCCGCCCTTCTTCAGCAGGAACTGATCGTCGACCACGGTGTCTTCCTGGACTATCCGCGCCCCGATGCTGATTTCGTGAAACCGCAGCACCTCCTGCCACGTCGAGAGCTGAATGGGGCATTCCGTCCTCACCCCTGCGAGATCGATGGTGTCGTTGCCGTCCGGGCCGGTGCGTACCAACTTGGCGACCTCGGCCCGGTAGTCCGCCTGCATGACGGGGTCGGCTAGCACCTGCCACACGAGCCAGAACACAGTGAGCACGGTGTTGACGACGGCGCCTGCTGCTTGTCCGATCTCCACGTGGGCCGCATCTAGAGGCTGGACGAGGGCGAGTGAGTTGACGACGTAGATCGGCGGCCTTGGCACACATAACGTGTAGATGGGAAACTAGAGTGTGTCTCTATGACCCGCGACGAAGCGTTGGATCAATCCGACAGTTATACGAGAATATCTTTTCTGGGTAAGACATCTCGTACTTTAGCCTAACATAGTAGCCCCCCTTTTCCACAAGCATATTGATGACGGGGCTGAGGAAGGGAATCGTGCCGGTGACCGTTTTCGGCTCCCGTGGGCCATGAAGGAATACCGCTAGTACTCGTAGGAAGACATAGGTGGCTACGGTGCCGGTGGCGGCCTTGATTGTCGTGAGTTTCTCCGGACCTCATATGACATTGGGTGGCAATAATAGGAATGATTCCTCGCTTACCAGATCTAATCAAAGGAGCGAGATGCATCGACAGGACGCGTTTGGCCCGAGTTCGCGGTGTGGACCGGCGGAAGGTGGGTGTTAACTGCTTCCGGGCTTTTCCGGCTTGACCTACGGGCAGCCGCCATTGCTCCCGACACTGGGGTTACACTACGAAAGTAAGATGATGCTAATGCAGCCTGATCTCTTGGCGCCCCGCAGATTCTCGACGAGGCAGGTTATCATCATATGCGAAGACGTTAAGAAGGTGGCAGAGGAAAAGGGATGTGTCACCCAGTTCGACTTTTACCTTGCGCTCTGGCTGCGGCGAATAGACAGTTACAAAGGTTTCAGATACATAATAACTCCGCATATAAAAGGTAAACCCAACTGGTGATAACCCGTCATACCTTTGTTGCCAAACACGGATCGCCACTACCACTCCACAGGCTTGGACTCCACCGGCCTATCAAAGAATACAGGCAATACACCAGAGGATTTGACGTTGTCGGCTCTCCTACTCTCGAATGAAGTATCGTGGTCGTAAGCCATGAAGCCGGTCCCCTCACAGCAGCCTACGTACTCGGCGTCCATCTCTTCGCCCTTCAGGATGCCCAGGTCGACCCAGAGCAGCAGGTCGCCGCCGTCCATGGCGCCGCCGGGCCCGTAGGCGTCGAGAAAGCCGCGACGAAGCTTTACGTGTACTTCGTCCCATCGCCCGAGGTGCTCCATTTGGGATAGGTCGAGCCAGAAGAGGAGTTGGGCCTGGCGGACGTAGTCGAGGCCAGGGAAGATGGAGGAAGAAGAAGATCCAGCACCAGAACCATTGGAACCAGTTCCATTGCCGTTGACGTCGGGTAATGAGTATTCGGTATTTCTCGCGATACTTGTATCACCGTTGGACGAGGCCCCGAGCTGTTTTTCGCCGGCAAAGGCGTGACAGGCCCGGCCTGAGACTAACCCCTTGGCGGAGCTAGCGGTCATGACATTGGTGATCCACTGCTTGGCCAGGCCGTCAAAGTGTTCGTCCCAGTAGGCGCGCTCCGGAGGGGGCATGGCGCCGTAGTCCTGGCCCTCGACCACAAAGCAGATGTTGTCGGGGAACTTGGTGATCCGGGTCCGGCCAGTGCGGATCTCGCCAGACAAGGGCTTCGGCTTCGGGAGAGCAGAGAGAGGAGATGCAAACTTATCATCGGGAGTAGAAGGGGTCACTACGACGATAAAAAGTGGCAACAATTATTAGCAAGGTGTAGTTTCAGAGGACTTGGGACACTTAGTACGAGACATACTGCGTGAACGATAAGCTCCCCAGTAGCCAGTCTTCTCCGTCAGAGGGATTAGCTCCCCGCAGTGACCGAACCCGTTGGGGTTTTCTCCATTCGACTGGTACATGGCCCTGGTGGCGGGAAGGCTGATCGTCTCCCTCCAGAAGCCGGCGTCATCGGGCAGCGAGGCCCAAAACGCAACGACATCCGGGCTCGCCCACCATGCCTTGAACGCCTGCGGGGACTTCCAGTGGCTCATCCAGACTTTGGAGGGGACGTCGTTCTGTTCAAGCGCTTCAACGTTGGCTGCCACGCCATTGTTGACGAGCCTCTCAAACTTTTTAATCAGGGTTAGTTTCGACTCGCTAGGCGAGGGTCCATGATACTGGCACCCGAATAGGGATACGGTAAAGTGGTGGGCGGTTGGAAAGCGTGTGCGGAGCATGTTGAAAGACGAATAGACCAAAGATCATTGACTGCTCAAACCTAGGCTTGCAGCAAGAGAAGGGAATATTGGTTAATAAGTATGAATACCATTTTTATCCTATTTTGTTACTTACCAAGTTGCCCAGCAAAGGAGGTTACCTCTCGTGTATATCACGTAATCGGGTAAAGAACGTGACTTGGAAGGTCCGCATAATCCATCAGCAACCTCATCACATGGTACTCCTGGGAATGCTTGGCTTACTTGTAGGTGATGGACCGGGTTGAGCTAAGGATGGTTGCGGATATATCTTCAGGTTGTTGAAGGCAGGTGGGAAAAATGAGGAGTTCAGGGGTCACAAGAGAAATTTCAGGTTGCGCCACCTTCGTCATAACTGACTCCTCGTGGAAGGAAGCGTCTAGGTACTTGGATTTTGTGCTACATACTCAGATCTTCTCTTGAATTTGACCACTGATGGTTGATAGGTCGGAAGTGGTTTGTGACTGCATACTTTCAACTGCATGCCAATTCTTTTAGGCACGTGCATTGGATCATTTTGGGAGAGAAAAGGGTATGACGAAATGTCGAGTAATAGAGTATGTATCAACAATATACACATCGTATATTTGTACTGTCATTGGCCCCGCTATGCCAGGCCCGGTGAGGAAGGGTGTTGGAGTGCATAATTATCTCTGGGCTGACGCTGTCACTTCTCACGTTGCTCAACCTATCAGCATACTATTCAGGAACTGACGTGCCGATCGCTAAGGGCGGTGATGGCCGACCCCCCATCCATCCAAACGATTCACCTTTTCCCGACAGCGATGAGCGTATCGTCAGCACCGGGCTCGGCCGCGGGGGTTTGCCAACGACCAAGTGCCAATCGAGGGGGGGCACGAAAATGGTAGCGACAACATGGAAATCAGCAAAATTCGCAGTTACCAGCTTAAAGCACGTTGTGTTATTCAGTACTACATCTAATTGATGCGTCAGATTCTCGCAATCTTGTACAAATATTGGAAAAAGAGGCAAAGAAAAAGAAAAAGGAGGCGGAACCTGAGATGCGGGGAATCGAACCCCGGGCTACACGGATCTGTATTGAGAGCGTGTAATGTTAGTTACCACACCACATCGGACTAAGTGTGAAGAGGATGGGCGTCGATGGCAATGAAACGAGTTGAACTAGATTGTATAACCTTTCGGCGTCGGTCTTATGCCAGCCCATTCGACAGGTTGCCGACGACCAAAAGCAGTTCCACGCGTGCTCCCACGATACCAAGGATGGATGTATGGCACAAGCGTGACTCGCTATGGGCAACGTATCCTCCGGTTACTGGCTTTGGGATAATCGTGAGCATTTGGTTGTTGGAACGCGATGAGAATTATGCATGCTGTCATTGCTTGCATACTTATGTGTGGTCATAATGAGTATAACTATGTACAGTCTAATATCTTATATCTAATTTAAAACAAAGCACCTCTGTCTGGGGCATGCCCATCTACTTCCACTCGTAAAAACATAATGATATAAAAGGGGCGAGGTGCGGTGTGGAGGCCTGCCCGACAACGACGAATGATACACTCACGACAGCTCATCTACATAACCAACACTCAGCTTCAGCTTATGCCGCAGCTCCGGCACCAGCACCAGCCTCGGGAGCAGCGCCAGCACCAGCACCTGCACCAGCGCCTGCACCTTTACCCTTGCCAGCAGGTGCCTCAGCTCCAGCTCCGGCTCCGGCGCCGGCTCCAGCTCCAGTGCCCTTGCCCTGTCCCTTTCCGGCAGGTGCCTCTCCACCGGCACCGGCTGCCGGAGAAGGAGGGGGAGCTTCACCACCAGCTCCTGCACCGGCACCACCGGCACCCTTGCCCTTTCCAGCTGGAGCTTCAGCTCCGGCTCCTGCACCAGCGCCAGCCCCAGTGCCCTTACCCTTCGCAGCGGGTGCCTCGGCTCCGGCTCCGGCTCCAGCTTCAGCCCCCTCGGCAGGGGGAGGAGGCGGGGCCTCACCACCGGCACCACCAGCACCGCCGGCACTCTTGCCCTTTCCAGCGGGAGCCTCGGCTCCGGCTCCAGCTCCAGTGCCCTTGCCCTTTCCGGCAGGGGGAGGAGCTTCGCCGCCAGCTGCGGGAGGAGGAGGGGGAGCTTCGCCACCAGCTGCAGGAGGAGGAGGAGGGGGCGCCTCTCCACCCGCACCACCCGCACCCTTGCCCTTTCCAGCGGGAGCCTCAGCTCCGGCCCCAGCTCCGGTGCCCTTGCCCTTTCCGGCAGGGGCCGCACCGCCGGCACCGGCACCGGCACCAGCCTCAGGAGGGGGAGGAGGGGTACCAGCACCGGCACCGGCTCCGGCTCCGGCGCCAGCCTTGCCCTTGCCCTTGCCGGCGCCGCTTTCCTTGGGCGGCGGCGGGAGGGCTCCACCCGCAGCGCCTCCTCCCTCTTGACGCCGGGAGGAGGACGACTTGCTGCTCTTGCTGCGGGGATCGACGGCCTTCAGCCAGTCGCGGGCCCATACGTGGGAAGCCGGGAGGTGGCTGTTCCCGGCGCTGCGGCCCTCGACTACGACGTTGACGATGTCAGTCGCGCGGGGCTCCAGGCCCTGAACCTTGTCCGGGTTCGGCATGGGCACGGCGTTGGCCGCCAGGGCGAAGGTCAAGGCCACGGCGGAGAGATCTTGGAAATGCATGGTGGGTGGTAGAAGTGAAGAAGATTGGTGGGGGGTATCAAAGAAAGATTGAAAAGTCAAAAAGTGAAAGGTTTTCTATATCAAATAGGGTGAATGAAAGCCACGAACCCGCGTTATAAGTGAGATTGACAAGAAGAGAATGGAAACTTGGCTGTTCTTGGGAATAAGAAACCTTGGTAGTCTTGAAATGAAATGAAGGTCGTGTTTGTTGTGTGATGAGATGAACTTCTCTAGCTAAGGAGAGGACATCTCTTGTCTTTATACTTGGCAAGTCAAACCAAACGTTATACGCTGTTTTACGAGGCAGAGAACGCTGTTCTCGAAGCCATGATTGCCAAGATCATACCATTGAACAATATAATCGCTGCCAAGTGATGTCATCATGTCCGTCAGGCGCTGCGGACACAAGTTTACCCAGACCAAAATATTCACTCTTTGGCAGACGAATACCCCCTAAAGTAAGTAGCTACCCATAGGTCATCCTTGCGTCGTCGATCATTCTCAATAACGTTCAGACGTAGTCGTTTCCTATTTATTTGCCAAGGCGCAGTCCCGGGCGCCAACAAGGCCTAGCCAGCGCAAAGCCATCCTACGGCCGCCCCAACGAGCACTACCCACCCCGCGCACCCAGGAATCCGTTCCTTGGATGCATGTGTGCTTGGCGGGTCTGGCCATGGCTGTACGCTCATGCGGAGCCTTGGCCGGCAAAGGGCACGGGTGGCCCCTGAACCCCCAAGAAGTGGAAAGTGGGGGTTGTTTCGGAACCAGCAGCCATGACCCCGGCACCCCGGCTCGTCCGCCCCGATGAGCAAGGCGTTCCACTTACATCGCCAACAGCTCTCTCCGGGTGGTAGTTCTAGATCTTACAGATCTACAGTATTCTATAGCATCTTATAGATGCACATACACGCACTCCCCAGCACGGAACCACCGGGAAGGAAATACCTAAACAGGAGAGAACCGCTTAACATTTAATAGCTCAGCCCCTGTCTATCACGATTGTGTATAGACTATAAGAAGCAGTTGTAGGTGGAGGAAATACTACCTTCCGAAGATGCTGATACAACTGCCAGAGATCATAAGAGAAGATCCTTTCCAGGTAAAATTCAGTTTGATCATAAAATAGGAAACCTGGTTTGAATGGGCGATGGTTTCAAAGTTACAGGTAAATAGTAATAGGGATATTATATTATACCCTCGCAGCTTACTAATAATTACTCAGAAGAATCGGCAAGTTCAAGGAAGCTTCAGTGCCCAGGTATATGATTCTCAATTCCGAAGGACTATGCTTGATATTGGTACCACTCCGTTGATCTGAACTCTCCGCGAGAACTATTACTATTGCGCGCAGCAGATCAAAACGCGATGACAGGGATCACTGCCCTGTTCCCCACCCCGATGGGAGCCCCATGGTCGTCCAGCCCCTATCCACATCCCCAGATTCCGAGCCCAAGCGAAGCCTTTTACAGGCAAGTGCCGCCTCCCGAGGAGTTGATGATGCTATTTGGGGTCAGTCAGTACGTCTTCTGGAGCTAATGGCTATGTCATCACACGAGGAAACTTACCAGTTGGCGCCCGACTCATCGCTGCACACGAAGACACCGCCGTCTTCGTCCTGCTGGCAGTTGAGGCCCTGTGCCACCTTTTCGGCAACACGCTCGGCCTGGACGGAGTTCTCGTTGTTGGCGTCGGCGTTGGAATTATCGTCATTGGCATCGTCGGCGTTGGCATCGTCGGCAGCGGCATCGTCGGCAGCAGCATCATCAGCGGCGGCATCATCGGCAGCAGCATCATCGGCAGCAGCATCATCAGCGGCAGCATCATCAGCGGCGGCATCATCGGCGGCGGCATCATCGGCGGCGGCATCATCGTCGTCTTCGTCCTCCTCGTCCTCCTCGTCTTCCTCTTCGGCCTCGTCGTCTTCCTCCTCATCGTCATCAGTGTTTGCGTCGTCAGCGGCGGCATCATCAGCCACTGCATCGTCGGCGGCGGCATTGGCGTTATCGTTGACATTGGCGTTATCAACGTTGGCACTACTGTTGTTGTCAGCCACTACGTCGACATTGCCACCATTGTTTGCATTGGCATCGTCAGCGTTGGCGTCATCGGCATTAGCCTCCTCAGCGTTGGCATCATCAACGTTGGCATCGGCGTTGGCATCGGCATCGGCATCGGCGTTGGCATCATTGGCATTCGCGTTGTTGTTATTATGATTATTATTTGCATTGGCATTGTTGTTGTTGCCAGCCACTGTAGCTACATCATTGGCATCGGCAGGGCCACACGGCGTGGGCAGAGCCATGACGGTGCCGAGGTAGGCGAACATGAGGACCGACTTGAGCTGCATGGTGAGAGATGGAATAGTGGATAAAAGTGGTAATATGAATAATACAATATAGTGTGATCGATAACTCGTCCTAAAGTCCGGAGAGTGTATCGTGGTCGAAGGTAGTGGTTTCGTATCACACCTGTTCTACCGACGCTCTCTCGAGGTCGAGACGATTAAGCGCGTAGCGCTTGGGTGTGAGATCTGTGTCGGGGTCGGAAGGGAGTTCTATCGTGGATGGTTATAGGGTAACGTGTGCGCAAAGACTTGGTGATGAGCTTTGGTGGTAGAAGCTGGTTTGGGGATAGCTTGAAGTGGTGGTGAGATATCTTAGGGCAGAGAAGGATGCTAGTCGTCCTTTTATGTGCCAGTCTCTGAGTTACTAGAAGGTTGAGAAGGTTTGCGTAGGCGCCGGTACGTTAGCTGGCGATAAGGTTTTTCGATTTATAGGAGTTATTTTTGATGGAAAGCTTTTGAGAGTCTAGAAGGTATTGGGTATAATACGTTCTTTTGAGTTAGTATTTGAGAGTATATTACGCTGCGAGTCTTAGTTTCTGCTAAGGTATTAAACCGGAGAAAAAAAACAAAACAATAATATAGTGTGAGTGGACCGGCCAGGAAGTGAATGAAAGTATAATATAGTAGAGTCTGTATTAAATTGAGTGTGCTTGTCTCATCAAAATGAATCAAATACATTGCGCTGTTGGTTACCCATATATATATGCCACAGTCAACTATGATAGGTATACTCTATCTAGCGGGGACCAACGGCGAGCGTGAGGTCGCCGTCGTCAATGTTTCGTTCTGGTGAGAGCCGCACGACACGGGGTCCCCAGCCAAGCAGAGGAGCGCAACTTGGCAGCGACAATCCAAACATGGACTTGTTCTTGTTCTTCCAGACGTCGTATGACCTCTCGTGCTCCACCCCGCAAAGTAGCCTTCGATTTATGCTTAATCTATGTTTAGCCGACAGTTGACTAGAGGGGGTAAGTAAGACGATGAGCCTGCCAAACAGCCAAGTGCTATAGCTGAGGTCAAATGCCGTCTCGAAGACTTCATGCTACGTTGGATGTTTGCCGACGCTGGAGTAAGTGTCAGCATAAGCGTCGCGAAAGCTAGTAAAACCATTCGCCAAGTCGTTCTGATTCATTCACATATGGCAACGAGATCTTCGAGATGTTGTTGATGGGCATCTGTTGACGACACGTTGGGGCTGAAAAGGAGTAATTAACTTTCGCAAATGCGGGGATGTCCGAACAGCTGAACTTGGCTTTGGGACGAAACGTGTGATCGGCCGCCTTACCGTCTATCTCGATCACTTGATGGACTTGTACCAGGGATGGCCTGTCTGCTCAGGTGGTACATTCACATGAGTAGTGCTAACGTGTAACTTGTAACAGTGTAACAGAGATGAGTCGATCATTCAAAACCCCGAGAATAGTCTGCCACTCTCAAGAGCAACAGATGTTGATTGAGGGATATTATGGAAGAACTATGGCATATGCTGCTCCTTATTATCTTTGCAAAATCAACCAAACAGCCCGAACGTGCCTCTTTGTTCCACGTCCGGATCTGCTGCGCATGTTCAAGCCCACGGCTGCCAGAGCATGTTTGGCTCCAAGATATCAAGCTTAATCGGCGTTGGCTTATCAGTGACCCACTGTGGTGGTGTCTCTCACGTTAGCGTTTGACAGCTACAGTTTGTGAGAGCTTCGAACAGGGAAGGGAAAGACAGAGGAATTGTTAATGTTTGGACCACCTACAGGGGGGGAGACATATGCTGTGATGTTGTACTTCTTGTTACTATGGAGTTTGGGGTTTGTTCGTCAGCATTTCGTGTCAATTTCCATCTTTATGCTCGGTTATCCGTTACCTGATCCCCTGGGTCCATTGGAACGAAATGGCTACATCGGGCTTGGGATTCTTGGGACTTGGCTTCACCCTGGCGGCCAGTCCGCCGAAGGTACCACCGTCTGACGTCTCCCCCGCATTTCTGTTCGCGATGCAGGTCAAATAGGCGGACTGATCTGGTGCCTGGACCGTAGTTGCGCCCGAACACGTGCCTGTGAACGACGGGATCGACGGAGACGCATATACGCTCGGGGGGTCGTAGACAGGGGCAGAAATGTCGAAGACTGATACGAAATGGGCAAAATCTCGCTGTTAATTGCTTGTCTCCTGAGTGGTTAAACTGTACGGAGTGAAGTGGCTAGGCAATAACTCACGGTAATGAAAGCGAGGATTCTTCCCTCCATCTATCTCCAAAGCTCGCAGGTTTGTGATGTTCCAGTAGTAGACCTCATAGGACCACCCCGGCTTCTTTCCCGGCGGGTCTTTGAGCGCCGGAAGAGCGGTGGCTGCGGTTGCACCGGCCAGTAGTAGCGCGCCGGAGATCTGCATGGTCTCTTTGGAAGGAAATGGTTGAGAAGAGATGAGTGTGCGTGTACCTACTTGAGGGACTCGAAGAATGCAACTCTGCTGCTTAAAAGGACCTATAAGATCGACCATGCTGCCTGTATTTATACACCATTTTGAATGAGTCTCTTTCCCAATGCGGAAGTCACGGCCCTCCGTTGGCCGAAGGATTCTCATGGTGTAATTTGCCTAAACTCCATTCGGGGCCGAAATCAAAACCCCCTTGCTTGCCCATATATTAAAGATCTTGTTTGCCATCAATAACTTGCTCGATCAAGAACACCGAGAAAGATACCCCTTGCAGGCGGAATACTGATCCCATCAATAGTATCGTGGAACGTTCAATCTCACGACTTAGCGTTAAGGGCTTTTCCTACTTGACAAGCGCATATCGAATCCGACCCGGCCGACGGGCCGTTGTTCCCTCGCCCTCAGGGATTGTATGTTTGCTGGATCGCGACCCGCCAGCATACTTGACGTTATCATGCTCGACCTAGGTGGATTACTGAACTGATAATGAAAGGTGTGACGTGCTTGTTGTGAGTCTTTCGTTTCTTCCGGCTTGTTCTACAATGAAACGACAGTCCAAGGAGAATGCAAGCAGGAGCCAGAGTATATCACGATCCCATAGTGAGTAGTGGCCCTACAGTTGGTGTATTAATCAACAGTGCCGCAGCACGCCAACGTGGCGTCCTGACTTGGACGGGGCGATTCGAGTCAGAATTGAGTTCGGATAAGGTGGTCGAAATGGAGGATGGGAGAAAGAGTGCTCGGATGGGGGGCGCGGCTCTGCTCGCCGCTTCGACCTTCCAGGCTTTCAAAGGGTGGGAAATTCGCGAACCCTATCTTGGCAAGGCCACCAGGAGGCACCTCCAGCTGGGACGATCTGAACCAAGAAAAGAATACCTGCTGAGCCCGACACTGCTATTATCTCATGTGAAGGAACACACGTTCTCGCCCCAGCGTCGGGGTCGGACCGGAATGACTAGCACTTTCGTCCCATGTTTTAGGGGCTTAGACGGCTCAGCTTCCTTGCCGTGCGCGAAGAGGGGAAGAGGTAAAAGAAAGATCGGTAGTTGGCTATTGAAACTTTCTCGTTTCTGGCAATATGGGAATTGCCTCCTCTGACTGTCGATTCTCTGTCCGTTTGTCTACAGCATGCTGGGGAGAGTGACCTCGTGGGTGCGACGAGCGCTGCCGACGCAAGAGGATTTCGTCACCGAGGCCGAGGAGAGATTGGTCCGGAAGCTGGACTTCATGATTTGCCCCATCTTCTTCCTCATTAATTTCGCCAGCATCCTCGACCGCTCCAACATCGGCAACGCCAAGATCCAGGGGATGGACGAGGACCTGGGACTGAACATAGGCAATCGATATAATATCGTCCTCGTGGTGAGCAAATGCGAAAGCAGACAGAACCGAAACCCAATGTCTAGAGGTCCATGAGAACAAAGGTCGCTCCTAACATAACATGTCAATGGACAATTAGATCTTCTTCGTCCCGTACATCCTCCTGGAGATCCCCAGCAACCTCATCGTGAAGCACGTGCGACCGTCGTACTACCTGTCCGGACTGATATTCTTCTGGGGTTCGTCCCGAAAGGCTCCCTGCCCCGTTGAGATCATATAACAAGAAGAGAAAAATCTGACAAATTCTGGGTTGTGACCCCATCTTAGGCATTGTGGTCATGTGCGAGGGTTTCGTCAACAGCTACCATTCGCTGATCGGCCTCCGCTTCCTCCTCGGTGCCCTCGAGGCTGGCATCTTCCCCGGCATCGCCTACGTGACGTCCATGTACTACAAGCGGTTCGAGTACCAAAGCCGATTGACCGCCATCTGGACCTCGGTGATCCTGTCCAACGCTTTTGGCGGAGTGAGTAGAGGATGTGCGTTTCGGTGTGCATCTGCAGCTGACTGATGACCTACCCCTGGACAGCTTTTGGCATACGCAATCGCGCATCTCGATGGCCATTTTGGGTATGCATCATGGCGATGGTACGAAAAGGCATAATGGCTATCCCTTCTAGTTGCTGGGGATTTACTCTACTGACACTTGGTTACCTTGTTACCCTAGGATTTTCATCATAGAAGGGGCGGTCACTGCGCTTTTCGGAATCATCGCCGTCTTTTGGATCCCCGACTGGCCGGAGCAGAACAAGTACCTGAGTTTGGCAGACCGGGAAATGATCCGACAGCGACTTCTGTCTGACCAGCCGGCAGAGGAAGAGGAGGAGATCGATCTCCACAAACTGGGTGCCATCGCGGCCGACTGGAAGATTTGGATAAGGCACGCACCCCTCCCCAAATGAGGCTCAAGAGCCCTTGGCTAACATACATCCAGCGCATTAATTGCCTTCGGCGGTATCGTCACGGCCTACTCGATGACCCTCTTCCTGCCGACCATCCTCAACGAGTTCGGGTGGGACGCGGTGCAGGTGCAGCTGCACACGATCCCCGTGTGGGCCGTGGCATTCGTCGTGGCCGTATCGGTCTCGTGGCTCTCGGACCGGCTGCAGCACCGCAGCCTGTTCATCGTGGGCCTGTCGATCCCGCCAACCGTGGGCTATGCGATCCTGCTGCGGCAGGAGCTCTTCTCGCGGCGGGCGCAGTACGCCGCCACGTTCCTCGTCGTCCTGGGCACCATCACCACGCCCATCGTATTCGTCTGGCTCCTGAACAACCTGCGCGGCCACTGGCACCGCGCCGTCGGATCCGCTCTCATCAACAGTATTGGCAATTGCGGCGGTGTGGTTGCCTCAAACATTTACCTCGCCCGCGAGAGGCCGCGGTACCCCGCCGGCTATGGGACGGCGCTGGCGTGCATATGGCTCACGGGCCTGGGCGCGGTGGGCATGGCGGCGACTATGTACAGGGCCAACCGGGCACAGGACCGTGCGGAGCGAAACGGCCGACCGGAGACGGGATCAGACAGAAGTGGACCAGCACATAGATACACACTGTAGGACAGGAGATAGGAAAGTTGATAGGTGAAAAGGCTTATCTTTTTCTACTAGGGATATAGAGTCGTGGCTTAAGACATCAAACATCCTGTAGCGACAGGGGGACCGGCTGATATCGAATCGGCGTTCTGAATCCCAAGCGTGAATGTTAGCCTTTCAGCTCCCAGGTCTTCCAGGTGACGCCGTTCCACATGCCACGTATGAAGTCTTCGACGCTGTACCCCTTCTGCCAAGCGGGCTATGCGGCGTCCCTCCTCTCTCGCCCGTCGGCGATGCGCCAGAACAAGCTGCCGCCGTAGCAAGCCTTGAGGCCCTCTCGCCAGACCCGTCCGTTCTCCTGGAGCAACCGCCAGTCCGGGATGATGGAGTACGCCAGCGAACGGGAACATGAACTGCTGTTCTTGTTGAGCATTGGCGAAGTGGACTTGCTTCGAGGATCGACTCCTCCGGGTCTGCTTAGTTGCCATGCTGGGATCTCGTTCCACTTTCGACCGACGGTCGCGAATTATTGTTGGGAATCTAGATATTCACTCGAATTGACTGATCGAGGGCAGTAGTTTCGTACATGCGGCTGGGCAATTCGAATCGACTTGTCAATGTGGCGTCATGACTTTCTGGTCAGTAATCCGTTCCATGCACGGCTTCCTCATTGATGCCTCGGGCGCATCCTCAAGTATTGACCCAGAGGTGGTAATGCCTGATTGATGAGGGAGCGTCGTTGGTAATGATTGTACAATTAAGCGTTATCAGTACCTAGATGAAGATGAAGGGTGGTAGTCGGGCTAACGACAACGATGGTTCAAATTTACGTCATTAGGTTGTGCACCAGTGTTTACTGGTGGTTGACGCAATTGGATGGTGCTAGGTTAGAGGAAAAGAAAGGGGCAGCTTGATGAACGTGCTCGAGTGCTGTTCGGCTCAGCTTAGGTAGCAAGTAGGTAGCAAGCCAGACATGGAGCGCCACACACCTGAAGCCACCGTCGATATTGGGACATTTTGGCTTAACATAGCCCTGAAGCCAACTAACTGACTTGTCACCTCTCTTGCCCACCAACCTTGCGCAAGCAGGCGGTTTGGTTGGTCAGTACATATCTACACATTGGCTGGAAATGGTTAAGCAGGCAAGTCTCAAGCATCTGCACGTCGCATCGCAGCGGCCCATTTCAGGACAATTGCCTATGGCCAGTACTATGGCTTCCATGTGCCATTTCGCCAATCTCACCCCTCGACGCCTGCTATCGACGACTGCAACCTGGGCTCGTCATTGATGTCATTGAGCATATTTTTATGAACAGTCATTCTCTGCGTTGCCGACTTATACGAGTTGATGCGACAGTCTGATGATTAGTTTTTCCTACCATGCCGGTACTCGATAGGATTGTCAACTGCATCACTACATCGGTTGACACAGGCTTCCATATTTGAACCTAGTCCACGTTGAACGCTTCAGTGTAGAGTAGTTGGATGGATTAGTTGTTATATTACATTGTTTTCACGTACGGACAGAAGTACGGAGCAGTCGTTCGTTGCTGCCATTCGAGTTGGTAGTTAAACACACACATCCCTTCAATGCGGCTGTCGAGGGAGCGGCACGGTGAACAGTCAACATGTTCCGAACTTCACACGGGCCACCCAGCTACCCCAAGCACCAAGGGGAAACCTCAGCGATGAGCCTCAATAGTATCACTTGGGCGCCATTTCTTGTCATTTCTCAGACGTCTCTACAAGGGGCCGTGGGTTGCGAACCATCGATGAGTCCGCAAAAGTCACGATTGCCATCCATGCACCGTCTTCATCACAATCGGGCTGAACTGGGAGCTCGCCTCTCGGTACTCGCCATCCCAAGCCTTCGTGTGGTCGCGGCGTGCTGACGCAAAAAAAGGAATGGGATTTCTGCTAAACCATGCAGGCAGGGTTCATCATGCAAGGGTCGCTACTTCCCAAATGACTGATCGTGTGCCGGTGTACATATCACGACCTCCTTTTGGCATAAAGCCGTTGATCATTGCGCCGCAAAGCCGTTGGCAGCAAGCAAACATATGGCGTCCACATGGTAGCCTTCCGACTGCTCAAATTCTGGTCTGTGTTGCGACAGCCTCAATACCACCAGGAACGGAGCTATTGAAAATGCTCGAGTCAATCACTCACGGGACTCGCAGACTCGTGCTGCCCGGCGGCGGGGGCTTGATACATAAGGCGCATCCCCGCCTTGATACATCAATGGTTTCTTTTGTCACGTTTTGTCAAGGCCTGAATGACATATTGCCGTCTTGAGTCCCTGAAGAGCCACCACGGGAGTAGCAAACATGGAGCGGAACCTTCCTCCTCTGTCACAGCGGTCCCAATCACCCATGGCAAAGTAAGCGTTCCATTTGACACCCTCGAAGCTCACGCTGACACGATCCTCTGTCTCCAGCCAAGATTTACTCTTCGAGGAAGAGCAAGACTTTGCTGTGAAGCCTCTGCCGCCTCGCCCGACCCAAGCGACCGTTGTCAATCCCACAAATGGGATGTCAGAGGATCTCCCGGAGCTGCAGGTAGCAGGCGGCGAGCCTGAGGGCCTGGATCCGGTGGATAATGAAGAGCTGGACCCGGGAAGCTTTGATCTGGTCATGCCCGGCTTCCAAGAAGACGGTCAAAGATGCAGATACGAGCTGGAAACACGTTCCGACCTACTCTTCTCCCGTCGTCACCTCCAGGCTATATTCGATGACCCGACACAACTGCGGCGCTTCTCTAGCTTTTTATACGAACATCGACCTGCTTCAATCGCATTGCTCAAGTATTATCTTGGCCTCCTCAAAGCCCTGCGCGCCATTGAGTACAGCAATTCGGTAATGCAGAAGCTACAGTCCCCTCCAGATGCTGATCTCACCCACCGCAATGGGGAGACCGGGGAACTGCCTACCACCTACAACCAGGAACTGCAAATGCAAGCGGATCTTGCATTTGACCACTTGACGCGCGAGGACCTTCCGATGTATATCACCCACGTTTGGATCAAGACTGTGTCGGTGTCGGTCAAGCATCGCATCATGGGGACATTGCCGCACGTGTCCGAGGGTCTTGCAGAAGTCTTTTGTTTGACTGATCCCTCGCGACCAGACAACCCCATCGTGTTCACATCCGATGAGTTTCATCGGACCACACAGTACGGGGTAGACTACGTCGTCGGACGCAATTGTCGATTCCTCCAAGGCCCAAACACAAACCCCTTCAGCGTCACTAGGATACGAGAGAAGCTGGAGGCAGGCATGGAGCATTACGAGACCTTTTTGAACTATCGTCGTGATGGGTCACCGTTCATGAACCTTGTCATGGTAAGTCATATCAACTTCTTTGATGCAACCCTGCCGCATGTTATAGACACTGACAGCCCGAGTGTAGCTAGCCCCCCTTTATGACAGCCGTGGCGTGATACGGTATTTCATCGGGGCCCAGGTGGACGTGTCGGGACTGGCGAAACAGTGTTACGATCTCGACGCCATGAAGCACCTCGTGGACGATGAAGATAACCAAGGCGCCGATCAAGAGTATGACTCCGATCCCAAAGACGAGTTCACTCAGCTTGCTGAGATATTCGAGTCACGGGAGCTTGAGATTGTGCGCCAACGAGGCGGGGACATGCATCGTGGCAGGGTGCAACCTCAAATGCAACCCCAGCGCGAAGGAGATGCAGCAAGAGCTAGAGCAAGTACGGACACGCGATCGCACAGCGAAGCAGGGCATCATAACTGGGTCAAACCCAGGGTGGTCCTAAGAGATTCCGAGTCGCCAACAGAAGAGAATGCCCCTTCGAATGGACACAATCCAGTCCAGTCCTCCACTGCCGCTTCCCTAGCTTCGAGACACAATGGCCGCCTCACCGGCGTCTACGAGCACTACCTCCTGGTGCGGCCGTACCCATCACTTCGTATACTGTTCACCAGCCCATCGATGCGTGTTCCTGGAATACTGCAGTCTCCATTGGTGGAACGCATCGGGGGCTCAGCGCGCATGCGAGATGACTTCGTCCAAGCTCTGGCCCAAGGGCAAGGTGTTACAGCGAAGGTGAAGTGGCTCAACATCAGCCACGGGCAGATGAAGGACAACGCGAAAGCCAAAGCACAGCGCCGAAGACAGAATGGGGGTAATAATCAACAACACCACCATCCCCTGGAAGCACACCTGGACTTCGATGACGATGTCGACGACGCCGAGACGGAATCGACCGGTCGGTCGCGCTGGCTTCACTGTACCCCTTTGCTTGGTGCGAACGGCAAGGTCGGCGTCTGGATGATCGTCCTGGTAGATGACGACTCTGAGCTCAGGTTACGCGGAGGCGGAGCAGGAGGGGCCAACGGCTCTTCTGCAGCGCAACCGCAACACTTTCCGTCACGCCCTGAGACCTCCATGTCGTCTCACTTGCGAACTCACGTGCAACCTAATGTTGCGAAACGGGGTCGCGCTAACGGAGATACTGAGCGCAAACCCGAACCCGAACCTAAAGACCAGCCAAAAGTCCGGCCTCGCAAGTCATCCGAGACCCTCAGCTCTCCCATTCTGTCACAGTTCCCCGAGCCTAGTCGGAACGGGTCGGCCACCAGCTTGGTACACAACAATCACTCCCTCACCGGCGGCCAACGCGCGCCACGCCCTCTCGTTCCGCTGCCTCGACCGGAGCAGCCAAGTCCGCGGCAACCTCTACCACAGCAGAAGCCGCAGAACCTGGCGCCCGCCACGGCCGCCACCACCACTGGACTGCCGGCCAACTTCTTTAGCCTCACGGCGCTGTCGCGGTCGTCGAGGAACAAGCTGAAGAACGCAGGACGGGGCCGGAGCATCGGCGCATTCGCGGCGCAGAGGAACAACCGGCAGAACGAGCAAGTCGCCGCCAGCTCCGCTACTAACAGGGATGATACCACTACTGGCCCCTCGTTTGAGACGCATGAAGATGGCGCTGGTGCTGTCTCGGATGATGCCGAGGTGACGAGACACTGGCCGCTGTCTCCTAAACGGGGTCATACGCCGTCCGGGTCCCGCTACGTGTACATCCCGCCGGCGATCGAGGAGAGGTCCGACCGTGGGTCTAGGCATCGGGATGATTTGGAGACGGCGTCGATGCAGAGCTTGGGGTCGAGCTACACGGTTCGGATTGAGGAGTAGTAAACGAAGGAGGCGGCATGTACCAGTGCTGGTCCTTGGACCTCAATAGTTTAATGTTTAATTGCATCACAGATATGTTCACGAAAACATAGTCAGAGTTAAGGCGCACAAACAAACACTGGTAACCATGAATTTTCCATTGTACCTGTTAGGGTAGTATAGAGAATCGGAGCAGTATTACTTATAGAACCCAGCACTGGAAATGGATACGGATACGTCATATGAACGTCCACTGCTGCATCTATTACCTCTTGTCAGTGAGATGTCAACGAACTCCCCTTCAGCCGTTTAATTGCACGAACTTCGCATATAGTTGGCGCCATCAGGCTTGAGCACGCAGGTGCCACTATTAGCCCGGCGTGTCGGCTCGAAGTCGCCACCACCCCCGGCGCTGTCACGATCGCGCGCCTCGGCGGTGGCGTAGCAGTAGATGTCGCAGCCATCGTTCCAGCCCTTTACGGGTTTGGCGCCGTCCAGGCGCGTGCAGTCGCTGCTGCTGGCGTAGTCTGCGAAGGCCGTCTGGCCGCCCATCGGGTCGTCCGAACAGTCTTCGTTGCGGTGCGAGTCGGCTTTGACGCAGTCGCAGCCGTCGAGGCAACAGGCATGGACCTGGAAAATTATTACTTCACTGGGTCGTATTAAAACTGGCCGAGGGGCTGGCCACTTACGAATCCCGCACTGGCAACAATGATGGCGATGACTTTGATTGTGGGTAGATATTGACATGCTAGTGTGACCACTTGCTGGCAAAGTAGGAATTCTTTTAGGATTCCCAGTGATACTTGAGATACTAGAAAATAGATCCGCCCAATTTAAAAGCTAACAAAAGGCGACACTGCTTTCATCATTGGCAATCGGGCGTCCTTTTGATGTCGGACAGTACATTGATACGCCTTCAGCTGCCGGCATGTCCATGATCCATCTACTCGCTCTTCCCAGATATGCTATCTACAACGCCGTCTATTTGTCCAGTCTTGGGTTAAGAACCAGGAGACGGTTGGGATAGTGAACCAAGCCGCGATCAACAAGCATAGGGGAGGCATGGCGAGGCAGTGAAGGTATACTTGGAAATACTGGCGCTACGGCGGGAGGTACTGACAGAAGCGGCTCGACCGGGCAAGTATATAAACCTTCTTCCCGAAATAGTGGTATGTTATAATATACTCAGTGCCTGCCTGAATTGGCCTTGTGTTGTTGAAGCATGCTAGCCTGTGAAGGACGCGAGCCTTTGAAGATGGAAATGACTCAGCTTCAACTTCAATCCACCAAATAGAATATTGATGGATGTGGATGGATGAGCAATACTAAATGAATGTTGATACAAATGTAATTTTCATAATAACATAGTTGAAAGTCTCAACACTGCCCCCTTCTAAAATGTCCGTTCCAGCCCTGTGAATCAATACCATCTTCCCCCTTTAAGAGATGATTGATGTATTGTGAAGCAAGAACGAAGGCCTTGGAAGAATACCTCATAAGTGTCTCTCACATCTTTTTGTTCTAATATAATTAAGTTAGCAATTGGTTTTATGGCCCAAATGCTTGGGATATACATACGCAGCACTCGTAGTTATTGTGCTCATTATCAGACCATCGGTGCCAGTGCTTGTGAGAGGATGGGCAACGGGGTTTATCACGCCCTCCACTGTTCACGTTCACGTTGATAGTCTACATAGAGTTCTGGTTTAGTTATGTACCAGACAGCTGTAGCTTCATGGTACACTGAAGGGCGATACTTACAATACAAATATTGGAAGAACTGTCGTCGGGAGAACCGTCGTTGGTGGCGACAGAATTGTCACCAACGGCAGTAAGAGGAGCCGCGGCCACATAAGCGGATAGGCCAGCGAAGACGATGAGGTTGTTGATAAGCATATCTGCGGTGGTTGGTATTCTATCTGAGTATTGGGTTGATGGAGTTGCAGGATGTGTGCGTCTAGAGATGAAAGATGCTAGAAGTGATATATGTTCAAAGTGATGGGATGGAGCCTTTACTTATAGATTTTTCACACATTGCCCTACCTCGCCAAGCATCCAGCAACTGGCATGACAAAGAAGCTGTATCGTTCCATATGAAGAATAATCATCCAACCACGATTTGGAATCTCGGACTTGGGATGCTACGTATAAGTTTACGAATTATGACATGATAATAGTATGTCGCTTCAATGGATATAGTAAACTTAAATGTAAGAATCGCAGACAAGTATAACCCTTGCAGATATCGGAATTACATCTCATCGTTCCTATCAAGAAGCAAAGCCTGGTTGGTTTCCTGAACACTCTCTGAGCACTCTGTCATATGGCATTGTATTCCTCGTTTTCTGTAAGGTGGACTGTTCCTTTTTGGGGCATTGGAACAACTTGTCTATACTTGGTCCCAGTCTTATGTTTTCTCATCCCTACAAGTCTGAATATTAGCAGTACATACAAATCCCCCATATATCTCTTATCCATTGGTTAAGATATATTCCTTCACAAGTGCGGCTTACTAGGGATAGAAAAACTTACCCATTATATATAGTACGGTAAGCTACCATGGAGTTTGCAAGAATGATTTCATTTCAATTCACGAAAGCTGTGGATGAATGAAATTAAGCGTTACACATTCGGGAGCCGGAAGCGAATTACCTTGAGTATCCCAGCGACGACTATATCTTCGCGGCAAATAGACTCCGTTCCAATGATTAGTGGGCAATTCGAAGGATATAGTGAGTGGAAATTGGTCTGGTACCAGTGATCTAAGGTATGGGTAAGGATGATGTTGGGTACTATGAAGTTCGGCAGTGTGGTTCGGACCAAGACTGAAAGCTGAGCGTGATGGAGAGTCGGCCCCAAGCATGTTGGGGTTGCTCGGGTTTGCCGAAGTTGCCTCGACCCGAATAGACTAGTCTAGATGAGACTGTTTCTTCAGCAGCCTCATAGCAGAGATCGCTTGGCCTGCCTACAATACTATAGTGCGCTCTAATTTGCGATCAGGATTGATTTGAGTGTAGACCCCTATTTGGAGTCGGCGTCGTCAAAGTTGATATGACTCCACATGACGAATACCTGACGTGGCTGGGCGGCCCTCAATAACGCCAAAACCATGACTTGGTAAGCCGGTCTGCCGGTAACCTACACTAGTTCCCTTAAGTACATGCACGCTATTTTCCTTATTCCTGCATCCACCCTTGTAGGTAATTGGGCAGTCCGTGCCGTGCTTGTCTCCAGATCAGCAGGGTTTGTCTATTCTGCGGGGGTTTCAAAGCTCTCGCCCTAGTCGGGAAGGCAGCCCTTGGGTCAGATAGAACCCAAGAGACACCATACCAGAACCATCGTGAGTGCAAAAGGCAGCTACATGGTATGCACCCTCTTATTCTCGCTACCAAAATAGAGTCAATTACAAACCCGCCCACACACCCACAAGATCCGCTGCAGCAGCGATCAAAACGGGAACGAGATACACGTCACTGCTAGTCATTTAATGACGTGTATCCTTTGGGAACTTGGCCGTCTGTTACACGTTAGTTGAAGTGGTTTGTGAAGGGTGGTCCGGTCGGAACCTGTCCTGAGTACACTGACGGGATAGCTCTGTGGCCATATAGCGGGAGGGCCGGCAGCGGCCCACAATCAGGAAGGCAGATCGGAGGTTGGCTACGAAGACCTAGCCTTTAAGCTTGAGCATAATCTAGATCAATATTCTGCTTTCCTGGACAGTGATGGAATTCTTTTGCATAGTCAAACCTTGGTCGATTAAAACGGTTGGTGTGTCTAGACCAGATGGGCTGGAGTATCCAGAGGCGGAGTCACCGCGGCACTGGATGTAAGATCGAGCTAAAAGCAGCCTTGAACCATAATCTGTTCACGGAAATCATTGATACCCGAGCTTATGCGTCCAAATCGGCAGTCACAGAGAGCCAGTCAAGCGTCAAAGTTGATGGTAGTAACTTCTTCCATCAAGAGGGAAGGGCGCCAGGGAGGCCGCTTCTTTGGCTATCCATTCGCTTAAACTTTGCGAGAACCCCTTCATGAGCATGGGAGATAACAGCTTGATCAAGAGGAAATGTGCCGCTCGAATGTTGGGTGTGGCCCCATAGATCTGATCCCCTGAGTTTGGTTGCAGCATTTTCCTGGAATCAAGTTTATTGTCCATACGCAGCTTACAGTCATCTTAAAATTGATGTGTCAGTAAAAACTAGGACTGTCCCATATTTTATGAGTTAGTACATATGCAAGTCAAGAGATACGTCTATTATAAGGAAGGCTGTCCATTTACAATTCACACAGCCTTCCTGGCTGCGGCTGCGGCTGCAAATACTTGGAGGAGGAATGTATTTGCAGAATCGAGGATGTCGGCGAGTTCGTCGACGAGTCCTAGCAGCATTCAGTTCGGGCGAAGAAGTAGTGCATGGGATGACACAAGCGGCAGCTCATTATCTAAGGCAACTATGTAACTGATGACTTGTGGTGATCGGTCCTACCTTCATTATTGCTAGCCAGATGCCCCTTGGTCTTTGTGCGGTGGGAAATCTAGCTGTTGGTATTTTTCTTGCTGACATGGCCTGCAGTTGCATGTACTCTGATCGCTCGATATATTGATTACTCCATTATCTTTCCGTGCCTTCATGCCTTTTTGCGTAAGGTATCTTCGTCGGGCACTTGGCATCCAGTGCTCAGTTCGATCGAGCAGGTATTCCGTTTGTTAAAGGGTGGAGGGGGTATCTTACTGGCTGAGCACTGCGCGAACTCTCAATAGCACAAGACGCGTCTGTGAATCACCTTTCCGACAGACTTGTCGCACTATTAATGCACCACGTCCTTACAATAGACATTTTGAATATGAAAGAATCTTAATAGAAATTTTTCCCGCTGGAAGCAGGTGCTATGTAGAGGCTGGTAATGGCATTGACGGAATCAATACAAGACTATCAGCTTCCAGTATCAGAAGTTACTCCATTGTTGGACTGGCTCCTCTAGTCGTGTCATCGTTTCTCTTCATCGACTCCTTGAAGGAGATACCTTATCCGGCTCTGTGTCTACTGCTCTCTCCAAGATTTGAAGCACCCCACTCGCGGGGTGTCGACCCGGATCTGCTTGCCCCAGCCCGAGTAAGGCTCGGCCTTGGGATCGCACTGCTCCCACTTGAGCTTGATCTTCTGCGAGAGCGCGGGCTTACCAGCGACGCCGCCGAACGCCGCGTCGGGACTGTCCTTACCCGCGGGCAACTCCCAATGGATCTGCGTCTGGACGCTGAACTGGGTCTGGTACTGGTCGGACCGCTCGTCGTAGCACGGGGACCAGTTGGTCCCTTGGCTCTTCGCTGACACGGAAAAGTCGCCGTCGAAGTCGGCGTCGGGCTTGACGAAGTCGGCATCGTCAGTTCGGAGTTGGGCCTATTGGTGGTGGTTTTACATGTTAGCATTCGTGGGACATTAACGCTTTGCGAATGACGGGGACAGGCTGTGGAAGAAGAAAAACATGTTCACGTACACCCGCGGCCCCATTGACGCTCCACTGCCAGTCAGTATTGTTCTTGTCGGGGTTCATGACGAAGGAATGGGTCAGGCTGGCGTAGCTGCCCCATTCCGTGAACCTCGTGCCGGCGGGGAACTTGGCGTGGCCACTGAAGTCAGCCGACTCGAAGGCGAACTTCCAGCCCGGGGTGAGTTGCTTGATTTGGCCTCCCAGTAGGTTGATGGTGAAGTTGGACCGGTAGGAGTTGGGTTTCGCGTCGGCGGGCTCAAAGAAGTCGAGGACGATGGCATTGGGCGAGACGCGGACCTGCAACGAGTCCGCGTCGACCCAACCGTCGGCCCCGCCGCCGTAGTCGAAGGTACTGAAGCGGAAGCCCTTGTTCTCAGCGGCTAAGGTAGTGCTGGAGAGGACAAGAAGGAGGGCGGCGGAGAGTGTGAGAGATGACTTCATTGTGCAATCGTTTCTTGTGATAGCTTCGGCTAGCTTGTATGACTCTTATCGGGTCAGGCATGTTAATAAGAGAGAGATTGCAAACCTTTTATGTACATAATAGAGCAAGGCGCAACGGCTTGGACGTGCTCATTTTCGACCGAAGAGGGTTCCGGAGCAAGGTGGACCGGCGCGACGATGGTATGTTTGGCATGGGATACTAAATTCCCGCGTAAATCGAGGTCTTCTCTGCGAATATAATTCTGAAGATCTCTCAATGGTGGAAAATATGTGATCTCAGAAATGAATGCCGGTTAAACGTTGATGTTTCCATATAGGTAGGAAACTGTCCCTCTCGAAATGGCCTCTTCATGTTACATTGCACCTCGCTTTTCTGCGATGGCACGGCTCGGTCGGCTACGCTGATGCGGCGGATGATGACGTTCCACTGTTGTTCGACTTCTCTTAAGGTTATCGCTGTTGTCTTCGTCTTTCGGCTGAAGCTGAGTCCCTGGGCAACGGCAGAATAGTCTTGTCGACGTCCCGGGCAAAAGACATTTTCCAATCTACCGCTTTCAGACGCGGCCCAAACACCGGAATTCATATAAACATATGGACATCATCCCTTGGGGCCTGCTGGGAAACGGACAATCTGACTTATCCGATGACAAGGGTGAGAGGGAGGGGGGCAAATCCTCCTGACAGGCTATCGTCACACGCCACAGCCGCTGGAAACATCAGCCTGAACATAGAAATAGCGAGATGGTACTACCAAAGAGGTTACATGATTTCCCTTTCTTGTAATGATAGGTTAGTTTCAACGGAGAAGAATGGCCGGGGATGAGGGGCGGGTCAGAAGATGGCTTTCGGGCAGTGAGCTGACTGTGCCGCTATCCCAACAGAACTGAGCAGATAGGTACAATGACACTTTCTATGCTGACCGAAGTGCTGACGGTAGCTTTCGCGTTGGGAGTACATCTCCAAATCATTACGTATTCTTCAAGTTCAATCAGGCGATGAAACAAAATCATCCTGAAGGCTCACGTGTGATCAATGGCGTAGAAGCCACGAGATTGCTTCAACTAGGCATCGTCTGTCGTCGTTTCCTGGCCTCCGTCGAATCCAGTGATTGAGTAAGCTACGCCCGCTTGACCCCAGGATCAAGTCTTTCCCGACCGATAGTACGTAGGGAGGCCGTGGTAATGATGATATAAGTCTCAACTGGATCAGTCGTGAGGGAAGGCCGCTCTTACCAACTCGCGAATTCACAACTTTAAAATAGCCTATTTTTGTCAAATCGCGAAGACGACACTTTACTAGCAGCCACCTCACGCCTCCTAATTGAAAAGTCGCGAATTCGGGACTTTCCAACTCCCACCCACCAGCCCGGTAAGCATTACTAACTCTCGAATTCGAGACTTTACAACCCCCGCCAGTTCGGCGCGAGTTTCACCTAGTCGCGAATTCGTAAGATTGCAAGCCGGCCTTACTGGAGCAGGAAACCACCCACCGGAGTACATCGGCATTACCCATTGGTGATCGACATACCCTCCTTGGAAGGCAACCAAAAGAAGCTGATCTATTATCCTTTGCTTTTCCCTAGTTGGCGCCTCGACGTGTCAACCCAGCTTCTTATGTTAATCGACGACCCTGCCAATACATACTTTTGCTTTTGCAATAGTTTGTTGCCTGCGCACCATATTGGCTGTATATCGTCATTACTTGCGTATCGTCACCACCTCTGTTATATGTATGACCATGCTAAGAACAACACTGCCTACTTTAACTCAATATATGTATAGTTCCTAAACCGAGAACCCATTTCCTTGTAAGATGCCGCCACGGAGAGCAATAATATGAACGATCAGCCCAAGGGCTTCCCATGATGCTCAAGGCTTTTACCGAGTTCATTCCTACGTGCAAGGCACAGCCACCATCGGCCTCAGGACTAATCAGCACCATAGAGGGTTGAGTGGAACAATTCAAAATGCCACGGAGTTGCTATGACTAGGCCACGGCCGGGATCAAGCAAGGCGAATCGTCCCTGAAACCAGGATTGAGGAGCTGGAGAGTATGAAGCTTTGCTTCACCCTAGACTTCTCCAACCTAGACAAAAGAATGTGAGTGAACTCAAGAAAATGGTCAGCAAGCAATTGCCGGTTGACCAGGAGAAGGTCGCGTCCGCGCTATCAGATCTGAAAACTACGGATATCCCACCCTTCCGTAACCAGCTTTCGTCTTTGCACGACGGGACTATTGATACAATGAGTAAATCACTGGAAGGTCGTGGTCCCATCTTAGAGGATATCCAGGACAGAGCGATAACCCTTCAATTGCGTAGTGATACCAACGACATCGACGACAAAAGACTCGGTGAGAAACTGAGGGCTATGGAAGCAGAAAACCTAGTGATGCAGATGAATATCCAAGAGTGTCGCACGTCCACCGCACTCTAATAAAAAATAAATTCCAGATAGATTCTGTTATATATCTAATATTTTGTTACCAATGGCGAGGCAAACAACGACGGCGGACGCGGCAGCGAGAGCGACGATGACGGCTCCAAGGTGAGATACCTTGCGGATAGCTGGAAAGGTTAGGCCCGAGCCAAAATTGCCGAGCAAAGCAAGGCCGTTACCGAAGACGATCTAGCCGAGATAAAGGAAATACCCGATTTGGCCGCCGAGTTTCCCCAGGTTGCCCAAGTTGCCCCTGCGTTCGACGACGAGTTGAGAACACCTACAAAGGCCAAGATGGACAAAGCGGCTGACAACGTCGTCTTGGGCGAAGTGAAGGCCACCGCCGCCATGTGGAAACTCTTCATCCGCATCTGCCTCATTTTCCAACCTGCTTCGTCAGCAGCTCAGCCGGGATCAAATTCGATAAGAGAAACTCGAAGAAAAAAGATGGTTAAATCGCTCCCGGCTCTGTCCTTTGGTCCCATGCGGTTTGCGTCAGGATCAGAGACCTGGCTATACATCCATACTGGAATAAGCAGCCTTGGTTATTGCCGGCGGCTTTGGAGTGGGCTTCGATGTGCAGAACAAGGAACACGCGGCCTTGGACTGCCCCCATGAACCATGCCATGTTCTTTCGGCTACTACGCCACTTTAGCGTCAAACACCCTTCCGACAAGCCAGGCAAAAGACTGGAAAGGGTGGAAGGAATCATGAAGAATAACTGGGCTCTGTCATGCACGTACCTCGATCTCTTTACCGCCATCGTAGAGACGGCCACACCGTCGAGGGTCAAAACTGCTTCGGGATAACCTGAGTGGGAGCCCAAGCCCCTGAACGGAAAGTATGTCACCGCCGTGACCAGAGCGTTTAGATCGGATGACATCGACCGACGGCGTAGCTCCGGCCTACATGCAGTCCGCCAAATATAGAGCGCTATTTGAAGAGAACTGCGAGGGTGGCACATCCAACAACCATGACTCGCCCAGCAGTGACGATGAGGTCGTGCCACTTGCCAAGATTGCAGCGAGACGCGATACGCTCGCCTACGAGCAGCTGAAGCGGCTCTACGACCGCGGCTGCCCCATGCCAGTGATCCGTTACATGCTGATGGACCCAAGCATACGCAAAGGCTGCCGACCCGCTGGTTGTGCCAAAGGAGACAACCTGGAGGCGAAGGATAACCTGGACGATCTTCTTTGCGAGCCCGAGCAGCCCGAGTCCACAGACAACGGTGGTGATCTGGACGAGCTTCTTTCCGAGTCTGAGCAGCCTGATCTTCCCGAAGCTCCTCGGAGTGCGACGAATGGGGTAATGTATCGTTCGAGCAGGGTTGGCACCATACCAGGTTCCCGGGATTTCAGTCGAGAAATCAACGACTCGCTGGGTTGCCGATCACGTTCTCCTGATTTGGCTCAACCGAGATCGCCCGGCAGTGTTTCCATCGGGTAGGACCCAGTGAAACCCAGCAAGATGCGAGTTTAAAGGGCGACGGCGAAGAAGCCTCGGAGCAATCGTCTCCAGGATACCCGGAAGACGAGGGAGTAGCCATGTCCGACTTTTCTACACGGTGCCACTATAGACGGACGGCAAGTGAGACCCTCGAAAGCATTGAAACAGAGAACAACTATGAGCGTTCGCCAAACAGGCCATACCCGCTTCGTTCGGCTGCATTGTCTGCAATGTTATCGGAGTCATCTCGGTCTCGGTCTCGGGCTAAGCACATCTATGATATCCCGTCACATTCCAGCGACTCGCACGACGAGGTTATGGAATAGTGATCATGGCATCATATATAGCGTATCAATAATATTTTGATATGACATGAATTTTATCTTTGAAGTGTGTAGTATTAATGAAACTGTGATATCTGCCTCTCTTTATCCAACTCTTCCTCCTTAAAGCACTATCTACTATAAATGGATAATTCTGTATGTAAAGATACCTAATCAGTAACAGATAATCACACCCAGATTCACACCCAGGGAAATATATCACGGATACACATCGCGGTCCAGCGGCGTAGCCCACTTCACGTAGCCGATGCGGTTGTCGAGGGTGGTGTTCCGGCCGTCGGGGACCACGGGCCCGTGCTTAGGGTGCACCAGCAACCCCGGGGTAAAGGGGTCGACTTTGTTCTTCTCCATACCCTCAACCAGACGGTCCCAGTTGACGCACTCGTGCGCTATGGTGCGGTTACCGCCCGGAAGGATGCTCTCGTCGAACCAGTACATGGTCAGCGGCGTTTCGTCGGCCTTGCACATGACAGCTTCGACCAACATGCCGAGGCAGTGTACTGTGTATGGGATGTTAGTTGTTGTCTGGTTTGTCTTAGCGAATATTTATGAGGTTTTACGTACGGTTATGCTCGTGTTGGAGATCCTTCTCTTCTTCAGTCATGTCGGGGAAGTAGCGCTCGGGGAAGTAGGACTGGTGGATGCGTTTCTGGACTGGGCATTAGCAGGTGTCTCGGATGTTGTGCTTGATTGTTGAGCGAAGGTGGAAGTTGGTCCGTACCAAGCAATGCAGTTGATGAATGAAGGCATAGTTGGCCAGGTAGTTGCCATTCGGCAGCCGAATGCCCTGCTTCGCTCGACCCAGCTTCTCCATGTATTCATGCGACACTTCGGAGTAGAAGTACTGCATCAGACCGCTCCAGTTCTTGTCGAGCTTGTCGTTGGGCGTTCCGGTGAGCTCATGATCAAGAGACGAGTTGACGTGTTTGAAAAAGGTAGGTTCGTATTGGATGTGGTCTCGAATGGGTGCTAGCAAAGACGAAAATCAAGTCAGCGGTCATGAAGCGAAGAACATATGCCATTAAGATGCGATGAGACTTTACTCACTGTCAATGACGTTCGCTCCATGGAGCCTTTCCTTCTTCCAATACATCGACGTGACTGCCATGAGCATCACCGAGTAGACGATGAGGGAGACCAGGCCGCCGACCGCGATGCATATCCGTTTCTTTCGAGATCTTTTTGGTTTGGGACGATGAGAATACTCATTCATAAGCTCATCGGACTCTCTTGAAGATTGGGAATCCTTTTCGTCCCCAACCGGCGAATAGCCAGAAACATGTTTTCCAACGAACCCCATTGCCACGGTTTACTTGTAAAGGGACGTGTAAGAGATTGGAATGTTGGAACCCCAGTTTCTGGGGGAAGTGTGAAGAATGAGTGAACTTGTCTGAAATGTCTGGTCATGCAAGTAAGGGAATCAGAGAGATGGCCGAGTGGTCCTTGGTGGCGTACGTTGATGACCACAACTCCGAGCGGACTCGGACATGTGGAAAGCTCGCCGCAAGTGCATCTCGAATGTCTTGGCATCGCTGACTTCATATTCACCTTCTCAATGCGAACATGCAGCTTAAGCCTGTTCCACCGAGAAATCACTGATAAACAAGCCAAATAGGTGTCTCCATTACATCAGTGTTAGCATAGTATCAGACAACAAAGTGAGGGGATTCACGGGAAGGATTGATCTGCAGTTGCTCATTCACTCTTCACCTTCCTAAAGTGATCTCGGAGTCTACAGCACTGCAGAAATGTGGTGGAGATGTTTGTGTTGGCATCATCCATTTGAAAGACTATGCCAGGTTATAGATCCTTTCGGAAGCCCCCATTGGATGCATCTTGATGAATACCCTGGTCTAATGCTGTTGATATCGTGTGCTAACAACGCAGTTGCGTCATATCCCTGCAGGATTTTACAGTAAGCATAAGCTTCACTATGCTTATCATGGAAGCTGCTGCCGTTTCCGTATTCCCCGGGCGCTATACGGGTCATGTTGTCTGATGCGGGGTCAACTACGGAATCTGGCGGTGGTGCTTGATTTGACAAGCTTTTTGATCCGGGCCCGAAGATGGCCAGAGCCGCGATGCTTAGTGTTCTATATCTTAGGTACTTAGACCCCCGAGACTTCGAGACATTTTCACATTATCCTTCAGTCCCGTCAACAAGTCCCGTCAAAATGCAGTTCAAACAACTCGCCGTCTTAGCCCCCTTGATTGCTTTTGCTTGTGCTTCTCCGATTGGAAACGACAGTGAGTCAATATGGCCTACTCTTTCTATCCCTAGCCTAGGCGTATGGTGCTGATGATTTGCCTCAAGAGCGCTCTCCCGATGCCGTCGTCGCACAGCCTCGTGCCGACGTTGTGAAGGACGGTGACGCCATCTGGCTCTGGAAGAAGGCCGAGCTGGAGAAGGATGCCGACGCCATCTGGCTGTGGAAGAAGCGCGACGAGGCCGAGAAGCGCGGCGAGGTCGTCAAGGACGCCGACGCCGTATGGCTTTGGAAGAAGGCGAAACTCGAGAAAGACGCCGATGCCATCTGGCTATGGAAGAAGGCCCGCCTCGAGAAGGATGCCGACGCTATTTGGCTCTGGAAGAAGCGGGAGGAGCTCGAGACTCGCGGAGGATTCGAGAAGGGTGCGGATGAGGTCTGGCTGGATTAGGTCATGTACTTGTAGCGGTCAACTTTCTGTTTTCTCTCGGAGCAAAGTAGTGTCTGCTTCCCGAGCAAAACCGGAGGGAAAGGGCAAGCTTGACAACACGTAGCCTACCCTACAACGAGCAAAAAGGCTCTCGCGTTGTGTATTTTCAGTTTGTCGTTCAGACTGCACATGTCGCAAAATCACATTCGTTTGAAAGTCGATATATTGTATGCTTGTCGTTTAGAAGGTATGCAGAAAGCCGCCACTGCATGGCAGCGTGAAGGTGACATAGCACATAATCGCCGTGGCTTTGCCATCGTACGAGGTTTCTTCATCCCCCGTGAAGAGTGGATTCCACATCGGCCATGCCGGAAGTCGCGGCCTGTAACTACTAGTCGGCCGCACCGGAATCAGAGAGAGTGCTTCACAACAGCACATGATGCTCTCGCGACTTCACGCACTCGGCATATCAATAAGAGTGAGTCAATTCATTTGGACTGCCGGTGTGTTGCTATTGTGCATCAACTCGACGTGGCTGTAGCCGACCAATGCGGCGCGCCTAAAGGTGGCGGTGTATGGGGAGACGACAGGCTTGATGACGAGTCCGATTCATGCCGAGTATTGAGTGCTGGTTGATTGATCGAATGGATTCTTTCATTTGCTACTCGGATGAGCAATTCATCTGTCCTAGCCCTTCTCAGCATAGCCGGTGGACGGGATTTGGAAAACAATATCGAACGATTCTGTCATGATATTGCCAAACACCGTCAGGCTATGCCCGTTCAAGCCGGCATTTTTGCATGTTGATTCTGCTTTGACTCACGAACATGTTCGTAATGGCCCTACCGGGAATCTAGAGCTGAGTCGAGTGTAGCCGTGTAGGTCGGCCTGAACTAATAGAGTAGGCTACGTAAGTACTATATGACCCAAGTGGGGATGGTTGCACTCCTGATCCCCACCTCGGAGAGATTGCAATTCAATGGCTAAAGGAGTGGTGAATGGTTTCGAAACAGTCGAATTAAGCTCAGCCCTCGAAGAAAAGAAACTTGCCCAATCAAGTTGAGACAGGAGCTGATGATTGGTCGTCGTTGTTTTCCCTTTTCCTTTTCGAGCTCTAGCCCAAGCTGGGTTGGCCTCCCACTCCACTATCACCAACACCCTCCGCAAGTGTCCGTCTGTGCCTCAGGGGGCGCGCAGGCACCTATTGCACTCTATCCCGATTGCGACTAGCCATCGAAGAACAGCTAGCGCCGTCGCACCTCATGCAGTTGTCGGGAGAGAAGGCAATCTATTGTCTGGCCTCCGCCGAGCTGTCAACATGGCACCAGGGGCTTGGAGCTACCACTAGGGCGGCTCTCTTTGCATGTCACCTGCGACGGCAGACGCATTCCGAAGGGAACCCGCCCGGCGCCTGGCGTAGGTGAATGCTGTTTCTCCATACCTGCCGGCCACCCCAGAGGTCCCCTGGTCCTAGATCGTGGACGGGTCCCTGATCCCGGGAACACGTCAAGCCCAGTTAAGCCTATTATCGCGTGGGCCCATCCCAGGGTGGGACAAGACGGTGGACGGAAAAGGGAAATGTAGCATGCCACAGCGGGAGATCTTCACAGATCGATGGGAGTAGACCCTCCCTCGTGGACCCCGGAGCATGAACGAGATACAGCTAGCTCTGCTCATCTATCACCTGCAGCAGCATGGAGCCTCCGCTAGTGTTTCGAACATATCGACGGCGATGGTTGAGCGAACACGAGAAACGAAACCTCCTTTCCGCGTACACACACGCACATACCGGCAAATGCAGCTGCCAGCTATGTCCGGACTCCATCAAGGACCCGAGCGAACGGGCCTGCGAGCAGAGCCCCCTAACATGGACGAGATGTATAAGAGATGCCATGTTTCAACCACCATCTCGAAAAAAGAATCTCTTACTCACCAACTAACTATTCAACTTCAATCGTTTTCTCTCTCTCTCGTTATTCTATCTTTCACTATATTCAGTCCTTCGCTTCCTTGCTGAATTACACTATCGTTCATTCTTTTCAAGATAGACATACACAACTCTCAACCACATTTACAACAAACTCATTCGTTATTACACTTACACCTAATCTGACCGCGTCAGCTACATTCTTCAGAACAACTTGCTTGACTCAGTCTATCGCCAAATTACAACTCTCTCGACTCTTCAACTCCAACAACAAATTTTAAGTTTTTAACTTCTTATTCCATCCATTCTTTTCAAGATGAAGCCCACTTCTCAGCTCGCTCTCCTCTCGCTCGCTCTTAGCAGCAACGCCCACACCCTTTACCAGAAGCGCACCTATGGAACCGGCGGTGAAGCCGGTGCCGGTGGCAGCGTCGGCGGCGGCGTCGGCGGCAACGTTGGCGGCGGTGTTGGCGGACAGATCGGCGGCGGTGCCGGTGTCGGTGCCGGCGCTGGTGGTGATGTAAAGGGTGGTGCTGGTGCCGGTGTTGGTGCCGGTGGTAACGTTGGCGGCCACCTGGGAGGCGGTCTCGGCGGCAGCCTTGGTGGCGGTGCTGGTGGAAACATCGGCGGTGGCCTCGGTCTTGGTGTCGGCCTCGGCGGTGGTGCTGGCGCTGGTGCAGGAGCTGGTGCCGGTGCTGGTGGTGAAGCCGGTGCTCACCTTGGAGGCGGTCTCGGCGGCCAAATCGGAGGTGGCGCTGGTGTTGGCGGCGGCGTCGGTGGTGGTGTCGGCGGTGATGTCAAGGGTGGCATTGGCGGCGGTGCTGGTGCTGGTGGCGACGTCAAGGGCGGAGCCGGCGCTGGTGTAGGCGCAGGCGGTGAAGTCGGCGGCCACCTCGGCGGCGGTGTTGGTGGTGGTGCCAACGGTGGTATCGGCGGCGGCGTCGGTGGTGGTGTCAAGGGTGGCATCGGCGGCGGCGCTGGCGTTGGTGGCGACGTCAAGGGCGGAGCTGGCGCAGGTGCTGGTGCTGGCGGCGCCGTTGGCGGTGGTGTCGGTGGCAACCTGGGCGGCGGCCTTGGCCTCGGTGGAGGTCTCGGCGGTGGTCTCGGCGGCGGCCTTGGTGTAGGTCTCGGGGGCGCCGCTGGCGTTGTCGCAGGCCTCATCGGCAGCCTGGACGGCAAGGCCAAGGGCTGCGCCGGCGCTGTCGGCGGCCTCAAGGCTGGAGCCAACGTTGAGCTCCAGGCCTCTCTCTCCGCCTTTGCCGACTTCGTCGCCGAGCTCAAGAAGGCCTCCGCATCCGTACAAGGTGCCGGCAAGCTCAACCTCATGGACGTCATCAGCCTGCAAGTTCACATGGCTCCCTTCAAGCTCACCTGCGGCGGTCTCATCACCGGCCTGCTCGGCAAGAAGGAGATCATCGCTGGTCTCGGCGGCTGTGACCTGATGGTCGATGTCCTCACTGGTCTTCAGGCTCAGGCTGACCTCTTCTTCAAGGCTATCGGCGGCATCTCGGGCGATCTTCACATCGGTATTGGATCCCACTCTGCTGATGTCAACGTCGATGCCTTCGCCAAGCTGCTCGGTGGAATCAGCGCCAGCTTCAACTCGGGCCTGGGCGCTTTCGTCCACGGATCTTGCAAGAACGCTCCCGGCGTCACTGTGACGGCTACTGTCCCTGCCGGCATCTCGGCTACTGATGCTGTCAGTGCTGGCCCTTCCGCTACTGGCGGTGCTGGTGTCGGTGGCAACGTTGGCGGTGGTGCTGGAGGCGAGATTGGAGGTGGTGCCGGTGGTGGTGCTCACGGAGGCATCGGTGGTGGTGCTGGAGGTGAGCTCGGCGGCGGTGCTCACGGTGGTATCGGTGGAGGTGTCGGCGGCGGTGCTGGCGGTGAGATTGGCGGAGGCGCTGGCGGCAACGTCGGTGGTGGTGCCGGAGGTAAGCAACCAACACTTCCAATCCCTATCACACAACAAATGACTAACACGGGACGAATCTAGGTCAAATTGGCGGCGGCGCATCTGGCGGCGTTGGCGGTGGCGCCGGTGCCACAGGCGGTGCTGGAGGCTCGACTGGCCCTACTACCGCACCCCCTGCTGGCGGCAACGGCCCCTCTCCTACCCAAACTACTTCGGCCAATGATGCTGTAGACCGTCCTGGCAGCACCACTGCTGCCCCTGGTGGCACTTACCCCACTGGAGAGGCCCCTGGTGCCCCTGGCGCTCCCGCTCCTTCCGGTGGCGCTGATGCCGGTCCTGGAAAGTCTACCACTACCGTGCCCGGTGCCCCTGCCCCTACTGGAGGCGCTGGCTCTCCTGCTCCTTCCGGTGGTGCCCCTGGTGCCTCTGGTGCTCCTGGCACTCCCGGCGCCCCTGCCCCTACTGGTGGTGCTGGAGGCTCAGTCGGTGGTGGTGGTGAGAGCGGCGCCCCTGGTTCTCCCGGTGCCCCTGGCTCTCCCGGTGCTCCCGGTACTCCCGGTGCCGGCGGTTCTACTGGCGGCGGTGCAGGTGGCTCTGTCGGCGGCGGTGCAGGTGGCTCTGTCGGTGGCGGTGCCGGTGCTGGCGGTAACGTTGGCGGTGGTGCTGGCGGTTCTGCTGGTTCTCCTGGTGCCCCTGGTTCTCCTGGTGCTCCTGGTGCTCCTGGTGCTGGAGCCGGTGGTTCTGTTGGCGGTGGTGCTGGCGGCAACGGCTCTGTTGGTGGAGGAGCCGGCGGAAACGTCGGTGGCGGTGCAGATGCTGGTGGTAACGTCGGCGGTGGTGCCGGAGGTAACATTGGTGGAGGTGCTGGAGGTAACGTCGGTGGCGGTGCCGGCGGCTCTGTCGGAGGTGGTGCTGGTGGCTCTGGTTCCATTGGTGGAGGTGCAGGAGGTATCCCCACCACTGTTACTGCCACCTACTCCAGCTGGACCACTACTTGGACCTCTTCCCCTACCTCTGGATCAGGTGCTGGCTGCTCCGGTGCCGGCTGTGGCTCTGGTTCAGGTTCCGGCTCTGGTTCCGGATCCGGATCTGGGTCCGGCTCGGGCTCGGGCTCGGGCTCGGGCTCTGCCTACCCTACTATCGGTATGCCCGCCAAGAACAACGGCACTGCTGGATCCAGCCCGACTGGCTCACCCATCATTTCCGGTGCCTCTCTGTTCCGCCCTGCGGCCACTCTTATGGGTGCCCTTGCGCTGACCGGCGCCATCTTCGCCGCTGCTTTCTAAGCAACTCCGCACTCCTCTTTCCCGCGGCAGCACTGCGGGAATCGCCAGGGACTTGGCGCACGATTATTGGGAAAATCTTATGATGGTTTTGCATTGCAACGGATGTTTGGGGGACACAACTTTGTGTATTTTCTCTTTTTTCTCTTTTATTTCCTTGACTGTTTTCTCTTTTGGTAACCTGATACCCCCCTGGACTCGGCATTCTGGAACGAGCAAAAGGGGTCGGCTACGAGCGTCACTATGCGGCCTAGCGCCCTGCTACACACACAATTATTCCTGATTTAGACATAGAATCAAGACTTCATTGTTATCACTGCTTACTCTGTCCTGCACTAACAAATACCTTTGTCCTCCATACTGTGAATCAACTGCATTGTCTCTTGTGCTGACCATCAGACTTGTCGGCTTTGTCCCATTCTCTAGTACGGTAGATGGAACCATTTATCTACCTGGGCGATGACGAAATCTGACAAAACAATCGAACCTGGAATCTCCAGTAGCTGTACGACCAAAGAGCAGAGGAAGACGAGAAAGGAAAAGAAAGGGCAAACGATACACACGACGCCACACCTTCAACAGGCTGTCGCGGTGGCTGCTTGGGAACACTGCGAATCACCGTCTGCCATTTTTTGGAAGTGAAAGACATCTGCCTACCGGTCATCACCGCGCATCATCACGAATCACATTCTACATTCGAGGGTTCTCAAGAAATTGAGTGGCTGTATGTATACTACCATTTATAAATTGCTTCCGGATTACCTACGATTCTCTCCTTCCGACCAAAGTCCAAAGGTCTTGCACCATGGCTTTCAACCCCCGCTCCTCGACACCCTCTTGACTGTCCTCTCATGCGTACTCCGTACGCGTCGTCTCTCCCCTTCTTCCTCGTACTCATAACTCATACGATCGCTCTGCTCGACAATGTCACCGCCACCGCCATCGTACCCATAGCTGTTATCAAGATAGCCGCTATCATGGCTGCTGTAGCCGGGCATCGTCGCGTACGCGCTGTTCATCGTGTACCCCACTTGTGGATCTACGGCCGTGTAGTGAGCGACCGGCTGCTGCTGCTGCTGGCCATTGACATAGTCGTGGCTGGTGTATGTGTATGTGGGCAGTGGCCGCCTCGACTTGGATGACGAAGCGTTAGTGCCCATACTGAAATGGTACGCACTGTCCTGCCATGGCACATCTGAGCCGTGCTTGTACTTCGGTGGCGGCATAGAGCTCGACTCGTACGCGGAGGAATAAGCCGAGTCATTACCGGGTCGCCGGGAGACCCCAGTGGAAGAAGGCATATGGGTAGGGGTGGGAGCTGCGGTCTTTCCGGGTGGCTCCGTGTACTTCGCCGCAGCTGCCGTGTAGCGCTCGAGTTCGGACGGGGTGATACCCGCCATGGATACCGACTCCCACGGCGCCACCGTGGAAGCGCGCCGTCCGACATCATCGCTGAAGTAGGTGCTGTTGTCGTCCGCGTGATGCTGCTCGTGTTCATCTTCCTCGGGTATGGTTGACGGCGCCGTCGAAGGAGGAGGGACGAAGTCACTCCTGTATGTGGCGAGCGGCGTTTCTGAATAGGAGGTGGAAGGGGCAGTGGAAGAGCAATTGGTAGAAGAAGCGGCAGGAGAAGGATGAGCAGAATAAGGCGCAGCGGAGTAAGAAGTATAATAGCCAGGACGGTCCCCTCTATCACTGCTGATGCCGCTTTTGCTGCTTCTGTGGTGAGCGCTACTGCTCGAGCTCTTGTGATGGTGGTTATGAGACGACGAAGAATGAGCCTTGTGACCGATGCTGCTTCTTCGCCCCTCACTGCTCGAGTGCTTGTGGACACCGCCACTGTTGCTCCGGTGGAGGTGCTGGTGGCGGTTCCTACGGTGCTCGTTATCCTTGTCCTTTCCGCCAGCGGACGAGTTCGAGCGGTGACGGCTGCTCCCAGTCCGCGAGGAGGGCCGTCCTCCAGCTGCCCATTCTAAAAATGATCGAGTCTTTGGGCCGATCGATGACCGGCGGGTATGATCCGTGCTTCCGGACATGTCTCATTTCAGGGGCCAAGCAGGTAACTTGACGGACAAAAAGAAGTATCTTTCAAACGAATGTGTGTGCTACTGTTTCACAAGCGAGCGGAAATGGTAGCTAACAGGTTCTTGAAGAACAAAAGAATTTGGTTTATTCTGTCCATTGAAGTCCGTGCATCAGGTATATTTATGTACGAGTCTCGGATTTGGAAAACATAAGGTCTGTCTTTGTGTGTCCTCAGATCCGTCCTTGTTCGACAACAAGGGATTTGGGTAGTCAGGGGTAGGGTCATTGTCCTCCAGGGACACAACGTGCCTGCTAACTCCAACCTTTGTGGCACCAAAGTCATGTTTATAAACTCCCCAGGCTGCTCACAGTCCAAATGTTTCCTACCTTTCAAACCTCAGGACTTCAGCTTACATTCACTAAGCGATGCAAGAGCAAAAGACATAGGGCTGCCTCAGCTATGGCTTTTTCACTCAGCTGTGGCTTTTCAAGATAATGGCAACTTGCCGCAGTGAAATCTATTTCTCGTACTGTCTGGTATCTTCATGAAGTTCCGGCACTGTGAACATGGTCACGGCCAATCTGTACTCCGTCGTCTCTCGTCTCTCATTGGTGCGACATCCAGTCACACCAGTCTTTCCATAGTAGAATATTGAATGCAAGTATCGAGTGAGCAGGAGCTTACTCAGCCTGGGTGCGGTTGAAGAAGTAAACATAAGCCGTCTTCTTCATCTCCTCGGCATCGACAGCCTCGACGACCTTCTCGTCGTTGAACAGAACCCACTTGGGTACCTGCGTATCGATTATCTTGCGAATGAACGCAACATAGTGTCTATATATGTTAGTATGCGCGGGAGAAGGTAATGAGGAGATTTAGTTTGACTTACCCAGCGTGGATGCTGGTACCCTTGTGGCAGACAATGCTCTGCAACTGGAATCGTGCCGGCACCTCTGAACTTCCAGGCTCTTGTTTCTCTGCTGCTGGTGCGGTACCTGCCATCTCCGAGTCTCCCTCGAATTCGCCTTGGTCATCGGGATGGCTGAAGATCCACTCAATGGCTCGTTCAACGTCACCACCCGTCTCGCGCAGTGCTTTGCGTGCCTGAGGCATACTGAAGCCCATGCCACAAACCATTTCTATCTTCTCCGGAGCGACATCATTACCAGCTGCTGCAGTAAGGACAAGGGGCTCGTCGATATCGGGGTCCTCCATATGACCAAACAGCCATTCCATCGCAGTGTTCGAGTCGGTGTTGCCAGTGGCATGCAGTGCTCTTTCGCTGCGATTCTTCGGGAAGCCCATGGCCATCAGCTGTTCCATGGCAGCCTCATTGGGCGCGAAAGCCGGAGCGGCATTTGCTGGCTCGTCAGGCAGAAGTTCCTCATCGGACTGCTGGCCGGGAGATAGATAGGCATCGAGATCGAAAGGCTCGTCGCCGACGATAACGGGAACATCAACCTTCCGAGGAACCCAATTCTCTACTGTCATTTTTCTTGCGTTGACAACGAGCGTGGTAGGGAATGTCTTGAACAGAGAGCGCTTGGAGAACCCCTTGCTGCCGCAAGCGGAGCAGGTCAACTCCACCGTCTCAGGGGCAGTTAATCTGTCAACACACTCCTTGAATGTGACTGGCCTGTATTGCTCTCCCTCTCCTTCAACGGCGGGTAACTTCTCAATAGGTACGTCGATGAAGACGTTGTCCTGCTCGTTGGACTGGTAGCGGACCTTCTTGCAGTCAAGGCATTGTAAGCGTTGCTCCATGACGAAACGGAATGGCTGAGTTGGATCACTCAGTGGCGCCTCATGTTTGGAGCGAGTGACGAGCTTGACCAGGTGCTGGAGGAGCTCGAAAGCATCTTGCTGTCTCATGGTAGAGAACTCATCATGGCCCCGACCAATGAGATGCTTGAGCATGCTGGGAGCAAGACCCTTCTGGTGATGTTTTTCTGGCGCAAACTCGGAAGCGACGACATCGGAGTCAGGCTTAGAGTATCGTCCAGATAGCAGACCATCTCCCAATTTGCAGAGCTGCGTTTCCAAATCCTGGGCCGGGTCCTCCACTATTGGCAAATCGGCACCAGGTCTGTTGTACCGAGCTTGGAAGGATGGCAAATCGAACAGACACTGGAGAATACTAGCCAGGTAGCAACTGTTGCCCAGGTTCTTCAAGCCCGTGAAACCGGGGCCCAAGAGTGGCTGAAGTTCCTTGCCATCCTCAGTCGTCATAGAAAACTCCCAACGCAGGTTCTGTTCAATCTGCATTTCAGTCAAGCTCTTCTCCGTCTTGACACGCTCGGACAGCATGATGCCCCAATGAGCTAGGTGGGTGGCCAGGTTTTCGTCGGATCGCTCGTCGTCGCACTGGTAGCAGTAGACATCGGCAGTGCCTTCGGGGGAGATGGAGCCGAGCTTGACGGCCACAGCATGCTTCGAATCGGTAGCATGAGCAAGGCCGTGCGAGTTACCCCCCACGCCACCGAATTGAGCTCGACCGCATCCTAGGTTGCCACATTCCAGGCACAGCCAGAGGTTCTCTTTCAAATCACACTGAGAGCAGTGCCCAAGGTCGCCGCTTTGAATCTGCTTACTTTCATGTTGCTGGAGCATAAGGATATGCTCACAAGACGTCATTTCCTGTTCCCAAGCCTTGACCTCCTCCTTGCGTGAGAAGGTGTTGGCCTTCATGATGCCATCGACTACAGAAGCAATCTTGGGGTTGAATAGATCGATGTCGACATTGCACTCCAGACACTTGGCAGCGGTATGGTAGTCGTATCGGTCGGCTTCGGTCTCGGCGGCGATGGCAAGCTTGGTCATCTTGGTCGGAGGCTCATCCTTAGTGACCTGCTTCCGAGTACGACGAATGTTAAGGGCCAGAGGGTGGCTCCGGGCGGCATTGTGGAGGGGCGAATGCAGCTTCACGCCGGTGCAACCGCCGTTGAAGCATTGTAGGCAAACATCGAGGCCGGTAGGGTCATCCTTTGGTAGTGATGGTTGGTCAGTCAACTGTCAAGATCAACCTCGACGAAGGAGGCAGGGGGCAGGGAGAAGGGCGAGAAAAATGGGCATAGTATTTATAGCATCTAACATACGATGGAATCAAAGCATTGCGTGCAGTCCTCGCGATATACTGACTGGGCAGGCGTGGGAGGGCTGAGAGCTGTCACAACGACCCAAGTCAGCATCCGGTCAGCCTGTCAGTGTTGGGTGAAGCACTTACAGATGGACTCGACGTGGGGGCACGCCATCTTGAAACAAGGTGGTGGTAAAGCCTGTATGTGCTGGAGAGAATTATGGAAATAGACCCGAAGAGTGGGCGAGGGTGACAGGGAGGATGATGGCAGCTTGTGTTCCCAACGTCCAACAAGGAAATGCAATAAGGTGAGTTGGTTGGTGGAGGAGATGGCAAATGGCAAATGGTAGCTTGATGCTTGCCTAGGATCTACTTGTAGCTACGATTGTCGATTGTTGGTTGATTGGGATTGTGTTAGGGAGGGGCAGCTAGGCTTAGCCTGCAGTGTGACGCGCGATGACAAGGCTAATCAGGCAAGTACGACCAAAGACCAGGCACCAGGGAGCAGCAATAAGGAAACAGTAAGGAGCTCTGCCCCGCGTTTGCCAATTGGAAGGATCGACGCACAGCTGCCAGGCGACTGCTGACTGCAAGTGCGCAAAAGAACTGAAGCAAATCCCCAGTTGCTGTTTTGTAATCACATTATGTACAGCGTCGGAAACTGTTACAGCAGGCAAATATTTGCAAGGATTGAACCTCGTTATAGCTCTTATTAGCCATATTTCAATTTTCTTGACGCATGACGATGAGGTTTCGGTTGCTAGTTTCAATACAAGTAGGACGTACGTATTGAATGTGTTATTCTCATTATTTGTTACTCAAAATTGTCAACAGGATTGGCTTCCTCGGCAAATTGAATGCGTGTAGTCAGCTGTGGCCCAATCGGGGCCGAATTGTCTGACGTCCAGCTGTGTGTGCCTCCGGTCGGATCTGATAAAAGCGAAGGTCAGCAAGGGAAAAAAAAGAGTTTCTGATTGATAAGGTGCCTCAGCTGCAGCCGCTATTGTGTGGGGTACAGTATGAACCGAAGAGCGCCCGCCTCTTCCGCACCAGACAATTCGCCCCCAGAAAGCTATCGATTGCACTACAAACTCTATACTAAACACAGTGTGGCTTTAGTATCTCCGAGCCTACTATGATTTCATCCATGCTGGTCATAGTCCACTAAAAAGCCGAGTGACGTGCTCTGATTCGCAGATTAAGGCCTCAGACCGAGATCGCCGACAAAGGCCGCTGCAGTTGGGGGGGACAAGCAGACAAGGG
The DNA here is from genome assembly GCA_017163955.1 of Apiospora koreana. NCBI lineage: Eukaryota > Fungi > Ascomycota > Sordariomycetes > Amphisphaeriales > Apiosporaceae > Apiospora > Apiospora koreana. The sequence continues at coordinate 1,709,407 of JAFHKQ010000005.1, read as the reverse complement.
ATTTGGAGCGAGAGTTGGGAAAGTCGGGGTCAGGGTTGGTTAGTTTGGGCTCAAGACTCTTGACTTCATAGCGCTTTCGCTGCAAAGCCAAGCTCCGATTTTCTGATTTCATTCCACCTTCATATTCTCAAGACACCAACGACCTTTTCCTCCAACGCCACCATCTTTTTCACTCCCATTTTGCATCAACCTCAATCCTACCATCGACGATATTTTCTACTCCCATCTCAGATTGACCGAATTCCGCTCTGCGACCCCTGATATATCGCTTGCAAGCCAACACACCCTCCCCACACACACGCAAATATGTTCTCCAGGACAGTCGCTACTACGGCTCGCCGAGCCATTGCCTCATCCGCACCGCGCATCGCCACCCGCCAGATCATCAAGCCCGTCGCCAATGCCACCCTGCAACAACGGCGGTCGTACCACGAGAAGGTCCTCGACCACTACAGCCGCCCGCGCAATGTCGGCTCCATGGCCAAGGGCGATGTCGATGTCGGTACCGGCTTGGTCGGAGCTCCCGCCTGCGGCGACGTCATGAAGTTGCAGATCCGCGTCGACCCCGACAACAACACCATCTCCGACGTCAAGTTCAAAACGTTCGGCTGTGGTTCCGCCATTGCCAGCTCCAGCTACCTGACTGAATTGGTGCGCGGCATGACGCTCGAGGAGGCCGGCAAGATCAAGAACACCGAGATCGCTAAGGAGCTGTGCTTACCACCCGTCAAGCGTGAGTTTACCTCCCCATTGACGCTACCATTTTTCAAACCAGGAATTTGTAGTTTAACTAATTTTCTCTTCATGTAGTGCACTGCTCCATGCTTGCCGAGGACGCTATCAAGTCTGCCATCTCCAACTACTACACCAAGAACCCCGCAGCACGTAAAACCGACCTTGCCGGCACTGCGATGAAGATGCCGACGGCCGAAGCTGCCACTGTTTAATAGCAAGATTGAATAGGAGGAGAATCGAGGATGCGTTATGATACCAAGAGTTTGAGCAGGGAAAAGCCGCTGCTTTGTTGTTGGGTTGAGGAAAAAAACACCCGAAGGGTGATTAGAAGTGCCGATTTCTGGAATTTGCAAATCGAGGAGTTGCTGGGTATGCAAGGAGTTTGATTGATGACAAGGGATGCGCGCAAGAAATTGGCATCGCCCTTGCGCAGAAGACTATCTTTACCTGAGGCCCTTTCGGTCACAGAGGATGCCTGCGGTTTTGTACATTTGTCTAGCATGGCTGGCTGACTGCCGTGATGTACACGCCAGAATGGCGGGCAATCCATCACTTCTCACCGTCTATGTATCATTAAACTAAAAGAATAAATGGATGCCAATATCTTACAGAACTTTCGAGCAGATGCATTTCTTGCTATAGACCCTCTGATTCTACATTATGCATATTACCACTCATGGGCGAAGTGCTCGAGCAATTATGCCCCCAACCCAAGCAGCATCAATTACAGCTACACTACTGCACTGCTGACAACCCATGACATTCGGGATAATATGACATCATCAGCTTGGAAATCCCCGAGCTTCTAAAATATCTTGTTTTCATTCTGTGAATTGTCTGACATCCGGGTGTTCCGAGTTTCGTTAAAACAGATGAATCCCAAGATGAGTCCATACGAGCTTCAGTATATACCTTGGCCAAGACCGGGGACAGAGATCATGCGCTCCTGGTTCTTAGATTCATTTTGCTCAAGATCTATCACTACCTGCAGACTCTAGGGCGCCTCATTAGAGCGCGTGAGTTTCCAATGCCGCGTGGATGGTTCTGTTCTGGCTCGATCCTGCGCCTCCGACTTGGCACAGGGCACGGGTAGCGCATAGCCTTCGCCTTCAGGGGTTCGTTGATGGCATCGTAGGTGATATAGCGCCGTTACACCACGCCTTAACGAAGGAATTATGACATTCCATTGCGCTCCACCCAAGTTGTCAGTGTGAAGACCAGTGAGGGGTTGCTCGTTTTTCGCTATGCCCCATCTCCTTCAGAAAGAATATCCTCAGGACATGGTTGCTCCGGAGCCGTCGCCCTTTGCCAGAAGCGCCTCAAGCCCTGCATCGTCGTCGTCATCGCTGTCATCATCATCATCATCCCCACCGCCCATGAGATCAATGACCAAGACAGAGCCCGACTTCAGCTCGTCGAGCTGGAAGCCCGCCTGCAGCACGTCGGCCACATCGAAGATGCAGCCGGCGACGTCGAGGCTGATGTCGCTGTCCTTGAGCGCGAGGCAGACCAGGCGGAAGTGCTCGTGGTGCGCGTCCCCGACGGCCTCGGCATCCTCGCCGCCGTCGAAGATGAGGACGACGTTGCGGTGAGACGTGCAGTACGCGCCGTGGCTCTCGAGGGCCTGGGCGAGCCGCGCGGGCTCCGTCTTCACGCTGACCGTCAGGCGCGTGAAGAGGCGGCCGCTCAGCAGGGCTTGCGCGGTGCGGGGCTCCGCGGGCGTGAAGATGGCGACGTTGGGCGGGAGCGCGGGCGGCGCGCCGTTGGTGGACGACATATTGTGGTTGGGAAACAAAATATTGTGAATCATTCGCTCGTAGGTGACTGATATAAAAAATATTTGCAGTGAGTTGAGGGGGTTTGCATAGCGATGATTGGTTAGAATTTTACCGTATTTATGAAGCAGAGGCTAACCTAAATGAGTAATAGTCGATCTTTTTGCGATATCGACGTTGAAGTTGAAGGCCAATAAGGAAACATTACTTTCACTTAACCGCTTCCGAATCAACTCGTGCTCCCCGTGAAATATATGATGAGTTCTTTCCATCTCCATCGATCGAGTGTTTGAAAGGCTCCCAACTTTCCCAGACGCAGTGCACATAGATGTACAAACAAGGTCGTGTCGACTGAGGGCATATAAACCTCGCGTCAAACCCAAGAAGGGTGAGCAAAGTCGTGTCGTTCCTAGTCGCCGCAAAGAGCGTGTTCGTTTCCATGGATTCTAGAACCTTATACCATCGAAGAAGAGTGTAAGCAGTCAATATATATCTAAATATATCCTTTTTCCCTTGACCGGGTCGGGACAGCCTAGCGGTAGTAGTCTTATTCATATACTTAGAGGCAAGAGGTGTTCGACTCCCTCTGCGGTCACTCTGTTCGGTTCCCTCTATGGGTGTTTCTTTTTTGCTTTTTTCTTCGTTTTTCTTTTGACATCTCATGTTGATTTCGATTCAGCTCTCACCAACACGGATGAAGCGTTCGCTATGTCCCCTTCGAAGTAGTTGAAGGGCCACCGGTTCAGCGGGACGACGCACAGAACGGAGACAGTGGCCTGTGGCTCAACTATTGCGCGGAACCAGGACCATTTCGCCTAGTAGCCGAGGAGCAGTTTCATGCCAAAGAGCAACCGCATAAGGTCTTCCTTCCTTTTGGAAATTAGGGCAATGAATGGGTTCCCCAGATTTTCTTTTTGTCGCACCTTCGGCCACGTTGGAAAGAGGAAACATTCGCATCCCATTACATGATGCTCGAGGATTCCACTTTCTTAACACCATCTCTCAAGAACAACACCACTTGTCTCCATCGTACGACTTGCTCATCGTAAATCGGTGGATATTGAACCGAAATGCTGGTCACCCCGCATCCCGCTAGGCGCGAGACGCGGACACATCTCCACCCCCATCATTCGCCCATATCCCCGCGACGCGGACTGTAGTCCGACGCACTGCAATGATTCGGAGCACTGTCAGACGATATAAAGAGCCATAGACAGATTGCTTAGCATAGTTTAGATGGTCAATCTAATTCCGTGTCCAGTATCTTACTTTTCCCCATCAGTGAGCGAGTGAAACAAAATGTCGGCGAACAACAGCAGCAAGAACGTCATCGTGACGGGTGCCGGGGGCCTCGTTGGCCCCTTGTTGGCCAAGCGCCTGCTCAACGACGGCTACCGGGTGGTCATGACCGACATTGTGCAGCCGACCGTGCCCGAGGGCGCGGCGCACCCCGAGAACGCCGTGTGCATGCAGGGCGACATCTGCGACGCCGCCTTCGTGCAGTCGCTGGTCGCCGCCGCGCAGCCCCTGCACGCCGTCTTCATCTTCCACGGCATCATGTCGGCGGGGTCCGAGGCCGACTACGACCTGTCTATGAAGGTCAACGTCGAGAGCGTGCGCCACATGCTGCTTCATCTCAGGCAGTCCAACCCGGGTGTGCGCGTCGTCTACTCGAGCTCGCAGGCCGTCTACGGCCAGCCCCTGCCGGCCGTGGTCACGGACGATGTCACACCCACGCCCGAGGGCACGTACGGGTCCCACAAGCTGTCGACCGAGATCATCATCAATGACATGCACCGCAAGGGCTTCGTCGACGCCTTCATCGTGCGCTTCCCCACGCTGGTGGTGCGGCCCGGCAAGCCCTCCAACGCGGCCTCGTCCTTCCTGTCGGGCATGATCCGCGAGCCCATGAAGGGCGAGACGTGTGTGATCCCGCTCAAGGACCGCAGCTTCAAGTCGTACATCTGCTCGCCCAGCGGCGTCATCGAGAACCTCGTCCGCGTTCTCAACATGCCCAGCGACGCCCTGCCCAAGCACGTCCGCCACATCAACTTCCCGGGCGTCTCGGCGAGCACCCAGGCCCTCATGGATGGGCTGGCCAAGTACGGCGGCGAGGACAAGCTCGAATTTCTGAAGGAGGAGACGAACCCGGCCTTGGAGCGGATACTGCGGAGTTGGCCCCAGGACTTTGACCCGAGTACGCCGGATCGCCTGGGGCTGGTGAGGGACAAGAACCCCGAGGACCTGGCGAAGGAGTACATCGACTCATTAAAGGTGTAAACAAAATCGGTCATCACTTGAAGGCCTATTGTGTATCATGTAATTTTTCTTGCCACATACTAAATCCCGATCAATCTAGAATTGTTCTCATACAATTGACGTGATTCCGCCTCGCTCTAGAACCAATTCGATTGACCAGAGAAAGATCACAGGCGGGCCTAGTTTGAAATTAATGAAGCAGCAAGTACTCCATGAAGCTGTAATTTGGGCATATACTTGTCCTAGGAACAATGAAACCCTTTGTTTCTTTGAGCGGGCAGCCATCGACGCCGAATCAATGAACGTTAGAAGCATTGTTCGTCTTTGTTTCCTATGTAAGCCCTTCGCGTATATGAAGCCCCCGAACCCTGCACTATCCTGAACTATTGGATCATCACCACCATCACAATCGCATTCTTCTTCTTCTTCTTCTTCTTCATTACTTCCATTCCAACACCACTTACTACTCTTTCTTCCAGCTTCCCCAGACACGATGTCCACCACCACCTCCCCCTCGCCCCTCACGGCCGTCCGCAGCGCGGAGACCGGGTGCGTGGTATACATCGACTCGAGCGCGATCCCGGCGGGTGTTCAGCACGGCTCGGCCAACTGCCGGTGCGTCAAGATCCACGGCCCCGAGGAGCTCGAGTACATCCAGAACTCGATCCGGGGCTTCTTGGCCGCCAGCCAGGAGTCCGGCGGCCTGGGGTTTGGTGCCAAGCCCAGCGTCGAGGTCGCGCACATGCTTCTGGGGATGACGTCGACGTCGTACGATGGCGCCGCGAACGATAACGAGTGGAAGAAGGAAGGAGGAAAGACCTGGTGGTCGATGATATTCCCGGGTAGGTAAGTAAAAAGGTCCGAGCCCGAATCCGGTGGGCCCTACTAGGAAGGTAAGTCGGAGGAGGATGGTGATGTGGAGCCTGGGATAGTGTTTCTTACTTGTTGGTTAGCTGGTCTAAGGGGGAATGTAGATATGGCTTGGTTAGGATTGTGCATAATAATATTTCTTTCTTGACTAATTCTTTACGTGTTTCGGTTCCATGTGTCTTACCCGTTTCTATATCGCCGTCCTATCCTTTAACAGCCTCCCAGTTTGATATAGGGGGCGTGTTAGCGGCACACTGAGTCATGGGGCAACCGCCTAACCTGTACGGCAAAACCGCAGCTCGGGTTGGTCAGCGACGGAATCACTCAACGACAAGAATAACTAGGGGTGGCGCGAGGCTTTTCTTGCCCATAGAAGAGAGCGGCAAGATGTCGACCCGGAACGCCAGCGAGATGTGGTGATCATGAACGCCGGTTTCGCATTGAATAGTACCTAAGGCCGGGCGACCGACTACTATCCATCTGCTGAGCGACCAATGGGTCTCTTCAGCATCCGGGGTGTACATAACTGCATGTGTGCATCAAATCTGCTGCGGAACTTGCCTGAAGCATTTCAAACTCTGGCAACACCTTTCATATACTATATTCGCGAAGTGACATTTTCTTTCCTCGAATTTTTGTTGCTCGATGTTTGCTCAAACGAGGGGCTCGGTTAGGGTTGCCACGCAAAAGACAGGATGGGGTCCCAGCGCGCAACCGACCGCCTGCCAGCACCAGCAACGCGCATCCATCCGCAGTAATACTGCGGGTACGGAGCGCCGAGGAGTCTTGACAGCGTCAAACTGCATGGCCGATTCCCGTCATCAAGTAAAGGGAATATGCGGTTGATTATTCATTTTACGTCATATTTAGTACAACAAAGAAACAGTCGGCCTCTATTCACAGGCAATCTAATACTTACCTACGTAGGGCAATAGTTTAGCCACAAGCAGCATCCATCTGCCAGCGTGTGTTGGCTTCGGCTAAAGCCCCCCCGCCATAGACCCTCCGCACTCGCTTCCCCAGCGTATTATCACCCATTACCCCAGCTCCACCCACCACTAAGACGGATGGGTTGGGAAAGGGCATGTACGCGATGGAAGGGGCAATTGAGAAGCATTGAGTCCGAACCTCGCTCGGTATATCGTCCGAAAATGGCCGAAAATGAATACATCTTCCGGCCACTCCACTAGGCAGTGACCCGGATCAGTGGAGTTTGACCAAGATGGCATCAGTCTTTCACTTCAATGCAAAAAAATGTACATTTTGGCCAATATATCTTTTGTTATCGCTGTTACGGGCCTGGTAAACTTGCTATGAGTACCATGCCAACATAATTTCACTTATACTACAATGATTGAGCATAAAAAGCCCGCGCCAGTGCTTCCTGGTCAGCGGGATGTCGAAAAAGCAGAAGCTCGGGAAGACGAGTCCGTTACCGAAGGCAACTTGCCCCCCGGTGACACAACCGACGACGAAAGGGCAACCTTGCCATTATCCAAGTGCAAAAGCATAGCTTTGGTCGCCACGGTGACGGGCGCGGCATTTCTAAACGTCAGTACTGCTACATACCTCCAAAAACATGGGCATCGTGTACTGAAGCCTCCCTACCTAGACACTTTCGATACAGGCAGTGGTCATCATCCTGCCCACACTAGGTCGAGAACTCAACATCCCAGACAGCCGGCTGCAATGGGTTGTCTCGGCCTATTCTCTAACTTTTGGCTGTTTCCTGCTGTTATGGGGTCGCATAGCTGATCTGTACGGCAAACGCATCATATTCATTCTGGGCAGCGCCTTCGTGGCTGCGACGCTCATCGCCAACCCCTTTTTGCCCAACGAGATCGCATTCGACGTGTTCAGGGGACTGCAGGGGCTTGGTGCCGCAGCCAATGTGCCAACGGCCATCGGAATCCTGGGGGTCACCTTTCCTCCCGGCAAGGCAAAGAATTATGCCTTTAGCGCATACGGTTCGTGAAACCCAACACCTATCACCGCAACATGTATTGACATTGCCTCTTAGCCAGTGGTGCACCTTTGGGGTCGATCTTCGGCAATCTCCTGGGTGGAATCATCGCCTCGTACGCGAATTGGAAATGGGTCTTTGGAGCCCTGGCGGGAATCTCGTGTGTGGTGGCAGTCGCAGGTGTCTTCTTCATCCCGCCGCAACCGCCAAACCCCGCCTTCCAAGGGCAGGATGCCTCGCTTTGGAAGTCAGTGGACTGGCTTGGAGGATTTTTGATCACGGCTGGCCTGCTAGCCTTGCTATTTGCCCTGACCGAAGGCAATGTCGTGGGTTGGCAGACGATCTGGATCTATATGTTGATGGTAATCGCCGCCCTGCTTATCGCCATATTCGCTGCGTGGCAGTGGTACTTAGAAACGCACTCTAGTACGCGATCGCCTCTGATGAAAGTGTCGATATTCAAGAACGGCATGTTTAGCGTGGCCATGCTAATCATGGGGATCTTTTTCGCCGTCTTCAACGACTGGATCGTGTACGCCACATACTTCTTCCAGGACTACCAAGGCCTCAGTCCGCTGCAAACGACGTTGCGCTTCATACCGACAGGTGTTTGCGGTGTAATTGTGGCGTTCGTCGTCTCCAGGTTGATCTCGAGAGTGCCGACTTATATCTTGCTGATGATCGGTAACCTTGCCGTGGGGATGTCGTGTCTGCTCTTCGCGATCCCGATACCGTCGGATACTTCGTACTTTGCCTTCGGCTTCCCAGCCATGATTCTCGGCGTGATAGGTGCCGACATAACGTGGCCTTGTCTGACACTCTTCACGTCGGCGTCGCTGCCGCAGGAAGACCAGGCGCTGGGCGGCGCTTTGATCAACGCCTCAGGACAACTGGGTCGGTCGATTGGTCTGGCCATCACAACCGCGGCGCAGACGGCCATTATGGCGCGCGAGAGGGGCGTCCCCGTGGAGCGATCCGGGAAGGTCCTGCCTTGGGATCCGCCCTCACTGGTCGGGCTGAGGGACGCGAATTGGCTCAACTTCGCTTTCGCAATGTTCTGCACTGCCTTGGTCGGCCTTACTTTCAGGGGGACTGGTATCGTCGGCAAGATCGATAAGAAGCCGATTGATGGTAGGGGCGAAGAAGCAGCTTCAACCGGAGGTGATGTGCGGAGGTGAGAACATGAACATACTACCGATAGTGAATGATTTCGAGTTTCCTAGGTAAAAGCTAGGCGATATATGTATCAGGAATATGTATTTCGACATAATGCAATCATATTGTCAGTCATTAGACGAGCTGATGTTACCACTGGTGGTTAATTGAAGGACGGCAAGCAATCAGTTGGGTGTCGGGGTTTAGGCGCCTGCATCTCCGACCAGACGCTGGAAAACAGCCCCACCCACTAAAGCAATCAGGCAATCCCATTGAATTCTTTCGAGCGACCGCGACACGTTCTCCGCAAGATGCATGCAACTTTACGGCCTGTCCATGCCACCACACTTCCCGAACCATGTGCGGCATACACGCAACCATCTCAGTTGCCAAGCATACCGAAATCTCTGAGCATCTGAGGCAATCTCTGATCAACCGAGGCCCAGACCATCTTGGCCGCGTGGAGCGAGGAATATCGCTGCCTAGCGTCGCGCCTGATTTCCGCATCGCGCTCAACTTCACTTCCACAGTGCTTGCGCTGCGCGGTGATCACGTCGCGAAACAGCCTTTCAAGCATTCCGACTCTGAGTCGGTACTCTGCTGGAATGGAGAGGCCTGGAGGTTTGATGACCAGGTAGTCAGCGGTAATGATGGCGAGGCCATATTTGCCCGCATCGTGCAATGTGAAGACAGTGCCGCTGAAGATCGGCGGACGCACATCCTGGACACCCTACGAGTGATCCAGGGCCCTTTCGCATTTGTCTTCTATGATTCAGGCAGTCAGTGCTTGTATTTTGGTCGCGACCGCCTTGGTCGCCGTTCCCTGCTCCTGAGAGAGGAGCCAGATGGACAAACGCTTTCGTTTTCTAGTGTCGCCGACAGCCCAGCTTTTGGGTGGGAGGAAGTCCAGGCCAATGGCATCTATTCCGTTCAGTTTTACCCAGATTCCTCTGGCGAAAATCCCATTTCTTTAGGCCATCAAATCTCTCGACACGAGTGGGTCGAGTCTGATGGTGCTGATCTGGTAAGTGCCAGACGCGCCTTTGCAATCGCCCACGAGAGCAGCTGATAACCCATATTGGTAGGTCTTGGGAGTTGGCAAATTCAACAAGAATCTTCCTCAAGGCGCGGAAGAGCAGCTTGACGCTGCATCTCCGTGTGTGAACTTGCTGCACCATCATCTTAGAGAAGCCTTGAAACTGCGAGTACTCGGCATTCCTGAGCCTCCAAAGCCCGCGGACCATCAGTCGGATGTTGACACCCGCGTCGCTATTCTTTTCTCAGGCGGCCTTGACTGCACCGTTCTAGCCAGGATGGCTGATGAGCTCCTCCCCGCTAGCCAGGGAATCGATTTGATCAACGTGGCCTTCCAGAACCCCCGGGTTGCTGCGCAAAAGCAGGCAGCCCCCAAGCCCGGCGTAGTCGTTACGGACGACTATGAGCGGTGTCCAGATAGGCAAACGGGAAGGAAGTCCTTCGCTGAACTGAAACGTGCTTGTCCATCCCGGTACTGGCGCTTCATAGCCGTAAGACGCATATATCGCTGGGGTTTTCTTTATGACTGACAGAGACACCTATAGGTCAACGTGCCTTACGAGGAAGCAATGGTGCATAAACCCAAGGTCGTATCATTAATCCACCCCCACGACACTGAGATGGACTTGTCAATCGCCCTTGCCTTGTACTTTGCCGGGCGAGGTGTTGGCGCCAGCTACACAGAATCTGCAGAGTTCGATGCGAGCGCTCCGATGGTCACTACTCCTGCGCGCGTACTATTCTCGGGACTGGGTGCAGATGAGCTGTTTGGAGGCTATTCTCGTCACGTGCGAGCCTTTGAGCGGGAAGGATACCCAGCCCTGGTCGATGAGCTCGAGCTCGATATTGCCAGGATTGGCCAGCGCAACTTGGGGAGGGACGATCGCGTGTTGGCGAACTGGGGCAAAGAGGTCCGCTTCCCTTATCTCGATGAGGGGTTTGTCCGCTTTGCCATGTCAAGCCCAGTCTGGGAGAAATGCGACTTTGGAAACAAGGCTCATCCCGCCAACATTGAGCCGGCAAAACGGGCCTTGAGGCTTCTGGCGGACCAACTCAATCTTCCTATAATTGCAAGGGAGCGAAAAAGAGCAGTAAGCAGCCGTCGTCACACCACATCCCCAGCTGATCAAACCACTGACTATTTTCCAAGATCCAATTCGGAACTCGAACAGCGAAGCTTGGGAGTACCACTGGGAGGATAAAGGGAACTGCGTCGATTAGTCTTCAGGGGGCGTAGAGTAGCGAGTGCTACTCCAATCTGGCAGTGATGATACATCAGATACTTCCGAGCCGGCGAAATACACCTACGGCGATGGAGTCTCACTGTGTGTTTCTGTTTCGCAGTAACCCTTGAGACGCCGAGCCTAGAGTGCCGCTGGCAATGAGGTCGTAAAGGCAAGTCTGAGCCATGTAATTGGGACCGGGCGGGGGTTATGTCAGTAAGAAAGATGCAAATTATATCCGTGGTGGCGGCCTAGGCCAATACATGTTTTTGATCGTTCTGGTTCTGTTATGGCACTTTGATATAGCGATGGGACGATGTTATGCAGTTGGTGGCTCTCTCGTCGAGTGGAGTCCAGCCTCAAAACACGTTGGTGGATAAGGCGGTCGGTGTTGATGGAAACTCCGAGATCAGGTACTCAGATGGGGCTTCAAGCTGGTATGGGAAAATGCGTACGATTTTTCTAGGCTGTGTATCACCAATTAGCAACGATGTTAGGTACTTACCTAGTAGGAATCTAGACTTCCAACTGTATGATCAGTTCCTTAAAGGGTCCAGAGACTGTGAATCCACTGCGACAGCTGAGCTCGCTAGGACCCAGCTAAGGGGGTTTCCGAGATACCGGTAGTTCTCTGTGGGGCATCGGGGCGCCACGCCACTAGAAGTGAGATTCAGTTCAGCGGTACTCTAAAGGAAACTCCATGTCACTGGAGGTAGTATCAATTTGATATATTCCAATTAGTTGCATACATTTATGTCTGCATTCAACATATCATGATGGAAATGCACTCGCAAAAGGGGCAAGATGCAGCTACCTACTAAGTAATCTAACATCTTAAGACGCAAGCCCCACGGTAATTTTTACACATACGATGTAGCACGTTCCTTGGCCCTCGGAGCCTCGGTTGCGTCCCAGACCAGGCCACCAATACCACCAATACCGAAAAGTGCGGGGAGGATCAACAGATCATGTACGTACCGCTTACCGCTGCAAGGGGATTCAATACAGGGGTGCCCAAGGTAGGCCATCATGGCGATTCATTGAAGACGGAATAGATGCTGAAGGGGTTTCCTTTCAACCTCTCAAAGTCCGTATCGCCAATAGCAACCGCGGTACTTCCCGTATTGAACTTAATTCCACGCGTATCAAGCAGACTGTAACTCCTTCCTATTGTAAACAATTCTCATACATTTGCAAAGCCCATCTCTCAAGTTTACATCCTGTCCAAAACACCAAAGACATCTTCACTAGACCTCAGTTTCGAGATGGCGTCAATAGTCGAGAAGACGGCCGAAGGCACAATCTACAAGTCCCCTAGAACTTTGACGGTGCCAAGTGTCGACATACTGACCCTGCTGTTTGGTATGAACCTCCTGTTCCATCATCCGAGAGATTGAAGGAAGCCACTGACATTACCCAGAATCTGAACAATGTTATTCACCCGACGACAAGGTACTACACGCGGACGCAGGTTAGTGAATCCTATTCGCGTCTCTATCTTTCCTTTTTGCCAGTAACCGTCGCATTGGGCCGGGGTCTTGTATTGACCACAACCGACCTCGTTTAAGAGAAACCTTTGATTAACAAGCTATGGAATAGATGACCCCTCCAATTATCTGACCAAAGGCCAGGTCTGCCTACAGCTCAAGAGACTGGCGCGGGTCCTTCGTGACCAGTTCGGCGTGGGCGCCCAAGGCCCGTCTCGAGATGTCGTTTTCAACATCTCGGGTGGCCACTTCATGTTGCCCCTCATCTTCTACGCCACCGTGGCGGCCGAGGGCGTCTTCTCCTCCACCAGCCCCTCGGCCACGCCTGAAGAGCTCGCCTACCAGCTCAAGGAAACCACGCCTAAGGTCATCATCTGCAACGAGGACTCCAAGGCCAACGCCGTCGCGGCCGCGAAGCTCGTCGGCTTCCCGCCGCGCAATATCCTCTTGTACCGCGGCGAGAAGCACGTCGAGCTGTGCGAGGCCGCCAGCGGGGCCAGGGTCCCCATCTCGAACCAGGAGCTCGATTGGCGCCGCATCACCGACGTCCACGAGCTGCAGCACAGCGTGATCTGCTTGCTCTTTTCTAGCGGCACCACGGGCCTGCCCAAAGCCATGAAGCTCTCACACCAGAATCTCGTCGCGGAGAGCAGCCTGGTCCTGGAGCCCATCAAGGAGTACAACACAAAATTTCGCGGGCCAGATTACGAGTACATCAGCATCGCACATCTGCCGCCGGCGCATATTGCAGGAGTTATGGGCTACCTTGTGAATGCGACGTATATGCGCGGCGTCGTGTACTGGATGAAGAAGTTCGACTTTGTCAAGTTCTGCGACTACTCCAAGAAGTACAAGATGACGACGGGTTTCAGCGTGCCGCCCATCTACCTCCTCATCACCAAGATGCCAAACGTGACGGACCAGTTCGATGCCTGGGTGGACGCCATCACGGGTGCCGCGCCCATGGGCGAGGAGCTTCAAGTCGCCGTGGGAAAGAGGCTGGGCAAGGGCACAACGCGCCTTCGCCAGACGTGGGGTCTCAGCGAGACGACGGGTAGTATCACGGTCGTGCCGCTCGAGACAGAACACTATATGCCCGGTACAGTCGGATCATTGGTGGCGAACCACTCCGCGCGTGTCGTCGATGACGACGGCCATGACGTTGAGCCGGGCCAAGAAGGCGAGATCCTCGTCAGGGGCCCAGTGGTGATCAACGGGTATTTGAATAACCCCAAGGCCGACGCCGATTCCTTCAAGGGTGGATGGTTCTACACGGGAGACATTGGAGTGTTCCGCAATGGATGGTTGTATATCGTCGACCGGAAGAAGGTAAGTAACACCGAAGCTCCCTCCAATCTGCAGCATTAATCGAACTAACTCTGGTGATACAGGAACTTATTAAATACAAAGGCACTCAAGTAGCCCCAGCCGAGCTCGAGGCCCTCTTACTTTCCCACCCCAAGATTCACGATGTCGCTGTCATCGGTGTAGAAGGGGACGGCACAGAGCTTCCACGGTATGTACATCGATTTTCCCATTCTTACTTTGTTCGAAAGCTGACATGGTGCAGTGCGTACGTCGTGGCGGATCCCAAGCAGGTCACGGAGCAGGAGATCAAGGCGTTCGTGGCCAAGCAGGTCGCGCCATACAAGCAGCTCCGGGGAGGCGTCGTTTACATCCCTGCGATCCCGAAAAGCCCCTCGGGTAAGATATTGAGGAAGGAGCTCCGAGAACTGGCAAAGAAGGAGTCCCGGACTTCCAAGCTCTAATCACCGGGCAATCTATCGGATTGCCTCGGATTCCTCACCCACCGCGACTTGGAAACATGGCTGTTTGCCCCGGTGGGCGCAACTAATTATTCCTACTTTCTTTTCTTTTTACTACGATACGAGCGATATATACGTGGTTGTTTTACTTCATAGTTGTTGCTAGCCTGGATTACTGCTTTTCACTTCCAAACCCAACCAAATGCGAACGTGATTTCTTTGAGATGTATATGGCTTATAACTTCATTCTAATTGGGGTACCAATCATTTCTACCTGTTGTTCTCCTCCCAAGTCGGCCCAGTGCAGGCGAACCCCTGGGGGTCGACCACGTTGTCGCACAGGTAGCTCGCGGGCGCCGTGCCATTGACCGTGTCCACGATGTCGACATTCTTGATCTCGATGCCCGTGCAAGGGCGAGCAGCGGAACACTGCACAGCCGCCACGACGTCGCTGACGGCGGTGCCGTGCCAGTCGTCGAGCACGAGGTCGCGTACGTGGAACTCGGACGTGTCGCAGCCGCCCGTCGCGTCGTTGTAGCTGGTGCACTGCGTGACGGCGAAGATGCCGGTGGCGCCCTCGAGCGTGAAGTTCTGGAAGAGCAGGTTGGCCGCGTACCCCAAGCCGCCGCCGCCGCCGTTGGGCGGGTAGCCGGCCGCGCGGCCCGTCCAGGTCTTGACGTAGACGCCGTAGCGCATGCGGTCCAGGATCTCGATGTTGCGCGCCGTCACGTTCTCGATGACCTCGAACGCGCCGGCATACTGCCCGATGCTGCCGATGGCGATGCCCAGCCCCGTGTGGAACCGGCAGTCCTCGATCAGGATGTTGGTCGAGTTGGCCTTCATGGCGATGCTGTCGTCGCCGTTGTCGACGACCCATCGGCGGAAGGTGATGTTGTTGGCGTAGACGGTGTCGGCGCCATCCGTCTGGTTCTTCGGTTAGCATCGTAAAATCAAAGAGCGGGTGCGTGAAGGAATGATACGTACGTTCAGAGACGAGAAGTCAAAGCCGACTTCTTGCTTGCTGTCGGTGCTGTTGACGTAGATGTCTTCCATCAAGATGTTCTCGGAGTGGATGATGGTGACGGTCCTAGGCAACGACGGTGAGCATAACTTCTCCCAGTGAAATCTCATGGGGTAAAATATTACTTACCACATCTGGCTTTGCACGAACCGGATCCCCTGGAACACGCTATCGCGGGACCCCGTGACGGTGATCTGATGCGGACGGCCGGGGTAGTTGTTGGTGCCGTTGACGAAGTCGTACCAGACCTGGCCGTTGCCGTCGAGGGTGCCGTAACCATGGCCATCCCAGTGCACATTCTCGCCACCGAACAGCCAGGCGCTCGACTGGTTCTGGTAGCCGACGGGCAGCGAGTGGTTCAGCCAGTAGGGGATGTTCTTGTCCCACAGCAGGGTGCCCTGCAGGTCGACGTCGACATTTCGCAGGCCCGTCGTGTTCATGACGCTCTGGATGTGGTACGTCTCGTTCTTGAAGACGACCTGGCCGCGCTGCTGGGGCGCGTCCTCATTGTGGCCACATCGCTCGAAGGCTTCGAGGATGGCGGATGCTGAGTCGGAGCCATTGGCGCCCGGTTCGACGACGCAGATGTTGTTGTCCTGCGGACCTGGTGGCTTTGCGCTGTAGGAGGCGGCCACCGCGGGCGCGAGTAACGGGAGGAGGAGCTTCACGAACATCTTGAACGAGCAGCGGAAGTGAAGAATCAAGAAGGTATCGGCGCCTGGGTCTGTCCGATGATCAACCAAGTGTGTCAAGCTCGGGGTCAGAAGCTCGACGGCTTTTATAACTATGCAGTTCAAGCGGCAGGACTGGAAGAGAGACGGTACCAGACTGCCGCAACTTCCAGTCTAGCTATCGTATGATATCATCCCGCGAAGCTAATGCATATGCTGGCTAGCTACCATGAGCGGATGCAAGGAGAGAGAGCACACAACGAGCAACTATCTTGAAGATCTCTGCAAGGCTGCCATGGAATGAAGCAGAAGTGGGCACATGTGCTGTGGATAGAATTTGTCAAGCTTGACTCGAGTTTCCCCCGGTCGGGCAGATCTCCGACCGACTGCTCGCGGTCCATACCCCGATACGGGGCTCCGGATCGGCACTCTTCCACCCCCTTGGTCACCCTCGCATACTACGACTCCCCAGGTTCCCCCACGCAACACGCTGCCCCCACTCTCAATGGCGTATCTCGTCAAAGCATTTAAGCGGCGGGGAAGACTGTACACTGTATCGGAGAGCTGATGGGCAGGAAACGAATTGAAAACGGGGAATGAAGCATGGCAAGCAGGGCCACAACAATGCTCTTCAATGGAGTTCTCACACCCTTAAACTCAATCATCGACTGTAGTCGCATCACCCAGTCTTCAGCACACCGATCATGAGTCCTTTGTTATTTGGACAATATCTCGGAAAACTACCGAAACGGTTCCCGCTTGATGCGGGTCGCCACGGGGAAGGGCGGGTCCTTGATGGATACGTCCCCGCGCTCTACTTGCCAGTCGGGCCGACTTTCAGATGCACAATGACGATCGATTCCCGTCTTGGCCAACGTAGGTTCCTATAGGATCCGATTATCGTGGGACTTGTCGGGATAACTTATGTAACAAGCTCCTTCCCGTTATGTTAGTTGAAATTGGCATTGCTTGTATAGACCTCGTCTGTGACGCTTGAAGAGCGATAGCATAGACTAACATAACCACCGGCTGTTTGTAGTGTTCCATGTATCGCAATTCTAGTCGTGCGCGAAAGGGTTCCACGCCCGGCTCCGTTACCACAGGATTATATTCTGCTCAAACAACCATCCTTCTTTTACAGCGTCCAGCTCCTCGCCGCCCATCAGGCCACGGCCATACACCCCTCCAACCATAGTACGCGCCAACGCGGGCCGGTCAAACCCCAGATCGTCTGCTCTCCACTTTCGAACGACGAAAGACATGCCGCCGTCGTGCAGCATCGAGATCGCGTCGCCGACCTCGGCTCCGATCGGGCACCGGCCTAAGGACCCCTTTCTGTGACAAAGAGCCGCGCGCCGTGCGGCAGAGAGATCATGACGCTCGCAATTGCGAGAAACGTGGACGGGCGGGCGTTAGAGCGTTGGAGAACTGGCCGAGCTAGGTGCTTTGGTAGCCTCCTCCCGCACTCGCCGCCATGATTGACAGGTGCCGTTGTAAGACCTCGTTGGCCCGTAAGTCATGGAACGCCTCTTCGATCGTCTCGGGGGCCCATGGTTTACTCGAACTGGGACCCGGTCCCAAGCAAATCGAGTGATTGGTCGCCGTTACGGCTCTTCTGCTGGTCTTTCGATTTGGATCCTTTGTGGGAGCCTTGATAGTGAGTCTTATCAGGCTCGCATATGACCGAAGATGTATCGGCGTTGGCATTGAGCTTGGCGTTCCTGTAGACAGATATAATCAGCATGGATACGTTTCGTATGAATCTGGCAGCATACTTACGATACGTGCTTTCGGTTTGCTTTACCGAGACGGGCACGAGTTTGGGTTTCCATGATCAAAACAGAGAAAATTGTATTGTGTTGATGTAGTTATGTCACATAAAAAGCCAGAATTTGAAAGCGCTTTTCTCAAGGCGGTTTATGGTTTCTCGCGCTGTCTCCTTTTTGAGAGCGTCGCGACTTATTAATATATCTACGGGAAACACCCGACAGCAGCCCACAAATGGGAATCAGCAATTGACTGCCGACTGTGTCTTGCTACCTCACAATCCCATCCCAGTCGTGTGACAATTGCTACTTTTTCACTCACATCCGAGTATCTACACAGTCTTTGGCCTTTTTCCACAATCTTTTTTTGCACAAATTTGCTTTGGTGCGTCATCAACCTTAACACACAGGTGTGAGACGCAACCAGCTGTGTTGGAGATATGCAGGACCCGAAGCTGGCAGCCTATCATATATTCATCCGCGACCTCCACATATGCAGGCGGAACACAGTTGTGTCGCAAGGAAAAGATCGCAGGTGTGTTCTTGATTTTACTTGAGCGTCGGGAGCAGGCAACGTTTTGCAAGCAACATCGTAATTCGAACCCATTGAGCATGCCAGTCCAGCAATTCCATCCGATTGTAAACAATTGCACACCGAAACGACTCCGCCTTGGACACAATTGTAATCGACAATGGCTACACCGAACCATGGATGGGGCGATGGCAAAAAAGGGGGTGCCCTTCCTCCCGTCGCCTGTTCTCAACCTGTCAGCACGGATTTCTTGGGTATGGACGTGAGTTCTTCTGCCATTCCGCAATCTAGACCCCTAGAATGAAAGCTCTACCTAATAAATTGCGCCAGAGTCTAGCAAAATATACCGAATTGATCACCCCCTGGACTTGTTGGCCTTATTTAGACACCAATGTCGATTGCCACTCTATCGGCGCTGCAGTCAACTTACTTGAACTGTCAGCATCATCGGTATCGTCAATACCAGAAATACCCAGTCAGCCACCCAAACGGAAGCGATCAGGTGGCAGTGAAGCTGGGGAAGATAACGACACAGATGGGGCCTCCCACAAGAAGCCGCGCCGCAAATCGAAGCCCCCCACAAACAGCCCCCAAAATGGCTTACGGCTAGCCTGCCCTTATCATGTGTACGATAAATCGCAAGTTTGTTTCAGTCCCTCCGCCCAGAATCCATTTGGTGGTTGCGCTGGAATCGGGCGACTCAGGTAAGTGGCGTGCAGAGCCCCTCGCATTTTTCCCATGCATGGTGGAAGCTGACAGGGGAGCAAACCCAAGGCAGCACTTGAGACGGAGACACATGCCATCGGTACGATGCAAGCGTTGTTGGAGATCTTTCGACACTATGCAACAACGAAGAGATCACGAGATGTCTCATCCACTCTGCGATGCGCGTGAAAGTCCTCCAGCGGAGGCCATGATGAGTGGATTACAGGAGCACGATTTCGAAGGTCTCCGTATGTCAGGGCCTGAAGAATCATCTTGGTGGAAATTGTTCCAATTCCTTATCCCGGGAATGGGTGAGCGCGACATTACCTGGTTGAAATTGGAATACTGGCCGTGTAAGCCCCTGAGACTGGTCCTATGGTGGCTCCTGAGCAGAGAAGTCCCTCTTCAGGCCTAACTGACACATAATCAGATTATGTCAAATCGGATTCGTTTACGATGCCAGCAATAACGTTCTCCAACGCCCTCCCCCCTCCCTCACAAGCGCCAGCGTCGTCACACGCATTGCATCCCATTCCTGCTTCGCCGGCTGCCCCTTTGTCCAATGTGACATCCTTGGAAGGCATTGGGTCCTCAGAGACAGCTCTGCGCAGGAACCACGATAGGCTAAAGACTCGACAGACCACTATACAGAGAGAAAACACGGAGCTACGCGATACAGCACAGCAGGTCAGGTCAGATCTTAACCAGATAGACGCCGCGCTGGAAGAGGTACTCAATGACGAGGACCTTCCAGTGCATTCCTACGACAAGCTTGTTGTGATATCAGGCATGCTAGCGTCATTACAGACAAAAGCTCGATGATGGTTTAGACATTAGAGTTGCGGTTAGGGTATTTGTTTTATCATAGAAAAGGCTTCAGTCACATCTGGACATCAAGCTTGGCGAGTGGAAAAGGGGCCTTTTCTCATGAGGCCCCAGCCCCTTAGTGGAGTCAATTATATAATATCCAGACAGGTATGAGAAGAACCATCGTGTAACGTAGCCTGGGGCAGAGCATGCCAAAAGTCTTCAACCAACTATTTCGTACTCTTGCCGCAGATATTACCAAGTTCTGGAATCCTGGTGCTTGCGGCAACCCAGCGGGTGGCGACCCGATACGCCCGGTGAGGCTTATGCTTAGCGGCAAATGTCTTCTTCGACGGGGAACCAGACTACTGCTTTGTGATACAATCCTCGTATTTCACTTGCATGAGCGTTGAAAGCTAGCGGCAATTTTGCCCGGAGCGAACCGTTGCATTGTAGCTCGAAACTGTAGTTAGCCAAAGAGATACACACGCTTCCCGGCCCATGTCGATAGTCCAGCTAGTCTAGCGAGGTGCATATCGTGCATACGCGCTTAGGCGAACCCGGGTACAATCTAAGCAGGGCTGAGGACAGTAAGCCAGTTCGCCGGGCCGTAACCCGTCTGGTGGCGTCCGTCCATTGCTGGGCTTACACATCCCCCGGTCTTTCCCACGCAGTTGGTCGAGCGTGACCCCCGCGCCTAGCTTACCGAGTAAGCGTCACATGAGGGTTGCCATGCCACGTTTCTTGGCTCAAGATAGGGTTACATGCATTCAAAATGTCAAATGAATTCATATACTGCAGGTCCCGATGTTATCACCGTGTTTAGCGAGACGATAATGCGGCTCCCTATGGCCATAGGCAGTCAAAAATAAAGGGCTCAGTTAGTCTCCATATGTATTTCAAGCCTTCGGGATGCCTTCACAGTGTGAACGGGCATGATTACTAACTCCAGACTGATGCTGAGCTGAGATATGCTGACGTATGATGCTGGGAGAGCAGTATCTAGCGGTCATCTGTGTCACGTCCATGCTAAGCCAGCACCAACACGTGCTTGGCAGAGCAAGAAGGCCGCCACTCGGATCGATCATTGTCCCACAGAGGTTCCAACGATGTGATACTGTCAGCGCTGCCTTCTCAGTTGCTTTATAATACCCCATGAAGAGCAGCACCAAGGCTTGGTGGCGTGTACTGGGGTTCGTGAATACCGTGCCGTGATTCCGTCGTGAACTGAGGCATGACTCTCGAGGAGAATACGGCAGTAGAGCATGGGGCCATCGTTCAGCATCGCCAAAACCCAATGGTGGTGATGGAATATTGCAAAGACGTATGAACCAAGACGTGTATTTAAGAGAGCTGGTTTCCAGCCTGGTTTTCTTCCAAATCCGCTCACTATCAACACACTCTACAAGATACCCACGCACAAGCAACAGTCTACTTAACTTTTCCGGATCATTATCCCTCGAAACGCTCATAGCCTTTCCACACATCACAACATGCAGTTCACTACTAGTCTTGTCTCCTTCCTCGCCGCCGCCTCTAGCGTCATGGCCGCACCTTCTTCTCCTTCTCAGGTCGACCTCACCGCTCGCCAGGAAACCCCTCGTATCTACGCCAAGTTCTACTCGGGCAACGGCTGCGACGGCACCTGGGTCGAGGACACGGTCTGGCTCCAGGGCGCCGGCGGCCAGTGCATCGTCAACAACATCCCGTTCAAGTACGCCAGTACTATGGTCCAGCAGAACTACGCTACGCGCACTAGTAAGTCCCAACGTCATATTTTCATACGTGTCAAACCTGTATCCTTTGAGTCATCAGCTTGAAAATGCTATGGAATGCCCACATGTATTTGACTGACCGTGGAGTGCTAACCTCTTCTATAGTGCGTGCCTATGCCAGCCCCAACTGCAACGAGACGGGCAACTATTACGATGTCCCGGCTGGGGTGACCGACTGCTGGTTTGGACAGGTTGGTTCGGTCAAGTTCTTGTAGGCTGGAACTTAGGCTAGGCACTGGTAGCGAGTAGCAAAGTTGAGCGTTCGTCAATGGGCGGAGAAGGGGGGAGAGGTGTAGGGGGTACCCAGTCAAGTTACGAGTGAATATGGCGATACTTTTCAACGCTTTCGGTCTTTCTTCTTCTTCTTTTCTGTCGTGGGCCTTAGGGAACTTTCGTTTTACGTACACAGACTTATAAAATCTCTTCCCGGGAAACTCATTGTGTTTGTGATCTTTCACAGTTCGCTAGTGCCATCTAGAATGGTATCAGGGTGGAAATATCAAATTAAAAGGGGCTGTGGTAACCTGAAACACAAAGAAAACCCCATGTGGGATCCAACACCTCTAAACGAAGGAATACATGATGATCTCCCGTTAGTGTTTTTATTAAGAGACATGTCCTACTAAACAGCCTCCTTCGTGACGTCTGATAACAATGCGACGCGATCTAGACCGTCACTTCCTGGCCGATAAGCTTCTCGCTCAAGCGCCAGAGCCTTTCAGCCCGGTCCGCATCACCAACCCAGTCTGGGACGGTACCAATGGCACACTCGGTGATGAACGCGCCAGACGATTCTGTCATAAAAGTCAGCTATAAAATATTTGAGACTTTTGATTCATTAGACCGGCTTGCTTACTGCGTAGTTCCGGGTTCAAGGCGGGCATAATGAGGTTTGCAGCGCCTTCTTCGATCGTGGCTACACGTGGCACCGGGGCAACACCCCCTATACGAACGCACTCATGTTAGGAATCCAGAGCTTGCTTTCAGTACACACTGTTATGGGAGCGTAGTCATACCGTTCTTGCTCTTTGCGTCTTCGAACGCGGCGGTCAGGCGTTTCTCGCTTACGTCGGAGTTGGCCAGCAGTTTCGTGTCCGGGATGAAACCGGGGTTGACGGAGAAGGCGGCGCCTCCAAATGCGGCCATGCGCTTGCCGAGGCCAGTGCTGAACAAGATGTTGGCCAGTTTGGAGCGTCCGTACGCCTCCCAGCAGTTGTACGTTGTGCCCCCCTATTTTGCAATTTGTCAGCCCGTTTGTGTCTGCGGTCGGGGTGATTTGGTTGGGAAAGGGTTTGTACTTGGAAGTCCGTGTCTTCAAGATCCCAGTTCGCGCCGTACATGTACCCAAGACTGGAAACGTTGACGACGACCCCCGTCTTCTTCTTGATCTCGGGCATCAGGATGCTGGTTAGGAGGAAATGGCCGACATGGTTCGTTTCGAATTGGCCCTCGACGCCGGTTTTAGACTTAGTGAAATGCTCGACGGCCATGATGCCGGCGTTGTTGATCAGTGCCGAAATACCATCCGATGTCAGCCGCTTGATCTCCTCGCCGGCCTTGCGGACCGAGTCTCTGTCGAGCAGATCCAGAGAGACGAAGTCAGCCGAGATGGAAGGGTTTATTCCCCTAATCTCGTCGATGACGGGCTGGATCTTGTCTAGAGATCTTCCGGCCAAGACGATCCTCTCTGGTTTACCCTTGGCTATGTTCACGGCGGCTGATGCACCTATGCCGCCCTGGCTGGGTCCAGTGATGACAACTATAGAGGTGTGAGGTCGAGAGCAAATTGTGTAGCGGGCCCTGGACTTACATGTATTCCCGGCAACTTCGGATCCGAGAACATCGATAACATTCTGAGCAGTAGTCTCCTCGTTGAAGGCGGCCATCGTGAAAACGGGTTTGGGAAAGGGTGTTGGTGCTTATGTGTTCATAGAGGGGGTATTAAAAAGCAATGTGTCTTGTAGCTGTTGTTGTTGCTGTTTCTCTGGGATTTGAAAGATTGGGATATTTCAAATTTCATGAGGTGCGAGACTCAGATTTTATATTCAAGAAACCTCACGGCTTCAATACGTATCGGGTTTATCACTGTGGCACAGCCAATCAAATGCTCGCTCGTAGACTGAAGCCTTCGCAAGTTCGCTACCGGTTGTGATTGGCTACTAAAGGGGGAATTGGCTTGACGGCTTCGATCCCACGAGCACTAGCGTACATGTACATGCTTGCTGACGTTGCTGACAAAACCACGAGCACTAAGGTTAGCACCTCAAGGCACCTCGGAAGTTCGCAAGTTCGCAAGTTAGCTTAGATTTGCTGGGGGGGATCGCGGAATCGTCATTGATATCACAACATTCTCTAGAAAATTGGTTTCGATGGACCAAACACGGAATCCCGCCCAGATCCCAATGCGACCCCTATTGCGGAAGTCGAGGACGGGATGCAGCACTTGCCGCCAACGACGTGTCAAGGTACGCCCAGACAATCCGATCCCCCCCCTGCCATTTGTACGCCTTCTTTGTGTCAGTCGCTAACTCGAAACCGCCAGTGTGATGAAGCACGACCTGTGTGTGGAAATTGTACAAGAAGATTTGTCAATTGCAGCTCTTGTGATTATGGCCATTCTCTACCCCGTCGCACGACTCGGCAAATGGGCCACTCTCAATCAACGACCAGGAGCTCTCCTGGCCAGACGGCCGACACTCGCCTTGCGAGATGTCCAACGCTCTGCCCCAGCTCCATCGAGAATGGCGGCCGGTGGCGGATGCTGGAGCTACGGTTGATGCATCACTACACCACCGTCGTGTGCCAAACCATGCCCGACTGCAACGGAAGTCCAGCACGCTACATGTGGGAGCAGACCATCCCGCAGTATGCCTTCACCTCTGAAGTCGTCTTAAACCCCATGCTCTCCGTGGCCGCGCTGCACATGAAATGCCATTCCGCTGAAGACAGTCAGCTGTCCTTGGCCATTACACGCTATCTCGACAGGAGCCTCGTCCATCATCGGCAGGCCTTGAAGCACATCGACAGTGAAATAGCGGAGCCCATCTGGCTGTCAGCAGTCGTGTTATCAAATCTTTACTGGCTCATCTCGCACCACGCCCGACCCAATGAGAGCTATGAGTTGCCACTGGAGGCCTGGGACATATTGGGAGGGGTCAGTCGGCTGTACGCCCATCGCCTGGATCTCCTGACGAGGCTGGGCTATGGATGGTTTGGCTACGACATCGTGCCCTCAACCCTGCCAGATGAAGATCTAGGTGTAGAGCATCGGGCTTCCCTACAAGCACTGGACGAGGACATGAATACGCTCTTGGGCAACTTCGATATTGGCAGCGCCAATGCCGCCTCGAAAGATGAGCAGAAGATGTACAACGACGTCAAGGCCTATGTGCTGCTTTACTACCGCGCCTATTTCTCCGGGTCCGAGGCCAAAACCATCCGCCGATACATCGGGACCATCGCCCTCATGTTCGGTCCGGCGTATCACCAAAAGCTAAGAGACCGGGACCCGCTTGCCATGGCGCTTTATGCGAGGATGTTGGTTTTGATGAAGGTCCTGGATTTCGCCTGGTGGATGAATGGGAATGGAGAGTACGAGGTCATGGAGCGGGATGTGTACGGCATGGAACAGCTGCTTCCCACTCATCTGTCCTGGTGCATGGACTGGCCTCGTAAGGTATTATCTGGTGAAATAAGTCTGCCGCCCCCGGTCAAACAGGTTTCCGTAATATGAAAGGGTCTTGGGTCCCGACTCTTATCATTAGCTAGCTTATGCTTGGATTGATTGAGCTGACGGGTTGCTTTCATGGGGGCAACCGTTCCAGGACTAATACTAGTGAAATGATCGAGTAGAATTGATGCTGGGAGAGTGGGGGGGGGTATCATACGGCTGGCTGGCTAATCATACATAAAACCTGGTTGTGTTGCTGCTCCTTACCACCGCCCAATTCATCTTCTTACACTCACTGTTCGTTCCGTGAGAGACCTGGCGCGCCCGCTCTCACCTAACAGGAGCCCAATGGCGCTTGCAACATCCGCCTCTGCTGGATCACCCAGCAAGCTTCCACGATGAGGACCCAGGATACCAAATTCGCCGAACACTCGATTATATTTATCCTCCTTGCCCCCGCAGAGACCGCACATCGCCCGGGTGCTGCCGTTGCTACTCCGCCTATCAGCACACTGCATCGGTCGCCCTGGCGCTGCGAGTGGAATGGCAGACGTCGCAGGTTCTTCGAAGTGCCCTGTTGGCGGCGCGCCGACCAGGATCGTTTGGGCAGGGCCCAACATGTGCTTCTCGACGGGGTTGGATCCGCCGCCGCTGGCCCGGGCCAGAACCTCCCCGGCCGCCAGGGCTGCACGCGGAACCCACCGTGTCGCGATGGGCAAGGCACCTTCGATGTTGCGCGTCTTGGCGCTCTTGAGCAGCTCGGCTGCGAGGTCGGTTTGGCTCTTGAAAGGGGCCATGGCTATCACCAGTAACTGTAACCGAGCTTGCTCTTCACCAGTCGGTGGGTTGAGAAGCAGGATGGCGAGGCGATTTCGACACGTTCTCTGGGCTGCGTGGTCTCTCAAGATGAATGTGGTTGTTTTGCTTGGTAGGTTGTGTCATCCCCCGCAGCTGCGGCTGAAAAGGCACGCTACTCCCTAAACTCTCGCAATAGCGTGGGGGCCATGACCATTGTTGTAGGATTATGAGCCGGATGGTTTTATCAAATCCGGCATCCGCAATCACGTCGCGAAGCCTCGAATAGTTTGTTCGACGGCCAGGGCTTTGGTCATGTTTCCGCGTACCCTTTGAGTCCCATTTGACCTTCATGAGTGCAGAAAAAAGAGGGAGATTAGCGATGTGCAGTCAGCAGATGCTACTCGGGCACGCCATATTGATCAATATAATGACTACTCGCACGCATGGCTTGTGTATCAATATCCAGTCAGAATCAAGTCAGAGGCAATCACAACTTCAAAAAGAACAGTCATTCACTTTACTCACGTCCACTTATGAACTGTCACGACCTTGTAATCTCGCTGATATAAATATTTGAGCCCCGAACCGAAATGGCCACCTTTTTCCTTCGAAGTGCAGAACACCACCTATCCATAGAACAACACAAATAAATCGCCAAGAAACACATATCCAAATATTCACATGATGTCTCCCATGCGAATCTTTGGAATTGCAAGCTTGCTTCTCACGGCACTGCCTTTCTTCGGTGTTCAGGGGCAATCGACAGGCACCACCGGTGCCCCTGATGTTGAGACGGTGTGGCCCAAAGGTAAATACAATAATAGATTGAGCCTAACTATTAACTATCAAACTGCCCAAACAAATATTACAGCTCCCATACTACACCTTTTACTAACGTAGCACTATAGCTGGCGATTCTACTGACGGCGATTATTCCTATTCCTCAACGGCCACGAAAAGCGGTTCGACTGATGTTACGTCGTCGTCCTTAACAACTCTTCAGGCCCTACCCACTGGACCCAATGTCACCGCCACCACGGTAGACGCCGTATCGACCGTCGTAACCGGCTCAGAGACGAGTACCTCAGGCCCAAGCAGCACCTCCGATGAGTTGACTATAGGTATAGTTTAACATACTCTGTCACCTTGTCGATTGATGGCATATTTAGATGACTGATAAATGGTATTCTATTCGCTCTCCAGTTGTGAGCACATTCCCTGCTGAAAGCAACAGGCCCGTCCCGTCGGCGGCCTGCGAGTCTTCTTCCTCCAAGTACACCGTGAAACAGGGGGACACGTGCTACGAGATAGCCCGAGCGCACGGCGCGACCGTGGGCCAGATTCTACAGGCAAACCCACAGATGAAGAACAGCTGTGACCTCATCTACGTCGGCCAGGTGATCTGCTTGTCGGGCAGTATACCATCGGGATCAGGTCCAGTCGACTCCATGACCACCACGGATGAGTCGTCTGCGACTGCCACGGATGATTCTTCCACGACCAACACAGATGATTCTTCCGCGGCCGACACAAATGACTCGTCTGCAACCAATACAGATGATTCTTCCGCGACCACTACAGATGATTCTTCCGCGGCCACCACAAATGACTCTTCTGCGGCCACCACGGATAACTCGTCCGCGACCAACACAGATGACCCTTCCGCCACCGACACAGATGAATCTTCCGCGACCACCACAGATGACTCGTCTGCTACCACCACGGATGATTCGTCTTCAACCACCTCGGATCAGCCCCCTTCTACTTCTGCTCCTACTACCACAGAAGTGGGAAGCAGCAGCAGCGGAAGCGGCTCTTCTTCGCCAACTACGAGTGCCAGTACCACCAGTACGAGCACCGCCACCGCCACCGCCAGCTGCGGCCTCAACCACACCGTCATCCCCGGCGACACGTGCTACGACACCTGGACCAAGTACTCCCTGACCCAAGCCGAGTTCCTGGCCCTGAACCCGGCTCTCTCGGTGCGGTCCGACGGATACTGCGCCTTGGCCGTCGGCGACGTGGTCTGCGTGGCGCCGGGCAGCAGCGGCGGCGGCAGCGCGCACGGCAACGCGCCCCAAGGTCACGATGATCCCGGAAGCTCGCCGTTGGGCGTGCTGAGTGAGCTGTCCGTCGTCCCCATCACCAACGCCGACGAGAAAACGGCCGCGGAGCCCGCTTCGGCGGCGGCGGTGACGGATGAGCCGCGGCGGTTGTTGAGGTGGCTGCCCGTCACGTTCCAGACCTCGACGGTCCGGGGGGCGGGCAACGAGTAGATAGCCCGGACTCTGCGCACACGGCGCCTTGGTTCTCCTGTTGCTGGGAGTATGTAGCTAAGATACCCAAGTAGCCAATAATACAGTCACCAGCGGTGTCCAGTGATACTATATCGGCGGCATTAGCATTGACACGAGGAAGTGGTAATCGTATATCCTCAAGTCTGGTAACCTGTATTTCCACTCGCGCTCGTAATTTAGACGTCACATGCCGGTTTCTTTTATGCGGAATTTCCATTACTGCTATGGATGTAAAGTCAATGACCTAACCTAACCTAACCTAACCTAACCTAACCCATCGTCGACATCCTCTCATGACGTGACAGTTTCCTTTCGGTGTGTTCCATCGTTATCAATACTTGACCGATGCCAAATTTGATTTCATTGGTAATGTCCCAATGCACTCGAATGTGATCCAGCTTGATCTTCCAGCGGTTCCAGCGAGCCAGGTTAAACCAATCATTGTCCGCCGGGGGGTGTACACGAATAAATGACGACCTCATATATCTCATGGCTGTGGTGGGGTTGGGCAGCGTGCTGTATGTGCACAATCGATAAAGCACTCTTGGAGCAATTATAAGCCACTCCAGTGTCCCAAGTAAACCAATATTGAGAACCTCGCGGGTCTCAGCACCTTCGTCGCTTTCCAGCGTAAGCCTCAAGCACATGTAAGCGAAGGCGATGGCTGTGCCGAGTTCTTTCCATCCCCCTGAACCACCGCAACACCTGAGCCATTGAGCCTGGAAGGCGTTGAAACTTTTGAACAGCCTCGAATACTTCTGAGGGTAGGTACTGGTACCAATTTGGCTGGGGTCGAGGTGGAATTCAGACGGTTCCGGTACTAGCATAGATGTGAGTGAGTCAAAATTCCGATTCGTTTGGGGCGTCAATTTGACCTACGGAAGAAACTCCTCTGGAACATGGCAGACCACCCAGGCAACCCTCCCAAGAAACGGTCATGGACGTTCGACCGTATCATGCCATGATTGGATATGGCGACCAACAACATGAACAACTTCTGGCGGCTTGGAACGTCGTCGAAGACCTCGATGGCGCGGCAGAAGGCTTTCCAGATGCTGTTCGGGACCAGATTCGCGCCGCAAGAGCCCGATCTGCACTTGTTGACGATGAGCAGAGCTGCAGGTCCGGCGTTGAAGTTGGGTCCGAGAGGCGTGGGTAGGACGTTTGATATGACATTGACAGCTAATATGCCTTCCTCTCTCATGGTTCTGACGTTGACGTTGTCAGTTTGGTCTTTGTTGCCCCATCCTTCCGTAAGAATGGTGTGATGCTTCTAGTTCTCCAACACCTGGAGGAAATGCGACGGTAACAGATTGTTGTCCATTATGAATGATAGAGAATGGTTGTGGTCATCTTGCCCGTCTCACATCGGTTCAACATGTCTATCTACGTCTCAATACAGTGGCCATTTCAATTGAACGAGGAAGGCGGCGGTTGATGGGTGTGCGCAACTCAGTGCGCTTTCCGATTTTCTCATATGCTATCTTGACGCCTCCACGAGGCAGTAACCCAGGCCAGTGAAATCCTCCTTCCCCCAAACCCTCAACGAAGAAAGCCCTGTACCGTCCATCCTTCCTTCCATGCCTGCCGCCGTACAACCACCCACCCACCCACGTACGGCGCCTTCCGCCATCTCGGCAAACCCCCATGATGTCATAGGACTTTCTACGTCCCCACCACCCGTCCCTTCCCTTCCCTTCCCTTCCCTTTCTTCGCTGTCTGTGTGGTGTGTTAAGATCCTGCCTGCCTCGTAACTTCCCTACCCCCCATCCCTCTAGCCTAGCTCTTCCTCCACTCAGTGCGCCACGGCTGCGGCTGCCATGCCCGCAACGCCCAGCACGGCCGGCATCCCCATCATTATGTCGGCGGCGCCTGCGGTGACCACGCTCGAGGACTGGCTGCTGTACGGGATCGTCACCGTCGATGTGAAGGTCGAGCAGCTCGTGCTCGTCGACCCGGTGGCGGTGTTGCCGTCCGCCAGGGCGGAAAGGGGGGCTAGGGCGAAGAGCAGGGCGGTGAGCATTCGGGCCATGGGTGGTGCCATTTTTGGTTGCGAGTAGCGAAAGACGAGAAGAGAAAAGAGTGACTGTGCTTGGTATTGTTGGCTCGACGGGGTCGGCTCGGAGTTTTGGTATGTGATAATTAGTTTGGGCGTGTGGACGGTGTGCTCTAGTCGAAGTTGAGTACTGAAAGGGGGGAAAGTTGTTGAAAACAGGGACGCTCTTGGGGCTGGGCTTTAAATCCTTTACCCTCCCAGTTACTCTTGTGTTTGTGCGAAGCCGACGCGTGATCCAAAACGGTGCAATTTGGGTCATGGATGACTAGAGGTGACATGAATCTCGTTTGCCAGGGCCGGAGTGGCACCGATACGTGTCACTCGCTTCTCAGTGTCTTGCTGCGTCACAGCACCCCAACAAAGGGGAGGAGGGCGTAATCAGAGGTTCAGTCACGTCCCACTGGGAACACATGTACGCCAAACACATAGATTCAGTCTCGGCATTGGTTATGATGACGCTCATGTCCGACTGCAAACTTGAATGGATTTGATTCCTGTACTGGATCACTTGGGCACCGAATCATACCGTGAAATTGACGTACCCATTATGTACAGCTGAGTTATCTACCTAATATACAGGCTTGGTATAACTTCATTCTTGAGTACAAGCAACTTCTCGGCGGCCAAGCCAGTGGTACATGTGCTTCAGTTGCCACTCTACTCGTCAGGCTCGCTCTTGATCTCAAAGTTGTCCTCGGCGAAGGCCCGTTTCCTGTCAAGATGAAGATGTCAGTTTCAATGCTGCAACCATACAATAGCCACTAGGCTACTCACTTCTTGTCCGGCTCATCAGAAATTTCGAAGTCATCCTCAGCGAAGGCACGTTTCCTGCCAAGTTGTCAGTTGCAATGTATCAAGCAAGCAAGCTTTGATTGGCCACTTACTTCTTGTCGGGCTCGCTCTTGATCTCGAAATCATCCTCAACGAACGATCGCTTCCTGCCAAACATCAGTCAATGCTGAAAAACGTGCTGAGGCCACATCATGGTAATAAGCGCACTTCTTGTCCGGCTCGGCAGTGATCTCAAAGTCATCTTCGGCGAAGCTACGCTTGCTACGTGGCCTGGAATTAGTACCGTAGAAACTCCATAAAAGGGGGTGGGTGGAAAAGGGGCTGGCGCGTACACGAAATCAGGCTCATCGGCGATCTCGAAATTGTCGTTGGCAAAGTCTCGGATAGCTAGGGCAGAGTTGCCGGCGGCCGGCATAGCCGGAAGGGCAGCCACAGCAGCGATGAAGGAAGCGGCAAAGAGTGTGACACGCATGTTGGCGGTATGGAATTACACAGATCAACGGAAATATAGAGTGTATAAAAGCAAATACAAGCGCAGCTTGTTTGGAAATGAAAAAAAAACACGATGTGACTAGCACAAGATGTCAGGTTGGGTGAATGAATGAGTTGGAATGGGGAATCCAAGAAGTAAGGGGGAAGAAATCAAGTCCAATAAGTAGAGGCCTCTATTTTTCAAGCATAACACATCGGAGTCGAGACGCACCAGAGTGCCAAATGCTAGAACTCAGGTCTACGTAATATCACGGATCTGATTCCGATCTGGACATGTTTTGCAGACGTCATCAGTATCTCCCGATCGGCTATTCGCATGCACTCCCATCAATGGCAAGCTCAGGTGGCGATGGGTTTGACACAGAAGAGAAACCCGAGCCGGGAGCGAAAAGCTTGTTTGCCAGGTCCAAATGGGTCTGGTCGATCGGGATAGCGAGCAGCATGGTTCATCGCAAGGTCGAAGAAGCTTCACGATGTGAAGTTTTGCTGGCAACCTCGAGGATATTGTTTGATATGAATCTGATGTTAAGCATGTCGAACCGAGTTGAAACTTGAAACAGAGCCAGCTAGCTGCGGGATGAGCACGTTGTTCTGACCATTGTTTCATCTTGGCATCTCAAAGGCTGTCTCTTCGGACGAGTCGCACGTCTCGGAGATGGGAGAGGCGAGCGCGCTCATTCGGAGGGGCCTCGATGCATGCAGAGAGATCACTAGAGGGGCAACGTTCTAGAAGGCCCGGGTTGGAAGGCGAGTCTCGGACCAATACTCTCAAATCCTTCCAGGGTACCTTGGTGAGAACTCGTCGTGTAAGGTACTGCAGGCCAGCAGCTGTGTAGGCGCGCGATACGCTATCTAGTGCAGAAGCAAGCTTGCCCAGTGTTGTTCCCAGTGCCGGGCGTGCCCCTCCAGCGCCCAGCCGCCCGCCTAATTCCATGCTAAATTGGCGTTCCCCGCGGCCCCGCCACCCACCGCCATCCCCTTATGCTTATCGCGCGCGCCTGACGCCTGCCGCCTGTTGCTGCCTGCCCCTCCACTTATCCGGCCATGTATCGAAGTCATATGGTGGGGCTGGCTCAACTGACGCAACCCACGAGGTGCACTCTACCATCAAAGTCATCAGCCTTACTCATCGGACAAGTAACTCATTCGTACTGCGTAGGAGCATCTCTCTCTCGACACATCTCGAAAAACGGATCCTTGTACCGGAGCTCGTAGAATATTCAATCAGTGCAGCTATTGTCCTGCCACGGCTACCTATATTTCGCCCAGCTTCGTCCTGAAGTCATTCACTGGGCTGTTGCTGTATCAACTACCTACTTACCTATCTACCTTAAGTACCCTAGGGACCAATACAACATATAGCAATAAGCACAGCCAAGCCCCCCGAATCACCAAACCAACCATGGCCACCCAGAAGAAGCCGGCCAAGAAGACGCCGCTCCGGATCCTGTGCCTGGGCGATTCGCTGACGGCCGGGTACCCGGACAACCACCCGTACGAGCACAAGCTCAAGGACGTCCTCGAGGCCGCGGACCCGCGCCTGGCCGTCGAGGTCGATGTCGACGGCCGCCCGGGCGACCAGGTGGCCGACGGCACTTTCCGGCGCCGCATGCAGTTGCGGTGGGCCGAAGACGAATACGACTGGACCATCGTGCTCGGTGGAACCAAGTGAGCCATTCCCCCTTTTTCCACCTAGCCCTACCTACCTACCTACCTATGATGCACATGAATCCTGTATGTAGTCACCGCGCAAAAGAGAATCATCGCAGAGATGTAGGAAACTAATACGGTGGCCGTGATTTTAGCGACTTGGCCTGGGACGTGTCGGGAAGGATCATCTTGGCCAGCCTGCAGAAATGCTGGGACATACCCCTGGCGAAAGGAGGCAAGGTGCTCGCCCTGACGATTCCAGAGTGCGAACACCAAGGCTACTCCATCGACGACAGACGGGCCTCGGTCAACAGAGCCATCAAGGCGCATAAACAACGAAACTTGTAAGTCTCGAAGCCGTCCAGTGATATATATATAGCCCACTCCTGACTCCGAATCAGCTACACTTATGATCTCTTCGAGGCCCTGCCCTATCACAGTATGGATCCGGAGGAGAGAGACAGCATATGGAAGTTCGACGGCCTTCACTTAAGCGCGGCTGGCTACGATCTCATGGGCCAGAAGATCGCCGAGGGCTTGCTCAAGATCATGCAGCTCGAGGAGGCGCAGAACACCGAGATCAGCAGTATCGTGACGGACGCGCGGCAACGCCGGATGATCGAGGACATGATCTTCGAGGAGGAACGGGGAAACCCCAAATTACTCAGTCAGGGCTACATCGTGGTGCGGAAGGCCGATTTAGATTAAACCAAGTCTGTTTTGATTCTATAGCATAGAAGCAGAGTCTATTTGTGTCTTGGCGGATTGCTTAATCCACGGAGTAATGGAGTTTTATATTGGGGCTCTTCTGGGGAGAATCTCTTGGAGCCGCCTATTCATACGCCTGTAACGCCTTCTTATTCAGTTCTCATGATCATTATCTCGTCGTCTCGCTAGTATTATACCACAAGGTTTGCGGCAACGAAGTCCTATGAAGGGGTCAGTTAGGTAGTTCAGAGAGAATGAATGGATGCTTTAGCATTGACTTACGGGGAATTCCCGTTGCAAAGAATTCGTGATGTTTTCGACCTCCTCGGCGACGGCCTGGACGTTGATGTCCCATCTGCGCATCTCCTTGCCCACGGTCATCTCGGCTCTGCCACTGCCCTTCTCCCCTGATGCCTCGCCACCCTCAAACCAGATGATCTGGTCAATCTGATCTATTCTGCCCACCAGCCGTCCCTGCTCAATCATTCGGGCCGTGGTGTCCTCGGCCTTCTCGGCGTCAAGGCCCAGTAACACGCCCAGGGCTTCGAAGCCGATGTTACTATATAAGCGGGAGGCACCCAGCAGGTTGTGCTCGACGACGGCCTTGGCCAGGACTGTGGACCCGTCCGAGGTCGTGGCAAGCTGGTGCGGTGCGAGCTCCTTGGCGAACTTGTCGACCTCGGCGGGGACCAGCAACCGATCGAAGAAGATCTTCTCGAGGATGCCAAACTCCTCGAGGTTGGCTGATCGCTCGTCCTTGATCAGTCTTCCCAGCGCTCTGCTCCGAAGAGGACCAGCCGGTGCCAGGATGGCACACTTGACGGCCATCCCGAGTGTATGTGTTCGCTCGTCCTCGGAAATGGCCGGGGAGAAGCTGATTTCGTGGTAGGCCTGGCTGGCCGAGAGGAAGGCGCGCTTGGCATCCTGGATGCGGGCCTGGGAAAGCTTGAAGTGCAGGTTCAGGGCGGGGTCGGTGACCTGGTAGATGACGTTCTTGAGCTTGTTCAGGTAGGTCTCGGCGGTGGTGGTGTCGTCGATCTCGAGGTAGTTGCGGACGATGCGGACCCAGATCTTGACGCGCTCCTCGTTGGTGACCTTGCGCTGGGAGCTGTCGAGGGGGATCTCGGCGAGGACCTTGGCGGCCTCGGTGAAGTCCTCGTTCTGCTCGTGGCCGTCGGCGATGAGCTCGCAGATCTCGGCGGCCTGGTCGAGGTAGGTGGACTGCTGGGCGGCGAGCAGGCCGAGCGTGTGCTGGCCGACCTGGATCCAGAGGTCCGGGTTCTCGAAGCTCTTGAGGGTGGCGACGAACTGGGAGACGATGGCGCGCACGAGTACTATGCCGATGGAACCGCCAAAGACGGCCTGGAGAACGGCCTTGAAGTCGTCGGAGATGGTCTGGGGCGAGGAGATGGATTTCAGGTTGTTGAGTAGCTGTTCGAAAGCGGCGGGCTGTTGGTTGTCGGGCAGGGCGCCGGCCTGCGAAATGGCCTCGGAGACCTTGGCACAAGCCATATTAACAGCAGAATAGAAAAGACTTTTAGCTGTGGTTATCAGCTAGAGTTCCAGTCTTCTTCGAGCAGGGCGTTGAAGGAGGTGGGCGTCGTGGGTTTGGTGGTATGAGAATGCTGGCTCCTGTCTGCCTGTGGTTTAGGTAGCGTGCAGGTATTGGGTTGCAGTTGTTGGCGGGGTAGGTGCTAGCTACAGTGGACATTTTTGGTAGCTTCAGGCTGCAGGTCGCAGGTGGCAGGCTGCAGCCTTTGAGCCTCCAGACCCGACCCGTAGTGGAGTGGGCGTTTGGTGGTTCTTCCATTGATGACCATGATCGCTATGTCGCTTGTCGCTTCGCTTAACCTCCTTTCCGCGTCTAAGTAAGTATCTGACTATCGACTATCCAACGACAAGCACTTCGTGAACTCAATCGTCAGCGCTGTTTGGATCTCAACTCAATCTCTCGTACAAGACACCAGGATGATCACTTTCCCAACCAGGAAAACCTGTCGATCAATGACCCTGAGACGACAACACGTCACCCTTGCATGCTAACATGGCAATTTCTTCTCGCTTTGAAGCCTCCGATGACTTGCGATGATTTGTTGGTGTCCATCAAAACGAGTTTCGGATCGTCTCGACTTGCCTGTGCTTGAAGAGGCCTGCAGCGCATTCGTTTTCGTTGAACCTACCGTGGTTCTATGACCCGATATGTCACGCCGGTCCAGCACGAAACACATGCGCATTGCCGCTCCGATCCAGAGACGGACAGAACCACGGCTTGCTCTCTTGAGATTTCGAGCCGCCAATCTCCTGACTTCGATGCTGCCACTAGACTTGAGCTGTTGCGGTCACCACTCACCAGCAATGTGGGCTCGCTCAGGGAAACAGGCAAATCGGTTCGACCTAACATGAATCCCTTCATATCGTCCAATACCAATGTTACCAAGTCTAGTAATCTTCTTCGACGCGCAGTAAAGCGTGGGAAAGCTCCTTGTCGTGTCCCCGTTCTCCCATCTCGTGATACCAGAGACAGAGACAGACATCACACACCTAATGTGGCCGAATGTTGTTGTCACTTCCCGTGGCCAAGGTTTTCCAACTGACACCCGTCCAGCGCCACATTCATCCTATGGATATTTCGCACAATCTGGTGACTTTTCTTGAATGCTTACCTGTTGTAGTAAATCACCCGAATCACCTGCACGCACCTGGCACACTATGCACACACACACAGCCGCTATAAACTAAACTGAACGGGAACAGGTATTATTGCTGGGCAGTGTAATCGACCGCCGGCTGCTGGCAATCTTTTGGGGGACTCAGGCTCGTGCTCTATACTCCTGTAGTTGTTACAGCACCTGTTATCAGTACAGTATTCAGGGCGCAAAAAGATCGCCTCCTTGTCGGCAAGGTATCCAAGAAAGGCGATTCAGAATTAGGATGGACAACCTTCCCAAAGCTTCTTCCCTGACCATCGGCATACGAAACCAACGGGTCCATCCGCGACTATACTTACAACAGTCTGGTGTGGGGTTTGAAGATGTGTGCAGCCAAGGTTGGGGTTATCACGATATGGGGGCAAGCTATTCGTAAGTCTGAAGACCCCCCCTATCTCCAGAAATCCACCTCGTTGGTCTGTCAGTCCGTAGCTGGGCCCTAAACAATGCAGGCACGAAACAAACATGTTTGAGCTTCAACCAGTTGATTGGTCCTGTCCATGCTACCGAGCACACCCGAAGGTACTCTGCCAAGTCGCTGGTCCTCGTGGGCTTGGGTAGAGTTTACCTTCTTGAACGACTGGAGATACCTTCACAGGTAGTGCCAATGTCCGTTACGCTTGAATCGCATGGAACAATTCCGTCTCATCCTCCGTGGGCGACGGCATCCTTGTCAAACTTATGCGTGGCGGCCTAATTGCCAGTAAGCTATGTTAGCGAGCCTGTGTTGAGAAGGGAGGATATCACCAAAGGCGACGGCTCGAAGACACATATAAATCGGCCGACATCCCCAAGCGATTTATCTCTTCTTTTGTCAGCATCATCACCTTTTACAAGCAGTCTTACCAGCTTCTCGCTACTTTTTCTTTACATCTTTGGATCACGATTGACTCGTGCTCACTTCGATCTAATACGTTCCTTCTTTCTTCGATACGATAGATTCGTATTTACTTTTTCTTGCTTATTCTATTTAATACCTTCACTCCATAATCGTCAACATGTACTGCAAGACCTTCATCTTCGCCCTGGCTGCTACGCCCTTCGTTGCCGCTCACGGCAAGGTCGCTGTCGTTCAGGGTGATGCCGGTGGCAACGGCACCGGTCTCGGCATCATGGGCGGCGTCGTCCCCGGCCCCGGCCGCAACGCCGTCACCGAGGTCGACACCACCGTCTTCGGCCGGACCAACATCCAGACCGACGGTCTCGGCAAGACCACCCAGGGCGGCAAGAACACCGTCGCCGGCATGAAGCAGGCCATGGCCCAGTCGGGCGAGACCCTGCCCCAGGTCTCGGCCAACGGCGGCCAGCTGACGGGCACCTTCCACATCGTCACCACGGACGGCGCCGGCCCCCTCCAGGCCGTTATCGACCCCACCGGCACCGGCGCCTTCAGCCAGGGCCAGGTGCTGCAGGCCTCGACGCAGGTGCCCGGCAAGGGCGGCAACATCCGCCCGCCCAAGGTCCGCAGCGTCGGCCAGCTCTTCACCCGCTCCATGGACGTCATCATGCGCCGTGCCTCCAACGTCAACTCGGACTACCCCATGGCCTTCGACATCCCCGCCGGCACCACCTGCCAGGGCACCATGGGCAACGTCCAAAACGTCTGCCTCGTCAAGATCGCCAACTCGAACCGCGCCGGCCCCTTCGGCGGCGTCGTCGCCATGCAGATCGTCGACGGCGCCAACGGCACTACCGTGGCCACTCCCGTCCCGGCCACTTCGGCCGCCGCTGCCAAGGCCCCCAAGGGCAAGGCCTTCCAGGCATAAGCCATCGGCGCCAACTTCTCTCCAGGGCATCATCATCGATGCCTCGGGGGATCGCGTGGGAAAGGTACAGCTGGCTGGACTTACCCGGCTGTATCTTGGAGGGGTATGGGTGGATTAGTTGGAACGGGGTTTCTCCTGTAGTTTGTCATAACGAGGTACGCGATTGTATATAGTGACGCTGTCTACGTCGCCCTCGCTCGAGGGGCTGTGTACATACAAAAGACTTTGATGCTCATCTTCTCCTGGGGCTGCGGCTCCTTCTCTCTCTTCCCATGCTTCATATTGTGACTTCTGTGGATTGGCTCATCCTCCCTGGCCTTTAAAAAAGACAAAAGAAATTGAAGTGCACGCGTTCGGTGGGATTCGAACCCACACCATATCTGTCATACCCGGTACCTTGCCTACTGGCGCAGTAGGCACGAAAGTCTGTGTGGATGTCATGATGGGTGGGAAAATTTTCAACTGTGTTTCCCTATATCCCTTCAATTAAGTTACCCATTGCCCAATGTCCCAACAACAGCCACCAAATAGAAATGGCAATCGCGACAAGGGCACACCAGTCTCATAGTGGCTCAGATATCTTCTGCTTCACGTCCTGTCCCTTTCAATCGAACAGTTTCTCCGTTACCGTTAGAAAGGAGGCATGGATCTTGAGTAGCGGGTGTAAACCCTCCTAGCAACATATTTGTCTTCTGTAGGGGGTTAGGGATAAATCACTGCGCCCCAAGGCAACATCCGTATCCACGCTGAATCGCGTCCATTAATAGGTATATACTGGGTTCCTGCATTCTATCCGATGCCTCCATCATTCCAGCCTGGTAGTGTACTATATACAATGAACGGCATTATCCTCTCTGGTTCCCTGAGGAGGAGGTCCCTTTGCTCCCTCCCATGTTCCCCACCTTCGAAATAAGATTTTATCGCTCGCTTGACATAAACATTTATCCCCCTATCTTTCTCATCTCTCTCTATCTGACATCCCTCATCAATGCCTTCGGCTCATGATTCGACCACAAACTCTGGTCCGCCATCTCGGTCGGCCGGGCCGCGGGCGCCATGGGCGCCGCCTCGACCTCGACGGCGCGCGGCGCGGCGTCGACTTCGTAGTACGTTTCCTGCGCGAACGTGTGCGGTTCTTTCTGTTGCTGGTATGGCGCATAGTATTGTTGTTGTTGTTGTTGTTGCTGCTGTTGTTCTTGTGACGGATATTGTTGGTATGCGGTCACAGTCGACGGCGTCGAGACGGCGTACCCATCGTTGTTGTAGCCGGCGCTGCTAGGCGGCACGGGCAGGTGCTTGGCGGAGGCGGAGGAGGACATCGGTGGGGGGTAGCTGGGGTATTGCGGCGCGTCGCCGCCGTTTCCGTTGTTGTTGTGGTCTTCGATCTTCGTCATATCCGGGCTCCTCTTTCGCCGCCTCATCAACAGGAAGACTAGTAAACACAGGGCGGCCAGCCCCGCGACACCG
Source organism: Apiospora koreana (assembly GCA_017163955.1). NCBI lineage: Eukaryota > Fungi > Ascomycota > Sordariomycetes > Amphisphaeriales > Apiosporaceae > Apiospora > Apiospora koreana. The sequence goes on along the minus strand of JAFHKQ010000005.1, from coordinate 1,669,458 downwards.
CCTATCGCCGCACCGGCAATCGCGCCCGTCGCCGTGCCTGAGGAGGCCGCTGTGGAGGTCGATTGGGATGTCGCGCTGGTAGAAGATGGCCCGGCCGGTGGTGTCGTCGTGGGCTGAGCTGTTCCTCCACCTATTTCCGCCGCCGGCCCCCCAGAAGAAGTAGACGACGACGAAGAAGAACCAAGGCACACGCCGTTGTTCGTCGAGAGAGACAACATGAAAGCCGCGCTCGTGCCGTAGCTCTTGCCGTCGACCAGGTTGTTCGTGTCGGTGCCGTTCTTGAGGTAGCAGTTCAGCACGCCGTTGCTGCGGGTCCCGCTCTGGTAGGCGACGCCGACACAGCCCTGGGGCGCGGCGGCAGCGCAGGCGTCGATGCATTGGCTCATGGACGAGGCGAAGACCTTGGCGAGGTCGTCGCGCTTGTAGTCGTTGCCGCAGAAGATCTGGAAGCCGTGCTGCTGCTTCTTGTCTTGGGACTGGTCACTACTGCTGGACGACGACGACTGGTAGCAGGACCCGAGATTGGCGCAGTCGGCGGCCGAGGCGGGTGGGACGATGGCGACGGCGCTGTTGTCGATGGCGTTGAAGCCGTACTTGGCCGCCGACTGCCCGACGAACTTCTTGCGCCAGCAGTGCGTCCCGTTGAACGTGACGCCCGCGCACAGCCCCTGCGTCGACGTGCACTGGTCCATGCAGCTCCCCAGGCCGTCGACCGGCACCGGGGACGAGCCAATGTCGGAGCCGATGATGCTGGCGCCGCAGAGCAGGGTGTACGGCAGGCCCTTGGAGTCGGTGACCTTGGTGTTGTTGCCGTCGGGGCAGGACGCCGACGACGATCCTCCGTCACGGGGCCATAGTAATGGGAGGTTACCTGTCGAGGGTGACTTGAGTTAGTTCATGATGTTCCTCTCCCACACGTATAAACGGCGTATTCGTCGATCACTTACCAAGAGTATCCATACTTGCGTGCTGTATGTTCTAAGTCTTTAAAATAAATAAACAAAATAGATGAGATAGTCCAAGTTAGTGTGAGAGGAGGAGGAGGAGGAGGAGGAGGCAGTTCACACTAGCGGTGGGAGTGAGATAGGTCGTCTCTTCCCTCTCACGAACAGAAGGAAGCAGAAGGGGGGAAAGGGAAAGAAAAAGTCAAGTCCGTCTACTTTCTCCAGATTACAGAATAACGGCTAATGCTCCCCCTCCCCTGCCCTATGGCAAGACGATATATTTATTGTATGCGCGTTGGCCATCCACGGTCCACACACAGTCGCCGGCGGCTGAGGAGAAGGAAGCAGTGCAGGCCGCCTGTCTGTCTGTCGCATCTTATCTCATCATAACCCCTGCCATGCCATGCCATACCCATGCCCGCCCAGCAAAGACAAAGACCGTCAGCACAAAATTCTCTTTCCATCTTCTTGGTAACCGGCTCGGCGAAAGCATCAGCAAAGGAAATCCCACGTCGAGGTAACACGCTCGAGACATAATGCGGCGCGGGTCCCCTGAATAAGTTCAGCTCTTGGGAGCTAGCCATAAGTACTGAATGGCGCCGTCTGATTGGTCTCTCTGTCGCGAATAGCCCCCAAAGTCCCCTGCTTCGCCCGTTTTTAGACTGGGGGCGCCAGGGGACTGCGGCGCTCGGCGGCGCCGCCAAGTCGTCTTTTGATTGGCTGCCCTATACGGCGCCATCTGGGTAATAATAGCGTAGACGAAGACTGCAGGTTGGCAGGTTCGGGCCCCCACAGAGAAATTGCCTAGAGCCCATTAGCAATGTGCCACGACATTAGCATGGAACAAAGTAAGGTTACTGATTGGCAGCTCAAGTTCCTCGAGGGGTCGGGGCGTCTATCTAGGTAGGTAGGTATACAGTCAAGAGTTCCGAGAACCTCGAACAAGGTAAGGTGATAGTCATAAAAAGAAGCCCGTGGTGTGATGCAACGATATATATGTTTATAGTCTTCGTAAGCCATGCTACGAAGCGATTCATTCGTTCCTCGGTCAAGTAAAGTACAGTTCCTAGGCAGGCAATCTTTCGAAATGCATGCTGTGCTGATCATGTCTCGGGGCGAGTCGAGTCTCTGTTGAACTCGACTGCCCGACAAAAACTCCCATAACGCCTTACACTCAAGTAGTTATAGACCCCATAATCTTAACAAGTGGACTTTTCGCTCCTGGTCCAACAATATTATCCAACGCTCCTCCTTTCACTTCCCCATGTTCCACAGAGCTAGCTAGCTACCCGCGAGACACGCTTCTCGGTCCAGCAATCCAAGATCTCTCGCGAAACGGTGGCTGCCTGAAGTGAGCATGTCGGTATCTCATCAGCGGAGACGGCTGGGAATGCAAACACCTCATATCACATAGCGCTGCTCGCGATGTGCTAATGCGCCTCGCACTCTGTGTCAACACATCTCGTCGGTATCGCTCGCGCGCTCTGTGTTCGATCACTGTGGGATGAAGCCCAAAACTGAATTTCTGGTTCTCTCAGACCTCAATCGTAAGGGAGCCATGATTCGGTCTCGTAGCCCGGCTCGGTCTCTTCGACGTCCTTGATAGGATGCATTATCATCGCCGGTAAGCAGGGGCGCCCATGGATCTTTTCCCACTCAGGCCCACCGATACCCGTGTCCTCCCAGCCCATCCAGTTGAGGTAGAGGCGCTGCGGCGGGTTAGCCCTGTAGTACCACGTGCTTCCGCTGTACCGGCCCTCGTGGCCCCACGCCTGGGCGCTCGCGAAGCCACCACTGTCGCCGTTCGGACCGCCGTTGAACCATCTGGCGAGGGATTTGATAGGCCACGCGCGGTCGAAGAAGACGGGCATGGGGGCATAGACCGCCTTGAAACCGTGAAGCAGGGCGACCGTCTGGGGTGACATCTCGGAGAAGACGTGGTTGCCGCGTTGGTTTTCCACGTGCATGATATCGAGCAAGCGCTTTGAGACGCGGGACTGGGTAATGATAGTCACCCTCCGCGGGACGTCGACCGACTCGTGGGTGGCATCGTTGTATCCCCACACGAAATCCCAGTTGATCCAGCCACTGCCAACCGGGTCGAAGATGGGAGCAAGGGTGATCACATCCGCTTCTTCGCCGACGCCCCATTCGTAGTCGTCATCCTCGGGGATTTTGACGGGAGGCTTCGGTCCAACGGGCTTGATGAAAGGGACACTAGGAGGACCCCATACCGAACCGTTGACAGCATGGCTCTCGACTTCTTTCCTGAAGTCGGTATCATAATCGCCGTGGAACTCGGGCATGTAGAACCGCTCGCTTCGTTCCCACAAGCCACGACGCGGTTGCTTTCGGGCGAAACTAGACAACTTCTCAAGGAAATCGTAGTGATGACCGGTCACTCTGGAATCCAGCTCCCAGTTCCAGACGTAGTCAAACTCTGGGTATTCTTGGGCAAATCTCTGGACCGACAACCATTGGGCGATATCAACATTTGACTGATCAGCACCCAGCTTCGGGTACATGGACCTCACAACCTGGTCGTCCCAGAGTATCGTCATGTCGGCAAATTCCAAAGGCACACTGTTGAGAACGACCGATCGATACGCCTCGTACTTCTCCCATATCGGAAGATCGTTGTCCTTGACCTGGACCAAGAGGAAAACCTGATACTGTCCACCGGTACGTAGAGAAAGCTCTGATACCAATGAACGGAGGATATGCTTGTCGTTTTCGCTATACACCTTTCCGGTGTACGTCCGAATGAGAAGGGCGGTCCTCTGCTCCTTGACGGGCTTCTCTCCCGATTCTTTTTCGGTCGTGCTTCCCCGACGTTTGTCATGTTCTGATTCCTCTTCCTCCTCGGTGATACTTCGGTGTCGGTGGTTGTGCTTCTTTGCGTCTTCCAGAATGCTTGGTCGCCTTGAACGCCGCAGCTCGCTCATAGTCGGCGCGCCCAAGGGCCCATACGCCGAGTCGATGTATAAGTTGGGCTTGCCTTGCATATGGAAGCGGGCCTTGTTCTTTCGGACACACTTTTCCTGCAGCTGGCCCCAGTTGATCACATCCCACTGGGCCGCCGTCCGCTTGTGGGTGGCGTCCTGCAGTAAGCCGTAAGGGCCCAGTCGGGTGTCCCTCTCGAAGCACACGTCCCCGTCCATATCCAACACGTCGTAGCTGCCGAACCTTGCATTTGGGAAGTTGCGAGGGGTGCCCTTGAAAACCTTCACATCGTCCAGCAGAGCCCCTTCGGGGCCGTCGCATTGCATGAATTTGGCCTTGTTCGATGCGATCCAGTCCTTCCCATTGTATTCGGGATAGGGGTTGTAGATGTAGGGCTTTTGGGAGATTCCTTCGACGGGCCCCGCCGGACTCAAAGCCGCCTCATGCGCCGGCTTCCGCTCGGCGGTCTTGTTCGTCAATGTGGACAGGGTGTTGCCGTATATCGCGAACGCGCCGTCTTCGCTGTATCGGTTGTTAGTAAGCTGTATCCCTGACAAGTACTCGGCAATAGCATGCCAGCGGCAAGGTTCCAATCAAATGGCCATGCGCTGCTGCCATGCGACTAGTAAACCTACTTTTCCAGAGCATGGAATTCCGCCTCGAACTCTGCGCGCTTGGTCCTCTCGGCATCTTCACGTGCTTCGCGCTCCTGGTCCTCGAGGCTCTTTTGCGGTTGCTCCTCCTCATCTGAAGGGCCAATGGGGTCCTCCTTTGGTGGCTCGACGGCCTCGAACTTGGCGGTCGACTCGATCTCCGTCTGCCATGGCGGCCGGTCTCCTCCACCGGCTTTGGCTGGCGATGCCGCGCCCTTGTGCTTGCGAAACTCAGCCGGCCATTGCGATGCGCCGTATTCGCGGACTGTTCCCCGTGACAGGACCAAGAAAAGGGCGATTGCGACCAAGGCGAAGGCGAGGAATCGAGTCGGTCTCGATCGAAGACGACGTGGTATTGCGAGCATGGCGCCGCCCCTCCAAAAAAAGCAAAACAGAAAAAGCTAGCTGCGAGACAAATGCGCCGTGTGGTGGGTATGAGACACCCCTCGTCGGATGGAGCTATCGTGTAAACTTATATAAGTATATATGAGAAGTATATCATCATTCTACGGGCCGATATTGGGATGCTAGGCGATCGACTCCAGGTAAATCACCCAAGGTCCGGCGTCACGGCGCAGTAGCAGGTGGTGTCTGGTGTGTGGTAGGTTAAGGATAGTCGGTAGAATTAATCACCAAAGCCAAATAATTAGGTACACGAAATACACAAAAGCGTCCAAGAGGTCGGGTGAGGGATAGAAAAGGAGAGGGACGACGGCAGGTATTTCGGAAAGTCTTCTGCCAACATAGGAGAAGAAGAAGAAGGGGACAAATTGGAGAAACAAGCCCAAAAAGTGATGACGAAAGCAGGAGGAGGAAGCAATAGAAACAAAGGGAAAGACCCCAGATTGTGGAAAAGAGAGGAGAATATCGAGAGTGGATGAGCAAAGATCAGACCAAAAACAGGGACGTGGGCAACTCGTTTCAGAGTTGGACCGTGATTTTTCTCCTCTCCTTTATTTAGCAGTTGCAGATCAGCCCATAGCCAGAGCAACAACATGGGACCAGCCACGGGCTCACAGCCAGTAGAGTCGCAGGCAGCCCGTAGACAAGGCAGGGGCGACCCGGAGACTGGGGTTCGACTTTCCACCGAGGGAATTGACGAGTCGATCACCAAGTCACCAATCCTACAAAGGACAAAGGAAGTAAAAGAAGAGATAGTCGGTGTCACAAGCTGCGGCTCTCCAATGTACGACGACGACTCCAGATTTGACTTGACCGTTTGACGTCGGGAATGGACAGTGACACGGCCCAGTGGAGGAGCAAAGGAGCTAACAAGTAGTAACTCCCGATCATCTCTTGGCCACGTCAACTCAGTTCAATGGACAATACGCATACTCCGTAGACGTATCTACATTTCAATCTTCTAGTACTTACTTCATTATGTGTGTAGTGGCACCCAACACTTCAATTGGCAACTCTGGTTCTAGACTCGGTTCTCTACACCTCAATTGGGGATGGCGACTGCGAGTAAGTGTGCGCAAGAGAATGGAAAGAAATAGGAAACGAAACGACGCCAGGGGGCAAAAGCGGGCGGTTGTGCAATCAATGAACTACCGATCGTACCTGAGCCCACTGTAGAACACTAAACATTAGGGGGAGGGGAGTCGGGGCAGTCAGCAAGAAGAACAAAAGCAGCCAATGAAGCCCGCTGGACCCTCCATCGGTAACAGCCGATTGGCCTTTCAGAAGTCTGGCTAGGGGACTTACATACTTGTACTACTTTCACTTCTCTTACCGCCACCGAGCCAACAGGTAAAAAAAACCCGAAGATGAAACCGATAATGGAAAAATTGCCCAACTGAACGGACTGCCATCTCTTTGGAATATCATATCATCCAAAAAAGAAAGTGGCTGGCAAAATACAGTAAGTGATCTGCCCCCAAGTGCCCAATCAAATACGCACCCGTATCGGTCCTCCCGCCCAGTTGGAACGTCGGTCGTAGTTAGCTCGTCCTTCCGCCCACGACACGCGTTCCCCTTATTGAAACCTCCACCGAACCGGAGGAATTTCGTCACCTACCGCTACCACCCTACCTGCATCTTAAGCACCGAGTTACACCGGTGTAGTTGTAGGAGGTAGGTGTATGTCGATCTTGAAAGAGGACAACGGAAAAACTTCGTATCTTGGAAATTTTACTTACTCAGGCAACTAGACACACGAAACCCTCTTCCATATGTAGGTGCATGTGCATGTAGGTATGCAGTGCAGCTGTATTAGGCAAAGATCATGTTCTACCTTGTGTCTGTGTCTATATATGACAAGTCACTTGCAGGTGGGGAATTTCAAGTTTTGTTTCACGAAACAAGCCAAGGTATCATCATTCATCTACCCAGGCTGCTCCGGTCACGTATCTTCTTTACTATTAATATATGCATGGCATGACGTAGCAACAGGCCATCGAGTGGTTTATTTGGTGTCGCATTATTTGTTTGTCTGTTACTAAACAGAGGTTCTTCTGATTCTGGTTGTGATGCAGAGATAGGTTAAGTAGAAGGCATCGTCTAAAGCTGTTTGTCCGTCGCGACGTCACTTCCAGGTCCGTCGCTGTCATGGAGAACCTATCCCAATGCGGGCGTGCTCCGGCCCGCATCCATCTCCGCACATTGGTAACCCGACTAACCTGTCCAGCGCCCAAAGTCTAGCTTGTCCATCATTCGTCTCGGTGACGGTTTGCCGTATCCCATCAACGCCCTTTCCAGGATTTCCCCTTGGGTTCCCGTAGGCTTCATGCCCACGCCAGCCAAATCAAACCCCAGACGCTATGCAAGTAAAATCAGAGCAACAAACAGTGAAGCGAATTCCTCGCAGTCAGGGGTATAGCTCGGAAGCAATGACTGGGTGGGTATATATAATAAATGTCTCCAACAGAGAATGCAGATCTGACCCGAGAACCCCTTGGGGTCTCGGTGAGATGGCAAAAATGCAAGCGCTCCATGAGCGCGGGGGGTATATATATATGTGCTGTAGAAATTGAATTCGTCCGGGGACAAAAGAAATAATTAGTTTCCGGCTTCAAGCTGAGCCGGATTTTTAGAACATGCCCAGGCGCGTCATGCGCTTGTTCATCCTGGGCATCCCCGGCATTCCACCCGGAGGAGGGGGTCCCAGTCGGTTTCCGCTGGGCAGACCGTAAGGAGGTCGGGCGCCCATGCCCATACCCATACCCCCCATGGGCGGTCGTTGTCCACCACGAGGTGGTGGAGGTCCCATCATACCGCGAGGAGGTCGCGGCGGCGCAATCTGCGGCTTCGGTTGCAGGCGCTTCCACGCATCCCGCTCGCAATATGCTTTGCCATCAACTTCAAAGTATCCGTCTTGAAGTACTTGTCCGCAGTCTCCGCATCGGAAGCACTTGGGGTGATATTTCTGCGACGTCGACTCGTCTTCCAAGTATTGCCCCTCAATGCCTTGGCTACAAGTGCCGCAGAGTGATCCGTTGAGCTTGTGGTAATGGCGCTCGCAGTATGGCTTGTCATCAAGCACATAGAACTCAGCCGACGAGAACGGCTCCATGCATGTCGCGCAGACGAAACACGCCTTGTGGTACTTTCCCGTGAGTCGTCCATCTGCCGACGAAACTGACTTTCCTGTAATGGGGAGTCTGCACGCCTTGCAGTTTCCACGCGAGCGGCCCTGCGATTGCGCCCTGTTGTGCATCGGCTTGGGAGCAGATGCAGGGGCAGGAGGAGGGGGAGGGGCAGGTGAGCGGCCGCGGTTGTCTTCGGATTGCGGTTGAGAGTACGTGGGTTTGGGTTGAGAGTACGATGGTTCACGCTGAGAGTAGGATGATGGCTCACGCCTAGCGTAGGCTGATGGCTCACGCTGAGAATATGTTGAGGGCTCACGCTGAGAGTATGTTGATGGCTCACGTTGAGAGTATGTTGATGGCTCACGTTGAGTATATGATGGTTCGCGCTGCTGTTCACGCTGAGGAGGTTGGGAGTATGGTTGCTCCAACCTGGATGACGGAGGGGATCGGGGAGGGGATCTTGATCGCTGATTGGTGAAGGTCTGCGACGAACTCGATCGCAGGCTGTCGATCCGGGGTCGGATGGCAGCGGGCGGGTTCCTCATGTCGGACTGGGAGTCCGATCTTTCAGGTCTCGGGGGCGGCGCACGCATATCCCTGGGGTTTAACGAATCCATCGATGACTCGAGGTCTTTCATCAAATCATCGAGATCCTGCGGTCCCGAGTTTTGCCGCCGCGAGGCGGTTGAGCGAGCCGGGCTTGTACTTGAACTCGCCATACTGGGCTCACGCGAATTCCGGCTGTATCCCGAGTTGCTCGAGGATTGCGAAACGGTCGGGGAGTGGTACGGGTTGCCCGGGCCATATCCATCAGAAGGGCTGAGCGACGAGGAAGGGTGCCGCCTCGTTTCTTGTGGGCGGCCGTAGGAACCTCTCAATGACGATGGCTGGGACGGCGCCCGGGCGTCATACGAAGGTCTGTTTGGCCTGTCTCTCGTCATAGGCCGCTCCGAATAGTCGGCTGTAGGGGCACGCGCGTGTTCAGGGCGTGTGCCCGGCGCAGAAGGGGCTCGGTTGGGCGCATCGTAATCATCAGTCCGCCTCTCTCCCTCTCGGGGGAAAGTCCCCGCCCTCTGGTTTCCTATTGGTCTCGGCTCAAAATCTTCTCCCTGCTCCGTTTGGGGAGGGCCGAATCCGCCATACCCGTTCTTCCGCGGCACACGGGGCTTGTTAGATGAATATGAGCTAGTTGTGTTGGATCTCTCCAAAGGCGCCGGGGCCGCTAAACCTTCTATCTTTCGTTGTAATAGATTCGTCGGGTTCGCAGGTTTTTGTGGGCTTGTCCCATAGCCGTATGTTTGTTCACTCTCGTCTGCGAAGCCGCCATAGCCACCAGGTCGCATGCTCTGGGACGGTGAATTCGAACCCGCAATTGCTGGAAAATATTCATCGCCACCTGTGCTGTTGGTCCTCCCCGTTGGCGTCTTGGGAGAGATGGTGCCGCGGCTGCCTGTCGATACGCTGACTGGGGTTAATTGGTCAGGCCTATAGGCTTGGTTGGCACTTCTCGTGTCTACCGTTGGCGGTGCCGCCGCCTTGCTCCCATATCCAAATCCGAATACACCCTTCACACTGGCAAATGCGCCGCCTAGTACGTCAGGCGCAGGTGCTGGTGGTGCTTGAATGGTTGTTAGTACAGAGCCGGAGAGAAGAACGTGTATTCGAAGAGTATAAGAAACCAACCTTCTTCCGCAGGCGCTCCACTGCACACGTGGTCGCCCATCATTGATATCTCGACATCGTTCCCGCATTGAGAGCATTTGATCGTCGGCATGAAAGCCGACTGCCTGGGTGCAGCCATTGCGGCTTCCAATAGTGTTGTCGTCCAACCCAGGTCCCTCGTGTAGTCTTATGTCGTTGTGGTGTGTTTTTGTTGTGGTGATGTCCAGCTCTCGGGGAGACTGTAAGCCGCAGGAGTATTTTGGTGGATGTATGTGGTTGTTGCAGGTCAAGTCTGCCAGAATGTTTCCAGTCGACGTAATGACAGGATACAATGTGTTTGTATGATCGGACGCAGGCGGCTGACCTGCTTCTGAAACGCCGATCGGGTAATCGTCAATGGGCAACGAGAGCTATGGATCACGAGGTGCTGATACTCATGCGAAATAGCCGAGCCGGGGTCGTTGTTGTTATTCCCAAGGAGCAAATCCACCAAGTCGGCCGTTTAAAGATGTTGGTCGTGTAAGAAACGACCGGCAGGATGCGAATGAGCAACCCCGTTGGAAGAATTATTATTTTTAAAACTGGATAATTAAGAAGGGAAAAGAAGCAATAGTAAAAGTAACACGTAAAGATCCAAAAGGGTGGAAGAATGAGTGTCGATAATTGTAAATAGAATGGTAAAGGTCGGTGTGGAGGGTCTTTCTCTTGCTGGTGTTGCGGCAAGTGTCTCGAAAAAGGGCCCAGGGTCGGCCAGGGTCGGCGAGGATAGGCCAGGATGGGCCAGGATAGGCCTCTGTAGGTTCTCTCGTAGGCTGGCCACGGAGCCCCTGCTTCACCTCCCTTGTCTGGAAAAATGCACGGGTGACCGCTTAGAGCCTGGAGGAGCCCCTGTCCCTGTCCCAATGGCACCTTGGCGCTTTTCTCGTAATGCAAGGGGGATTGGGACTGAAATAGGCAAAAGATCGATCAATCATACATACTCCTCTTCACACTTCAACCGACGGTTGGCATACAAGTAACACAAATACATGTGTATCCGTACAGTATGCGAGTAAGTATGGAGTTGGTGGGTTGCGGTCTGGAACTCCGGGGTGCTTGAATGCTGGGTATAGGTACAGGTATGATATATTTGGATGATATGTAGAAGGAGATAAGAAGAACCCCGGCAAGCATCAACGTCCAATTTGATGCTGCAACATCAACAGAGGAAGAAGCTCGGCGATTCAATGGGCATAAGAGCGAGTGAGGCGTTGCAAAGAGCAAACCAACAACATCATCAATGCAGGTGTGAAGCAAGCAGGCTCTCTCTCTCTCTCTCTCTCTCTCTCTCTAGCTCGCTTTTGGTGCTGCTTCTGCTGCTTCACCTTCTCTTCCCCTTCTTTGTCTTGGACGAGTTGGCCAGCATATCAAGATTGGAAAGCCCTTCATGTTCCAGTCTTTTTGAGATTTTCTCCACCCTTTTGTTCTTTTCTTCAATGGTAGCACACCATGCCATGCCATACATAGATGCATACCACATACCGATGACTTACCTAGGTGACCAGCCCAGCCCGCGCATGTCTTTGCTGCCAAATGACCAATGACGGGACGGGAGGAAACAAAGGCACGCCACTGGTTGCCTCGGATGCTGTGTCTATCCAGTATCGTGGTAGTAATTTTCCGTAGTTGATATTTTATCCGTTACTATAGGTTACAGCTTCGAGTTCCGTAGGACAAATACATCGCAATATCCTCAGCTTGCTTGACAGCAGCAATCTTAAGACGTTGGAGGCTCCTCTCCGAACGGGTTTAGCCCGGGCTGGCGCCAGCAAAGAGGAGCCTTTTGCTCAAAATGGTAAAGTAGCACGGGTACCTTGCATTTCCTCCCAGGTACAGGTGAGGGATGGGAAGCGCTAAGTGGCTGGCTTGGGCTGGGCTTGTGCTGGACTGGAGGAGCTGGCAGGCTGCTGGGCTGCTAGGCTGCGGCGAGCTGGAACGAACCGGCTTCATTTGAAATGTGAACCCTTTATTGACAGGAATTCGTTCGGCCCATTTGCGGCGTCGCATACCATTGGTCTGTCCGTCACACATGTGGCTGACTGATATCTACAATATCGACAAGAATTGCAATTCCCGTATTTCCTATTCCTATTCCCTCACGTGTTCTGTCATGTACCTAACCTAATGTTGCCCGACCAATTTCCCAATGCAGACAGCCTGCAGACCACCTTTCCATGTCGAGAAGGTGGTGGTGGTAGCGGTGGTGTCGCTTCGCGTGTGTATCAGCCTCGGAAACTTGTCAGCTTGCGTCTCCATGGAGACATCGTTCGTCTCTTGTCTTCTTGTTCATGACTGGATGATGCCTGACGGAGGGCTGCTTGGTACAGTGTGCATGGCACGTCATTCCAAGTTTTACCCTTTGGGTCTCTGCCCAGCGTCTGCCCAACTCCAATTCCGATGAAACCAGAAATGGGAGAATTTCAAGAAGACAGTGGTGACTAAAAGAGACGGGCTAGGCCTGAAGCGACACCGTTGGCCGGATGGGGGGTCCAGTGCTGCACAGTACGGTCCAGTACAACTGGTCCAGAGAAGCAGAGATGGGAGATTGACGGGGCTCCATGATTCGATATGCGATGCTAGTAGTAGTACTTGTAGTAGTATGCTAGTGGGGATCGACTATGGTTCGCAGCGACTTCTTCATCTCCCCGAACCAGAACCAGCCGTTGGCTCCCGCTGGCTACTCGTGGCTATTGGCCGATGGACATGACCCCTTCATTCCGCCAACGAGGCCAGCTGATGAGGGTTTTTATAAGACTACTCCGTAGACGCCGACCTAAGCTGATTTTTTCCGTGTTCTCGACCTTCTCGAACACTTCGAATCGGCCTATGTGGTGACAGAAGTGCGGCCAGGGGCCACCAGTCCAATATAAGCCTCTACTCTATATGACGCAACCCTAAGATATCCGCACCCATGGTGGGATTGCTCCATCCTTTATCGAAACATTCGGCGGTCAAAAGGACGGATGGCTTCATGTCCCACTTTGCCGGCCTCGGGTGGGCTTTTCTTCAATGCACAGTCTGCAGCCTGACAGTCCCTCCCGCCCGAGACGTTTCCGTTTGTTTATGCGCTATGCTACCTAGCCAGCCATTGCCTGCCTGTGCTCGTGGCGTCCTTGCAAAGAGTATGAATTGATATGAGGCTCTTGACAATTCTGACTGCCTGAAGGTTGATAGCATCAGTCGGGTTTAGAGGAATGGATCATCAGCCTGGTATGGGTATAGGTATGTATACATATATGCAGGCGTAGAGATGGATACTGTACAACTCTTGGCTTGCTTGGGAGCAAGGAAGAAGTTGGGGAAAGTGGTGTAACATGCACTAAATTTGGCAAGGCGACTGGGCGACAAATGCTTGCCTTGCTTGCATTCACACCCAACACCCACCCGCACGCATGCATGCATGCATGCAGTCTTTTTGTGTGGAATCGTATGACCGCCTTCGGGCAACCACTGTAGCGTGTAGGCACCTTTTGCCTGTTATGAAACAAGGCCGACTGGTGTTGCATGGCTAAAGAGGCACTTGTGTCTCATGGGTGATACGGGGAATTTGCACAAAGACGCCAAGCGGATGCTGGCGGCCATTGACGACGACTGGTTTGCGTGCTCCAGAATTCCAGAATCTTGGATTCCTTTATTTTGCAAGATCCGAATATTGCGACGCAAGAAATGCTACGGTGGTAACCTTAGATGCGGAAATAAAACCCATATAAGCCGAGACGAAATGAAAACCAACCACGGCAAGTAGGTATGTAGGTAGCACATGAGTAGGTAAGTAAAGGAAGAAGTACTTTGACAGCGGCCAACTAGCTAGGTAGTCAACACCAAAAGCAATCCCAAATACCACCCTGTAGATCATCGCCCGGCACCCTTTAAATTGGCCTTATTTCTCCTGAACCGCCCGAACCTACCGGCAGAGACAACGATTGAAGTCGGCATAACATCCCATCATATCATCCACGTTGAACCGATTCGATTACGCTATGGGGATGGGGGCGGCCAAAAGGAAAGCTACAGCCAACAACGACCAGGCCCTTTCTCCAAGGTCCTCTCTCTCTCTCTGTGTGTGTCTCCTTTCCTCCTGCATATGGGGGAAATGAGGCTCGATGGGGATAAACCAACAGACTGAATGCGGTAGCCCCTCTCTTGGCGCTCGACTCTTCTCGTCGAAATTGAACTTATCTCAATCATGAGCGAACCATACCATGCCATACAAGCTACAGTCTGCTGTTCGCCGGACAGATAACCCCAGAGCTAAGCTGCTAATCAACTAATGCCGATGATGATCGTCATCATCCCCCCCGGTCCACCCAGTCCACGGGCCAACATGAGGTTCCTGAAAAGGGTCTCTTTCGCGATAACGATCTGCGAGATCTGGACAAGCCTGCAAGCATGACCAGTCAACCAGAGGCGATCCCTCTTTCGGCCCACTGCGATTTAAGATATGATTCTGAGATATGGACCTACATGAACGATAACCTACTTGCTTATTCCCACGTGCCGCGCCTGCCTCTTAGCGCTGTCAAATACAATGTTCAAATACTTGCTTGCTCCTGGACCCAAGCCCTGGAAAAGGTGGCGCGAACTAATCGGGCTGGTTTGTTGCAGATGCTGGAATCCAAGCAGCCAAGGGGCCTCATTAAGTCAGCTACTGCAAATCACCAAGGATTCTGAGCTGTCAGCCTGTGCCCTGTGACCGATCACAGTCCGTGTTGAATGCAACGGCTATCTAAGTAAGTACACGTATATGTCTAGTGGTTAAGCTTACTACTAGTTGACGCCAAAGGGTTCCCTTCTTTCTACGTACTTGATCAAGGGCCCTTCCAAATATTGCCAGTGGGCACGGCAGGCGGCAGGCAGGCAGGCAGGCGAGCAGTTTTCGCTGGCGCTACGCGAAACACGCCGACGTCCACAACCCCATCAGAATAAGAATTGCTTGATTCGATATCGCGTAATCCCACTACCGCAGTCTCATATTACTCAAATTGTTCTGCGCGTCCAATCCGATGACGTAGAAGGAGCATTGGCGGTATATCGGTGACGGGCCGACCCCCTCAAAACCCACGTAAAGCAGCGAGCCCACTCAACAGCGTCTCACCGAGCTCCGAGATTGCTCCCTCATTTGTATCTTCCGCAGGCTCGAGGCGGGTTGCGTGGGGGAACACTTGACCACGCGTTGGTATGCAATCGCTCTGCTTGAGCAACGAGATTCGATGATGGCGATGATGATCTGATTCCCAAACGATGATTCGCCCGATATGTTTATGTTGTCGAATGGCATCATGTGCCTGGGCGGTTCAAAGCTACGAGATCACGATGGTGACCCTTGTCCCTCCACATAGATATGCATTGTAAGGACCTATCACTCGAAAGGGAGCCAGTTATACATGTATGCTAGTATTGTGCAGACATGGTATTGTGATACTTCGTGGATACCTCGACTCGAGCTCATCTCCAATCCCATTTACTATTATGTGGTCGGGCGCATGTGCGCCCTTCATCCCGTTCAACAGTTTGTTGACCACGCTTGCGATTGAGTTCGGAACTGCGAACCACGTTCGTCTGATAATCACCTATTTAACGGGAATAAGCTGTGTAGATGATAATGGGATAGGGCCGTATGGTCAAGACGAAGTATAACCTTCCATGTCTTCTTAGTCGTTTCAGGCAAGCGATTGGACCTTCTCTTGACGCATTCTCCCTTCTGGAATCTGACACATCTGGGTCATCACCAAAAGATCTTACCGCGGAGTGGGAGTGGTAAGGGTTGTTGGTCAAATGATATTGTGAGAGTTGCTTGGGCAGAAGAAGTTCGGCAGGAGTTGAATGACTCCTTGTCCTATTCAACATATCACGCTACGCATCTGATGTTCTTATGCCGAACAGGTACCTTGACTATTGCTTCCTACCGTCTACGTACCATCTAGTACGCATCAAGTACGTAAATGTTGGGGCCATTTCTGGTACTGGTGTGTATCCGTGCTGCATATCAACTTCGTAAGAAGTATTTTCTGGCAATTTGAGATCCGGACGACGATATTGAACCGGTTTTTACCCAGCGTCTATACAACAACCGCTGTGCTCATCTCATGAAACATCACCACGAAGCGCGGTATGCGTGTACACTATCTAGGCATTCCGTTTCGAGAGTGTGGCTTGCCAAGTGCTTCGAGAGGCATCACGAGAGTGTATATTCATGATCTCGAGCTATATCTACCAAATGTGTAAAGATTAATATCTTGTTGATCTGGGGCCTTTCAAGGCGTAACATTCGATACGTGTGTGCGAAGAGTCGGTATAGAGATTCAAGCACCAGACCCGCTGTCAGGGCCCCCAAACTATTTGCCTGAGAAGGTGGTGTCCTGTCTAAACAACATCAGGCGATATCCCAGGTTCGTGAAATTAGGCGTCGTTGCCCTTCCAGGTTTTGATTGCCGTAATATTTCCGAGAGGATATAGTTGCCTGTACAACACCGAATCACCATCAAGTGCGAGGTACCCTATGTAAGCAGATCACAATCAATCTTTGGGGTACTTAATGTATGTATCTGCTCTCCTAGATTATCGAGTGATAGCAGTTGCCATTTGCGATGTTATGGCAGCGGTTCAGCTTAACCAGACAAACCACATGAGTTTACCGTGAATATGTGAAATCCTCTTGAGGACACCCGAGAGTAGACAATCGCGGTACGAAATGTCGTGAGTTTCCAGAAAGTAAACCGTATTGATGAACAAATAGGTTATTTAGAACCACGTAAGCATATCGGAGACTACCTAGGCCATGCCAAATAGCAAGACAGAGCTAACATGATTACGTATGCACTGCACTTCATGCATGACTACACTTCCTCTAAGCCTGCTGCTTCTACCTGTATATTTCCATAGAGTGTACATAATTCTAATTTTTGTCAGACCCCACGACTTGTTTGTGTCATGACATCGTTAAACATCTAGCCCCTAGATTCCCCTTTTGCAATCCCTTGCTCACATACCCCCGTGTCTACCCATAGGCTCATTCTAACACGTCACTACTCCCCCGCTTACACCACCGTATTCGTAGCCCGCCCCTCGAGCCAGCTGTGAATGTTCTCCACCGTCATGTCGTTGTAGTTCCGGTTCGTCTCCTCGGCGCACCAGGCGACGTGGGGCGTGGTAATCAAGTTCAGCTCCCGCAGCGCCGCCGCCTCACCGGGGTCCCGTGGCAACAGGGGCGTCCCCGTCTCCGGCCCCGCGGGCTCGCGTGCGTAGACGTCGACGGCGGCGCCCGCGATGGACCGCGCCCGCAGCGCGTCCACCAGGGCCTGCTCGTCCACGATGCCGCCGCGCGCCACGTTGACCAGCACGGCGTGCGCCGGCATGGCCGCGAGCTCTGCAGCGCCGAGCAGGTTCTCCGTCGACGGCAGGCGGGGCAGGCAGAGCACCAGGACCGACGCCGTGCGGATCACCGTGTCAAAGGGCGTCCGGGCATCCGGGCCCTCCTCCTCCGCTTCCTTGGTGGCGGTGTCGCCCTTTCGTCCGGAAACCATGACCTGCATGCCCAGGGCCTTGAACAGCCTCGCCGCTTTCTTGCCCACGGCGCCGTAGCCGATGATCCCCACAACCTCCCGACCGCTGGTCCGCGGCGGCTTGCCGTCCGGCCCGTTGAGGGTCTGCAGCAGCCGCGACCCCTCGGTCGGATGGGTCCAGACCCCGCGCTGGATGCGCGAGTGCGCCAGCACGACGCTGCGGCGGGCCGCGAAGTACAGCGCCAGGGCGTGGTCAGCGACCGAGTCGGCGTTGGCGTGGGGCGTGTTGGCGACGTGGATGCCCCGGCGGCGGCACGCCTCGAGGTCCAGGTTGTCGGTGCCCGAGGCCACGACGGCGACCATGCGCAGGTGCGGGCACACCTCGGGGCTCAGCAAGGCCGCGTCCAGCTGCAGGACCGACAGCAGCACGACGCTGGCGTCGCGGATGCGCTCCGCGACCTGGCTGCGATCCGTTAGGGGGTACGCCGTTAGGGTGTGGGTGTGGCCCGCGGGGAAGCGGAAGGTTGTGGGAAGGGGCACCCAAAACGTCTCTAGGGCCACGATGTTGTGGTGTGTGTCTGAAGGGGTTGGGAGTGAACCCGCCGCCGTGGGCGGTGGCTGCTTCTGCTGTTGGCCTGAGTCGCCCATTTTCCGCCGATGAGATAGAGCTCGCCTTTGGATGGTGAAGAGAGAGTCTTTAGCAGGAAGTGTGCTTTGTCTCTGCCAGATGCGGCTGTTTCGACTGAAGGCCTTCCAAACCTGAACCGACGCCGTTTTAAGTGAAGTCGACACTTGGGCGGGCCTCATTTACTAGCTCAAAGGCCGGGTGTTTGCTTGCTCACGAGCTTGAGTGGTTTACGAATGAACCCCCTCGGCAGTGGCAACGAACCGACTCCACTGGATGTCTGTTCCTGGAGGTTTAGACAGCAGCGAGACTTGACCAAAAAACAACGTAACATTCGTCGGGAGCGTGGAAGCGTACGGGATTCGGGGTTGCACGAGCAATGATAAACTTAAGAGATCTGGAACCGAGTTGTACTTTGATGCCGTGGCCGACTCCGGCGACAAGCAAGCAAGGCCGGTGCCCGCGCCCTGTACATGGCATGCGCCGAGTGGGTCGGGAGGAGGCCAGCCAAGGTCTCCCTACGTACTTAGTGTATACACGTAGGTAGGTACATCTTAATATCCATACTACGGGGCTCAAGATCTTGCAGGATAATCGGCCAGAGAATAATGTACTGCTAAAACGATGTAAGGGGAACGAACAGCACACACAACTTGAGAGGAAGAGCTTTGTACAATCACGGGGCAGAACGAGAAGACATTGTGAATACACAACCAACGAAATCATTGTTGTCGGTATCATCCTATTTCATATGCTGGCTCCATCAGCAAACCATGAAACCAATCCCTGGTATAGCCACATGAGTACAGTGCGTGAAAACGCAAACGCAACGAGAGCCGTGAAGCTTTTCCTCGCCCTCTTCCACCACTCCTCTGGAAGAGCAAGGGAAAAGATTACCGTAATAGGAAAAAGTCGAGTGGGTTTCCTTTAAAATCGTACACGTGCAGATAGATGTTCCTCTTTTTTCTCTTTGCCTTTCCTTTTCGTTCTCAACTCCATATCGAAAACGAAGGGCCAACCCCTAGCCTCAAGTATTGATTTGATTTCGGAACACCAGACAAAAAAGGCATAAGGAGAAACTTTTCATGACCATTTCCATGCAAGCCCATGTCAAGCCAACGAAAAGACGCAGATATCCATTGACTTCTTTGTCAGAAACGAGAGGTTGTATGCTGCCTCTTTTCCCCTTGAGGTCAGTCGAAATTAGTCGTGTAATAATCGTCATCTTCGCAGGAATCATGCGAACATCATTTAGCGGGTCGCTAGTAGTTGCCACCCCAGCCCTGTTGTCCCTGGCTTCTGCCGTATGCGCCAAAGCCACCATAGCCGCCGAAGTTGCCATAGGGGTTGTTGCCGTGACCTTGACCACCGGCACCACCCAGGCCGTAACCACTGCCGCCAGCCTGGTTGCTGTGAGCAGCGTGTCCACCAGCGTGGTGGCTGGGGTAGCCGCCAGCACCGTAACCATGTTGGACTCCAGACTGAGGGGGAGGAAGACCGGACTGGCCAGGGGTGTTGTTCGTGGCCGAACCAGGGCGAGCAGCCGCAGCGAGAGATGGGCTAGGGCCACCTGCAACCTTGGCATCGCCGTAGGGCTTCAGGTCATCATTGACCGAGCCCGCTTGAGCACCCGGATTGTTGTAGGACTGACCACCCTGAGACTGGTAAGACGAGCCAGCGCGACCAAAGGCATCATGAGCTCCGCCGAAACCGCTGTTACCCATACCTTGGGCAGCAGATTGAGCAGAACCAGCCCGGCCGTAGCTGTCAATGGTCGAGCCAAGACCGCTATCGCGGCCTCCCAGAGAGGACTGGCCAAATCCACTCGTGGCGGGCGACGAGTCGTAGGGACCTCCGTGAGACATTCCATAGTGACTGGGATTACCGTAGACGTTGCCCTTTCCATAGGGACCGCCACCATATGCGCCCTGGCCGTAACCGCCTCCGTAAGTCGAGTTCATGTATTGGGCATAGAACGGGCTGGTGTAGTAAGGGTGACCGTAGGGGTACGAGCCAGCAGGGGGCTGCTGCTGGTGCAGGTTAGACTGGGGGCCATTGTTCTGACCGGCCTGCTGCTGAGGCTGCTGAGGCTGCGCCTGGACGGTAGCAGGGTTGGGAGTGTTGTGGCCACTGTTGTGAGCATCGCCGGCCGCTGCGGCACCGTACCTAGACTGCTGGGACGCACTCTGGGGGTACTGGCTCAAGTTATCGTTGCTTTGCGATGTGGCATTGTAGCCAGCAAAGCCCCGGGCTTGCGGAGCAGGACCCTCGTTGTGGCCCTGGGCGCCCTGGTGCTGGTTGTGTTGGCCGTAGTAGTTGTTGTAAGAGCCTCTGCCGTACTGTTCGGCAGTGTAGTAGGAAGAGTAGTCGGGAGCCGAGGTAAAGGCCCCACCGGCAGTGGGCTGGGTGGGCGCCTGAGACGCGGGAGCAGGGAAGCTGTCGAAGCCTCCGGCAGATGTGGTCACTGGCGGCTGGCCAAACGAGTCGTATGGCTGCTTAGGGGGGAATACGGATTGGTCGTGGGTGTTGGCATGTCCGAATCGTCCAAATTGCTGGTTGGCCGAGGGGGCAAGCGGTGCTGAGTAGATGTTAGTCATGATGAATGTAGGGTGTGCAAATTGAGGGTATTGCAACATACGTTGAGCAGCTGCGGCCGCAGCAGGGCCAGTAGGGGGTGCTACAGGTGTCGCTGATGGATATACGTTAGTATGGAATAGTTGCGGGGGGAGTAAATGAAAAGGCACTATACCGGCAGCACCAGAGGGTTGCGGCAGAGCACCGGTAGACTTCGGTCCGGGCGCAGAAGGGAAGGCCTCAGGCACGGCGGCGGATTGAGAAACGGGGGGCAACGCAGCACGCGGCTGGATGGGAGAGTCAGAGGGCGGTTGCGCTCTAGTCTCGGCCTCTTCACGGTCACCATCAATGTCCTCGGCTCCGTTTAAGCTGAAAGCCCCGAATTGAACTGCAGCACGATCTATCTCACGGTTGCCGGGCATACGAACAGCCTCCTCTTGCTCGAGTACGCGACGCTGGAAGCTAGGCACACGAACGGGCCGCTCAGTAGCCTTGAGGGCAGATGTGGCATATCCACTGGCACCGGGGCGAGACTGCTGCTGATGCTGAGCCTGCGAGGCGGAAATCGGTGTGGCTGTGGCGCTCTGCTGACCATGGCGGGGGTCCCAAGAGTCCGCAGCTGTGCTGGCAACGGTGTGTGTGGCAGGGGGGTTTGACTCGTCGGGCAACTGTTCCAGGTTACGTCTGGTGAGGTCGTCCTCGGGCGGCGGCAAAGCAACCTCGGGCTCGACAACCTTGGGAGCTTCGGGTACAGCGACGGGAAGGGCAGGAACGGGCGCCTGCGCGGGCGCAGGTGTCGACTGCTCGATCTTAGGAGTAGGCTCCTCGTGTGCCTCCTCTGCGGGAGCTTCAGGCTCGGGCTCGGTGGGCTCCGAAGAAGGCAAAGGCTCAAGAGAATCAGTAGGCTTGGGCGCCGAAGTCTCCTTGGGCTTGGCTGCCGCGGGTGCAGGTGCGGTCGACTTTCGAAGCATGCTGGCCCAGGTCATGGCCGCAGGGGCAGCTGCGGGGGCGGGAGTGGTAGTCGAAGTCGATGTAGGGGCGGGGGCTGAGTCGGTTGTAGAAGTAGCGGTAGTGTTTGCAGTGTTATCGGTGGTTGTGGTGCCCCAGCCAGTGGTTCCCCATTCGTTCGCGGTGGTGGCCGCATCATCAGTAGAAGTAGGTTTGCCCCAACCCGAAGCTTCATCAGTCGGCACAGAAAGCGGATCATCTTGGGTGCGTTGGCCATTAGTAGCGACGTGAGCCGTGGTGGCTCTACCACGTCCGCCGCGCGCTCGCTCGCTTCCACGTGCACCTCGGCCGCCTCTTCCTCCGTCGGCGCGACCGCCTCGAACAGGCCTTGCGTTACCAGTCGATTCGGTAAGACCAGTGGTAGCTGAGTCTTTCGTCTTGGGCTTGGGAGCCTTCTTGGTCTTGGAGACCTCGCCCCATTGAGAAATGGTGCCTATTGATGGAAACAACAAGGTTAGCTGGATGCAATAGCGAGAGATGGATGGGTGTGAAGAGCGGAGAGCTTCAAGTCAAGATGGAAGAAGAAGAGGAAGAAGATAATGAAAGAAAACAAGGACATAATTGTCGTCCAAGTAGTGTAAAGCAAAGCAAAGCAAAGCAGATGAGCAATGAAGTATGGGAAAGACGAACCTTCTGAGATACGTGTAGCAGTGAGCTCAGCGTCACCATCCGTCTCCTTCAGTGCGTAAAGAATATCGGCGTCTGACCAGTCGGGGAAGACGGCCTTGACCATGTCGAGCTTTTCGCCATGTTGCTTTCGGAGCTGGCTCACGTCGCCGTCATCGTCGAACGAGGTGCTGTCTGCAGAAATCGACTTGTCGCCATTCGCCTTTCGGGCGCCACCGCGGGCGCCGAAACCTCCTCTGGCTCCTCCGCGACCGCCTCCCCTGCCTCGGGAGGTGGGCGCTTGCGATCGAGCCTGTACCTCAGACATTGCGTGGTAGAATGTCTGGGGGGTTCGATGTGTGTGTATGATGTGGTATGGTGAAATGTGTGTTTTGGTGTGGAGACAGCAGAAAAAGAGGAAGGAGGAGAATTAGTTAAAAAAAAACCAAAAGTCCCTTTGAAGGAAAGGGACTAGCGACGACGTGCACTGATGGGGGATGGTCGACAATTCGTGGGATTTAGGATGGGGGTCGGAAGTGTGAGTGAAGAATACAAAATTCCAGTCTGGGGGGGATGAGAATTGATGGGATTAGAGTTCGGGTCAGATCAATCGAATGAGGGATTGATTGAATCGAATTGAACCTGGGCGGGTTTGGTTTGATGGACGGGCTGCAGAACAAGCACGGAACGACAGACAAGTGGAAGGTTGCTCAGGCGGCGGGATGCTACTATGGCTGCTATGGCTGCTATGGCACAATGGCAGCAGTAGCACTTGAGCAGCAGCAGCAGCAGCAGCAGTCCGGTATCTGGTATCTGGTATCTGGTATCTGGTCTTTGGTCTTTGGTCTCCTGCCAGCAGGCCAACAGTACAGTGCTACTGGGTAACGTCCAGGCTAGTCGATCAATTCAATGCTGGGTGAAGGTCTGTTCAGTTCGACCAGCCGATGCTATTGGTCCAGAATTACAAGAACAAGATACCAGCCAATACAGTCGGGTAACCTCAGCAGCTAAGCAGTAGACGAGCGGAGGTAAGGCAACATGTTTACAGGTGGGCGGGCGGTTTTTTAGGTCCAGTCAAAACCCAGTTGGTTGGTTCCAGCTCCTCTTCCGTTAGGGGATTTAGGTGGGGACTGGGTGCAAGTGGTCAGTGCTGGTGTACAATTGAATGTCTGGCCTGTTACTTTAAGTACCTAAGGTATGTTAGGTAGGTAGGCAACAAGAAGACCTCAGGTATTAATTATTTGAGGCTGAGAGCACTGGACGACATGTCAGATTACATGTAATTGACTGTCCAGTCAGAAACAGCTGAACAGAGAGAGGAACGTTTGTGTTGCTCTTTCCCTAGCCTTGGCCGCGCTCTACACAAGTCGAAGAAGCATAAATAACAACAGCAATCTATACCCACTCTCCTCAGCTGCATGCAGTTGGATTCAATGCCTCAAGAATACATACAACAGCACTGGACCATGAACATGGAGGAGGGAGTGTAAGGCGTGTACCTCTAAAGTGGGATGTATTTTTACCTCCTCCCCAGCCAGCTTAGGTTAGTTGGTTAGGTACGAAGGTTGTAAGGCAGCTCCCCATACCCATGTCATGTCTCGTGACATCTCCCATTCCCCATCCCCCATCCTCCATCAATGGTCAATCAATCCCCCCCCCCCCAGCTGGAATGCGTGATGCCCTTACATGCACCGATGACGCCGATGTTGCACGTTTTTCTCTTCTCTTCTTTTCCCACAGGGCTGGCGTAGAGATTGAGCTCATCAGTTTAAATGGCTAAAATCATCGTCCCCCACGGCACGGGCATGAAGCAGCTGCTATCAGTGCATCCAATCTCATGCCGTGCAAAAACTCTGCAGTATGACCGTCGTCAACGTGACAATTGTCATGTCCCTCGTCACTCTTGACTGTAGGTAGCTCTACATAGTTCTCGTGCTGGGTAGCAAGCAAGTTGGCTGTACTCCCTCCCTACCTCTCCTGACTAGCCAATCAGCGGAGCTCTGGGCCTCGGCAATCCCATGGCATGGCTCATGCACTCCACCCTGAAAAAGGCAGATCTTGGTTGTCGTACCGTCTTCCGGTCTGCCACCACCCTACATTAACATACCATACCATACCAGCCCGTCGTACCTGACAGCTGAAGCCAAGCAAGCCTCAGCATCGAGATACGGTAGACGTAAATAAGGTAAGGTAGGATATGGGTTGTCCCTGCAATGCTCTCTGAAATAGGCAACATTTTCCAAAAGCAATGAAAAGATAGATATCTCATATTTTATGGGTTCGGAAGGTGGCATGACACGAATCGTGACCATGATGTAGTGGTACATCCCATCCTGTCCTATGTCGATGTAGAGTCAAGCCAGAAATTGTAAGTCAGTTAGTCAGTCAAGGACTCAAAATCAAAAGACTACCCCAAAGCTCATAGTCACCTAGTTATCAACATACACGCTGTCAGTCAAGCGGCACATACTCAATCCAAAACATCGTGGGAGAAACAAGCAGTGAGACTAAAGCGATTAATCATAATAATCAATAGCAGCCCGGAGATGGAATCTCAGCTCTGGGTTTGGGGCCAGGGTCGTCATTCTTGATTCAATTAACGTGTAGCTCTGTGTACTTAGCTAACATTACCTACTGCCTACTGGCTGTCTAAAGATCAATTGTCTCCCCCCCGTGTCGGAACGGAATAATTCTAGACCCCCGAGCTCCTCAGAGACCCCGTTCTTGGCATTTGGTCACCACCGCACTAATTTGTATGGGGAATGGCCGACAACAGCCCACCAAGGCGGCCAGCTTCAATTGGCATCGCAAACGATCGATCAGAGCATTGAGAGTTGAGGTGCAACACCCCTCACTCACGACTACGACGACGACTCGGACGACGACGACAATAGCTCAGACCTAAGACCAACTCGTACTGCCCTAAGACCAAATTGCCTCGTGTCGGTTCTTCTCCACGTCCAACTCTGCTATCTAAACTTGTCAATGTCCAATCCCATATCGCCGTAGCGTAGCCGCGAAACAGCCGCCGCCAACGGACAACCACAGTTAAAACATAACCGTCGTAGTGATAGTATCTGCCGACAACGTCTTCCTCTTCGTCGACATCATGGTCGCCCCGACCACCCAGCTCAACTCCCTCAAGAAGGGGCTGCTCCCGCGGATCCACCAGCCGCTGCCGCTGAACCAGCGCGAGTCGCAACAGCTGCTCAACTCCATCACCTCCTCCTTCCGGAAGCACCTCGACCAAGAGCACCCATGGCAGGTTTCTTCTTCTTCTTCGTCTGCCCCAGAGGCTTCTGCCGTCCCGCCGCCGGCGCCCATCTCCAAGCGATTGGAGAAAGCCGTCCTGTCCAATAAGGAGTTATCGACTAGCCAACAAATACACGGCAAGCAGCGACCGACCGATTACCACCTGGACAACATCTTGTCTAACCCCCTGTTTGCGAAACCGCAGAGGACTGGAGCAGGCGGCCAGCAAATATCCTTACACACGGAGCCCCTGCCGACCGACGTCCAGGCCGATATCCAGAAGGAGCTCTACATCTTCGACTCGGCCTCATCGCGGGGTATGCTGACCACCAAAATAGCCGCCGGTTTCCTTGCCTCCATCTCCCGGATTATCCATTCGCAGTCCGTTCTCGCTTTGGAGAAGCGAGTGCGGCTGGGCGACACCGGCGCCGGCCTGAAAGTCGTCCAATGGCTTCGCTCGTCGGGCCTCGACCACAACCTCGAATTTCTCCACAACCCCATCTTGATAAAGCATCTGGCGCCTTTTCTGTATGCCGAGGGTCTGGAGGAAGTGATATGGACCTGGTTATCACGGCTAGGCGCGCGTATCGTAGCGACGCCAGAAGACAAGGAAACACAGCAGGCCATCGCCAACCTCATACCGTATATCATCAAACTGGACGAAAGCAAACTAGGTTTGACCAGAGCCCTCGACGATAGCTACTCGGCTTTCTTGCGCATGCACCAAACACTGGAGTCCAAGAACCGCCACATGGAACGAGTCGTGAAGAACAGCTGGGCCAGACTATCGTGGACATCTACCGTAGATGCTGCACACAGGCCGAGGCCTTCCGTCCCGCTCTTTGAGATGTTCACGGACATTGGGAGACCCTGGGGCAAGCAACTGGATATTGCTCACCTAGAACTGCATCACCCCAGCTCCCCCGACCATACCTCGGCAGTCGAGTATCTGCATGACGACGGCAAGATTGCGTCGGTTGCGAAACAGGTGAACCAGGCCAAATCGGACAGGCTGTCGCGAAGGATGGTCAGCCTGGGTACGGATACCGTGCAGCGGCTCAACCAGGTCGGACAGAGAGAAGAGGCATCGTGGGTGAGCGAACTGATGTCTCGCACCTTTTTCGCGTGGAACAGTGTGTTGCGGCAAGAAGAGCGTGGTGCACATGCAGACACGCATGGGCCTTCCTTGGCTTTATGATGAACATTCTTTCCTTGGAATTGCGGCGTTCGGGGTACGACCATCAGGGGTCCAAATCAGTGAATTTGAAAGATATCAATATGCATGGACGGCGTTGGAATTATTATTATGGCAAGTCTGCTGCCAATATCAAACTTTCTATAACATTATACACTGTAAAGTACGTCTCTATGTGAACTCGAATATTGCCATCCTTTCTTTTGTTTTGTAACCACGAACAGGTTCTGTTATGGCCTCCCACCTCCTAGCGAGAGAATGCCCATGCATGTGTAATAAATACTGCATGTTGAGTTTCGCTTATTATTAAATGAAAAGCGAAGTCCTCAAAATCAAGTTATATATAACGAATAAGAAACATGGTATTGCATTAGCCCTATGAAGGAGAATCCGTCCCCTATATGCAACGCCAGCAACTGTTGCTTCCTGCAAAAGCTATCGAGTCAAACTATAATGGCCCCCCTTAACGCTCTACCATCACAGATGGCAATAAGAAGAGCGTTGAAAAGGGGAGCCAAACAAACAAACAGATCCCCCCCTCTCCCGTGCAAATGATATCACTTGAATCTCTGATTTTTGTTTCTTTTTGCCAATCCTTGCTACGCCAGCCCAGAAAGGATATATAATCCGACAAAGGAGTTCATTAGGTTACTATACACTTCCTCCCACCACCTGCGTCAGAGTGTGTTCGACGCTCGCGCGCCAAATGCTGCTTTCAACACTCCCTTCACTTTCTCTTCCCGTTCCTTTCGCGCACTGCTGCGTAGCAGCCCGCATATCTTTAATGTGCACCGTTCTGTGAATTTCCGTTGGCCGTCGTCGTCATCTTATTCGGCGGTGGGGACAGCTGAGAGGCTCCTTCTGCCGTTTGTTGGTCGTATTGCTGGTTTACCGTGTCCTCTGCCAGTCTCCGGGTTTCTTGGGCCCACTGCTCCAACCTATGCTTCTCGACGTGCTTCTTCAAGTTGCTGTCCTCCCATCTCATGGCCTCCAGATACCTGTCGCCGTAGCCCTTCTCCAATTTCTGGAAACGCTGGTCAAGAGTCTCCGTGTAGACGCCAAGGGCTTCAGAAGGCATAACGCGGCGATAAGGTTTTCCATCCACGCTTTGTTCTAAAATATAATTAGTATCAAACTGCGAGAACAAAAGTCGAAGATGGTTACTTACGGCTGGCGTAGAGAACGCAGAAAGTCGAGAAAAGATCAGTACTACCCAAAATCTCCAGGACATCGTTGTCATCCTTATGAGAAGTGTTGTTGATCTTGGTCCAGTCTTCCCTGAGATAGCATCTTCTCCAGATGAGACGTTCGGCTTGCTCGCGCTCTTCATCAACCAGTGCGTAGTTAGCAACCTGGATAGCCAAGAAGAACTGGTCCGAAATCATCTCCTTGAGGTCCGGCTGCAGTTGAATCATGGTGAGAAGATCGATCAAAGTCATCGGGTCGAGTGCTTCGTGTTTCAGGAGCCTCGCGAGTCCATTTTCGTAGAGTTCACTGAGGATCTTGTACTTCTTGGGGATTTTGATGGGGAAGGCTTCCAGTGCCATGGGGAGCTCTGCGGTCTCGTCAAGAGCGACACTGACCACGGGTCGGACCTGTCCATAAAGCTGATCCTGGATTTTGATGATTGCCAGCTCCCTGTCGATTGCATCAATACCAGCGTCGGCCACCGTTGCGTTGACGGTGGCTTCTTGTCTGCTGAAGGACGCCTTGCTGGAAGGACGAGACGCCTCCGCCATGCGAGCAAGCTTGCCAAGACTCAACTCGATCTTTTTGTTCCAGATCTGTTGCTCTCGAGCCAGGCCCAAATCAAGCAGAGTGTCGGCGGCATGTACTATATCCTCCTCTCCGATAATATCGTTGATCCACGATATCTTCGCAAGTTCCGGCTTGGTACGCAGGAACGAGGTCTTGTAAATCTTGTCACCACTGTACTCGAGGACTGCATCGATGCCATCCAGGCTCAGGAGATAGTCGTAGAAGGGGAAAGCAAAGTCCTTGCCATATTCAGCAAAGTAGTCTTCGACTTGTCTCTCGTTGGCCTTCATTCGGTCCTCGAGCTGCTGTGTCTCCTCGGGCGACAAAGCACCCGTTGTGAGCCTCGCGCGCAGCGATTCAGTCTCCTTGATCATGACTTCTGCCAACGCAGCAAGAGAACGGTGTTGTTCGGCCAACCGAACGGCGGCTTCCCAGTTCTCTGACTGCGCAAGAAGGATCACCTTCTCGTGGCGATCTTTTTCGTACGTCTCTTCAAAGCTCTGGCCCAGGGCAACTGTCTTGGAGTTCGAGCTAGCAAGCGACGAGCGAGACAGCTCCTGAAGAGCGGTCAGATACACCTCCGTGAGGGCTGGGAGCAGGGTTCGAATTTGTTGCACAAGCATCTGCTCTGTTTTCCCAGCGACTTCGGAGACGTAGTTCTGGTTAGCCCATTCGGAAGCAAGTTCCACCAGGCGCTTCAGGTTGTTCGTAATGTACTGGTCGCTGGTCCACGGCTGGGGCAGACCCTCGTAGTTCTCCGCGAGTATACCGTTCTCCATCTTTTCTCGCTCAAGCCCGTATAGAGGGAGGTTCCTTTTACGGAATTCCATGGCCTCACGGATGGCATAGATGTTCATCTGCATGGCTTCGCAGATAAAACGTGTCAACGACGGTTGGTCCAGCTCCGCTTTCGAGTTGTATTTGATAACCTCGTACGCCCAGGCAAGGAATATGTTCATGCGGTCAGTGTCGTGAGTGAACCAGTAACGAAGCTGATCGATTTCTCCTCGTGAGACGTCTGGCTGATGCTTCTCCTCGGTCCGGATGTACTCAACAATTTCCGCTGCCAGATCCTTCTTTGAGTCGGCAGACCGAGTGTTGAGAAATTCCTCGTGCTTCTTCCACACGTAGCTTGCAGCATGCAGCTTTTCAGCATTCCACAACAACCTCCAACGTGTAACACGGTTTAGGCTGACTTTGATGCTTTTCAAGTGGGACATGAGCTTTTCAAGCGTCCTAGCCCGGAATTTCAAATGGCTTTCTAAATGCACCGAACCGGCCGCAAGATGCGAACTGTTCGAGCTCAGAATGTCATTGCTCAATTCGAGAGCAGCATCGCCTATTTCCTCATCCGTGAAAGGAAGCACACGAGCGGCATCAAACACCAGGGGGTTGTCTTCCTTGATACCATAGAAAACAGCCTGCTCAAGCTTGCTTTTCGCAGTAACTTCGGGAGCTTTGTCAGTTGGGAACTTGTCGATATCGGTCGAAAGTACCCGGAGAGTACCGACACCTCGAACGAGAAGCACCACAGATGGGTTCTTCGTTTTGACTTGTGTACTCCGTGCTTCCTCGGTCCCAAAGGCATGTGGCTCCTCGATGCCCGAGCCAACGATCTCCAGTAGAGGGCTCTGTCGAAGATCCACGACATCTTCGTAGTTAGCTGGTAAGATGTGACTATCCTCAAAGAGCTGCGAATCTGGTGAATCTGGTTGGCGCGCTATGGATGCCACAACTACTGCACGGTCAAAGACCACAAATGCGACAACAGCAGGCTTAGGAAGGTACAGACGGGGTTTGGCGAGAGCATGAGGGTTCGGCGGCGTCGAAAAGCTGGTGATGGGTCGTATCGCGCCAACGATAACTGGAGTCTCGGGCGATGCACCATTGGGAAGAAGAACCTCCACAAGTACATAACGGTAGTCGTCTCCATTCGAAAAAGAGGTGAGCAACATGAGATGCTGGTAAGTGTCAGACGCAGGCGTGTGACAAAGTTGTGTCATATCGATGTATTTCTCGTCCGGGTTCGCGGGTGTGTAGGTGAAGTCGTGAATCTTGAAGGTATCGGCAGGGTATGCGATCGAGCGCAAGTCCCGTTCTCGGATGCCCGCGATCACAGCTTCTTTGGCGTCGTACTCGGTCAACAGATCGTGGTGGCCGCCCCGGTGAATCTTCCATGCATGTAGCCGGCCCTTGGACGTAGCGGCGACGATAGTGCGCTCGCCTTGCCTCGAAGAGCGATCCGATCTAACTGCGGCAATATCACCTTGCACAGCTGCGTGAGAGAGCACATTCCGTAAGCTGCCAAAGATTCCTCCACTTTTGGGTGCCAGGCTTGTGCGCAAGAACTGGACCGATATTTGTGGCCGACCGTGTGCGTCCCGTACACTGAGGTAAGCCATTCGACCGGTGCTGAAGGACAATACAAAGCCGGTTGTCGACTCTGCGCGGATGATCTGAGTGACCGTCTCACCCGAGTACATGCCCGGTATCGAGTCCTCGACTCCATTGCGCTGCTGGCGCATGAAATCTAGCGTTGTGGCACTCGTGATGGACTCCCAGTAGGTAATCTTGCCGCTGGTGGGCATGACGATCACCAGGCCAGTTTCGGACGACGAGACGGATGACGAAACGAGCGAACCGATCGGCAGCGGGTCGGTCGCGTGCTTCGACGGGTAGGGCAGCGTGAAGACGAAAGAATCCGCAGGTGTGTGTGATAGTGATGTGTAAGGCCACACGACTGCGTGTGTCTGGGTGAGGCTGAGGGCGAATCCAGTCGCGGCATCGACGCTGCCATGTTGGCGACCTGTTTGATGTTAGCAACCTGTTGTACTCGATCTCGATGGCTGGATGTGGGCGCAGTAGGTGTAGTCTTACTTGTCGCGTCAGCCCGGAGCCTCTCAGGCAAAGCAGGAAGTTTGCTGGCCACGAAGCCGGAATTGCTCGTCTACACGGTAGCCTATTAGTTATCTGTTCCATGTGTTGTGGGTGAGGCGTGACCTACGAGTACGAGGCTTCCATCTCCCTTGCCGACACGGTCACCACCCTTGGCCTTTTTGGAGCGGACGCTGAGCTCCTTCCTGATGGTGGGCGGTGTGTTTTCGATGCCATCTTGCTTCGACTCTTTCATCTGGGGACGCGCTGCTTTTACTTCGAAATTATCGGGGTTCGCGTCGGGGCTGACAAAGGTCTGCTCGTTCAGGGTGATCCTCGAACGCTTGGCCTTGGGCTGCTGGGCAGTGTTTTCCGAGCTCGCCGGTCGCTGGCGCCGGCGACCGCGGGTGGTGACTGTAGGGGTAGGCGCATGCTCGGCATTCTTTTTTAATGATGGCGAAAACATTTTGGAGGATGTTGGATGGAGTAGGAGATGGCAAGTCGCGGTCGGGTTGCCGATTAGGTCGGGTCGGGAGGAGATGGGTAGGTGTTTGTTGAGTAAAGATGACGACGTCTCAAGTAAAAACCCGTCTGCAACAATGTTTACTTTGGTCGAACCGGGGATTGATGCATCAAGTCTCTATTCGGCGACGTCCAACAAAGACGCAGAAGAGGAGGGAAAAAAAGCAGTGCAAGCACGCGCATGCAATAATAGAGGATGGATAGGATGATGATGGTTGGGTCGCAAAGGACTTGAGCAATGGGCGGCGGCGTGTCAACCAAAAGAATTTGGGTTGGGTAATGTAAGGTAAAATGCCTTTTCCCTTTCTTATTTTTTTTCGCGAGCCAATGGATCTCTCATGCTCGTAGCTTCCATCCACCAAAAAGGGCCCTTGGTGTTTTTGCTGGCAAGCTGGCAGGCTGGCATGGGATGGGATGGGCTGGGCTGCAGCAGGAGCAGGTACTGCAGTACTTTCTATAGTTTTAATGGGGCTTCCAGGAGGCTCTTTGGGCCAATGCCTTGGTGATTTGGCTGACGTCCCCACAAATCGACCAGCTCAGCGCTGAGCTGTTAGAACTTTAGAAGTCGGTCTGGCTGTCTGGGGTGCTGGAGTCCCGTACCTAAGGTACCTCAAGTGCTGTATTTTTAGCCCGGCCTATGGCATGTTACGCCTGCTGGTTTCTTGTTTCAACAATCCCGACGTTGCTGATGCAAACAGCTCCTAGACCGGCGCGGTCAACTCCAACTTGGTCCGAGCAGTCGACAACTCTCCCTGACTAGCCGGGCTAGTTGTAGACGATGACCTCAACACCCGGTTATGGGGTATCTCTCTTGTCAGTACTCCATATGTAACATGCATTTATCCGACTTTCTTCTAGTTGCTGTCATTCGATGCCTTTTAATGAATGAGTCCCAATTCAACTTCGACCTCACGTAGACTTGTAAATATATATATATACCTACTTATTTATATAGATTAGTTACCCCTTTCAGTGATATTTTATCTTTTGTTAGAAGCGGACCTGAGGCATATCCTTATGATATAGCTTGACCTCATATAAACAAACCACATGCACATCGGATTCAGACCACTTTAGCGAGAAGAGCATTTCCATTGCATGGCAGCGTTTCATACTCGTTATACCAAAGACATTCTGGGCAACCAAGATTGCAGTGCGATTGGTCAACCAAATTTGAGGCGGTTGGTCAAAGTAGCCAGCTAGCTCCATGGTCACAATGAAACGAACAGCAACTTCGGTCACCATCACAGATCCCCTGGTGAAATACCAGAGCCTCCTGGCAACGGGCTACTACTGCCCGGATCCAGCGCAGCACAGATTGGCAATCCATCTGCAGAAGATTTACAAACGTCTGAAGGACTACTCGCCCTCGGTCGAATACGGCGCAAGACTGAAAGCCATCTCGAGCACCTTAGATGAGAGCCGGCGGTCTCGCGAGGACAGCTCGAATCTCGCGGCGGCAAACCACCCTATACGTGGGAACCCGCTATTTGCGCGTTTCTTTGCCAGATCAGAAGACAGAGACAGCCTCGCCTTGACGAGGGTCCTAACCGGCCATGAGGCCGCCATCCAGATCGACTCGCCCCGGGGCCTCTTCTTGTCTGGTGAAGTAGGCACGGGGAAGTCCATGCTGCTAGATCTGCTCGCCGACGGCTTGCCCACAAGTCGGAAGAAACGGTGGCATTTCAATACGTTCATGCTATATACCCTGTCTCAGCTGGAAACATACAGGAAGTCCCATCCGCAGCTGACTAGTGCCAACCAACAATATTCACTGTTGTGGATGGCGAGGGAGATGGTCGAGAAATCCCCGATCCTGTTCTTGGACGAGTTCCAGTTCCCCGACCGAGCCGCGAGCAAGATCCTGAGCAACCTGTTCACGGCCTTCTTTCAGCTCGGCGGGGTGCTGGTCGCTTCGTCCAACCGCATGCCCGAGGATCTGGAGAAGGCTACGGGGTTCGAGTACGCCTCTCCCCCGCCCGGCGGGAGCAGCTTTCTAGGCCAGGTTCTCGGCTTTGGCAAGAGCCGGACTAGGGGCAGGGGAGAACTTTTTGGGACTTCTAGCGACTTTTCCAATTTCCTCGAAGTGCTCAAGGCGCGCTGCGAATTCTGGCAGATGGAAGGGGGCAAAGACTGGCGAAGGCGGGAGACACAGGAGCCCGGGGCAACCAAGCTACGATTGAACGGCGCCATCACTGATGCGGAAATAGGAGAGATCACTAGTGGCATCCGAAGCACGGAAGATTCGGCTCTTGATGAACAAGCTTCTTCCGACGAAAGCCTCGCAATACCGCGAAATTATTCGTTACTGAATGAGAGTGACGAAAAAGACTGGGCAGCATCAATAGAAGCCATATCATGGAAGCCCTCGACACTCACTGTATATGGCCGGACAGTACACGTTCCCCAACAACACGACGGGGTTACCTACTGGAAGTTCCATGATCTAGTTTCGACCTATGGGCCTGCCGACTACATCACCATGGCATCGACCTTCCACACATTCATCATCGATGAGGTTCCAGTCCTGACCGTCCTCAAGAAGAACGAAGCCCGGCGCCTCATCACCCTCCTGGACGCCCTCTACGAAGCCCGCTGCAAACTCCACGTACGGGCCGCCGCGGGGCCAGACGACCTCTTCTTTCCCGAAGCCAAAGCCAATAACAATATATCCAACTCTTCCACAGCAGACGGGGCTCAAGACGAAGGCCACCAACAGGTAATAGACTCGGACGCAATACTCCCCGAGACCATCGCCGAGGTCTACCAGGACACCATGTCACCCTTCCGCCCCAACATCTCGTCGTACACAGACCCGGACCCTGACCACCAGGACTCCGACTTTGGCATCTCGCCCGCCACGTCACGCCTCGACTTCGGAAACACGGGCGCCTTCACCGGGGAAGACGAGCGGTTTGCGTACAAGCGCGCCGCGAGCCGGCTGTGGGAGCTATGCGGCGCGCAGTGGCACGCGCGGGACGGCGACGGCTGGTGGCAGCCCTTGCCCGTCGAGGCGCGGCACTGGGAGAAGGGACCCGCGTCGACACCGCTGTCGTCGCGGGGCAAGGGGGGCAAGGATGGGTTAAAGGGTGATGTAAAGATGGGCGAGGCGGTGGAGCTGGAGGAGCCGGCTGGGCTGCAGAGGCTGAGGGTGCAGGATCTGAAGAATGCCCTTTCAGGGGACGAGGATACCCAGGCCAAGGATGCCGATGGAAAGAGTTCGCAATAACGAGACCTACTGTGAAGGAGCTGGATATTTAGAGATATAGCTGTTTTATATTCGGAGGGACATCGTGACAATGATTGAATGGAGTGGATGATATTATTGTATATACAGCTCATCTCAACATCTAATAGACCTCCCCTGAACGCCTGCCAATGCTGGTTCCTTCGCATAACCTTCATGCTGCAAGATACATTGCGTCGTCATTCTTTGCTTTGTACATTAAGACTTGCCGATAGACTGCAGCTGTCCTAAGCAGAACCCCCGGTTTTCAGCTTTCCTGGCTCTTGCCCCAGCATTCCGAGCATGCTACCACCCGATACTACAGGTGTTGGTCTTCAAATTCTTGTTTTTCCTTTCATATTCTTCCCACGTTTACCAATCGTGAGGCCAAAGATCAATTGGCTTACGGCCACTCGAATCTCACGCCTCCACCTTGTTCTAGTCGCTTCCAGATCGGAGGACCTCGCATGACCCAAAGTCAAGACTGGTACTTGTGGGCGAGAACGTTCGAGGGCCTGCGGCAGTCTGATTCGACAACTTTTTTTTAACATGCTTTTTACATGAACATTCTCCAAATGCCCAGCCATGCCAGCCCGACGCTCGTAGCTGTGATACCGAACTTCCGGCTCCGCATGCCGAACCTGGACCCGGAGGCCAGGATTTTGGCCTGTTGACGCTCGAGCTGGTTGGTGCCGGACCAATACGAATACGCCGAAAGACCTAGGAATGCGCCGCCGCCTGTTGTCCCAAAACGGTATCGTCAGTGACTATTCGTTCTTTTGCGCGAGAATGATCGGGCATGGTTGGGATGGAAGAAGTAGGTAACTAGGCTGGATGACTGTTGCTACTTGGGGCGCAACAATGAATTCCCTAGCCTCCAGAAAATGGCAGGTTTTCGTACCTATCACGCGACACGACGTGCATTCGTCGTCGTCGTCGCCCCGGCTAACTGTATTACCACTACCTTGTTGCTGCTGGAGGAAGGAAGGGGCGTCGCTCGAGCGCAGGAGGAAAGGTGGTGAATGAGGAGCAGGAGGGAGCGGGGAAGCATTCTCATCAGGTGAGCGGCGGACGAGGCCAAAGAACTTACCAACCACGCGACACGGCAAGCAGTCGTCGCCCCGGTCTGCCTTGAGGAGATCTTGAAGCTTCTCAGGCTTCTCGAGCGCAAGAACGCTGGGGGTTTTGTCACCGGCCATTGCGGGGTTTCTCAAGTGCAACGGTTTGCAGGGTACGGTTATTGAGGAGCAGAGCAGTTTCGCAAAGGCCTTTGGCAGGTTCGTATAATATAATCCATCAACGTAAGAAGTAGTTAACGTAACGGCTGGCTGGCTGGCAATTGAACAAAAATAAAATAAAGGTATGAACTAGGCCTACATCCACCCACTTTTGAATTAAAGACTGGAGTGCAGCTTGCAAGGGTCTAAGCAATCCCGGCCCCACCGCCGTCCCGGCTCTCTTCAATACTAGCGACACTATACTTACTTAATATCACCAATACCTCGGGCCCATCATCTAACACACGGTGCTCTACTTTCTGGTAGTTTTATAATGACCTCGATTCTTTGCTTCCGGATTCCAACTTCTTCTTTCTGGGCCAAAAATTCTTGAGGGACACCATCATTGGAGGGGCTAGAGTTTTATTACTACCATTGGGTTCGAAGCCGGCACTCTGTGTTTCCTTGACCCGGGCTAGGGTAGCGGCGCGAAGACGGACTCTCCAGGACGTGGTAAGTTTCCGGTCATACACACCCCATAGAGTGGGAAGGAGCCTGACATCCCCCACGCAGTAGTCTACCAGCTCGGGTGGGAAGGGCCTCTGGTCGAAGACTTCGTAGTTCCCGCCCTTGCCGGGGTGGAACAGGGCGAAACCCTTCTCCTTCCCGTCGGCCCAGACCTGTTTCTCTGCCGGGGTCAGACCCGAGTCCTTCTCGATGCACTTGGATAGGCCTCTGAAGATCTCGCGGCCGCGTTGTCGGGTAGCAATCTCCATCAGCTGCAGGTCTTTGACGCCACCGAGTCGGATGCCATAGTGGCTGAACAGCGCATCCGAGTCGTTCCGCATGTCGAAGAATACTTTCTGGGCAGTGTTGGATTCCAGGATGGATTTAAAGGTGCGCTTACTCTTCGGGCCGGGAGTTGCGAAAGTAGCCGATTTCAAGGTGTGGATGTCGAAAAGATACGTTGACTTCAGTGGTTCCACGAACAGCTGCATGATAGATATCGTGCCGTTTCGAGATAACTTGACGCCCTCCAGATCAATATACAAAGAGGGGGGGTAGTTTGGTAGGCCGCTGATCTTGTCCATGGCAGCGCCCACGGCCTTTTTGCTATCAACCCAAATCACGGGGTTGTTAGTGTTGGGTGAAACTTGGCCGAGTCTAGCTGTAAGGCTCGGGACTGCTGCCCTTCCGGCATTGGTCTTGGATACCGTCGATCCCATATTGGCCTAGTGCTCACTTGGATTTTTGTATCCGCGACAAGAAGGAAGTAGTGAACAATTTATGACCGAGTTTCGACAACCATATGATATCTTCGAATATGTAACTGGTTCAGGGTCGACGGTCCTTGGCTCAGGTGGTCAGGAACGGATGTTCGACACGCCACGTTGGAAACTTCACGAACGAATTTGTATTGGTGCTGCAACTCTTCAAGAAGAATAAAATGAAAGAGAGACTATGAGTTGAAACCTCAGGCCAAAAGTGTTCTTCTAAAACGAAAGGAGGTTTGTTGGATCACATCGCCTATACACGTTTCGTACAAACAACAAGTCAAGTATGTACATCTCCAAATATGTTTGGATTCAGGACCCCGCAACGGGCACCATTTCTGCCGATTGGCAGCAGACCACTGAATCGATGGACGAACACTTCGAACACTTTGAGCACGTCTCTACGTCTACCATAACAAAACTTGAGAAATCTGATCCGTAATTGGGCCGTAGGATGTGCTGCGATATTAGAAGCATAGATAACATTACTCAATGTCGTTAATTCCCAATTGCATTGTTATGTAGTTAGGGAAGTATCACACGGCCAGTGGTTAATGTAACACAACGTGATCATTGGAGCATACATCTAGTACGTAAAACCCCCTCACCATAAACTGCTTCCCTCGATATGCGTGTTCTACACAGTTGCTTTCTGTAGCAATCTCATTCCAAAGTAGAAGTCTCCACGCATTGCATCAAGTGAACCCGCCGATGGCAAGCTTTTACGGAAGCGGATAGTATAAACAGAGTGTATTTATTGTCAGAATTCCAGCATATATGGAAATGAATATTACAGCTTGAAGTTGCCACTGGAAAGCGCCTTCGCATCCCTGGCCTTATTACCCTCCATGTCGAGCACCTCGCCCTTCTTGTTGATAACGCGGACGCCGCCCTTCTTGAGGTCGGCCATGGTGTCCTTCTTGGCCTGGGCCTTGCCGCCGAGGGGCCTCCGGTCGCTGTTGCCACTGGCCTTGCGTATCCGCTCCTTCTCGCGTCGGTGCCGCCGCGCCTTCTCGTCCCGGCTGAGCTCCTGTCGGGCCACGGGCAGGCCGCTCTTGGCCACGATCTCGCCCTTCTCAGCGTTGTCCTTGCTGGCCTTGTAGATCTCCTGGGGCGCGAGGGTCTGGTCGCCGCCGCTGACGCCTTGCGCCGTGGCGGGCTGGGCGTCTTCCATGCTGACCGTCGCCACGTCCGCGACGACAGTGAGAGAAGGTGCCACAGGCTTGGGCTTGTAGTGCCAGCTGCTGAGGGCGTCAAGCTTGCCGCAAATCTCTTTCCACATTTGGTCCAGCTCCTTCTCTTCTTTGCGGGTCTTCTCATCGGCTTTGCTGACGTAGGTATCGGGGTTGGCGTTCTTGATGTGGTCCTCTTCGTACATCTCGGCAAGACTTTGCTTGTTCTTGGTGTCGTCGAGCTCAACCAAGCCCCTTCGGTTGGCATTTGGATCCAGGGAATCTGGCCGTCTCCGGATGACCTCGTTGAAGTCTTGTGCTATTATCCTTCGCTTAATCATATCCTCTATGCTTTCGCTGATTTCGGCTGTGATGACGGGTACAGGCTTGCCGGCATGCTCGTAGTCAAGGTCTTCGTCCAGAAGCGAATGCTTTGGCCTATCAGCAGCGCTTGCTTCACCTGAGAGCACCCATTTCTTTTCGCCCACGTTGGCAGCTTCTAGGCGGCGAATCTCTTCGGCGAGCTTCGCTTGTTTCCGCTCATGAGCCGATCTACGGGCTTTGGGGTCGCCAGCCTCGACCTCAGACAGCGCGTCTTCGGAGTCATCATGCTCGGACTCGTCCTCGAACAGATCGCGACGAGCGGTGGCCATTGCGGTCTCGACGTCAGCCTCGTTGGGTTCGGAATACTTAGGTTGTCTGGGTTTCCACGGCTTGCCATCCTTGCCCTTCTTTGCAGGGGGCGCAAAGAAATCCTTGTAGAAGACATCGTTGGCATTGAGGTCGCCATCCATATCCTCTTCCTCCATATCGTCCATGCCTTCTTCGTCACTTTCTCCTTCAGGGGCATCCAGATCCATGTTGCCGAAGGTTGGGCCGGCTTCGTCTTCTTCATCGTCGTCATCTTCATTTTCCGGTTGGCCGTCATCGTCCTCCGATTTCTTAGACTTGGCGCCCTTGGCGCCTGGTGTTGTGGCAAACGGATCGCCATGCCAGTCGACATCATCATCATCGCTTGCTACGTCGGTGTTGGGGTCTGCGCGGGCATCTTGGTTCTCAAAGTATTGAGTTTGCTTGTTGAAATCGTCGATCGAGAAGAAACCGTCATTCAGGCCGTTAGGGTCTTCCACGAGAGGCTCTGCTTCTTCATCGTCCTCCTCCTCATCTTCTGCCTCGTCGAATTCGTACTCCTCGCCATCAATCTCTACTTCGTCGTCATCGTCCAGGCCGTCCATGCCAGCCTCGTCGAACGAAACCTCTTCCTCGTCGTCCTCGAGGCCATCATCTGAGCCGCT
Source organism: Apiospora koreana (assembly GCA_017163955.1). Classification (NCBI taxonomy): domain Eukaryota; kingdom Fungi; phylum Ascomycota; class Sordariomycetes; order Amphisphaeriales; family Apiosporaceae; genus Apiospora; species Apiospora koreana. The sequence continues at coordinate 1,629,587 of JAFHKQ010000005.1, read as the reverse complement.
AACATCTTCTTCCGACAGACCGTCCAGCTCCTCACCCTCGGAGTCCTCCTCTGACAGGTCGTCGTCGGAACTTTGCTCGCCATCTACACCATCGGTCTCGATTTGATCGGCAAGTTGAAGATCCTCAAGGGCATCCTGAGAGTCTTCCAATGCGCTGGAGATGATGCGCCGTGCTTGTTGCCAGATCTGACCACTCTCGAACCCCTCGATGTGCAGCTTTCGGATTTTCAGCACGTCGTTTTTGGGTGCAGCTTCGGCGCGCTTCCTCTTCTTGTTTGCCTCCTTGAGCCTTTGCTGTTGCTCGTCGCTCAACTGTCCAGCGTAGGAGTCTAGAGTGGACTTTACCAGCTCCAATGATGCATTCGGGACTGAAGCATTGGGTTGGAGGAAACCGTGGCGGTTGCCTGATTTGAGGGCCTCGAGCAGGGCCGTCGACATGACCAATGCGCCAGACGTTCTGGAGCGATCGGCAAGTGACGAGTTGTTAGAAGATATGTCGGGGGCGTGAGTAAGTGTATGCGAGGAGGTGGTGCTGACACTTCCTGCCATTGCTGTTTCAAGATGTTACTATCCGTAACCGAATCCTTCCGCTTCGCTGTCTCTCTCTTCGATTTGAGTTTATCGATTGACCTTCAAAATTTCTGGGTAAAAAGTTTCAGTAAGGATGCTACGATAAGATAGAAACCCCGCCAGCGTTGTCCTACGACCATGTTGATTGGCCACTAAATCTGGACGCAGCACCTAACAAGCACTAGCCACAGTGGAGTGTTCCGCTCGTCAGGGTCCTAATTCCGCGCTGTCTTAGGCGGCTCAGGCAGGTCGCTGGTCCCAGTCTCGTGCTCTCTGCCCCTCAGAGAAAGCCATCTAACCTACCAGCCGATTCTCTTTCAGCCTTACGATGCAATTCGCATCTCGGCCACCATGAACGGCGTTATAGAGGCGCTCCACATCTACGATGAGCACAAGTTAGTAAAACGAATCCCCGAGTACTCTGGAGCAACCGATTGACAGTCTACAGCCGCGCCATCTTATCTCACACCTACACATCGCGACCGCTGTCTGCATCCCACCTCCTGCCACTGTACCTAGAACACCCAGCGCCGCGACCGAACCTGATTTACCTATCCAACACGAACCCTCCCACACTAGTCTTCAGTCTTGTCCACGCAGATCTCCTCTATCTCGCCACGAGCTCCTCAGAAATCGAACCTTTACTTGTTCTGGAATTTCTACACCGAGTCGTCGATGCATTGGAGGAATTTCTAGGCGCCCCTGTCCTGGCGCATAAGATCGAGGCAAATTACGATGTGGTCGCTCAGCTTCTCACAGAGATGTGCGATGCTGGCACTGTCAGCACAACAGAGCCGAATGCGCTGAGAGACGTAGTCGAGGTGGAAGGCCTCCTCGGCAAGTTCCTGGGAAGCTTGAGCTTGCCCAGCAAGGCACCCGGCCTTGGCACAGGCTTCAACAACCCCAGCGCTCCCTCTCTGCTGGCTCAAAATGCGCCATCGTTGCCATGGAGGCGAGCTAACGTCCGCCATACGTCTAATGAGCTGTACGCAGACGTTGTTGAGACCCTGACGGTCACATTGGCTCCTTCAGGGCGGCCGATAGCTGCCTTCGCGAACGGAACGATTGCGTTTACAGCCAAGGTCTCGGGGGTTCCGGACATTCTTCTGAGTATTACAGGGCCTTCGGGGAAACATAATCTTGGTAGCATCATGGAGTTACCCGTATTTCATCCCTGTGTGCGGCTCAACCGGTGGAGGGATAACCCTGGAGAACTGAGCTTCATTCCTCCGGATGGTCGCTTCATTCTGGCGGGATACGAAGTTGACCTTTTACCCTTCACCAATGGAAAGAGCGGTAGCTTGGGCTCTAACAACCTGAAGCTGCCAGTAACGCTTGAGGTCAAGACCGGCTTGGGGTCAACTGGGTCCGAGTTCGAAGTTCGCGTCAATATCAACAAAATGTTTGGAAGCTCAGGCGGAATGGGTGGCTCTGGGCGAGGAGGAGCTGCCGGTGCCAGACCTTTTGGGGGCCCTCACTCTGGCACGGCAGCATCGCCAACTATGCACGACTTGACTGTCTCAGTGCCGTTACCGACAGATGTTAGAAATCTCTCCGATATTCGGCCGAGCAGAGGCGACGCAAGTTACAATCCTGGGGATAAGTTCCTGGAGTGGCACATACCCCAAAAGGAGCTCGCATCAGGGACACCTTATTTCAGCCTGAAGGCAACTGTCATGGGGCCATTGGCAGATGATACCACTGACGATGATCCCAACGGTTTTGGTTTTAGTAAGGACTACTCCTACGAAGAGCCGTATCAGAGCAGTGTCGAGCCCAAGGCGATTGGGGTCAAACCGGCCCTTGATGACGACAAGGATGCAAAGAAGATGGCGCAGAACAAGATCCTAATGCCCAGTTCTGCATCGATCAGTTTCTCGGTCAAAGGCTGGATACCCAGCGGCATTAAAGTTGAGGGAATACAGGTAGACACAAAGCGAAGTCGTGGACTGGGCGAGGGTGTAAAGCCTTACAAGGGAGTCAAATACCTGACTATTAGTAAAGGGGGCATCGAGATTCGATGCTAGGCTTTTCTTGCTATGGACTTGGAATATGTATGCATTGCATGAGCTGGCGTTAGGACGGGCTATTCGACTACTACATATCAACAATTTTGAAACAGTAGACTTTCGCCAAAGCCTGTGTGGCCTGCGTGACTTGTGTGACTTGCCCATTATCGTTCGACAGTAGTGAGCGAAACGGTGGCGGGAGTATAAATGATACCTACCATATTGCTGCGAAGTGATGGGGAAATATACTACTAACGGTCCCCGCAGTCGCAGTGCCCGCTCATCCTCGGCGTTCGGTCATGTGGGCCTTGACAGCGTGGGGTAGCTGTTCCCTCTCTCTCTCAATAGTGATACAAGGGAGAGAGCTACCCTACTACCCAAGAAGTAGCTCGAGGTAGGTTGTCGGGTCAGGTTCCATAATTGGAGTCATGCGTTCAGCTACCATCGACTGATGGGTTTTATCTCTTGTCTTGTACAACATCACTCATTTCCTAATCGTATTTCGGATCCCAAGTCTTGAGTAAGAGCGGGTTGGCCGGTGCTGTTTCTGACTGCATTCGATGCATGTTCCTGGCCGTTCTCCCTAGCTCAGTCAAAGCTGGCGCATGGTGATGAGCACCTTAATCACAACTCCCGTACGCCGGCCGAGCCGAGCCGTCAACGTCCTGCGACAAAGCCTCTCGAGAAAAACAAACTTCAATGATCCCGGTATCATCGCGAGGGATAGGTATCATGCTCGGTTGCCCGTAGAGAGCAGACGATATGGCTCCAGTATTAGGAAGACGCGGCCACGGACGGCTATATTCTTCCCAGGTAAGTAGCTCTTAGCTATCCGCTAATCGATAGATCAGAAGAAACATGAGCTGGACATAGAGCTAATATTGTGGTCGTTCGAACAGGGCAGGGCGTACAGAAGGTGGGCATGCTAAGCCCATGGCTCGAGGCTTTCCCGCGCACATCGCAGCACATCCTCGATGAAATCGACGAACTTATGGGCTACAAGCTGTCGGACGTTATACAGAACGGGTCCTCGCGGGTCCTCACCGCGACGCCCAACGCCCAGCCGGCCATCATGGCGACGAGTATTCTGATATTGCGGCTGCTGGAGAAAGAGTTTGGTTTCAACGTGCACGAGCGGGTGGACGTGTCGCTGGGCCACTCGCTTGGCGAATTCGCCGCGCTGGTGGCGGCGGGCGTGCTGGCCTTTGAGGACGCGCTGTACATGGTGCGCCGACGGGCCGAGGCCATGGCGAGGGCGACGCAGCGGGCCCGCGACGAATGGGGCGGCGACTACGGCATGATCGCGGTCGTGACCGAGCCCGAGTACCTCGAGCCCCTCGTCAACGCCGTCGACGACTTTGTGGGGTACCGGTCGAGCGGCCTGCGGAGCGATCACGCCGAAGATATACACCCGATCGACCAAGTGCTCATCGCCAACATCAACTCCAAGAACCAGATCGTGCTCAGCGGGAACCTAGAGAAAATCAAAGAGCTCATCGCGCACATTCAACAATTCGTGGGACATGATCCGCGCGCGGTAAAGCTGAATAGTGATTCGCCTTTCCACAGTCCCATCATGAAACCGGCCGTGGCCGTCATGCGGCAACTGCTCTCGGGCAAGAGCCGGGTCAAGGGCAAAGAGACGGACGATGTTATTACGTTCCCTGGCGCCCTGCAGTGCGTGAGCAACGTAAGCGCGAGACCCTTCGGCAGCCAAGAGGAGGTTAGAGACCTGCTCTCGCGGCAGTGCTTGGAGACCGTCCGGTGGTGGGACAGCATCAAGTACCTGGATCAAGAGCAGAAGGTGAGACGATGGATTGGAATAGGCCCTGGAAAGGTCGGAAGGAACCTCGTGGGCAAGGAGGTCGGGATGAGGGGGATGGATGAGGTGAAAGGTGGTGGCGTGTGGGCTATTACCGACCCGTTGGAGGTCGAGGAAACGTTAAGGGGGCTCGAGAAGACAGAGTACCTATCCGAGGAGGAGTATGATGATCAGGAGTAGGCCTTGTGACTTACAAAGGTGTATCTTTAAGTGTTTGAATGATGAGCAGGCGGGCGGCAGCATGTAAGATCACCGGTGTTTTGATTGCTCAGCAAACTCAAATGGGTTAAATATCATATAGTCTTATTCCAACTCCTGGCCCCTATGGTGGCAGATTACCCAGCAGCTACGGTCCCTTTTGCTCTCTACCTAGCTGATCATGGCCTACAACATATATTGAAGATGGGCAGTAAACCGCCACTGCTATACGCCACGAGTAGTACTTTGGATATCCCATTGTCCCAGTTTTATCCACAGTCGGAAGAATCCAGGGAAAAGGTCGCATACATGCGGCCGACCTGACCCCGGATTTGGGCGCAGTAGCGGGTGGTGGGGCAACAACAATAACGGCAGCTTGTGCTTGGAGCTCCGAATCTCAATCCAGACCCAGAGACCCCTGGTTGCAACGCATCGAACCGGATCTCTCTTTGCTTCACGATTCACCAACACACACACATCCCATAGCATGGCGACAGCTATACCCGCAATCGCCTGCTTAGGCGTCATAGGCCGTAACGTAAGTCATTAAAAACAATTGTCGTTCTTGGATACAACATCTGCCCTGCCTCCCCCCCAATGCTCGCGCGCAAACGCATCAATCGCAATGTCCCCCAGCGGCACAACGATACCTGTCTACCAGCATGCTGTTGTTCACAATTCATGTTTTGCTTGCTGCCTATACTAACGAGCTTGCCTGATCCTAACAGAACAACCCCCTCCACACCACAATCCTCCCGACCACGACCGACGCGCAGACGGGCCGCCCGGCGCCCCTGCGCACGCCGCTCCAGTTCAGCCTGCTGCTGTCGAGCACGCTCGACATCTTCGAGTCGCGCGCGCGCCACGCCGTCGCCTCCAACACGCTGCTGAGCGGCGACTTCGGGCTCCTGCACGCCGTCGACGACCGGCTGGCCGCGTACGGCTTCGAGACCAACACGGGCGTCAAGTTCGTGGCCGTCGTGGACATGCGGGGGCGCATCATCGGCAAGCCAGGGGGCGGTGCTGGCGGTGGCGGCGCCAGTTCACCCGGCGGTGGTGGTGGTGGTGGTGCCGGCAACGCGGATGCTGGCAATACGGGCGGATCGGGGGGAGCGGTAGGCACGGGGCCGGCCGCCGTGGTAGGCGCCGTCGGGCTCAGGGACGGTGAGCTCAAGGTCGTGTTCCGCGCCATGCAGACGGCGTACGTGCGCCTCCTGCAGAACCCCTTCTACGACCCCGAGGAGGGCGCCAAGGCCGGTCAGCCGCAGCAGAAGCGCATCACGAGCCGCCGGTTCGCTGAGGAGATGAGGCGGATCGGGGACAAATGGGTTCCCGGGGGCGTTAACACGCTATAATAAGGGAAGGACAAAAGAACATGGTGGTCTACTACGTAAGGATATGATTGAAGGGGTTGTAAAGGGGCTGTTAGCATGGCAGCAGAAGCAAGACTCTTCTCTCTTTGTGTATCCTCAACGAACGACATTGTTCACGAGGGACGAGCCCCCCGAAGCGCGTTGGACGAAACAAACGGAGAGCATATACACGGCGTTGTTTGTCTGGCAGGACGGATGATTCTGGCTTGGAGTTACTGGGCGTTTCAAATGCTAGAATTACATGCTATTCTCACGACACTTCAGTCTCGATGGCAAAAGGCTAAGTGCTCCTGTATTTCTCGATATCTACTGCAGTTCGGGCGCTGTCGAAAGGCTGTAGGCTATGATGATGGGCTGGCGGCAACTTGTCTTGTTTGACCATGCTCATCTGTGCAAACGCTATAGCGGTTTGGATTACTTGGCTACAGTTGATTCCACCTACCTTTAGTCCGTATGACGATACTCAGGTGCAGTATGAGGAGTCACTTGCGTCGTATTAGGCCAAGGCTTGTGATGCATTGCATATTGCAGATAGAACTCCAAAGCAAAGGGCCTATCCTTTTGTGTTAAGGTCTCATAGCCACGAGTCTCTGGCCTGTTTGTTCAAGTGGCTCGACTCCTCCTATCAGCGCTATCGGTCATCGTCGTCTGAGCTTCCCTCTTAGAGTAGCTGATGGGTCATGGGCCAGCCACTAACGCTCCCTCGAGGCCGTGCATCTATCCAGAAGGCGGTCTATGCCCATCACGGAACATGGGGTGAGATAGTGGCAAGCGTGGCAGGAATCGCATGTCCGGTCAAGGCTTGTTACTAGTAAGGCTAGCAGCTAGGTTGGAACTCGCAGTTTAAAGAGGAATGAATGACAATTCAGCGCAAAACTTATTTACCTTTCGGCCAACCACGATGGATGAGGCTCCTACGATTTAGCATTGGGGGCTGCGCGACGTCAGCCAGCCTTCGCGTCAAGGCCCGATTCCGGGCGCGCGCGAGTACCTATGTGTGGTGGTGGTGCAATGACGGTGCCTAAGACACACTGTAAAGAGGAAATAAGCTTGTCCGGGCCTTTTTGGCGTGGGATTTCTAAGGGGCGCTCTGGAATGCTGTCGTCGAAGGGTATCTCACAGAAGAAGGCAGGCGGACACTTGATAAATTGTTCCGCCCAAGCCTAGTCCGCCCAGGGTGGTGTCCACAAGGGAAGCAGGCCCCTGTCACTTCTTGGCCCCAGAGATTTGATGGAGGAAGACCAGATACAAAAGACGGTTGCTCTGGAAGCGGTCGATGACGCGTTTGGTCACGCGTGTTTTTAGGAATATGAAGTCGCGAATATCCTAATAAGAAAACAGAGAGGTATAATAAAGGACATGTAGCATGCAGTCTTTGGTTCGAGTCGTTGTCTGTCCCGCTGTATAAATGGGGAAGAGAAATGTCCAACCCCCCGCCCAGTCGCTGCCCAATCGGTGCTAATGGACATGGACAGGCGAAAATGGGACGGGAAAAAAGGCCCATGGCAGATGGGTTTGACAAGCTGCAAGGGCAGGCCCCATGATGACCTCTGTGAGATGGAAACGAACGAACCACGAACCTGACCAGGCTGGTTCGTTTCGGTCGGGTGTGGTGGTTGGTGACTGGCCACTGGGACGTGCATCAACAAATAATGACGGTAGATGGGAAACGCTGTGCTGCGCTGGGCAACGGTCAACCATCACCCATCCACCACACCTGCCACCTGCATACGCGAGGCGCAGTAATAATAAAAGTACGGAGTACGGGCAAGCAAGATGGAAGAAAACCTTGAGATTGAGATTCAATATAATGCGCGCCCACTCGTATACTACGTAAATATAAGATAGTTGGTGGGATGGCATCGAAGGGAGATGGGATAATATTAATAATAATAATAAAATGTCGCCATTCCCGTCCAGATCAATCCGGGCTCATCTCCAGGGCCCTGGGTGCCGGGATCATAAAACGGGATGGCCCTGGCAGGTTGGGTAAGATAGGATAGGGATTGGGGGGCCGAGAGATGCTTTGGATGCACCTACAATCAATCCTCAGTTCTGGTTGCTGTTTTTGATAACATCCATTGTAAGAGTCAAACGGAGCATTTCAGCAACTACCTAGATATAGTGACACACACATACAGGTTCTGGTGTCACGACACCGATGTCTCGTCTTATACATATTGCCCCGAACGTGTCAATGAATGTTTCAGATACTCACCATGTACTGCCTACTGGCTTGCTGGATACTGCATGTGTGCACATGTGACGAGAGAGATAGATCAGTCAGGGTCGTATGTATATGTAATAAGGACATTGACCTAGTAAAATCCAATGACGCCGTTCGTCGATCTCACCTCACGAGAATCCACATCCGAAGGAACCAAGATTGACCTCCGCAGGTCCCTTCTTTGCCTTGGTTGCATCAGTGAAAGGAACTGGAAAGTAATAATTCGGGGTTTGCAGTGTTTCTGTCTCTGTCGCCCCTCCCCCTTTTTCCCAGCCGGCATTTCCTGCCTGATATTGATGGGCGTATGTAGGCGCTTGTTACTCTAGCCAATGCCCAGAAGCTCTGTGTTTCTCGCATGGAAAATATCGTGTAGGCAGGCGTGTTCTGTTTTAGTTTATTGAGTGGGTTATTGGTTCTCACATACCTCTGACTGAGGTGCATGCTGTACGGAGTACACGGACAGTGTTCTCTGTTCTCTATCTTTCTTCCTTCCCTTGCCATTGATCCATCTAGAAATCTCATCTATTATACATAGTTCCCTGCCCCCCCCCCCAGCGCCCAGCGGGCTAGCCGCATGTCTCCGTGTTAGCCGTTCCTCCTCGTGCGCCTGTGAGCTACTTCTGCACGTTCTGTGAAATTCTGCTTCTAGCTGGGGAAGATTAAAATTGAGGTTGGACTGGATCATTGATGGTTGATATGATGTACATATGTGTGTAGGCAGGTGAACCTACCTATCCAACCTCACACGCAGGACAGACCTCAGGGCATCTTAAGCTGGCAATATGACGCGCAGGTAAAGTAGGCAATTTGAGCAACGTCATCTTGGTCATTAGAAACATAAAGCAAGCGCCCATGCGCGATCTTTCTTCCTTTGATATTGCGTGTGTGTCTGTCTGTCTCTCTCTCTCGGTCTCTCGGACGGCAATCCGCTGTCAAATGCCAGTAACCTCTTTTTTGGCCCGCCTAGGTAGGTTCTGACCCCCCAGCAGTTACAGGCCGCATCCCGGCAAGACGGCCCCTCGACTAGGCCTGCAATAGACTAAGACAGGCTTGCTATGTCCCAAAGGAGACGAGCAAGATGGTTGGTACCTGACGGAATGAGAAGAAAAGAATTGTTATTGTGCAAAAGGTCGGGATGAAATATGTATGTACGTCTGATAACCGACGACTAGACGTCAGTTTGAGCTGTGCATCAGGTACATTGTCAGTGGTTCGAACCATGGCGGATTCCCATCCAGTCTTCTGACGGTTCCAGCCTCTGCCTGCCCAGCCAGACGTGAGGTCCAAGAGGTGCAGAGGTCCAGCCCTGAGCAGTCAGTCCTTCGTGTTTAGAAGCCGAAGCGCAGCATGATGATGCAGTGCAATGCAGCTGTCGTGCGATATGATATTCCGGAACTGTAACTGCACATCATTCAGCCATTCATCATTTCCAGCCTACTTGCTTACATACTTACATCTTAGCATTACCACATACCTACATGCATATTTGATTCAACCCAGTGACCAATCTGATCTGGAGGAGGAAGAGGTACATCCACCAGCTGCATCCCTCCATCATCAAGCCCATGCCCCCCAGGTTAGAGGTTAGATAAAGTAGGTACTGTCTGCACGCACCACGCAGCATTGAACCACGCACCTCGCAACAACAACAACAGCCGTCCGTATCTAACGTACAACGTACATACACGCACCCACTGCCCGCCACCCGCACCCACTTACTCTCGGTGCTAATGGGACTGGACTGGACAGAAAGTATGGTAATCAATCAGAAGGTGCACGCTCGCCGCCTTTCCACTTCCCAAGTACCTTAAGCCCGCTAGACCCCCAAGTCCAGGTGGGCCGCCCAGCTGCACCTCTTAGTCGTCTACTCCTAGCAGCAGCAGTAGACTCCTAGACTCCTAGTCAACCCTTTTGATTTTCCTGCCTTAGTGCCACCAGCAAAAACAAAGTGGGAAGGGGAAGTCGACGAGTCGCAGAGACCCTTTCCAATTCGTCCGTCCGTCGTGAACCATACCAACAACACCTCTCCCCTTCCTCGAGACGTCTACCTCCCAGTATTCGGTCGCCGGATCTTACCAACAACAACACCCCTCCCCACCGCCTCCACAGATCTCGCCTCGTCGCGTACTGCAACGGAATGCGGTAGCATCTTCGCTGCACTCAGCTCCTCGTCGGACTGAGATATTCTGACGGCTGTAGTAGTAGGCCTGGTCTCGGTCGTCCGGTTCGGGGTTCTGGATTCAAACAACCGGCCTTGTTGTCTTGTCCCAAGGCCCGTATAGTGAGAAAGAAAGAAGGAGGATTTCAGATCCAGAAGGAGAGGGATTCCGCATTACGTCTGAACCCCAGAAGAAACACGTACCCGACTACACGAACTCCCTTTGCTGCGCGGCATTGTTCCAACAACACCCTTCACTGCTCCCGCCTTTTGGGGGCTTCCCGTTCGTTCTCGGCTGCCTCTAGAACATCACCGGGGGCTGGGTCTGCCTGATCGACTCTAATGGTTAGGGATTCCAACTTTTCTGTTGGCCGACCGGCTGCCGCTTCTTCTCGTCCTCATACGCCAACCCGATTGTAAGTTCCCTTCCCATGCACTCCCCCCATCTGCTATCCTAGAGTCTGGATGAACGGGCAATATGCCTGCTCGGCTTCAAACTATACGTGAAAAAGGCAACACCACACCTCTACATGAATTATTTACCAACTCTTTTGCACTACTAGGAGCAAGGAAAACGTTAATCCGTCCCAAAAGACACCCACGAACGACGCTACGGGGACCGCGACAACGTCCTCGTTTTCGAATGGTGCAATGCTCAGCGCTTCGGCTTCCAACAACCACTCTTTATTTTCTTTTGGTAGCAACGGCGCTCAGGGCCACGACGATGCAGGCGACTCGACGACAACTTCCTTCGATTTTCTGCCCTCCGTCAGCTTCGACGATCTACAAAGCAGTCTCGAGTCTGCATCGACCGAGTTCAAACTGACCCAGTTTCCTTCACCGAGCGGCCAGGGTAGTATTTTGAATGAGAAGCCTTCGACAGACAATATGGCCGGCCAACATAGCAGCACCATGCCGACGGCAAGCTCGTCGCGAAAAGCCGTTCAGCCGAACCCTACACAGAACACTGCTACTACTGGAGTAAGAACTACGAGGTCTGGATCTATACTAAGGCGGCCGAGCGTGTCCAGCAGGCAGCCTAGCCTTGGGTCGATCCCGCCAGTTTCTACCAGTATTGCGGATGCGCCGACAGCACCAGCTGCCATGAGAAACCGCCGCCAAAACCATTACCCACCTGTGTCTGGCTCTACGATTGGGGGAAAGCCACCTAGAAAGTCAATAGGCCCCGGGGTGATAGAGTCCGACTACGGGAACAGAACCGCTCCGAAACGACGTCCCAGTTTGATATCGACAAGCACAGAGAAGGATGCTATACGAGCGTCCTTGGATTTTAACTCCAACCTCGGGGCTGCTCAAGGAGGCGATCCCAGTAAAAGCCTGATAGCGCCGAGGGCTGGAAAGACCAAATCGATGCAGCCGCCATCTAGGATAACGGGCAACTTGGCAGTAACTCCCAGTAACAGCAATAGCGCCCTCACGCTTACGCCAGATGGCAACCGCAAGTCAATCGTGTTTCCCAGGTCTCCCAAAGCTGGCGGTGGTGGAGGTGGGTCAACTCCGGGTTCGGCGAAGCGTCAATCAGTCATGCCTGGTCATCTTTCAGGGCTCGGTGCGAGAACTATTTCCCCGACAGATGCTCAGCGGATGAAACGCATGTCTATGCACCAGTCTCAGAGCTTGCCACAGGTTGTGAACGTGCAGACGACGGCCAATGAAACCCGAGACACTTCGCGTTCTCCCTCCATGATACCTCGCAAGACGTCTACCCCTTCCTCTTCGAGGACCACCCCGGATGTGAACAGGAAATCGTACAGTTCAGGCCTCTCTGTCAACTCTACAACAAGTTTTAACACGCATAGAACCTCGACCGGATCCATCCAGCAGCGGGCTGCCGCCCAAAACAACGCAAACTCGAGGTTACCAGCTCCCAAAGCGCTTACCATCAACAGCAATGCGCCACCTGCGGAGGGCGACGAGGATGTGCCGCCAGTACCTGCGATACCCAAAGCCTACGAGTCGCCAAAGGATGCGCCCTCAGAATTGTCATTTTTGGATAAACGGAAATCGAATTATGCGTTTGATACTAGCAGTATCAATAGCTCCTCGACTGGGACACTTTCTAGTGCACCATCTTTTGATACTGTTGGTCCCAGCCACCACACACCCAGCACCAGAAAGCAACCGCGGAAAACAGCCGGTGGTGCTTCGTCGGACATGGAAATAAAGGTGACCCCAACTCAACAGAAGAAGAGTCTAGCGCCTCTCCGACTTCCGCCCATCAACCTAGGCCCGCTCAGCACTCCGACCGCGACGAAGATAGCAGCATTGAAGGAGCCAGGCAATGAAACTGAGAAGATGAGTCCGCCGCCGGAACGAATGATCCCAAAGACTCCGACAACACCTATGACCGCGTCCAAGAGCACATTCTTCTCCAGACGTGCCGAAAGGGATGCGGAGAAGGCAACCATACGCAGCATCAGCTCTAATAACCATATCTCTTTGGGCAGTCCGGTCGTACATGACGCGACAAGTTCTTCCGAATCTCTGATGGAACCTGCTACAATCAAGGCATCGCGACAACCAGCGATTTCTCCTTATCTCTCGTCCTCGGTGCCAAAGGTTAGTGGTGATTTCGGTGCTGAGCTTGCCAGGGCAAAGGCAAATGCGGATTCGAACAAAGCAGCTGCTTTGGACGCCGTTCCCGAGACAAAGCCTCAACAAAAGCCCTCCGGACCTCGTGCACAGAAATTGAGCAAGCCGGCCAACAAGTCGCCCCCAGCGCCGCCGAGCCCGGAGGAGCCCCCTACTCCGTCTTCTATGAGCTCACTGAGGCGCAAACTGAGTCTGTCATGGAAACGGAGTACCTCGAAGAGCAGCCATCATCCTTCGAATACTTCGGGCGAGAACGCGGCTAGCCATGCTCGTCAAGATAGTATGCCGCCACCCCGGATACCAATTTCCGCAACATTGGGCTCGATGAAGGCATCCAGCCCTAGTCAGGCGACCAAACCTTCGGGGTCATACTTGGACACGAGGAGGCGAAAGAGCTCGGCGTCGAGCCTTACTACGATCATGACACAAGAAAAATCGCGCGGCGATTGGGGAAATGCAAAGAAATCACTAGAAGTGGGCAATAATTCCCTGAACGAGACGTCTTCGACTAGCCGGACTTCGACAGTTCAGAGGATGTTGCGCCCTCGACCGTCCGCCGCCACGATCAAACACAGCAATGACCCTTACACTGCGGAGCTCGACAAGGACGATCTCGTAGCCGAGGATGAGATGAAGAAGTTGGCTTCAAGACGTAAGGAGACAGAGCTTGCCGCTAGAACCTTGGATGCTCTGCGTAAGAGAGCGACGCCAAAGGAGAGAGTCGGCTCGCATGAAGCCATTCGGATTGCTATGCTGAACATCTATGAGCGAGGCGAGATCGTTGATTATAACGACGTGTATTTCTGTGGAACGCAGAATGCCGCCAAGGTCGTTGGCGATTTGAAGTCCAGTGCGCCCAATTTCGGTTACGATGACGAGCGCGGTGACTATTCCATAGTCGTTGGTGACCACCTCTCATACCGATATGAAATCGTGGATGTCCTCGGTAAAGGAAGTTTCGGTCAAGTTGTACGGTGTATCGACCACAAGACCGGTGTCTTGGTAGCCGTCAAGATTATCCGCAACAAGAAGAGGTTCCATCAGCAAGCCTTGGTTGAAGTCAACATTCTCCAGAAGCTCCGCGAGTGGGATTCCAAGAACAAGCACAGCATGGTCAACTTCACCCACAGCTTCTACTTCCGTGGTCACCTCTGCATCTCGACCGAATTACTGGATATGAACCTCTACGAATTCATCAAGTCTAATGCGTTCCGTGGATTCTCTTTGAAGCTCATCCGCCGCTTCACCAAGCAGATGCTTAGCTCTCTCAACCTCCTCAAGCAACACAAGGTCATTCACTGTGATCTCAAGCCCGAGAACATTCTACTGCGTCACCCGATGCACTCCGAGATCAAGGTCATTGATTTCGGATCGAGCTGCTTTGAGAACGAAAAGGTCTATACGTACATCCAATCGCGTTTCTACCGGTCGCCCGAGGTCATCTTGGGTATGACCTATGGACTGCCGATTGATATGTGGAGTCTTGGATGCATTCTTGCCGAGTTGTACACTGGCGTACCCATCTTCCCGGGTGAGAATGAGCAGGAACAGTTGGCTTGCATCATGGAGGTTTTCGGCCCACCGGAGAAGCATTTGATCGAAAAGAGTACCCGGAAGAAGTTGTTCTTCGACTCGATGGGCAAGCCGCGCTTGACCGTTTCTTCCAAGGGACGGCGAAGAAGGCCATCGTCCAAGACGCTCCAACAGGCGTTGAAGTGTGACGACGAGCCTTTCCTGGACTTCCTAGCTCGGTGCTTGAGGTGGGATCCTGATCGACGAATTAAGCCAGAGGAAGCTGTTAGGCACGAGTTTATTACTGGCCTAAAGCCATCCACGATGGCATTCGCGCGAGTTCGCGATACGGCGTCTCCCATCAAACGCCATAACACCGTTGCGTCGGCGCGACCGCTACCAGATCCGCCCGCCTCTACAAGAACCGTACCAATCCGTGCTCGTGAAGCTACTGCTGCAAGCCCTAACAAGCAAGTGCCAGCTGGCCCACGACGCGCATCTGGCATCAACGGACCCTTCAACTCGGCTGGTGTGAAGCGCACTAGCACGGGTCAAACCGGCGGCGGGTCAACTGCCACCAGTGTTGGGAGCAGCTTACCTCGCGTGGCAGGTCGAGTTGTTAGCGGCAGCAAAGACTTGGCTTCGGCAGGTGCCAACGCTGCCATGAACAGACGTGCATAGTCGGTTATTTATATGCAGGCCTAGGCGGGTGTGGTTTCAAGCGACAGCCCGGGCTTGAATTGTGGGAGGAATGAGCATCAAAAGATCATGTGCTTTGATGGTGTATTACGTGTCGGTTGGTTGCATAGACATGTTTGTTCTTGGCGCAAAATATACCTTTTCTTGATTTTTTTAAACCCATTCATTCCCCTTGCTATATACGTTTGGACGAACACAATTACGAACGACAAAAACCCCTGGCCTTACGACTACGAACTCTCGCTTTTGATGTTTTCTCGACTTCCTACTCGAGCCACACGGATGGAACCGAAGAAAGAGACAGTGAAACGAAAGGCACACATGGTTTCGGAGCAACAAGGACGTTTGATACTTTCCATGACGAAGAAAACTGCACATACTTTGTATCATAATATTTTCATAATGAGTCGAGAAGTGGGAACTGGTGCCCACGATTGGGGAGAGAGGACGAGGGAGAAGAAGCCGTTGCGACAATTGGACAGGATAGACTTGGAACCTTGTTTTTTTCTTCCACATACCCACGCTCTGAGCGACAACGGTCGGGAAGAGGAGGATGACGATGACGGATGAGCTTGCGAAACTATCCCTCTCTGTATTTTACTAGCCGCCCGCGCAAGATTACGACGGCAGGATACCTTTTTCGAAGAACTTTACTACCTATTACGCGGCCATGGAGGAAACAGGAGAAGCAAGCAAAAGGCGTCGCCTGATTTTCATCCCGTCTTTACTCCGGAGTTGCCGTCTGCCTTCCAGGGCCAAACGAAGACGACGAAGAGAGAGATGCTCTTTCCGGGCGCCGGGGAGCTAGAGGTTGGGGGAAACGTACTAGCTAGATAAGAGGACGACGACGTACTTATAGCGCCGCTGTATTCTCGTGGAAAAACAAATCTACCTAGATCATGAGAAGACTCACATTGGCTCCTCCGCCTTTCGTCTTGCGTGTTATAAACTTGCTCAATGTGTTTAACGTGATATCGTCTGCAAGACTAGATGGCGACATTATGTGTTACAAACCAAATATCTAATCCCTGCCTACTTCTTTCCACATAAAAGGGGTAAATCAGTTATGTCCTGCTCAAGATGTGTAAGTAAGCCAAGGTCCAGAGCCAACTACGAGCTCGGTTGGACCGGACTCCCTCATGGCAAGTATGGTTACGTTGCTTCAAGTCAGGAGAAACTTCTGGGAGAAAGCGAAGCGTTCTCTTCTCGTTTTCCCGCTGCCTCCCAGGTGTGCGAACGTCTTGGCAGAAAAGAGGGGAGCCGGCAAAGGGATCAGGCTACCGGTATAAGGGAAACTAGACGCAAAAGCCTCTCAGTCGCCATGTAGGGAGGACATACTGTCTACAGGACCATATGGCATCGCATAGAAGAGTATTCCGAGTACCAAGGGATGAGTCACACATCGACTTAGTATTGCTTCATCTATGTTTGTCTGTAGACGCGTCGTCTATCATCCAATGGTGGACACCGAAAAGTAGAGAGTATGACTGCCACCACATGGCGCATGGATCGCAACTCGGGGGCTTGGGGCTTCCCGCGATGCCCACCCCGTTCCATTGGTCCGGTAACATGAATCGGGACCTTGTTGTTGTTGTCTTGTCTCTCTAATCCCACACGTAGGGTTTGGCTGTAGAGGAATCGATTCAGCCTTCCACTCTGGGTAGACTTGCATATCGAAAGCCTATTGTTGAAGGTTGGTTCAACATCAGAAGCCGCAGGAACGTTCGAATACGGCTAATACAGTCTGATACTGGGTACATCACGTGTCCAAAGGTATTTACATTTCAGGACAAAGGAATGGCTGAGGGCGAGTCGGCAGGATGCGATACCTGAGCTACGACGATAGCCTATACATAGCGTTGCGTTCGGCAATGCAACTTTGTGTTTCCAGGCCGCATGCGCGCAGTCCACAGGTTTTGAGACATCCGACTGACGGGGGAACGGAATATCGGCGATGACATAAACTGGCCGGCGAGGAGTATGACTTCAGAAATCAGAATATCTGCGCCCTCTCTCGTGTAACAGAAAGCCGAGCCCTAGACACTGTACAACTTTGTAGATAGGTGCCTGATTATGGGAACCCCTGACCCACAGGGGAGTAGTCAGGGGTTCGGTGTGCCTTTTCGTGTCGGCAACCTATAAGGCGGCAAGAAACGACATAGACTTTTGTATTGGCTACGCATGGTACGGCGTGTCTTATACTGCCTGGGGAATCGGCCCGAGCTATTCTGAGCTGGAACGCCTCATGACTGCACAGTCGGCACTCGCAAAATCAAGACCGTTTGAGCAAAGGCAACTCAACTGTAAAACGATATGACGGCATGAGTGGGATTGCGATTGCTGCGCCAGGAGAATAAACTGATGGCGCAATGTAGTAAACCTCTCTCGGCATGTCTCATACTGCCAGTTTCAGACTGATATGCAAGAATATGCACTCGGTAGCAGGTGGGAAGAGGTTTTCAGCTGTCAGCGTCCTGAGCCCTGCATCGTATCTCGATATAGACAAACAGGCATCGCTCGGGTTACTTCAAGGGAGTGAGAGTGATTGGTCAAGAGGTAAGTAATATGCCAGTGGCCGGCCTGGCTGGTCAATTGCACCGGGCTGGCTACAAGACTAGAAGGATAAGTGAGCTGCAGTCATCATAACGAAATTCAGCTAGGGTATAGTTGGAGCCATCACCAGATATCATCCTCAGGCCTCCCAGCTGATGTGCCCTGCTCGCGACAGGAGCTCGCCAGGTTGCGGTGAAGCGGAAGAGGCCTAGGTGGGAGGTGGGAGGTAGCAAGTAGTATCCTGACTCTTGGCGGCGTGAGATGGGCACATTGATGGAATAGGCGCGCGAGGGCTGACAGTCAGTCCCGTCTGTCATTGCCGAGGGTGGGACTCCAAATGCATACACATCTGGGAAGCAGCAACGGTTTCGAAAATGTCGATAAGTGAAGGAAAATAAAAGAGCCAATGGAAAAAAGGGTACCATGGCTGGTTTGCGGGCGAATCGTTGCACTTGCTTCTTCTCCGTGCTGGCATGGCTAAGCCTTGCGATGGCCTGTTAAAGGATTCCCGTACTAACCTGAACAGGTCATATTCCTCATCACAATAAAGCAACCTTGACCGCAACCGAGGCGGAGTCTCGACAATAGACGAATTGATTAACCTTGGTAATATCCCGAGTCGAATATCGCAGCAATGGCGCGATCAAAGTAGGATATGTTTGATCCACGGTGTTTCGCTTCCTGCAGTTGCTTGCATCGATTCTCAAGTCGTTGGCTTCATGGCTTCAGAGCTCGCCTTGGCCCCCCTACCTTTAGGGAAGTAGATATGATGTCAGGTGGGAGGCTTGAGCCAACGTACATACATGGAATGGCAGTACTACATGTATGTAGTTCTCTGCACCTGCATGTTGCTGCCTAAGGGCACCTACATAGACAACAGTCAGTCTTAGGGAGTTGGTCTGTTAGTGAGAAAAGTGACCCAACATTCTTGTCTGGATTGACAAGAATAGAGACGGCATCGAGTCACGATGTAGGCGGCAACTCCGGTGATATCGGTGGGGCTAGAGACGGGGGTAGGTTGCCGGTATCCTGTAGAGTCAGAATGGCCAGGATACCCGCAGCGACAGGACCAATGGTAATGTTTGCCTTGTTTCCTGAGGCTCTCGTCAGATGCGACGGTAGTGTGTGTGTATGTGTACCGTGATCTTTCATATCTTGTCACTCTGCTTTCTTAGCATCTTCGCATGGGTTTTAGCGGCACGGGTTTCCTTCGTATTCGTGGCGCAGGCTGGCAGGGGAGGAGGTCTGGCGCACTTTGGTGGGTGATGGCTTGAAACCAACTAGTAACCTAGTAAAGCTGCCTCCTCCTCTTCCTCCTCCTCTCCTCAACGTGCATGCAGGTAGCATGGCTAAACATGGCCGGAAGGGCAAGTGATTGGGTGTCTTGCGAGATGTGATGCAAATCCCCCACAGCATGCAAATCGGAGAATTGAAATCGAAATTGAGGGCTCCTCATGATGCTCTTCTTCCTTCTTCTACGTTCGCTGTCGTCATTAGTCAGGGAGGGACGACGTGATAGTAGTAAAATGTTGATATGATCAATGGTTAGATTGCTGTGGTAAAATGTTGTGGGGGTATGGTTAGGCACCTGAGGCCTTTCGGAGGCAGAGCTGCGCCGGTCCCAGCAAGTGCACCATCACATGACTACCATTTGATTTTGGATACGGGTAACAAAGAGGGCGGGCGGCCGGGCAGGCAGCAAAAGAAGGTGTAGCATAGATCTGAATCAATCTATACGGCGATCTTGATGACTCCCGACTACTTGGGACGGTCGTGCTGCGTGCTGTGCAACCACATCCCAATCCCGATCCTCACCCACCTACCGCCTACGCGGACCTCGGAATTTACTTGCATAGGGCTGGCTGGATACACGGGCTTGACTTGGCTACCTTCAGTCGTATTACTGGCCAAGTCTTGCATTGTACTGCACTGCATTGGATAGGAACCGAGGCAAGAGTCAACCTTGGAGGGGTCTCGCATATGCGAACTACATTGTAGCCAGGCCAAAATCTACGTACCAAATGAAGATGAAGATGGAGATGGAGATGCATAGCTGCCCTGTATGTACATGTACTCGATGTATTCGATTCTCTTTTTTTTTTTGTTCCAATATGGACCCCAATCTGCCAAAATATGATTCATCGTGACTGTTCAAGATTGAATGCAATTGATTGATTGATTGGATTGATGTACCAGCTGCCGTGTGGTGGTGTGGCGTGGCGCCGTCGAAGGGGTCAAATCAATTGTAGTGTACCATTGGGGTCCGTTGATGGCAAAAGAACCCCCGAGGTTAGAAGGTCACACACATCAACGATGCCATGGTCAGCCACTGCTCCCCAAGGCTGAGCTTGAGCGTGATGCATGTCCATCTTAATTCTTTTCGTATACAGATTCTGGCTTGGAAATGCAGATAAGATAAGCCGAAGCAAGTAGGTGCAGCTGGTGAATTCCGACGTGCATTGGCAATATACCTACCTGCCTTACCGGAGCTAAGATGAAGCCGAAAGTAGGCCGAAAGAATAGCGTATTACATTATTTGGCGTTGCACGACCTCTGAAGTAGCATTGCAGGTAATCATTGATGCAGATTCAGATGTCCTTGCTGAGAAGTATAGGATGGGATGAATGACAGCGGGAGAGAACAACAATTGCCCCTCCGGTCCGAGGCCGCCATCCATACTTTCAAAGTTCCTACAGCTGTAACCTAGGCGGTAGGCTAAAGTGGGAACTACGGCACCGAGGCAGCTCGCATGACACGGAGTGGCGCCGTTCGTTTCTGCTTTGCGAGCCCAAAGACTCATCATGTCGCCGGATTGATACCCTCTATTGGGCAACATACGTGCCTGGAAGGCTTGCATGCTTTAGTGCTGTGGCGCCCCTTGTCTCTGCCTAGAACTTAAGGGTCTGTCCAGATAGACCCTGTTCTGACCAACGAGAAGAATGACGAACGTCTGCATGGTGGATTCAAGTGAAGTAAGTGTAAGTATATACTATCTAGGCTTAGAATAACAGAACTCACATTCATCAGTAGTGCACCGCTTCGTGACGTCTCAATTCTGCCTCGTCCGCTACATATACCCGCAGTGGATCAGCCATTGAGATAGACCCCATATGATACCATACCATACATACATGGAATACTGTACTATGCTGTAATCGTATGCCCGGCAGCGTTGTAGCTTGCAGGTTAGCCAACCTAGGTGCTAGGTTGTTCAAATGCACGAAACCGTTTCCGCTTTCGAGAGAAACAACGTGATTGACACCAGGGCCAGCGACTGGGTTATCCAGCCGTACGGTGTCCAATGGCGGGCCAAGAAGCCTGGGTGTCCCCTTCAAGATCCACGACACAGCCTCCCCAACCCCTGCCCTATCAACCAGATTACTTGATTACCTACATTCTTTTTCCTCTCTTGTCTCGACGCATGCAGATAGTGGTAGTAGTAGTATGTACCCAAAACTTCATCTGTCAGCGCCCGCGACTATCCGTACCATGCCATATTTCCAAATTGGATCAAGTGCGCTCTCTCCCTCTCTGACGATATGCTAAATCGAGAGGGGGGCCCTAGCCAAACAGTATGCCGCTCAGCCGCAGGGTGTCGCTGTTGAGTGAGTTGACTGCATTTTGCGATTCCAGATCTTAGCAACCGGCAGCCAGAGGTAGAGGTAGCGTCATCATCAAGACTTGACTTGCACGTGGTGTCGGTTCTACGACGCAGACTGCATAAAGGACATCGCATGAGAGATTCAAGGTCCCAGTAACCATGATTGGAGCTGACCACCACGTCTGGGTTAGTCTGTAAGGCACGAATGCACCGCACCGCACCGCACTATACCGCATACTCGCTAACTATCGTCCGTATCTGCGTTCTTGATGAGATGAGATGACGGCTCTTCAGTGCGAAAGTAAAAAAGCCACACGACAAGGTGTGAGCATATACACCATGTGCACATAGCCACAGCTTGTTTCCATCGGTCGTCAAGTCGTCAGTAAGGAGGAGATATCGAGGGTGGGGGCCACCGCTTCAGCTGGACTACCTAATATGACGTCTCGCTCGTTGTTTCTCAAATGATATATGCACCTCATCAGTTACCAGTGGGGCTCAAGCAGCAAAGCATCCATCACATCAATACTGTAGGTACTGCCTGCAGGAGGTGGGTAGATATTCTGAAACATTTCCAGTACCCATCAAAAGACTATGAGGCATACCGAAAAAGAAAGAAGAAAAAGAACCAATGAAAACAGCTCCTAATTTTATTCCCGATATATTGATAGAAAGGCAGATTTCACCCGACTGCCTGCATGAGTCGGGTCTTGGTGTCTGTGCTGCAATTCGACCTTGCCAAGTCACCCATGGATCCCAATCCCTCCCTTCCTTCACTGGGGGGATACGGGATTCCGCCCGATGGCGTAGGCGGCCGTGCCCGTTGAGCTATACTCCGACTCTCCGGCCTGCGAGACGTTCAACGCCTAGAGGTCCGAAGTCCTTGGTGGTGGTGGCAACGGGCGCAGATCAGACTCCTACGAGCTTGCATCAACTACATACTGCACGCCTATTGCCATTGCCATTGCCATTCCCAATACCCCTCCGCGTGTTCCGGCACCCCATAAGGCGGGATTAAGGAGCAAACCCGAGCTTCGCAGGCAAAAGTATTGTGGTAGTATGTGTCGTCGTACTCCTGGCAGATAGATCTGCAACTTCGTATTTGTCATTCGTGGTGGCTACAGCCAAACAGTTGGCTCTTCTACCTTCTTCTCTGCTTGACCTTGCCTTTCGACGCTCTCTGGCCGTTTTCTCTTATTACAAACAGGCAAGAGTTGATGACGCAACCGCCCTTACCTTCAGCGTGACATATATGCTTACTGAAGCAAGAGCAAGAGAACAAGCGAGACCTTACAAACGTCATTGATGAAAAAGGCAACGATGCTCTGAGTAATTGACCACGGCACCCAAGTTGTAGGCCAATACCAATACGTTGATAGCCCCCCTTTTGATGTTCCGCATATACCTAAGTAAGTTTGTAGCGGAATAATGGCGGGTGGTTGGCCCGTGGATTGGCCCATTTCCGGCCGATGCAGATTGGCGTTATTCTAGAAAAAGCATCAACCTGTCATGTCGTTGAGATGCATGCCCATCAATGTGCTGGTGTAAGTAAGTAAGTACAACTAGCGTAAGAGTAGCGTGCAGGTCTACGGGATTCCTCTTGCGATCGCTGGTGTTGTTGATCGTTACCTACTTCAATGCATTGTTCTCGGCACTGCAAGAAAGCGACGCGATGCAGCCCGCCAGGTGTACCTTGCTTGGCCGACCTGGCTTCCTGCTTGGCCGTGCTGTCAATCCATAACCCATAACCCATAACCCATCCTCCCGCGCTGCCACTTTGACGGATTGGACCGCATCAATGTGGACGTGTGGACGTGTGGACGGGGGTGACTTGAGTGAGAGTACCTGCCAACATGCTCGCATCTTAGATTCGATACTTTGCTCTTCCTACCGGCTCCTAGCTTACCTATACACACACACAATAATAATTGAAGTGCAGCAAAAAGTGACAAGACAGTTATTTCTGTTTTCCCACCCCCCCTGTCTGTTCATCCCCATCTCTACCAGACTGATCTCACAATACTCAATTTGTACTCAGAACTGCCTACCTTATCCATACCTAAGCCGCCGTTTCAGCAACAGAGGCCCAGTATGCAGTATGCCCCGAGTCACCGAGTCACCTTCGTCACCTCGAGTGTCTTTTGTTCGGGAGACACCCGAAGTCGCCAATGATTGGAAGTATGTTTGTTGTACCTACATGCATCCTACCTACACTCTTCTGCGGGCCCCTACATACAATTGGAACTCCAACCCAGTCTCTATGTATTGACGTCTCTCTCTACTACTACACCCCCCTTCCCCTGCCCTTTCGCTCCCCCCACTGCACTGCAGTGTCAGTGTGGCCCGGTACATATATTTTAGTTCTAAAGCACAAACACCAAAGGGGCCCTGACAGACACCCCACCTGCCCACCAAGCAAACGGCGCCCAGGCTGTCTTTTCCCACTAAGAGGACTAGAGATTCCTCCTGCTCACCTGAATGCTCGAAGAACGAAGGGGGGGGGGGGGGGGGGGGGGGGTCCCACATTGGAAAAACGAACCAACCTAAGCCTAATACCACAATACTTTTTTTTAAACAAGCGGAACCAACAAAGTACTTACAACAGTATCTCTCTCATCACGAACTTCCTCTTTTCATTTCTCACTCCTCCCGCTCGCTGCGCCTAGTCCTTTTACTCATCATTGCAAGGCACCCTGCCGCATAACCCCTGCGCCATACTGTCTATCTGTTTGTCTGTCTGTTTAGTCTTGCCCACACAAGCCAGTGCTGTGTTTCTCTTCATTGAAGCCAGCATGCTTTGTACCTTTGTCTCTTCTGATTTCCTCTCTAGAACATGCATGCAAGCCGCATGCGAACTGCAGGCCTAGTCGATTATTATGTCTGGTTGTAAGATGAAGTCACTTTGAGCCATCCACCACTGCTGCCTTCCGTGAGCTAACCTAAGCTATCGAGGCCCTCTTTACTCGCATCTGCATCCCTCACCTTCCTTGCCTGCCAGTCTGCCAGTGTACCAGTGTCGCTGCTGCGAGAGCTGCTCAGTCTCAGAGATCGGAGTACCTCCGGTTTCGTACCCTTTCCCAGGCACCAAGCCAGGGCTATAACAAGGCTACGATGCCGTCCTCCATCTCCATTGCCGGAAGACCCCTTCGACTCACAACTCATAGTCACCTGTCACGCTCCCTACTAATCCCATATATTTCCTTTCGTGTCCGTTTCCATCCTATTTCTCTTGTTGTAAAACACCCTCTTCGTTAACTGAGTTTCTCCTTACTTCACTCATTCCAAGTGGACTTCAACTACATACTCCAAGACACAAGCGCAAACAACCAATCTACGAAGCCTATCCAACATCCAACACATCATCTGCTCTCGATCATACTTATAAGAACCTCTTGCCTGTTGCCGCCCTCACTTGGTCGACTTATCCAAAGGTGTTCCCTTTACCACCCCTGCTCATCTGCCTACTTAACACAACCTTACTATCAACTATACGTCTCAACACCGTCAACATGTGTTACCAACTGGTCGAGCTTTACTCTGCCTGCCGCTGCTTGTACTATCAACATTCGGTGGACCGTTGCGCCTCCTACGGCCGGCCAGGCCACCGTGTCGAGAAGAGGACAATATTGGTTGGATATGCCTGCGCGGCGCATTCGCAACAAAGTTACGGGGGCTCTTACGCGTCACAACATACCTACTCCGACTCTGGATACTACAGCAGCCACTCCTCGAGGAGCGATCGCCGCCATAGGTGAAAAGTGCTATCTTCAGTAATTGGTTGTTGTGGCTGGCATTGTCCGCCCTTGCTGTTATTTGAGATACGGGACTGGACCGCCTATCTTTACTACTTCCGAACAAGAGGCTTTTCGCCGTCACGGCGGCCCTCACAGCTTTCTCTGTTGTTCGTGGGCCATGATCGCATCATGTCAACGTCGGCTCCTCCGGCACTCCCCGTCCAATGATCAGTTGTACTTATCTTGGGGCCACCTCGTGCACCTTCGCTTCGAAAACGAAATCGGCATACGGACTTAGCACGGCTTATCGACGACGCAGCGGCGGATCTCGATACCTCGATTACGCACAGCACCACATAGCGTATGGCCTTCACCACAGAAGCATCTGGCCGCCTGCCAGCTCTCGGCCAATGCAGCTCCTACTCATGGCACACAACAATACTAGCCGCGCAGCAACCCCCCACTTCTTCCATTACTGTATTCTTCGATTGGGTCATTTGTTTCAGGGTCAGCATAGCGGCGGCGAAAGATTGCTTGCATTGGTGTTTTGGGGAAGGGATAGATGATAATGACGGCTAATGGGAGCAGGATCTGACTTGTTCACGACAGGATTTGAGATAGATGGTGAGATTTGGATGCGGCCACATTCTTGATCGTCATGGCGTTTGTTTGTACACCACAGCATTTTGGATTGGGTTTTTGCATGGGGCTATACCAGGCGTTTACGGTTCGTGGGATGTCTCTTCTTCAGCGAAGGACCAGGCTTGGGTATTTGTTTTTCCATTGTTTTCGCTTTTTTTCATTGATCTCTTTTCTTTTCCTACTCTTAAAAGGTGGCATTTTGCATTTTGTGTAACATCAGTCGCATCTCACATTGCTCCGGCAGCAGTGGCTTGTACTCCTGTTTTTTCACCACGGTGGATGCTAGAAAGAGCGACTGGGCTCGCTCTGCAGGACATTCGTTTAGTGGTCGTCGAGAGCTGGCCTCGGGCGAACAAATCAGACATTGCTGAATTACTCAACTCTTCGTCTGGATACGGAGAGATTGTTTGTTTCAGCATCAACACACATATAGCATTTAGACCAACTTGCTCCCGTGGAGCACTTGGCAGCAGATGCTGTCTTAGTTGAGAAATAGAAGAATCGTACAACTTGTCAAAAACCATGCCATCTTTATTGTGTTTCTTCTACGTGATAGGCAATGGCCAATGCCGAGTGAAGCAAAAAGAGGCTATGCTTGTGGTGGCACGGACGAGTAGGGCATGGACGATATATGGATAGTTCGGTCTGTTCGCAGCGTAGGGGCCAGTCCTTATAGACGAAGTCGTCATTGTCTTGTGCTTGCTGCGGGTCATGTCTATGTATAAATTCACCGAAACAGCGCCCAATGAAGGGAATCGGGTGGTGCTATTTTGGATGGCTATTCTGGGTATAAAGTAAAGTAGTGAGTGGGGGTGGGAAGTCGTGACCTCAGCCCCCGATTGGCTCTTCTTGATTCCCTTTCCAGATTTTCCAGATTTCCGGTGTGACGGGCAGCGAAGAGGCTCTTTTGTCCTCCGCCTCAGCCTCGCATCCTGAGTGTAGATCATCTATCGCTGGAGAAACAAGCTGGGCTGACTAACGACATGAGTTGGGTGGGTGGATGAGAGAGGGGCCGGCCGTTCCCAGTTCCCAGGAAAAAGGAGCAACCCTCCATGGCTGCAAGGTACATGCTACGGTAAGTACGATGTGCATACTTGCATACATACTTGATGTAGCTTCGATTTGAATCAAATCAATCACCATTCGTCCTACCAGATCGAAGACAGGCGACGTTGCGAGCTGTGGGAGGAGGAGAGGGTGTAGGGTAGGTGGGTTCTATTGCAATTGGATCCCTTGTGGGGGGTCCTTCTTGCAGGGGACATGGTGACAGAAATAGGGAAACAACGGTGCTTGATTGGGGGTCTTTTGGCGGATGGTGGGGTTTTCCCGATTCTCCCCTTTTCCCCCAATCAAACTAAACGATGTGCCACTACGGGCCCTAAACTAAGTCCTATTTTTAGCACCCGTTGCCCGTCCAAGATTGTTCAACGGGAACATGGCCCATCTCAACCCGACCTTCACTAACTCACTCCACCTCCAATTCGGGCACCAGTACAGTATCATAGGGCTCTGGCTCTGGCTCTGGCTCTATCGCGAACCCGGCGTATGATACGGGGGATCATCCTCTTTGCCGGTAGCCCTCATCTCGTTTCTTTTCTCCTCATTTCACCACGAGTGTCTGTCGGCGGTCTTTGCTTGCGTTGCGTGTCATCAGACCACCACCGAGGAATGCTAGCCATCGGCGTGGCTGACTGTCTGCCTACTACTACAATACTATATCGTCGTCCGGAGGATGCAGCGCGTGTATTTCGAGAGCCAGCCGCGCGTATCCTGCCACCCCAGCCAGCCCGGAGATGCAGCAAGTCTGTGGTTTGTGCTACCTTTCTGACCTGCATGGCATCTGAAAGCAACCTCGCAGTTTTCCCAGGGTCCCCAGGGTCCCAATTTCCTGTCTGGGCAACCCACTACCAAGGCTTACTTCCATTACACGCACCTTGTCGCAGTGATCAATGATGGACAGGCACACACACTGCAATCTGCAATTGCAATTCGATGCCCCAAACCCAAACGCATTAAGCGCAGCCGCAAGAGACAAGAGACAAGAGACAACACCACCACCACCTGCAAGTCAATGTCTCGTAAGCTTCGGGGCAGCGGTTCCGTCGCACGCTTATCAGTTCACGGCTAGGTTGGGGTCCAAATTTGGATCTCACCCCATCAACCATGCGGTCCATGGCTGATATCCTCTTCACCACCGTCCCAATTCGTCCACTCACTTTCTTCAAAAATCGTTTTGCTGACACCCGCTCTGACTAGAGACTCTGTTCAACCTTGCCCTCGCTCATCTGAGTGAGAAAACGTGCGCTCGTAATCCCTGCGCCCCACGTGCTGGGTTTTGTCGCATGGTGCGTACCACGCGTGAGAGATTCCCGATTTAGCACATTCCATTGCATCCATGCTGAATGCCACTTTTCCCGCCCACACGCAACAACTTGAACCCCACGAATGAAATGCCACAGGCACACATTCTCGTCCGGGCGCTTACTCGACAGTCGACAAACGGTAACATCTTTCTTTCGCTTCACTTCCAGAATAGATTTCTGCTCAGAAGTCAGCACTGACACTCGCTATGGGTAAGACTTCAGTATGACTGACGAACACGCCTCTGACGAGAGGACTCATACCGAGAAGGATGGTCCCGAAATCCTCAGCACCTTGTTACCGGCACCCCCATCGCCGGTACCTGTGACTTTCAACAGGATACCTCCAAGCTACCTACCAAGTAGCCACCTGGTCCAGCTCAAAGATGGTGTCACAGCCAAGGAGGCAGTGGGGGAAGGGGTTTCTGCCTATTCTAGGTGATTCGGCATCGTCGGGTCTTGAGCACTATGCGAACTCGACACCGAGTTGAAGCCAGTTGAGCTTCTTGTTGGAAGATCCTATTCGCTCACTCAAAGCGGCCCATCGGAGACCATGGTTATCCCGGCGCTGAACACGTTGCCATTCCAGCACTATGCTTAAGCTTCTGACTCCTTTGTTGGCGATGAGCGCGGGAGGATGGATGAGTAGAGCGCTATGGCGCTCTGCTGGCGCCTGTCGAGATATGCAACATCGTTAGAGCAAGCCAAGCTCCGACATCATCGTGAACTGAGTAAGCACCTAAAGCCATCAGTCAATCTCTCAGGCATAGCTTGCGACAATTTGGTGAATACCTGCCCATCCTTCCCGCAGGATTTCCTTTACTAGGTCCCTCTGCGGAGTCTCAGGGAAGCATGCCCCCAGCAGTTACCCGGAGTCAAAAATCATAAAGGGGTACCTGAAGGACGGGCCGCTGTGCCACGCGCCCCCACACATGCCACCTACGTATAGACCTTCGGGACTGCTGAGTGCGGTTGTTGGAACAATGGTCCACCATTATGGGGATGGGGAGGCGCAAGCTTTTGCTCATTTTGTGATTCTACCGTAACACCAATACAGATGGCGCCCGAGGCTTATCAACTGGGCAGTTCATGTTCTGCATCCGGTCTGCCCCATGTAGCTGCCCCCACGCAATCGGCAAAGATGCATGATCGCCACCGATAGCCAGATCGGGTAACATGCGGCAAGGGAGGCGCGAGAAATCTGAAATGCAACGCAGCGTCACAGCCATTGCTGCTGCAAGTCCGAATACATATGCTTGATCGACTGATCGCCATCACATTAGCAAGGATGGTGGCGTAGTCTGGCATGGGACGATCCTTTTAGTCGCTTGAACATACGAAGGATTTCTGGGGTTATTTTATCCGTCTCACCCTAACATGGGAGTCACTCCCCCAGGTGTGGTTTGCCAATCATCTACTTTCCCACCACGCTGCCTGCAAATGCATCCCGCAGACATCAGAATCCGACCAAATGACCCCGAACACAAGTGTGGCTGATGCCCTCGGTGACCGTACTCCTCT
The DNA here is from genome assembly GCA_017163955.1 of Apiospora koreana. Taxonomy (NCBI): domain Eukaryota; kingdom Fungi; phylum Ascomycota; class Sordariomycetes; order Amphisphaeriales; family Apiosporaceae; genus Apiospora; species Apiospora koreana. The sequence continues at coordinate 1,599,995 of JAFHKQ010000005.1, read as the reverse complement.
ATCTTTATCTCTGCGCCGATCGGCGGTTGGCGGGCGGACTCGGGGCATCACCCGGAAGTAGTAAGCCGCCAAGGAGGGGAGTTGAGTTCATCGCCCCGGCTGTTGCTTAACCGCGGTCTGCATTGCCGCCGCTAGCCAAACTTATTGTGGACAGATATGAAGTGAGTGCTCCACGAAAATCATGCAGCCTTGCTTAAACATAGACATAAACAACGTTTGAGTATGCCTCGCAGGATCCGTAGACCAAGAAAGATCAGGTTTCATCAAGAAAGGGAAACACTGGAGCTCGTATACTGTGGATCTTCACTTTACTTATTCGTGGCGATGATGTCTAGTTCCTATATGTCTAACTATGTATAACGGTTTCAGATGAGATATTCCTATCTTCTTTCCATCCGGATGTGGCGGTCGACAACTACTAAAAAAGAAAAGAGGACAGCACTTAATAAGCCAGGCTTCGGACCCGAAACGGTACTTATAACATCGACCTGCCCATCCTACATACTAGGTAGGCGTACATATACATGCACACGTTGCTTTTCTTTCTGGGTACCCCCTACTGCCGATCACTCGTTGCCGCACAGCCTTGAGTGTTGTTGTTGTTGGGGGGGGGGATTTTAGGTGACACGATTCTTTTTAATTACAAGGGGCGGCGGAAGTGATAGACCCCTTGTCGTGACTGCGCTTAGCATTGCTGCATAGCCGCCACTCCCGTCGCGCTACCAGAATGCCGGAATTCTCCTTGGTGTGACCCCACTGTGGTAACTGGTGACGCGATACATAGATAGGACCCGATTTCGCTTAGTACGCAAATGAAATGTCAGTTGTCAGTTGTTACCCGGACGGAATTGAGCCTTGCTGGTTGCCGAGGAACACCTGCCGGACGCTACCTAGGTTAAAAGCATGGCGCAGAAGACTGACTTCATAGACAGGCAGCAAGCAACACCCTAGCTTTCTTGAGCAAAAACGCACGCAGACCATTGTTCGTGAAATGACAAAGTTTTAATTACACTTTTGGGGGATCGAGAAGAGAGGGTTTGCGATATGGAAATGGAACTTGGAAAACGAGCTGGGTAGGGGCAGCAAACTTCAAATACATGTAGATACATTGATGTATGAGCTTGTTGCAGGGCAATCAATCAATTAACGCGCTATCGATAAGGCATATATAGACAGACGCGTCGCAAAACACGACTTCCTCCAACCTTTTCTTATCTGTAGCGAATAAACCAGCGACCAGTGGATAATCTGGAGATTGAGACACCTACAACTGCATTGAAGGAAGGAGCAGAGTCCTCTCTTTCCGATATAAACTGAAATCTGCTGCAACTGGCCATAAACGGGGAGAAAAGCATCCCCGCACCCACGCCAGACACAGGCCGACTGTGAACGAAGGAGCACGTGTCAAACAAACTAATTCATTTGTCTCTGGACGCATTGCAACATGCAGAGAGGAGATTCGGGCGTCGCTCCCCAGACGAGTGCGCTGGAGCGTGGCAAGTCGGCCTACCATGCGGGGAACTTGAGTGGCGCGGTTTCGTTCCTCAAAGAGGTGAGGCTCGTGATCCGTCTTCCTCAGTAGCTCGTTCGTTACTTACATTGATCCTAGGTCATCAAGGAATGCTGTCCAAACTCTACCGTGACAGACGGGCCCTGCACTTGCCGAAATCTGCTGCGCGCTTTTAAAGAGAAAGACCTTAGAGCCCATCTTCTCATAAGGTGCAAATGCAAGGCCAAGCTCGACAAGCGTTGCCGTGTTCAGAATCATATGGATGCTCTCAACCTCTTGGCCCTGGTCGCCATGAAGAAGAGCAAGGGCACTTCTGCTACAGCTACCAGCCTTGCCTCCGAAATGATTTGGCGCAACCCAAGAGACCCCAGCGTACGTTTGTTTGCCCTCGCTCAATATGTAGATAGTATCTTGCTATTGGGGAAGTTATACATATATGCTGACTCTGGCGCTGGTATTCAAGGGCTATCTACGTCTGGGGCAGATCCTCCGTCGCGACCAGAAACCGGACATCGCATTCGAGGCGTATAACCAAGGCGCCATGCTGGTTGCGGAGAAAGACCCCGATCACCCGCGTCTCGAGGTGATGCGCTCGCAAGCATCCGCCGTGGAGAAAGCGATGCTCAAAATTGATCCCCTAATGACGCTGCCCTTGGAGTTGATCAACATGACTTTCGCCATGTTAGACATGACAGATGTCTGGTGAGTCCGCCAACTATATTTCCAACTGCTACATTGAGGAAGATTATACTGACGGGCCTATCATCCACCACAGCCGCTGCCTACAAGTCTGCAAGGCCTGGAAGGCGAAACTCGAAAGTACGGATGCACGAGATGTTTGGTTGCACCAGTCCTTCAACCTCAAGCGCACAAAGCATGGGCTGTCAAGTAAAGTCTTCCACCGCTATATCCAGTCATATACGTGTGGGCGTTTGAAGGGCTTCACCATGAAGGATGAGGCAGGTTTTCTGGCCAGACACTTCTCACTTCTCACCCGTTGTTGCAGGGAACTGCAGCACCTGACCTTGAAAGGGAGCATCAATCTAGCTGACAGCCTTGCCACAAACACCATCCCGTATCGGCTCCAAACTTTGCATATCGGCAATGGAGTCCAGTACAGCGCCCAAAGCATCGACAAGTTTCTCACGCACTGTTCCCAGACACTACGGGAATTGTCGCTTCTGGGCCTCCCCAGCCTCCCACGCGCCAGAAACGTTATCCGAAACGTTGTTTGGACACCGTCCTGGCCCGACTTACCTCTGCTGGAAACTTTGAGACTTGCGACTAATGAGTACTTCTCGTTTCATTTGGTAAGAACATGATACCCAACACGGCGACTTTTCATCGCTTACGCGTCTTTAGCCATCGATTGCCGGCCGCACGCCCAACGTTCGAGAATTGTGGCTCAGCAACATGTTTCCTCGAGCGCAGGTCTCTGACACACCCGAGTTTGGTTTCTGGCCAAAGGCTGAAAAGTTGTATTTACGCTCCATTTATATCCCCAACGGTCTGTTGCTGGCTCACATGGGCATAGCCCGATTTAACATCGGTGAGCACATCACCGAGTTGTTCCTAGAAGATTGCACACTCGACCTCTTCTTTGACGACAAGGACCTTTCCAATGGCCTCTACAACGACAGACTGGCCAACCTTAAGTCACTGTCCATCACTCGATGCCCAGATGATGAACCCGCCAAGCTGAAACGGATCATCATGCTGGCTCTGTGGAGGGAAAAGCTCGAGATGCTGCAGATAGACCCCTTCCCCGTGCCCGTCCCGTCTCGGCGTAGGCCGCCGTTCGCGCTGATGCAGAACCCCCTCCCGCCAGAAGACTTGACCTGGCTCCGCAACAAGTGCGTCAAGCACCTCGGCGTTGGCGGCCTGAACCTCTGGCACGGCCGGATCAACCTCGACACCACCCTGGCGGCCATCGTCGCGCAGTGCGACGCCCTCGAGTCCCTCGACACAGGGATGGAAGCGGTGAAGATGCCGACCCTCGCGACCTTCATGAAGAAGGAGGAGGAGGAGGAGCAGTGGGAGGGGGAGCCCAGCAAGCCGCGCCGTGGGGGCGGCCGTGTCCGCGCCCTCTACTACAGAAACTTGGAAATCCCCCTCTACGAGCTCCAGCCCTGGGCCCGCAAGAATAAACTCGGCGAGGTGCACAATGCGCCTTACCCGGGCTCGTCCTTTGCGCTATGGGGAGGCATGCGTGATGAAGATATGTGAAATGATAATTGATGGGCAGGAAAGTAGAAAGCCATGAGCAGAGCACAAGCAAAGAGGGAACAGATATAGACTATAAAACAGATCTACTGTCTTCTCTCATGAAACTCGACAATTGGTCCACTTTTCTGTGTTAGTTAAGACAGTCTTGCTTCTCTAGTTTAATAGGCATGGAGTTACTTCTTAGCTTTTTACACCTCAGGAATAATGTAATCAGGACTCTTGAATAAGAGTGACAAGTGGGCCTAATTGTCAAGTTTCATTCGTGAGAGAATACGGTATATGTATATGTATTGATATATATATATATTGATATTGTTCATCAGGGGTGGTTTGTTTGCAAAAAGTACCTATACAAAATTATATATATGTCTGTTCGTCAAAGTCCATCAAGTCATTATGTCATCATCGGTCGTTGATCCGGAAATTCCTTTCTTCTTTCGTCATATCCATCACACGCGCCGTCGTCAAGGGGGGTTAGGGAAAACAAATAAGGAACAACGATAAAAAGAAACATGATGAAGTGGTGGTAGGCAATCCTACCACGCACAACAAACACTACCCAACACTCCAAGCACTCCGATGAAACCCCCCCTATGCAAATTCCTAATTAACCCTCTTTCCATGCCCTGAGAAGAGGCAGGAAATCAAGCCCGGCAAAAGCGTCCCGATCGTTTTCCAATCCCGTCTGTGTACCGCTATCTTACAATACGACCCGGTCAGATCCAAAGTATGAACCCTTCATCATCACAATGGACAGTATGGTAACGTCCAAGGGAAGAAAAGGTTTCGTTGGTTACCTCGCCGGGCTAGGAGCATCAAGGTTCCCCTGGATCAGGCTCTCCAGCTCCCAAGAGTTCAGAGTGCTCCTTCTCCTGGAGACCGTTTTGCTTGTCCTGCGAGTGATCCTCTTGGTCCGCTTCTCGATGTCGAGCTCCTTGGGCGTCGGCGGTGGCTCCTCTGCGTCCCCCTCTGGCTCTCCGTCTGTCAAGACGTTGGCATTACTGGCATCGATCTCAATGATGGGCAGGTCCTTCTTGACAGGGTCGCCCAAAGAGACGTCCGGGTCCTCGGGAATGGAAGCCTGAGACGGGGCAGCAGCAGCTTGGGGTTGCGTTTGCCCGCCCCGTCCCATGCGTGCGGCCTTTAGCTTAGCGCGTACGCGGGCTGCGTCAGCCTCGCGCTCCGACGCTGCCAACTTCACCGCTATAGAGGCCATGGTCAGAGGGCTCGGCGGTGGTGGGCCATTCCGTCGGGGAAGACGTGAGGAGGAGGGGGGTGGGTTGGGCCGAACTGGCGACCGAGACCGGGCAGTGTTGGCAGTGTTGGCAGTGTTGGCAGTGTTGGCAATGTTGGCAGTGTTGGTAGTGTTAGCAGTGTTGGTGGTGTTGGCGGTATTAGCAGCATTAGGCGAACGAGACCGTTTGCTCCTATTGCCCTTGGTGTTTGGTGGCGAGCGAGCTCGGGTGTTGCTGCTAGTGGTAGTGGATTTCGATCGTGTGATGGTGGTTGTTGGCTTGGCATCTTTCTTGCCGGTAGCACTAGGTGCCGATGCTGTTCTCTTCGCCGCCTGTGCGGCAGCTTTTGATGGCGGAGCGGGTTTTGCGGTCACATCTGGGGATGTGTTCATATCCGGCTTGGCAGCGCTCTTCTTCTTATGAGCTGATCTGGGTGCCTCTTTAGGTTCTGGCTTAGTTTCTCGATCAGGCGTTGCTTCCCTCGATGCCTGTTTTGAAGACGGCTTCGAAGCACTCTTCTTTGCCTGGGTTGATTTGGATCCTACTTTAGGTTCTGGCTTGGTCTCCCGGTCAGGTGTCGTTTCCCTCGAACTCGGCCTCGATTGATCGAAGAGCTTGCGATTGGGTTGCTTTCGAAGAGGCGACTCGATCGAGGTACCAAAGAGAGGGCTCTCGTATGAGGCCGTAGAGGATGGCCGGAGTAGATCTTGGGATTCGGTAGGAGACAACTTGTGGGATGCACGCGGAGACTGCGCCTTCGCACCGTGTGGCGGAGGCGCGGGCGGCTCATCATCATTGACTGCACGTATCTCCCAAGTTTTCTCCTCGACGATCGTGGTGAAGTCTCCTAGTCGTTTGCGACGCGAATCACTCTTACCATTGCCAGCCCGCCTGTTCCCCGATGAAGGGGAGTTTTTCAAGGGGCTGAATTGTGGCGGGGCCGGGAGTGGCGGCGAGTCGATCGAGGTTGCCGTAGAGGCATGGAGAATCTCAACATTTGGCTCCTCGGCGTCGAGGTCCACATCATCAACGTCATCGTGGAAAATGCTCGACTGATCTGAGTCCAGGTCTGAGTCGTCGCCGACGTCGTAGCCAGGGGCTGGCACAAGGTGCAGGGATTCCACGAGACTAGGCGATCGCTGTCGTTCGGGCGCTCTGATTTGCGACTTCTGAGAACCCGTCTCATTATCCTCTTCTTCCTCGTCGTCGTCGTCGTCCTCCTCTTCATCTTCTTCCTGGACACATGAAAGTTCCTGCAGTTGTTCTCTGTCTTCGAACCTGCCTTGCGTCTTTCGGACCCGCACAGGGCTCAGACGAAGACCCATTTGGAGTTCTTCCATATTGACCGGCTTTCCACTCGAGGCCATGCGCTTCCGCCACCCCTCGATCATACTAACCGCATCTTTCCAACGGCTTTCCATCTGTTCCCAGCCTTCACGTAGTCGGTGTATCTCGACCTCGCGAACCTCGACCTCTTCGATAGGCACAAATGAGGGGTTGGTGAGTAGTGACCTAAGATGCATCATGATGCCCTCCAGTTCGTCGGCCAGATCATCGGCATTCTTTGGCAGTGGTACAGAATGATCAATGCCGTCGGTGTCGGACTTAGCGTTTGCCCCTTCGATGCCGCTCATCTCCCGCAGCCTCTCGACGGTACGTCGCAGCACATGGAGTAACGTCGAGTTCTCTTCGCACAGGCCCTTGGCCAGCTCAGTCAAGAATTCGTTGGTCTCCATTCTCAGGCTATATCCATCTTCGTGGGTGCTTCCGCAAGAAACACCATTGGATCTTTCCTCGACACCAACCTCGTTGACAACAGTTATGCTGACAACATCGCGGTTTTTGTTGCCACCTCTCACCCGGCCAGCGTCCACGACCGCCCTTTTGAGGCTGTCAATCTGGCGGTCTCGCCTGCGAACGTCGTTGGCGCAGGCGGCGCGGTTTTGAGCGACCGTGGCCCTCATCTTGGTCATCTCGTCCTTGAGCTTGAAGACGGAGGACTCGGCGGACTTGAGCTGGAGGCGCAGAGCGCGCTCGGTAGCCTCGGCGGTGTCGAGCTTCCTCTGTGTGTCGGCGAACTTGTCGGCCTGGCGGGTGGCTTCCGCGGCGTTTCGTTGAGCATCGGCCCGGAGCGAAAGAAGGGTGGTACTGAGAGATTCGCGATGGGCCGCATCACGCTGTACAGAGAGCGAAAAGGCGCAGGTTAGTGATGCAATCTTCAATGGTAAAGAACCCCGCTCTTCGAGGCAACTGCACCGAGCAATTGATAGTGACATACATCGCGGCGGAGGATCAGGTCGTTGACAACGCCCATGACCCGCCCCATTGTGTCTGGCAGACCGCCCGGGGCATCCTCGGGGTCGGCGAAATCGATGTTCTGGCCATCGCGTAGCAGGCCACGGGACAGGAGCTGGTTGTTGATGTACAGAGACGCCGTGCGTAGGTTGTCATCCTCGATCATGTTGGGCGAGACCTTGCTCGCTCTGAGCCGTGCACAGAGTCGGTAAATGGAAATAGGAAATCTCTAGAAGGCGGTTGTTGCTGCATGGACGGATTGAGTCGTATGTTTTGAGGGAAGGGAGACGGTCAGGCAGACCGGGCTCATTGGGAAAGGATCTGTTTTGGGAAGGAAGCCAGACGCCGCTGATACACGATAAGCCGAGAAAGGAAAGGCAGGGTGGATTGACAATTTGAAGTGTTGCTAGATTGAGCGCAACAGGAAAGGTACGTAGGGGACGTAGGGGCGTAAGAGACGTAGGAGACTACCTAACGACAAGTAAGACGGGAGGGGAGGGTGCACTAACCTAGGTATTGACTTGACTCTAAGTATTCCAAGTCGTAATCAATGCGGAGGTGAAGCAGCTACATTTGCTCCAGCTAGTATGTAAACAAAAAATGTAACATTGCAGGTTGCGCAGCCAACGCCGAGTCAGGCAAGTTGGGGCATGCAGGGGGCACCGATGCGGTTTAGGCCGCCAAGTTGACAATGCGCGGTGCAATGGTGGCCCAGGTGCCCAGGTGCCCAGTCTGGAAGCCAGTGTGGGGGCCTGTGCCTGTTACCTGTGCCGCCTTCTGCCCCCCCCCTTCAGCAGCATTCATCCCTCCTGTCAGTTCAGTTTGGCCCGCCCGTCTTTGCGTCTTGCCCCGTCCTATCCCGTCCTGCCCATCCCCCCCCCGGTCCCCGGTCCATGTGTCATCCACGCCTCAAGCCGCCTCACATCTTTAATTGGTCTTGATCAAGTCGACCGGAGACTGCCAGACTGCTAGACAGCTACACAGCTACCAACCCACCAGACTACGGAGCTGCGATATGCACAAACAACGTGGCTTGGTCCGTCCCGTCGTCACAAGCGCGTCTTCGGTCGTTCTTCTGCTGCTTGTTTATAGATCTCCTCTTCAAACCCCTTCATCAGCACTTCAATTTGCGGGTCAGCCGACGGCAGCAAATTGCTTCCAAAGACACCGCATACACCCGTCGCCCGATCAATGAACTAGTTTTTCACATTCTAAAGTTAGCCTGCCTCGGTTCGTATTACCGCCCTCGGGATCTCATTACTCAGCGGAGTTGACCCTTTGTGTTTCCCATCTGTCGTACGTACCCAAGCACTGTTGATGGCACCGCCCCAAAGCATTGTCCCACGTTTCCTCCAGGACGCCTCGGTCTTGCCCTCGACCAACAACCCTCCCAGACACCAATTGTATGCTCCAGGAGGGTAGTACCCCACGGCCCATTGGGGGTTTGAGAAGGCTTCGTCCAGCGCATGTTTGGAACCGCCGCTCAGCTGTGGCTGGAACATGGCGGCGGTCGTCTCTTTCTTGAGTAGCCGTTCGTCGTCAGTCAAGAGCGAGTTGAGTATCTCGGTGTAGTCCTCCATACTAGCATAGGCACCTTGTCCGCCAAACGCCTCCCGGGCACCTGGTGCCATCGCGATAAGCTTGCGTGATTGCACGGCCTTGCCGGATCGGGTGTCCCGAATCGACATGGAACATATGCGATTTGCCATGTCCGGGTTTGCAGCTGGCCAAAATGATATGCTTTTGAGCCCGAGAGGACCCCAGATATATCGCTTCATGTACTCTTCCAAAGAGAGTCCGCTCAGATTCTCGACGACTTTCCCAGCCCACTGTGTTCATATGTCAGCTTCTTTCAAGATTAATTCTTCGGTCTGGAACGCTCCGTACATCCGAGGCCGACCCATAACTCCACGATTCGCCAGGCTCGTACAGGAGCGGATGTCCAAATACTTCGTCCACGGTTGTTCCCAGCTTCCCCAATGTGCCTTGGGTTTTCTTCCACTGTGAGATATCTCTGCTCGAAAAGTCGTAGGAGCCGCCGACACTGTGAGTCAACAAACGTCGGAGTGTGATCGGGCCCTTTCTCTCTTTTGTAATGGGTGTGCCGTCCTCTTTGAACCCAGTGAGTATTGGCTGTCCTGCCAGCACCGGCACCAAAAGGGAGACGTCGTCGTCCAGTTTAACGATTCCCCGCTCGACCAATTGTAAGACCGCAATGCTTGTCATGAGCTTCGTCATGGAAGCCAGAACGAAGACGGTGTCTGGTTCCATCGGCTCGGCCTTGGGCTTGATGGCACGATTGCCGAAGACCTTGCTATAATTAACTTTGCCTAAGCACGGGAGGTCAGTCTGTAGATTGCCAGGGTGAAGGGACGTCTACTAGAAGTTTGGTACCTTTAGCGCACACAACGGCGCCTAGAACCACCCCGTCTGCCACGGCCTTCTCTATTAGGCGCTCGAAGTCCTTCATGGTGTACTGAGTGAGTATGCAATTTCTAAACCAAACGGCGGCCTTGTGCAGTGGAAAAATAAGGGATGAAACTCTCCTATGGTAGAGGATCAATTAAGTAGTCCGTCCTTCCCAGATTAGAGGTTACTTGACTTATCCCATCCTAACCCGTGCTAGAAGTCCGGGGCCCCGCAGCTTGCCACGGGCCGCGGTTAATTTTAGTCATCCACCCACACCCCCCAGTTTAGGGGTCTGCCTGTCAACATTGGACACTTCGTCCACTGCCCCTGTTTCTCTTCCTATAAGGTACCGCCATTGAACCGGGCCTCAGGGCTACTCCCAAGAAAAATATGGCTCTCATCACGGGCTGCATCGGCGCCGCCATGGCCAACGTTCTTCTTGGGCAAGGCTACTGCGTATTCGCCACCCTCCGGAACCCATCCAAGGCGGGGACGGGGACTCTGCGAGTTCTAAGCGACGTCAAGGCCGTTAAGCTGGACGTTACCTCGGACGCAGAGCGCGTGAGAGAGTGAACGAGCGACACTCCTGGCATGCTCGTGAACAACGCGAACCGAGACTTTCTCATGCTACTCCTGGACGTGGACGTTGGTGAGCCCAGTAAACACTTCGACGTCAATTTCCGGAGCATTTTGTCTGTCACCCAGTTGCTCGCATCCATGGTGAATGAGGCTCTGGGAATCATCCTGAACCATAGCTCCGGGATCGCCATCCACTCACCCATTCCTAGGTGCTTTTCAGGGGTCTGCCTGTCAGCTCAGCCGCTTCTGCGGCTCCTCCCGAGACAGGATGATATATCATTTACGACTTCCCCTGTCAATCGTCATTGTTGCGTCTTATTCTGGTGTCTACGTGGCCCAACAGCAGGCAAGGGAGGGAAAGAGGCGGGCCCATGGATGATATAGTTGCGCCGCAAGGGGATCAACAAGCCGCACTTTGAAGTGTTTGAAACCCGACAGGAATGCCGATAAACATTTGTTAGCCAGGGGGCTTCGCTAATGTTCAAGATACTTTTTACCCATCCCTCACTAAATATTTTTAATTAGTATAACGATTTAAATCACTTGAAAAGAAAAGAAAAATCTACGCATTATGTATCTCATTCTGATGCTTTATGGTGTGCCGGTCAGGCATCTATCTCTTGTATTCACTATGAACGAGTCGCATTATGGGGCCTGATCAGGCTCGACCTTGGCTGCTCACTGCTGGTATGTTGACTGTCTCAAGCGACCATCGAGATCAGCAGCTGCTATACCAAGGGCCACTTTTGGCCGGCCTTGCTCGTAAAATCTCTTGCAACACGCCAGCTTTTGCCTGGCGTTGCTGCTATATCATACAACATTCACACATGTCCAATCCCTCTGTATGCGTTTGACCCTCAGTCGATCTCGACATCGATGTCGAGATCCAGCGAGCCAATGATGTCATCATCGACAAGCGGGCGGTGGATCTGAGGCATGCCACCGTTCTCCGTACCGCTCTGCTGCAACTTGGCGATGTGAGAAGGCAGAGGGCGGTTGCCAGTACCCAAGGCGGTTGCCCGAGGCGTGCCGTTGGCGGGCGTCGAAGCGCCACTGGTCGTTCCTGTTTTAACTCTTTCTTCCACCTCGTTGTGATCCAGCAGGAACTTGGGCTGCGTGCGCAGTCTGCGCGACGTATCTTCCGTGACTTCCTCACCCCGCGCGATGCGATTCTCAATGTCTCGGGCTTTGGCCCTCTCCCTGAGCTGCGCCTTTCGCACAGCCTCGGCATTGCGCTTTCGGTTCTCGGCGTTCACCTGAGCAAGCCTGTCTTGCTGGCTGTTGGATGAAGCCAGCTTTTTGTTGGCTGTTAGACTCGTTTTGAAAGCAAGACGGGGAGTCTCGATCGAGTCAAGCTGTTCTTGCAGTTCAGCGACTTTGTCCATCTGGCCTTGCTCCTTTGCTGATTCTAGAGCGTTAACTATGCGGTTACGCTCGGCGGGGTTGAACTTGTCGCGGAGAGCACGCTCTCGCTGAAGTTTCTCATCTAGCTCTCTGTCGGTCCAGGAGCGGCCTAGCAGCTTGTTGATATCGTCAATCTTGGCGCTCAGGGCAGGTCTCTTGGGGAAAATGCCGCCTTCGCTGGTCACGGTGGCCTTGTATCGATTGAACTCGGACTAGTAGGGGTTAGATAAAGGTTGGAAAGACGCAGAGAGTCATCTGGGGCATACCTCGGTGAAGTCACTTTCTGAGCAAACGATGAAGGGCCACTCGCGTTCCGCCTTTCCGTGAGCTGCAACAACGTACTGATCGGTAACGAAGGTTTGACCGGTTTTCTTCTGCATCGCGTACGGCTTGCCCGTTGTGAACCCTAAGAAAACAAGTTAATATGATTCCAGTAGCTCTTGGAATTGGGTGCCAAACGTACGTTTAATGACAGCCATCCTGTAGATATTGCCGCCCCGTGGGTCTCTATTATCTGGCCCAATAGATACACGGACATAGCAGCCAGTGAGGGCATTCTCGAACCCGGGAAAGAAGCATACTTGAGCGAATCTACTACGACTCAGCCGCACTCGTTCTATATCACGAAGTTCTGCAGGGGGCGCCTCCTTCTGTTCGGGAGTGCGTGATCGAGAACGGCGCCTGTCATCGCGGTTCCATTCGATGTCGCTATCACCATCTCTATCGTCATCCGGGCTGTCGCGTGAGAATGAGGTGCGCTTGTCTTTGTTTCGCTCACGATCCTCGGCGAGGCGACGCTGGCGGTCGTTCTTCTCTGCCCGGGCTCGTCGAAGGGACTCTATACCAGAACTTGTTTCGCCGACTTTGTTGCCTCCAATCTTGGTGCGCTGGCGCGAGGTTTTGCGCTGGGCGTCTTCGAGTTCAGCGTCGTTTGCTTTCCGCTTCTTGGCCGCCTTCTTGTCATTATCGCCTACCAGTTGGCGCAAGAGGCGGTTTTGTCTGTGTCGCTCAATTGTCTGCATTCGCTCGGCCAGAATTGATTCACGCTCGACCTCACGCATGCCCATGATGTCTTCCTTCTCTTGCTCGCTTGCGAACATGCCTTCGTGGGGATATTTGTTCTCTTCATCGCCGAACACGGCGGTGTTGTTGCCAGCTGGCGAACCAGCCTCGGAGTCGCTCTCATCCATGGGTGCGCTTTCTTGTGAAGCAACCGACTCGGCGTCGGATAATCTGACCAGAAGAATCGATTTAGTAAAAGCAGGATGGAGGGATGGGAAAGAATAATGATCGGCGATTTAAGGCAGAGTCGGCGATTGAATGCAAAGGTGAAGCAGCCCCCACCCGAGATTGTGAAGCTGCAGTGGACTGATGCCTTAATCTTGGTGGTTGATTGTTGCCCAGTTGCCCAATGAATTCTACTTAGCTGCGCAGCGCGCAACGAAATCATAGCAACTGAGGCTACAAGTAGGGAACAACGCGCGCGCAGAAACACCATTCGTTGCTTGCAATGTAGAGGGGTCCATGAAACTTACGCTTCGCCTTCCTCCTCATCCGAATAATTATTTTGCGGCTTCTTCGACGACTTCTTCGCCGGCGCAGCCTTCTTGGACTTCTTGGGATCCGGCGACTCCTCTGATCCCGAACGACTGATGTTCATCTCCTGATCCGAACCCTCATCCGAGTCCTCATCCCCGCCCACCAGGGCCATAAACTGATCTTCAAGGTCGTCGCTCATATTGGCGGTTGTCGTCAGTGTCTTATGTCGAGGCTCGAGGGTTTCGATTCCGAATTCGTCTCGGCTGATGACCGAATAACAAACGCGCTCGCAGTTGATGAGGAGCGCAAGGTATTAGAGGAAACCGATGATTATAGAATAAACTCGAATCTTTTCTATAGTACTCTATGCGCAAGTTCGGTGGCAGATAGGTAGAAGGCTAAGATATGTCAGAGTAAGGTATGGTCGACGCGAGACTCCTTTATTTCCAGGGAAACTCAGCAGCATCGATCGACTGCAGTTTATTGGAAACCTCAGCCTCAGCTAATTGGCGGATACCCTTGCAATACCCGCTATAATTCGGTTGAGTGGTAAAGCTCGTTTATAGGGATATGCGCACTCAATTATGCTATAAAACGTATCGTACAGCACATAGCAGCATTGTATGCATCTACTTAGCAATTGATACAAAGTCGACATTATTGAGCTGCGGCGGATCAAAAGTCACTGTGCCAAATAGAATCTTGAAAAGCCTGGGAATAAACGTGAGATTGATATTCTTTTGATTACGGGAGATAATCTATATCATCATACCCCCCCAAAGCCTAGCTAAATCCTCCCTCCTACCTGTAGTAGACAGACAGCCGGCTTCAGTAGCTGCATAGCCGTATCGATAAGGAGGACACTTACACCCAGAGCTTAGTGGCAAGACCCCTGTCGCATTGAGCGCATCATAAATCGAGACGGCGTCTGCGTCGTTCGATAAACTGGCTAACCTCTGAGTGCAAAAAGCCCAATTGGAACGAAGAGCAAGGCAATAAGCACCAAATTAATCATGCTCTCTTCTAGGTCGCTGCTGCGCTCGCTGCGCCAGAGCGGACAGCTCCCCGTCCACGACTTTCTGGCACCCGCCCTCTTCGCCCCGACGACCCGGCGCTGCATCTCCACGACGACCCCGAAGAGCAACGCCTCGGCCGCGGCCCCCCCTCCTCCGAACCAAGATGGCTCCGCCGTGGCCGGCGCTCCGAAGCCGAAGCGGAAGCCTCTGACCAAGGAACAGCGCGAGTTCCTGTCTTCAGCAGTAAGCAAAAAGCCGCAATAGAATTCTCGTCCAACGCTTCTTTCCATGGAAGGGGGGCAAAGAGAGGAGCCACCATCCCGCTGACGCATGCCCCCGACGTAGCTCCGCGTTAACCAAGCCGGCGAGCTGGCCGCGACGCTCATCTACACCGCCCAAAAGCCGCCCTTGGTGAACGCGCACCCGCACCTGCGGCCGCTCATGTCGCACATGTACGAGCAGGAGGCAGGCCACCTGCGGACCTTCAACGCGCTGCTCGCGAAGCACCGCGTGCGGCCCACGGCGCTGTACCCGGTCTGGTCGGTGCTGGCGAGCGGGCTGGGCTGGGGCACGGCGGTGCTGGGCCGGGAGGCGGCCATGGCCTGTACCGAGGCCGTCGAGACGGAGATCGGCACGCACTACAACTCGCAGATCCGGTCGCTGCTCGAGATGTTCGAGGGCTGGGAGACCGAGGGCTACGAGGTAGGACCCGAGTTCCGCGACCTGGTGGGAACGCTCCGCCGCATCCGCGACGAGGAGCTCGAGCACCTCGACCACGCTCTCGAGAACGACGCCAAGCAGGCCAAGCCCTACTGGCTACTCACCAGTGTCATCAAGGCTGGGTGCCGCGGCGCCATCTGGGCCAGCGAGAAAGTTTAGAAACAGAATACCTCCGCTGGAGCTGTATAGAGGGCTCTTGTAAGACCAATGTACAATATATGATGTACCAACTGAACACACTTCTCGACGTTCTACAAAGTCTTCAAAGACATGCCTTTTCTAGACGAAGGTGGCCACAGAACTCTCTGGTCCACGGTTTTCGCCACACCAGGTGTTGTTCATGCACACCACGGCCATAGCTGTATGCAATCAATCGATGGATGGATATTCATGTTTACATCCCCTGCATCAACAAGATTGACAGGACAACAGCCATATTAAGGGGCTTGACTTTGCCGTTTTATTAGCCTCTGAGTTCGCTACAAACCTGTTCTGATTGACTATCCGAGTATGTCGAATTACAAATAAGTCGGCCCAGATGGCCGCCACAACACAATTCATGATACAGGTTCGTGAAGAGATACGACTCATCAATCGAGATACCAGAGATTGGCTCAAGGTAAACCAT
Source organism: Apiospora koreana (assembly GCA_017163955.1). Lineage (NCBI taxonomy): Eukaryota > Fungi > Ascomycota > Sordariomycetes > Amphisphaeriales > Apiosporaceae > Apiospora > Apiospora koreana. The sequence continues at coordinate 1,584,434 of JAFHKQ010000005.1, read as the reverse complement.
GTACGCTTGCAGCCAGTTTCCATCAACCTTCAGCATTTGCTTATATTATCTAATTACATTGTTTGTCGCGGGACTAAGACATTCACGGCCATAGTGCCGTGGTCTCTCCTGAGTGATTACTACATATAACATTCCAATTCCAATAAATCGTAACGGGCATTTAAGTCATCCAACCTCGCTCACGAACGCCTGGCCAAGCTGATGAGAAGATGAACAGTCCGATGTCCACTAATCTCCAAGACATATCCTGCATTGATCCTGGATTATCCAACTGAAATACAGTCGGTGACAACCCAGCTACCGCCAAACATAAATGCAGGACACTTATCATTAAGCTTAAAAAAGGCCTCCAACCATCTTTGCCCAAATTCGTGAGTGGTTAGGGCGGGTATTAGCGTGGTGTGGTGGTTTAAACACCGACTTGGGACATGCTAGGGCCTCGGTGGGAGCCACCACCCATGCTGCGGAATGCCTTGAAGGAGAAGAAGAGGGAAGCAATGAAGGTGGCGAAAAGGAACCACAGGAAGACATCGCTAGCCTGGATTTCGCGGCAGCGCTTCGTGTTGTCCGAGGAGCCATAGGCGATGTAATCTCCGGCTCTACCGCCCTGTACGAGAACATCATGATAATTAGTTTCAAGGGATCGTGGGTGTAGTCTGTGGAAGAATGGACTACTTACAATATGCGAGCAGTTGGGGGCGCCGAGCCGCGCGGCGAGCACGACGGCAGTGATGAAGGTGAAGAGTGTCGCGAGTCCGTCGAGCACCATCATGACCAGGGGCATCGCCAAGGAGCTGACGAAAGACGCGACCAAGCCGTAGATGAGTGCCAGCCAGGATAATACGGCAGTAAACATAGCCAGGTTTATGGAACCCATTGGGCCATTGTGGTTGCTAGCAATTACATTGCCAATGAGCGCAGTTAGGAGCAGGGTCCAAAGGAACTGGAAGGCCCGGATAGCGCTGTTGACGATCTCCATTTTGATGAAGTCTGTTGTTGTCGTTGTTGTCGTTGCTGAAGCCTCAGGTATCGAAACAATGTGTAGGTGACCTTGGTTAGATGCGAATGCGCAAAACTTCTTGTTAGGGAGCTGACGAGTCGAGGTGAATAAAGAGAGTCCAATGAGCCTGGGCCTTGGACCTATATGGACAGTGGAGTTTGACGAGGGATGGTGAGGCTTTGAGCTGTAAATGCGATTGTTGTGAGTTTGCGATGCTGGGAGACAAAGAGACTCGAAACAATCAAGAAACTCGTAATAGGTTGAGAAAGTGTTTGGAGGAAGGCAGGGAGGGGGGAGGAGAATTGGATAAAGGATCTTCAGTCGGGGATGGGATAATGGTAGAATGCGTGATGGGTGATGGGATTTTTGATTGATGTGACAACGGGGTTGACCAAAATTAATTGGGCTCTTAAGACAAAACGATGTCCCTGTCCCTGCAGTCGTCTCTCGCTTCTCGCTCCCCAAAGCCAATCGATGATGCTGGTGAGATAAACTGCTGATCGCAGCTCTGCGGACCTATGACGTGGTGTGGTGGGCGCTAGAGGCTAGAGGCTAGAACCCTCGATGTACTTGTAGATGTACGACGAGTTGGGGACGTAACAAGATCCACTTGATTGCGCTTGCGCCCTCAAGATCTGGGATGAATAATCGGGTTCTATTTACTTGCAGTACCTAGTAGAGCTTGGTTTGGTTCTCTGTTCAATTAAGGTCGGCGACTACATACCTGAGTACCTGGTAGCTAGGTAGCTAGTAGCGATGGATGATATACCTAAGTATCTACTGAATATACTCGCTTCAAATGTTCGGTACATACAGTCGGGTCCCTAGCAACATAATGTGCAGTCCATGTTTTTGAATGTACCTGTATTTACATACATTTATCCTGCTTCGAGCATGCATGCCTTGTCATACGCGCGTTACCATGAGAGTGGGATGTTTTTGATGTTTTGTTCTTCAGGACCTTCAGGTGTTGCGTGGTTGACTGGGCAAGAGCGTCCCATTGTATGACGCTGTCATCCTTGTCAACTCTAAATTCCGGAAGCTCCGCACTGCCGCACTCGAGCAGCTGATTTGCCAGTCGCAGCCACCAAAGCTCTGGCCCCAAACTTCAACATCCCGCAATGCCCGCTCTGCCGAGAGACCCTGCAGCCCCAGGCAGCTAGGCCTGCCTGCCTGCCTGCACCTGGAACCTGGACAACCTGGACAGTGCATCATGATGCGCCCCGGGCCCCCGGCAGGCAGCGGCAGATCCCCCACACAACCTGCGTCCATGAAACGCCCAGAACAACACATAATATTGTCTTTGAGCCTATCATAATCGCTCGTCGTCAATCTCAAATACATCGGCGGCGCTTCTCGAGTCTATATGTCAAAGTATATTTTGTGTCAGACTCACGCATTGGCTCACGTTTCATGTTAGTTGGAGATGTCTTCTTCAGACTTCATTCATCGGAGTATATTGTTTACCTCGAGCTCGTCGTCTAGTTTGCTGGCCGCGATCTAGCGACTTAGGGTCAAATCTGCCATGGATTAGGTATTCATCATGACATATCCAGTCTCCCAGTCAAGTACATACTTCCCATCATTGGAGTCGTCATGGTTCCTATTCAGCCCTGATTTCGCACAGCGTAGCCAGGTTCCCAGCTCCGGTCAGAAGCTCCGGTACTGTTACGTTCAGTGACGAAGGAGCTAAAGGGTCTCAGCAGAGTAATGGGGGTGCTGTGCCAGGTTTGAGTACGCTATTCTGATTAGCTGACGGGACGAACGGTTGGCTAGCCCAAATGTTAGAGTGATCGGGGCATGTGTTCGTGCCAAGAGACCTTACTGTACTTGTAGTATTCCCGGCAACAAACTTCGACACTCGACGTTGATGTCAATTTGCCATGTTGGATCTAGCACGTGGCTCCGATCAAATATACTTACGGATCTCCGGGGTGCTGATCTTGGCAGCGCCTTTGACTCACCCGTGGTCCTTGCTGTTGTCATCAAAGTCACCCAGCTCATGTAGGGACCGAAGGACGGGATGGCTGATTTGGTCTCAAGTGATGGAACCGAAACAGCCATCCCTGCACGTATGCTCTACTGGCGAAACCGGGCTGAGCGTTGTTGGCACTACCAGAGAAGGCAAGGAGTTTGAGGAGTTTGGGGATTACACGCGCCAAAGGTGGTGTTGCACGCCAGTAATTTCACTATCGATGCTTGGAGTCCGCTTGTCGACCAAACATTAAATCTGACGAATGTGCTCCCTATCTACTTATATACTGAGTAAACCCCTACCCATTGATCCGAGCCTAGCTAGTCTCATAGACTTCCCCGCCAGATTTTGAAGCGCCTGCTGAACGGCGCACGCCCAGTAAGCAGTGCCTGGCTCATACACGACCACCCCGTGAACGGAGAGCGACAGAATGACGTTGAACTTACTGCGAGAGGTGATCACTTTCTTCGTTTGCACCACATCGTTCCCAGTGGAAGTTGAACGGTCCCATTCAGCGAGAATGTTTTCAAATTTATAAAAGTCAATTTCCCTTCGGCTTGCTTGTCTTCGTGGCCTTTATCAGAGCGCCGGTGAGCGCATCTGTAGTACACGATGCGTCTTGACGCGTGGACAGCGGTGGTTGGGTCAACGACTCGCCTGTATGCCCCCGGAGCCACCATGGTCATGAGGCGGTATGCCGATGTGCCCACTCGGAATATTGCCGTCTGTATACAGATTTCGTTTTCGTCCAAGTCCTCTGCTTCTAAGCGGGTCGTCTGACGAGCCGAGGGGGGCAAACCCATCGCCTCCATTCCCGTCTCACATCGCACTATGCCGAACTCTTCGGCGAGACCTTCGATGTTGCCCTCGAATACTTGAACGCTGAAGCACCGTCGGGGCCGGACTTCTGATTCCAAATTGATCCAAAGCGCCATGCCGATAAAGGCCCCGTTCTGGAAGGCAACAATCGACGTAGCACCCAGCAACAATTTGCCTTTATCATTAGTCCAAAACGGATCGATGGAAGATCCGCCGACAGTGACTGCGAAGACTCTCATCCAGTCGTCCCAAATAATTAATTCCTTGCGCAAGAGAGTGTGGAAGAGCGGCAGCAGCACCGCAGTTACGTGCGTTGGCTCGGAAAGACCCGAGACGTCCTGAGCACCTAAGCTATCTGATACTGCGTGAGCCAAAATGGTGAAAATTTCTACGAAGGCAAGGTGCCGGAGACATTCAAGCGGCGAGTGACTAATCATTCCGCCGCGCTCACAGTTGAGACATGTGCAACTTGACTGCACTTCGTTCATGAGGTCCGTCGCAGGGGGGAAGCAAGCTAAGACACCAGGAGCAGTGAATAGGGGATCTTCTGCGGTGGGTGCGTCTGCTTCACTTGGAAAACCCGCTTCTTGATACAGCTTGTCACGAACGTCATCGAAGACAGAGGATGCGGAGCTTGTGTCACTCTTGTGCTTCTGAAGTAGACTGGGGTGTCTTGAAAGGAGGTTCCCAAGACGGAAGGCTCCGTTACTGTCGTCGAGCTTAGCCTTGAATGTCAGTTGGAAACTTGATGCCGGCGCTGCCTCCACAGGACGGTTCAAAAGCCAGGTCATGATTTTCTTTCCGGTCGTCTTGATGCGAAGCTTCTGCTCTCGATTGAGCGTTGCGCTTCGAGGTGATACTGGCAACGCCGCACACATGTCCTCCTGGTAGAGAGATGCTCGGGATGGGGACATGGGCCGGGAATCGGGCGTACCAGTAGTAGTGTCACCACAGAGGAATGCTGTATGCAAACCTGGTCCGGTAGAGACGGATGCCTCGACTGAGCACTCTCGCATGTAGCAGGATTTGAGATCAGGACACTCGCTTGTGGCGAAGAACCGGATTGTCTGCTTCTCAGAGCCCAACTTCCTCTTCAGCAGAAGCTGGGAACGCAAGATAACTTCAAAGTAGCCGTGAAAATGGTTCAATAGCCACATGGTAATATATCCGATGAATCTGTCACATCTGAGAACGATGTCGTCCGTGGCTTCTCTGATTCCGCGCACAAGGGCGACAAATGTCGACGGATCCACCAGGTGAACATGTAGATGGCTCAACTCTTCAGGGATGCCCCGGAGATGATGGCCAGTATTCACAACGTTGCGGGAAATGCTCTCGACAATTTTGAGAGTGACGGCGCGGATTGGTGCACGCTGAACTTGGTACTGGTATTGGGTGCTTGCAGGGTTGTCGTTGTGATCAAGCATCATGGAGCAGACCGTATCAGTGATTCGGTCAATCTGGTAAAAGCACGATAGCGAGGTGACTGTCGTAACCATGTAGCAGAACTCCGGATCTTGGGCAATTAGTCGGCCTAGAGAGCCGGACTTGATGAGACGCAGGGAAGCTTGTAGCGTATGAAGTTTCTTGTCTGCATCGGCAATCGATGACCGAATGACCAGAGCATCTTCGTTTTAGCGTGGCAACTGGCAATGCCTTAATGGGAATACATCACCAAACATTTGACGGTAGCGCCAAACGAGTGCATACGAAACAGCTTTGAACAGGCCTGCCACAAGTTATGTCGATTTGAGGAGGCCTCGTCACTCGTGATACTCTGGCTAACATATTTGTTTCATCACGTTGGCGAAGCAGCTTGCTCGGGGAGGACAATTGCCATGAAATGCGAGAGAAGGTTTCTGCCCGACCGACGGCGCGCCTGCACTACATATTGTGAGTCCATTAGGTGTTCGTTAATTTCAACGTTGTCGCAGCAGGTAGCCCTGAAGAGAGGCAGAGAGGTGTGGTTGCAGTTGCAGTTGCATGGAAACAAGCTTTCAGCTCCCCAGGCTTGGTATCCTTGGCACGGGACGTTTGTGTCAAATGAGGCGATGGGGGCAAGGGGGGTGGCCTAGATTCGGCAATAGGAGGTTCCACTTGTGATCAACGATCCAAGCTCAGCGAAACTGCATATTAACCTAGTACTGTACATGCAATCAGCAGCCCAGGAAGCAGCCCTCCCAGGAACACGCGAGACAGCAATGGCAAGTTGTTGATGCAAGGTAACCTCAATAGGCACGACTACTGATTGGAAGGTTCGTTCTATCCGCGGATGCTCTTTCAATGCGGAAAGATAAGCCCTCAATGCCCACTGGACAAGAGAAGCCTCCTGCTCCTTCCGGGGTGTTTCCCTGATATCTACCCGCACTCCCCACGGCCAGACGTCGCACTTGACGGCTCTCTGGCCAGCAAGAGGTCCGTCGGTGATAGTTTGTGGTATGGGTGGTAGGCGCGAATATCTGAGATGATGAATATGACCAAAATCAATAGTCGTGAGGTACTGCCATCATATCATCACATGATTGCCAGGCCCCCAAGGTACGCAATCTGTGACTGTGAAACTGACCTAGCCGAGACAGATCAGCCCACGCGAAATAAATCGCATTGATTGATATACCTATAGCTAAATTGCTGGTGTTTGTTGCTTTTGCAATATGTGACTCAAGGCTTCCAAGGTCGTGGTCATACTCCATCATGGGTCAATGGACCATACAGAGATCGGGTTGGCCTCAACTGGGAAGCGAGGGGAAACCGTGTGACTGCTCCCTAATGATACATGGGTGACACATTCCGAGGTGGTTGCCGCCGCGCTCCTACCATGTATGCTCAACAAGATACCTACATACTTGGACTACACACACATAGCTCGTATACTCTGTTCCTATGTCAGTCGAGTAATGGCTGTCGTCAAGCCACAAGGAATAGAGGTAGCATGGTAGCAAACAATACGAGCATTTCAATAATTCTGACATGCTCGAACCCCTTTGAAGCATACCTAAGATCCTACAGGTTGTGATAGATACAGGTCTACCAAATGTTACATACCTTCAAGTGTCCAATTGATAGTTTCGTAGTACGATTGGATATCGAAGAACGCATGGCTCCTGTCCATGCAAAAGTGTGGGTGCTGCTTCAACCGGGCTCATACTCTCTGTATTTCTGGAAGGTGTGTGTTGGTGCATACACACCTCATGTGTCACGGGTCTGCTTGCCCCATGTTGCATCTTGCCGTTTGTTGGAATACATCACGCCCCACGGGACAGACATAAAGCTCGACTCTTTTCCTCCATCTTGTAGCCTTCCCATTCTTCAACTTTTCATCTCTCAACTCCATCCAACCTTCACCAACATTGTCTGAATCAAGTATTCCAATCAAAAGCTACCTATACTTCCCAAACACTCATCATCTTCCAAGTTCCCAAGTCGCCAATCATGGACGCCATCCTCGCCTCTCAGAAGAATCTCATTCAATCGATGGGACTGAGCAAGGTCCGCGTCGTTCGAAACCCCAACTACCAGAGCCATGGCACTAAGTCCTATGTATACCTTCTCAACCGATTCGGCTTCGACCCGACCAAGCCAGGCCCCTACCGTCATGTCATGAGAACCCACCAGCATGGCCTCGTCCCCTCCGCCTTCAAGAAGGCTCTCGGTGGCCGTGCCCACCAGGACCGCGTCCTTGTCAAGCAGACGGGCAGCGATGATTCCAACCATGGCGAGGTGACTGCTGAGGACCAACAGAACGACTCCATGTAAGTCACCATATTTCTTTTATCCCCCATCACCTTTGTATCATCGACTATCCTGCCGTCACCAGCATGCCGCGACCAGCGACCCCAGAGCACGTGAGCAATCCAGTGGGTGAGAACTGAACAATGTTGTTTCATAGGTATCTCTGCCCCGTAGAGATCGGCACGCCAGCTCAGAAGTTCATGCTGGATTTTGACACTGGCTCTGCCGACTTGTGGATGTTTTCCACCGAGCAGAGCAACCCGGGCAAGCACAATGTCTTTGACCCCAAGAAGTCGAAGACTTTCAAAAAGCTGTCGGATCGGGCTTGGAAGATCTCCTACGGTGATGGATCCAGTGCCTCTGGCGATTGTGGCACTGACATCGTCGCTATCGGTGGACTCAAGATCCAGCACCAGACCATTGAGCTGGCTAAGAAGATGTCTGACCAGTTTGCCCAGGGAACTGGTGACGGACTTCTTGGCTTGGCCTTTGGCAAGATCAATACCGTCACCGACAAGGAGGGTACGTCTGAGCCCGCAGCCACGCCAGTCGAGAACATGATTGCCCAAGACGACATCCCCAAGGCTTCCGAGCTGTTTACCTCTGCCTTCTACAGCGACCGTGACCAGGGCAAGGAATCTTTCTACACGTTCGGCTTCATCGACCAGGATCTAGTCCAAGGCCAAGATATCCACTGGACCAAGATCGACAACTCTCAGGGTTTCTGGCAGTTCCCCTCAGTGAGCGTCTCTGTCAACGGACAGTCCACCGAACAGAGTGGAAACCTTGCCATTGCTGACACCGGTACCACCCTCGCTCTGATGTCTGATGCTGTCTGTAAGGCATTGTACGATCAGATTCCAGGCGCTACTTACGACGAGAAGAACCAAGGTTACGTCTTCCCCCTCAGCACCTCGGCTGATGACCTCCCTGAATTCAAGGTGGATATTGGCGGCCAGGAGTTCCTGATCCAGAAGGAGGACCTAGCTTTCGCCCCTGCTGACGATCAGAATTGGTATGGTGGAGTCCAGTCCCGAGGAAGCATGCCGTTTGACATCCTTGGTGATGTCTTCCTCAAGAGCGTATACGCTATCTGGGACCAAGGCAACACGCGTTTCGGTGTTGTTCCCAAGATTGAGGAGATGCAGAACCTCACCCCTCCTGCTAGCAGTGGACAGGGCGGCGAGAAGGTGACCAGCATCGATATGGTTTCGGCTTGAAGATTCGGGTGGGCATGGAATGAATGATTGAACGAATGGATGCTCTTGTATGACGGTAGCTTACCTAACCTAGAACTGAATGATACTTCCTTATATCCTCTAGCTGCAAGTGTCCATTGCTACCTGTCATATTATTGGGCTGATATCACCAGTAACTATGTGCTTTGTGTACTCATTGCATTCATGATCATCTATAGAAGCATCCCATTGCTGCCTGTGCCACATAAGGTACTCAACTGAAATAAAAGCTCTGGACAGCATACATCTACCGAACTCTTGCAACGCTTCCCTAATGCTCTGCTTGATGGAGTCGAAACGCAAAACTCTCTAAGCCAAGCCACGGAAACCCAAATCGACCCTGAGTCTCTATCACAGATCTTTTCAGCCACGCTGGCCCCATTTCAACACCAGAAACAATGTTAAGAGATAACCTTTGCCCGAGAAGCGTAGGCGATAATATGCGTTATTGGAAGGAAAGGAGCCGAAGAAGACTCTGCCGGGTTTTGACTGGCCGTCGATTGAGGGTTTCACGTCGCATGGTATGCAGCCACCATTCCGTATGCAAGTTCTTCCATTCCATCTCCCCTCTCGATTCATCTCTGTCTATGCATGTGTATGCCTGTGTGCATCTGAGATCAAGCACGGAAACGTTTGTACGAGTCGGTAGGCTTCAGAAGCTGTTGAATGTGTATGCCCAGAGGCGTCATGAGGAGGAGGCATAGACCCAGCCAGATTTCCGCCATCGCTTTATGGAAGTATATCTTTCTTTCGAGGAATGACTTGGCTTGGCTTGGTGTGTGTCGTTGGGGCTCTTGAGGGTTATCCGTTTGTGGGCGAGCTGGACAGTGCCCCCCTCCTCGGGTTTGGCCTCTCTTTTCTGATAGTAGGACTTGCGACCTCGAACGAATATCTGACGATGGTAGAGACGATGTGATGCAGCGGTATAGTTATGTGACAATGGAGCAAGCAAGTCAGGAAAGTTTCGAGGTCAAACGGCGAGGTAAATAAGCAGACGAGAAAAGTTTTAAGCACCGAGAGGGAGATTGGCCTATATAGAATACGAGTAAGGGCGCCACTGGGTCAGGTGTAACAGGATCAACCCGACTAGTTGGTACGATGGATATCCTCACAAGCCTCTCCCTGTTTCCCCCTTCTCCCCGTCCCTCTCAAAAAGGAGCCCGAGTGAATGAGCGGGAGAGATAAATCCCTCATCACTTCCCGTTGATCCGTCTTTCTACTGTACATACGTTGCAGGCTGGTGGTCTACGTAGTTCAAAGGATGATGTGCACTGATGATCGTCCACCTATCCTGCCACCTGGTGTTAGCTCAGAAGTGAATTGAAATGTTGCATGAGACGAGGTGTCAGGGTCCATCTGGAGATGGGCAGATCGAACGAGTGAGTGAGTGGGCTTGGGAGCACGGGGAGGCGCAGTGACGCGGAGGAGCGTGACACCTGGGAAGAGGAGAGGTAGGGATACAGGGTACGCCCTGCTGGCCGTCTCTGTATGGCTTCGGGCAACGAGGGAAGGGAAAAGACGCTCGCAGCCCGCGCGATGCGGGTGCGGGTTGAGAGTATTATTTCGGTATCCAGGAGTCAAGAGGGTTCGAAAAAGCTTAAAATTAAAAAAACAAAAAACAAACAAAACAAAAGGCACTGCACTGGCTGGTGTGGCAGGGAGTAGCGGTGGTAGGTAGCAGCATAACAGAGGATGGAAAATGCCTCACGGAGCTTTGATATGAGCCAGTATGGGGGGGATAGGCCTGTCGAATTGCTATCGAACATTGAAGTGACAGGCAGGCGGACAGGCGCGCAGGCGGAAGATGCACCGCCGATCGCCACCCGGTCCTTGACCTAGCACACTGTAAGTAGACAATGTCTGTTGGTGGGAACGGGTAGCTTTGCTTTACCTACTTCTGTACATGTGTTGTATGGGAAAGTGATTTCCCCTCCTCTCTCCAGTCGTTTTGATTCACCGCATCGCCGTACCCCTCAATTTGTTTCCCTCGCTCGCGAATTGTATGCGGCACTTTTTTGCGATCAACAACCTGCCGGCTTTTGACACAGCTTCCTGTCGTGGCAATCCCGGGGCAGGAGCTCCCCAGCTCCCTCGAACAGCAGCTAGCTAGCTAATTGCACGACTAGTTCCAAAGTTGCTGCCCATGCCGAGTTTGTATTGTCATCCTTTTGGATTTTGATGTATTATTAGCCATACAGACGCCAGCAAGCCCCTCGCGGATTGCCTAAATAGGAAGATTGTGAAGATTGGCCAGAATCCAATCCCCACCACCGCACCCCCCTTTTCCTGATACTGATTGCTAACCTCCAGAGACCAACCACAGACGCACCCACAGACGCACCCACAGAACGGCTCGGAATTTACGCGGCAACAACCACTATGCCTACACCGTTACACAGTATAACATGCTGTGAGAAGATCAGCACTCCCGCCATATTGACATGCAGACCTGCAGACCTGCCGACGGGCGATCGACTTGTCCCATGTTCGATGGCCTTCCTTGCATGAAGCTATCCTTAGTAGCACCTCGGGCCTCGAGGCCTCCCACCTGCCACACTGTCTTTGCTTACCACTCGATGGCACTCGAGCAGGCTTTCTTTCCTTTTGCTTTACGGTCAAGGAGAAAACAAGCAAAAACCTGACGTGCTGTCTTGTCTGATACCACTCACCTTCACTCAGAGCTTCTCTGCGGCCGCGCGTTACCGGACTGGTAGGGACCGAGTGACCGTCACGAGGAGCCGCAAGATGAAGGCTAAAACAGAGTTTCATCTAGGACAACGTCCAGAAATCAGGAGGCTTGGAGACAAGCATTTTAGCCTGTGTGTAAGTGCGTCTTCGTGGCACCCCAGATCTGGCCCTCCGTACCCTGGGTTTGCGGCCGCCCTGAGCTTTCTCTGTCCATAGACTAGACCCCGTCACCCATCTCTGGCATATTCACTGCATGGCAACTGATCTACCACCCCTTGGTCTTCTACCGGACCTGTCATGGGCTGGCTGGCTTACCTGACTGTGACCCCTAAAATAGTCATCTCCTCTTATTTTCCTTTTCCATGCCTGCCACTCGTTTCCACAGGACAACAGCAAGGAACCATGCGTGCGTAGTCATGGGAATGAACAAGCTCGCTCCCTTCTAGTGATAACTAGCTAGCCCCGACAAGGAGATAGATAGATGCAGTCTATGTTTCATCATATTCTCCAACGTCGTTCTACTGTATACGACGTGTCTCCTGCATTGCGGCATTTACGGGAATGGCTGGAATTGGATCCTCTTCTCGCGTGTGCGTTGTTGTAATGGCTGCTGCTGCGTTCTAACTAACCTCCTCAGGGGTAAGTAAGGTAAGGTAAGTAAGCAAAAGTACACGGCCCCCCTCCAGCCCACTGGCTCGCGCCCCAAATCCTGCTTGCCGCCGCCGCTGCTTCTTTCCTCACGGCGGGCGGCTTCCCCATTGGCAATCTGCACATCACCCGCCCTCTTCACCCCTACCTACCTGCCTACCTACCTAACCCATTTTGCTTTCCCACATCCGAGATCTCGATAATCGCCCAGTGGATGTGTGAGTTCCCACCAGCCACGCCCTTGGAGAAGGAGAAGAAAGAAAAGGGCATGGGAAAGTAAATAGGTAGCTAAGTTGCCATGGCATGGGCTTTGGCTTTGGCTTGGTATGTATAAAGTCAATCGGAGTAGATCTGTATAAAGCAAGCTCTCGTCCTCTCTCCCCGGAAATCGACATCTCGTCTCACCCCTCCCCCTTTCCATTCCAGTTCAGTTCAGTTCAGAAGAATATTCCTGCTTTTGTGGTTCCCGATTCTACTCCCCATATCGTCGGTTGTTTGCTAGCTTGCTTGCTTGTTGAATCTGTCCGCCATGAGCCAATCCGACCTCTACGACTTCTTCTCCTACGTCGCCCGCGACGGCAAGAGCAACGCCGAGAGCCCAGCAGCAACCATGGCGAGAAGGACCTCCGTCATGTCGTCGACGTCGTCCTCGGACGAGTCGAGCTCCTCGCCCACCCCTCCTTCCACCGCCACCACCAGGGCCACGGCAACACCCGCCCCTCCTCCCGCCATGACGTTGCCCAGCAGTCGACTCATGCCCTCCCCCCCCTCCACCGCCCAAAAGCACCACCCCCATCGCCTGACCGCCGACGAGATCACGGCCCGCATCCTCGAGTCCCCCGAGCACCACGCCCTGTGCGAGATGCTCTCGGGCCGCCACGACCACGACGACGACTACGCCCGCCGCTCCGCGGACAAGTACCGCGCCTTCGTGGACCTGGCCGCCCGCCTCGACGCCCAGAAGATGTCGTCGCCGCCGCCCCTCGCTTCTTCCCGTGCCGCTAGCAGGGCTGGTGCCGCCAGCGTGATGCACCAGCAGCACGAGCAGTCCAGGAGGGAGTGGAACTCGCTGTGGTGGTGAGGTTAGGTGAGGCGCGGTGGCCAGAGAGACTCGAGATGACGGTGGCCCTAGGGCACGAATAGGGGGAGGGAAATATGCAAAGAGAAAAAAAAGAAACCCCAAGCAAACAGAACTGACTGGAAACCACATCCAAAAAAAGTTGAAACCTTTCTGCCTCGTAAGGCACAACAAACGCAACAAGTAGCATTAGTTCTTAATAAACACATATCCCTTCCCTAGTCCCAACCAGGGCTAGGGAGACTACTTATTGATCATCTGATGTGAAGGAAGACCGACACTGACACAGCACGCTTAACAAACAAGCAAGTAAGCAGCAGCAGCAGCACATTTCAAACAGAGAACGAACTACATATTCCCAAGATCCGGGTTGCTGGAGGTAAGTATTTTAGGATTTCCTACGTCGCGGGCGGGCGGCTATTGGACAATGTTTGGCCTCCTCCCTCTTCCGGCCATTGTACCTATACTTCCTCTCCACCACCTCTCTCTCTCTCCCCCATCCTCTCTCCTTGCCCCTTCTCTGCTACGGGCCCCGAGAATGCGCCCCAACTGGCCCCTCTCCAAAGCTGAAAATGACCCTAAAGCACTCGCATGCTACTACACCCAACTGCCTTGACGCTTTACCGTCACCTATTATGCAACGATTCTTTCCCAGGAGCCAGCTTTGTAGTAGCATAAACCGCAAATGTAAGCAACGACTCCATCAAACGCCGATACAGCGTGGTCCTCCAAGACGGGAAATGGATAATGCCAATGTAACGGAGACTAAGCTATTGGTGCTAGCAAGCACAAAGAGGGGACGCGTGTGTTTGTGTAAACAGTGGCCATAAAAGGACGCGCCATTGTTGTAGGTTGGGTACGGGAGACCGTGATCGGGGGTAGTCCAAAGAGCATGAATGTTGGACTTAGAAAATATTCAAGAGCCTTATTCTCGTAGCGGTTATTCTCCAAAATTGGTAAAGCTACACCTGTGTCGATAGGATAAAGACAAGTGTAGTGGTGACCCGCGTCCAAAATGTTATTAAAAGGGTAGTCGCAATTATATATTGGATAGGGGTTATCAGCAACTAGCTCACTGTGGATAGTAAACTGTGCCGTTCCCAGGGTGTGGATAATAGTAGCCATCCGAAGGGGGTGCGACGACGCCGTTCATATTCATGGCACCGGGATAGACTTGCGGGGCCGAGTAAGGCGGGTATGCCGGTACTGGTGGTGGCAGTTGCGACGCGTCGTAGTAATAAACCATACCGTTGACTTCTTGGGCAACCAGGTTAGAGCCTGGAGCTCCCTGTCCATTGGGATCCATGTCACCTTGGGGCTGTTGCTGTTGAGCACCAGGCACAAATGGGGGTGCTGGGCCTGAATAGGGGCCTTGGGGAGGGTAGTAGTACCCATGCTGTTGCTGTGGCATCATCTGGTACTGTGGAGCATACCCTTGCTGCTGTGCGTACTGCGTATGCGTAGGTTGGAAAGGAGCCGCATGAATGGCACGCTCCGGAATCTGCGACAGCGGAGTGCCTGTAGAAGCGTATGAGGGATGGCGGGCATGGGGATCATGACCAAAGCCATTGGAAACGTGAACAGGTACTTGGTGATGGAAGGCTTGCTGGTAGGACTGCGAGTTCTGGTGCATAGCCGGTGTCTCGATAGTCTCGACAGAAACTGCCTTTTGGGGCTTTGGTTGATGCATAGGAATGGCTGCATGCTTATTCTCTTGCATCACCGGAGGCTTCTGTGGTAGAGGGTGAATCTGAGGCTGGGGTAGATCATTGATAGTAGGCTGTCCATTTGCCGGAGCTCCATCTATCGAGAACTCACCCATGCCGACGGCGTTCATCGCTTGAGGTGGCTCAACTCTCGGGGGAAGTCGCACTACAGGACGAGCCGCATCTAAGGGCATAGGGGCCCGTGATATGGAAGATCCTGTGGGAGACAAGAGATAATCGCGACCCATATCAGGTGCGATGGATGAGCGTCTGCTGAGAGCAACACTCGGAGAGTAGACACTGCCATTGTAGTAGCTTCCGCCGAACACGCTGGTTCTCCGGGAAAAGCCACCGATTGAACCAAGCCCAGATCGGGGCTTGCCTCGCAGCCGTTGCTGGTTCGGGCGCATGGCCCGAGGGATGAATATGAATGATCTGTCGGTTGCTGGGAAGATATAACGTGGTGGGAAGTTGGGCAGAGAGATGCGGACAGGCTTATCACGGCGCAGCGGAGGCCGGTGGTCCGGCAATCTGGTGTATTGTTTGACCGCATGGCCAGAAAACACGACAGGCTCCTTATACTGCGGAAGATAGACTCGAACTTGTACGTTACCGATATGTTTTTCACACGACAACGTTCGGTTGATGGGCGTTGCGTTCGAGGGGCAAGTGGGGATAAAGCCGTCGCCGTTCGGGGGGCCGTCATCCATCATCGAATGCCCACTGTGTGCTACCGTGTGTCGTGGCTGACGAGAGGGCGCGGGCTCTGTAACAATCTCGTGCATATCGTGAGCCCACGGGGCGCTGACAGTTGGATCTGCCGTGTTATGGACTTGGTGATGGAAAGGTGCAAAGGGGCCACCTATACCACCACCGCGGCCTCTGCCTCGACCCCCACGTCCGAAAGGTCGGAACCCGTTTGCTGAAGGGCCGGCGTGTCGGTGATCGTGCATGAAGAAGGCTCCCCTGTTGGGAACAAACGAGGGATCTTCGTCTCGGCGGCGCCGGTACTCATCGTGTTCTCGTCGCCGTCGCTCGGTGGGCTGGCCGTCTTGTGGTTGATCCATGATGGCCGAGCTGACAACTATCGGCGCACCAGATTTGGAGGGGGGTGCCGAGTTGTTGGCATCCTCACCCTGTCCCGACTCCTGACCCCCGGGCTGGTCCGAGACAGACAAGCCAGACATGCCGTTTTCCAGTAATGTAGATTCGGGCGACTGCTCGGTGCCAGAGGCGCCTACAGGAGCGCTCGATGCAACTCCGGCTTTAGCGGTGCCGTTGCCCTGGACTGAACTTTGGCCGTTCGCATCTCCACCCGACTTTTTCGTGGCAGGAGAAGTAGGGGAGACTTCATCGACGTTACTAGTATCGCTATCATTGGCGTGGTCGTCGTCATCGGAGGCTAGTGAGCCGTCGGTGAGCGAGTCGTCGTCGAGGTCCAGTTCGTCTTCACCTTCGTCCTCCACCCTGCGGCGGTGGCCGATCATCTTTCTCCGTTTAGGTCCTGCCATGTTCGGTCGATATGTCGACTTGTCGGTGACTCCTCGGTAGGCTCAGGTGTGGATGGATGAAAACTACACAATGAGTCTTGGCATCCAGGGATGGAGCTGGGAATTGGATGATGGTTGTGTCGCTGGGGCCGACGTCTGTGTCGTCGTGGGATTACTAGGAGAAGCTCATGCGGATGTGTCCCGCATGTGAGACGACAATATTCTGACGCAAGCTTGGGTAGACAGAATCGAGGGACTCGAATGGGGAGATGCAAAAGGCGAAGACCCGCCTGCGGTGGTCCAAAAGAAAGTAAGAATGCTGCAAAGCAATTCAATTATGAAGCCAGTGTTCCCGGGGATCTTCTTCTTCTCTTTTTTCTTCTTCTTTCTTTCTTCCTTTCTCAATCCAAGCCCAGGCGCCCCCTCCCCTCAAGAAGACCGACGGACCGGAAGATGGCTGTGTTGTATGTGTGGTGCAGCTTCGCACTGCGGCCCAAGCAAAGAAAGGCAGAAAAAAAAGGGCAGAAGAAATGACAACTTTTATTAGAGATACCTCCAGGCCAAAAACAAGCTTGGATGAAAGAGAAAGCAGATACCGAAATGTGTCAACCTCAAGCCCACACACAAGAGGAGGTAGGGGGTAGAAGAGAGAGTGGGCTGTCTTGTCCCGTACAGTAGGTTGTGACTGTGAAGATAGAATTGTGAGGTGGGAATTCTGGATGATGAGTGAGTTTGGATGAAGCTGGCAGTCATCCTACGACGCTACGGCCCAGAGAGCAGAGAGCAGCAGCCAGCAGCCAGCAGCCAACAAACAGCCAGCCAGCAGCACTGTCGGTTCATCGAATCAACGGGTGTCAACCAATCCACCATCTTCTAATTGCTGGGCGGGCAAGTCCCCAACTCCACATGTTTAGGTAGGTAGGTAGCTTGGTAGGCGGACTGGCGGGCAAAGTACCTTCCCTCTCTAAAAGTACGGAGTACTAGCTCGACATCCATTGAGAGCAGCAGCAGCAGCAGCAGCAGCAGGCAGTTCGTTCTACCAGAGCGGTAAGGCCTACTTGCTTGCCTGCTAGGTGTAGCTGGTGGTGGTAGTAGCTTCAATACTGATTAGTTCGCAAGTAACGGAGGTAGGAGGGTCTAGACTCTAGACTCTAGACTGCGCGGAATATGCCTGGTAGCTACAGTTACAGTACAGTACGTAAGAGTTAGGTATTGATGGACAACAAGCAACAAGGACCGCAACTCGCTCGCTCGACCGAATCAACTGGACTTGCTAACTTGGACTTGGACTCGGCCTAACCTGGCTGGGTTGGTAGGCTGGTAGAGTAGGAAAAGAGCGGAGCCATGGGAAGGAGGCTCCCTGACACCCTGATCAATCCCAGTCGGGGTTCCAGAACCACAGAGACAGAAGAAGCCAGCCCCAGCAATCAATCAGAAATCATATGTTTGTGTGTTTACTTCTGCGCAATGTACGGATAGCGTGTCGGTGGATTGACGTCGAGCTGTGAGGCCCTCGGGTCTATCCATCTGCTGTTCCGGCCAGCCGGGGGCTGCCCATATCGATGTTCCGGGAACTCATCAGCGATCATCCATCTAAGTAGCTTGCTAGCCCAGCCAGCAAACAGATAACCCGAAGCTATATGTAGCATGTAGGTGCATACGGTAGCTCTGGTTGATGATCCCTTATCGTTCTTGGGAGTCTCTTTGCATTCGACCCCGTCTGCCCGTAGCTCCCGTAGCTGATGCTGTCATCACCTACTCCCAGCACATAAGGATAAGGTATCATTCATCCAATTGGCACATGCAGAGGCAAAGTGTCTCTTGCCTCCTATAGCCAATCAACATGGAGTATACACCATTCAATGCGTGACCAAGATGCATACTTAATCAAAACAACAAAGCCATTGCATCGACCGCAAGATCGGCGGCATCGGCTTTAGCGTCTTCTTCCTAACTTATTGGGAAAATCAATCTACACGCCTTTGGTGTAGAGATACCGTGCCCCCAATTCTGCTCAATTCTTCTCGTCGAACCAGACTTTCGGTTAGAACGAAAACCCATTACTTGCTTGCAAATTCTCTTGGACCGTGTTTACAGTGAAGCTACGAGATAAAAGTCACATAAACCTCTCGACTAAAATCAGTCCACGAATCAATCATAATATGTCGTGACCCAACAAATATCCACCCGCAGTGCCAGCTCAGCTCAATGAACGATCCCCAATCGCATACCCTCTTATGCAGGAGCGCCAGCGCCCAATCGCAATTACGCATCCATTCTGAGAACCGTTTCTCACTGACCCTTGAGACGGTTTGCGAAGATATTGGGGTACCATTGGAAAAGCCACCAAGGAATTGTGTGTTGAGCGTTGAGCCTGCAGGCAAGCACCAAGTCAAGAGCCTGCTGCCGTTGATATACATTTAAGAATCCCGTGTCTCAATTATCAGATCCGATCAACTTGATCGGCTTCATCCTACTCTGACATGTTCCAAGAACTCTAGCACCCGCTGCTTGACGTCATACCCGGCAGCATCGATCCTAATTTCACAATACTTCTATATCGAAAGCCTGGCGAGTATATCTGCTTTGGCTGTTGGAATCTGACCCGATATCCATGCGGATGTGCAAATCGTTAGCCCGACATCCTATACGACCACGCATCCAACACCAACATGTCCGCATCATGCTGTTACCTTGTCAGAACGGGCGATGCCCTTTAATTACTCTATGCACAAGCCGGATTCTATTCCATCACTGAACTGCTACCCGTTGTTAACTCAGAGCTTCAAATGTACATAAGACCATATATCAAAGATGAATTGCATATCTAAACACGGAGGTATTATGGGGGGTGCATATGGCAATTCTCGTAATGGCTTGAAGCTTGATATTATACGCGGTCTCGGCTGCCATTGCCGCATCTGCCAGGCGGCAGGTATCTTGATGTAAGTCACCCAAGCTGTGATACATTGGATACGCGTCCTTGGCCAATGTCTGAGGCTGTTATTGACCGGGAGAGGAGGCAGCAATGTCCGGGTTTCAAGACCCGGGCGGCCCAGTGGCTGGTAGATGCATACCACCATGGGCGAAGTTGACATAAACATAAAGGACCAGCCTGGACCTCGAATTGGGAACGCTTACTTCGGTTGGCCCAAAAGCCGAACTACCGAGAGGTATTGCGAAGAGAAAGCACCGTGAATTGACCACACCAAATTGATCTCCTAACACGCTGATGTGCAAGACTTTTTATAACCTCTCGATACATTGAAAAATCACGGACAAGCGTGTAGCGAGCCAACGTACTAGGGAGTCTGGTGGTTGTGCTTTCGTTTGCCATCAGCGACGATGGTGACCCAGAAGAAAGGTCGCGGACTGAGGAGCAGACTCGGCTGTTTTGAACACATGCGGTCCTAGCCGGCTCAAGTACTCGTATGACGTCTACATGCTGCACCACCCTCTACATTTTGGCACATTCACACATTGAGTCCCCTAGACACCAGGGAAGAAAAGAAATGACAAATTGGTTGTAGACTGCAATAGAACAAGCGAGCACCATCCCCGAGTCAACCGGACGCCGCTTCAGCTGGGTATAGGGCAGTGGGCAGTGGGCACTTCCAGCTCGGCAGGCAAAAGTGCTAGGCATTGAATTCGGGCGTTCAGTGTTTTGGTAATGTTCACGACGGCCATGACGAATCGGGGTTGAAGGCCTGGTGATGGCAAATTGGAGCGATGCATACGTAGCATACATACATACTTCATAGCAGACGCAGACCAGCACGCAGCTGCCGGGGCCTCCCCCAGATGTTAGTGTTGTCGGCCATGTTCCAGCTCAGGACCCTAACAATCAAGCCTCATGCCGACCCCGCAATGTGGACATGTGCCCATCTGGAAAAGGCCAGTACGGGTAGTACGGGCAGTACGGGCAGTATGGGGGCCTGTACGGCTAGTTGCCTCCCCAATCAAAAGTCGCCTCACCCTGTCCGGTCTTGTCCACTTGGCTTGTTCGTCTTCGCTCTAGCCATCGGGCGATTGCGATACCTGCCTGCAGCCTGCCATACTTCATCGTCCATTTAAACCCGTCCAAGCCCGTTTGAGAGCGCCAGGTGTGTAGGACTACCTACCTCGATCAACCACTACCAAACCTACAAGTCTGTTTCTATTCGGTGAGGCCTACGTATTGATTGCTACCTCTCCTCTCGTAAGTAAACACTCATTCGGTCATTCAGTGAAGTGACTTGACTTGACTGATCAGACAGACACCTTCATGTCTTGATGCACCTACCCCTCATCCTCATCACCCAATTCCCCCCATCTATCCATCCCCATTCATCCATCCATCTCTTCCGAGCAGCACGCAGTCATCGGTTTCGTGACCTGCCGAAGCTAGTCAACACCTCTCTCTCTCCCTCCCTCTTCCTCACCGATCTCTCTTCTCGAATCAATTCCTTCCTCATCCCATCATCAATCAACCTTCTCCATCGAGCGAGGCCCATTTCTCAATCGCCCCATTCTTCTCCATATTACATCCATACCATAAATACATCTCCTAACGTAACTCGCTTTCGGAAGCTCCTGGTCGAGCGGGTCGAAACAATTCAATATAATACTTCCCTTTCTTTCATCATCAACCTGTCTGTCGGGAAACATCGTCGACACTTTGTTTTCGAATTACCGCCCCGTCAAGCAGCTAGAAAACAGCTGCACCCCTAAGATTGACTGATTTGAAACTACTCTGTACGTACAAAGCTTGATTGTGCTCTCGCAATTGCAGGACGCCTCTCGCAGCCTATTCCCTCCCTCGCTTCCACCCAGGCATATGGCTGCCTGAAACGTGCGCTGCCTATCCTTCCCGACCACGCCAGCTTAAGACAATCATTTAAACTGCCATTCTTGCATCCTTTAGCCCGTCAAACTACCATCAAACCATTGTCGTCAATTTACTAAACATTTGGTTTCTAGCAATTGGTAATCATGGCGTCTCCGTCGACCGCGACGCCCGATACCCTTATCACGCTCAAGGTCAGCTTCGATGGCAACACACGTCGTTTCAAGCTGCCGCTGCGTGATCTAGGCGCCAGCACCCTGGAGGACAAGGTAAGCTAATAAATGCATTGCCTGCTACTCTCAATATCCATCATTATTCTCTCGGCCGCCTTGTCCGTGTCAATGGAGACATGCTGACCTTCTCGCCACCACAGATCCGAACCATGCTCCAGGTCAATATGGGTACTAAGACGGTCATCGAACGATACTCAGACTCGGCCGCTACCTTCGTTGTCCTCGATCCGAGCAACGTCCCGGTGTTTAAGCAGCTTTTCCGGGCTGCCAAGGCCAAGCAGAAGCTCAAGTTGCGAGTTACTAAACAAGTCGAGCCCCTGGAAGAAACAGTGCCAAAGGCTGTCACTGTTGAGGACGAGCCTGAGCCTGAGCCTGTCGCTGAGCTGAAGACGGAGACAGAGCCGGTTCCAACAACTGAACAGACTGTGCCATCGCAGACCAGCGAGCAATCTACGCCTGCACGGATCTCGACCCTGCCCCCGGCCCCTCTTCCGGAAACCATTCTTGCTCCTCAAGTGCCCGACGAGTTCCCAGAGTTCATCAAACAGTGGCGTGCTCGGGGTATGCCTCGTATCAGCCTCCGTCGTGATGAGAGTGGCGCCGAGGTCATCGATTTCCGCGACCGCAGTGACTCTTCGCCTCCGGTTGATCCTCAGGTAGCCCTTGCCAGCTTGATTGGACAAGCCCCCAAGGCTGAAAGTCCCAAACCGGTTGAGACAATCAAGGCGGAAGAGGTAGTTGAACAGGATTCCGCTGCACTCAGTCCCGCTGCTGCACCAGCCCCTGAGCTCTCGTTGCCCAGCCGTCTCCGACGCCCCTTCACGGTCTGCTGCAATAGCTGTGACAGAGCGGTACCCGACTCCCATTACCACTGCTCCACCTGTGACGATGGCGATTTTGATCTTTGCCAAGATTGCGTGGAGCAAGGCATTGCCTGTTATGATGAACAACACTGGCTGATCAAGCGGACCATTCAAGATGGCCAGATCACTTACAGCACAACTCACATTGCGCCCAAGACAGGCCGTGCTTCTGTCAACAGCACGCCGCGGAAGTGCCCGGTCGACTGGAGCCTTCCTATTCGCGAAGTCGTGAACCCAGTTGTCGCGCCCGCCGAGCCTGCCGGAACTACCTGGAAGAATGCTTCTTTTGCTCGCACGTGCAACTGCTGTGTACAAGAGCTCCCTGAGCAGGACTTCCTCCATTGCAACACTTGCGAAGACTTCGACTTGTGTAAGAACTGTTTCACTAAGGATCAGCACGGTCACCACCCGAAGCACGCCTTCTCCGCTGCTGTCAAGGGTACTGTGTTCTCACAGTTCATCGCTGCTCGTCTAGGTGCGGGCCGCAACGTGGTACACAACGCCATTTGCGACGGATGTGACACGTACGTCCGAGGAATTCGCCACAAGTGCCTGGATTGCCCCGACTGGGATTACTGCTCCGAGTGTGTGCAAAATGCATCCTTCATCCACCCCAACCACCGATTTGTGGAGCTCTACGAACCGGTCTCGGAACGCCGCAGTGTTTCTCGTGCTGCTCATCACGGGATCTGCTGCGACGGCCCCCTTTGTGCCAGCTCCCGCAGCAGTCCCAAGTATATCACCGGTGACCGTTTCAAGTGTGCCGTTTGCGATGACCTTGATTTCTGCGCCAGCTGCGAGGCTAACCCATCCAACCCTCACAACAAGACTCATCCTTTGATCAAGTTCAAGACGCCTGTCCGCCATGTCAGCGTAACTACCACTGGCGAGCACGAGGACGGCAAGCGTATGCCTTCTATGGGCGACCGAACTCGTCGCCAACAGACGAGCAGCCGATCTACTGAGACTGCCCCCTCGCCCAAGTCGGAGATTGCCGTGAACCCCGTGCAGACCATTGTGGATGTTAAGCCAACTGAGCCGGAAGTCAAGATGGAGGAGAAGGCCGCGGAGCTAGACCAAGCTACGCTGGTTGAAGAGAAGCAAGACGAGCCTGAACTGGTTGCTCTCTTCAAGCACGATACCGTTGCGGATGGTACCGTCATGTCACCCAACACCACTTTTGAGCAGACATGGGTTCTCAAGAACGAGGGAGCCACGGCCTGGCCTGCGGGATGCTCAGTCAAGTTTGTTGGCGGAGATTACATGGGCGCTGTCGATCCGACGCATCCTGCCGGCATCCACGAGCTCGTCTCTGCTTCCGAGTCTACTGTGTGCTACAACCAGTTGCAACCGGGCCAGGAATTCCCATTCACTGTCCTGATGCGGACTCCAGACCGTGACGGGCAAGCCATCTCGTACTGGCGCCTCACCACTGCGGACGGCATCAAGTTTGGACACAAGCTGTGGTGTGACGTTTCGGTCGAGATCCCTGTTCCCGAGACACGGGAGGAGACCATCCTGGACTCCAAGGTGCCCGAAATGGCCAAGAGCCAGATGATCATTCCCAAGCTTGAGCACGAGTCTCCGGCGTCCAGTCTCCACATGACCAAGTCGCAAAGCGAGATTGAGGCGGCCACGGAGACGGACACTCTTGCACCCTCGTCGCATGAAAACGAGGATGATTATGAGGATTGCGTCGATGACGAGGACTGGGCTGCCGAGTCGGACGATGGGTTCCTCACGGACGAAGAGTACGACATCCTTGATGCTTCTGACGAGGAGTACCAGTTCGAGCAGCAAAAGCCAGCTTCGAAGAAATAAGTAGGTGGTTTTGATGTAAGCTGACAAGCCCACGCAAGGTGGCCGAGATGGATCCAGGTGTTCTTTTGTTTTTTAGGGTTGGACATGGCGCGCTTCAAGGGGCGAACAAATACTTGACTTGTGTTACTAAGCTGTTTTCATGATTTCTCATTTCACGTAGGGAAAGGATTGCGGGTTTTCCTTTTTGCAGCTTTTCCAGACCTCGCAGAGGGAGATGGCGGAATACGATAGGCGGATGGACCGCGAAACACTCCCTTTACCAGAATGACACTACATAGGCACAGATTGTTCGCACTCTACTAGGAAGTAGCTCCAGTAGTCAATAAGGCATGCACTTTTACTATATATGATGTGAAGTCCATGCATAGCTCCTTGCTCCTATTGAAGAATGGAGTGTGTGTAATAGCGATAGGTGATCATATAGGTAGTGTATCATAAGCCTATAGACTCTAGAGGTAAAAGTTCCAAGGTACCCCCAACTCTTGCCCCACGAGGGGAGTACATGTACCTAAGCAACAAGTACCAAATTGACTAGTTGGTAGTCCAGGTACCCTGAACAGGGGTTCATTCAATGGCGGCTCGGAACATGGGCGCTTTTGGTGAAAGCTGTCCTCTCTCCCCATATGACTAAAAAAGTGGTTAGTTATAGCGACTGAACACCCCTAGGCCATTGACTGCGACTGCTAATTGCCTACCTACTTACTTGCCTGGGTCCATTCATTGAACAACAACAACGCCCGACGAGAAGCCTTGAACTTATATGTACTGGACGGACGTGGTTTCTTGCGCCCATTCCTGTCAATTGCCCATGCAGTAACCTAATGAGCTAGTCTTGCGTGTGCCATCTCTACGACTCCGGGTGCTTGCAGCGGCAGTGGTGCCTTTTGCGACCATCGGCAACAGCCTGGACACTTTGCGACAAGGTCCCTTTTCCACGCCCCCGACGACACGACACAGCGGCAAATCCGAGAAACGAACCCATTGGCCTCCTTGCCTCTCGAACAGAATCATATGGGCAGTCGGCGGTTCCTTTGATCGCTAGCGCCATCATGATGAACGGCTACGAGAAACGTGGCGGCTTCGACGACGAGCCCGAGCCCAACAGCTTCGTCAAGGCATTCGATGCATTCCGTACGTATTCAGCCTTCTGAAGGAGAATCGAATAAGGCATTCAAGGAATGACAGACTAACAATGTAATCATCTTCTTGCGCTCTAGCCAAATCGAAACCACAATACGTGACGCGCACGTCGGGCGGAGGCAAGTGGTCCGTCGTCATGTACGTCGTGTCGCTGGTCCTGCTGTGGACGGAGCTGGGCCGGTGGTGGCGCGGCGCCGAGAACCACACCTTCGCCGTCGAGAAGAGCGTCGGGCACAGCCTGCAGATCAACCTCGACATCATCCTCAAGATGCAGTGCAAAGACCTGCACGTCAACGTCCAGGACGCCGCCGGCGACCGCATCCTCGCCGCCACCCGCCTCCAGGAGGACGCCACCCGCTGGGACCAGTGGGTCGACAGCAAGGGCGTCCACAAGCTCGGCATGGACAGCCACGGCAAGGCCGTCACGGGCGCGGGCTGGCACGACGAGGAAGGCTTCGGCGAGGAGCACGTCCACGACATTGTCGCCCTGGGAAAGAAGAAGGCCCGCTGGGGCAAGACCCCCCGCCTCTGGGGTGCCACCCCGGACAGTTGCCGCATCTGGGGCAGTCTGGACCTGAACAAAGTCCAGGGCGATTTCCACATCACGGCCCGCGGTCACGGTTACATGGAGTTTGGAGAACATTTGGACCACAGCCGTAAGTAATTCCCTTTTGACTGGCTAGCGCGAACGACTGGCTGGCTTGCTAACCACCGAAATTGCTACTTTACAGAGTTCAACTTCTCCCACATCATCAACGAGTTCTCCTTCGGACCCTACTTCCCGTCCCTCGTCAACCCGCTCGACCGCACCGTCAACCAGGCCTCGGCCCACTTCCACAAGTTCCAGTACTTCATGTCGGTGGTGCCGACCGTGTACACCGTGGGCCAGGCCCACTCAGCGTCGAACACCATCTTCACCAACCAGTACGCCGTGACGGAGCAGAGCCACGAGATCTCCGAGTTCAACGTGCCCGGCATCTTCTTCAAGTACGACATCGAGCCGATCCTGCTGACGGTCGAGGAGACGCGCGACGGGTTCCTCACCTTCGCCATCAAGGTCATCAACGTGCTCTCGGGCGTCCTCGTCGCCTGCCACTGGGGCTTCACCCTGAGCGACTGGCTCAAGGAGGTCTGGGGACGCCGTCGGCGGATCCAGAGCCAGGGTGTGATCGGTGTCGAGAAAAGGGGCTTCGATGAGTAACGCAAGCCTAGTCAGCCGGGCCAGCCATGTCATGTAGAAATGGCGGGGACGGCAGCGGTGGAATGCCACAGCAAGAAGAGAAGAAATCTTGTAAAGGATATATCAAAAAAATAAACTAGGTAACTTGGGCAAGGCAACGGTAGAGAGAGAGAGAGCCGCCTTTGGGTTTCATCTAAGGGTGTTTCATGGGAAAGACATACTTTCTTTTCCCACATGGCGTTCTGGGATCTGGGCCAGCTTTGTGTATATAAGAAATCATCGATCAACGACGAAATAGGCGTTCCTCGTCTTGCCTTGCCTTGCGTGTGCCGTGGCCCCAGCTACCCCTTTCGACGCGTGATATACCGCCCTGTCTTGGCTGGCAAATGCTTTCTAAGAGTCACTCCGTCAGATACGACGTACTAAGGTTAAGTGTATATCCTGTGAATGATGTTGATGCGAGGAGTTAAGAAGAGGCATACTGTTAGTTTGGAACCAACCACCCAGACCCCGGCTGAAGTGAAATGAAGGGTAATAAGGCAATTGCCGTGTAGGATTGCCCACCACGAGGCCTTTGAGTAATATGCTCTCTGTCATCTCCAGGGCCGTGTCCAAAAATCCAATAAGGTCACATACAGTATTATGCCAGCAAAATACGATACCATGTTGTATTTTTCTGCTCTCTACACTCACGTGCTGCAAAAGACTCCTTTGTGTACCCTTTTTACACAAGAAATAGCCTAGTGGCCAACCATCTGCATACATCTGCAGAAATGAAGTGATCGATTATAAAGCTTCCGTGTATTTGTGTTTCTTCGAAAAATATTTATTAGACTCAATCCGGGTGTGCCAAGTGCCCACCCATCTGGTATAGCTTTACTTGTGCTCATTATTAATAGTAGTCATATGTAGTGATGGTGGCGGTGGTGATAACTACCTAGGGTTAGTCTATGATAGTGGTAATAGTAGTGGATAGTAAGTAGGTATGTAATAGGGGGGAGCGTAGCTATTTGAGACCGAGCCGACTACATCACTGTAACAGCAGTGCATCTTCGTCCAGTCTTCCAAACAGGGCCTCGATCTCCTTCTCGACGACTTCTAACTCGTTCGCCACCTGTCCTGTAACCAGTGCATACGCATACAGGAGCGCATAGTCGGGTTCCTCCACCGTGACGCCGCTCAGCTTCGCCTTCTTGCTCGCCAGCCGATGCTGCTGATCCATTGTGAAGTTCCTCTGGAGGTCTCCATTTTGGTGGAGCGGTTGCTTGCGGCTCTTGTCATCGTCGCCGTTACCATTGCCATTCCCGCTGACCTCGTTCTCCTGCTGCTGCTGCTGCTGCTGCGAGATATCCTTGCGGAACCGGAAGATCTTGCCGAGCAGCTTGTCGCGCGTGCCCGCGACGTTGGGGATCGCGTCCGCGAGCGGGTACTCGAGCATGACGCTGCTGGCGAGCACCTGAAACACGTGGCAGATGCGCGAGCAGAGCTGGGCGCGCTCCTCGGCCGTGTGGTACAACAGGGCCTTCTCGCCCTCGCTGAGGCGGCCGTGCTTCATGGTGACGAGACTCATGGCGTGGAAGGCGTCGAGCAGGCGCTGCGTCGAGGCCAGGATGCGGCGGTAGGCGTCTGCGGGAAAGGGCCCGCGCAGCTCGTACTCGTTGAGCGCCGCGGCGCAGAGCGTCTGCAGCTGGTTCGCGTAGCGCTGCATGGCGGCCTGCTCGCCCATCTTCATATACGATTCCGCGCCGGCGTCGTTGCGGAGGAGCATGGCAAGGGGCCCGCGCTTCCAAATAAGACCCATTTGCAGGTACAGCACGGAAAGACCCTCTTTGAACTTCCGCCGGGCGGAAATGGGCCAGATCAGACGGCAGACAACCAGGCCCCAGAGGATACCCATGGATACGGCGACGACTCTGTGGAAGGCAATCTGCTGTATTATAGGATCGATGCCTCCCTCATCATCGTCATCATCGTCAACTTTCTGGGTAAGTGAGTACGCATAAAGAGAGGAGACGTTGTAGCTGAGGAGGATGAAGCGGCCAAAGGGCCCGTTGCCGCGGTCTACCATGATGTAAAAGGTACCAAACGACACGAGCCATCCGAGCAACGCGAGCGAGATGGGCTCACCGCCCGAAATCCACCAGTTGATCAACACGAATACGGCTCCCATAATTGTACCCGTGAATCGAGAGAGACCAGTGGTGTTCGAAGCGCCTACCGTCATACTGCAGACGATCATGAAGGAAAGGAGACCCCATTCACCACGCCAGTGCTGATATATGGGACGAGTCTGCGGGATAAAGGCGAGCATGGCATAAAGGGCGGCGCCAATGCCAACCTTGAGACCGAACTTGACTAGAAGCGTGTGTTAGCAGTGGCCTTAAAGGGTAGTCCGCGTTATGTAAGTACTTACTGTCATCCCTGGATAGGAAACGGAAAAATTGTAGAAGCTTCTGTGACGTATATCTAAGGCTGGTGCTCGCCTGAGGTGCCGCGTCCCAACTGAATGAGTCGCGTCTCTGCATAATATTGTCCGGGATGCCCTTGGGTAAGGCAGACCTGCGAAGCTTCTTGATCGGCTTGACGAGGGGCTGCCGTTCTGCGTCATCTTCAGCTGACTTGGATCGTCGGAATTTGATATAGCGCCATAGTTTCAGGAAATCCCAACTTCTTCGGTGATTCTCTGTAGCAAACTTGAGATCCTCAAGAGCTTCTAGGTATTTCTCAATTTCGTCGCCTAAACTAAGAAGGCTGAATGAGAAATGTCCACAAGCAGCTGCCACCTCCTCGTAGTCGGCTTGGACATTTTCGGGTCTAGTCCTCTCCATTTCGATGTTTCGGTAGATTTCTTCCAGGGCTTTGGCTCGGTGAGAGTTGAATAGCATCAAAGCATCTTGTACACTATGTTTGAAGTTCTCATTGATGCAGATGGGGCTACCGGGTGCCCCAAAAGGCGGCTCTCGCAAGATTTCCGCGAGGGTGTGCACCAAAGACTTCATTGAAGGGCCAAGCCGTTGAATGAAGATCTCGAAGATGCCTGAAGGAGTACGAATTACACTGGGGAAAAGCGGCGCAGAAGTACCCGGCGGATGTTCTGAGAATGGGGTTGCCAGGTCCGACTCGGGCCTCTCATCTGGAGATTCATCGATAGCTGATAGAACTGCAAAGTTCGTGCCACTCCGGAGGTGAGCTGACGTAGGGCGAATAGATGTAGGCGAATGAGGATTGCTGCCCGCAGAGAAGGGTCTGTTGTTTGAGCCAACCGCCATCTCTTTCAAAAGCTCGAATTGGGTATTAGCCGCACTTCTGAGCCCCCCGAGGGATTGCGCCAATCGCTCCATAGATCTCACAACCTCCTTATCGTATTGGTAGATGCGCTCCTGGCCCAAAATGTAGTATTCGTATTTTGACTCTCTCAAGTTCTTGTTCATGGCCGTCAGCGTCGACCTATACTCCGCCGAGGCTTTAGTGAATGCCTGGCTGCTCAGATCTTCTTCGGCACCACTCAAGAAGCCCTTGGTAATCACAGAGAGCATATCGCCAAGAGATACGGAAGCAGTGCGCATAGTACTCCGAAGGCCAACTCTCGCAAACGTCGGCCATAGTAGTAGGTTGACAGCTGTCGATCCTGTTGTGGCCATCAACAGGATTTTCAGGGACTGTATAATCTTGTGATTGGTGAATACACCGCTGTGGACCGAGTTCTCCTTCGTGAGGATGGTGATGATGCCAATGGACGCTATACTGGCACCAACGCCGACCAGAGGATTGTTCAACTTCTGCTTCACCCAGCCAATGAAACCCATACCCCCTCCGATGAAGACAACCAATATCAACACATATGACAGCCTCACTTGGTTCCACACCGAGCCCACCAGAACCGATGTAGCCATGGATAGAGTACCTATGAGCAGCGCATACAGGACTGCCACACTGGCGATAGCTACGGCCTCGATCTGCGACCCGACTGTCCTTGCTGGGTGGAAATAGACTGTGATTGTGGCGACGATATGCTTGCCGTCTAACGGGCCGAGGAAGCTCGCAAATGGGTGGAAGAAAGTACCCATGCTAGCTAGCAAGTAGGCGACGGAGCACTTGAGCGTGCCGCGCCCCTTTGGCGACTTCAGCCATGACCAAAACCAACAGACGGCCAAGCATAGGTTGTGAAAGACGGCTTGTAGTTTTTCGCGAGCCGTGGGCTGCTGGAGGATCGGTCGCATCCGCTCATCGTCGCCGGGGCCGTCGAAGTCGATATCCCGTAGCGTGAACTGCCGCCGCGAGCGTTCGCCTGTGCCGGGGATGATCCAAGTGCCGTTCCGTAGTTTCTGTCGGCGCGGCGCCATTACGAGTCAGTCTCACGGAAGAAGGTGGTCGAGACAAGACGCGCGGGGGGAAATGTCAAAGCGGCATATCGGGTGGTAAATGCCCAAATCATTCGACTGATGAAAAGCAAAAAAAACAAAAACGTACAGTTCGCACAGGAGGACGAGCGCGCCGAGGCGGACGGGATCCCGGCAGGGTCGAGGCAGCTCCACCGCTCATCGTGGTAGCGTCTTGTCCTTCCTTGTCGTGTCGGTCCTTGTCTTTTGTCGATTCATTCAATGGCGTCTAATCCACACAATGGTCTTTCCGCGATTGACGTTCTCGGACAGGACATGTCAT
The DNA here is from genome assembly GCA_017163955.1 of Apiospora koreana. Taxonomy (NCBI): domain Eukaryota; kingdom Fungi; phylum Ascomycota; class Sordariomycetes; order Amphisphaeriales; family Apiosporaceae; genus Apiospora; species Apiospora koreana. Next base: position 1,553,336 of record JAFHKQ010000005.1, on the reverse strand, counting down.
GGTCAAGCAATCGCATGCTCTGGCTGTTGCATTTGCATAGAGCAACCGCGTGTAGTTAAGTTGCCTTGTACGATGGTTGCGGCCAGGTAATCAACAAAAGGATCTCAGCGGAGGATCAACGACGGTTGTGATACATCGAGCACTGAATGCCATGAAAGGTAGGGTGTTCGTGCTATTCGCGGGACCGCCACACCAGAGTGGCTACGGCGGTTAACGCTGTTCCACTTCCAGGCTACATCAACCCGAAGATCTCTGTAGCCAAGCCAGGCGCCAGGCGGTGGGTGTTGACTTGCTTCAGGATTGGAGTAGGGGCGGTTGAATGAATGAGCGACAAGCGAGTCGGAAAGCCAACAAGACCGCTCTTTTGGGTTGTTAGGCTCAGGTAGTCAATATGTCGTTTTAACGGTTAAATGACTTATCAGTAGGTAAAGCCAAGGGAGCAGCTAGCGAAGTACTGTACTACTACTACTACTACTATGATAATGCAAAAGAGCAGTGCAACCGGAGTCAGTCAGATGAGCTGCGTCGAGTTTCACAGTCTCACAGTCTCTGTGGGGTAATTCCGATTTGGTGCTGTTGCTGTCAGTGCTACCCAAACACAACGTCCTATGAGCGTCATCGTGCATTTCCAAATTGGTTAATCCCGACAAGTTGCAGGTAACCACTAGCCTAACCATTTGCAACTGACCAGTGACCGTTGCTCTGCGCATGTTACCGTCACGCAGATGGAAACACCTGGCAACGACATCATCCAGCACGCCATCTACAGCGCTTTGTAGGTCACACATCCAATACGTTCGATTAGCCCATTACTTAGGCGGCGCAAAGGCAGTAAAAGTCAACGGTGGAAAACGCGGAACACCTGGTGATCCTTTGTTCCTTAGTCTACGAGTTTGAGTTGCGAGTCCTCCTCCTATCATCTCGCATTGATTGCCCATATCGGTCCCGCCCGCCGCCGACGGCCTGGTTCGTTGAAAATGGCCAACCTACCTTCACAGCACCCCAACCTGGCAGTGCACCTTGCAGATCGCACGAGGACCCCTCTCATTTCATCGGCTCGATCACAGCAGCAAGCCCAGGCGCTTTCAACCCTGACACACTCTGCCCTGTTGGCGCATGAGTCAGCGATGCGGCTCGGCTTGGGAAATCCGCAGCGCATCATCGTCGAACACACGGGCAACGGCCCATTTCTCTTCCAGTCCTTCATCGAGACGGCTGGTGCTCAACAAGACTCCCTTCAGGGCATGCCCGCCCAGGTCGAGATGAACTTAGATGGCACGAATCAGATTGGGCACTCGACGGAAACCCCGATTGACGGTGGGATCGATGAGGCCCCCATGCTGTTGAGCACCGTGGTCGCACCCGCCTCTGAATCTGTCTTGGAAGCCAAGCGGGCAGGTGCGAGACTGGAAAGGATAGGAAAGGCCATCCAGTCAAGCTGGACAGGTTCTGATGCTGGTTAAAGACAGACATAGACTCTGAAGATCTCATGTCTCGCACCGTGTGTCCCAGGCACCATCTACTGAGAGCAGGGGACGCAACAGGATCATGGTGACTGAATATAGACCATTGTAAGTGAAAACGGTACGGAATGATTTCAGCCCTAGACCTTCTTCCCCATTCTCTTCAGATTTGAACATGCGTTGACCTTGGCGATCCGAACAACCTCGAAATCTCTAACAGCTCAATAGATCAACATCCAACAACGTCATCGAGAAGACTTACTCTTGGGGCTTGCAGTCATATGACTCCCCGGTTTTGCGTCTCCGTGTGTAATTCATCCCTCACTCTCAGTTCGAAGGTGAGAGACACAAGTGGACGTACTCGATGTGACAGAGAACAGCTTAAGGCTCTGCTCGATGTGTGAAGGATGTAAAGGAAAGCATACGCGTACTAACTAACTCGACGATGGGAGACACGTAGGAGTAGCAGCGGTCTTGAAAACAATGAAATCGGAAAGGGTTATTGACAGAGGCTGGGGACTGTATAATATCATTACTAGGTTGAAGCTCGCATGCCAACACATGGATATGATCCCTGATGGGTTATTGCCAGAGAGTCACCAACTGCCTACTTATGCGCAGTTAATGCGGTGTCCGTATTCACTTAATTTCTACATTACGAATCAAGACATCCCGATAAGACGAAGCCCCCCTTCGCATGACGGATGAGGACTATACCACTTTCAGAAACCCGACGCATAAAAAATAGCCTCGATGGTAGTGCCAACTGTCTAGACTGTCTAGGAGCAAGGCTTCTGGGCCATGCTTTCCATGGCCAAGTTATCCGCAAAGGCTACTTACTTATCTATTATAGGACCCATATTTGACACGGCGTAAACTCCGAGACTGACGGGCTTCTCGGGCTGAATTCACACGACCCGCCTCGCCAACGATTTTAACCACGCCAATGAAATGAGAGGCGGCTCCATCGAAACGTGTCCCGGCGGATTCGGCCGGGTTACAGCCAAGACTGAAAGATCTCGTTGTCCAGCGTGTTGGTGGCTCAACACTCCACCGCTCCTTGACTCGCAAAAAAACTTCACCAGCATCGCCAATATCGGCGTTAGGCCTACGCTGAACGGCGCGCTGTCGCCCGTGTGTGTACCAAGCAATGGAACAATCGGGCTGACATGTATGATGTTTGAAGATTTGGGAGCAACCGATAAGAGATGTAATAATCGCCGCCGGAGCTAAGCCCCTGATATCAGTCTCTCGAAGACGGGACGGCATTCTGGAACAGGTTGGGTCTACGTATGAGCCAGGATATGACGGAGGGTGGTTGCTGACTGAGCTACAGTACTGCCATTGACGGAACCAGTGGGTGTATGATTGGCCGAGAGCGATTCATGATTCTGATACATGCGGATGTAGTGGTAAGAGAAGGTTGGTACCTACATGTAGGTTAGGTACGCACTTTACTTTGAACCCATTAGCAGGAGGTGTGTTTTCATCACAGCTGATATGTAATGGTGTTTTGTTGTTAAGAGTCGTCCGGCCACCTGCTCTTCATTAGTCCGGGACGACCAGCTCAGCTTGGCTCCTTCCAGTGATATGTTAGCTGTTTCAACTATGTCCTATGTCTGTAATGTGAGGCGGGAAGGGTGGAGGGACCCTTCGTGCCTTGCGCTTATGGCCGACGTATGCGGTGATACGTGTGTTTGCGAGGCACCAGCCATGCCACCAAGGTACATACTTTGCCTTGCCAATGTACTATAATTTGGACGGAAGGTAAGGAATGGAACATTGAACCGTACTACTAGTTTAAGGGTAGTAGTAAGGAAAAAATCGATGGCAGATGGAATGCAGCAGAGAGGAAAAAAAAGCCGAGGAGAGCTAGTTTGCAATCCATGGGTACAAAGTGCGTCATATTGAGGGTGAGGGGAGCTTGGGAACCGTAGCTGCCGAAGAAGGTCCATTAGACAGGGAATCGACTTGCAATAGCCTGGCAGTACATGAGTAGAGCTCTGAGCTCATGGGCCAAGAAATGGCTGGATCTGCCCCTCTGCCTTCGGCTCTACCCTGCACTCAAGGTACTGTGCCCAAGACAGTTGAGCTGTTGAAAAAAGCAAAAAGAGCTGGCAGCATGGGGCGAAAACATGGGACTTGTCTCATACGACGGGCATCCAGGTTAAAGAGAGGCAAGAGAGGCAAGGCCAAGCCCAACGTGAATGCGTGAAAAGGCTAATCAGCAAGTATATCCTCAGCTCTTCGCTGTGAATGTATGGCCGCGGATGTACTTGAACACCCCCCACTCAATGGCAAGGTGGGAAATGGATTGGATCAAATGGGTCTGGGTCTCCAGATGGTCGCGTTAGTGTGTCAGGACCACAGTGATCCGATGAGGTATGCGAGCAGCGAGGTGTGTGTTCATTGCCCCTCCAAAAGTACAGTCCAGAGAGAGTCAAGGCCTTTGGGGAGCTGCCTTATTAAACCCATCGTGCATTTCCTGCTCCTCCTACTACTTCCCGTTCTATTTCTCCCTCTCCCATATCAACCACTTTCATTCAAGAAATACCACTTTTTTCCCAAGATTGAATAACAGACAACACCGCAATCATGGGTTACACAGAGACAGATTGGCGTGCCATCAACACCATCCGAACGCTGGCCGTGAGTATTCTCCTGCCTATCCTTCTCCCTCTCTCCGGTCGACGAGGCCGAAATCTCGTCACCCCGCCCCCGCCCATCTTGCATCTATCTGCCCCTCCATGATCTGTTTATTTCTCAACAAACGTCATGAGGTGAGGCCTTCGCCGCCAACAGACAGACAGCAATTGGCCCGATCTACACACATTACATTGAACACGATCCCGAGAGACTTCGTACTGACCCCAATGCCTCCAGGCCGATGCCACGTTCCACTCCAACTCCGGCCACCCTGGTGCGCCCATGGGTATGGCGCCGGTCGCCCACGTCCTGTTCAACAAGTTCATGAAGTTTAACCCCAAGAACCCTAAATGGCTCAACCGCGATCGCTTTGTCCTCTCGTAAGTCACAGACTCGTCCATTGCCCCCCGGACAATGCGGAACAGGATAAAGACTAACAAGACTGATTTTTCCAGCAACGGACACGGTTGCATGCTTCAATATGCCCTCCTCCACCTTTACGGATACGAGCTGAGCATCGACGATCTCAAGAAGTTCCGCGTATGTATAACCAAGTTTCTCCTTTTCAAATGCCCTCGTACTAATTGCCTCGTCTACAGACTGTTGACAGCATCACACCCGGTCACCCTGAGGCCCACGACACCCCCGGTATCGAAGTCACCACTGGTCCTCTTGGCCAGGGTGTCTCCAACGCCGTTGGTCTTGCCATCGCCCAGGCCCACACTGCCGCTACCTTCAACGAAGATGGCTTCCCCATCGTCGATAACTACACATACACCTTCTTGGGTGATGGTTGCTTGATGGAGGGTGTTTCCGGCGAGGCTTCTTCTCTGGCTGGTCACTTGCAGCTTGGCAACCTGATTGCCATCTACGATGACAACCACATCTCCATTGACGGTGACACCAACGTCGCCTTCACTGAGGACGTTGTCAAGCGATACGAGTCTTTCGGCTGGCACGTTGTTACCGTTGGTGATGGTGACAACGACCTCGACGGCATCGAGGCTGCTATCAAGCAGTGCCAGGACGTCAAGGACAAGCCTTCCATGATCAAGCTCCGAACCACCATTGGCTTCGGTTCTCTGAACCAGGGCACCCACGGCGTTCACGGCTCGCCCCTCAAGGCCGACGATATCAAGCAGCTGAAGGAGAAGTTCGGCTTCAACCCCGAGCAGACCTTCGCCGTTGCCCAGGAAGTCTACGACCTGTACAACAAGCACGCCGCCGAGGGTGCCGCCGCTGAGCAGGAGTGGAACAAGATGTTCGAGTCGTACGGACAGAAGCACCAGGCTAAGCACGCCGACCTCATCCGCCGCCAGAAGGGTGAGCTCCCCGAGGGCTGGGAGAAGAACCTTCCCACCTACACCCCCTCGGACTCTGCTGTCGCCTCGCGAAAGCTTTCTGAGATCGTTCTCCAGAAGATCCACCAGGCTCTTCCCGAGCTCGTTGGTGGTTCTGCTGATTTGACCGGTTCCAACCTGACCCGCTGGAAGGATGCCGTTGACTTCCAGCCTCCCTCCACTGGCCTTGGCGACTACTCCGGCCGCTATATCCGCTACGGTGTCCGTGAGCACGGTATGGGTGCCATCATGAACGGTTTGGCCGCCTACGGTACCATCATCCCCTACGGTGGTACCTTCCTGAACTTCGTCTCCTATGCTGCTGGTGCCGTTCGCCTGTCCGCCCTGTCTCAGATTCGCGCAATCTGGGTCGCCACCCACGACTCCATCGGTCTTGGTGAGGATGGTCCTACCCATCAGCCTATCGAGACTCTGGCTCACTTCCGTGCTCTCCCCAACTGCATGGTTTGGCGCCCCGCCGATGGCAACGAGACCAGCGCTGCCTACTACGTCGCTCTTACCCAGAAGCACACCCCCAGCATCATTGCTCTGTCCCGACAGAACCTGCCCCAGCTTGAGGGCTCCACCATTGCCAACGCTTCCAAGGGTGGTTACGTTCTGCACGAGGCTGAGGGTGCTGACGTCACCCTGGTCTCGACTGGTTCCGAGGTCTGCATCTGCGTGGATGCCGTCAAGTACCTTGCCGAGAAGCACAACATCAAGGCCCGTATCGTCTCGATGCCTTGCTTCGAGGTCTTCGATGCCCAGACCAAGGAGTACCGTCTCAGCGTCCTGCCTGACGGTATCCCGTCCATGTCCGTTGAGGTCATGAGCACCATGGGCTGGGAGCGTTACACCCACGAGCAGTTCGGTATCAACCGTTTCGGTGCTTCGGGTGCCTACCTCGATGTCTACAAGAAGTTCGAGTTCACCGCCGAGGGTATCTCCAAGCGCGCTGTTGCCACCGTCGACTTCTGGAAGAGCGTTCCCAACGTCCGCTCGCCGATCAACCGTGCTTTCCAGCAGCTGATCTAGATTTGACGTTGCGTGGTACAAAATAAGTAATTCGATGATGATTCAGCATGACTTGATGGCACTGGTATATAGACTTTTTAAGGGGTAAAATAGCGAAAGACAAACGCGAGATCTTTTTGATGAACAAAAACTAAAAAGCCCTTTTCAAAGACGAGTGATATGTATACATGTGAAACCCGTCTCGACACTGATTGTCTTATCAATTGTCAAGATCAACTACAACATGGTACCGTATTGTTTTATCCGGGAGATCGATGTATCAACTTCGCCCGGCTTGCCGCTACGACATTCAACCAACATGGCATTAGACGTATAATCACACATGATGGCAGTACTCTCAAGAACATTGCATTGTGTGCTAGTATGTATTCATTGTTTGAAGCCTATTTAACTATTTATCGAGCAACACCTCTTTCGGCGCAATATTTCTCCACTTCCTTGTTCAGGGTATCCCGCTGCCTTTGGACGAGCTCCATGATGTCCTGGCAATCGCTGCCGAGGCTGCCGCTGCCGTTGACGAGGTTGTTGACCTCGATCATGTCCTCCATGACGGCCAGCAGCTGGTTGGGCAGCCAAGTGACGATGGGGCTGCCGCCCGTGGCCGTGGGGTGCGACGTCTGCTTGAGGATGTACTCGCGGGCGAAGCACCAGTGGCGCCAGCGGAAGTCGCGGACCTGGTTCTGGATCTTGAGCCAGAGGCGGCGGCTCTCGAGGATCTCCTCGTCCTGGGTGTCCTTGGCGTCGAGCCGGAGGGCGTAGTCGCGCAGGCCGCTGCGCTGGGACTCGTGGGCGACCCACTCGAGAAACTCGCGGTGGTTGCCTGGGCGGTAGGACCGGAAGTCTTTGAGGATGGAAGTCAGCGGGGTGTTGGGCATGGTGATGCCGAGGAAGTTGTCCATGAGGGGGATCATGGAGTCGTTGGCGCCCGACTCGCCGCGGAAGGACATGGGTTTGTCCGCGTCCTGGCCGTCGAGCCCCTCGTACACGACGCCGTTGGGGAACATGCTCTGCGAGGTGATGCCGAAGATGAAGGTGCGGAACGAGGTGTAGGACCGCGGCTTGGACACGTCCCACATGCCCTCCATGGCGCCGTTGACTTTCAGCAGGGAGCCCAGGATGGACTGCAGGCCCGCGTTGAAGGCGGACCGCGACGCCGGCGCGGCGGCGGCGTTGTTGGACACGGCGGCCAGCGCGTTGACGACGCCCTCGACCAGGGCGCCCGAGTGCGACACCATGGCCACGTGCGTCAGCACGAAGCCGGCCTCGGACGAGGTCGGGTCCAGGCCGTGCTCGAACGCCCGGATCAGCCGCAGGTTGTCGTAGGCCAGGCCCCGCGCCGGGTCCACGAGCTTGTAGTTGAACAGGGCGTAGGAGCCGGCGTACTCCATGAAGGGCTTGAAGCCACAGCTGCGGAAAGGGGGTTTGGTTAGTCAACTGAATCAAATGGGATGGGGTCATGGAAACTTTTCACTTTAAGTCTCGTGGAAAAAACAAGGGATAAAGACGGGGTTGTCGAAGAGGAAGTGGAGTGGGAGAGGGAGAAGACATGATATTGAAGAAGAAAAAGGGGTATTGGTGACCCGTATCTCTTCACAGGTGACGACAAGGTCAAAATAAGGATGGCATGCCGAAAGACAGGATTGAGAGCAAGGTAAGATGGTGGAAGAAATAAGAGAACTTACAGCTCAGCAGACCGAGCAATAGGGCGCGCCAGCACCGCCGGCAACCGGTCCCGCGCGAGCCCGTACTCCTCGCCCTTGAGGAAGCGCATGTGGCAGGGCTCGAGCAGGTAGGCCGAAGCCATGAAGGAGTAGTCGCGGTAGAGGGCGTTCTGGAGGACGAGGTCGTCCTTGTACTGCTCGACGGCGTCGGTGAGGTCCGGGAGCTCGGCCAGGACGGCGTCGCCGAACTTGCCTTCGGCCAGCAGGCCGGGCTCGCCCGACAGCATCTTGACGGGCATCCGGGCCAGCAGGGACTCGGCCGCCGCGAAGGCCGCCGGCAGCTCGGCGACGGGCTCCATACGTGGCAGGAACCCCCGCGCCGTCGACACCATGAAGGCGGGCAGCGACGTGTTGTCGGGCTGGGCGTCCGTCAGGACGGAGAAGGCGGGGGCGGAGATAGAACCCATGGTGACGGTGTTGTGATGGGTTGTGTTTTATGTCGTTGGGATGTACGACAATGATGAGTGATCAAGGCGTTGTGGCTGGTTGGGTATCGGATTGGGCCTTGTGTGCGGTGATGGGTGGTCCGAAGAGGGAAGACGGAATACCAATTAAGGGGCTTTGGGTAAAAAGGGGTAAAATTGCTTGATCGGGGTCGAGTTGCACTTGTGGCTTGGGTGTGTGACCCTAAGCTCAGACGAGTGTGATGTTTGGTATTGAAGCAGGAGGGGGGATTGTGGTGTTTTCTGAAGGTCGATGGAAAGTGAAAGTCAAACTCCAACACCGGCCGGCCGAAGCGTCCGCTAATATACATCGTGGCCGGAATCTTTCCGGCCACTACACCACCAAGCCCTGAGCGGGGGCAGGCCGGCCATCATTGCCAATATTTGGATTTTTTTTCTGTCTAGCAAGCACACGCTGGTCTTACGCACACCGATACCGCAATCCAACAAACGGAGCAAACCCTCGCACAGTCCTTCCTCGCGGTTCCATGTGGTCGCCTTGTTTTGTTCCCTTGCTCCATGGCTACCACCACCCTTATCGGCGTTGTTGCTACTGTATGTTTATCAACATTTGCGTTTTCTTCACATGTAGGGTTTCGAACCGACAGCGAGTTGGCTTACATTTATCATGTGTACTAAGCTCAAGATAAAATAGTTGTGGCGTTTCGAGGCAGACATCGTTTTCTGTTCAGAGTGTAAATATTTTGTTGGCGGTTGGGCGGGAACCGACTCGCAGTACATCCCGACGACAACAGGCATAGAACATTGGCATCTCGTAATTACCCCAGACGAAACGAATGCCGTGACACATAATCTGGGGCTTGTAAGGAAGTGTAGCCCCCGGAGCCGAGATCGAATGAGAGGGAGAGGATTAGCACTCATTAGTAATGGAATGCCTCCCTAGAGGTTTCCTAGTCGCGACCCGTTCTCCACTCAATCCCGGCCTTGACCGATCCTGTGGCCGGAATCTTTCCGGCCACTCACGTGAACATTGCACTGACTCGCACCCAAACTTCTTATCAGCCACCGAGGGGTTCAGAGTGTCACCCCCGGAGCCCTTCGGTCCACAAAGAGATTCTCTTCAAAATCACATTGGCCAACAGAATACTTTGGATTGGCAAGTCGATAATCAGACCCCAGCATACCAGCCATACACGTCAAGGCCAAGCATCATTTCAACTAGTCGACCTTGCATGTATCCTTGCCTGGGTAGTAGTATTGGCAGTCCCTTATCTTTTCTTCTCATTACACACCTCGTGGAATGTATCAGAACAAATAGATTCTCAATTGATTTGCAGTGCATATACGACATACTCCTATTGACGCCCGTGCCACTACCAAACAAACGACACATCGTAGCCGCCCACCATCTATCAAGTATGCTGTCTTATTCTCATCTTTCCTTATTCTCTTCCCCTCTCTCCCATTTCCTTTCGTCAAAAAGACAAGATTCCTTGAACCAAAAATCAAGAATACCCTTTCTTAGCCACTAAGAACAACATCCCAAATATGCTCATCCAGCAAAATTGAAGCCAAACATAATCATTCCACCTTGGGTATAGCAAACTCCGCTCCTGTGAGTCCCTCTCGCACGTTTCCCTTCCGTGTGCTTCATCAAGATCCCATCCGTGTATAACTCCGACGCAATGTGTGTGTGTTGGTTTCGGATTCCCACACCTCCCAAGACAAGTCCATCTCGATGCGGCGAAATCCCATCTAGGGAGGGAAACCATAGCCGTCAAAGGAAAAAGACGGCCGAGAAATCCAGCGAACCGTGTATAAATAAACATATCAGATCGTATTATACTCTTCTTAATCAGCTTCGGCCAGCTGCATGATGAGCCGGGCAGCCATGTCGAGGAAGGGGAAGGGGCTCATGACGTCCTTCTCCTCCAGCATGGACCCGTCCTGGCGCTCGTACCCGGTGCACTTGAAGTCGACGAGATATACGCCGTACTCCATCTCGTAGATCTGGATCTCCATGCGCATGTAGACAAAGTCTTGTTTGCGATTGTCGAGCACCGAGTAGATGTGCGTGTTCTTCTCCGAAGCCGTTTCCGAGGTAGATGTTCCTGTGGATACCGCAGATTGACGAAGATCTACAATCAGGTTAGCAGATGATATTTCGGTAGGGTATGGGTTTTGATCCTCGTAGATCAACGACTTACCTTCTTTCTTCCATCGACAGACGATGTGCCATGGATCCGCGGGTAGACGATAGTACTTTATCGGGTCGAATGTGGCAGCGTCAATGTCGTTGGCTGACATGCCCTCATACGGATCTTGGGACTCTTTATTCGAAGATTTGTAGTGACTACCATCGCTGCCAGGATTAGTGCATAGTTCAAGCATTGTCAGGGATTGAGCTTACTGTTCGCCTTCGCCTTGAAGCTTCTCGTAGTCCTCATCCACAATCCAGGATGCCTTCAGCTTGGATAGGGCTTTGTAGATGCACAGCAATGCTTCCCAAGGAGCATTCCGCGACCGAATACCAAACTGCCACCGCAGTGGTTTCGTCTTCTTCGTGGCTACCGGCGTCATGGTCTGTGGGCGGGCACCATCGTCCAGCTTCACAGCATTCTTGGAATGTGGTTTCAGGCGCCGCACAGCTTCCTGTTGCTCTTGAGGCGTTCGGGGCTGTAGCAGAATATCTGGGACGGGTTGACTGTTCAATGGCTCTTCGACGCCAGCGCTCTGGCGTTCCAGATACTCCTTGTGCAAAGCCGGCAGACTGGTGGGGAGAATGCCGACTTTACTAACGTAACCCCGTGGCGAGTTGCTGGTGATGGTTGAGGTCGTCGACCGGGCCGACTCGTTCAGTGGACTTGCTTGCGACTCTGAGAGTTCTATTTCCTGGGCCGCCGCCGCCCCCTTCAACGTAGCAGCCACGCCTGCCATATTCTCCTCGTGAGATACTGTCGGTGGCGAAGTTGCGAAGAACGGGTTCTCAGAACCGGTGCCGTAAGCGGCTGGCCACATTGTTAGCACCTTTCAGACCCAGAAACCCCCCTGATGGCATTGGTAACTTACGATTCACTTGCATCAGCTTGTTCTCGCGCACAATCATGTAAGCATCCTTGATGGCGGAGGGCTCGTCTGCGCCAAGCGCCTCCTCTACATCCTTCTTTCCATAACCCATAGTCTTACTGATCTTCTCAGTGACCTCGTTATGCAGCTTCTCCTGTACCCGCTGAGGTGCATGTGGCGCGATATCACTGGGCTGAATGGCCTTGTTAGGGTCCACGCCTGTGTTCAGGAACTCCTCGACCGGCGGGGCGAGATAAGCAGGCAGTTCTCTCAGGAACCAGGCGTCTTGGCGGATTTCTTCAATGGTAGCTCGATGCATGGGGTTCACCACCAGCATCTTCCTAATCAACTTCTGCGCATCCTCCGGGCACCAGTTGGGTATCGTGAAGACACCACGTTGAATCTTGGCAAATAGACTAGGGATATGGTCGTCATCAAACGGGAGCCTCCCTATAAGCAATACATATAGAATCACACCACAGCTCCAGACGTCCACTTCAGGCCCGGCATAGAGCTTCCCGCTAATAACTTCAGGAGCTGCATAGTTGGGACTGCCGCAACTGGTCTTGAGGAAGTTGCCGTCGGTCATGATATTGCTCAGACCGAAATCGGCGATCTTGACATTGAGGTTGTCGTCCAGGAGCAGGTTTTCCGGCTTGAGATCACGATGCACGACCTTGTGCCTGTGGCAGTATTCGACGGCACACAGCATCTGCTGGAAGAAGCGGCGGGCCTTCTCCTCCTGCATGCGGCCGTGGGAGACGATGTAGTCGAACAGCTCGCCGCCGGCGTACTCGAGCACCATGATGATCTCATTGGGAGTCTTGATGACGGTGTATAGCTTGATGATATGCGGGTGGCGCAGCAGTTGCAGGTATTCAATCTCGCGCTCGACGCGGCCGACCATGTCCCGGCTGATGAGCTTCTTGCGCGCGATGATCTTGAGGGCGACCTGCTGGCCGGTGCTGCGGTGGACGGCGAGCTTGACCTTGCCGAAGGAGCCCTCGCCGAGGGTGCGGATGATATTGTACTGGCCGACGCGGGCCTCGAGGCGGACCTTGTCGCGGGCCTGGCCCGGGGCGCCGGGCTCTATGGGATTGGTGCGTGGCGGGTGGCTGGTCGAGCCATTGCGGGCGGCAGCGGTTTCGGAAGTGGGATGCGACGTCACTGCGATCTCAGGGACGCGGCGTCGGATTTGGGAAGGCGAGAGGGAAATGGAGAGTTCCTCCTCGTCATAGGGTCTGGGCGCCATGTCGAGGGGAAGGGATTCTTTCGAAATGCCGATGATGACGACGACGACGACAGCGACGACGACGAGGTTGAGGAGGGTTGGGGAAGGAGGAGGGCGGTAGTGGTCGATGAGGTCGTCATGAGAAGTGTGAAGTAGTAACCTTGGCTAGGTAGAATTCACTTGCTACCCATTCAGCGGCAGCGTACGTATTGTATTGGTCAGGTAAGTTGGGTAAGTAGGCAAGTAGGGCCCCTAGGTAAAGTAGGAGAGAAGTGGAGGAGGGGGTGGTGGGCAAGGTGGGTGCCAATTGGGATGCGCAACAAGGGCTGCTGCTGGTGGCTGCCCCTCCGTTCTTCTGGGTACTGGGCTGCTGGGGGGGCGCTTGAGACTTGTGAGAGAGCACTGAGCTAACCTAGTTGTTCGTTGTTCCTCTCGACCCTATCAGACATACAATTGTTGAACTGTACATGCATCCAATGTACCCAATATGCTCTGGGCATACCTATCAATACCCAATAGCTGACGGCAACTAATAGGTAAACCCTCTCATCCGAGCATTGGCCGATTTCATGCACCGATGCACCCGCTAAAGAACCAACCCTACTTACTTCTTAACCGTGCAGAAAAGTGACGTGAAGCTATATGTACGAGACCGACCAGTACCGACAGCCGAATATCAAAAGGAAATACTCCTCTACTCCATACTCGGTGGGCCCTCTGTTGGTTTTCTTTTTTTCTCTCTTTCTCTCTAGGTTAGTGCTACTCGAACGCTGAGTTTTACAAGGGAAACCATCCCATAACCCCGCATATAGAAGGAATTGACTCCTCCGTCAGACCGTTGACGATGGGCTGCTGGGCTGCTCAGTGCTGGGGCTTATATTGAATAATTCCGTCCGTGATCGGTCCATCTTAGCCTAGCCTGGCCTAGCCTGGCCTAGCCGGAAGCGCCCCTCACCAACTAAGCCCTGTATCTTGTCTGTCGGTCAAGGTCCAAAGAAGAGAAATACCTATCACATCAACGGCGATAGAACGACAGAGACTTGACTTTCGGTGTCTGAAACTCGGAAACCAATATGGGCGCTCGCTGACGAAAAGAAAGAAATCAAATAACATGTCATTCCTGTGCAACCTTCAGTAGAGGGAAGGCACATGTATCATTCATTGGCTGGCTATATCCCGCTGTACGGACCACGCACATGCACCTGGCCATATGCAGTTCTTTTGAGGACATCACCAGACTCAAGGGCCCTCGGCTGGCCACGGATGACCGAGTTTCCCTCCAGCTTGGTCGGTGCGGTGTTGTTTGTCAAGTCGAGGGAAATAATTCCCGAGCTTGTTCGCATCTACATAAAACTAACTGGTTATCAAGCCCCGAATATGCGCCTTTACCACCTCGGTTTGTTCTCGAAAACAGACTAGATAGAGCTCGGAGAATTGCGATAACCACTTACATACCTAAGTTACTACTACAGAATTTTGACCTATGTATGAATGGCTTTTCTTTCACAACACATTCAACAGGAAACCCTTCCTCTTTGCGACGCTTACATATGAAAGTATGTGTTTTATGTGCTGTTGTGTCGTGTCGTATGTTGTCGCACGGCAACATGGCGGTGTTTGCTCTCGGGGCATGTACGTCAGGGACCGGCTTTTTAGATACAAGTGCCTTCACATGTTAGGTATCCTGCAGACACGGCTCGCGTCTCAAGCCGCGCCCCCTCGCATCTGGTACAACGATACTTACCGCAAGTGGGAGGGCTTGCAGATTCAGTAATTGCCTAGGTAGCCAGGCATTCGCTGAGTCCTAACGATTTGTCCCTACCTACCGTCGAAAGTGTAATGAACACGTCAACCACGCTTCCCGTCTCATCAACTTTACCTCAGCGATGCAGGTCCCGACGCACAATCAGTCTGGTACCGCAAACAGAGCAAACCCACGAGTTTGGTAAAATAGATCAGATCATACGTACGTAGTGTGCATTGAAAGTGTGATGATACAATGATGGCAAATATACATACAATGAGTCGGGAGCATCCGGGGGGCGGTCAATAACCCCTTATACGGACGGAATGGATAGCAGCGATCAGGAGCATCATTCCCGCCCCTTAGCTAGCCCTTTCTCTCTTCCTTCTGGAGTCTCTCCACAAGCTTCGTCCTTATGAAGTCACTCAGGCCCAGACTTCCGGGGGTGGTTGTGTGGTTAGCTGCTGATAAGCCCACAGTGGATATTGGCCAAAGAAAAGAAAAGAAGACGTCACTTACATTCCCTCGTTGGTGATGATGCGATAGGTGCCACTGGGCTGGAACTCGCCCACAATCTGGCCCGTCCCATCCACCTCGATGCTCCCCAAAATATCCTCGGGCCAGGCGATCCGGCCGTAGTCGGGTGGGTTCCGCATATCGCTGAGATGGACGTGGCCGCCCATACCGCCGCCGCCGGCACCTCCCTGAGCACTTGCGCCCCCTCCGCCACCGCCGCCAGCACCGCCTCCGGCCCCGAGCCCGGCCGAGCGGCCTTTGCGACGCTGTTGGGGGAAGAAGGCACCCCCGGACCCTAATGTGGTACCGCCGGGGCCGGCAAAAGCCTGGGCCTGGCTCTGGAGCTGTGGGTCTTGTGCGGCATGTTGGGCGAGGACTTCGTTCAGAATCGAGAGGAACTCGCGGTTTTCGCTGAAGGACTGGGGTGTGGGCGGGTTGGCGGTCGAGCTCCCAACGGAGAGCTTCTGGGACGGAGGATTCGTGTCGAGGTAGGTGAGTAGGTGGGAATTATTTATCGCTGCATTAGGGAATACTTTCTAGAGTTGCAAGTAAAGCCCGTGTAAGCGAGAGTCCTGGTTGGGTCTGCATACCTACATGTATACAGAAGCCACATTCAAGAGATAGTTAGCTCTTGGACTTACAATGTAGGGATTATTGGATAAAGTTGAGACCATTCGACGGGACGAAAGCCCATTGAGCATGGACATTGGCCGAAGCCTTGTCAACAACATATTGAAGTCTTTGGTGAAGGCGATTGCTTAGACTCCGAGTGAAGATGCTTGTTTACAATACGATTGCGATGGCGGAAAAGTGCGAGTTCAATGTTCAATTGGAGAGCTGGAGCTCGATACTGACGCTGACGTATGGGACACAAGCAGTCACTAAAATATATCACCTAACCTAAACCTTGCATCGATATTAGCGGCTCTGTCTTATGTGCTAGGTTAGGAGGGTCCTTCCTGCAAGTACAGTCTGACCGCAAGTGGGGGGGGGAGAGAGGGGGATTTTGGTAAAACCCATTTACGCGCTTATGGCCGCTGTAGCTGTACAGGGGGGGGCTAGGAACGCGATGCGACGCGTCTTTAGTGTCGATTAATTTATGCTACAGTATTCTACGGTCCTACGTCGTCTCTACCAAGCAGCATCGCCATCTGAAGCAGCAGTCTGTTGTGCCTCGGGCTTCAAGTTGGATAACGACTCCCACATAAGCCCAACTCGAGCTGCGAATTGAGCAGCAAGTATATCGCACGATGCAACGTCGGAACCCCCCAACAGCGCCAATCTTCGTCAAACCTCAGAACCCGGCCATACCCCCCTCTAGTTCGATCCCGTCGTCCTCGCCAGCATTCGGCACGCCTGCTCACACCTTAAAACCCTTCGTACCGCCGCCGCCCAAAGCCAGTATCCTGCCGATCCTCCTGCCGCCGGCGACCCTACGGCCACTTGCTTTCCGCACCTTCACCAAGAAGCACAGTCTGACCCTCACCTCCTCGGCCTTGCAAGAGCTAGCCACCTTCATTGGGAGGCATTGTGGCTCAGGATGGCGCGAAGAAGGCTTGGCAGAGAAGGTCCTGGAGGAGGCAGCTAAGGGCTGGAAGAACCGCAATGGAGGTGTTATCGTCGACGGGGCGAACTCGGAACTCAAGGATATACTCAAGACGCTTGAGGGGAACATGGTGGGAGGGAGAATAGTAACCGGCCGAGAGCTCAACCGCCAAAACAGTCTGGCGATAGAGCCGCTGCAAGAGTCCGATTTCTCCAATACCCGCTTAGGACTGCGACCCAATAAGAGTCTCACGAGAGATGATAGCCAGCAAAGCTTTGGCATGTCAAGCCTTGGCATGGAGGAAGAGAACGGCAACGACGACGACGACGCCAAGGACCCCCGGAAATGGTTGAAGGTCGTTAGCGCTTACGAACAGCCACGGATGCTGTACAATATTAACAAGAATCATTTCGAAAGGGACCCCTCGAAACCCTCCTTGATGCCCCCAGCCTCTCACAAAACAACCCTCTTCAGAAACAGGTACAACGTCATTCACCAGAGGTTGCTGCGAAACGAATCTTTCCAGACATCAGCTGTCGCGGCTGCCAGAGGCCCGGCGGCTCCGTTACAGAGATCGTCCTCCTCGACCCTGACATCACAGCAGACGCACAAGATCACGCCGATAGCAAACTTGCTCGGCCGTCATGGCACTCATCATATGTTGCTGGGACTCCTGTCAATAGCTCCTACTGGCGCGTTGACTATCAATGACCTAACGGGAGCCATAACCCTAGACGTTGCGCACGCAGTATCTGTGCCGGAAGACTCGGCTTGGTTCACTCCCGGCATGGTCGTCTTAGTTGATGGTATCTACGAAGAAGACGAGGAAAACACTGGCAAAGGTCTCGGTGGAAGCACTGGTATCGGCGGTATTATTGGTGGTCGATTCCAATGCTTCTTCATCGGGCAACCGCCCTGCGAGAAGCGAAAGGTGACGCTGGGCGTGAGCGGACCAGACGGTGACCAGGATCACACCATAGGGGGTGGATTCGGGTGGATCGACTTTTTAGGGGTTGGAAGCGAGAGAGCTGTCGGCCAGAAAATGCGCAAGCTCGAGCATCGCATGCTGCAGCCAGCAGCGACCCAGGATCCGGATACGCCCGGTCGAGGTCGTATCATCATCCTTGGCGAGTTTAATCTCGACCAGCCTCGCGCTTTGCAGGCTCTGCACAAGATTCTCACAATCTACTCTACAGAACCGGAGGGTACGTCCCCGATGACCTTCGTCTTCACCGGCAATTTCACCCAACATGCCATCATGGCAGGAGGTGGTGCCAGCGGTGGCAGCGTAGAGTATAAAGAGTATTTCGACTCCTTGGCGTCTGTCATGTCTGAGTTCCCGACTTTGCTACAGTCGTCTACCTTCGTGTTTGTACCCGGCGACAATGATGGCTGGGCATCCAGCTTTTCTTCCGGCGCTGCGGTGCCGCTTCCTCGGAAGGCGGTACCCGAGATGTTCACCAGCCGCATACGGAGAGCCATCGCTTCGGCCAACTCGGAGGGCGGGGTGAAGCACGGCGGCGAGGCTATCTGGACCACGAACCCGGCCCGGCTTTCCGTCTTTGGCCCAACACACGAGATGGTGGTTTTCCGGGATGACATGTCAGCTCGCCTGCGGCGGACTGCTGTGCGGCTCAAGACGTCTCAGCCGAACTACGAAGAAGGAGAAGAGGACCAAGAAGACCCGGCTGCTGCTTCTTCTAAAAATAACGACGACATTGAGATGGCGCCTAGTGCTAGTGCGCTAGATGACCAGGCATCCCTCGAAGAGGCCATGGATGTCGATGCAGCACCCCCCAAGGCCACGGCCCCCGGAGTGCCGTACGACGTGCAGGCAGCCCGGAAACTCGTCAAGACGATCCTAGATCAGGGCTACCTGGTGCCATTCCGACAGCAAATTCGCCCCGTGCATTGGGACTACTCGTCAGCCCTGCAGCTATATCCGCTGCCGACGTCCATGGTGCTAGTCGACGCCACCGCTCCGCCGTTCTGCGTGACGTACGAAGGCTGCCACGTCATGAACCCCGGCACCGTGCTCGTAGCTGGGCGGCGAGGTGTCGGAAGGTGGATAGAGTATACTCTGGGTGGCACTGGAAAGCTCCGAGAGTGCCTGTTTTAAGGAAGACACGATATAGATAGGACGTCTCCCAGGGAGTTGCATGGAATGTGTTGATGAATATAATGAGAGCATGGTAGATACACAGGTCCTCTTGCACAGTTATGTGAGCATTATCGGGGTCTGGCATTGGTGAAGCATAGATAATGCATTGGTTGGTAGGTTAGGTCCTTATTAATTGCATCGTTGATCCTATTGCCAAAGTGCTAGGGGCACGATCAACTTGACCCCTGACTAAGAACGCCAATTAGGGGTGCACAGTAGTAAGCTGGAGGTTTGGGGGTGGTTAGCCAATCACGTAAGCGCGTCATATTTGTCAGCTTCAATCCTTTGCGCATTTCATCCCACTGAGCCGCATTTTCGTTGTCAACTTGTAGGAGAGGATCCATACATCATCTTTAACTTGGTTTGAAAGATTTAGCTCATTCCTTGACATTATTCTAAAGTGTGCCAACTGATATTGCGGCTCGGCCACGATGGAGAACCTATCTCGACGAAAAGTAAGGAGAAGGCCATTTGACCCCTGACAGCCCCTGGCAGGATTATCGTGCTAATGAACATATGCGTACAGGCATGTACGTACAGCCCAGACATGTTGGTCGCCGTGGATTACCTCTACTCGATGGAAGGACTCACCCTTCGCCATAGGTGATACTTGCTATAGCCGCAAGATCAAATGCGACATGGCAAAGCCCGTCTGTTCCAACTGTCAGCTATACAAGGTCCGATGTACCACTACACTGATACGACGACGGGCGATGGCACCAAAGCCAAAACCCGCAGATATGTCAACAACCGAAAGGGGTCCAGAGTATGTTGAAAACGTTTTACTGTCACTTCGCGCTTATCAAGCCTGACTACGGGTGTAGAAAATATCCCATAATCAACAATGAGGCCCTCGAGGCTCGCTTAAAAGGGATCGAAGCCAGACTCGACTCTCTAGGCGCATCGGGAGGAGATTCATCGCTGGCGTCGTTGTTCGGCTATCCGCCCATCGTCGACCCTCACCACGATTTCACCTCGAACATAGACATGAGCATGTTAGAGCCCTCATGCAATGCCGAGCCCGTGGTGAGCTGCAGCAGCGACGCTTCTTCGGCGACAAACGGCTTTCCCGAGCTGCCGCCCCTGCACGAGGCTTTGCCCGTCATTGAGGCCTATTTCGATGGTTTCAATGGCGTTCTACCCTTGCACCACCAGCCCACCTTCATGAAGCTCCTACATCGGTGCTATGCCGGCCCCGAGCAGCAGAGGCAACGGGCGGAGTTCGCGGTCGTTTATTCTGTCTTTGCCATCGGGTATCGGCTCCGATCTGGTTCAGACGACGTTTCCGTGGATGGGCGTTATCCCTTTGCAGAAGACAAAAGTCAGCAATGCCTGCGGAGCTGCGAAAGGTTTCTCAGCGATTTGGCTACCCGGGACGAGGACACACTCGGGATCCAAGTGCTTCTGGCATTGGTCGTGTTGCACTTGGCCAGTTGCGATGAAAAACCGGCGTCCATGCTGATTAGCACAGCCATGCGGTTGGCACACAATTTACAACTACACACGAGGACTTCCGATACTTCCTTCTCGCTCCACGAAGCGCAGCAACGGCATAATATATTCTGGATATGCTATTGTCTGGACAAGGTACGAGCATAAAGGAGCTTTCACCAACTGATACAGCATGAGTGGGTGGCCAGGGCTTACAATAATCCCCCTATTTGTAGGATATCAGTCTCAAGACAAACACGCCATCAGTCCAGCTGGACGACGATATAGACTTGGACCTTCCAGGCACTACCGCATCGAGCGCATCTCCAGACAACATGTTCGGCATCACGGAGGAGGAAACAGAGGACGGACAGCCGCCGCCGTTTCACAGCCTGCGCGCCCGCGTCCAGCTCGCCTTCATCGAGGGCCAGATCTACGACAGGCTCTACAGCGTGCGCTCGCTCAGGGAGACGCCGGAGCGGCGTAAACAGCAAGTCGCCCGTCTCGATGCCCTTCTCGATACGTGGAGGCGCTCGAGCCTGCCTCCTTCTCCCAATTACCAGGACGACGACGGCCAGCACCAGGTTGTGGCCGACGATGCGCCTGGTGATAACAATAACTCGGCAGCCTCCTTGAGCCACACGTACCTCTTCTGTCTATTCACTCTACACGGCCTGTACTCGTGGCAGTCGGTTTGGGTGCAGAGTATTGATATTCTCGGTCGCACGGCGCTGGAGAACTTCAGTAACAAGTCGGAAACGTGCATGCATAGCTTGCAGGTAAGTCTTGGGCCATGAATGATCAAAATTCTATATAACCTGTCATACTTACTTCGTGCACGTATTCTTCGAGCCGCAGCCGCCCATCCCCGATGCATGGAACAAATGCGTCCTAGCCTCGCGCCGCAGTGTGCAGCTGATCATGACGAGCGACCGCGGGGAACGGCACGGCGGCGGCACCTGTTGCAACCGCAACACGCTCTGGTTCGGCACCTGCCTGCTCTTCTCCGCGCTCGTGATCCTGCTGGTCAACATCACGTACGAGCCGGGCCACGCGCTGGCCGCGCGGGACCGGCAGCTGGCCGCCCAGGGGGCGGCGCTGCTCGAGAGCCTCCTGGCCGCCCAGGGCGACGCGGCGCTCCGGGGGCTGGCGGGCGTGCTCCGCGGCCTCGAGCTCGCAGCCGACAGGTGGACGGGCTACTACGAGATGGACCCCCTGTCGATACGGCCGCCCTTGCCTGCGAAGGGACACGATTTGTTCGGGAACGGGATCATGACGATGGCTGCTTCCACATCGTCTTCATCGGAGTTTCCCCTGCTGGATGAGGCGACAGTGGGGTTGTTCACTGACGATGGCATTGATGAGTGGGCGGCGTAGTCCATGCAAGCTCAGATACGTAATACATATTCATAGGATGGCGTGATGAACAAAATAAAAACCTGATGGAAGACGTCGAGCACTTTGGTTCTAGACGAAGTCGTTCGTGGGCTACGACGTCAATGGGTGCCACACATTCACCAGATGATTTCACTTCACAGAAGACATTGCGATTAAATTGAAACCAGTCAACTTTTGGGTAACTATGGAAGTAAGCTATGAGCAACAACCTAGCCCAACAACCTGGCACAAGCGGCCCAGTGAAGTACTCCGTGGCGGAAGCCTGACATTAGTAAGGAAAAGGTAAGGATTGTGTATCGTGGACGATCAAGAGATGGTCCGCGGGGATCATTCGCTTTTAGCTCAATCATCTGCTCGCAAGGAGTGAGAGAGTGACGTATGGACATGAATGTGTAGAGAGCCCGATTCGTCCAAGTTCAAATTTCGTAAGTCATTAGTAGTAGCGGCGGGAACTGCAAGAGCAGTCATCAAACCCGACGGTGGCGGCGGCGGCGACAGTGGAGATGATGAGGACGCATGGTCGTCGATGTCATCATCTTTGTTGTCAGCCACAACTCAATTGGCGACACCGATGCAAGCGAAGAGCTTCTGGAACTCGGTGCACTCGATAGCCAGGACGCCGTTGCTGTCGAGCATGCAAGCGGGGCGCCAGAACTCCGGGTCGACGCGGTCGAGCAGGCCAGGGTAGCTGTTGAGGCCGAGTGGCTCGGTGACGCCCCAGGGGTTGCGCAGCACGACGTACGAGCGCTCGCCGAACTGGCACCAGCCCAGGACTGAGTAGGCGTGGTTGGCGACGATATTGGAGCCCTTGTACATCTTGCCCGTGGCGTACGTGTAGGCCGCCATGGGGTTGATGGTCTTGAAGTTGACCGACGACGCGCGCACGATGCCCAAGAGCTCCTTGTGGTCGCGGTCCGCCGTGAAGAAGTAGTGCGGGTCGCGGCCGTTGATCTGCGCCATGGCCTTGATGGGGTCGCCGTAGGCCGTCTGGGTGATGTCGGGGCGGTCGCTGCTGTCACCCGTGATCCACTTGGCGAAGGCCTTCTCGTACAGCGCAGGCCAGATATCCATGCGGTCGCTGGAGCGAGCATAGATGCTGTCCATGCTCGAGTTGTTGACCGGAATCTCGTGGTTGACCTTGACGGTCTGGGTGCTGTTGTTGTTGCGGCCGCCCTTGTCGTGGAACTTGATCTCGAACTGGGAGTCGCGGCGGCGGTTCTCGTCGCGCTCGTCGTAGTTGTGGTTGACGCTCCGGGTGGAGCGGTTGATGATGGCCGGGTTGGCCCAGAAGACCGAGAAGATGGCGGAGATGAGCCACGAGTTGCTCAGGGCTCCCTGAACGGGATCATCGAAGCGGTTGGCAATAGTGCTGCAGCGACCGCGCATGTTGTTGTTGTTGATGTAGCCGGTGGGCCTCTCGTTCATGCTGAATCGGTTGTTGAAGTCCATGAACATCTTCTGCTGGTACTGGTGACGAGCAGTCTCCTCGGCGTGACGCCAAGTGGCATTGGGTGGTGCCCACTGGCCCTTGGAGCGGCGGAACATGGTGGCCAGCTCATTGACTGACATGGTGATCTGAGTGTTGGAGACCGTCTTGGACAGGTTGTGCCCGTCAAGGACGACTCGGAGCTTGCCGTTCTGGAGACGGGCCAGCTTCACCTTGGTGCTGCCAATGCCCTTGAGGCCAACCTGCTCAAGGTCCTCAAGCTTCTCGACACGGGAGAGGTCCGGGGTGACAAGGTCATTCTCATTGAGAATCTTGACGTCGTCAGACTTGAGCAGCTCAGCGGTCTTGTTCTTGGAATCGAGCTTCAAGCCAGCGTAAAGGATGGAATCATGCTTCAAGTCAAAGAGCTCATCGTAGTCTGTCTGGAGAACGTCCGAGACGATACGGGCACAGTCGCGAGAGTTATGCTCAAGGCGGTGGCCCAGCATCGACTCAACCAAGGCATAGGGGTTGATGGCTCCGACGCAGACGTCGTTGGGCTCCTTGTCGGGATCGGGGAACTTACCAATGTCCCCGCTGGTGACATGAACGTCCTGGAGGTCGTCATACTCATCCAAAGTAGAAGACGAGGCTCGGGCATCAACCTTACGACCGGTCAAAGCCTCAAAGAGAGCGTATGGGTCGACGGTGACCTCGTTGCGGGATGAGGTAGATTGGTTATACATGTTGATCGAAGAGATGTGGTAATATAGTATCAAAAAGTAGCCTGGATGCAGTGGTTGTTTGGTGGAGATGAATGGCTTGGAGAGGAAGGAATGTCTGCATCTCGACGGAAGACTTGACGGTATTTATGCCCGTTCCCCCAGCATGGGAGTCTAAAGCTCTGGAGGTTGATGGGAGTGAGGGGAAATCACAAGTTGATGACTATGCACAACGAGGGGAGGGGATAGACTTACAACGTGCGTTAGGGTCCTACACTGAAGCAGTGCTTAACTTCGTGATGGCTCCATGGAAACACAGGCGTTAGAGATGATTGGCTTCACAGTTGGCGGTCCCAGAAATTGCGCTGGGACTAGATGTTGCGAGTCTGAATAACACGGCTTACCCCTATTACTAACCGGGGAAGAGTGTGATTGGCTGCTCCTCGTCCCAACAAGGGTCGAGATGGCTCCCGAAGGGTATGCAAAGTTGTTGGACGTAATGGCTCGCCGCCATGCTGAACTCAGCTGAAAGCATTGTATGCCTCTGTGCAGGATCGGGTTTCAGAGTTCGTAACCAGGACCTTACCTGGTTACAAGTAGACTCTTCGGACAGCCGCCTGCTTATGGGCTCCTCCAGGTCAGGTTCTCCGCCATCTACTATCCATCGAGTGAGTATTTGGTTCGGTCCATGAAAGCCTGTATATTTCATGGAGGTGGCTGGTCAATCGAGGCGTAATCCTTGGACCACAACGGAACGATATCGAGCGTCTGTGTCTTCAGTTTGAGCCTGGGCAGAGGCCCCGCAGTTGGAATGATAATAGGGGCCTGCAAGGAATGTAATTGACTTCGAAGTTGGAGTTGAGCTGCCCAGCCAGGACCAGAGTCCTGTCCACCACTGCCAATAAAGCGAAACTCAAACCTTGCTGTCCGAGATGCGGCTCAAAGGCTGCATGCATGTTGCTGGCAAGGCAGCGCCTTGAGGCCGCGGAGGAACCGACGAACCGTGTTCCCCGCCAAGGTGCGCCTCTTTAGTAATAGTAGGCAAACTTTGTTTGAATACTGAGAATTTGAGATTGATCTCTTCTCGCTTTGCACCGGATTTCTTCGGCAAACAGGGGGTGTTTCGACATGAAAGGCCTTGTGTAGCGAGCATCTTCCCAACTCCCGAGGACATTGTCTTCTGTCAAGTCCAGAGTAACTTTGCCTAGGTACGTGATGTCGGTGCTCCGAAGTGTCCCTAGTTTGGTCGACCAAAATCCGGGGGTGGCTTTTCGCGGAAAGTTTCCTACGGGCGCCACTCCTGCCAGGCACGTGGGTTGTCCGTAGTGCAAATCAAGAACTTGCGTTGGCTGTGCGCCAGAGCCAAAACCAGAGCCAGAGTCAGAGTCAACTGTCGTTTACTCGCTCCGAATGGAAATGGCCACATGATGGCATATCAACAAACCGAAGAAGTTTTTAGTAATAGCAAGGCTGTTGGGATACAGTGGTACCGTACGCGCAAGCCCACAACAACTCTGTTGGGAACTTGGGAATTGGGGGATAGATTTAGATGCGTTTACGGCCCCGGAATCCTGGCTGTCGAAGCGGGGACCAATCAAGACAATGGGCGGCGACGGATAGATTGATGGTCGAAATACATTTCGAGTCTTTGCCATCATCGACAGTAAAGTGCTGGAACCTCGTGCAGCAATGTCCATGGTGATTGGCTGATGCTGGAGGGTGCTAGACTTGAGCTTGACCTCATAGATCAACACGAGAAGTCGTAGTGTTTCAGATATGTGCAGGCTGTTTGCTTATGATAACTGACTTTCTGCAATCTAATATGCGCCGGCGATCAATAGGAAACCAAAAGCTGCTCGAGATCGTATGATGGTAACTTCTGACTGAATTACGAGAAGTCGAGATGGTGGAAGGAGGGAAGGCCCGGGAAGGGGGAGGGGAAGTTGGGGCGGGCATGCTTGCTGCATACTTCCTGCCTTCAATGGTGAATAGCAACCGAAACCTTACAATTAGCCTCTGCAGTACGATACATAATATACTCGTGCATGGAAAATGCATTACTCCGCGAATCTTAATGTATACATACATACATATAGGTAATCAATACACTATTCAAAAAACAAACTGCAGTCTTGACTGTTTCTTGGACTCGATTGAATCTTGGAAATGCTTCGTCGTTTTGGACAAACAGACGGTCAGACGGCCGTTCAATTACACCGGGGCGGATGAATATACACGCCTTTCCCCGACCGAAACGGGGGGATGTATCTGCCCAGCCGCTATAATATGCCATTGCTCGAGAAACGGGCTAAGTAAAACTCTGTATATAAATGTAATTAGGAATAAACGAATGAGATCAACCAATTGTTAAATCTAAGATTTCGCAGAAATGGCGCCCAACCCTCAAGGCAGCATCTTCGTGACCGGCGCCAACGGCGGCCTAGGCTCGGCAATTGTGGACCAGATCGTCCGAACCCCGACGCTAGCTGCCAACCACCACGGTCTGTACACCATTCGCAGCCCGCAGCGGGCGTCAGGCGTCGAGAGGGCACTGCAGGGCGCCCAGGAGGAGGCCGCGGGTCACAGCTACGACCTGGTCCCGCTGGACCTGGCGAGCCTGGCCAGCGTGCGGGCGGCCGCCGCCGACATCAACCGCCGCGTGGCCGCGGGCGAGCTGCCCCGGATCCGGACGCTCGTGCTCAACGCGGGCTGGCAGGAGTACACGACGCAGACGTGGACGGGCGACGGGTTCGACCAGGCCTTCCAGGCCAACTACCTGTCGCACTTCCTGCTGACGCTGCTCCTGCTCGAGAGCATGGTCCGCCGGGAGCACGGCGGTGGCGGTGGCGGTGGCCGCGTCGTCGTGCTCGGCAGCTGGTCGCACGACACGACGGACAGGCGCAACACCATCGGACCCACGGGCGCGTCCTACTCGCCTGAGCAGTACCGCCAGATCTTCCCGGACCACGAGCCCATGGATACCGAGAAGCTCGCCACGGGGAAGTGGAGCTCGATGGTGGAGCATCCGGGCGACCTTACAGCCGGGTATCGGAGATATGGCGCCTCCAAACTGGCAGAAGTCATGATGATGTGAGTTAAAAGCCACGCCGAAAGTGCTTTTTTCCATTCCCCGAATTATCTACTCATCATCAATAACAAAAACAGGCGCGAGCTATCCAAGCGCCTCGCCGCCGACCCAATACTCTCCGACATCACCGTCGTCGGCGTGGACCCGGGCGCCATGGCGTCGAACCTGATGACGGAGCGTGGCACGCCGTTCCTGCGGTTCATCGCCAAATGGGTCATGCCGTGGCTGATCCCCATCGTGGCGTGGTTTCGGCCCAACGGCGACTACCGCACCACGACCCAGTCGGCGCGCGACGTGATACGTGCGGCGGGCTTATCTGATCATGGCGGCTCTCCTTCACCCAACGGGACGTACTTCAACGGGTCCCAGGTCGCCGATGTCGGGCCCGAGGCCAAGGACAAGGTCAAGTGTAAGACGCTGTGGACCGATGGGATCCGGTTGGCGGAGGTCCGGGAAGGTGAAACGATATTGGCCAACTGGCGGTAGAATATTACAGCTTTTGTACTGCATCCTATAATTGTTTTTCCTGCATACACGTTACTTGTAAAGATCCACTGAATATACATGTGTGCATCCACCCCTTTGATCCATGGCTATGTGCTGAACGAGAGAGTTCACCATGCGGGACATCAAACCTAGTGATTTTCAGCTCACATCCTCCGGGCCGAATGAAGCTACTTAGCAGTCAGTATCAGGGTAAGACAGGGCCATGTCAGCCGCATAAATATAACGTTTTTTCTTTCTTCATTTCTGATCCAACAATATCAACTAACAGGCTATAACAAACAACTGCTGTCTGAGAATGTGTGGCGTCCGTACCGCGTTTCTAATGTTTTTGGGGGTTCCTCGTTTACCGGGATGAACCAATCAACACAGTCCGTGTATATATCCTCTTCCCTTTCTTTGCCTGGCTTCATCTATGATCAGAAGGATAAAGGATGGGTCCCACCCAGCGCGAAACCACCAGCCCATACCAGTTGGAAAAAGACAAAGACCGGTTCCGTATCTATTAGCAACCTATTCTATTCCATCGGTTCACCTGTCCGCAATATCGCGGCAATCGACTCCAGGTGGCGTCGTTGAAGGCCCTTGAATTGACGAATCGCTCATCTTGCGCAGTAAGTGTCGCAGCTGCTAGCCGGGGCCATTCTAAGGCGCAGGCAAGCCACCCATGCCGTCAGGGCCACCGCCGCCTCCGCGGATGCGACGATGTGCCTCTTGTTTGTCTGCCTCGGTGATTTGATTCTCGTTCTTGCGCATATCGGGAGTCCACTGGGGGACTTCGGGGCTGTGACCAATGGACATGCCAGCTCGGACCTAGATTATTATGTTAGTTTCGTCTTGAGAAGGAACTAGTGGTCAGATGGGTAAACATACCAGAGTCTCCAAGGCACTGCTCGAGTTGTCCACCAGATCGGCATCGTACACCATGCTCCCCTCCTCAAACAGCACCACGATGGTACTGCCTCCAAACTTGAAGTAGCCGAGCTCTTCCGCCCTCTTAACCTCCTCACCCTCCTTTCGAGTGATTACAGTGCTACCGACCATCATGGCGCCCACACAAATGACCATGACACGCCCAAATTTGGGGCTGTCGATAGGGCAGATCACACGAACGTTCTCTCCATAGACATCGAGTGCCGAGCGAATGGCCATGGGGTTGACCGTGTAGTACTCGCCAGCAATCAACTTGGGTTCTCGCAGAATACCGTCGACGGGAATGTGGAAACGGTGATAGTCCTGGGGCGCCAGTCGGAAGATACCCATGCCACCACCGTTCTCATAACGTGGGGCGTCCTCGGGATAAGCATCGCCAAGCAATCTCTTGATCGAGAACTCGCGACCCTTGACCCAGATCTTGGTGGCCTGGTCGAGACGGTTGAAGACAACAGATCGACAATCAGCAGGTGAGACGAGGATGTTTGGGTCATCAGGAGCCGAGCAAGGGCGTGCATCTGGCTTCAGTGCGCGATAGAAGAACTCATTGAAGTTCTTGAACTGATCCATCGGCAATAACACCTCGGACATGTCGAGGTTGTGGAACTCGATGAAGCCAGGAATGTCTGACTTGGACGCGGGGTCGTCGTATTTCTTTCCTTGTTTGATACTCAACCCCTTGAGGAGCTTACGGACTGCAAGGTAAGTTAGTATGTCATCCTTCACTCACGTCATCTCAGGAGCAAACTTACTTCGTTTCTTCTCCATATCTCTAGACTTCAGGCCCTTGTAGAGTAGACGGATACCAAGTCGTACATATACACTCATCTTCTCCTCGTTGATCTGCCCGGTAAGACGGTCTTGCACGAGAATGTTGGCCGAATTGGCGCCTAGCTTGTAGCCACCGTAAGAGATCTTGGTGATGACCTTGGAATACCACTTTCTCTGAGCCTGGCTCGCTGTGACAAACCCGCCCATCATCAACGAATTGACTTGCCTCCAATCTTGACTGGCACAAGTAGCGATATGGGTGATGATGTCAGCATCTCTACGCTTGTTGAGTCGCGGCTGGTGACAAATGGGGCATTCCCGAATTTCGACAACATGTTCCTCCCTGTCGTCGTTTAGGTCATCCTTCTCAAGGTCCGCGCCTTCCTCTCCTGGCGTATTGAGGTCGGGTACGCTGATGGTAGATGCCGCCGGCTGCTGGCCTTGGACGCCGGTGGAGTCCGGGCTGAGTACGAAAGAGCCAGGTTCACTGCCAGGGGTCTCGAGTGGAGTCGAGTTACCAGTAGAGGAAGACGCCTGGTTGGGTATATGCAACGAAGCCTTAAGCCTATCCGCGTCTGGAATCATGTGCCTCACCCGGTCACCCAGGTTCTGAGACTTATTTCTTTGCAGCTGATCTTCCAAACAGACGACGACCTCGTCTAAGGTGAGATCAGGCGTCTCATCATAGGCCTTGTGTGGGAACCGCTGGAAGAAACTGTCAATGGTTGACTCTTTCAGCGTTGAGCCGAGCGTATCCAGCATAGTAGTCAACTCGACCTTGCTAATGTCACCACTCTCATCCGTGTCGTATTGTCTGAGCATTGCACGCCAGAATTGCTGCCGAAGCGCAGGGTATGGCATATACTTGGCCCGGATATAGAGCTGTGGGTTGTGTTTGTCTTCCCATTTCTCCTGGTTCTTCATCTTGAGAGGAATCGTGAAGTTGATGAAATCCGAGTCGTCTTCGGAAATATCGCTGCCGTCGGCGCTGAGAGCAGGGACCTGGTCAGGCTGTAGTAAGCCGGGGTTGGGAACCAATGTAGGCCCGCCTCCCGGGGAAGTACCCAGCTGCGATTGTGATATACTTGATGTCGCGGAAGGGCTCTTGGTCAATGGCGGCCGACCCTTCAAGCTCTGTTGAGAAGGACTCCGCGACAATGACAATTTGCTGAACCTCGACGACTTCTTCACGGGCTCGTATTCCGGAGGATCCTTGAGATCATAGAGCCCAGTCTCTGGGTCCGCCTTGGGAGCTTTTTCGATCAGCTCTTTCAGGGGCAAGCTGGAAGACGCAATAAAGTCGTTGCCGGAATACTTGTCGCGATCGATCACGGTAAATGAGAACGAGTAGGTTTGCTCGTGACCCAAAACCTGGAACAGCATCTTCTCGTTGAAGATAGGGTTCAGGTTGTGTCTGATATACTTCGTGCGGTACGTCTTCTTGCCGAGCGAGGCCACCACGAAGGGATCCATGTCGAAGCTGGTCCTCGTGAGGTTGTGCTCGGGTGGGAGGTCGGTGATGTTGAGAATCTCGAGGAAGATTAGGCCTACAACATCGCTGCCACTGTGAGTAAACTCGTAGGGGTTTTGTCTCTTCTTGCGCTTCAGTCCCCGGATTCGGAGTCTCCTCTTTCGCTTCTCAATGGTTTCGGGCTTGCTCGGGTCTTCGTCCTCGGGTGTTTCGTCATCGTCCAGCAAGTCGTCGTCGTCAACATCATCTTGGGAGTTGTCGGATCCACTGCGCTGCAAATCCTGAACATCCGAGGCCGACTTGTTGGATTTGACAGGTGCGAGTATAGGGGTTCTTGTGGGCGTCACATTGCGAGAACCACTGTCACTTGCTGATCCGGCGAGCAGGCGTAGTTTTTCCAGGACTTGGGCATCGGTAGCGTCTTTGTCGATCGAGTCGAAAATGGTGCACTGTAGCAGAACCTCGCCTGACACATAGTCCTTCTTCTTGCCTCGCTTACTCTGCAGAGGGTACCACGTAGGCTCCTGCGCTGTCTTGTCGTTGGCGAAAATCTCCTCGAGGGCCAGGTCGAATTCGCCCAGATAATCTTTCCCGAACCTGTCCTTGTCCCAGCAGATTGCGTCTAGTAAGAGATTGTCCGCGCCGGTGATGGGAATGGTACATATCACGTTCCAGTCCGGGTCGAGTGTCTTGGGAACGCAGTGAGTCGTAAACTTGGAGTCGCCGCAGGACAATTGTAAATACTGTCACGGGATTAGTTAGTAGGCGGTTCCAAAGGCATGCACGTGCGGTTCCAGCTTTTGCTTACCGGATCTGAAGTTCCCCCACGATCCTTCGCGGCTAGATTCCTTGCCTAAAAGAAAATCGGTGTCAGTGGATTCGGTCTCGGCAGAATCATCCTCTCTAGCTGTTCTGCTAGTACTGCTCCGGCAGGGCTGTATAGTTCCTTACGCGAATGACGATGACTTTCAGAACCAAGCCCGCCCAAGCTTCTTTCTTGCCGTCTGCAGTGAGCATGGCGTCGCTTTTGCCTCCGCGTAACGGGCTGGTACTTCGACTGGTGTTGGAGGAATTGGCGTTGGAGGAACTCGAATGCGGTTTCAGCCGCGAGGGAATGATGCGGACCATGTTGGATTACTGGCGGGGGGCCGGCTTTCGAAGGGGACACAGGCAGACGGTAACCCCTCAGGTCTCGCGGATCGATCGTCTTGGGGTTAGGGGGGGAGGCGGGGGGGGGGGGGGAGGAAATGTGCGCTGTGAGCCCAGTGACGTGGATGAAGTCGAACTCTCGTGTCCTATTGGGCGTATTTTGACTATCCTGGGAAGGAAAGAGAGAAAAAAAAAACTTGGCTATTTGAATGCAGTCGAATGGGTTCGTTGGACTTTTGAGCCTGCTGCAACCCCCTAAACAGTTGCTGTAACAGACCAAGTCACTAAAACGAAACGAAGATTGGGCCAACTGAAGCTCGAGCTTGGATCAGTTGCAGCTGAACCGAGACCTGAAAGCCACCAACCAAATCAATGCCCAAGCGCCTCCCGGGATGATGTCAACAGCTGGAATGGAACTGGACACTTTGTATGTGCCACTTTTTCCAGGGGGAAAGCAGGGAACCTCGGCTGGCGAACAGGGTCGAAGAAGGGAAAAGGCAAATTGAAAAGTCCCAATATTGATTGATAAGAAAAGGAGTAATCAACAAAGAAGAACAGGGGAAAGGGAAAGTCAACAGTCCTCGCGGAACGACACACCTGCTGCTGGTGGGCTACATATATGGTTCGTCAATGGTGTTCAAGACATTTTTAGCTGTGTCTCTCATGTCTGACGTTGCAGGAGATGCGGTCAAGGATCAAGGTAGGCAGTTAGTTACTGGGCAGGGCAAGCGCATAGTAATGCATTGGCGGGGTACTGGGTACTGCAGTTATTAGAGCCGATTTACCGGGCCATGCCAGGGCTGATGTCCATCTTCTGATCGCGATGGGTGGGAGCGCTAAGTTTAGAAGTTTAGAAATTATGTACCTAGGAAATATCCCATACTGTACATACAACATCATGGCAGTACCACATTGAAGATCGTTTACATTTCCAGTCGAGTTGTCAGGCTTGGTTGCGGATGGGTGTGCTCGCTACGTAGGCTGGTAGGTGGTAGCACCTGAATTGCGAGCATGCAATTTCCAGATGCCTCGCAAGGAGCCAGATTCCCATGAACTCAGCTATGGACGCTACAATGGATGGATGTATATTTATATCACGCATCCAAGTCAGATCAGTCACTTAGCTGAACCTCAGAAAGAGTAAGGGTGGGCGGGTGTCGTGATTGTTTAGTGGATGGAGGAGAGATGCGCGGAGGCGTCTGTCCTTTTCCCTGTTGGCGATCGATTTGCATTGCCGCAATGCACTGTGTAGCCGTTGGCCTTTCCTGCTCCTCCGTTACCCATTTGCCATTACCTTAGTACCCTATATATTCATTAGCAGCCTTTATTTGGGCGTATGCGCCTACTATTGTCTCATAACCAATAACGGCGGCTCCTTCGGCCGTAAGCCAGAAGAAGAGCATTGGATATCATTTGTATTTTGTTTTCCACATTGCTTATCATTTCCGGATGTCGTCCAACACAAGCAAATATATGGGCTGAGAGACGACATGGCCTCAGCCACATACGTAAGCAAAACAATGCGTCGTGAGAGAGACATGAGATTGGCCGGCACCTTCGGCCTCGGACTGACAGCTTCGCGATGCTCCGCAAGCGCGTCACTCGTATCAAATGACTCGCAACGGAGTGAGCTGGAAACCTTGACGCGTACTCGGCTCAGCAGTCTACTTGGTTATTTGGACGGGTGTCGCTATCATTAGCCCTTCCCCGGCTTGTCAGTTGCTTGTTTCCCCAGGGGGTCGAAGCCACGCAGGCAGTGTATGCGATGGAAAAGTTCATTCCTGCGGACACGTAAGCCACATAGAGGAGGGAGCAAGAGGTTTTTTAGAAGTCAGAACATCAGAATGTACATGATATCTCAAGCGTTCCATAATGTTGTGTTGCACTTCTATGCCCGTCGTTTCCGGATAGGCCCCGCGTACTGCAAGTCTACACGCACATGAAAGAAGAATAAAACAAACCAAGCAACGCGGCTCCATCTTTGTCAATGCTGGGCATGCTCACGACTTCTGCAAGCCAAGATTTCTTAGCAACCGCGCACCTCCCTCTGCGGCTGAACCGGTTCCTGGCAAAGTCCTTCCGTGAACCGATGATGACGAAAGCTAGGAGCTCTAGGGGAGGTAGTTCGGGATATTCGTGACAATGGAAAAATCGTCGCAGGGACACAACGGTAACCTCTACGTCCTGCCGTATTCGGCAAAAGAGTGCGCACCCACGCGCGCGCATATGCACACTTCCTTTGTCGGTTTCTCTTCATCTGGTCGGCATGGTGTCGTTGTCGGCAATTAGGCGTCTGGCGCGAATGATGCCATACTCGACTTGCTTTGCTAGATCTAGACGGTAACGGGCAATTGGCAATCGGGTCATGCATTCGTCATTGGGTAAGTCAAGCCGAATAGCCGTGGTGAAAATGTTGCCAGCGAAGCCGTGTAACCGGGCCTCACAGCCATCGCTTACTTGGACGAGGGCCTGTTAAAGGCAATCAAGTGTACAAGGCTTATTAAGAATTGCAACCATTTCACACATTTTGGAACACTGGTTTAGTAAAGGGGCTGTCCAATGTCGGTTCAATTTCATTTGAATTTAGGTATGTAAATGTGGTGTATCGGCTAACTGCAGACGCCCTATGAAGTACTTCGTCGTTGGGTTGTACGTAACCCCTCCTCCTGTCATTCTTCTCCAAACGCCACGCCATATATGATGGGAACTCCTTGTCCTTCTAGCCAAAAAATAATAAGAAAACACCGAACCCGCATGAAATATCAAAGCATCAAGTCATAAAAAGGACGGCGGTGATTATGCCTTTACAGAAGGAACAATGCTGGCAGAGATCTCGTTGACCTCGAACTGCGGCGTCTTGAGCTCCGAGAAAGCCTCGGGCCACAGGAACATCTTCTCCTCCTTGCTGGGCGACATGACGGCGAACCGCGGGACGGCCTGCTGGCTGGAGACCCGACGCCACAAGTTGGCGCGCGGGTTGAAGATGACGGGCAGGCCCTTGCCGGCCGTCTTCTCGGCGTCCTCCTTCTGGATTTGCTCGAGCCGCTTCTGGATGTCGGCGAAGGAGTCGAAGGGGTAATACTTGATCTGGTTCTCCACGCAGTATTCCTCGAGCCGCAGCCCTCTGCGGGCAAAGAGGACATCGGCCTCCCGGGCGGCGGGGAGGTCGGAGACACCGTCGCCGATGAAAACGATGAGCGGGACGGTGCCGTTCTCACACGTCAGTTCGGCCTCGTTACGGGCTTCGGTGATGGACAGGGCCTTGTCATGACCAAGCTCGGTGTCGTGCCTCCAGATGGGTTTCCACTCGGATCCGTCTTCTTTGATCTCGGCGTCATTGGCGACGATATCGATATGAGCAGATGCCTCCTCGCCCAAGAAGGTGTCAAGCACTTTTCGGAGAATCGGCTTCAACCCGGCAGAGATGACATTGAAAGGCACCTTGTTGGCCAGGCACCAGTTATGGAAGCTTTGGAAGTCGCGGTCGATCTCCAGAGTTTGCTGCATAACTTCGAAGCCATCGTCAAAGGGCACCTTCAATGAACCCCACATCTCCTCTGATACGTCTCGGAAGGAGCGCTCTCCTGTCTTGATTTGCTCATCGAGGACTTCTCGTCGTTTCGAACCGCAACCGTGGGCATCGAACAGGATATGGCCCGTATCTTGCATGAATATTGTTCCGTCAAAATCTTGGGTCCTGTTAGCATGGTGTTGCGGGATCGGGATGGTGTAGCCGAAGGCAGCATTTGCCAGCATATGCCGAAGTCAATCGTTTGTGATGTGTTGGTTTTGTTTAACGTACCTGAGAAGCAGATGATTTTTCTCTTTTGCTCCGGGCTGCTAATCTGGGGCATGGCCAGCGTCTTGGCTACAGGCGCCGCCGGAAGAGTGATGGCAATAGGCATGTTGGATATGGAAATTGATGATGGGTAGTGTATAAGCTTTGGCACGAGCAAACCTCTATGAGACTATGCAAATCAAGTCACAATATTTCTTGCTAATGCAGTATACGAGGTGGCTAGATGATACTCTGATCCTGACAAAGTTCGTCAAGGGAAAGGGGGAGAGAAAGGAGGCTTATATAAGAGACCAAGTGCCTTCGACGACACAGGCTTTGGCGGATTCATGACAAGGCTTACTCCCAACATGGAAACAGTACATGTAAAACTTTTCACGATGACGAAGACGAGGTAAGGTTGTGGACTATCGTCGGCTCGGATAGTGCGTGCAAAGAGAGCCTCGAGCGTAATCCTGCATGTGGCCCTCGCAGGGATGTCTGCCACGATGTTTGCCGTTGCCTCGTAACGCGGAGCACTCCATGAACTCAACGGTGAAGCATGGGGGCTGGCTAACAGGAACGGCAGTGGGCGACCTGCCAACAGCGTATCCGAATGCATTCTCTCGTCTAGAATGACCCAATCCTACATCTGGTAGGAAGAGTATCCACTCGACAGCGTGCAAAGGCGACCTAGCCCCAGTCCACTACCGATGTATTTAACGAATGGCTGATGGCAGACCGACCGACCGACCTGGCTTCGTCCGGTGCTATGACTTAACTGGCAGCCAGCGGGTTGATGTCCGCTTACTCCCCCATGCCTTCACCTATGGAGCCCTCAAATCCAGACACAAGCTGAGGTTTCATTCATTTTTCAGGGGCAGTTTGCAGGTGCCTAGATTCGTATAGAACTAGTGATCAGCACTCTGGCACTCAAAATCACGATCCTCGTCCACTAGGCGGATTCAACACATCGAGAAGTCCTTATCAGTAGAGGCGGAGTTGGCCATTTTTCGTGCCTGGATATCGCGGTTGCCGACACAAATCGGAACATATTTCGCTTGTGATAGTGCTTCCGGTCTGGCTGCAACTCATCGGTAGCGTACGGAATAACTGCCTGTTATCTGGTTGGCATCCCTTGCGTGCTCTCCGTCGAAGCCACAATATGACCGTTTAGGTTCACTCAAGGCGCATGTGCTAGTTGGTAGGCTGGGAGGCGACGATGCTCGAGGGTTTCCGACAAGCCCAGTTAAGCGAATGATGTCATTGCTTTTGACTAGAAGACTCATATTCTTATCGTCTAAAGTCGCAATGGCACACGATGGACCGATAGCAAACTATTGTCTGGTGTAGGTTGGGACTCCGCAATCCAG
Organism: Apiospora koreana; assembly: GCA_017163955.1. Lineage (NCBI taxonomy): Eukaryota > Fungi > Ascomycota > Sordariomycetes > Amphisphaeriales > Apiosporaceae > Apiospora > Apiospora koreana. The sequence goes on along the minus strand of JAFHKQ010000005.1, from coordinate 1,516,422 downwards.
CAGTCATGAACGGTTCCTTTTCTCCATGCAGCACCCCTCGTTCCGTTCCGACCCTGAATGCGGGATAACGGTGGGCGGTGAGGGGCGTGTATGTGTGGATGTGTGGATGTCTTGTGAAAATGAGGGGCACATGGGGATAGTCTTGGCAATATGTGTAATAGCTTGATAGCCCAGTATGATAGCCAGGTACCCAGCCTCCTATCCCTCCCCCTTTTCTGCTTTACTACCACGATCGAGGACTTCATCCTTTTGAATAGTGACTCTTCGTCTGATAAACGTATTGTAACTGAAACCACATTTCATGAATATCGTACGACGGGTCTGTTCCATCTCTCTGTAAGAAATGACGCCAGATGGTGTGCTGGATGTCAATGAGATCATGATCACATTCGGGTTGCCATACTACGAAGCCCTAGGTATTCAACCTGCCCCTTGCTGCTGCACATGTGTAAGCCAGCCATTAAATATCGTACCATTCTCAGCACTTGATCCTTCCCAAGTCACCCAGGAGGAACCCTCGTTAGCGCCAGAACTGCAGTTGCGCCGTCATCACGCATCCCCGGGAACTCTTCCTGAATCAGGACATCTAACCTGATCTCACGATATCTGTCACTTTATCTCCCCAAGCCGCAGATGACGTCTGTCTACCTACTGCAAATCGAAGCCCCTGGTGGAACACCCCTACAGCGACTCAACAGATCATCATATCAACGTCTAGCAACTGCCATAAGCACCAACTGAAAATGGCCAACTGATAGTGATGCTGCATAGGACCGGTGAACATTGAAACTTTCCCGGAAAAAGAATTAGCACAGGCCGATTGTATTATTCTTTGTTGCTTAGCCATCAACGCCACTCATAATAGACCGATTCCAGCGTACTCTTTCGCCATTGGCCACGCATACCACAATTGTCATACCATTTCATTATCATATTGATGTCTATTCTACCCCATTGTGAGGTCCCTATTCATGTGGCATAATTCGGTTCTTTTCTCCCCTATCCTCTCAAACCCCGAAAGCGCGTTTCAAGTGTCCCTATGCAGAAACCTTTGCACTGAACTTCGATGCGGCCTTGTCAAACAATGCCTCCTTCTCCGCCAAATCAGTGAGGAACGGGTGCGAGGGGTCGGCGCTTTGTAGAGATCTGTTTGATTTGCTTGTTAGCGTCGTGGACTAGTAAGAGAGCTTGGCGGGTCACTCACGCTGTAAGTTCTGAAGGGCTCTTTCCGGTTACGATGTTGAGGACGAGAAGGTTGGCGATAGCTTCGGTGTACTTGGGATCCTTCTGCACGGCCTGCTCCAAGGCAGCTTGTGCTTCCTCAACTCGGCCCAGGTGAAGCTCACAGACAGATTGCGAGACCAAGGTGACAATGGATGATGTGGAAGGGGCTTGCGCCAGTTCCTCGAAGACGTAGAATGCTTGTTGGTATCTCTCGCCGCCCTAAACAAATAGAGAATCGCAATTAGTGACCGCTGCCAACGAGCGTAGAACCAAGCTGGGGGAACCTACCATTCTAACACCAACCCAAGATTCTGCGAGGTTCACCAGCAAACTATCTTGGGCCCAGCTTCGTGCGGCCTTGACCTCCTTCAGGGCCAGGTCTGCCCGGTTCTGGAGCAGATGGATTTGTGTAATAAGAGCAACGGCCTCGACTGTCCACTAAGTTAGCTTTGTTGCCTTCCGGGCCCCATTGTAGATTGGCAGGTAGACCCACGATTGCCGGAGTGTTGCGACAGCAGCGCCAGCGCTTCCTCGCTCTTTCCAGCGGCCTGCAGAACGATGCCGCCAATGGTCTGGACTGTCGCGTTGTCGCTGGACGAGCTGGCGAGCTCCTCGATCGTCTTCACCGCCGCGTCCGTTTTGCCCAGGCTGTGCTGCGCCAGGGCGCCGACGGCAGCCAGCTCTGGCTCCGACTCTCCTTGTACGTCTGCGATCACATCGTCGGCTTGGCCCAGGGCGATGCGGGCGCGGAGGGCGAGGACTCGTGCAGGGAGGGCGTTTTCGGAGGACAAGGCTGAGGTATCGAAATCGACGACTTCCTGGTACTGGCCCTGGTGGAAGTGGTTGTGAATGTTGATAAGCTCACCCTCTGCGCCGAAAGGATCCATCTTGACGTATGTGTTGTTGGTATTTAAGGAAGCCTTGCGATTTGTCCTGTTGTCGTGCTGAGATCTACCAAATGTCGCATTCAATTCGATTATTGATTCAAGCTTCAAGGCCAGATACGTGCTTTAGGAGGTGCTAGGTGCAAAGGTTAACTGTACAAAGTGCTGAACCAATAAAGCTGCCAGGTGGCAGACAGGGGCTGTTAGAGCTCTTGGCGTATCGGCGTATGTCGTATGGCCCGTGCTCTTGGCCTAACGAATGCCTCCTGTTCTCGACCTGGGGAATGGATGATGGATGTTCGACCCAATTACATTATCTTCTTTACGATGATTCTTAATATAAGCATTTGTTTCAAGGAGGCAGATGACTTATATATATATATTGCTTTACAATAATACCTACATAATTGCCTATAAAATGCCCAGACCCCAAGGTTCCAACTCTCCGTGTGAATGACCACTTTCCTCTAATTGCGTCCCCCCTTAACCAGCTTATTCGGTAGAGACAACTGAGGCAATCGTAGAGTGCCTCTTCTGTTATAGAAATGTGGTTATCATGGATTGCCTTCCCCTTCCCCTCATTTTTTTCTCTCGCCTGAGGGCGTTTTATTCCCTCTGTGCGGACCTAATCGACAAGGAACCACGGCTGTGGTGAAATACATTCGCTCTTGACGGTTTGGCTACGTGGACCTGCCGGTGATGGTGCTACCGAAGTCACTGGGGGACGTTCGTTCCTGAAGCCCAAGGCGAATATATATCAAGAACTGGGCGAGGTTCTTCCGTCCTCCCACACGACTGACTGGAAACGCTGAGTGTCAATGCAGTGGAGTAATGGCTTTCAGTATGCTGAGAGACAAGTGTTCCACCGTTGTGCAATGCACAGATACGATGAACCCAGCCCGAAATCCTACATATATATAGATACCTCCGGATGGGCCTAAGCAACGAACCAACCAAATACCTAGCAGCAGCAAGCTTCGATGGCAAGTTCTCCATTCGTAGCCATCATCGAGACGATAGCGCCTACAGAAGCAACCCAGAAGCAACCTATCCTCGTTGCTGAACCACTAGTCGGGCCTCCCAGCTCTTCTTCGTGGTGTTGTTTTCAATACGATCAGGCTGTTTCATGGAGAAGGTGGCCAATAAGGCCCCGTCGACCAATCCTGTATGGCTCATTCCTATCCTCAAGAACTACCATGGCAACAACCACTGCAACGGTAAAGCGATGGAAGGCCTTGTTGCGATAGCCCTGATCTGTGACGTGTGCAAGCAGTTTAATCTAAGTTTATCGAAGACTAAAGAAGATGATGATCCAAAGCGGCAAGTTGTAACTCGGATATCCTGCACCTTCCATCGTGGTCATCAAGTACGAGCCGTCGGGAATGCAGATGGGCTGCCAAGTAGAGGCAACTTTGTACCCCTTTCCATTAGTACCAACACAGTCCTAGTCTATTGTATACATTGAGCTGATCAGATATATTTCTCAATGACTTCTCAGGACTACTCTAAGACGTGCTTTTCAATGGACGGACGTTAGGTAGTAGCAATTCGCGTCAACATAACTCAAGTGACAACCCACAACTCACTATAATAAGCCACAGACGTTCTACAACGAGGAGCATAATCTAGAAAATAAATACAAAGAAAAATCAAGTATTCACGCTACTACAATAGCCATGTGTTAGTACATATCAAAATTCGTGCTCTGAACATTCTCGAAGGAAAATCAAAATATTCAATAGGGGGAAGGAGGCCCCTCTTCGTACTAATAACCTTGCCCTTTGACTCAGGCTGTCACTTCTAACGGTCAACAAGGCAAATAAGGACTCGAGAGGCAAGAATAAAGACTCACGGCACCATATTTCTTGTTAGTATCACCAGCCGACCTGAACCTTTTTCAAAAGACTGATAGAGTGGTGATAGCCAATCAGGTTTAGCCCCGAGGCATCCAAGAAATAGTGAACCAACAGCATCGATACAATGTCCGGCAAATCGTCGAAGCCGCCGGATTCCGTGGCTGTCCGGAAGAGTGGTATGGGAAAGCTTGAACGATTGCCCATATCCGACAAGCCCCTGGACCATCTCTACGAGAGGATTAAGACCATCGATGACGGCACTGGGAACCTGGGAGGTATGAATGCGGGCGTTCACATCGTGCGAGCAAGGAAGACCGGCCAGTTCTACGTCCAGAAATGCTACAGGAGCGCGGACAGCGCCCTGATCAAACTCTTCCGCGAAGAGATCGGCTACATGAGGGCAAGTACAAGTATCTGCAAATCGAACCCATGGGTGTCGGAGCATGTGCACGGCTGGACTATATCTAACGTGTAGCTTAGCGACTGATGCATTCGAGTATTGTCCAATACGTCGATGCCTACGTGAATTTGAGATCCCCCTACGAGGCTGCTGCTTACATGGAATATTGCGACCGAGGCTCCCTAAGAGACATTACGAAGATCTATATGGAAGAAAGGAAGAGAAACAATAATCGGTACATCCCAGAGAGCTTTATTTGGCATGCGTTCCTAGGTTTGGCGGACGCTCTATACTTCCTCAAGACGGGGAGAAGTTTCATCTCCGTGGAGCTGCAGAAGAACAATACCAATGCATGGAAGCCCATCCTACACCGTGATATCAAGCCCGACAGGTAGGTATACATCCTCTTCTTGGTGACTCTGTGGAATAAATTTGACTAAGATCGGGTTTCTAGTAAGTAGATACAAAGGCTCCAAGCAACAACCCCCAAGAGAGAAAGAGGCACTTCTCCTTGTATCCAAATAGGGCCACGCAAATCCCCCCTCTGTTGACCAACGATGACCAGATATCTTCCTGCGCTCCCGCGACACCCCCAACTCCACGAAACCGCCCTACGTCCTCCTTTCCGACTTCGGCATAGCCTGCTTCGACAACACCCCGTCGCAGTCGAGCAACCTGGGCAACCCCTGCATCGTCGCGGGCACGCCCGAGTACCACGCGCCGGAGCTGTGCTTCCACCCGTACCCAACCGCGGAGCAGGCGCGGAACCACCAGCGGAGCCCGCACACGGGGCGGTCCGACATCTTCGCCGTCGCGCTGCTCATGTACTGCCTGTGCGAGCGGGCGCTCTTCCCCCACATCGACGCGCGCTGCCTGCCGCTGCGGAGCCCCGCGGCCCTCGGGCGCACGGCGCGCCCCGCCCGGCTCGCCATCAGCGCCCGGGGCGTCTACTCGGACTACCTGGCCCGCGTCGTCGACTGGGCGGGCGCGCGGGAGCCGAGCAACAGGCCCGAGGCCCAGCAGCTGGTCGAGGGCGTGCAGAAGCAGTGCCAACTCTGGAAGGCGGACCCGAACTGGAAGGCCCAGGGGGCGGTGACGCTACCAAGCTGGGCGACACCCCAGAGACCCGTCTAAGTACTAGAAAGGACCATGCATGAGTTAGTCGACAGCGACAGCAACATTTGTTGGCAGAGTAATGTACTACTTGCCGTCGCAGATCAGCTGAGATGTATGTTGGGAATAATATGTGTCACTTTAACCAGCCACGACCAACTTCTGCGCTTTGACGCCATATTCGCCCAGGTTGCAGCGCGTTTTAGACCATGACTTGGAGTGTCACTATTGATTTTGCTCACCTAGATGGGCTCGACGAAGAGTCGTGATCTACTAAACCCGGGGCACGTTTTGAACCCTACAGCATGGCCAAGAATGCAACCTTTCACGAGCGGGGACATCAATGTCCCTCTTCATCAGTGAAGCTCTTGGGGAAAAGTATATATATATATATATACATTATACTGAGAAAGTTCACCCAAGTGTTATTCAATGTCATCAAGGGTGAGGCTTTACTCGGCCCAAGAAGAACTCGTGCTCTACCATGACACGAAGTTGCATGCTTGGGGCCGACGTGACTTGCCGTCTCAGCCAGCGCAGATCTCCCTTAGAGTTGTGCGAACATCCACCCAAGAAGTCAAGCCCGAAGTCCGACGGAGATACTTGAAGCATGATGCAGACAACTGGAGAATGGCCATTTAGAGTTCCTTCTTGATCTTTCTTACTTTGGCGTTCCGTTCCACAATGGTAGCAAACCGAGGTAACCGGCGACACAACATGCCATGGCCTTATGAGTAGGTTAAATGATTATCCATGAGATGCGAAACGTCAAACCCGTAGCACATCTTACTTTATCCGAAAACCCACATATTACCCAAGGCCGTATCCGACAGGAGCCCCGGATCCGATGGAAACAATGTATGATGAAAAGCGTAGAGCGATGTCGGGGATATGCTGGCTGATATACACATGGATAACCCTGACGACGATGGGTTCCCGCATACATACCATGTTCAAGATAATAATAACCCAGTGACGTAGAAAGAGGAGTTCTAGATCATTTCTTGCTTCTTGGTGAACAAGAGATTCAAGCAGGCTGGGAGCCGCACTTGGCAATCAAAACAGGTCTGCACTGCAGCACAGAGTTCAGGTTGAGTTCGAATGACACAGGACCCGGCGTTTTAGTAATAGGTTTATTGAGTAAGAGAGGAGAATTTAAAGACGACGATACTGGCATTCTCTTCTTGTTTTCCCTTGAATCCACACTCTCTCGCCATCAGGCGGATTTCAGGCGAATGGTCAGCAGTGTTGCCTGCATTGCTATTGCACGAATCAGAAGATACATCTCTTCAAACCTGGCATAACCAGAGCTTATATCGTACGACTTTCAAATATGCGTTGGTCATAGCCGTTCATCCCACCTACGGAGGATCAACTGTTCTGGGCAAATTGATGTTCGTCGTAGCGTAGCAGATCCAACTTAACCTTAAATCGGTTATCCAGATGAGCTTCCTGACTGCCTGGGCCAAGCCCGATGCCATACCAGGGTCACGCGCAGCCGGAACCTCCGACGTCCAGAGTTCTGATGCTCACTTCTCCCAGCATCGAACCCACACGGACAAAACCTTGTAGATTCGGTCGCATTCCGATATCTTGTGCCAAGGTACTTTGGTGATCCATGGCGAAGCAGCAAACAAGCAGGCGGGATATACTGGTCGTAGCTGGCTTACCTGGGCAGTGTAGGGGTAGCCCATTGGGGAATGTTTCTAGAAGATTTCTAGTCTCTAGGTTTGAACCTTGATGCTGCCCTTGTGTATCCTCCTAGCCCGCTGCAATGACGATATCCCGTCATGCATCCGTTACCAAATCTCCTAGCGGCCCGTTACATTCGATGGTTGTACTCGTGGCTGCCATGATTCCCACAGGGTGGCATTTGACATCGGCCAAATGCGCTGCAGGTACAATGTGTGCTGCAGTCCCAGGCTGGGTGAGCCGCCTACTGCGAATATTTGCATGGACACTAGGCAAGCATGCTCCTGCACTGCGCGAAGTGGCTCCGAAGGTGAGTGCATCCAGGTCGAACATCGATCGACCAGTGCCAATTAGTACGGGACTCTCCTTTCCCGACCAGCTAGCTGTACACAAGACACAACACCGGTGTATTCGATCGGAGCCGTTTCGAAACCCAGCACTTGATAGAGTACTGTACGTGCCTTGGGCAATGACTCGCGGCAACATTCGTCCGAAGGTCCCCATAATTGTATGATGCGAGTCAAGGCTTCTAGAAGGACGCTAGAACCTCGCTCTTCTGACTGACAGCAAGGACCCTGATTCGACTCAGGGAAGTGTGCGCTACAGCAAGTTCCCAATAGGGCAACACGGAGGATGGACCACGTGGTGAGGGCCATCGGGGTCTAGCCGACGGAGATCCCATGACTCAATGATGATGCCCAACATGTGGAATGTGAATAAGGCTGTCTGCATCCGCCGTCTGGCAGAGATCGATCTACCCCTGGTAGTCTGCCCTATCGAATGTTGCGTCATCTCAGACGAGGAAGAAGTCTTCCGGGAGACTCTAGTCCTTAGCGTGGAGTACGCAAGGCAGATGTGACTTACACTATATGTAACTATACACCGCTATATGCAGCGGCTAGAGGGTTGTAATATACACATGTAGTGAAATGACGAACACAAATATTAGAGTGACTTACAAGAAATTGAATAATGTTGGTGTTAGGGGACTGGCTGTTTGTGCTGGGAACCACGGAGGCTTAAGTCCGTGTTTCGACATCGTGCATGTGTTCATGTATAGTAGCTGCAGCCCGTAGGATGTGGCTTTGTTAGTCGTACGACCATTGATCTAATGTTGATGTGGTTGGGAAGGTAGAGTCAATTGAGGTGAGGTCTCTTACTGTTTCCCGTCTTGGAAGCACAGCACATGCAAGAAAGACTGAGATTGTTTGGATTGACCAATTTCCTATGTTATGTCTAGAGGTGTTGTTCGCCAGTTCACCAGGACCTGACCGTAAGACTGAATTGTTGCAGAGGACTGACTGTCAGCAGCTGGCGTGCCTGAACTGTTCCAATGGCGCTGTCCAGCCACTGCAAAGCCACGGCAAAGCCACGGCAGAATCTCTGCTCTGGATCAGGTGCTCTGCAGTTTACCATTCCACCTGGCCGATTAGCCTTCCGATTGTCGCATCACTCACCCGTAAAGCTCCACTTAAAGCTTCAATTCCCATTGTACGCCCGAATTTTTGCTTTAGCTTTTCCGCCGCCCTCAAATGGCTATTTTGAAGTGTCATGGACAAGCTCACCATGACGAAAGCCCGTAATCATCACCATCAAGACAGCTGTCTCTCACCTTGATCAGCCACCCCACAATCCCCGTTCTTGCGATACAACGACGTGCCATCTGTGCCTCTTTTCGGATTAGAAACAACTGGAACTCAGACAACAGCCGGAAGCCCCGGTGCGGAATCTTAGTACATTCGATTGATTACTCGGATAACTCCCTGCTGAGGGCCACCGACATAGCTTCTGTGCTTGACAAGTGTATCAAAGGGATCGCCCGGTCAACTACTACAAACTGCACACCATGCTGCGAACTACGCTACGTCATTATTTGACCCTCCTCAGTCCCGCGGGGGCGCCGACTTCGCGTGCTGCGGCGCAAGCATCGGGAAGGACACTATGGGCACGAAACTTCGGTCAAGCATCGCAGTCGACGATACAGGCATCTCGGACGAACCTGTCCTCCGTACGACATGAATTGCCAAGCCACGCTTTCCGACCCAAACAATCCATATGGCGAGCGCCGCGCCGCGCCTTTCACCGCACATCGAAGCTTCGCGATGCCAAGACTGCGCCCAAAGAACCAAATGGCAAGAGTGCAAACACCAACGAGCCCCAGGGCTTGAGTGCTCGCTTGAAGAAGTTGTCAAGGGAATACGGCTGGTCTGCCGTGGGTGTATACTTAGCCATGAGCATTCTTGACTTCCCTTTCTGCTTCCTGCTCGTACGGATAGTCGGAACGGACCGAATAGGTATATCAAAACAAAGGCAACCAAGCGAACATGCGGTGCATGCTAACGGTTTCGCAGGTGCCCTCGAGGATTATGTCATTTCCAACGTGAAGAAAGTGATACCCGAGAACGTGAAGACCTGGTGGTATGATTATCGAACGGCTATGAAAAAGGCAGAGAAAGAAAACCTTGGCAACGACGACATCAGCGAGGGAGTCGAGATGGCGACCTGGGGCGTAGAGGAAGCTGACGCCCGGAACAAGGCGGAAGCCAGTAAGTCCGACAACGAACCTGATGCGATTGGATGGCTGTCGCTAACCCGGTATTTCACTCCAGGCCTTGGTACGCAACTGGCACTTGCATATGCTATTCACAAGAGTTTCATCTTCATCCGAGTTCCCCTGACGGCGGCGGTCACGCCCAAGGTTGTCAAGGTCCTCCGATCTTGGGGTTGGAATATCGGCAAAAGGGTGAGCAAAACTAAGAAATAGATGCCAAATCTGCTGGAAATAATCTCTCGAATGTAAGATGTATTAGGACGGAGGCTGCATCCCTTCTGCGCTTAGAGTTTCGGTGCCATCCATGGTCCATGGAGGTTTGTTGTTGTACGATGGGTCTTAGGCCCTCCTTAGACGATTCTGCTCATGCAGATAAATTGTGTACACTTGTAGACTAATGCACCTCCCATACCTGCAAGCAATGCAGTCGGCGTCTTGACTAATCAATGTGAATATTCCCGTCGTGGTTCATCGCAGAGGGGCTTGGAAAAGATTGTCGGAGGTATAACCCCGGCGGGTGGCCGTGCTTTGCTGGTGTTCAGTGCAACGTGCTGCATGCAACGATGACCCCTGCGTCGATCCCGAGCTGATACAGGCTATATCTCTAGCCTACACCCACTGCACGTCTGTCTGGATGGAGACAGCCATTGCAAGCCCACGCTAGAAGCGCCCCAGACGAAGAAAAAAAGAGGCAGCTGGCAGCGTCGTGGCGTATGCAATAGGTAGGTCTCTCGATTATCATTAATGATATACGGTAGACTAGATTACTACCTTCTAGACTCGCTCTTAGCCGCGCAACCCAAGCGGGCTATCGTGGTTCTCCCTGGATAACACGGCATCTCCAGACAGGGCTTCCAGGAAATGGGATTGACTGGCTAGCTGGGAGCTGGGCGGCGGTCCAGTGATCCTCCTCCATCCCGCCGCCTGCATCGATCGACCCATATCCCGGATTACCGGATTTTGGGAAGAGAAGGCATACCTGAGAGAAGGAGGACTTGCTCGTATTTGCGGTTCAATATCGGGTTAATTCTACTCACCCTCGGAGCAGGGCTGTTTCAGGCTCAGCATATGAGGCTGGGTGCGCATTGCTTGTCTTCTCACGATGATGTTGCCATCGGGTCGCTACTAGTAGGTACAGAATCGTATATCCTAGACGTGATGGGGTGACAACGGTGTGGTTCGGGTCGTCGGAGCAAGACTTTGATCGACGCAGCTACTACCACTGTACATATGTAATGCTATAACAGGTATTTACGGGGCGAAAAACACCACAACCCAAACACGAGACAGCTTGCATGTTTGCATGTACAGAGGCAATGCGCATTTACATACAACGAGACCCGGGGGGCCTTCCATGCCATGTGCGCGTGTGCGTGTGCGTTTGCAACCCCCCCCCCCCCCCCCCTTCCTCCACCACGGCCGGGCCAACCATCGGAGGTGTTTCCACATCGGGCAGATCGCATGGGAGCTTCAATCCGGTCATGTGGGGGGGCGAAAACCTAATTTACGGCATTGTATCGATCTCCAGATCTCTCCCTCCCCCCCCCAAAGACAAAGATATCCCATTTGCTCTAATAGAAAACCATGCACGATGCGCTTTTCCCATCAATTGCTTCCCCGACTTGGCTTGGCAGAGGGGTAGCTTATCCATACGCCCGTCGCAGGATGATAACAACTCCATTAATTACCTAAAGTAGGCTGTGGTTTTTGGTGCCAGTTCAGAAGTTCTGGTTCCTCGTCGGCCTCTTGGCCAAACGACGTCCGTACGGGCAAAACACCTGCCGGGATCCTCGTGAACCTTGTGGCCGCTCTCGCAACGTCAGGGCATGGAGGGCTGGGGCCGGGAGGGAGTTACATGTTTTGGTTCTTCTGCTCCGTCAGCTCCCTATAAGCGAGAAGAAGCAGTAGAAGGCGGTGTATTCAAGACACACGGTCAGATCTGAGGAAGACGATCATCATGTCTGACTAGTGATGTACAGTACCTACCTATTATAGCTATCGTGTCACTCACTATTGGCCTTTGGATTCGGTCTAGAAAGAGGATCCTACGGAATAGAGTTCATCGTCAGTGAATCTGTATGTTACATGTAGTCATTCCGCGCAGCCATCCCACTCGCCCCCTCTCTTACACACATACTCCCCTTCCCGTTTTTCTCGGTTCCTCTTGTGAGATAGAGGGGAAGGCAGGGAGGGTATTATTTGACAAAATGATTAACGAGGCGGCCTAAGTCAGCCGCTTGAACACGGTAGATCCCAGGAGTGTTCAGGTCATGATCGAGTCATCGATAGTCGCTAGAAGGAATCCCATCACAGCTAGATGGGCTTCTAGCGTTTCTATCGCAACGCCGGCTCAGTTACAGGACCCTTTCCCCTCCGTCTGGTAAATCCGACTTTGACTAGAGGATCATCGTGCGTTATGTGCAAGCCATCGATATGCTAAAGTAGACATATGCAGGTAGTCGCTCCTAAGCCCGACCACCATGTGGAAGCCACAATTTCAATAAGGTTTTGACAGTGAACTCAGAAAGGAATGGCCTTTCACCTAGTGGCCAGCCAAAACCGTCAGCTTCCCATCCCGCTAGAAGTAGTTGGTGTTGCTAACTTCTTGATGGGCGCTTATCTTGACCGGCTCCCACATTCGAGAAGGGACGTTTTAAGATTAAACACTTCCAATGAATAAGTCGCATGCCATCTCCTCTAACGTGATGTAGTGGCATACCCCCGTACGTAACTGGTCGACGATGGACTGCTTGCTGCTACCTACCTATCATTTCCCTTCCTCCGAGCTGGAGCCAAGCCAATAGGCGGTTGCAGAGTTCCGTACGGCATGATGCTTCGCGCCTGGACAGCAAGCTGCTACTAAACAACAACATAATATAATGATAAGCCATGAGCAAACCTTTGGGTGTGTCTCTGAGTGGAAGTTTATAGCTCGCAATCTTGTCTTGAAACAGCGTTAGCAGGCCCAAGTGCATCCAATTGACGTCTCAATTTGAAAGACGCCGTTTTTAAGTCTTGACATATTTCCTTATTCCGCCCTCCGTCTCGACATACTGGAGGCTGAGCGAGCGAAAGGGGGGGGGGGGTAACAAGCTGAGACGCTGTCAACCGGCGTCGTCGCAACCAAAAACCAGCGAGCCCGAACCGTCGCGCCAACCTTGGCTATGCTGGTGTCTTTCGGGTTGGTTCCCCAGCCCGCCTATGCCATTTGCTTTTCTTTTCTTTATTTGGCTCCAAAGTCGCATCAACTCACCACACCCAAGCCACGTCAAGGTAAACCCGTTCCAGAGCTTATGGCAGACCGGTCTACTACAAGTACGGAAGTACTTGATCCGCGCCGTGGCACATAAGATCGCAACCTCCCGTTTCTGTATATAGAGCACGCCGGCTGTATTATCGTGAAAGGGTATATCGTTGTGTCGTTCCTGAACATGTATGCATGCTTCCATGTAGTTATGCACCAAGTTACGCCACGTGATGGTGCCTTGTTTCAACGCGTTTATTAGTTGTCGACAACCGGATCTCGGGCGCTTTAGTCGTCGTACGTAGTAGAGAAGAAGAAAGAAACCAGTGTCTGGCTCGTCATAGCGCTACAAGTCGAACAAAAAGGCCTTGCGCGACGGCGGTGAAGGCCTCTGGACGGGTTTGACTAACATATAATCGAACTTTGAACTGACTCGTTGGAATGTTGGCCAATTATGACCAGAAGATGGTGCGCAAATATTACCTATACTTACTTGATGTACATGTAGGCTAGCTAGACCCACAGCCGATGAAGGTTGTGACCGTATCCACGGGTTTGGAACATCGAAACTCAACGAGCCGCTGTGCTTACTACCGCTACCGTACACAACACAACCTGCCGGGATCTAGTCTAACATGACGTAAACGCCAGGATGGGGTCTTTTCAAACTTCCGTCACTCAATCTAGCTACATGTGTGTATCTAATGCATCTACAGCACACCTGAATTGAGTACAGCATGCATGCATGCACTTACTTCTTCTTCTTCTTCTTCTTCGTCGCCGTCTTCTTCTTCTCCGATGGTAGGTAAGGTTTGGGATATTAAGCTTCACTGGTAGGGGCTGTGTACTGCAAAGGAGACAAGGAGACAATCTACCTGACAATCTACCTGACAACCTGCCAGCCTACCAGCCTTGTCTACCCGACCCGAGCCGTAACACATATTTGCTTTGTCGTCGGGCCTTTGCACTCTAATTGCTTGCTTACTTTGCTTACTTTGCTTCGCAAGCAATATGTCAGAAAAGAGTTTCCGTACGAGACGAAACTACCATGACGTGGTGGTTAGGCTGTCTATCTAGTCGAAACTCAGCGCCGAACCCTTTTCCCTCTCTCTGGTAACACGATCCTGTTCGATGCATTAGTCTTTCCAGGTAGTAGCTAATACCGATAGCGTCGCGCGTACTAGTCTCATCGTTGGAGGGTCTTGCCCACGAGAAAAGAGAGAGAGGCTTAGGGAGGAGGCGTCTGCGCGTTGTTGTGTAACTTGTCTCTGACTTGTTGGATGAGATTTGGTTGGATTAAAATAAAGATGGTCCCCTGAAGTAAGGTTCTCGCGCCGGCCACTCTAGAAGCCAGGGATGGAGGGGCTAGAGGGCATGGCGGCGTTTTTGTTTTCTCAGCTTGGCTGGGCGGGCGGATGACCGACCAGGGAGCCAGCTCCACGACTACTTTGACTTACAGAGAGCTATCGACTTCTTTTGTACAGTATCATGGCTTTCGGTGCCCAGGGACGCCAAGCACCGCAACCCAGAGCAGTTTCGACTCCTGCTCGCCGCGTGGTAGAACCTCAGATGAAAGGAGTTAAGAGTTCTGAAGAAAAAAAAAACGTGGTGCAAGGGATGGTCTTGCTCGAATGCATTGGCGAACAGACAGTTCTCGTGGCTAATCTGAAGTATCACTGTCAGGGTCTGTGTGCAAACTGACTGACAGCAGCCCGCTCGTCGCCGTCGTCCTTGGACTGTATTATGTAGGTAGTATCTATTCAGTTGCATGACGTTCTTCTTTACTCAAGTCACGCATGACTTTGTTTGGTTGCTTGCTTGGCCTGCGTAGTAGTCGTAGGTAGTAGTAGGTTCAAGGACCTGACTGACTGACTTGTTTGACTATGCGTAATAGGCAATGCTCCAGCGCAAAGAAGGAAGAAAATAACTAGGTACAGGTAGAGCAGGAATCGGGTTGCTTTTCGAGCCATAGTAATAAGGCTGGGCTTTCCTACCTAGGCCAAAGGTGGGCTTTTTTCGCAGATGGTGGTCTTCGCATCTCCATGTCGTTCAGGATCCATGGCCATGGCTGGTTTGGTGGTTTGGTGGTGGGGTGAGTGATCGCAAAGTGGGAAAGGGAGATGGGAGAGGTACCTAAGGAAAGGTACATGCAATTGATCAATTATCTCCAGAATTACCAGACCCTACCAGACCTACCTGGACCCTCCACCTCACAGCCAAACAGCGTGCCGGCTGGGAGCGCATACATACATACTTTCTTACCTATACGAATCAGGTAAGAGCTCCGCGAGTTTAATTCTCCCTCCCCCTTGACCTTGACTGACTTGCAGGCCCATTTCCATGGGGGGCTGTTCCCTACCGGGACCACAATACACACTTTGAAGCTGATCAATATGTGGGCAACGTACTACGCATAGTGTGTCGTGGAACGAAGGAAAAGAAAGAAAGAAGAAAAACCCATAGGTACTTGTCCTGCTTGTAACAGGCAGTTTACGTAGGGTCAGAGAGTTCGCCTGTGAATCGGATCATACCTCCGCCCCTGTCCCTGGTCGCTTTTAGCCGATGGCATTCGCATGTCGTAGGCCGTAGGCCGTCAGTCGTAGGTCGTAGTATACATACAAGTCGCTATTAAAGGGCGAGCTGATCCCTCTCGCATATCACGGCTACATTCACGAAGCAAGTCCACACTTTACAACTATTGAGCAACAGTATTGGTTCCCTGATCGAGATCAATTTCTTCCCGAGTTACACATAGCAACGTCTTCTGTACTCTGTACTACTACAACTACTACATTGTTTGCTTGAAACCCCCCATACCAGCCAGAGGGCGCATACACTATTCGCCTCCGCAGCAAAGCAAAGACTGGTTCGGCACAACCGTTTATTGCTTACCAGCCCATCCAAGCCAAGAATTCGCCTCGCATTCTCGCATATTATATACCATATTCACTTCACCTACCTTCTCAATGACCATGCTGCTCGTCAACCCTCAGGAGTCGCACTCTCACTACTACGTGAACTACCGGATGCCCACGCCACCTTCCGAGTCCTCCACCATCCTTCATCTCATCAACATGTCTTCACAGCAATACCAGGATTCGGCACCGGCGGTGATATCGTCGTCGGCGGAAAACGAGGTGGCACAGGCGCTGGAGATTGCGCGAGAGAGCCCCGACGGCGCCAAGGACCCCGTCGTCAGCAGTATCCTGGAGAACGCGCTGGTACAGATCTGGAACAAGGTGCAAGCCCAGCCCGACAGCTACGTGATGTCGCGGGACGAGTTTGCCGTGTTCAACTTTTTCCAATACCGCTTCGCAGGCAACGAGACGGCGATTGCGGCACGGAAGCGCTACTGGGACAACACCACCGGACCGTAAACGGGGTGGCGATTCGGCCTCTTGTTTTACTCTTCTCCAGTGGTCGGCCTCTTCGGCTTTATTGGAGGCGGGCGATATTTAGTCCACAGTGGAGAAAGCCGGCAGACACCTGCGATGCAATGCCGGCAACGCCTACCACTTTTATATTCAATACGTCCAACACCTTTTGACACCAAGCGCTTCACGACAACAACTATAACAACAGCAATATGAGACCTCCTCAACAATGTCTACTTTTTTTTGGCAACACATTGCAAAAACCCAGCCGTTGCCGATTCCGACCACTACCAAACATGATATCACATGATTCAATATCGGAAGCTTCATGATTCCAGGGGCGGACAGAGCAGGCCAGCAGGGGACGGACACTGGGACAGAGCTGAAAGGGTCAAATCCCGAAGTGTGAACAAACCCCGATGAGTCGAACCGTGATGGCCCCATACGGGTCGCAATGGGATTCTGCGACCCCACCATTGCAATGGCGGCGGACGCACCTCAGCAGCATCCGGGAATAATCATTCTGCAAGGGAGCAAGCAAGAAGCAAGGGACCCTTTATCTTGGCGCCAGACCCGCCTTTCCGTCTCCACCACCAAATCTTTCATGTTTCCATCGCAATTTTCGGGCATGATGGCATTATGGTGGGCAAAATTAGGCCAATTGTCAAACGTGCCCATCTACCGACCGGACCTTTGGCTCCTGCCCTGTCTGCCTGCCTGCCTGCTGTGCCATTTGGCAATCCGGCTGGGCTGAGCTGGGCATGACCGTCCCCCCCCCCCCGCATACTATGTACATCGTGCATGGACTTCATGGTTGCACTGCATTTTCCGGAGTTGGATTACATGGCGTTTTGCTTTCGTTGGCGTTCTAGCGAGCTGCGCGCTGGCTAGGTCAATTGACCAGCCTTCACTATCAAAACCGGGACTGGCTCTTGGTTGCTGCAGTCTTGTGTGGGGTGACCTTTGTTTTTTCCATATCACGATCTCACGAACGCAAGCCACCTGGCGCCTCTTTTTGGGGGGCAGGCGACATATGCAACATAGATACTGGACGCGTCCGCTACGCCGTCTGGGATCTGTACGGGCAGCTGGGGTCCACAAGGCTGGCTGGACAGAGTCGACCCCAAGGAACGGCGATGGGTTTATTCCCGTTCTGGATGCGGCTGCAGTCAGATGGCATCCGGTATCTTCTGCTTGCGGCCAAGGGACGGTATTGTGCTAAGCAACTTATACACCACTCGACCTGATTCGTCACCACCCACAATTCCAACAGGATATGGGTGCAAATCCCACAGCGACCTGACGTCAAATCTTCCAGGATCTCGCAATTCGATTAGAATTCTTTGCAGCGACAATCTATTTGGGTATTGCTTCGGCTTCCTGGTGGAAATGCCATAGAACCTGTTTCTATTTTGCTTTTCACTTTCTTAGGGTTGGAAAGGTACCAGATTGGGCTATACATACATGGGGGGGACATGCTACTCTTGTTTGGTATTTGGTTTTTTTGGCCTCAGCGAGATGCCCACAATATCTATAGAAAGCGTTGTCACTACTTGTCGATCAGCAATTATACCC
The DNA here is from genome assembly GCA_017163955.1 of Apiospora koreana. Taxonomy (NCBI): domain Eukaryota; kingdom Fungi; phylum Ascomycota; class Sordariomycetes; order Amphisphaeriales; family Apiosporaceae; genus Apiospora; species Apiospora koreana. The sequence goes on along the minus strand of JAFHKQ010000005.1, from coordinate 1,498,509 downwards.
CATTTTAGCAACGAATGGCAATCAATTATTACTTGACTATTACACTCTATTGAGGAATCATGGTGACCGTTTCCCGTTTCGAGAAGAGTATTTGTGTGGCAGTGAGTATCGTACGGTGTACGTACCACTAGTCCGTATCCCCTGCCCTGCAGCTGTAAGTGCGATGAGGATCATGCCAAAGTCGTGTATGCATGAGCATGCTCCATGATGCAGGCTTTGCCGTTATCAAATTGCCTTTACGGACGGATAGGCCATACTCCGCACGCCACCTACTTCAGCGGCCCGGCGAATACGGTTTCCGCCAGATGGTCACGCCGAAACTAACGTTGCCTCTAACGGAGACGATGGTACCCAATGCGAACAACCTTTGTCAGTCCATGACGGCTGGGGGGAAAAAAGTCAGATAATTGGAAGCTCTGTGATCAGACACCAACATTCGATCATGTTTCGCGCATGACCAAGAGGAGATAGAGAGCCATTGACGTCCGGCGGCGATCATCGCCACGTTCAATTGGGTGCTCCTTTCAACACACAATCTCCCTTTCTTTCTCCGTGTCGTGTGGCGATACCTGACTACAGCCGCGCGCTTAACTCCGGGTGGCCAAATCCGGCAGCTCCGCCAAGATGTCCTCGGTGTTATGGGCGCATTTTACGACAGGAATCACACGAGATTGTCATTTCACTCCCTTCATCCGTCAAAATTTCGCCGGCGAAAACTAATGACATGACACACTCTTAGCAAATTGCCCATCATAAAACGAATCCGGCCTATTTTTGAAACTTCGTAGGGGCACCTTGCCTTGCCCCCTTTCGAAGTGGACGATACGAAGGCAAGGCGGGCCAGACTGATTGGGTCTCTTGCTCCGTAAGACCAAACAGCAAAGTCTCCTTCTCACCAAGGGCCAAGGAGATAGTGGGCAAGAAGCAAACTTTAACCTCCGCAGCCAGTGCAGCGCGCGCGGCACAGTACCGCAGCAGCTTACTGCGAGGTACCTACCAAGGCGGAAAGGAAAGGGGCGGTGGTGCGAGGCCGAGCGAGCCCCGAGGGCGCCTGGTGTAAGCCTTTCCCGGCACCGAAAGGACCCATGAACTACATCATACCTTGACAGACCCGCGGAAAGAACTCTCTGCCCAACCACAACCACGCTAGAATAAGAAAAAACCTTGGCAAGTGCCGCGACCTCTTTTTCACTTGACTCGGATTTCAGGACATTCGTCAGCTCGCACGAATAAGGGCAGCGGCGGAGTCGACGACGATGACATGGTCAGGCAGGACTGGAAACCGTCAGGGTCAGCGCCTGGCAGAAGCCAAGGCTCAACTGCCAGGGGGATCCACGCCCGCAAAAGACGTTGGCAGTACTCGGATATAGATGGGGCAATCGCAAAAGTCCCCTGCCTGATAGATATTAACAGAACTGAGAGACCCCTTCGATAATTACAGCCCCGGCAAGAATGGTAAGGATGTGATCTCACATGGCATCATTGTGGTAGATCACTTTTCATTTGCTCATCTTCTTCCTTCCCTTTTTTTCTCACTTATCCATTTTGGCGGCGGCAGAAAAGAAAAAGCAGGATTTCCTGGGTACTGGGACGCTGGGAGTTGACCGAGCCCCACGTCGGGATTACCAAATGCTCTGTCAAAGTTCATGGTGGGGGTCTTCCCTTGCCCTGCTTTTCCCCAGCCGAAACAAAAGACCCCGTTTTTCTGTTCGAGGAAACACTCGATGGTTGTGTACTATTCAGGTACGTCGCATTCTGCTAGGACGCAAGAGCTTACTGTTTGCTTTAGCTAGCTAGAAATGAGGAAGCGCTTGCGATGTTCTAAACGTTTGCCTACTGCGCATACGCTCGTTAGTATGATGGAAGAAAGACTGAAGCCGGATTTACATCATGAGTCTAACAAAAGCACAACCCCTGTCCCGGATATATCCCTTATCGAGATCATGTACATTGGCGCCCGCCCCTCTTCGGACCCCGAAATATGTCCTCGCATATCACGATATCGCACAGGACGGCAAGGCCGGCTGTCGTTCTCGGTCTCATCTCGTGCTGATCTCGTGGGCCTGCGCCGGAGTGACCCGTTCGTCCGGAGGGATTATTGGGTGACCGGAGGAACTTCCACGACTCTTGTGCGTATAACAGTACTTGGAAGCCAGGTGCCGACAGAAGGGATGGGAAGCAGGCGGAGCCATGTCCAAAGTTTCAATCAGACCAGAACACGTACCATGGCGGCGCGCACGTACGTACAGGCCAGGCGGTATGCTGGCGGCATTGTGGCATAGTGGCATGTAGCAACGGGGCGGAATGCTCATGGAAGAGTTCTGTGGCCCTTAGACTTTGTAAGACCGGCGGATTCCCTTTCGGTAGAGCCACGTTCGAAACTTCCGACAGCTGTCGGGACCTGGCCCGACAATACGGAAGCGTCGTGCCGCTTTCTCGTTCGTTGTATCATCGGAAGGGCCTTTGTAGATCGCGAAACTCTAAATTAATAGAGTGTTGTGTTTTGCACGCTTTCTTCTCGCCGTGGCCCGTAAATGTCACTTCAGGCAAGCCTGACCCCTGTCGCTCTCGTGCATGTCGGTACCCCCCATGGGTGATGGATGCCAGGATGCTGGATGCCTGGATGCTGGGCCACCTTTTCTTTCTCCCGTACATACAATTGCAGATTTCCGTTCGCCGGGTGCTGGCTGGGGTGTCTGGGCTCTCTGGGCTCTCTGGGCTCTCTGGGCTCTCTGGGCTCTCTGGCCGTTTAACCAGGGTCGTACTGGGTCCCGGAATTGGTAATAGCAAGTCGATTTTGAGTTTACGCTAAGAATCTTGGCGGCTGAGAGATGGTGGGGGAGCTGCTGCGAAGCGGACAGGGGATGACAAGGGATGACAGGGGGGTTTACGGTTTACTTTAGGTACTCTGGCCTACCAACTCAAGCCAGTTGCCTACCAGTTGCCTTCCTACTGGTACTTCATACCTATTTACCCTATTTGCCTACCAGGCAGGGGCCTTTCAATATCAATGGGGACATCTCGTCAGCCCCACCGTCAGCAACTCCCATATTCTGCATGAACCTTAACCACCAAAGCAAACCAGGTGCCTGCACTTGCACATGCACTTGCACGCAGGCACGGGTCCAACTGGTAACAACACACAGCGCACGCACACAAATTGCAGCTCGGTTTTGGGCCAGTTACGTTGCAGCAGCATTCCGTCCTTTGCACGATCGGCGTTTTCTCTCTTTGTAATGTAACCTTCGATATTGGCATCTACATCCAACATCAAGGAGAACAAGGCGACATGCAGTGGATTTTGGAATTAAACTTTTCGTGTCAACCGGCAATGCGGCTTCGTCGTTATTCCCGACTCTGATCAGCTACTCTCCGACATTCTTCCTTCTTCCACCAAGCCTCGCTCACGTAACACGGCCCGGGCTATCAAGGAAGTCACATCCGTACGTAAACAAAGAGGGAGGCAGGTCGGCCCAACGGATGTTAGACAGCAATGTACCTGTCTGAGCCAGCCATATGTACAGCAAGTGAGTTAAATAAATACCTACCTAGCAAGTGCTTCTGTTCTAATGGTGTGTGTGCGTGTGTGCTATTAAAAGAAACCTGAGAGCTGACAGAGATGGAAATTAGTGAAAGCCACGCACACCAAGCAGATGGCACATTAATCATAAAGTTTGATTGATTGTTCTTCTTCCATCCTTGCCCCACATGATGGCTGCGGAGGCGCAAGAGCTGACCGAACCGATGCGGTATGAAAGTGACCTTTGGGGTTGCTTCCTCCGCGTTGCAAGCCCTCGATAGGTGTGACGACGGCAGTCCCGCCTGGGAGGGACGCGGATTGCTTCTTCTCTAGGCACGGCAAAGGACGGGGGCTTCCGCCGCATCAAGCATGTACCCCGTGCTGGCTCGCTTAGCATCTGCTTTTGTCTGCCGCGATCAAATCCTTTCAGTCGGTCGCGCCCGGCCCTAACGTGGTCTCGCGGGGAACGTACAGGAAAAGGAATCTCAAAGCATGCAATATCCGTCTGCCAGACGTCATCGCGTACTTCGCGTATGCCGGTGGCAGTCGACGCGTGTACCGGCCTACCAGACCAACGGGAGGCGAACCCTTCCCTCGGGATTCTGATTGGGTTTTACGGGAGCTTTAGCCGGTCGACTTCTCTTCGTATGCAACGGACGCGACGCGCACCATGTGCATACATAACATCGGAAAGAACAAGGATGAGATCAGAGCACCTATCATTTGCCCTCATCCCGTTCCTTGCTAGTTGGAGTGGCTGCATCTGTTGATCTTGTTTCTTGTCGTTTTCTCGTATGCCCTGCTTTCGCCGATGGCACGAGGGCAGGAAAAGCAATGCTAAGGTTGCTCCTTACCCGGATGAAACTCTATCTTTCTTAGCACAAAGGGAAAACTTGTCGCTCTGTGTTCATTCCTGTACATCCATCGCCAGTACATCACGGAGAGAGCTGCTGGTATTCTGGTTTACGGGAGCCTGGAACATGACCTCGAACGGTTAGGCATCATTGCACGGGGCTGAAGTTTGACTCCCAGCCCGAGAACGAGGTGCTCCTGAGATACCAATGGTTGCATGTCAGGATCTGAACATGTTCTCAATTATCTCGCATTCGGTGCTCGGGTCCGATGGTTCGCCGGATCTCGATCGATGTATTCATACATCTGCCTTCGTACCACCTTCCCGAGGTTTTGGCCACCAATTAGGGGTACGTTGGCCTCGAATAGGCCCTCTGACCGAGCGTGTCATGGCGATAGCAACCACTGACCGGTAGTATAAGTTGCAACTAAGCCTCTCGGAATCACGACAACCCCTACTATAGTATAGATAAGGGGTCTGCATGCGTACTTCTGTCAATCAAGTCCCGAGAAAGGTGCACACATTAGTCATGGATGCGGTGGATGTTCTTATTACATATGCGAACAAAATCAATGGTAAGTTGTGCCAATAGGGGTTGAAAGTTATTTCATAAAAGAACTGTGGGCAATGCTAAGATGAATCTTTCGCATAGACGCTGCAGTACTATATACAATCGAAGAGGTATGTATAACATGATATATATTACAAGAAATGGAAGCCGGGGTATCGCACTGTGGTAAGGCCAAAACATAAAACTCCTCATGAATCCCAATAACGCCGATGGTATGTATGCAAGCAAAAAAGGGGTAGCACTGCTTACGCACCACCGTCGTCTGGGAAATCTGCCAGGGGTTCCGGCTTTCGCAGAAACCCGGCCAATGTGGCTTGGACAATGGCATCCATCCATACATTTGCCATCTTGGCGTAGCCGGCGTCGGTAGGATGGGTTCCATCCTGTGTGATGTCGGCAAGCGTAGGGCCTGAAGCACCTTGCATGTCCGCGAAGACGATTTGACGACCCTGTCCTCTCAAGGTGTTGACAACATCGTTGTATTGGCCGTTGATCTGAAGCGCGCGGTTCTGGGCGTCGACATTGGCATTTGGGATAAGAGATGACAGAACCACGGTTGCCTGTGGTGACTGTGCAAAGACGTCGTTGATCATGCTCGTGATTCGCGCCCCCGCGTTGGCGATGTCCCGGTTCTGGAGGGCATCGTTGGTGCCCGCGTTGATCAGGACAAGGTTGGGCTTGGTGATGGGTACATTCTGGTTCGACTTGTCATGAACCTCGTCGATGATGAAGCCCGGCCATCCCTCGTTCTCATTATCCTTCATGGTTCCGTTCGGATGGCTTCCCACCATGTTCACTGGGCTTCCGAAGGCCTTGAGCTTGTTGCGCAGGGCTTGGCGGTAGCCATTGCCATCGCTGGATGCTGTACCGAAGGTAATAGAGGCACCGAGGGGCATTATGCGGAGCGGAAGCCCACTGACCAAAGCCAGCCTGGGGTCGGCATCCCTGGTTTCCACCTTGGGTATCGCGAGACCTAAGTGTCGAATGTTAACATGCCGAATCGGTACTCGGGGCTATATACGGGGCAAGTAAATGCTTACCTGTCACGACACTGCATAAACACAATATGGCGTGTAGTGCCAGTGTGGACTTGGAGCTCAACATGGCGGCGGTGATGAAGACGACCTGGTCTGATACGATCTGGGAGGGAATGGAGTAGCACAGCGAGCACCTGGCCCTATAAAAGTGAGCACGGCTCGAAGAAGAAATGAAACTGGGACAAGGTCAGAAAAGGTCGCAGACCGTAGAGAAAGAAGAGGTTAGCCTTGGTAGAAACATGGCGGCCCGTCTTTGCTTTTAAGCCAACGGGCTATCATTCAGCTCGGAGCTAATGGGGAAGAAACACCCATGACAGGTGCTAGGTGTCTTAGCATTTTCATTGTTTTGTTCACGGGGGCCTCATCGGATGTTGCGCTGATGGAGCCCATGTGGACTGCCCCTTTGGCTTTGGACTTGCCCAGCGGGTATTCTTACCAACTTCTGGACTTTGGATGCTGTCAAGTGCGTGCCTCATCTCATAGAAATCTTGGCATGCCCAGGGGGCGTTTTCTATTGCCTCGCGCATGTTGTGCGCATTTGGGCGATTTCGCGGCTAGATAGTCGAGAAAAAGAGGCTCTGGATGCTACGTGTGGGGAGTAAATGTTCAGATGAAGTTTCGCGACCTGGGCGCTGTAGTTTGATCTACGTCCGAGTATCCACCAAGGCTGCGACCTTGATCGCAATTAGACACTCTGGGACCCCGGCCGTCCGGCGCCCAGCTGCTTCTCGATCGTTAGGATTGGCTTTTTTTCCTTCTTCCTGTTGATCCAGCACTATGGATTCTAGCTTCTAGACCGTTTGCTTAATTGGCGAAAGGGATGGTAGATGAATTGTCTACTAGTTCACGTTGTCTTGGAGACGAAATTCAATCACACGCCTTTGGCCTCAGGCTGGCTGGCAGTGTCTCAGACCCGAATACTATCTGGCAATAGGAGGCATCTGGCCTAGGAAATAAGCAAACGGTTCGGAGGAACCAACATTTTTGCATGTTATTTCCTAGCTCCATTGCGAATGTGACGTGTTCCCAATCGCCCGCCCGGACTGCTGCCACACTGGCAATTGAAGTGGTGTCACTGGACCGTCTAATGTGGTGGTGGTGGTGGTAACGGCCCCCCGAATCGGCAGAGCAACATTGAACAACGACATGGGGGGGCGGCTCCCCGGTCTGGAAACATCGCGCTGCCTCAGCTTGTGCGCGAGAACTACCGCCTAGGCAAGCACCATGGTTCTGCTTCTCGGGCCTATCGCCAAGCTTAGCATCGTACACCGGTCGTCGCCTTGCGTCCTTTTTCTTCTTCCGTCCATCCAATAAACCACCCACCCATTGGCTTGAGGGTTAGGTAAAAATAAAGAAATAGAAACCCGGCAAGGCTCCGTGCCCGCAGTCCCCGTAGCAGCGGAGATCCTTCTATTCATAGACCCTTTTCTTTTTCGAACCCCGGTCTGACTGTCGCAGATTGCCAAGGTGGGTGGAGATTGCCATTGATTTCTTTCTCGGTAATTCACTGATTCGGTGATCGAGCGTTCGTTTCTTGCACGCCTCGCCTCGACTTTCTCTCTTTCTCTCTCCCCGTCCCAGAATACATCTCAACCGTTTTCTTGGCTCTTGGCTCTTGGCTCGTGGCTGTCGAACATCGATTTTCCGTCGTTCGCAGATCAAATCCCCTCCTAACATTGGAACTACATAACTTGGTAGGCATTCCGGGCCAGCAGACATACTCATATAGCGTACTTCTGAAGTAAATGTTCCGAATCCCCGGTGCTAGGCACGCGCAGTTCTCTTCCGATTGAACTTTAGTATCTGCCGATTGACTAAATAGGAAAAAGGTAGGGCAGAGTGCCTAGCAGAGCCTCAACTGGCTAGGAAGAAAAGCAAGTGCACAGCTGAAGTTGAAGCTGATGAGCTATCACCTCAACTATACTTCATTGAGTCCTATATCTGTCGATCATCGCCATTTCTGGCCTGTAGCTTTCTTCCCGAGAGTTATTGCCGTAAATTACCTATATAAGTATGCACGCCAACCACCAACAGATCAGCTACTGCGCTGCCAGCATCTCTATCTGGAGCAATTGCTCCATGGTGACTATTGGTATGTACTACGTGCTGATCATGCATAGCTCTGTTTGGTGTTTGATAGCGACTGTCGATCATTGCATAGTTCTCTTTCTGGTGTTTATATGGTGACTGCTGACCCTGTATAGTTCGTCTTATGCATGCGTACCTCACAGCCCGGCAGGCATATCCCAGAGTGCAAGTACATCCCTTGAAGCTCATGACGTCAGGCAAGTTGACCGTGGGGGGTTGCGGTGTTTCTTTTCGGTCTGCATTCTCCCTTTGGGCTTTTTTTGCCCCATCCCGAAAACTAGGGCTCCTAAACGCTTCTGAGACGGGGGCGATGGAGGTGGGCATGCATGGTCTGTCTGCATGGGCAACCAAATCAAGATTCAAGTGCCCCTATGATACTGCATGCACAGCACATGGCGGACTGGCTGACTCGCGCCGCGACCAGGACACTGTTCACATGAGTTGGTTCCTCGTGAAACGGACGGGCTTGCTTTTGCGCATCTTGCCCAACGGTCCGATCTGAATAAACAAACACCCGCATACATACGGTGACGGCCAAGCCAACGTGCCTCATTTCTCCAACCGCCGGGTTTGGAGGTCTTTCGAAAATTATTTGTTCGTTTGACCATTCATCCGGAGGAGCAGAATACATTTTTCTGGCTCACCGGCTGTTGCCGTCGACGAGATGCCGTGGGAAGAGACGTTTCTCCATTAGACAAGGAGACCCAATGACTCTTGCCCACGATATCTGGCTTTGCTGGGTCGTGGAATCGTAAGGAAAAGACCGTAGTGGACTCACGATGTTGCATTTGCATACATACAACAAAATACTGCGCGTGATTTCTTCTTTTCCCTCGGACAACCACCGAGAGAGGCCCACAGCTCACGATGCTTCCCAGGTTAAGTAGGCATTGCCGGTTCTTTCCACGAGGTTGCAGAGAGAGGGGGACACTTGACTCTTCACTCGCATGGGCAGGCCCGTCATCTTGCCCTGCAGGGGCACTGAGCTCACGATAACGAGCCTTCGCACCAATATATCCATGACAAACCCGCTAACCAAGCTGCTTCCAGACGATGGCATCTTTAGCCTAATAACCCTAAATATATGGTTATAGGGCGAAGCATGTTGGCAGAGGCTCTCCCGTCGAGCCACTTTAGTAGGTATGGATCTGTGGCGTGGCTTTCATGCGTTTCACTATGCGCAAAAGATCGCAGGGGGGTAGCTATTTGAAGAGCGAGGTTACCTCCAACAACAATGCGGTCAAGCCTTGGCGAGTATATTGTGCCAACCGGCTGCATGACCGCAGTACACAATCCATGGACGAGTTATCGTATGGAAGGCTGGCCTGACCTGCAGCATGCCTAGTCTTCTTAACGGCTCAACAAGACTTGCCGATATACCTCCTTTCCACGGCCGAAAACTCCTTGTAGACAGTTTCGACACCGAGACGGCGTAATCCGTGGCCCCCGAAAAGTCGGGCTTCTGTCTACCCAGACAATATCGTTGTTCTGAACCAGAAATTGCCACGCTCACCCACGAAACAGCCCGCAAAGCCTATCTATCCCTCGCCTATTCCTGTCGTAGGCCTCGCTACATCTCCTATTCCTGTACGACCACCGTGAATACTCCGTACATGCCCGTCATACTATCATCGTAACATACCGCCCTCGCGGTTAACGTGCTTGATATTCGAGCTTGGATGATCTGCGCAGGTCTCATTGGACGAGTATATCAACCTGAGGTTACACTGTTGGATATGTGATGGTGTGGTTGTCGTCGACAGGCCGCGGAGCACCGTGTTGCCGCACATTGATGCCGCCTTCGAGTCAAAGCCATACTACCGTTCCCTGGTCGTGGGAAGTCAGCCCTTCCTGCGCGCTGCTGGCAGACGGTATGCCCCTTGCCATGCGTCGTCGTGTGGCCTTCTTTAACACAGATATCGGCTCACAAAGTGCACTAGCTTGAGTCCTCGAGCATTTATGGACTCGCGTGAGGGAGAGCGGTCACCAAAGACCAAACTACGCAACAGATGGACCCCCAGGTGCTGTCGTCGTCGTCGTCAGTGATGGATGCCGTACCAGAAGTTCGGAACTCTCGCCGGGTCGATCCTCCCTTTTCCTCTCGCCCACACCCATTACCCACATACCTGGCCTGATGGGCCACTGGCGTAGTAGCATATATGCGGCGGTCTTCTGTCTACAACTCAGCGCTCGCACATGGCCATCGACACCAAAAGGGGAGATGCTGAGCGAGCGGGCGGGCCCCAAGCTCCCACGTCCTTTCGTGTCATAGGTCTTACGGGCGCCGTTGCACTCCGTTAGCAGAAGCTACCTGTCGATGATACACCGAACCCCCCTTGGAGAGGACAAAGACAGATACTGATATGCTAGTTTTCATAACTGCAATACACCCTAGTCTGTGGGTATCTGAGTCTTCATAAGTGATGGGCTAATAGCTGTCGAATGAGAGGAAAATAGGTTGTCCCCCCTTTTTGAATGATTAGATTGACCACTGCAGGCGAGTCACCAAAAAGACGGTAGGAGGTGCGAGCCATTCCCACACATCCAGCCACGTCCCGTGGTCTCACCAAACCTTGAATGCTTTTCCCACTCACCCAGAGCCACTCCCGAAGTGAAGCCATCCCCCAACATGGCTTTATATTGCGAGTTAATAGGCAATTCCCTTGACCGGGCTGGTGTAGCCTAGCGGTAGTATCATTAGTAGTATCTCTAAAGGCAAGATGGTTCAATTCCCTCTGCGGTCGCTTTCATTTTTCAATTTTTAAAATAGACTTATCCCCTTTCTTCCTTTCTCCCTCTCCTCTTTTTTCTTTCTCGCTTCCCCTTTCCGCCACCAACATCAACTGCGCAGTATACTTATTTTTCAAAGTATTAACAGTTATTCAACAGTTACTGAAGCTACCAATCAATATATCGGTATATTGGTTCGTTTATGACTCGTGTTATCTCTGAGGCAGGGAACTCCAGAAAAGGAAATGGCGGTACGATCCTGTCGTTCTCCCTCTATATTATCCCTAGGTAAATAAACAATGTAAGGAGGCCCCTTTCCAGATATATGCCAGGGAGGCCGCCATGCAAGTTAATCCGCATCGCTTGCCGCCCCAACAAATACACCACCAGAGTATGACATATGTTATACTTGTACATATTGTATTCTGTCTGTTAGTCACTATCATCGTCATCATCAAGTCTAGTGCCCCCTCCCCTTTCCGGTAGCGATTGATCCGTCTATATAGGTAGGTTGGCAATCAATTAGGAATGTCCCAGACATTAGCATAACAGCTCACGATACTTAAGGACACAGAAGGAAAACCATTCAACACAGAGGCAAATTCACATTCTCTTGATGCCATACCCTTACGCCCTGCTATCACTCGTGTATTGACGAAGGTCATAGTGAACTTGCTTGTGTGGTATCTACGTAGGGCATGCAATAAAAAAAAAATCGTATATGCATTTCGAGGCCTTTGCCATATCTGAGAGAACCTACTTAGGACTTGCTCCCGCATGCAGAAAAGACTTGCCCACCGTATACATTTCCTCTGGTCTGCCTCCCCCATCTATGCTTGGACAGGATTTTACGATTTCAGGGGCCATTGACAGCAGACCATGCCGCGTGCGTAGTTTGGAGGTTGCGACATGCACAACTCCCAGGATTCTAACCTTGATAACGCACCATATTGTAGCGCCCTTATTATGTAGAAAGAATTATGATTGCCGCCGTTCGCCAGCTTTCAGCTTGGCAAGGGACAATCCCATACAAGAAATAACCGGGCAATATTACAAGAACCCCCTTTTACCCCAGCTCTTGAACGTTCGGAAACACAAAAAAAAATACCGCCTGAATGCTGCTGCTGCTGTTTCAAGTAGTCAAACTGTCATACTCGGGCGTACCCGAGCCTCCTGATACCTCATATTCGTCTCGGTCTCGTCTCCCATTTTGTTCCTTCAGAAGACTCAGACGTGAAACAAATCGTTCTATACCTTCCCTTCCCTACATCCTTTCGCTGGTTATGCTGGTTTGTCGGATTTACCCCACCTTCCGGCGGTGAAACCCCACCCGAGGATGGCTGCGACGATGATCAAGATGATCACAAAGATGAGCAGGCAATACCACTTCCACTTTCTTCGGTTACGGGCACTGTTTTGGGCCTTAACCACATGGGCATTGCCTTCGTCGATATGCTTGGTGGTGTCCTCGGCATTTTGCACAGCTGTCTGAACGGGGACCTCCTGCTGCTCAACGAGCACAGCCAGGTCCTGGAACATGGACGCCAGCTCGAGCATAGTCTGCTCGATTCGTTGCAGCTCGTTGTGGCGCGCTCGCACATTGCCCAGCACAGACGTAGCCTGGCCCGTACGGTTGCTACGGAGCTGGAGTGGGAGTTAGTTTATGCTGCTGGCATGTAGTTCTGGATAAGTCAGGTAAGACTTACAGCACTCTGGAAAACACTCTCGTTGCCCCAATCGGCATTAGCGGCCCTTTGTACCTCATCTTCCGAGGCCTCGGGGTTGACGATGCGGTATTGACGGGCGATTTGGTCGCGGTAACGCCTGCTGAATGCGCTCTCCTCCTCCTGGTAGGCGTGAAGTTCCGACTGGAAGTTGTTCTTGATGGTACTGACTTGGCTATCCTTGAGCGACTTGCTGCTGTCTCTGGTGTTGGCGGCGTCTTGAGCCAAGAACTTCAGCTGGTCGCGGATGCCCTGGATGAGGGCGCGGGTGTCGGTGGTCAAGCTCTCGACATTGTGTTGCGACATGCCATTGTCGGCTTCGTCCAAGGCGCGCGCGTGCAGCGAAGAAATATCGCGGACATTCTTCTGGAAGGTGGCGAGCTCGTTGCGAAGCACGCCGACGCGTGACAGGAAATCATTCTGGGAGAGTGTCGCCGGTGTTGATGTGTTTTGTGTGCCGTAGTTGTTCATCTCGTAACCCTGCAAGCAAGCAAGCGGTCATCATTAGCTACTGTCTTCCGGGGAGCCATGGCAATTGTTCTTTTCATCGTCTGAGAAAGATGGCGAATTGTCGCATTGGCGCGCCATATTTGCCTTCGTGAAAAGGAAGTCGGTGATTTGGGGCTTGGCTTACCTGTTGTTGACCATCGTAGCCGTATCCCTGCTCGGCCGCCGGAGCGTTCGAGTAGGGGTTGTTGTAAGACATGACGGGCTAAAATTGATGAATGAAGCGATTTCGATGGTTGGGCCCCGTGCAATGTCGTAATTGTTGTTGATGAAAGAATTGAAGAATGAATGAATGGTCGCTGGCCCGGTCGAACGAGTTTGGTTGGTGGTGTTGTTGTTAGTGGAGCGAAAAGCTCAGTGCCAATCTCCCAGGCTGGTTCTTGCTTGAATTTAGACGAAGGGCGGCGGATCCGGGGGGTTTGTTGGATTGGGCTTAGTAGTGTCGTATGTAGTAACCCGTCAACCAGCGTCCTCCAGATTACTACTGAGTAAATTGGGATGATACAGGATTGAAGAGGGTCTCCTCGGAAAATGACGTCTTTATTCTGCCCTGTGGTGTTTCTCTCGCAATGCGACGAAATTCAATCTGGGTAGTCAATCTGAAACAGAACGGGTTGGTTTGGCCCAGTGGATAACAAAGAGACAGGCGACAGAAAATGGGTAAGAAACAGGAAACGAAACGGAACTTATGCTTCGACGGACAGACAGAAAGAAGTATGTAGGTTAGGGGAGGTTTAAGGATTACCTACATATTATTTCATCAATGGATGCACTGCTGCACTGCTGCACTGCTAGGGACTGTTATGAGGTAGCCTAAATGTGTATCTTGCCTAGTAGATCAGGTCAAAAGATACATAGACTAAACTGGTCTGATTGATCAATCGCTTTGATTGCCAATGTAGGTATGTAAGCTGCGGGTAGGGGCGTGGATTCGACGAAGGCTTAGATGGATCAAATGGCAAAACTGCGCACCACTCTGCCACTGATGATCACCCACCACCGATCACTGATGCGAACACCGCTCCAGTCTGCGAGTTCCGATTCCATGTACTACAAGTCCTTGTAAGGGTTCAACGTGATGGGCCCATTTTGCCCACTGGCACAGTCCAGTGGAGCAAGGAGAAGGCCTTAGCCGAAAGCGAACTTTTAGCTGCATGTGCTTGGTGCTATTCTCTCTCTCGGCGCAGCCACGCCAGTAACACGACCCCATCAGATATCTAAAATAAGCACAGCCCGCTCATCTACAGCAACGATCTAGCCCACGGTTACATGCACGTATGTATTAGTGCTTCGTCAATGGCAAACCAACTATCAATGGGTGACGGGCAAATGCCTGCGCGTCAGCTTGAGGCTGTGTTGGCTGCTCGTCGTCGCCTTTTGTAGAACCCTACATGAATCGGTGATAGTCAGCCGGTGCTCGTACTGAGTAATGACAGCTATTCAGTCGCCATGTATACCAAAATTTTCCTATCCTATCTCCAGTCTCTTTGCTCCAGTGAGAGGAGAGGTAGGTGGTAGGCTTCAGCATTGAAGAAAACCCCCAACCCCGTTGCCAATTGCCTAGTGCCATTTCTTCCCGACGTACCACGTACCGTACGGCTTCTACCTACTCGACCTTAGCAGACAACCTACGAGAATCGTACGCCCAGAGTATTACGAGATATCACGGATGAATACCGTCCGTGACGACGTAATCCGTAGCGAGGTCACATGAGATGAGTAGTATAGTGTCTAGAACTAGATACCATCGGCAGGCATGAGCGCGAATATTCTATTCATATTATGCATGTCTGGTCACCGTTTTCCCCGTCTTCTTTATTGCTTAGTACTTTTGCTAGTTGTATAAAATAGTCCCTGGCTTACAGCGTACTATCTGGTCGACAATTGTCACGCTCATTGTTGAACCGGTTCATGTCTCGGGGGGCCTCAAATGGCATGAAATAGAAGATTATATGATCGCTACTGCTTTCTATATGCTAGTAGAATAGGTTGCACCTGATGCTATTGGTAAGGCCTGCCTATATTTTGCTCTCCTCCCAGGGGCTTGTGTGAGTGTTTTGGCGAGTGCATCCATCATCTTGCAGACGCCTCTCAGCACCAAGTCCAGAATGAGAAGTTCAATATGCTCCTACATCGGCGCAGAAGTCGTGCGTTCCGTTGCTGGGCGCTACGCCGGTGCCCTCTTTACACCCCCTATCCATTTTTGCCATTCTCTTGTGTGGAGGTATGAATGGTTCCGCCACGAAGTACAGCACAGCCCAATAAATCATGTCTTCATATGAACGGAAACGACCGAGGTGGCTGGCTGTTCGAATCGACAAGACAGTTTGGCTCACAGGTAATCCTTCTTCCGGCCTGTTCGTGTATACTGGCTTAAATGCCACTCGACATCTGCATCCTTATTGTCCAACAATCCGTTGCGAACTTCGAAGATTCTCATCGTCATGCGCGGGCCTTTACATTCCCAGTATTAGTTACTGCTCTACCCATTTTAAATGCGTTGAACGGGTGAGATGCTGAGCAACCTCCAAGATCAAAGACCGAAGAAAAGGGGAGGATTGAAAACGCTGTCTCGAGATACTTACCGACTTCGCTCAGCTCTACACTGTCGTATCCTGTCTTTACGAAGACGTGATGCCTGATTTCAATGGAGTCATTGATGTTCACAAACGTCACGACTCTTGATCCAAGCTTCGTTTGACTCGTCAAGGGTTCTCGTGGAGGAAACATATTCTTGAGCACCCTGCACACCCTGCGGCCCAATCTGGTCGAGAAGCCCTCAAACAAGATATGCGGATAGCTTTCGCTCCTGTTGAGAAATGAGCAAGTGTCTTAATAGGGAGATATAGTGTTGTACGACAACATCTGGAAGAATACTTACACAGTACCGCGGATGCTACCTGGGATGTCATGACGCTACAAGAGATAGTTTAGCAGCCAATTCATTTCCTCCGCTAGCATGGAGACATAATTATCTGGAGGGAATATGCTTACCAACACGACATTATGGAGACTGAAGCTCACGGTTGGACCGTGGGGCAGATGGCTTATAGTAAGAGCAGTAGGCACTCCACGCTTCTCGTGAAGCAAACATATATCGGTTAACCCGGCAGATTGCGTGCTGCGAACCAAGTCTGGAAGGATGACATTTCCTCTGTTGAGTCGTACGGCTGTGGGACTGCATATGGTGTCAGCTCTTCTTCTCTCCTCTGCAGTGTATAAGGACCGTACAAAAGTAGTCGAATCTCCTTCGCAAAGGCGGAAAGACGGGCTGACGGGTCGCGCGACGTGGTCTACGCATAATTCGAAGTTAGCGAAGGACGTAGAAAGGCGCGAGTCCCGGGTATGGACAGCAACGAGTAGCCGTGAACAATATGAGAGACTTGGGGGCGCGTCGGCGACAGTACATTGGGGTACAGCGGCACACAAGACGGTCGTCCTGGAGAGGCGACTTACGACTAAGATTCTGGGCTCCACGATTCCTTCCAAAGCCGAGTACTCATCATCCAGGTCATTTTCTTCCTCGGCGGTGAGTTGGGGGCGCGATTCGTCGTATACAAAGTCTTTACGGAGTTGTTTGTCGTTGGCAATAGTCGGGTCGATTGGCTTTCCTGAGGCGAGTGATTGGCGAAGCTTCGCACGCTTCTCTGACTAGATGAAGCCGGTCAGTCTCTTCTGTATTCAGCATGACCAGGCTGGGGATACGTACAATTTCGGCGTCTCGAAGTGTGAGTGCTTTGCGATACAGATAATCGCGCCCTACAGTTGTTAGAATCGGGTCGAATGAGAATGCGAAGAACACATACGTTGGCGAGCTTGTCGGCGAATCATGGTGGAAGTCGTGTTGATGTACCTTATGTCTAGGGAGAGAGTGTTGGTGTTTTGCGACGGTCTGCTGGGCCCCTCTAAAAAGTTCAGAGACAGCTTAGCCAGTGGCTGTCTTATCGCCCTATCGGTGACAATCAATGAGCAGCGCAGACCCACTACAGCCCACCTCAACTTCGCCCGCTCGCCGCACTTTTGGGGAGGAGCCTTCCATGCTTTTGGGTTGGGATTTGGATTTGGGGGGGGACAATGAACCAATGTGGGCTTTTTCCCCAAGTTTAAAACTCCATCGCTGACAACAAAATAATCACCATTAAAACCACCTACGAATGGGAGATTCGTGTGCTGGGCAACCTCTTTTCTCTGCGACTGCGACGAGCGATTCGATGATGTGACACATCTGACTTCCGTCTCCCTAACATCAACTCCCGCATTCATCCGCCCACTTATCCCTCCCGCCGAACCAGGCTTGGACTGAACCAAAGGGAAATCCAAATTACCGACTTAGTGAGTGGCATGCTCTCTACCCTCTCTCTCTTTCGCTCTTTTTTTGTTTGTTTTTCGTTTCATAAATAAAGAGCGTGGCAATTTGCTCTCGGCCCCAGGCCTCGACACTCCTTCTCCTTCGCTTTGCCTTTAACGCTGCGCAAGCATGGCTTCTAACCTACATTCACAGCGTGGCGTTCCACCCAAAGCTCGCAAAGCGAAGCCAAGCAAAGCTTCCTCTTCAACCCCGGCCAGCTTCGCCGCGGCCATGGAGGGCGCCTTTACCCATGTCGGCAACCACCTGATCTCCGACTCGGCTGCCGCCATAAATGCTGGCGACGATGACCTTTCCACGATAGACCCCGGCGAGAGCTTGCTATATGGAAAGCTCGGTGGTCGCAACCCCACTAGAGATGCGCGCCGCCGCACCGACGACGACGACAATGAGACCGAGGCCGCATTTGACGATGACGATAACGAGAGTATGGCAAGCGCTGCCGTTGGCGCCATGAAGGGCCTCAACCTCAAGAACACCCCCGAGGAAGAGAAGAAATTGCCCGATCATGCCTGCGCGTATGTACACACCTCCCATGGTCATTGTTTCGCACAACATGGCACGCCACAACACATACTGACTATTTCAAAGCTACTGTGGTATTCACGCTCCTGGCTCTGTTGTAAAGTGTCTTGCATGTAGCAAGTGGTTTTGCAGTGCGCGCGGAAATGCCAGTTCGTCTCACATTGTCAACCACTTAGTCAGAGCTCGCCACAAGGAAGTCCAGCTTCACCCTCAGTCCACCCTAGGCGACACCATTCTCGAGTGCTACAACTGCGGCACCAAGAACGTCTTCCTTCTTGGTTTTATTCCGGCCAAGTCAGACACCGTTGTCGTTCTCCTCTGCCGCCAGCCCTGTGGCGCCGCTCCATCGTCGAAGGATATGAGCTGGGACATTTCGAGATGGCAGCCCCTGATCGAAGATCGTGGGTTCCTGTCATGGCTCGTAGCCCCTCCCAGCGATACCGAGCAACTGCGAGCTAGACACCTGACACCGCCCATGATTGCTAAACTCGAGGAAATGTGGAAGGACAACACCAACGCCACCGTGGCTGACCTCGAAAAGGCTGCCAGCGTCGACGACGAGCCTCACCCTGTGCTGCTGAAATACGAGGATCCTTACCAGTATCAGAACATTTTCGGCCCGCTTGTCAAGATGGAATCCGACTACGACAAGAAGCTCAAGGAAGCGCAGTCCGAGGATGGTTTGGTCGTTCGTTGGGATATCGGTCTCAACTACAAGCACACGGCCAGCTTTACATTTCCTAAGCTCGAGTCCGGTGACGTCAAGCTTGCTGTGGGCGACGAAATGCGTCTCAAGTACAAGGGAGAGTTACGACCAGGCTGGGAAGGCGTAGGCTACGTGATCAAAATCCCGAATAGCCAGAATGACGAGGTCACCTTGGAATTGCGCAAGACTGGTAACGACAAATCTGTACCGACTGAATGCACGCATAATTTCTCGGCCGACTACGTTTGGAAAGCGACTTCTTACGATCGTATGCAAGCCGCCATGAAGACGTTTGCTGTCGACGATATGAGTGTATCAGGCTACATCTTCCACAAGCTGTTGGGCCACGAAGTTGCCGTTGCTCCCATGAAGACCAACCTACCTAAGAAGTTCAGCGTTCCCGGCCTTCCGGAGCTGAACGGCAGCCAGATCAACGCTATCAAGAATGTCCTCTCTACACCACTCAGTCTAATCCAAGGCCCACCAGGAACCGGCAAGACGGTCACGTCTGCAACCATCATCTATCATCTTGCCAAGATGAACAACGGCCAAGTTTTAGTGTGTGCGCCTTCGAACGTCGCAGTTGACCAGCTTTGCGAGCGTATTAACCTCACCGGTCTCAAAGTGGTCCGACTCACGGCCAAATCCCGCGAAGATGTGGAGTCATCGGTTAGCTTCCTGGCTCTGCACGAGCAGGTGCGCATGCTTGATAGCAATCCCGAGTTGATGAAGTTCACTCAACTCAAGAACGAAGCGAATGAACTTTCAAGTCAAGATGAGAAGAAGTTCAAGCAACTAACCAGAGCGGCCGAACGGGAAATCCTCAGCAACGCCGATGTCGTGTGCTGCACTTGCGTCGGTGCTGGAGATCCTCGACTGGCAAAGATGAAGTTCCGCAACGTCCTAATTGATGAATCGACCCAATCTGCCGAGCCGGAGTGTATGATTCCTCTGGTTTTGGGATGCAAGCAGGTTGTGCTGGTGGGAGACCACAAGCAACTTGGACCTGTGATTATGAACAAGAAGGCTGCCAAGGCTGGGTTGAACCAATCGTTATTCGAGCGACTGGTCCGGATCGGGTTCACACCGATCCGATTGAACATCCAGTATCGTATGCATCCTTGTCTGTCCAGGTTCCCTTCCAACATGTTTTATGAAGGGTCTCTCCAGAACGGCGTTTCTGCGCCAAGCCGAATCCGTAAGGACGTTGATTTCCCATGGCCCGTGGCCGAGTCTCCCATGATGTTCTGGTGCAATCTTGGAAACGAGGAGATTTCCGCGTCCGGAACATCGTACCTTAACCGAACAGAAGCATCTAACGTCGAGAAGATCGTCACCCGCTTTTTCAAAGCTGGTGTCCGACCCGGAGACATTGGTGTGATTACCCCATACGAAGGCCAGCGCAGCTACATTGTGAACACTATGCAGAACACGGGCACTTTCAAGAAGGAGTCCTACAAGGAGGTTGAGGTGGCTTCTGTCGACGCTTTCCAGGGCCGAGAGAAGGATTTCATCGTCTTGTCTTGTGTGCGCTCCAACGACAACCAGGGCATTGGATTTTTATCCGATCCGCGCCGTCTCAATGTCGCTCTGACGCGTGCCAAATACGGGTTGGTCATCATTGGAAACCCCAAGGTATTGGCCAAACACGATCTCTGGCATCATCTGCTTGTGCATTTCAAGGAGCAGAAATGTCTGGTTGAAGGCCCTTTGACAAACCTGCAGACATCCCTCATGCAGTTCGGACGGCCCAAGAACACTTTCCGCCAGAGACCTCACCAAATGTCCTACATCTCAAGTGGCAGTGGCTATCCCAATGGCGGGCGAAACGGCGGGCTCAATGGCCCATCGCCGAACCATGAATTTGATTCAAGCTCGATGACGTCTT
This sequence comes from Apiospora koreana, assembly GCA_017163955.1. Lineage (NCBI taxonomy): Eukaryota > Fungi > Ascomycota > Sordariomycetes > Amphisphaeriales > Apiosporaceae > Apiospora > Apiospora koreana. Next base: position 1,477,994 of record JAFHKQ010000005.1, on the reverse strand, counting down.
ACATCCCTGATGATGTCTCGAGCCTTCACAGTTCGGCCTTGGGGGGTGCTGGCATTGGCAACACAGCCTTCCCGCCGATGTTTGCGCATTTCAACGCCGAGCAGTGGCCTGGCCTGCCTGGTTTCAATCCAGCCTCGGGTCGCGCAAGCGGCAAACGCGGTGGCCGTGGAACCGAGAGTGTCGCCGGTGAAAGCGTTGCGACTTCGGAGTACACCGACACTACTTCAAGCATCATTGGCGGAAAAGGTGTTGGGCAGGGCGGTGCCAGCCTTGGGGCTGGGTTGCCAGATGTGCTCCGGTCTCGGCCGGCATCCTACACGCACTCGGATCGGTTGAAGCAATACGTCGAGAGCTCTGGAGGTCGACCGGGCTACACCAACGGCTTTGGACGTCGCTATGATGACGACGAGAAGAGCATCAGCACGGCTTTTGCCAGTCAGATTGGCGGTGGCTTTGATTGATTTGAATCTACAGTGACAGACTGCAATCATCACACTTCCTCCAACAGGTGAGGCCGACATCAAGCCGACATGCCGGGCCGCATCTATCTAGCGTTCTTCGGTATTGTTTAACACCCGATCCCAGAACAGAATTGGAAACGGAGATCTCATTATCGAGGGCCGGTGAAACCTGCACAGCTCAGAGCCACAACACGGTCATATGACGGATGCAAAAGGTGAAGGGATCTCGATACCTCGCCCATGAAGTAGCAAAGGACTCGGAATCAGGGGGGTTGCAACGTTCGCCTCCGGTTGAAGACGCCGAAAGCTTGCGGGTGCCTTGAGGCTGCATGCATTCAGTTGGGAGGCAGCTGGCAATCTACCATGAAGTGTCAAGTCGAAGACGCAGGGCTATCATTATTAGGCATCATTACTATATGCGGTAGTATGATTACGCCTGTGCTCGTCGGGAGAAAGCTCCTAGGTCAGAAGACTCGTGGCAGTGGTAGATGAAAGGCGGGATATGCTTCGGAATATGCTTCGGAGGCATGATGGCCCAGGTGGGTGCCATGCCCCTTTTTTTGCTTCTGGCCTTCACGTAGTTGATTTGGTATGTAGTTTACCAGTGAAGTGCGGTAGGCACATGGTTGCCGCCAGACACGTTCGTTAATACACACTCATTTGCCTGATATACTTTTTGTGATTTGTGAATTATATATATTATGCCGAGAATGCTTGAGTACTTAATGACGGGAAGAAATACCTCTGACTGCGTACGGAGGAGTACCTGCACTCGCTGTCAACATAGAGAGCAAGCAGCCAAGACTATGGGGGAACCCGACTGTTAGGTAAGCCTTAGGTTAGGTTGGGATTGGGTTGGGCGAGTAAGCGGGGATGACCTCATACGCCGCTGAAACACATGGCCCTTTCGCAGAGGAAAAAAAAACAGCCCTCAACTAATAAACTAAGACGCTGCCTTGTTTCCGAAAGCAACTAAAATTATAGCTTCGATGAAGCAATTAGAGGCCTAGTCAGTCAGTCAGTCAGCCTGAACTGTCCTGGGAATGTTTCGTAGGTGGCTTTTTTCTTCTTCCTCTTCTTCTTCAGACATATTTAGAAACTTGAGCTCTGTTCAGGGTCTGCTCAGGCCTCAGGGCATCAGAGCATCCACTCTGCCATGCCACCCACGATAACCGAGTTGATGGATCCAATGCTGTATCATGGTGCCATGGTGTGCGTGCTCATCAGTAATCAACAACCCCCGTTCGGGGTCTCCTCCCGCTGCTAGCTTAATCGACCCAGACACCCCTGGATGCGCCATTCTACTGGTGATTCTGATGGTGGGTGGTGTGGTTGCTCAGCAAGTAGCAAGGGTAGGTCGTCTCTGGACACTGAAAACACCGCCGCTTCTGGCCAAGGCATGGTGCATGGTGCATGGCGCTGGTGCTGGTGCGCCGTGCATGGCGAGATCCCCAAGATTCCTGCTTTTCCACCGTCCCTTCGCATCGCAACAAACTGACTGATTGGTACTTGATGTGTCTTTTCTTCTTCTTCTCCTCCACCGTCATACCCACCCACCTAGCCAGCAACTATCTGCATCTGTTGTTACCTTGTGGAAACACAAACACACACAGCATATGTTTATGACACGGCCCCTTCGACCACACCTCCCTTGTCTCGGTTTCATACTTATTAGATACCTAACCCCCCAGCATTTCATCCTTGGAACCCACGTCTCTACCTAGAATACTTCTCTTTCGTCAAATAGACCAGATCTTTCCAGCTGTTGTAATTTTGCTCTTTCGACCCACCGCCCAAGAACAGGTTGCCAACATGCCCTCGACAACCGAGCCCCAGGCGAACGAGATCGCCGGCGCACTCGATGCCAAAGCTGGAACTACTGAAGCCACCAAGATCGAGCCAAAGACCGCAACAGAACAGCACACAGCGCAACCCACTCCTCGACCCTCCGAGAAAACAGCAACTGCCGGCCCCGACGATGCTGCCGCTCCTACACCACTAGACACCGCCGTTAAGTTACCTGCCGAGACGATACCATCACCGACCACCACAACGCCCACTGCTGCGAGCCCTACCGTCGCCCCAACGGCAGCACCAACAAAAAGCACGAACGGCGCAAATGGCGCAACCGCTCCCACCGGTGGTCTTTCGGTAAAATCGACAGACCTCAAAGATGACGAGACCATCCCGCCTGATTTCCAGGGCGAGGTGCAGACCAACAACGATCTCCCTGCTCAGGCGACCTTGAAGAAGCTGGAGAACCACACAGTCCTAGACGCCAGTCGTAAATCGCATACATTCAAGAGTCTATACTCGGGACCCAATGTAGCACGCCGTGTGCTGCTCATATTCGTGCGCCACTTCTTTTGCGGTGTAAGTCACTCTTGTCCTTGCGAACCGGGGTAAATGAAGCTAATAATCTTGAACAGAACTGCCAGGAGTATCTGCGTATGCTATCTGCCGCGATCACACCAGAGGCTCTTCTGGCCTTACCAGTACCAACTTTCATTGCCGTGATCGGCTGTGGTGCGCCGGAACTTATCAACTCATATATTTCGGAGACCAACTGCCCTTACCCCGTTTACGCCGACCCCACCAAGCTTCTCTATACCGAGCTTGGCATGGTCCGGACTCTGGCCATGGGGAGCCGGCCGGCTTACATGCAACACAAGTCCATGGCGCAGACGGTCATGTCGGGAATCGTGCAGGGGCTGAAGCAGGTCAAGTCGGGCCTCGTGCTCAAGATGGGCGACCAGCGCCAGGTCGGCGGCGAGTTCCTGTTCGAGCCGGCGTCGCTGTCCCTGGACTCGCCCATCCCCACCCCGTCGGACGAGGAGAAGACGATCGACCTGGACGAGAAGACGGACCCCAACGACCACGACGAGCGGTCCGAAGAGAAGAAGGTGACGTGGTGCCACCGCATGCGCACGACGCGCGACCACGTCGAGATCCCCGAGCTGATGGAGGTGCTCGGCCTCGACGGCGACGGCGCCCCCAAGCAGAACGCCAAGAGGCGCTACGAGACCGCCCTCAAGGCCCGCAAGGGCACTGGCGTCAGCATGGCGAGCCAGATGAGCCGCGCCAGTATGGACGCCAAGGCGGCGAGCCACATGAGCCGGTCGAGCATGGACGCCAGGGCGGCGGCCAGGAGCAGCGTGGGGAGCTCCACGGGGGAACGACAACAGCCTACGGCTACTACGGCTGCGCCGGGTGTGGTAGCATAGAAAAGAAAGAACAAAGCAACACACGAAATCTCCGGGTACCAGTCCACCAATTACTCCCTACTGCTCCTTTTTCCACCTCATGATAAACGAGCAAAACACGAGCGAAAACGAGCAAAAACGAGCAAAAACGATAGTATGGATATTGGGAGAGCTAGTTCGGGGGGGGGGGGGGGGCAAATTCCCTAATGGGAGCACGACAGAACGAAAAGCTCTTTAGACCTATATGCTTCCTGGATTCAGGGACACAGCAGCAGAGCGATGCGGGCGGCTGAGTTTGGTTTATGATTGTTTCTTCTCGATAGCACTGCAAGAGTCCTTTTGATCCTATGATACCTCACAATGATATCCTCTTTTCAAGTTCGTCTTTTCCCCTCTGCATTTCGTATACCAAGGGCTATTCTAGAAGGTATTGGGTATAATGCGTTCTTATGAGTTAGTATTTGAGAGTATATCACGCTGCGAGTCTTGGTTTCTGCTAAGGTATTGAACCGGAGAAAAACATTTAAAAAAAACTAAGGGTTATTACCTATCACGTTTACAGTGAAAATTGACCATTTCCGCTCGTTTCAGACATACTACATCGCTGGATACACTTTTCTTCTTTGTAATCACATCTTCAAGCTTAAGCGGCGGCAATCATACAAAGCTGGATGCTGAAGTTGCAGTAAGGAGTTGAGGAGGTGATTACGTACGATACGGGGTGGTGTGTGTTTTTGTTATATACAATACAACCAATGAATTCATACTTTTGGGAGGTACTAGACCCCCCAGTTTGCTTACTCTTCCCCCCTTTCCCATCCATCTTCATGTCTCTTCCCTTCCCTTCTCTTTCACTTTTGTACGGCTCCTTTTTCTTTTCTCCTGGCCTCATCATTCATACCGGTTTGGTGCTTCCAAAAAAACGTCCCACATCACTCACACTCCTGAGCCGTGCCCGTCTTTTTCCGCTTCATACATAACAACGCAACAAAGCGGTGTTGGACTAACGGGTGGGCCGGCTCGGGCGCGAACCAGCGCCAGGAGACAAATACCAGGCAAAGCAAACACGGTGCGCCTGCTTCCTGAAGAAAAAATATACATACACTACATTTGCTCGTGGGCAACGAGTTCACCAAGCCGAATCTAGAAACACTTGTGTGACTAGAATCGAGGGGGAGGAGAAGGCTCATAGCCTGCTATTAAAACACGCACTTTGTGTCATGACAATCTCATGCACTTGCGTCGAGGCTGCTAACCATCGAAAAAGGGGTTTAGCGACCCGGGAAGCCAGGCCCACCCATGCCTTGCAACTTGTTTGCCAGTTGAGGGTACTTCTCCTGGACTTGTAATTGGGTTCGGGTAGCTTCGGCATACGAGAGGGCGTTAACGATCTCGCCAGGGGTCCTGGCCAGCTCAGCGGCACGCTCGAAGTACTTCAGGGCATCAGTGACCTTGCCTTGCTGGAGAAGGAGTTGGGCCATGGTCGCGACAGCGATATCACACTCGGGATCAACTAATCGAACTGGTTAGCAAATGGAAGAATGGGGGCGTGGTTCACGGGCATAGAGCTTACTAATCAGAGCCTTTTCGCAGAGCTTCTCGGCCTCAGTGAACTCGGACTTTTGCTGGAAGAGAGCTAGGGCCTTGTTGATAAGGGGCAGAACATTCATAGCCATCGGCTTGGTTTGCTTCTCCATCTCCATGGCGGTGTCGAACTTCTGGATGGCTTCGTCGTGCTTGCCTTGGTCAAGGAGCAACTCGCCGTAGTAGTTGTAGACATCGGGTACCTTTTCAAAGTTCTTGATGCATCGGCGGAAGGTGGCCATCGAGGAGGCTATGGAGCCCATCTTGTACTGAGTCACACCGAGTTGGATGTGAGAGAAGATGAAGGCGGGATCGAGGTCGATCGACTTCTGGTAGTCCTTGGCAGCTTCCTGGAACTCGCTGTGGATGAACAGGAGCTGGGCGCGGTGGTAGTAGATATCCGGATCCTGGTCGTTTTGCTGGACCGCCTTATCCAGATCCTCCGTGGCCATGTCCCGGGCACCCTGCTCAAGGTGCATACTAGCACGCTTGACATAACTCTGTGTCATGGACGGGTCAAGCTCGATGCTCTTGTCCATGTCAGCCAACGCCTCCGCTGTCAGTCCGCGCAGGGTGCGGAAAGTGCCACGCAGGTTGTAGGCGAGAGCCTCGTAAGGCTTGAGGTCGCCAAGCTCGAGAGCCTTCTCGAAGGCGAGGGCAGCTTCTTCGTATCCCTCGTGTGTCTTTCTCTCCATGGCCCTTAAACCAATTTGCAGCTGGCCCTTGCCGCTCTCGGGCTCCAGCTCCTCCTCGTCTTCCAAGCCGACTGGACGGTCCTTCACACGGAAGCTCTGAATGTAGTTGGAGACAAAGGTTGGGCTGGGCAGTTTCGACGGGTTCTTGGACTTGATGATTTCCTCGGCCTTCTGCTCGGCCACCTTCTTCAGCAGCCGTTCGACGGCATTAGCGCTCGACTCGTTCTTAAACTCGTCGATGATACAACTGGCGGTGAAGTCAAGCAGGGCGTCGCTGTACGACTCGAGGTGCTCGTAGGCGTTGGCACGTCGGTTCAAGGCCTTGACGTAATCCGGGTCCAGGGTGATGGCGGCCGTGGTATCCTCGACAACCTTGTCCCATACGCTCAGGGCGTTGTAGCAAGCAGCGCGGTTGGAGTAGAAGATGGGGTCGGGCTTGCAGAGGATAGCCTGGGAGTAAAGCTCGATGGCCTTGTTGTAGTCCTTGCCGCCGTAGGCCTTGTTGCCGGAGGCCTTGAGCTGCTGCGAGTAGTCCTTACGCTGCTCGGCAGTCAGGCTCTCGACCATGTCTTCTGTAATGAAGGGCAGCTCATCGGCGCCCTCGACAGTAGCCGGCTTAGGTTGCTTTGATGAGGCATCGGCAGGTTGCGACTCGGGCTTCTTTTCACCATCGATTTGGCGGTCCTGCTCCTTTCTTTTCCGGCGCTCCTTCTTGGACAGCTTGGGTTGTGTCGACTTGGGCTTCTTTTGGATATGGTCAGTTGGGCTTTCGTCATGGTGAGCGAAGGGAAAGGCTGGGATGAAGGCACTCACAGAATCATTGCTGAGATAGTAAACAACACCGGCGCTCGTCACAACAAGAGTGGCTCCGGCGATTGTGTAGACGAGGGTCTTGTTCTCCGAGGCCCAGTTGGTGATGCGCTCCCATACTGAAGGTTCGGAAATGGGGATGGCGATTCGAGTGACCGGAGGCGGCACGGGGGCAGCTGATGCGCCAGACATGGTGGAGAGAGGAGGAAAAGGAAGTGCTGAGGCGGACGGCGATGGTCAAATCAATGATGTCAAATACACAGACTGGGGGAAGTCAAGGTGTGGTCCCTCTTGGGTTGCGATAACAGGTATGGGGGAGTCGAGAGCGGAGGGGGAGGGCGGAGGGCGGCGGAGGGGTCGAATTGAAAAAGTTGGGATTGGATTAGAGGAATTGGTGTTTTGGTCTGGAGTCCTGTTGATTTGATCTCAGTCCTTGGTCAGATTGGCAGGAGCGTCTGTAGTTATTTGGCAGTCAATTTGGTCGATGATGCTGTTTTGCAGGAGCATTAAAAGTGCATTGAACACGAAAAATTATTAGCGTGACATTTCCTTGGAGGTGCTGCTTTGGGTGGTTTTGGCTCGGGTGCTGCTGCTGCTGCTGCTGCTGTTGCAACTGATTGATTGACTGACTGGAGACGACTTGCTGTCATGGGTGGGCAGTGGGCAGTGGGCAGTGGCAGGAGCTCTTTCCCGCTGCCGGACAGCTTTTTGGTTGCTCTCAGCTGGCTGGCTGGCTGGCTTTTGGAGTGCTGGCTGGTTTTTTTGCTTGAGATCTCCGCCACTCAGACCACGTCTTGCACCCAGCTTTTAGGCCCTTTTAGTGGATACCAAAGCTCTTTAAGTGGTAGCTATTCCATCATACGACGAACAGACGACCTCCGTCCAGCCAATCATCGTCTGAACCGATGCACCCGGGTGGGGGTTTCAATCGCCCCGAAGCCGTATCATGGAATTCAATCAATTGTTTTCATCCCGTCAATGGACCTAAACTGGAGTGATGAAAGTGTTCATTTGAATTGTTTAGGTATACGTGCATGTAGGACAAGAGCCCCTTGATCAGCTGAATCTTTCTTCTTCAGGATATACATATCTCCAAGACATGGTGATTTGAAATGGACGACTTCAAGCTCTTCACCACTTTGCGCTACGACCCCGCTTTGCTTGCGGTGCCTGAACAGGGGTTCACCAACCTGGGTTGGAACCAAAGACCATCGCCCTTCTACATATTGGACTACCATAGGGATCGGATGCTGCAAGCAGCGACTCATTGGCGCTGGGAAGCCGCTGTCAAACTTATCGAGGAACAAGATGGCCTGAAGACGCTAGAAAAATACCTGCTCACTGCTGCCGGCTCCTTCACCAATGCCCCGCACCGAGTCAAGGTAACGCTAAGCCGTGACGGCCAGCTGGCTCACGAGGCGGCACCAATTGCCAATGTTTCGCCCCAGAATCTGTTTCCTGTTGCTTTGCCCAGCCCTCTGGACGCAGATGTTCAAAGTGACCATGTCGGCCACGGCGACAAGGTAGCCACCAGAGGATCCGAGTGGCAGGTTTTTGTCGACAGCAAGTCCACAGAGGGCAGTGAGTATACTCACTTCAAGACTACGAGTCGCCTCATGTACGACGATGCACGGCGCCGTGTCAAACTCAGACCGACGGATTCGAAAGAGGTTCTCCTCGTCAACGCCCAGGATGGCCAAGTTATGGAGGCCAGTCTGACCACGCCGTATTTTTGGCGGCACGGGAAGTGGGTGACGCCCCCTATCCCGACAAACTTCGTTGCGGGCCAGGGGAGCGGAGGCAACTGTGGAACTTCCAGGCGATGGGCACTTCAAAGGTACGACTCTTCCTTGCTCAATATACCCTTCTTGCTCTGACCGCTAGCTAGGGGTTTGGCCATTGAAGAGCCTGTTCTTGCAGCGAGCCTCGTGGACGGGGAAGAGTGTTGGCTCAGCAATGGTGCCCGAGGTTTCATGCCCGGCCGTGTCAAACTAACGAATATGTTGAAAGAATGAGCATGGCTCTGCATGGGTTTTCCCATCTCACACGAACCGATGGGATTCCCCATCAAACTTGCATTGGGGCATATATCCTTTGTCCTTCGTAGCGAAGACATGGACTTCCCATGCTGTGGCTTCGTAAGATCTAAACGCCATCTATCGCATATTGACAGCAGCTAGGACCTATGGAATGCTGATGGCCGATTCGACTACCGCGTAACCTGGATATTACGTATCGGATTGCATTGGATTCCCGACATGGAATACCATCTCCAGGCTGGGATGATATATCTTCATACCTGACGACAATTCAATCAGGTTGAAGGTTGTTCAATGAACAACCAAATGAGCTTATATGATTCGAGTTATATATCACCAGATATGCTACATCGGAAACCCCGAGGGAATGGACTCCCCGTTTTACTTTTCATGGGTTTCGATATGTCGAGTTCACTGGGTGGTCGCCTGCAGACTCCATGGAGCCGCTCACGTTGAGCTCCATATCCGCACACAAGTTTAACGTGAGCACAAGTTTTGCGAGGACGCCCGCCGTGCTGCCAGCTCTCACTACCTATCTTCCGCCGTCTGCGATGATCGATAGCAGCATGAGCTGGTTTAGGCCCGAGTAAGGAATTAGACTTCGTCCAGATCCAGGGTTCCAAAACACCAACAACCACCAAGGGTAAATCTCCCACCCACATGCCAATGCTTTATATAGAGCTTTAATACAATCTTCCCTTGACCGGGTCGGGATAGCCTAGCGGTAGTATCATTAGTTATATCTCTAAAGGCAAGAGGGTTCAACTCCCTATGCGGTCACTTTTTCAATTCCACCTGTAGGCACCTCTTTTCCCCCCAACCTTTTTCGGAGCTTCTCTTTTTGGGGTCGAAATCCCCAGGAGGGACCAACAGGTTCACTCACGTTTTTCACTGTCATTTATTTTCCTCGAGCTAAAGACTAATTTGCAGTTCGCTGTGCTTTCATATGATCGATGAATTGAGTATCCTTTTCCACGTCGACTTTCGTATCAAGTATGCGAAAAATAAGTTGCTATGATTACTAGACGGAAAAATTGAGAAATAAACAGAAAAAAAACGGAAAGGTTAATTAAATGTGCCATAATCACCTCACTTGCCTAGTGAAGTTCGAAACCATCAACGGGATACTCGAATAGCTGAACAATCAGCTATTACCCCTAGAATGATAATGTCATTTTCTCCGTAAACTCCGTTGGCCTGCCAAATGTGACCTGGGCACGCCTCTCGGTCAGGTTCATGACAATGGTGAACAAGGTCTCCGTCTTCACTTGCGGTAAGCTCTGACGCCGGTTGATGGATGCCGGGTAATTTTGCTCATCCTTGAGGACCTCAAACAGCGACTCCGTACTCGGCGCCTCCCACTTTTGGTCTTCCCCCCTGCCAGCCGTGAGCTCCTTGACCCGTGCCAGCCGCGAGGGCGAGTCAGTCAGCCACAGGGAGTCCTCGACGTCGCGCTCCTCGGGCTTCAACAGGAGCAGATGGTTCGTGTGGTGCACCCTCCCCACGTCGTCCATGTCCACCTCCCGGATCCACCGGCTCGTGCATTCCAGCCCCACGCCGCCCATCGCCGCGTCCGCCACGAGCAGGTGCCCGCACCCCGCGAACCCGGCTTGGTTGAGGGCCCGCACCGCCTCGTCGCGCGAGCCGCACTCGAGCACCCGCCGCAGCGCGAGGTGGATCGGCAGCTGGTCGCGGTTGACGCCGTGGCACCGCAGCGCATTGAGGCAGACGCCCACACCGGCCGAGTTGAGGCCCGTCTTGGCTAGGAGGCCGGCTTCGGTCACGGTGGCGATTTTGGGGAGGTCCGGGGAGGCGTGGTCGATGTACAAGATCACGAGGTTGACTCGCTGGGCCGGCATCCAGTCCCAGTTCTGGGCTAGATAGGAGGATGCCTTCTTTGGCGATGATGCTGACAGGTTCTTTGGATCGCTGGTGAACCAGCTTAGGCTGGTACATCCGTCGCTCTCTGGCATCTCATCGCCGATGGTGGTGCCAGCAGTGGAAGGGGATGAGTCGGTGAATAGACCGAACGTGATCTCTGTCCGCACATTGAGGGCTAGGATATCGAGGAAGTCGACGCCGCTGGACTCGGCGATGCCGCGGATCTCCTCGAGGTGCCGCGGCGCAAGGCGCTCGAGCGTCGCAACATAGCGCTCCGCCTCGGCCTGGACAGCGGGCCAGTCCAGGCTGCACGTCTCCTGGAACAGTTGCCGATAGAAGGCAATGGAGCCCAGGACCTGGGCGCGTCCTTGCTGCCCGTACGCCAGCCCTATCTGTTTTACGGAGGCGTTAGATATTCGTTGGTTAGTGTTTTACATCGAGTAGTGGCTGCCCATAGCTAATTCTATGATTGGAGCGTTGGCCGTCACGTACCTCATGAGGGGTTCCGGAGCAACGGATCTCGAGCATCTTGGCGTTCTCCTTTGCTGTTGCGGCAGACTAACAGAAAGTATCGATGTCAATCCAATATACGAATGAACCTGCGAATATGTGAGAAACCTAATAGACTAGAGGAGGGTGTAGCATTTTGGGATTTTCTAGTAGGTAGTCTAGTAGGTAGAACTCAGCGTGGAATTTCAATCAACTTCGGGATATCAAGTGGTGCTCCGAACCGAACCCCGCCCTTTCTCCGCATCACGAACAGCAGCATCGCAAGCACGTCTTCTGTGTCGTTAAACCGCGGCACCCTTCAAGGCTACTATGGGGTGGTCTTAAGTTCGAAGAGCGTCCATGGACAAGTCTAGATCGCCTTCCGTCTCATCAAGGCTCTGTGTGAGAGGTGACAGACATCGAGACTGGTCGCCGAGGTCATTACACATTCCGGCTTCTGATTTCGCAAATACATGATGAGTTTAGCTGTGAGACTTGGCAACACGACTACGGGCGGGCCGTTACTAGTCGAAGATGCAACTCGTCCCAAGATGGGCAGATCGTTTCGAAACGGTGCGGGCTACTTGGGAAAAGCCTAATCCAACTACACTTTTACCCCTACCTAGGATCTGGATCTTTGGAACCGTCCGCTATGATGAATCCAAACAATGGGCTGCTGTATTGTATCAGGACTGATTTCGACTTCAATTTGCTGAACAACAACGTTTCAAGTGGCGCCTCGTAGGTCGCAAGATGAAGACGAACTTTGGGTCCTCAGACTGACAAATCTTAGAATACTCTCATTGATATATAATATGAGAAGTCCCGCCATGGCACGAATCCGTCTCTTCAGCCCCTTATGAGTTGTTAGAATATTGCGCTTACCTCTTGTATTCATACCGATCCAGCATCTGGCATCCCAATATAGCCGAAACAATGAAGAATATTCTACTTATTGCCCTGCTCCCTTTCCTCTCGCCTTGTCTGGCGGTAGCACTACATGATAGCACGAAGCCAAGGAGTATGAATGATGCCGACCACCAGCTTCCATCTTCTCACGCCCGGGAGGTTCAGGAACAAACAGCATACGCATGCGATGGTTCGGTGGCATGTTCCGCTCCATCATATCTGGCGGCGACAACCCAAAAGCAGGAACTTCGCCGTCAAGACCCTCAACCACCACCGCCGCCTGCCGGGCCCCAAGCCCAAGTGCCGCCGCCTCCTCCTCCTCCTCCACCACCACCACCATCGCCGGCTTCGCCACCAGTTGCACCTCCCCTGCCGCCGCCACCCGGAAGCCAAATCCCACCAACTACTCAGCCTACACAGCTACCCACGGGTGCAGTAGTGATCCCAAATGCCGCCCTCGCTGACATGTTGGGCAACGACGGGCTCGGGACCGCTTACTGCCCCTGCTTTACCGATCTATCCCGCGGCGGTACCAGCATCCTGAGCTTGGGCTACTCGTCTTCAGACATTATTGTGATAGCGGGCGCGTCATTATTTGGAGCTTGGTTGGGCGGCGCGACAGCAGCTGTGGTTTTGGGGTTGCTCCTGCGGCGGCGTTTAATTTACTGAGTTGTGTGCGTGTTGGGGAATTGGCGTCAAATAACAAACCCCTTTACTCCGATTGTTATGTTTCTGTGGTGTCATAACCCAAATCGTTCCATTCCCTTTCATGTTTTCATAAGTGGAACTACCTAATGTAATCACTACTTAGTTTTCATGGCTTGATCACTGTGACTGATATCCGTTCCTAACGTTCCTTCTTCACAGGCAAATACGTGTTTTGAATGCTAAAAAGCGTCAATGCTGGTTGCCGTGTCCTCTTCTAATGGATGCTTAGAACATGTCCTTCACATCGAGTGTTGGCCGGTGACTCACCCCGTCCAGAAGGTAGGCATTTTCCAGTCAGCTCCCTCTGCCAACTTATCTAGTAAATCATGTCAACTTGTTTGAAAACATTGTGTTTCAGCTTCTAGGCAACTTTGCTCTGGGACAATTATCCAGTAAGCCACTCCCCGTCCCAAAGGAGGTTCCAGGCCGCTACCTCCACCAACTCATCTGGCGAACAACTTCCGTCGTGACTTCAAGTTTCTAGGCAATATCTACACTGGAACAATTTGTCACTAATTCTTTTATCCCTCTTTTCATTCGTTGTGTTCACCCTTTGGCCTTGCAGACATGGCGCTCCAAGACGACGATGCCCGGGGCAATGCATCCGATCACGAGGTCTCGGTGACTTCTGAGGAATCATCTGATGATGAAGACTCGATCCATCTCGACATTGGACTTGATGACAACGAACATTTCGTCTCACAGATTGCAAATCACGCGGATGGAAAGACAAGCGTTGAACCTTTGAAGAGCTTGACCGAGCAACAATACACCACTGGCCGCGCTCCCCGTTACGGAAGATCCAACCCCGAGATCATGGACGTACCTTTCTAGTCTGCCATGGTTGCTTCACAAAAGTCTCCGTACCTCGCACGTTGCGTTCTCAAGAAGTTGGACACCTTTCCCAGTTTCAATAGTACACTCGACTTCGTAAAGTTAGACAGTGCGGATTTGATCAAGTAGGAGGAGAAACAGGAAACAGATGAGCAGCAGGTGGCGCGCACGATAAGTGGCCGATTTCCCACCTGGACCTTTGCGAGGCGCTTCGGCCGGACCAGGATGGAGCTACCGGACGGCCGCGTCATCTTCATTGGCGGCGAGCACCAAGACTGGTACGACCATGACTTCCACATCTACAACGACGTCTGCGTGCTCGACAACAACAGCACCGCCTCAGATCTTGGCGGCGCCACCACGATCTATGGCTACCCGTGGGGAGTGTTTCCGCCAACCGACTTCCAAAGCGGCGCCCAGGCGAGAACCCCATTTACCGCCTTGATACCCTAAACTTTTCCATGCATGCGGTGGAGACGTCGGGAGAGAAGTCGGGCTGGATCAGTCATCACTCCGCCGATCTCGTGGAGGACGGGACGGCTATACGGGTGGTGGGGGGCAAGGGGGGCAAGGGGGGCAATAACGACTTTGAAAGCCCGAAGGTTTCCATGGAGGGCAAAGAGAACGATACGACCCTCGTCGACTTTGAAGGAGATTATCTTCTGCATTTGGAGACGGGCCGGTTGACCAAGCTGTTGTAAAGCAGAGTATTGATTGTTGATTATTACAGAAGGCAAGGTAACAAGGGACATCTCGTGCTTCCCGCAATGGTCTTCTCACGGCCCCTATAGCTACACAATAAAGAAAGAGCGTATCTGTTCTTCTCCCGAAAACGTCTCACACATCCTCTCGTGAACGTAGCATTCTCCTACCAGAGTAAACTCCTCGCCTCGGGGTCTTAGAACCATTGGCATATTGCCGCCCCGTAGATAGCAAACCATGTCACCTGGCTGCGCCCACTCCGGGCATATACCGACATCACCCGGCTTAGAAGTTCGGAATATGGCCCGCCCAACCTTGATCTTGTCTGCAACTTCCATATGCCTGGCTGTGATCTCTCTGCCCTCAATAGAGTCCTCAATAGGCTCTTGTGTGGTCCAGCTACTTCTATAGATGTCTGGTGGAACCTCCTTCGTGTAGTAGTGCCAGACTGGGTGGCCAGGCAGGAATTCTATTTCGTCTAGAGATATACCAGCAGTTTGAAGATACATATAAATATTTATCAGCCAGTTTTCTGGCCACACCATATCGGATTGATGCGTGGCCCATTCGATGATTTCCTGCATAACAGTAGCCAATCTGAACTCTACTGACGGGCCAATCTGGTCTTTGCTGTTAAGATTCATCGATATATTTTTTGGTACGGGTGCGCCAAGAGTTCGTCATGAATGCATGCACCTTCCCCAAGAACGCTTGAGTATCGTTGTCGTCCAGTGAAATCTCTTGCCCCGGGTTGTACAAATCTGCCAGCCAAATATCGGTGCGGACCTCTTCGATTGTATCGGAACAAACACCGTACAACTTGAGGGCATCAAAGGGCGTTTGCGAGTCGAAAACAAGTTCGATGGGGTAGTTCCAGAAATTAGTATAAGGTGAGCTTTTCCCGGGCCTCATCTCTCCAAGGATCCTCATAGTGGCGGGCTCGCGCCAGTCAGGGACCCAGGAAGGGAGGGCATCTAAAAATGGCCTTTGTTGAACGTGGCATAGAACCCCGAGGGTTCCAGATTCATGGATGATCCGTTTGGCGATGATACAATATAGGAGTTCGACATTGATGGCGTAATCCGGAATGATATTGGCTTTTCTTTCGTAGATGAGTCTCGCCATATCTTCAGACCACACACCTCCTACATCTTTCTTCGTTGCATGTTGGATGCCAGTGCTTTTAGAAAGGCCGAGAAAGGCATACACCTTATCACGCGGGTCTGATGCCTTCAGATGTCTCGTACTCGGTAGCAGTGTTTCAAGACCGCCTTTCCAACCCCCCAAGGGTTGGAAGGTCTCTAGCAGCAGAACCATACTATTGACGTTATAGATATCAAATCTATAATTCGTTGGACCTGTAACCTCCTGGAGTTAGCAGTTTCATTTAAAGATGCTTGGTGACACATGGCGCTTAAGAACCCCCTCCAGAAAGAAGCGAAAGGAAACGGAGTGAGTGACCAAATGGCTGCATACCACGTTGCTCTCGGAGGAAATAACAAGTCAATCTTATTGTTTCCCAACCCATTTCGAGGCGCCCACAGCGAAGAATCAGCCTTTTCGCGCAGGTTGCCTCCTGGACGACCCACGATCTTGTGAACCATGGGTTGCTCAGGAGACGAGCGACCTCGACACAGATGTCGTGTTTAAGCACAGGCTTTCGCGGGCTTGTACTTGTAATCCGCCTACCAACAAGTAGACATATGCCATTGAGTAGACGACTACTACGGTTGAGCAGAGGTCTGCCATTGAGTATAAATTCTTCGTATTCTTCAATAGAGTACATGGTTTCCCACGCTTGCTGGGTGTACGGTTGAGACGAGCCGAGCCAAATAATCAAGCCAGATGCAGTCGAATATATGCTCTTCATCAAAGAAACTTGACATGCACGCTCCTGCAAATCATCTTGATTGATGCAAATCGCATCGACCCAAAGAAGACGAGTCTTGGCTGGCAACCTGAGTTCCACGAGGGCGTTGAAGACATTCGATGTCACCGCCAAACTACCCCTTCACATTGTATGGTGTGGTCACGATTACCAACGCCCCAAACATACGAAACCGCCTCAAACGCTGGCGTAGATGACACGGGATGTGATCCCAGCGTGATACGGACATCCGAGCATGAATCTAGTGGCTGTAAACCGATCATCCGGATAGTCTCGTGAGTAGGTAGGGCTTGATAGACATACTTCGCCATCCTGGCCTGGATGACGAAGGGAACCGAAACGAAAAGCGTCCGAGAAAGGAGCGAGCAAACTCTTTTGGCGGGGTTGCACCAGTCAGGTGCGATTTCCAGGATTCAGCCGTGAGATGGTGGTGTTGCATTCTTTTTTCTTTTTTGTACTTTCAGTGCGTAGAGCAGAAATAATGGTGGTGGCGGTACACAAAACTACATTCTTAGTGATGTAGGTAGAATGATGTTCTAATAAACTATAGCTCTGGGAGAGGATGTCACGTATGAGACTAGGACATACAGTCCCCCATCTATAATTCAACTTTGGAAATGAGAAAAAAAGGGAACCACGCAGTACAACCACACCCACAAGACGAGGACTTGCCTTCAATTACAGCATTGGGGGGTGTTGACCGAAACAAGGGCAGCCCGTGATGGTGCCTGCGGGTAGTGTGTTCCCTGGTAGCCCCTGAAACATACGAGCTACCCCTATTCCAGTCAAGAAATAAGGGTAGCTTGTATATTTCAGGGGTTACTAGGGAATCTCGCCTAACTGGACATGTAATCTATGAAGATAGTTAATTTAGACTACAAGCACTATATTATAGAGTAAATACAAGTTCAGTCTATGAACTAACCCTCATCTTATCGCACTAATCATACGTTACATATGTTTTAGATTATCTGTCACACTACACTTACGAGTGGAACAGTAGCTTGTTTTACGATTGCGCTGGATATAGAACGCTGTGATAAGTTATTGTGACGTTCTTTTCTATCTTGATCTCGTTTAATTCAATAGACCCTCCACGCTAATAGAACCAGCAAACCAACCGCCCCGATGTAAACCATAGTTTTCCGGTCAGCCCTTCGGTTGAACGAGACGTACAGTTCCTTGACCTCCGCCTTAAACTCCTCCGACGAGTTGCCGTTGGGAAGCGGCTCCTCCGGGATCGGCTTGCCCAGGAAGCGGCACAGGGGCTCCCAGCCGTCCTCAATGCTTCACTTGAGCAGGTTTCGCGCTGGGTCGCGAACGCTGCCACGGACCATGGCTCAATGCTCCTCGAGGAGCCAACGGCCCGTGTGCTCGAAGTCGCCGCAGTAGAAGGCGGGCCACAGGCAATACAGCAGGTTATCATCGGCCCAGGACAGCTCAATGCAAAAGAAACTCCGCACCCACATCCGCCAGTCCGCCTTCAGGTGAAGGAAAGTGTTCTGAACACTACGATACCATGCGTCGCGGTCATGGCAGACGCTGAGAATGACCTTGGCGTCCGGGTAGGCGCGGATGAGGTCGTGGGCAAACACTGCGGCGTCGAGGTCGGTGATTGCTGGGCAGTGGCCGATGACGGCATCAAAGTCCCCAGGGGTCAGGGGGCTCGAAGGTTCAGACAACCTTTTATTGGTATGCTTGTCACCCTGGCTATGGTCGATCCCGCGGCCTCGCCACTTCTTCCGATACAGTTTCCACCAGGCCTTGTCGTCTTCAGGGTTTAGTGCGATATCAAAACCGTGGTACACATGCTGGTAACCTAGTTTGACGAGAGCTGTGCGGAGGGAGTCGGTGCCTGGTCGAGCTGGCCCGACGGCCAACACCTGCACTGGGACTGTTCGAACCTTCTGGGGCCCCTCCAAGGGATACAACATCTCCTTTAGACTGTCTACCAGATCCAGTAACTTGTGGTAATACATAGTGGATGATACGAAAAAACTGCCATTGCCCTGATATAATCTCTCCGGCAGTTGAAATAGCGAACACAAGCCCCACAAGATTTCTTGACCATGTAAGTCTTACTTCCTATGGAGCAAGAGGCTGCAATTCAGCGTAAAGTGATCTGGCCGATGTCTTCAAGGATTTAATTGGACACATAACGTTGGGAATTACAAATCCCCAATGAATGCGCCATATAGCGTCAACCTGCTCGCTCGAGTGACACCTCATTCCAACATGGTGTGAGTGCTGATTACACATAACGACAAGCATACCAACTCAGGTTCTACTAAGTAAAACATCTATGAGATCGACTTGAAAGTGTATAGACCAGCAACACGGGTACTGATACATAGCCTTGTATTTTCTATTGGGAGATAGGCATAAATATGATAGACTAAAACAAAGGGGGGCTAATATCATCTTCAGCATTGAATTGGAAAATCGTGATAAATATCGATCATGTAATGGAAACTCACCTTAACGAAAATGCTTCTACCTTTACTAGGTACATATTCGTGGGTGCTTTCTGACTCCCACTGGACGAGCTTGCAGTGTTTCGTTGCAAGCCCCTGGTCTCAAAGATCACTAAGACCCAACCCCGAGCTGGTTTGAAGAGGCTTGAAGAGATACGGGCTGTCTATATACCCCTGAATTAAGTTTCGACTTATCGGTTACCGCAGAGAGTGCAGTTCTGCTTGACTGATCTACTGGGCATTGAAAAGTTATTGGGATATAGACTTCACAGTGACACAGTCCAATCAGTGTATGAACACCATATATGTCCTAGGTAATAATCGACTGGCTGTTAAAGGACGAGGCCATTTCTGCATGATAATTGTTCCCAGCAATAGAGTATCGGCTAATTAGACGCGGCAGCAACTCCAGCAGCATCATGCAAGACATCTGCAGATCACAAAAAGCAATTCTGAGCTATGATCTTGAGATCCGCTCTCAATTGTGAACAACTATTGATGCTATAACCCATTGGTCCCCGAGGCCAGTATATAAGCTTTGCGATAATAGGTGGGCGGTGGAGCGAATGGGGCAATCGTCATCGCCGACCTACTTCCTCGGCTACTCCGCGGATAAGGGGCAAACTTGGGGGCCTGGAATCAGGGGGTAGTTATCAAGACTGGCAGCGAAGTTGCTCAACAGGCGCTTCCATAGGAACGAGACCTCTCTAGCTTCGTCGTCGACCCGCAGCTGCATCGCCGGGGCAACCCCCGGCTTGAACCATGCGTAGTGGCCCGGCACCTCCCCGTGCTTGCCAACGAAGCTGGTGGGACCACGGGCGACGGAAATGCAGAAATGGCATGTCCACTCTATCAGAATTGGCGGGCTGCACGGCAGGCCGGGGGCGATGTCAGGCGCAATGTTGCTCGATTGATTCGCGCTCAAGCCATGGCGACCACCCTTGCGCTGCGACTCTGACCCACCGGTTCCTTTGGTAGCCTGGCTTTTCTCTCCGAAATACGCTCGCTCGCAATCGTCGGAAAGCCCCTTAAATTCGAGCAGCACCCGTCCCACGTTCCCCCGAGCCGTGCAACCAAAGAGTGATAGGTTGATGGCCATGACTGGGAGAATATCGATGCGAAACACTGACTCGATGAGGGTTTTGAACTGACGGGATGCGCGACGACCATTGCTCCAGACCACGGCAAAGTCCTCACTGTTGGCTAGGCTCCTAAAGATGATTACCCAGAGCTCAGGAGGTAAAAACGGCATATGCTTTGTTGGCGTTTCTGTGGTGTTCGGAGACATTACCGCAGCGAGCTGCAAAGCAAAGATGCGCCGCGAATTTGTAAGAGAACCAGAATGGCATGATCTCTAGACATTTCAGAGCATCGACGAAATGAGTATCATCATTTATTCAAAGACGTAGAGATAATTATTTCTGTTGGTGTTGGTGGTGACTGCGAACATGGTTTTCTTTGTCTTACATCATGGCATGTACGCCATGACCAACATGATTGCGTCGCGCCTCTTGCGTTCCTTGACGGGAACGGCGTCCCCAAATGCAAAAGAATATTTCTCATAATTACTCACAAGTTGCTCGAGCTGGGAATACATACTTAGGTTAGGTAGATGGTGATAAGCAAGCGCTCGTGCTCAAAGGCGCCCATGGTTACACTCGTAGCAACGACCAACTGCTTGTATGGTGGAGCAGTAACCTTAAGGCGTGTGTGTTGATACTGGGGCCGCATCGGGGCTTTTGGGGCTGCTGCTATCAACATTGTAGGTAGGCTTTAGCTTATGCGCCGGTTGTCTGGCAACTATCAGGTACCGAACAAGAATACCTAAGGTGAAGTAATGATAGCAGCCTGGAAAAAGCAGCTTTTTAAGGCTTGTAGCGTACCGTAGCGCAGGGCCAACAACGCAGAAGATGACGATTTAAAGTGGTGAAGCCTGGAAAGCCGGGAAAATGAGGTTCCTTCTCAGGTCCTCAGATCCTCAGGTCCTCAGGCCCCCCCCAGCTCCCCAGCGCTTGTCGCCAACGCCAACGGTCAAAAGGTTGCTAGGACAATAAGACGCAGCGAACCACCCCCACAATTAACCTTCCCTGCTGCCCTGCTTCCCTGCTTCCCTGCTGCCAAAACACACCTTTTAATGGTGATAGTTCCCCCTTCGGGTTAATTTAATTACTTTAATCCCTCCAAACTAATTTCCCCCTCGTCCTCCAAAAGTTGGCATGTCCTCACCAACACCATCCTACACCGTACCACTTAAATACATACAACCATTGCTTCCACGACAGACGGTTCAATCCCGTTGCTGTCCATATTTGAATTGTAGCCCTCAAGGCGCTCACTTTCTACACCGTTTTGCCAGAATTGATATATGGCTTCGCCCCTCACACCTGCGCCAAGCGCGTCGCTGAACATACAAGCTACACCTCTGTCCGCGCGCCACAACTTCAACCCCATAATGGAAACTCCTACTCCCAACAGCGAGTCTCCCTCCAAAGATGCCGACACAAGCTCACCAATGATTGCCGGAACACCAGAGCCGCAACCCGAAAACAATTCTTCCAGAGAAGATCAAGAGCAGGAAAACGCGTCGTCGCCCGGCAAAACGCGACACTCTAGAATACTGTCGGGAAATGGCATTGCGCCCCTGAGAATCCTCAGCCCGCGCGGGGAATCCTTTGCGCCTCCTGAGGGCTTGGCCCCCTTGGGCATTGATGCCGTGGCCAAGAGTCCCATGCGAAAGGAGGTATCGCCTGCCAGGCGTTTTCCCGTCAAGGTCAACACCGGATTTCCCGTCCGCACAAGCAGTGGCAGCAGCAGCCACACTACCGCACAAGATTCACCTTCGTCAAAGGCGACGTCGATTGATGCTATGTCACAAGACTCCCCTGCGGCAAAGTCACTGCAAGACATTGCTGCACCCCAAGATTCTCCAGCACCCAAATCAGCCCAGCACGATGCTACTCCTCAAGATTCCCCGGCAGCAAGGCCGTCCCAAACCGCTAGCCAGGAAATGACATTCGAGGAAGCTCTTGCATCAAACGATGGCCTGAAACATGCTATTAAGATCTTCGAGGATGATTCTACCTTTCTCGAGAACGGCGAGGGTTTTGATGATGATGTCGATATGGCCATGGACGACGAGCATCTGGATAAGGCTGATGTGTCTGCCGCCCACGATGACACCATGGTTAGCACTTTCAGTAACTTCTCCGTCATCCCGAACCTCACAACGTTCGCCAAGTTGGGCACCAGCCCAAACAAATTCGGCAGTCTCACCACACCCCGGCCACAAGATCGATAT
This sequence comes from Apiospora koreana, assembly GCA_017163955.1. Taxonomy (NCBI): domain Eukaryota; kingdom Fungi; phylum Ascomycota; class Sordariomycetes; order Amphisphaeriales; family Apiosporaceae; genus Apiospora; species Apiospora koreana. Next base: position 1,456,019 of record JAFHKQ010000005.1, on the reverse strand, counting down.
GATCCTTCAACTGCCAGGACGGCTCGTCGATCCGAACAGGAAAACTGTGGTGATACGACCAGTTTGCTGGACTTCACTGAGCAGATGTCCGCGATTTCAGCACAGTATAGGCCCGCATCGCCTACCAAAGGTGCTCGTTCACGTTCACCGGCCAAGAACAATGGACACCATCATCCCAGCGCTACGCCCAAGAGAGGTGACGTGAATCTACTAGACTTCGATATTCCGCCAATGCCAACTCCACGAAGCATTCCTACCGTGACGCCACGTGAACTCGAGTCTTTGAAGTCTGCGTTTCTTTCCGAGATCAGCAGCCTCAAGGCTTCGCTTTCCGGAAAAGAGGCCGAGGTCACTTCTCTCAAGACCGCTGTCGGAGATGCAGAGAAGCGAGTCGGTCAGACCATGGAGAAGCTGCGGGAGACGGAGTGCTTGAAGGAGTCAATAACGGACGAGAAAGATTCCTGGGAGAAGCGGGGACGAGACATGGAGTCCGTTCTGCGCAAGGTGAAGTCGGAAATCGTCCACAACCAGCATGAACGGGACGAACTCGAGTCCAAACTGGACGAAAGCGAAAAGCGAAGGGAGGCGGCTGAGATGATGGCACAAGAGGCCGAATCTAAGATAGCCAGTCTCCGCGCAGGGCGGTCTACCCCAGACGTCAAATCGCCCGACAGATCATCAGACAGCAAGGTGGCAGCCCAACGCGAGGCTGAGAACATGGAGCGCGTAGCTAGGGAACTGCACGCACTTTACAAATCTAAGCATGAGACCAAAGTCACCGCTCTCAAGAAGAGCTACGAGGCCCGCTGGGAGAAGAAGATCCGCGAGTTGGAACGCCAAATCGAAGAGCTGACCAACGACAACGAACGCCTCAAGCTGGGTCGCGATGGGACTATGACACGCGTCGAGTTCGGCCAGGCCGTCGCTAACGAGACTGCCGAACTCAAGGCCCAGTCCAGCAAGGATGCTGCACAGATCAAGGAGCTTGGCGCTGAGGTACAGAAGCTTGAGGCCATTGTATCCAGCGTGAAGCAGGATAACCACGAACTCATTGTCCTTCTGGAGCGCGAGCGTGTGGAGAAGGGCGAACTTGTTCAATTGGCGGAAGAAATGATGGAGATGCAGCACTCGTTCGTAGCGGCCAACCAGGCCAAGGCGGAGCCCAAGCCAGAGCCCAGGCCAGAGCCAGAGGAGGAAGTGCGCCGCACACCGAGACCAGTACGGTCTTCGGTTCCGCCCCCGGCTCGTACACCAGCGAAGCAAACACCAGCTCGTAGCAACAGCGTTCGCAGTATGGGAGCCTCCCCTGCACAGAAGCAAGCTTTCCGAAGCAGTCTCACCCGCCCTGGTCCCACCGGCATAAGGGCACCCGGCAGTGCTCTCCCCAAGTCCCAAACGGAGAGCCGCATTGGCGGCCTAGCGAATCATGGGGCCACCAAAAGTATGAATGTTGGTCTGCCGAGACCTGGAAGCAGACCGGGAAGCGGGTTGGGGGCACGGAGCGGTATCATGAGCTCGATCGAGAAGATGGGCAACTACCGTACACGGGGCGATTAGGCATCGTCAACAACATTTCGGCGCCCACTATGATACCAAGCCCTGCCAAGGCCCCTAATCGACCTTACGAACGACACGACATAGGTGGAAGAGGTGAATCTAGGCACACTCGGACGGCGCTGGAACTCTTCTGGATATAATGAGTTATGACGCCATGTCGCGGGTGTGTTGGAGTCACGGTGGGAAGGAGAAAGAGGAGTACTGTATTGGTGTCCCATGCCCTTTTGGCAACGGGTCTTGTATGTACTAGTTACTGTATTTCCTGATGATGATGATGAAGACATGATTGAAAGCTTCGTGCCTGCTTTACCAGACTTTCAGGTCTCGTTTCTTGGAAGCTCTTGGCGAGGCCTTCTAATTTATAAACTTATTCATGATACCTTACTTTTTGGCCAGAACTGCCCCTGGAAACCCCATGCGATTTGAGAATAAAGGCGACTTGTGACGACATCAATCATGAAGAACACATGGGAAAACACTACCGAGTACACAGCGGGGCGCATATAGCCAGCATTTGAAAGTAATTCGCCAAGGCGGCTGATGGGCGATCCAATGTCGCCATGCCAGCCAATAGCATCACTGCCGATTTAGCCATCACTATAGAAAAATCCTGTAGTATATCGATTCCAGGGCCTAGGGTATTAAGGTCATTCCGAGACTCTGAATAATATAACACGTCGGGCCCTCTTTCTTGTCTGGACCTTTCTATCCTACCCAATTACCCAACTAACTCTGTCTACTACGACGAAGGTCATACATACCAAGCAAGATGCAGCTATCAGGGTTATATACGCTTCTTGTGCTCGCGGGCCTCTCTGCAGCACAGACACCGGATGGATTCGCGCCGCAAGTCACGCCTCATCTGGATGTCATCTTCGGCACGAAAGAGGTTACTCCAGGTTTGTCGTTGACGAAAAGTGGCAAGTATCTCCCCCGCTGTGCCGGCGCGGTTTCAATAGGGGTCAGAGAGCAACACCACTAACACGGTGCAGACACTGCGAGGGCACCCACGATCGGCCTCAAGACTCAACCGAACGGGACTTATGTCTGGATGATGATTGGTAACACACACATCTCTTCCTCCTCACTGATATTTGATACTATTTGACTAACCACATAACTCAGACCTCGATGCGTACGTAGCGTTCAGACGCGGTGCATGCCAATGATGAAAGAAGCATACTGACATGGTGTTGTTGGTGTCACAGATCGACGAACCCGTTCAACCCGAAGCAGGGAAAGCCAGCCACCTACCTTCACACGGTGCTGAGAGACTTCAAGGCCAGCGGCCAGAAGACGGACAGCGGTGTCTACACGCTGAGCACGAGAGCCACCGGGCCCGTGGCGTGGTTTGTGAGTTGAGCAATTCATCCGAACATATTACCATGCATTCACCTATTAACCTAAGTGACTTGGAAAACAGGCGCCAGCTCCGCCGGCAGAAACCCCGCCGCACCCTCATCGCTACACCCATCTCCTCTGGGCGCAGCCGGAGAACTGGGTCATCCCCCAGGCCGCGCAGACGCAGCTCCAGAGCGGGAAGACGGCGTTCAACGTCTCGTCGTTCCAGAAGGCGGCGGGGCTCTCGGACCCGATTGCTGGGAACTACTTCAACCAGACTGGTTGAGTTGGTAGATGTAGCCTGGAGAGGTAGTGGGAATAAGTAAATGTGATGTTTAAAGTTGGTTTGGGGATGTAGGGCCTAGGTAGCAACAATTGAGTTGGACCGAGTACACGAAGCAAATACGACGACTGGAGTTGAACTTGAGCGGTATTGAACTCAGTCTATGAGTACCAATTGTGCCGTGGTGTTTGTTTTCGCCCCTGAATCCTGAACCAGCCCCATGATTTGTTTCGCAAATACCTCCCTACTTGAGCTTAAGTGGGATAATGACCCGAAATCAACCACCATTGATAACCTATAGACACATATAATCTCGTCCTTCAACAGGGCATTGAATGTATGCAGGTACAGACTGGAGTACTTACCTACATGTACTTAGTTACATGTACCTACCCCACAATGTCACACCCACCCCCCACACGGGTAAATCAGTGGGGCCCCTTCCAAATCCACAACGCCTCTCATTATCAATCATTGAAGCAGGCACCGAGAATTCATCAACTCATCTCACCCTCATTTGATAATCGACAATCAACGCCAATTCCCCTCGGGCCTTGGAGTCCATTGTCGTACGTACCGATATTTTCAATGCGCATATCCTGATTCTTCAGGGTAGTAGAGAGATCGGCACTTGTTGTCTGCATCTACCACCGCTGCAGCCCGGGGTAGCTCCAGCTTGGGATCCATCGCATGAATGGTGGAATTCATCATGGACCAGCCTTGGCTCTCAAGGTACATACCAGCAGGATGTCTCCGACTGTCCTCGAGCGACATAAGCAGTCTTCCATCCGATGGAACAGGAGACCTGTCTACCTTCAACGACTGGCTTTTTCTTCGCCGTGGTGATCACGATGTCATCCCCAAGTCTCAATCAATACCAACCGAATTTCGGGCACCCCTTTTAGCATTACCGGCACTGACCTCTTTTGTGCTCATTTTCCGGGCAGAATGGATACAGCTTGAGTTGAGGCACCATACCATCCGCGTCTACCTCCTCCCTCATGATGTAGATCGAAAATCGATTGATCGCCAAGGCCCCAAGCTTTCTAAGCAACTCGGACTACTGTTGAAGCAGTTAGATTATTCGCCTACCGCGTGGAATGGAACAGGAAGCTACGACACGAGCGAGTCGAATGTCGATGAGGAGGAAGACGATCGCATGTCTCTACTGGAACGTTTCAACCAGTTCCCGTCACCTGACCCCCAACTCCATCATGTCACGAATGCCTCGGATAAAGGAATCATCAGAGATGCCCTCAACAGCAACATCCCGGGCATCAGGACCACACTAATACCTATCCAGCGGAAATCGGTGGCAGAAATGCTTCGACGCGAGCTAGCCCCCAGTTGCGCCGTTGACCCTAGGTTACTCGAGAGAAAGGACCAGGACGGAAACTTGTGGTATTCGGATTTCGCCAAGGGAGAGGTATTAAGAGAACCTCGCTACTACGACGCTGTTCGAGGGGGGCTTCTCTGCGAAGAGATGGGACTGGGCAAGACTTTGATGTGCTTGTCTGTGATATGTGCCACAAAGAGCATCCCCACTACAGCGCCCGAGCCTTACAATGTCTTAAATCCGAAGCGGGAGAAGAATGCATGCCTCATGGACATGGCGGCCGCCGCTGTGAACCGACATTCCATTCCTTGGCGTCGACATACAGATATCCCGGACATGTGCGTCGAAGCTCTCGAGAAGAGCAAAAACCGTGCCTTCTACAAAGTGGAACCTGCTATCAACACCCTTGTTCAACCAAGGAGAGGTAGAAGGGCCGGGACTTCACGCTCACAGTATAACAGGGAAGTCCAATTGACAAGTTCCAACCTCGTCATCGTGCCAAACAATCTTGTGCGACAGTGGCAAAAAGAGATCAAGAAACACACCGAGGGCCTTTCGACTTATGTACTCGAGGATTTGAAGGCGGAGATCCCAGTGGCTTCGATCTTGAAAACCTATGATATCATATTGTTCTCCAAGAGTAGGTTCGAAAAGATTGCCAGAGATCGCGATGCCGACCAAGGATACGAGATCAGTATTCTGCAAGGCCTACGATTTAAGCGTTGCATCATTGATGAGGGCCATGGTCTAGGCAATGGAAGTCGACAGTGGAAGACAGACTTCATGGTTCTGCTTGATGCACTTGAGATTGACATACGCTGGGTGGTTACAGGCACCCCTACAAAGGGCCTTTATGGTGTTTCCATCCCCCTTGAGACGAGCTCTGTGGGGCGAAAACGCAACGCCGATGACAAAGCTGCCTCCCAAGGAAGTAATGGTGTTTCTGAGACGGGCCACGACCTAAGCGAAGGGCGTAGCAGCCGGGTTCTTGACGAAGCACTCGCTATTCAGGAGCGAGACGACCTCATCCGCATCAGCAACATTGCCGCGAAGTTCTTGAAGGCCCGACCATGGTCAAATACCAAACATGAAGCCGGGGACACACAAGCAGACTGGAACGTTTACGTATTGCAGCCAAAGCACTCTAAAAAAAGCAGCGGAAGTATACACTGCCTTGAGACAACACTGAAGTCACTGATGGTGCGGCACCGCTTATCTGACGTTGAAGCTGCGCTTCCGCCAGTAGAGACTAGGAACGTCATATTGGAAGGATCATACCAGGACAAGCTTGCCTTGAACCTCTTCTCGATGATGATCATATTCAACTCCGTTCAATCACAGCGGACAGACATGGATTACTTCTTCCATCCCAAGCAACGCTCGGCACTTCTCCAGCTAGTCAACAATCTGAAGCAAGCGAGCTTTTTCGGGGGAGTCTTCTACTCCGACCAAGAAATCGACGATGCCATGAAAAGGGCCGAGGAATTCTTGGAAAGCAAGAAAGTTCCTATCAGCGACACAGACAAGGCATTATTAGGAGATGCCATGGCCTTTGGAGACGTGGCATTCAAGAACGACTTGAAAGACATCAGTAACAGGTACCACACGCTACCTCTGTACCTCGAACACTTCCCCGGTGGTTCCAGTCGAGCGGAAGCCTGGTCTCTCGCCGACCAGAATCCCCAGGATGGAGAGCCTCTCTGTACCGACGCAGGCCTAATACAATCTCTACAGAGATTCTTGAACCCCGTCATCGATTCACCAATCTCTCTCCAGCTGATGATGGAGTCTGGTGCAATGGATCGCCAAGGAGTCTCCGAGAAAACAAGGATGTTAACTGTCGCAGGATACTTTGAAGAAGAAGAAACGGCTTCACCCACCTTGGCAGGGAGCACCGCAGTCGGCTTAGATCACCACACGATAGCGCAATCGCTGAAGACGTCTTCACAAGTAGATCGGGACCCAGATGAAGTGGAAAATAATGCCCCTTTGTTTGGTGATATCGAGATTGCGCCAGCCTTGGCGAATACTCAAATCGTGTCGACGGCATCGGCGAAACTCACATATCTGATCGACTCCATCATCAAGTATCAGAATGAGGAGAAGATCATTGTTTTCTTTGAGAATGACAACATCGCCTATTATTTGGCACAGGTTCTCGAGATAGTAAGTGCCACAAACCCCCGTGAACGGCGCATTGACTAACAAGTATGTCTGGATAGTTGCAAGTACAACATCTTATCTATACTCGACAAGGACTATCCGCTCAACGCCGTGGTCAATATATCCAAACCTTTCTAGAAAACGACAAGTTTCGCGTCTGTCTGATGGACCTGTCACAGGCCGCTTTCGGGTTGGATATGAGAACAGCCTCACGGATTTATTTCCTGACGCCGGTCCTCAACCCTCAAGTCGAGCAACAGGCTATTGGCCGAGCTCGACGGTTGACCCAGCCGAAGCCGATCAAGGTCGAGACGTTGGTGCTGAAGGGAAGTATCGAAGAGCTGATCATTGAACGACGGGAGGCGATACCCCAGGCCGAGCACCGCAAGATCAAGTCCATCCTCGACGATAAGCCCATCCATGACTGGATCCTGAACGCGCGTATCCAGCCTATGCCGGAAAACCCGCCCGACGTCGGACAGACGGCCAGGCTGGAGACGCCGCAGCTCGTCTTTGGCCGCGGGTTTGGGCGGGAGGTCCACCCCGATGAAGGCTTGGTTGGCGCATCGCCAGAAGGCAAGGGCAAGGGCAAGTCGGTGTACAGCAACGTGAAGATAAAAACCGAAGACACAGAGGAGGGACACACCCGCCACCCCGAGCGGATACTATCCAAAGGCGCAAAGAGATCATACACCTCGGTGTTTGGGGGCGGCGCATCGGGACCTGAGCCGGGCGAACCGACTTCGGGGGAGCCTGGACTTTCGACTAAGAAGAAGAAGAAAACGGCCCGGGTGGCGTTTGCGGAATAGCTAGGGTAGAGCGGCTAGCGAACGACTTACTTAGATATATATATATATATATCAGCAACAAATGGGCGGAGGCTGAGGAAACCGGCATCGGTAATAGACACGGACCGGCCTCAGGAGACGGCTTCTAGCCACGGGGGAACGAATAAATCAGCTTGCGTTGCGTTTTGCAAATTACCTAGAAGACCAACTGCCTTACCTTCTACCACTGATTGATACTGGATGGAAGAGTAAAGGAATTGGACTCGTTGGCATCTCACACTGGATCTAGAACATGTTGAGATCATGTATGAATAGGCGTGTATTATATATCACAGGTGTATCGGTTGAACTTGCCCTGAAGCTGAGGCCTGGTTAAGTTGGAATTTTAAATTAGTCTCTCATGGCGCAGAGAGCCGCCCATGATGTTTTTCTTTGGCTCGCTGGCATTTAAGCAGTCGGCGAAAATCACAACGAAATCAGGATCAGTTGATAGGAGAGGAGTAAGTAATATCAAGAATGAGTGTATCATTAAAAAATAAGTAAGCTCTGATGTAGCCATCGCGATCTGTGTATGGATCTGATATAGTGAATGCTCCAGTCCAATGACAAATCCCAGCCAAAACACCCCCTGTTTTTCATCAAAACCCTATCATAATCCATCATAAGTATCGTCAAATCCATCATGCCAAAATCATTATCCCGTTGTCTAAGTCGTGGAAAGATCTGGGAACCAGCCTAGATCTTTCTTTTTCCTTCCCGCAGTAAGTGAGTGTGAACCCTTTTCTCTAACAGCCACCGTATCGCACACCACGCTTGCCCAGTTCCTTGCGGCCTACAGCGTCCTCGGGGAGCACCCAGCCGCGAGCCCGCTTGGCCTCGCGCTTCTCGGCAAGCTGGGGCTGCGGCATCCAGTCGTCCTTGGGGAGAGCCTTGCGGCGCGTGCCCTCGGCCGGCGCGCCGATCTCGGACTTCCAGGGAGCCTGGCCGGGAGCCGCCTCATCGCTGGCCATCATGCACAGGCCCCAGAGGGCCAGGCAGGCAGTCAGCTTCTGCTCGCCAGCCTCGGTGTTGTTGTCGTCATGGTCGTTGGAGCCGGTGGCCGCCAGCTGGACGCTAGTGACCTCGAGGTAGCCGAAGTGGGGGACGCTCTCGCTGCCGTTGCGCACGATGACGAGTTCAATCTCGGTGAGGATGAAGCCGTAGCGGCAGCCGTGCTCGCGCATGGTGTGGTGCAGGTGCGCCAGGCCGCGCAGGTACTCGACGCGCTTGATGTTGCCTTCGACGCGCATGCCCGTGTTGAAGCGGTCGAAGCTCTTGACCAGGCCGACCACGCGCGCATTGGGCTTGCCACCGAAGATGGCGGCAGCGCTGGAAGACTCTCCGGCTACGTTGGCAACGAAGACGTGTTCTGTGTTGGGGGAGGTCGACTTGGTAGTGGGGACCGAGAACTGCAGGGGGCGCTGCGAGGAGATGGAGAGCGCCGAGTTGAGCTTGGGCATGTAGTATGCGCTGTAGATGCCGTGGAGGGCAGCCTCTGTCTCTGGGTTGCGAGCCGAGTTCGAAGGCTGAGTGAGAAGAGGTGCCGGAACAGGGCAGTTGAGGAGTGCCGAGGCATTGGGCAGAGAGAGGATGGTGGAGGCATTGAAGGAGGTCCAGGGACGGATCTGTCTTACATCCCACCAGAAGTGCTTGGTGTTGGGATCCCTCAGAGGGAAGGAGATTGTGCGCACCAAAGACGGGGCCGGGTTGGAGGTGGTGAGGTAGTTCATGAGAGTTGTGGATTGGACAGGCTCAGGCGTGGATGCCATGCTGAGGGGCGACGGTGCACGAGGCGTGTACTGGGGAGCATACATGAAAGACTCAACCTGGGGTTGGGGAGCTGAGGGCACATAGGATGGCATCTGGCGGTAGGTGGGGAAACCATACTTTTCAAGCGCGGAGCCGTCGAGGCTGCAAGTGGATGCGCGGCGAGAGTGCATATCATCTTGAGGGAAGATGACGGGAGAGCACATCAGCGACTGGGAGAACTGGTTTTGGCTCTGCTCCTCGGCAGCAGGGACAAAGTAGGAGTTGGCGAAGTGGTTCAGGGTCTCAGGGTTGGTATAGCTACGGGCGTGAGACGGACGACAGCTTGCCGAGCGCCGGGCCTTGGGCTTGCAAATGGGATTCGGCGTTGTCTTGACACGCTTGGGAGGGTTCTCGATGGCTTGATCTTGAGATCGGATCTTGGGCAACAAAACAGGGCCATGCTGACGGATGGGAGGAGGGGACCTCGAAGGCGTGGAGACTCGGGTGCTGGCTGAGTCGGAGGGCGACGACTCGATAGTGGAGCAGAAAGAGCCATACGAGCTTGAGCGAGCATGCCCGGGATGATAGGGGATCTCGAGCAGAGACGGGTCAAAAGAGAAGCTCGGCGGGGTGGCCGGCTCGCAGGACGGGAATGTGAAGTCTTGGAAGTCAAAAGACATGTCCGCTGCCAGACTGTGTGGTGGATGTTGTGTTAGTCCAATCATATCATCCGTGTAAGTGATATAGTGATAGGGGATATGTGGGGGCCAAGACACTTACGAAGCCATGTCGAGAGATGTGGATGGGGTTGTCGTCTAGCTTAGACAACAGTATATGCTGATTATCGTGATTATTGGAAACAAGGGTTTGGAGGCCAGCTCCGGCGTTGATGTTTCTTTTCTTTTCTTGGCTTGTTTTGTTGTTTTCGTTGTTGATGCTGTGAAGCAAGTTGTACGATATGGAGATGGCGAGAGATGTGTATGTGTGTGTAAGTTGCTGTGAAGCAAGAAGAGGGATATCCAGGGTCGCGTAACTGGCGGCCAACCTCTTTATGGAGATCTAGTAACAGGTTTCAAACAATAGACGGCAAGAGGAAAATAGGAAAGAATTGTATTGGACTGGAGCAGTTGACTGGAAAGAGCATATAGACGAAAAGGGAACGACAGGATGAGAGGGAGGAAGTCGGTCCTCTTATCCTCGCGAGGGATAGGCCATCGTCAGCCCACTCGCGCACTCGCCCACTCGGGCACGAGTCGACTTGGACGAGATGAGTGAGGTATGCGGTGTACATCGATACCGCAATTCTGAAACGTGGAGAAAGAAGAAAGATACAAGCCCACCTGCCCACCCGGCTCCTCGTGTTATTTTTTTCTTTCTTTCTTCAAGCGTGCGTGTATATGCGTATGCAAGAGCCCGAACCCGTCATGTGGATGGGTTTCTTGGTCTGGACGGGAGGCCGGCCTAGCATTGGGCTGGGTTGAGGTTGAAAGTGCGGGTTCACTTCACCTACAGAAAAGGAAGATTTAGGTTGAGTGGAGCCATATAGGACAGGGTACATGCCACATAGGCGGTAGATGGATAGATCTTGCGAGTATTTCCGTCGTGCTATGATTCCATGGCTCCATGGCTCCATGGACGGTCTGGCTTCCTGCGACCCAGGGCGGAAGCCATGCAGCAGCAAGTGTACATCGTCGTTCCCCGTTGATAGTCGTTGACGACCCCTGCAACGCCATCAAAGTCGTCCAGCCAATCAGAGACCAGAGATGCTAGGGGTCAGCACCGTCCGAGGTCGAGTCGGCGCACGCAGTGGATTCGCTGGATTTGCGCAGGAATCAAGACCTCTCCAGGACTCTTCAGGGGGTATGCCATACTGCCAATACAGTACGAACCCCATCCGGGTCGCTTACCAGGTCGCCAATCCCATCGCTCATTGCAGACCTTGCAGAAAAGACTGCTTTCGTTCCATGCAGCTAGCCCGAAGGCTGGCGTCTATGACTCACTCAAATATAGACATGTGCGGGTCCGCCTGCATTAGCCTCGCTTCCCTAGTTGCTTTTCTTTTGTGGTGGCATTCATGTCCGCCAAACCCGACGCGCTGTTGCTTGTGTGGGGGATACACAATACCTACACGATACACGATACACGATACACGCACAAAATCCGGTAACATGGGAACAAGGGTGGTGGGCTTGGAGCTAGCTAAACTCCAATTCGACACGTCCATCATCAATCGCCAGAACAGAACTCGTCCACGTCGCGATGCGCCTGCGTCTGCGTCTGCGTGCCCGTGTCGGAGGAAGGGTGTTGTCGCGGCGAACCAGAAATCCTCGCGACACCATTGCCCATTCTGACAGGACAATGGCTAGCGTGACTTGGGCAGCAGTGCCTTTGTGCGTGCACCTGCTCGTCCACGGAAGCCATTCAGTATTGATTTTTGCCTGTCTTGCGCGGTACCGTGGTATCCTTCAAGCGCCAATGCTACCAGTCCAGTCCAGTCAAAGTTTTGGCCTAGCAGTAGTATTGAAGAAGGGCATCGCCATCGTCCGTGTGTGTCCTGCTGACTACCTTCATTCGATAACTATCTGCAAAGGATTCGGGTGATTTGCCGCTTCATGCCGACAATGTAATGTAGAATGCATCATCAACGGCTGCTATTTTTGTCCCCCGCTTAAGCTTTGGGGGGCAGAAAGCGGGCAGATCGGGGACTTGAATTTGGTAGGCAAAAATTGTAGGCGCCTACGGAAATGAGACAGTGTCCAGAGGGCCGGCCAGCGACAGTGCAAGAGTAGGAAGCAAATTTGCGCTCTCTGTGTGTAGCCGCCCGCGCGTTTAGTCAATCGGCGGCTACAATATGGCAGAGCATAAGCAAAAAATGGGGACCGGAAGAGTCTACCTGGGCTCAGCAGTTCCAGAGTTCCAGTGCATAACACGGTGGAAATTGGGGGCCGATCGCCTGCTACAGCGCCTAAAAGTCCCTGGAACATGCCCTGGAGCATCAGCGTAAAATTGCACTCGGCCGGCTCTTGTCGGCGCAGCGCTTGTCTCATAAGGCGAGGGCAGGTGACAGCACGGGTACGGGCGCTCTCCTGGGTCAGATTCTGGGCTGAGCTGGGCGGTTGCGTATACCGAACAGACCCGTGACAGCTTCCGGGGTCCGGTGGCAGCCAGGCCCGTCTGATTATCGTCGTCATCTCATCGTCTTCATGCCATGCCATGCCACCCCGTCTGGCCGTCTGGCCGTCGTCTGTGGGCAGGTGTGTGTGCCTGTGCCTGTGCGTGGGCAACCGCGCGCGCGCGAAATCTTTTTTGCTTTGCACAGCCGCACTGCTTATCGCGGGCGCGTAAATCTTTTCCGCCCTGTCTCCTTTTACCGGCTAGGTTACTAGCCACGTGAGGAGGACGAGGAGGAGTGAGGCGCGAAGGTCGAGGGTTGAGGGTGGAAAGGCAGACACGACCCGTCCTGTCAGCTCTGTGATTGGCACATCAGCACGCGCCCACATTCCCATGCGGCGCGAGCTTGCCTTCAGCCCAATTGGGAGGTCGGACGACACCAACTCCACCATCGCGACCGTGTTGATTTCGGGTCGATTGGCCTGCAAGCCTTCAAGTTGTTTCCTTAGCTCCCTGTCCGCTCCGGATTGGCGGGATGGCTTCTTGAAACATTTCTGTTTGACTGTTTCAGGTTTTCCATCTCGGCTCTAGAGTCTCTCTCCTTAGCTGCCCCCTTGAATGCTCGTGGCCTTAGGCTGCATGCAAGTATGACTGGTTTCCTATCCCAGTACTATCCGTCGGTGGGTTTGCGGATATACAACGTAGCACTACCAGGTTTAAACTATGTAGGGAGCTATGACCAGTAACCAGCGCATCGTCATGATCGTCTTTTTGGGGGTCGGTTTGCATATTGCGACCAGGAAGGATGACTCACTGACTAGTCCATCTACTATCAGAATGTGCATTACCCATCTTGACCCCTGCCCCTAGTATACAACTCATGGATAATCGGGGGCCGTCCAATATGCCGGCTCGCTTCTGGCTCAACGGTCCAACACAATCATCATCCCGTCCGGGACATATCCCAGATTCAAAAGTCAAGTGGCTGGGAAGCCACGTCCTTCACAACAACTCGTATGCAGGGGGCCAAACCATCCAAATGGTGCTATGCTAGGTTCCGCTGATCTCCGGAAGGCTTTCCTTGGACACATCAGCTATCCTATCTGGACGGAACTTGAAGTAGCGGTGGTCATCGATCAACTGTCATCTGGGCCCGAATCGCCATCTCGAGACATCTTGTCCCGACTTTCGCTTGGCAGTCTGGTTCTGGTCATGACCTGGCCTATTACTCGACCTACTCCGAAACCCAAATACTGACACTGCCACTTCTGAAGAGCTGATCTCACACTTCGGGGAATTCATAAAGCCCTGATGGGCTGCCTCTGGCTGGTTCCGTGATTGCGAGAAGCAATGTCGTAGTAAATGCTTGCCGTGTTCATCCCACACTCGTTTCGCTCATAGGACAACGTCACTCGATGCCCTACGATCCGTCTGGGACTTCGCCACCGGCACGTCTCGCTTCATCTAGTAGGGTAAGGGCCTAGACTGCTTTGTAGATGTGGCCCTTCGATATTGGCATGCAACCCCGAGGCTCCTTGTAACTCATGTGACTGTGAACCGGATGGCTGCTCTATTCAATAGGTCATGTCCAAGTCGCGTTGTCTACCGCGTCTACTCTAACATCATCTGATCGTAATGACAACGGTATTCGGCACGCTTCTATAGCGTAGCATCCAAGGAACCCCCTCCAGCAGCACCCATTGCGCTGGACTCGCCACCCTCACTTGAGCTGGCTGCTGTTCCATGATTGCTACCGTTCTCCATGGGGACGAGAGACTCGCCACCTGACACATCTTCCTGGGTAACCAAGGCTGCTGCTCTGACTGCCTGGACCTCGTTTTTGGCTTGTCCTTGCCTCGCCTTGATCATCTCGAGTTCATCCACGACGCCATCAACCTGAGTGGCGGCAGGATGCTCCGCTTCCACTGGGCCCGGATCGGCCTCTTTTAGCCTTCTGATCGCCCTCCGCAGCCCCTCGAGTCTGCATCTCTCTTGAACCACCATACCCCTGGCGTATTCCCGGATCGCTCGCCTGGCCATCTTTTCGTGCATTTCTTGCCAGCCTGCAAGTTCACCTGCCACAACTTGTTGCGTGTACCGGAGCTCCCTGCCTATTTCCTCCACCTCTTTCACTTTTTCTTTGGCGCGCTCCTCCTTTTCTTCGTTCATGCGTTGGCGAGTCTCATCTAATAGGCCAAGTGGCCATCGCGTGGATCGTGAAAGTGAGTTGTATGAGCGCTCTATGCTTTTCCGAGTAGAAATAATCTGTGCCACAAGTTGTGGTGGGCGCGCGAGGGCAGCCAGCATTGCTGCAATGGTGGACTGAAGAGCTAATAGAGAAGAGTGCAGGGTCGTAGTGGGCATTGATGCTTGCGGGCAGAGGTTGCGTGTGTAAGTTTCAATGGCTGAAATGTATGTTTGTGGTAAGAATGCCAGGTTAGAGACTTGCTTCGAGAGCAGCGCTGTCGCATCGTAGAGATCTATCACTCGAGGTTAGCCCGGCTTTCCAACATACAGAGGATTGAACTCGACATACCGGTAGCAACGACGCTAAGCGCATTGGAACGTCTCGCAACGCTTTTCGTTGAGTAGTTGACGCTTCGAACCATATCCCGCGCATGGTCAACGAATTGTTCCACCTCTCGCATGTCTTCTAGCGGTTCCATCTCTTCGCGTACTTTCTCAGCCCTTGTCTCGGCCTTGAGCCTGCTACGTTGCTCCATCATCTCAGCCTGCAAGTCGGGAACTAAGAAGAACTCCCATAACATCTCGTGTGTCGCAAAGGTGGGGTGGGCCAGAAGGATCTTCAGGAACCAGTCTGTACGTGTCTGTATATCCTTCAGCACGGCTCTAGATGGCTTGCTGGGTATCTGGAACGGCGAGCGTTGACCCGCGGGGTTGGGAATCCACGAGGCCGGATTCTCGATGGAGAGCAAGTGGGCCAGTCGCTCAAAATCGGCCATAGACCGCCGGCACGTCGTTACCGTGAAGCTGTTATCGTTGTTGGGAGCGCCAGACTTGATCACGAGGCGGATAGTAGCATCCTCGACGAAGAAGGACCGGACTACACCCGTCACTCGAGCGTCATCACCAGAAGGCATCGAGAACAGGGTTAGATCATCGATCCTATTCCGCACCTCGTCGTCCTTGGCCAGTTCAACTGCGGTCAGGCCCCTTAGCTCCTTGGCCGCGACATCGACACGCGGGTCTCCGTAAAGTGAGCGAACGACATCGAAACGGCCATATTTACTGGCTACCATGAGCGCTGTGAACTTCTTCTCGTTGGTAGCATTGACATCCACGTCGCACTGCTGCAGTATCTTCATAATCAGCAGTGCGTCGTGCACAATATGCAACAACGTATTGCCTTTGGAGTCCACGTGATCATCCAAGTGGAGCGGTTGCCCGTCACTTTGCGCTTCCGTGGCCGCCTCGAGCCCGGCTTCAACCATGGCGTAGTAATCTATATGGTCATATGATCTGCATAATGCAAAGAGCGGAGTCAGGCCATTTTTGTCTTTTTGCCTCCAGGGCAGTAGCTTGCCGATGCGCCGGATTAGATATGGTGCGTGAAATAGGTAATGCGCGACGCTCCGACCCATATTGTCCGGTAGAGCCAGGTAGTTCTTGATATGCGCAGAGCTGGTCGAGTTAACCACAAAGTCTAGTATTATGTCAATGAGTTCGGTGTGGCCAAGCTGCACGGCAGCGCTCAGAAGGGTGGTGTTTGAGTTGTTGACATCCTGCAAGATCAAGTCCGGTGGATACAATTCTTTCAGCGACAGGAGGTATCTCAAGGTCTCGGGTCGCGTATTTTGAACTGCCATCATCGGCACGGACTCCCCGGAGGAATCCTGTGTTTGGCAAAGGCGAGCAACAGATGTGTCGCCCTCGAGGCCACTACCTGTTGTCACAATACTTGTGGCTCTGGAGCGATAAGAGAACTCCGATCCACTGGACATACTTCGAACATCCATAGATACCTTTTTGACACGTTTTCTGAATGGACCTTGCACGTCCGCTGTTCCATCGGTTTGAAACGGGAACACATGGCTGAGTCCAGATCCTTTGGAGTACGGCTCCGACATAGTATAGGTCCCGGAAGACCTCCGAGAAGAGCCGTTGACCATACTCCAACTGACCGAAGGGGCGCGACTAGAGATAGGCGATTGATGGATCTCATCCTCTATGTCATCGTCGACTGCGTCGGCGTCTGGATCCATAATTCTTTTTAATTCCCCCAGTTCGCCTTTGGAAGCCGCATCCCAAAGAGCTTTGTTGCGGCGACTAGCCCGTCTCAGGCCGCTGGAATCTCGTTGAAGGTAGGATAGGACCGCCTCAAATGTGCTCACGGCATATCCCATTTCACCGCTCTCAACATCGTCGATGAAGATGAAGTGACGAATGTAGTTCAATCGAGCCTGAAGATTCTTGACACCGGCTCGAATAACCACAAAGAGGAGCAATGATACAAGGGTGTCTGCGTTGATAGTCAGGGGCGGTTTCTCAGCTGCTGACATGCCGCTGATCTCTGGCCGGGTCTGTTCAGTCAGGTTCGTGACGGACTTCAGTGTGGACAGCAGCAACTCCATCATTTCCTGTGGGCACAGAGCGGCAGACATCTTCCCAAACTCTTCCACAGCTCGGCCAAGGCTGACTACAAGCAAATGCTTTTCCGGTACGCCGCCCTCTATAGCCAGACCAAGCTGCGAAATGTCAATATGCTCCATCTGGCGAATTTTGGCTTCCAATTCTAGATCCTCTTGACGGCGCATGGCAGCTAACCGTGTCCATATAAAATTATGAACATTCTCGGCCACATACCGTTCGATGAGGCGCTCTACCAAGGGGCCAGTAAGCTCCGTGGTGGCACCCAGCATCGACAACTGCTGCTTATCGACATTTTGGAAAAGGTCGATTGCCGTGGTTACAGCAGTCTCTAACGAGGCTCTCATAACATCCTCGTCTTCTTCGGAAAAGAAGCTCCTAGCCAACCGACTACCATCAGCCCCGTTAAGACTATGAAGACTCTGCCTCCGCGCAGATACGCTGTTCGACCGAACCTTTTTCATGGCCGCGGTAATCGGACCATCCGGCGTAGGGTCGGGTATGTGAGAGGCCGAGGGCGGTGGAGGAAGAGGCCGCTCAAAGACCGTGGTGAACTCGCGGAAGAGCTTCTCAAGGCCGGGTTGCATCTGCCTTGCGATGGCGGGGAAGTGGTTCAAAAGGTCGTGGAAACTCTTGATTTCTTTCTTCCTCGGTAAGCTAGGCTCTCCGTTCTCGATGGCGGCGGCCTCCTTGGTTTGAGCCTCGACGAACTTGGCCATGCCCTCCATGAAAATGGCTTTCGGGATTGGGATCTCCTCCCAAGTACCCACAAGTGGCCGGGAGATGTAGTAGATGAGCCATTGTCTCGGTTCGAGCGCATCGGCGTACCATATTATATCGCCGAGAATCTGGGCTTGGGCAAGCGTTCGAAATCCTGCGAGCATCGAATCAGTCAGGGTTGGGCGGCGACAGGGCTAATGTCGGGTAGCGCAGTAGCCACCAAGGACCGACCATACAAACCTTTGTTGCTGTAGACGAAGGCATCCTTGATGACGACACTCCTCCCATTCACTGTGTTGTATTGGCGCGCCTTGCCCCTCAACTCGCGCAAGTTGCCCACACCGGCATCTTTCCCTCCCGCTGTAGCCGCACTGCTAGGGATCTTGAGCACATGGCTTCCGAGGAAATCTTCGGACGCAATAACCTCTGCAGTCGATGATCCAGCCTCGGTTTCGCGGGAGGTAAGAAGGAATTCGGCGGTCGGAACGAGGATGATATAGTGGTGGACGGGCGAGCACTGGCCGACGATAGGGTTGCCCGGTCGGAAGAAGGCGGCCAGGAAGGGGTTCAAGGGTTGCATTCAGGCAATTTGTCCTGAAGATGTGAGAGGACTCTCTACCATATTCTCCCAGCTTCCGGACGTCGCTGGGGCCCTGATTCGTTGGTGGCAATGCGAGGCTAGTTGGCTGGCTGGTTGGGAAGAGTCGGGTTCGGAGGTTGAAGGACCAGGCAGGTAGGTAGTTAGGTAGGTAGGTAAGTAGGTAGGCGAATAGGTAGCTTAGTTCAAGTTCATGCGATCAGTCGTTCACGTCGTCCGTCTCGTAAGGTACCCTGAGGTCCGCAATTGGGAGAGCTACGGTAGCCGTAGTCTGTAGTCTGTACCGTACCAAGCTCTAGGTTCAGGGCTTATCGCTGATGCTTTTTGATGGAGCTGCCAAGATGGCAAGCAGAAGCAGGTAGTATGCACAGGAGAGAGCCACAAGGCACAAGGCCAGCAAATCCTCCGGGCTATTTAGGCTGAAGGCTGAGATCTAAGACAGCTAGCTGCACAAGACAAACCTGCAGCAAACAATGCTTTGCATGCGCTCTGTGCGTGTTGAAAAAAATGGCCAAACGATTGAAAGGGCACTGAAGAATGGATGGAAATGGTGGTTTGATCTAATGGATCAGCCCCAACATTGAACATTGAGCGATAGAGTCGATCAATCATTGATGAGTGACGCACGGTACATACCATACTACTACTTACCTGGTAGATCTGCACTAAGCCACCCAGGGATTCCCACGCCCCCAGGGCGAGGTTGCCTAAATTGGGAACCCACGGAACCCGGCAGTCGAATTTCCCCGGATCGTTGGTGTATCACATGTTTTTATCCAACCTCAACGCAGTTTCATGCAAACCAAGGCAACCCAAGACTGTCTGTGTCTGGTTCTTGGGGCTGCCTCTTGTCTGCGAGTTGAGAAGATACCATGGCCCATGTTCAGCGATAATCCACATTTGAAGTATTCACTCAATGTGCCAATCATCTGGTCAATGGGGAGTATCGGAACATCGGATGAATGGTACATGACTGCTGAGTAATGTCTGTAGATTATTAATATGGTTGACTCCTACCCTATGATTCATTCTGGGTACCCTTATACATCTTTCATCCAGTCTCAGGAGACAAAGAGTTGCGTTGAAACCCGTCTTCTTCCGCGCACCGAGCAGCAAAAGCATAGGCCTCTCAATCTCTGCCCCTCATTCCGGCCTTGAGGCCTTGCCGGTAAATCCTTCTCGCCGGCACACGACCCCACAAAATCCGTCATCTCCGTGATACCCGTTCAAGCGCCGGAAACGCTGCTTCTCCTTAGCGTTTGAGTAGAAGTCGGGCTGTAGACTGGGCCTCGGCGCCGCAAAGATCGGGTGCTCAACCTTACACATCAGGTACCACCAGGCCTGAGGCACCCAGCAATGTTCGCGACAAGCCGCGGTAGTTTGGCGACGTAGTCGACTGGGCTGTCTCTCGCTGCAAGGCACAGCTAGATAGCTCCATACACCCAACCTCATGCCATCTCTAGTGCAGTATGGGACACTCCTCAGGTTGTCGGGGAGTCACGAGACAGGGAAGTTTAATCTTGAGCTTCGCGCAGCACCCATTGAGAAAAAGGGGAGCATGGATGTAAAGGAGCGAGAGACGTACTTTGACGTCGGGGACATCCTCACCAAATCTAGAAGATGAAAACAAGCGTTGAAGTATGTTTTGGAAGCTGGGTACGCAGAGTTGGCCAACGTGATGGTGCTGCCAGAGCGCCGGCGTCGGTGTCTCGGCCTGCCCCTTCTCGAATTCAGCATGGACGTCTGCATGCTGGCGCCGGCACCCGGTAGGAAATGCCTCACAGCCTATTACGATAAAACTACGGGTCCTTCGTCGTTTTAAAAGCCGTTGGGTTTTGATTCTGGCGGGTTTGGTTTTAACTACGCACTGAGCCTGGCAGGCATTTTGGAATATCATTGATTCTCCCGGAGGTTTACCTGGATGAAACATCATACAATCGAGTTCAACGGAGCACGATGCGGTGGATAATTCGCGAAGCCTTCGGATGGGACAAGCATCACTTTTCGTATTCTATCTCACGAATGATTTGTCCAACCCAGTGTAACAGCTTCAGGGATCACCTGTAACAGGATGTGGTAATTTGCAGTGGGATAGCTACCTACATACTCAACGTCACGAAACAACTCCCATTAAATAGATGAGTATATTGTGAAGTTAGGTTTTTATAGTGGCAGGTACATCTTGACACATCTTGACTGATCCTGCGGGGTTTGAGTGGTGTGTGGCATGCGGCAGGTGGTAAGTGGCACTATGTGCGATATCGCTCCGACGATAACTGTTTAGGATTGGAGTACGGAGTATGCAAGTCTTGGACTGCTCCTCGCTTTCGTCAGACTTGCATATATGGGGTGAGTTGATGCGGAGATTATAACCGCCAAGTCCTAACCACGATCGAGCATTACCGTCATCGTCGGTGATAGGAAATAAGACGGATAATCGCCGTGGGATCTGCGAAAAGTCATATATACATGGCGTAATTGGTGTGGGCATATGTACCGGATCCGTCACTATATCAGAAGCGTTGGGGGTCATACCGAGATTGTTCGTTGCTCTCTATTGTCTATCTTCGCTTGTCCTGGTCAAACGTCGACAACATCTTAGGCACCCTATATACACAACACCACCAACCAGAACCCAAATTTAGTTGAACAACATGTCGAAAGAGTCAGCACTCGCTAAATTCCTGGCCCGGGCGCCTGATCCGGCCACCGAGCTCGGCCGCCTGCGCATCCTGTCGCCCAACGCCTCGGTGCGCGTGTCGCCGCTGCAGCTGGGCGCCATGTCGATCGGCGACGCCTGGATCGACTTCATGGGGTCCATGGACAAGGAGGCGTCATTCAAACTGCTGGACGCCTTCGTCGAGGCGGGCGGCAACTTCATCGACACGGCCAACAGCTACCAGAGCGAGCAGTCGGAGCAGTGGCTCGGGGACTGGATGGCGGCCCGCGGCAACCGCGACAGCCTAGTGCTAGCCACCAAGTACACGAGCGACTACCGCACCCACGCGTTGGGCAAGGGGCCTCACGCCGCCAACCACACGGGCAACTCGCGCCGCACCCTGCACGTCAGCGTGCGCGATTCGCTGGCTAAGCTAGGGACTGACTACATCGATATCCTGTACCTGCACTGGTGGGACTACACGACGTCTATCAAGGAGGTCATGGACAGCCTGCACATTCTCGTCGAGCAGGGTAAGGTCCTGTACTTGGGCATCAGCGACACTCCAGCCTGGGTGGTCTCGGCCGCCAACACGTACGCCGTGGCGCAGGGCAAAACGCCCTTCAGCATCTACCAGGGCCGCTGGAATGTTATTCTGCGAGACATGGAGAGAGATATTATCCCCATGGCACGCACCTTTGGCATGGCGCTCGCTCCGTAAGTCTCCACCACATACATGCCCCTTTTCAGATAAGCTCCACAACAACATGCACTACGTACGTTCATACTGACAGGTGAACCATACGCAATTTACAGATGGGACGTTCTAGGCGGAGGCAAATTCCAGACCAAGGCCGAACTGGAACGCCGCAAGAACGCCGGCGAGGGCCTGCGCAGCCTATACAACAACGGCGAGCAGAGCGAGGACGAGGTCCGGATGAGCGAGGCCCTGGCCAAGGTCGCCGCCGAGCACGGCACCGAGTCCGTGACGGCCATCGCCCTGGCCTACGTGCGGTCCAAGGCCGACCACGTGTTCCCCCTCGTGGGCGGACGCAAGGTTGAGCACCTGCATCAAAACATCGCGGCGCTAAGCATCCGGCTGACAGCGGACCAAATCAGCTACCTGGAGAGCGTGAAGCCGTTCGAACCTGGGTTCCCCCACGACTTCCTGGGGCCGGATCCCAATGTTGCGGGCAGCAGTGACCGTTTGAACCGCGCCAGCATCACAAACTTCCCCAATGCTCGCCAGCCTAGCTCGGTCTAAGACAGTTATTCTGGTTGGCAGTTGTCATGGGCAGGTGAGAAGGTGCCCCGGGTGAGTGAGAGGGGGGGGGATAGTTATGTACCTAAATTGATGAGTTTTCCAGCACCAAGTTGGTCGAGTGGTAAACCAGTTGGTTCATCACTGTTGCGGGGGTTCAGATACACTTCTGGACTTACCCGTCCCGGGTTCGAACGCGGTTGTGGCAGGGGTCTTAGATACACTTCTAGAACTTACCTCCATTATGAAGCCCATATGGGGGGGAGGGGGGTCTTAATTCAGTTACAACGACTTACCCCCATTCGAGTACATCGAAAACATTGGATATAGCATAACCAACGGCAAGCTCCCACTTGGCTTCTCTTTTTGCAAATCTTTATTTCTCCATTTCCTTGTCCATACTCTTCTCGACAGTTCACTTCCCGCATAGAGAGTAAACGCAGAGGTACCGAGAAAAGCGAACCGTACATCCTCGCCGGGTCAAGTGCTATCACTTTGATAGCCACTAAAGGACACCCTGCAGGGAAAGTTCGCCCGTGGGTGTGCAGCTCCTGCTTCGACCAAGTACGCCTTCTCAAAATCCACATGTGCCAAGTCCATCTTCCTGTTCCCGTCAATTTCGTCGTAACATTCCTTGATATCGAACTCGCGAGCCAAAAGAACCAGGAACGCCTTCGCCTCCTTCATCACGAGTTGCTGCCCCGTACACAGGCGTGGGCCATACTCGAACGGCCTCCAAGCGCCCTTGACTGGATACAATTCGTGTCCAGATTCTACCAGGAATCGCTCCGGCAGGAACTCTCCGGGCCGCACCCACACTTTTGGGCTGCGCTGGGTGGCATAGTGCAGCATCTGGACGGAACAGCCCTCGGTTGGGAACTCGTTACCTTCCTTATCCCGCAGCACGAGGTCGCGATGGCCGTGGCGGATGCCATTGGCGACCGGGAAAAGGCGCATGGTTTCTTTGATGACGGCTGTGGTGTAAGGGAGTGAGTTCAAGATGGCCGGGTTCTCCGTAATGCTACTTGTGGCAGAGTCGATATTCACCCCGAAAACCTTGTCATGTTCGGTGCGTATCTTGCTTAGGACCTCTGGGTGCTTCCAGATTGTGTAGCAGCAGTAGGCCATGGTCGATGCCGTCGAGTCGTAGCCGGCAAAGAAGAACATGCGCATTTGGGAACATAGCGTTTTCGTGAAGCTGGCACTGACATCATCCCGCAGCGAATCCGTGCTGCTTCGTCCCATGTACGTCTCTAGCGCGACGTCCAACAGAGATTTGAAGTCGTTTTGCTCGTCTTGCGTCTTCTCCAAACAGTAGGCCTGCAATCTGGTATCAATCTGCATCTTGATGTGGCTATCAAGAATTCGGCTATTGTTCCACATGTTGAACTTCTTCAGAGGATTCAACTGGCCCAAATTATCCAGCGGATTGTTGATGGCGAACTTGAGTTGAAGCTGTCGTAGCATGGTTTCCGCGAGCGGGTGAGAACCGTGCTGCGTGCCTAGATCAGCGTTGAGGACTAGTTTGCCGATTATATCGTTCATCATCGACAGCACCAGCGGCTCGAGGACGAACATGTCGCTGTTCCTGTCGCCTCTACCTTGTTTGGTCGCCTTCTCCCGTAGCTTCTCGCGAAAGATGGCCATCTGGCCAATGACGAAGGGTATCGACGCGTCGAGGTTCTGGTTGCTGAAGAAGGGCAGGAAGTAGTCCCGGTCATGCTTCCACGCGGTACCGTTCTGCGTGAACAGGGAATGGCCGTTGGTGATAGGGTGGAACCAGGCGTAGAGCTCCTCGGGCTTGTAGGCGCCCACAAGGGGGTGCTCAACAACCTGGGTAGCTAGATGCGGATCCGTCACGACCAGCATCGGCCAGGCCATAGGGGTGAGGTCCAGATAGTACGCGCCGCGGGGCGCATACTTGGTCGCCATCCGGTTCAGGATGTAGACGCTATGAGCTCCTGGCGGTAGCTCGTCCACGGCGGCTTTCGCTTCCAAGAGATGACCCAAGAGGATGTTGAAGGGCGGCATTGGCTGGTGACAGGATCAGATCGCCGTAACTGAATATTTAGAGGACCAACATTGGAGTGATTTGACATACCTTGCCTTGCTTTCTAAGCCTCCTCATAAGACTCCTCTTTTTCCATGTGTCTACCAGGAAAGCCATAGCATGTATGGTAACGACGGCTACGAGCGTGCCAACGCACGCATTGACGAGAAGGAGTGAAGACATCATAATGCCGCCAGTATCCTCATGCGGCACATCGATGGCTCAAGAGGTAAACAGTCTTCCTAAACAGAAATCGCTCTCGCGACAGAATCTCGAATTGAAGCTTCCACGGCTAAATGCAACCGTCTACCCTAATTCTAGGCGGGTACCCAAAGGAATAATACCGGGGGCACCCAGTGTTTGTTTACTACAAAGATATTATTGACTGTTATCATAATGTTACATCCAAACCTTAACTAATGAAAAGGAGTGTCCATCAAATCGCCAACCCCACTGCTATGGATCGCGACCCTTAAAGACGGCACCGCATCTAAAAGACACTGCGCATACTTACTAGATCGTCTACTTCTCCATCTACTGAACGCTGCTTTCTACGCGCCTAATCCCCCATCAGCAAATCCCGCTGCCGTCTTCGCACCCGCGGTCGCGTCAAAAACCAGGGTCTCGGCCACTCGGAGCTGCGCCCTGATGTTCATGATATAGCCGTGCCGAAGGCGAACACCCCGCCGTGTTTCCGGAACATAATGTCCAAGAGAACCGGAGCTCAAGCAACCGACCGCAATGCTGACCATGGCAGTGTCGCTGCCTGCGGATCACCACGACGCGGGAAATGAGTACTTAGGTACCCCTGGCGGCATCTGTGGGAATCCTGAGACCTTCAGCGAACCATGCCATGTCCAGAAAGCCGGGACTAGTGGCAATCCTCGCGGCTGAACCCGTCACCGGTCAAGATCGATCGATCGATAGCAGCCGGCGGCGATCAGTGGCAGCGTAGGCTGTTACCCCAATGCGCGGCTGCTCGGCTTCAATTTGACTGCGGCAAGTGTGATGAATTTTACAATAGATGCATGTCCATGGATCAGACTCGGAAAAACGAACCGTGGATCCCAACGAGTCTCGAAAGTGGCAATCAATCAGGAGCAGCATAACGTGGGAGAGCTCTTATGTGACCATTGAGAGCCCTACATATGTTTGATCCCAATGATGGTGCAAGGTTCAGGAGTTCCCATTCAGGTGTAGCACTACTCATCCCATAATCATAATCGTAAGACCACCACAATATGCCAATCAAGGATGCTTGAGGGCACTCGATTGGGTTCAGATTTACCCCGAGAACACCACCACCGCAGTGCTCTGATCGTTTCCGACCCAGCGTATGGGGACAAAAGCAATTTACTACTCATGATCGACAGCAGTAGTCTGTCTTGCTGCCAAGGCGGCAGAGCCTTAAAGCTGAACCCGACGTACAGAATCTCCACACCTTCGTTCTTCTCGTCTGCTGCTCCGGCATTCAAGTACGTCGCCGAGCCGGATACTCGAGCACTGTGTTGTTGGAGGCACCGTAGTAGAGCATCCGGCAGTGTGACTACTGCAGGCGAAGCACTTTTGTATACGTAGTATATCGCAAGCTGTGTTCAACGATGGTAATGCAAGTCGATCCGTTAAGGGTATATTATGCACCTTCCCGCAGTGCATAGATGAATTGGTATTACAATGGCGTTAAGCTATGCAGCTGAAAAGTAATACAACGGATCGGTACAGCCCAATGCGCAACACCGGTAAGACGCCACTCACCATGCCCACCCCATCGAGGAACGCACCCGTTATGAGACATGCATTCGCTACGGACGTGTGCAACATCGAACGAGCCAGTCGGACACTGCATTTAGTAGGCAGGCAGCTTGCATATGGAACATGCAAGCTGTGATTGGCATCACAACCCCCGTGACAGTCCGGTTGTGAATCATTGTATAGCGTCATACTTTCATAAACATTATTAACCAGAATGTTGCCATGTAAGTCCTTCTATGTTGTACACCGAGTCCAATCGGCGCTGCGGCACATATTGCTTGACAGACATTATCGTGACCGACACGGTTGACCGGCTGCCATCAAAACAAAAGGAAAAAGCTTTATATAAAATCCTCTACACTCACTGATGTCCGGATTGACCTCAGTGTAGCTATCAACCCAGTTCTGTTACCCCTCCTGCTCAGCCCATCATGCCGTCCAAGAAGCAGGTTCCCAATGGGACTGTCAGTTCTCAGAAGAGATCTGAGAACACGGCTTACAACACGACTACCACCCATGAAGATAAGTCTCACCAGATCATCTCATCATACTTCATCGGACCTCAGGCCGAGAACCTGGGCTACTTCAAGGAGAACATCGGCGCTATCTTGGAAGAGCTCGAGAAAGCACGACATAACTATTTCCCGGGCGACGGGGTAAGTATCGAACCAGCTCCTCTACCATGACCTGGCGTAGGAGAGTGGACTAACTCGTATGATATAATTAGAAATTCATCAGCGAGAAGACGCAACAGACGGATGCTTTCATCCAGTCCAAGGATAAGCTAAAGAATGCTGTCCGAAAAGCGTCCAGCATTATCGCCCGAGCCAGCATTCCGTTCTGGTCTCCCCGTTACCAGGCCCATATGTGTACTGACCTGAGCATGGCATCGTTGCTAGGCTACTTCATGACCATGTTGTACAACCCCAACAACGTCGCCATTGAAGCGAGCCCTGTATCGACCGTGGCGGAGATTGAAGTCGGGGAGCAGCTGTGCGAGCTCTTTGGCTACAACATCCATGAGGACAATACCGAGGCTCCTACCGCATGGGGCCATGTGACCTGTGGCGGATCGGTGGCCAACCTTGAGTCCATCTGGGTCGGTATGTACTATACACAGATACTACATCACCCCCTTGATGACTAACTATATCACAGCCCGCAACTTGAAGTTCTACCCACTCGCTCTCCGCAAAGCTTTTGACCCAAACCAAAAGCTCAACTTCCTGGCCGACAACTTCTACGTCGAGACTTGTAAGGGAGAGCAAAAGCTCTTCACCCATCTTTCGAATTGGGAACTGCTGAACCTGAAGCCATCCGACGTTCTTGACCTCCCGGATAGGCTCTACCAGGAGCATGGCGTGTCTACTCAATTCATCTCGGAAGTCATGAATGAGTTCACCATTCAGTCCACGGGTAAGGATGATTTAGAAAGGGAGTTGGGCTTGACCAAGCCATGCCAATACATACTGTCCAACACCCGACACTACTCGTGGCCCAAAGGAGCTGGTGAGTCTAAATTATCTCCCTATAAACGACACCAGACGCTGATAACGTGCAATTGTGATAGCTATTTGCGGATTGGGCTCTGACAATGTGGTTGGCATCCCCGTGGACCTGGGGGCGCGTCTCGACTTGGGAGAGCTTGAGAAGAGACTGAGACGCAATCTGGATGAGAAGCAGCCCGTCCTGGCGGTTGTGGGGATCATTGGCTCGACAGAAGGTGAGAGGATCATCCGCCGCAAGGCCCAACTAATGTAGCTACATGTAAGCTGACTTATCACCATTATCTTGTTTGAAGAGGGCGCCGTCGATCGACTCAGCGGAATTCTCGCCTTACGCAAGCAGTTCCAATCCGAGGGCCTGTCGTTCCTGGTCCATGCCGACGCCGCCTGGGGTGGATACTTCTGTTCCATGCTACCCAAGAATTACCAACCCGGTGACTGCACCAATCTCCCCACCGAAATGGGCACGGCCGACGGGTTCGTCCCTGACGCAAGCCTGCGCGTGGAGACTCAGGAGGATCTGTACGCCATGCGTTTCGCTGACTCGATTACCGTGGACCCCCACAAGGCCGGCTACATCCCTTACCCGGCTGGCGGGCTTTGCTATCGTGACGGGCGCATGCGCTTCATGGTCACTTGGACAAGCCCTTACGTGTCGCGTGGCTCCGTCACTAGCATCGGCGTCTATGGGGTCGAGGGAAGCAAGCCTGGTGCAGCGGCCATGTCGACGTGGCTCGCTAACAAAACCATTGGTCTTAATCCGGAGGGTTACGGCGCTCTCTTAGGAGAGGTCACCTGGACTTGCACGAGGGTATGTGCGACCTAGCCCCTTTTTGCTAAACGGTTAAGTTTTATTTTTACTGGAACCGCTGAGACTGATCACTGCGACATATAGTTGTCTGCAGAATGGGCCGCTCTGACCAACCCAAGCAGTCCCTTCGTCTGCGTGCCCTTCAACATGCTCCCCTCGGAGTTGAGCCAGCACACCAGCGAAGAGCGGGTCCAGGCCGAGAAGGCGCGGATCCGCAGCGACATCGTCAACAAAACCAACGCCGAGATCATGGCCGAGGACGCGCACCGGCGCGACGAGGACAAGGCCATGCGGCTCATGCGGGCGCTGGGGTCCGACCTCAACATCAACGCCTTCGCGCTCAACTTCCGCTACGAGGACGGGACCCTCAACGAGGACATCGAGGAGGCCAACTACCTGATGCAGCGCGTCGTCGGCGCCCTCTCGGTCGAGAGCCCCAACGACCGCCCCGCCGCCATCCCCCTCTTCCTCACCTCGACCGAGTTCTCCGACGAGCTGTACGGCGAGTGCAAGAGGACCTTTGTCAGGCGCCTCGGCCTCGCACCCAGCAAGCAGGACCTCATGGTGCTGCGCAACGTCGTCATGTCTCCGTTCCCCACCGACCAGAACTTCATACGGCATCTCGCTGGGATCATCTACGATGTTGTCGAGAGGGAGACCGAGGTTCGCTACCCATTTCTTCAATGTTCGATACTATTTTCTTTTTACCCCGGGACTTGCTAACGGCCGATTCCATATAGATTGTCCGAAAGCGCAACAAAGTGGCCCCTGACGTCCACAAGTTTCTCATTCAAGGGATAACAAAGATCTACCTGATTCACTTGCCCATGTTCCACGTTGCAAACCAGCGCCAACAGCTTATTGTATCGGCTCGCTTCACTGAGGATGCTGCCAAAGCTAAGTACGACGCCTTGAAGCGGACCAATCCGACAGAACCCCTGATTCTCGTCACGAAGCAAAAGGTCATGCTCAAGGACGTGGTGGAATGCCGCGGCAAGTTCAAGGCCCAAATAATGACACAGGCATCGTACGTCTCCCCATATCACACACACTTGCTTGGTTTTAGATGGCACCGGCACAACCTGGTTTGCAGCAGACATACTGATATTAAGTGCAACAGTGGCATAGTTCTCCAAGACGTAGACGTTTCTTTGGAGGCGAAGGTGGTGATCAGACCATTGAACTCCAAGTGGCGTCTTGAGAAGTACCCAGATGCGTATATGCCATTCTATCTCTATGGCACTGGTAAGTCTTCTGTCCTCGGATATTGTTGGCCTTGTTGTTATCAAACAGTCCCAAGTCGTGACGTCGAATTCGGCAGCTGACATTCGTGCCCACGTCCCCAGCAAACGAAGCCAACATTGACCACGTCATTGTCCGCGCGCCCAACACGCAACTATCGGCAGGCCGCTGCAAGCTCGACTTCTACCAAGAAGTAGATGATGCCATCTGGGACCATGATCTGGTTCTGCTCATGGAGAACGTCCGGGAAGAGCCCATGCAGCCGTTCCCGTCGAACAGTGACATCGGTAGTAAGAACGGTGCCATTGTTGCCCACGAGAGCTATCATATAGACGCAAAGAAGATCGCCGCCAAGCAGGGCGCCAAGGGTCGGATGAGCATTGGAGTCAAAGGGGGCAGGCTCGATGTCGTAAAGCAGGAGGAGGGGGAGGTCTCTGACTCCGATGGAAACGACCCCTACAAGGAGGGTATTACCCGTCCCAGGGGACAGCAACTAGGTGATAGCAACGCCCAGAATGGCAACGGGAACAGCGAGGGTCACGAGGCTCAGAGCCATGAGGAAGACGACTCGCCCCAACTACATACCACCGCCCGGGTGGTCAACTCGGAGACCCGGAGCGGATCCGCGCGAGGGTCCCAGTTCTTCTTCCGCCCCGGCGCGACGTTCAAGGTTAGCGTTTGGAAGGACCATAGTCGATCCGACCAGGAGACCTTTGACATCAAGAAGCTGCAAACACCTCGCAGCTTTGTCGGCCGGGGTACCCTGACGCTGGGGGACAGCGTGTTCGTTGACAGCGAGGCGATGAATGCGGATCGATTCAAGAAGGTCGAGAAGATTGACGAGTGGCGGCACGAGTTTGCTCAAATTGGCAAGGAACTGTTGTAAAACGCTGAAAAGGGGGGTTTCGAGAACCGGTAACTGCTTAAAGATGGCGTCTACATGATACGCCGTACACGTACTCTCGCCAAGAAGTCTACCGATATAGGAATGAAGTAACGTATTTCTTTCATCGTATATGCTATTAGTGCTTACGACCGAAGGATACCATCCATTAGCTGCGACCGATCAGGGATCGTATAACCTCCGCACTTATGCGAATTTACCATGTACTTTTCGTAATCTTCTAGTTCTGATATTGTCGATTGCGAAGACGAAGACTTAATTTCGTTGTTGAAGGCATTGCGACGTGCCAATCGATGCTATCATAATATTCAAGCCTTAGTATCAAGATGTTGTATACATTACTCGCTTTGTTAGGTATTTCTTGGACCCTGTCCAGTTTGTTGGGTCTCGTAAAGCTCATCAGACTGTACCTCTTTACCCCGTCCACCCTCCACCGCTACGTATACAGTAAGACCATCGACGAAGGCGGCGTCCTCGAGGCGCACAAAGAGCCCTGGGCCGTCGTGACAGGCGCCTCGGACGGCATCGGCCGCTTCCTGGCCGCCGAGCTCGCCGCCGCCGGCCTCAACGTCGTCCTACACGGCCGCAGCGCGGCCAAGCTCGAGAAGGTCCAGGCGCACCTGCAGAAAGCCTACTCGACGCGGTCGTTCCGTCTGCTTATGGCGGACGCGGGCCTCGTACGCGGTGCTGCCGATGTTGTCACCAACGAGGACGATGACCGGGATGATGGAACCCAAGTCAATTTTACAAACATAAAGTACGGCGTACTGGGTGGCCTGCACATCACCGTCCTGGTCAACAACGTTGGTGGTGGCATCAAGAACCCGCTCATGGGCGACTTTCTTGAGTACTCGCCGCGCCAGAACACCGAAGCCGTCAGCAAGGAGTCGCTCTTCGCCATGCACCTGACGCATGCCCTTCTACCCCAGCTCCGAAAAAGCTGCCCCAACGGCGCCCTTGTAATCAGCGTGGGGTCCATGGCCGACATGGGCACGCCGCTCGCGGCGGTGTACTCGGCAGCCAAGGTGTTCAACAAGACGCTATTCGAGTGTCTCGCGATGGAGGAAAGGTTAGACAACAGGGTCGCCACTGGCAACGATGAGAAGGATCACATCATCAGGGGCGAGGTGGAGATCATGTACGTCCGGCTCGGGGATGTAACGGACGTCAGCTGGCGCCGGGGTGCGTCGTCGATAATCATGCCCGATGCGCGCACGGCGGCCCGCGCGATCTTGGCCCGCGCAGGGTGCGAGCGCAGCGTGGTGACGGCGTACTGGACCCATGAGCTCCTGAGGCTCGGCCTCGAAGCGCTACCGACCTGGTTACGCGAGCGGCTCCTGCTGTCGATCATGAGCGGCTGGCGGGCGGCTATGGAGCAGAAGGGCGGGGACGCGTCGACTTCGCTAATAGGTAGCGGATTCTTCTAGTAATTACCTGCATTACGTACACGTCAACAAAAGGAGGATGAACAAGGAAGATGAATATGGTTCTTGAAGTTCATAGGGTACGACAGAGAACGCCAGACATAATTGAATGTTAGAAAATTGGTATAACTATCAAACGACGTCGAAAGTAAAACGCCTAACTAGGATACAACCTAACCGATAATTGGATCATCGAGTGTAAATCATCGCTGGAAACCTGGAATAGAGCTTATCGAAGATGGAGACATCCCATCCCATCACCTCCTTTTGGTTTGTTTATACTTCGTTGCTGGGGTAGGCGACCTTGGTAGTCGACCCGAACTCCTCCTTCATCGTCCGCACGCTCACGAACCTCGTCAAGAAGTCGGCGCTTCCGGCCTTGTCGTTGGTACCGGACGCTCGGGCGCCACCGAACGGCTGCTGGCCGACCACGGCACCGGTGCTCTTGCAGTTGATGTAGAAGTTTCCGGCCGAGTTTCGCAGAGCCTCCTCGGCGATGCGGATGACTTGCCTGTCCTGTGCGAAGACGGATCCGGTCAGGCCGTACTCGCCTGTGGAGTCGACGACCTTGCAGATTTCCTCGAAGGACTTGGGGGCGGCGTCGTCGTAGACATGGATGCAAAGCACCGGGCCGAAGAGCTCGGTGGATAGGAGCTTGTGGTTGGGGTCGCTGGTCGCGTAGACGGTGGGGTGGATGAAGTAGCCCTTGCTCTCGTCGTACTTGCCTCCCACAACAAGCTCGAGCTTGTTGTCATTCTTGGCCTCGTCGATCACACCCGAGAGCTTCTTGAAGCTGTTGGCGTGAATGACGGGTCCCACGAAGTTGCCGTGCTGCGAGGGCTCCCCAATCTTCAGGGCCTCGACCTCCGACACAATGTGTGACTTGAACTCTGACCATATGGACTTAGGTACGTAGGCCCGGCTGGTAGCACTGCACTTCTGTCCCTGGAACTCGAATGCGCCGCGGACGGTCTGCACAGCAGCATTGTGGACCTCGGCAGTGTTGTGAACCAAATGGAAGTTCTTGCCACCAGTCTCGCCAACAATACGGGGGTAACTTTTATACCGGCCCTCGGCAGTACCTTGACCGATCTGCCCATATAGCTTGCGGAAGATAGCCGTGCTGCCAGTGTAATGCAGAGAAGCAAAGTCCTTGTGGGCAAGAATCGTCTTAGTGACCTCCTCAGGGGGGCCAGGCACGAACTGGATAACATTCTTGGGCAGACCAGCCTCGAGGAGGATCTGGTAGAGAAGCCAGTTGGAGGCGATGGCGAAATCTGACGGCTTCCAGACGACGACGTTGCCCAGAAGAGCGGGGGCGCCAACAAGGTTACCAGCAATGGCGGTGAAGTTAAAGGGGCTGATGGCATACACGAAACCTTCGAGCGGTCGGTATTCGACACGGTTCCAGACACCGGGGGAGTTGTGCTGAGGCTGCTGGGCATACAGCTCCTCGGCGTATGCGACGTTGAAACGGAAGAAGTCGGCCAGCTCGGCGGCGGCATCGATCTCGGCTTGCCAAGCGTTCTTGCCCTGCCCCAACATGGTGGCGGCCATGATATCGTATCGGTACTTGCCAGAGATCAAGTCTGCTGCCTTGAGGAAGACAGCTGCGCGGTCAGCAAAGGGCAAGGCCTCCCAGGCGGGCTTGGCTGCGAGAGCAGCCTCGATAGCATTGTTCACATCCGCAGGGCTAGCCAGGGAATATGAAGCCACAGTCTGTGAATGGTCTGAGGGGTTCTTCTGAGTCGCGGTTTGCGAAGATTTGATCTATAAACGGTGTTAGGAGGACTGGTACCAGCAGATCCAGTAGTTTACAGGTCATACCTCTTTACCTCCAATCACCAGAGGCACCTCTAGGGGAAGGTTCTTCTTCATGGACTCATAGGAAGCCGTTAAGCCTTCACGCTGTGATGAACCCTTGGCATAGTGATGCTGCATTCAATAGTTGTTAGTGCGGTAATCTCGATGTCCCGGGTTTGGTAATGCGACTTACGTTGGGCTCGTTGAAGACCTTGGGGGTCTGGAAAGATGCCAGTTGGACGTGCCTCGGGCTGGTTGTACTCAAAGCTCTGGTGCAAGTGAATGTAGAAGGAATCTGTCGGCGCAGGCCGCATCTGGCTGTCGTTTGCAACCTGGAGGTTGTCTGCAATGCCCTCACGGCACGCAGGTTTGGAGATCCTCTTAACCCCGCCATAATGTGTGAGTGTGAGTGTGGGTGTGGGTGTGGGTGTGGGTGAAGTGACGATGGAGAGGTGGGAATTCCGAGGCCGAATAGACTCTAACACAACGCTCGCAAGGTATCACGATATGGAAATATATTACAACGATAGGTCTTGAAGTTTCTCCTCGTCTCGAAATTATTTGATATCAAATAGGATCACAGCTGCTTTTGAAGACAGTCATGTCGATAGTACTAGAAGGACTGAACTCAAGAGCTCGCTTTGTTTCGGCATTGTGCGGGGCCCTGTCTGTCCATTGGAATTGGCCAATGACGCTACCCTGGCAGCGATAACCACTGTGGGGTAGGCCAGTGCAGTACCAGTCACTACCAGTGGGAGCCGAGCTCGGGATATGCAAATGCAGGAGCTTGCCCAGCAGCTCTGGTATGCTTGGTATTGCAACTGTATACGATTCAGCACCTCCTATCATCGGACCCAGTTCTAGTGCATGGCTGGGGGAACGGCTCCATGTGCCAGGTCCCATGCGCTACGCGATTGTTTGACTTCGGCCTGAGTCGGTACACGGCAAGTAGCAAGTAGCATCTCCCCCATGTGGAGCAAACCGTCTTTGTTAGCTTCTCGAGTATGGAGATAAAGGAGACGGCTGAGATACGCTTTTGCACGTTGCTTACATCCCATAGACAGACATACTCACGTAGCCGCCGGGTCGCATCGCAGAAAAGGAAGGAAATCTGTATTTTGGGGGTCGGCTCTAGAACTACATGTAAAAGGGGGCAGGTCGTCGTGTTCTATTAGCACCTCCTAAAGTCCCACATCATTAATCTTATCTCCGTCAATATCCAAGCAACGTATTCAACCAGTCGTCTGTCTCCTTTCAGTAATTCTCTCCGCCAAAGCTGGGTATCATCAACTCCTCTCCTCTCTCCCGGCAGACTTGGTTGGGGTCGAGTAAAATCTTCAAAACCGCTGGGAATCGTCTAGCACCCTAAACCCCCGATGGCTCTCGCGTGTCCTCCGAAATCACACAGTAGGAAAACAGGGGCAATCTAGGCACCTGGGATGACACTATTCTACATGCCTCAAGTGACGCCAAAACTATTGGCTAGCCCGGCGGACTGACGGTACCGCGCTCCCGGCAGGCTGCGTGCCAGGTCTCTTCGACGCATGAGAACGGATGGAGCGAGCCTTGTGGCTGGCATACTTCCCAGCTTCGTACTTGAGCGCCGGGATCGTCAGGCCATAAGGCTGCGTGAGACCTTCACGGTTGTGCTGGTCGATCTCGACCCGGATGCAGCAATCGAGGGATCCGTCGTTGCCCTTGCCATGCGTCTCAAGGCGCGAGGCTTTGTGGTCAGTTCCCGCGTTACGCTCTCCTTTATGCAGGAAAGTATGACCGTCCTTCCCCTCAAACTCATTTCCAGTGGCAGCAGAAGCCTCCCCATCAACGTCGTCCATGGCTCCACGGTTGTTGGGCGAGTTTTCAGTTATGACAGCAAAGTTTCGGCTCGGCATTGTTACGTGATTCGAGCTGGCCGTCTTGTTGGTGTCACCAGGATCCTTGTTGAAGAGGTTCATCAGAGTTTCGTCCGTATCATGGTTAAGATGGTGAATCTTGTTACGTCTCGCAAGCAGATTGGCGATCGCGTTGGGTGGCGGCTTGTTGACAATAGCCGACGACACAACATTGACAATGTATCGATGGTCTTCTTCGGCAGGGATGTTCAACTTGGGGTTGGAATAAAATCGGCCCAAAGCAGCCAGATGAACATCGCCTCCCAGAATCGTGACTCGAACCGAGTGTTCGGCAGCAACAATTTGGAGACGCTCGATGAAAGTGTTGCGCTCCTTCTTGTGAGTTTTGGCTGTGTAATGGTCGTCCAGATCATCAAGCAGATCGACGCTTCCGTCGAAGTGGTTAAACACACCACCGCCTTTGAAAATGTTAGTATCAGAAGTAAATACGGGGCATATTATTTACTCACCAAAACCAAATCGTCTGTTAAGGAACTTGATGGGCGCAATCAGTGGGCTCGAGAAGATGTTTTCCAACCAAGTGAGGCGCTATACATGGTCAGTAAGAATCCAACGCAACGGACACGGTAGACTCACAGGATACGCAATCGGAATCCCGAGAAGCACGATCAAATGCTTGTACCCCTGACCAGATTGTTCGGCGTTCGAAAGCTCCTGCTGGAGTCGGTCGAAAATCATATCGTACGTCTCGGGGTAGTTGACCTGATGGCGGGTTCGCTCTGTCCGAGCATCAACACCCACAAATGCTACTCTGGCTCCCAATCTGGCGAACATGTTCATAGAATGCTCGGCAACATATGGGCCCGGCTGCTTTCCGATGATATAGCCTTGTTCGGTGCCGAGAGTTTGCTTCGCGACAAAGGTGTCCTGAAGCTGAGCGTGGTCAGCATTATCGCCAGCCTCCATCGTCTGCGGCGCATCCGTGGTGTAGGTCGATGATGGGGGAGCAAGATGGTGCTGAAACAGCATGTAATATTTATGGGCTGTGCCACCAATGCCACGGAACACATCGCACTTCATGAAGTCATTAACGTAAGATCCGAATCCGTCAATGATATCGTGGTCGTCCCAAATATTCAAGGCCGGAATTTGCCCGTTGGCTGTCGCAAACGGCTCAGTTGAGTACCACTGGATGTAATTGTTGAGGTAGTAATCGTCGCAGGCTTTTCGAAGGGACTCCGGGAAAGGGTAGTCTCTCCGCGCCTTAGGGTTCCCGATGTCTGTCCATGCTCGAAGAGGGCCGTCGACTCGAATCCCGTCGTTGTATATCTGGTCACCGCCACCAATCATGACGTGGAAGGGGTTCTCAGCATGACGGCGCTGGACGTCGTTCCACAATGCCGCACCACTCCAAGCATCCTCGTCGGTTCCCACACTGAAGCCATTGCACGAGTGAAACATCATACGCATCGACTCGCTGGCAGCTGGCACAAAGAAATAGTTGACCTTGGGCTTCGTCGAACTCTCGTAGCGGACATCGGCAACCGAGTAGGCCCACTTAGTCTCGGTGTCGTGAACATCGCAAGTAAGAGGGAATTGCCAGAAGGTGTTTCGAGGATCAGAGTACAGACAGTTACCCGTGACATCAGTCCCGTGATCACTCCTAATACCATTCGGGTCGTTCGCCAGGGCCGACTCAGCGCCATTTGCTTCCACGCCTTCTCCCGTGAGACCTTGTTGCTGGCTGTGCGCTACCTCGACGCGTCCAACGTTAAGAACAGGCTTGAACTCTTGCGTCTTGCCTCCTCCTCTGGTGACGATAAGGACGCTTCCGTACCAGATACCATTTTCCATGTGTCGGAAGTTAATCAAGGGGCCGCAAACAACCTCCTTGCCATCGTTGGTCGCGGCAGTATCCACAGCTCCATCGTTGGCACCATTAGTATCGCCAATCACGATGGGCTTGAAATTGCCCGTGCCCTGTGTCGATGGGCGGTCCCCTTCCACCCTTGTCTTGTTGAGGAAACTGCTCAGATCCTGAGTGTCGGCGCTCGCAAGGTGCGCATCTCGGGGGACAACGTGGCGGTGGAACGAAGACGACTCTTGGTGTCGCCATTGGCTCGCAGATGCATACTGGCTTGAGTGATCAGCCTCGGCGAGGGGGTCCCTGTCAGCATGCGACGACATTTTGAGCGTCGCAAAGAATGAAAAGCGGTCGCGCGTAAAGGAGTTGGGCGTTCTGAAAGAGTGCTCCTCGTGGGAATGTCACTGAAACAAAAACTGTCGGCCAAAACGCGTAGAATGGCTTGAGAAGTCGTCGCGCCGCAAATTTGCCAAGACGTCGCTTACGTAGCTAGTAGATGTAATCGGTAACCGTTGCGCTGATCAGCAACTTTAGACGGCTTACTTCGCAAAGTCCGAAATCACTATAGTAATCACTTTAGAAGAGTGATCGAGAACCTGTGAGATGTAAGAGGTCGGGGGCTACAGGGCGTGCCGTGTATATCAAGAAGACGTATGCCAAGCCCAAAATGTCAGGGCGATTCAGACAGGGGGAGCTTCCAACTTGGCTAAAAGGTACCAGAGCCGGTGGTTCGCAAGTCGGGCCGCATACAAAATAAATCTGCTGCGACTAAGGGATACCAGAAAAAGATTGCTTCCAAAGAATGCAGATGAGGAAAATCACACAGTATATCACGAAGGGCGAAAAGAAAACATAACGCCATGAATAACCGCCAAGACGTCGCAACCGCATCTGGGTGTTCCTTCAAGTCTCACGATGGCCCGTCACCATAGAGACCGACCAGGAGGAAAGAAACAAGATGGATGGAGTTGGTTTCCTATGATCCGCAAAACCAAACCAAACCCCCATGCAAACGCCAACATCCCTACCCTGTCCCCTGTCTATTTGGCCCGAAGTGGGCAAGTGGGTTCTGAATATATGGCCAGTGACTGCAATCTCGGAAAGCAAACACGACCTGTTTTCATGCAGCATTCCGATACTCACATCCCGATATTGAGCTTGGTGATGATGAAGTCAATTGACTAACCGCCCGATCTGATCCTGTCTCGGCTTGTCTTCTCTGATCTTCAATCGATGACCTTATCGACTTTGGACCAAAACGAAAACTCAATCCGCTAAGATGAATCTGAATCATATGTACCGCTCATACATATGTCAGGTAGCGGCGATTGTACTACGGATGGATCAACCAGCCAGCCAGCTGCAGCTTGCAGTAGTTGTCGCGCCTAAGGCTGTTATCCTTGCCGGGTTCTGCATAATTTGGGATTAGCTGACAGCCAAGTCGGTTTAAGCGGCATCCTTGTCTCTCGAAGCTTGATTTGGGACGAACCGTTTCTTTGTTTCAATTGGCCTTGATGGGCTATGGGATTTGTTAAGTTGGCCAGATGACCATATCGACTTTGATGATTGAGTCGCTTATAGCCCGTTAACGCGGTGCTGATCCATCGACTGCGTGCTTGTACCTAGCAAAGCCAGACGCCAGTTCCGATACGGTGTCATTACCTTAGGTAATCTATCTGTGTGGCCAGCATCTCTTTAAGACATGGAAATGAGAGTGCATACAAGGTCAAACTCTCAAATGACTGTTCATCTTTGGCTCTGGCTCTGAGTCCGCCAAACCAGTGAAGCATTGGGTAGCGTCTGTCGGAGACGGACCGGAGTCCTTCCCCGCCGGGAACGGTATAACACCTATAGGTAGTATAGGTAGTATATATGAATGCTCGCATATCCTTAGGCCATCACCTCTCTCCCAACCATCAAGTCCCATGTTGGTATCTTTGTGGAATCGAAGTTTCTACCAAAGCGCTCCTCGGCATGCTTCTCCTTAACATAGCGCATTGCGGTGTCCCTGACTGTGGTCCAGTGCGTTCTGGAGGTGCCGAGGGTCTGAGGATCTGACGCAAGAGCTTCCATTGCTTCCTTGACCCAACCAACGCAGTTCCAACCTTGCACATCCGGCCTTGTGGGTATACCACGGAAGATGACTTGAAGCCTGTCCTTGTCATTGACTTTGGCGACCACCACACGGACAAGCAGCCCGTTCACCAGGGCCATGGGAACCTCTGGCTCCTCATACTGCCACATAGAACCAACAACCCCATTCTGAGACCCGACGAAGTTCTTGACGTGAAACTTAGTGCCCTTGCTCCCTTCTGGCTCATCTTTAGGTCCAACGATGAACGACCAGTGATACCTATGTATACTGCGATCAGTTTCATACGAGAACCAGTGACCATGTAACGTTGGACATACTTGTCCTCGAGCCCAGGCATAGTTGGAGCCCCGCCTCGCGCGAATAGGGCGACGTATAGTCGCGGTTTGTTCGAAGGCATCAGACAAAACCAAGCCGAGGTAGAGGTGGCCAAAAAGAAGCTGAAAACGGACACAAGCTGGAATTGCGTTATACCACACGTTCACCAACTACTTGGTTTACTTGCTTTATTGCACTGGGGCGTGGCTACGCACTCGGCCCCTAATCTTCTGATTGGGTGGGTGGACGATAAACCGAAGCTCCTGGCCACTACAGCCGACCCATCAATAGATTTGCCCTGACTTTATATCTTCTACCATGAACTGCCCAACAGAGGAAGCCTTAGTTGAGCCTTATATATACCACCTACCCTTTCGACTTAGTTGAAAGATAGTGTGGCTAGAAATACCGATGTGGCGAGAACCGACCATCCCGGCCTCCAACTTCTCCGAACATAGCACTTACGAATGGCCTTGACTGGCATATGACTGTCAGTGGCAACCAAAGTATATCAGCACCTACGACAACAATTAGATCCATGCGCTCTGTGAAGACTTCACGAAAATGAGCACTATGAATAAAGCCCTGGTGCGACATGCGCCCATCATAAGCAGATCCGATGCAAGTGTCGATTGCTTGTCCACCTCCGGATGCCGGCTGCTCAGGTTAGTCGCAGGCCGGGGTAAGGAGAGGAAACGGTGGGACACATGGACGCAACTCTGGGCACTTAGGGGGCAATTTGGCCCACTGGAACGTGGAACTTGCGGGCCCCGGACCTTCCGCGCAAAGTGCTTTTGGCTGCTTTTTGGTGCTTCACCTCCAGTTTCTCTACTGATTTGCCGACTTGACGCATGACCTATTCATATTCAATTGATTGATTGATTGATTGATGGCTGCATTGATGCACTTCCCGTCTGGCTTCTAAGACATGCTCTTGCACATATAGGAATATCGGTCTGGAGTTGCACTGTTGTCGTTGTCGTCGTCGATTGGCAGCTCTTCCCTCTCTTTTCCTTTCCAAATAGTCACTCGTTACGTCTAATATACCAAACCTTCCTATTCTGCACTGATTATCGCGACAATATCTTGCTTGCTGTACAGTAGCCCCGGTCTCTGATTGACTCAAATACTTCCACTACACCAACGCAAAGCACCACCCCAATCTGCCGCACGAAACTCTGTTCTTGGAGGCATGGCCACTACCCGACAAAGCGGCGCTGAGGACGCAGCTCTTCTTACCTCTCCAACATCCAACGCCTCGCTGGGCCCGACTGGGTCTGTTCAGCCCGAAACTGGCATAAAGGACGTTCTGGTCCTGGCTCCGGGCGTGTCGCTGGCTTTCAAAGGCGACTCCTTGGTGATAAAGGGCAAGTCATACACCAAAAGCTAAAAGCTTACTCGGACGCCAGAGCGTAAACAACGACATCCTGACTGACATCTCGAGCTCGAATAGACAAAACCCTCACGAAACGACAACGATCCAAGATATGCGGCATACCTATCGGCGCCTCGCCCTCCGAGTTCGTGGTTCCCTTCTATAACATACTCTGGGCCGAGCTCCTCGGCAATGCCATCTTTGTCGACATCGCGACCGTGTCGAAGAAACATACCCACCCTCTGAAGCTCACGTTTGCGATCCACGATGTCTCCGAAGTCGCCATTACCTCATGGATCGAAGAACTGTTGAACCGCGCGTACGGCGGCGCGCAGAGGCGGAAACGGGCTAAAGTGTTGGTCAACCCCTACGCCGGCCCGGGAGGCGCGGTCAGGATCTGGGACAACGAGGTAAAGCCGATATTCGACTCCGCGCGCATGGCGCTCGACATTACCCACACGACCTTCTCCGGACAGGCAGTCGGTCTTTGCCAAGAGCTAAACGTCGATGACTACGACGCCATTATTCTTTGTTCTGGCGATGGACTGCCACATGAGGCCTTCAATGGCCTTGGCAAGCGGCCTGATGCGCGCCGCGCGTTGCAGCAGCTTGCGGTGGCGCATATACCCTGTGGTAGCGGTAACGGTATGAGCTGTAATCTGAATGGGACATTCAACCCCAGCCTGGCTGCTTTGGCCATCGTCAAGGGTGTTCGGACACCTATGGATCTTGTGAGCCTCTCACAAGGGGACAACAGAATCCTGAGTTTCTTGAGCCAGTCGCTAGGCATTATCGCGGAGGCCGATCTGGGTACAGAAAACATGCGCTGGATGGGTGCCGCTCGGTTCGATATCGGTATTGTGCAGAGGATCTTTGCGAAGAAGACATACCCTTGCGAAATTTCGGTCAAGGTCGAGATGGCAAACAAAGATGAGATCAAGAGCCATTACAAGAAAGAACACGAGAGTGTTAATTATGCCGCACGTAAGGAGGCCATATCTAGTGGCCGTGCTGAATCGACCGAGGATGACTCGATGTCTACCTCTGCTGAGAGTGGAGAGGGCCTCCCACCCCTGAAATATGGAACGATCAAGGACAAAGTACCCAGCGACTGGGAAACCGTCACGCTCGAGAATCTGGGGAACTTCTACTGTGGCAATGTGAGTCCTCCCTGTCGATGCCTTCTACTACTCTGTAACTAACGTGATCACAGATGGCTTGGATGGCGCCCAATGCCAATTTCTTCGCCGCAGCCTGTGCCAACGATGGCCTCATGGACCTGGTCACCAACGACGGCAACATATCCGCCTTGAAATACCTGGACCTATTGACTTCTGTCGAATCCGGCCACTTCTTCGACAAGCCTGCGACTTCGTACAAGAAGGTGGTGGCATACCGCATCACGCCACGGTCCAAGGAGGGCTACATCAGCGTGGACGGCGAACGTGTGCCCTTCGAGCCGTTCCAGGCCGAAGTGCACCAAGGCCTCGCCACGGTGCTTTCCAAGAACGGAAAGTACGAGGGCCCCGGGCCCACGGGCTGGGAGGATGCCGATGCGGTAGCTAAGGACACGGCGGCGACGGCGGCGCCCTAGAAAGCTCGTATTCGACGGAGTGTTCATATGCCTTTGGATGTTGTAAAGCTAAGAAGAATTAGAAAGAGTTGGACGTGAGACGAGATACCCATATAGAACACGCTTGGTGGAGGACATTTCTTGTTTTCACCAAGCCTGTACTTATACCTCCTTTTTGGCATATCAGGTTACGCTTTTACATACATAGTATTGCCGATAATAGTGTTTGTAAACGGATTCTACTACTAGATCGGAAAAGCGTGTCGCATTTGCATGGATATCTAGACCTCGTGACCTGGAACTCCTGAAACTCCTGACCCAATTTCACATGAAAGAAGAGCCGATGATACTCTTGAATGATGTTTAAGTCAAATCAGTCATCGAAGCCACCCCATCCGTCCTTCTCTTCGGCATCACTCGCCTCCTCATCGTCCTCTGCCATGTCCTCGTCTTCAACCTTCTCGTACCAAGGTAGGCGCTCGTCGGAAAGACCCTCCTTGGCCCGCGCGCGGCAGGGCTTGCTGGGGCTCTTGATCTGCGTCTCGACGACGGCCTTGACGCCCTGCAGGAAGGCGGCGTCGGCCTCGGTGGCGTCCTCGCCCGTCATGCCGGCGCGCTCGGCCTCGTCGACCCAGATGTCGAGGACGTGCAGGCGCAGGCCCACGGAGACCTTGGCGAGGTCGCCCGTCTCCTCGATGGGCCACTCGCGCAGGAGCGCCAGCATGGCCTCGGCCCTAGTCTCCTGCTTGGTGCTCTTGGCCTTCTTGTTGTTCGTCTTGACGGGGCCGCCCTCGCGCGCCCAGACGAAGCTCGCCCCCAGCACCCGGCGCACCAGCAACATGAACTTCTCCATGCGCAGCACATCGATGCTCGTCCACTGGCGGCTCATCGTCTCCCAAAAGCCGCGCAGGAAGGGCACGACGGCGTCGTCGGGCAGGATGCCGACCAGCGCCGCCAGCTCCGCGCACAGGTTCTGCTGCGGGATGGGGCGGTCGGCCATGTATAGCGCGTAGAACAGGCCCTTCCATAGCTTCAGGTGGTCGAGGGCCGACAGAGTCCGGGCCGTCGTCGACGCCGTCAGGAAGGTGCGCAGGGTCGTCAGGGCTTCGGTGCGGACTTTGCGTTCTGTTGGGAAGAAGATCTGGGTTAGTCCTCTGCCAAAATGAATATTCTCGAGTCTTGTTTCTCTCTCCTGGAACTAATTGGGAGGGGAATGAACGGTCCTGGAATCTGCATAGCTAGGGAAACTTACCACTTGAAGCGAGGTTTTTGATAAAGGGCATGGTCCTCTCGTCGGCGGCCATCTTTGCGGTTTGGAGGGGTTGCCGGGAAAATAAGTAGGTAAATGAGGAAGGGGCGATGCTCGGTTCCTTCAGTCAGAGGAGATTTATTAGATTTGAGTAGGCGTAATTGTTGTTTCTTGAGCGGAAGTGTTATTGTTCAGTTGCGATTCTGTTCGTCCTTCCACTGCAGTAGTTTATTTGCTGCGATATGCATCTCAAAAATTTCGGCCCCGCTGAGCTAGACTTACGGAACCTTTTCCGCGGCCAGGACCCTCCAACCTCCATTTGGTACTAATCTTTCTTTATATGCTTCTTCATGGACACCCACCCGCGATATCAGTCCAGGACATCTATAGACATGTTGTAAAGCGAAATCAATGGGATCATGGAATTGTTAGTATGCACTATTCTATGTAGACTTGAGCTCTATACTCTACTGTGATACTAATCTAATGCCTTCTTGAAATCCTCCTGGCATAGCGGGGTCCAGCAGTCTGCGACCCCCACCGAAGTACTCAATTCTCTAAATCTTACCAACTTTTCTGTGATAAGTTGTCTTTCTGGAACGGTATAGATCCTGTGATAAGCACCAATCTCC
The DNA here is from genome assembly GCA_017163955.1 of Apiospora koreana. Lineage (NCBI taxonomy): Eukaryota > Fungi > Ascomycota > Sordariomycetes > Amphisphaeriales > Apiosporaceae > Apiospora > Apiospora koreana. The sequence continues at coordinate 1,411,359 of JAFHKQ010000005.1, read as the reverse complement.
CAATCACAAGCAGTCAGCAGCTTGAACAGTACAAGGCAAGATGGCCGAGCGGTCTAAGGCGCTACGTTCAGGAGAATCACCCGATTCGACGAGCATCGTAGTCAGGAAACTGGCGTGGGTTCGAATCCCACTCTTGTCATAACTTTTTCTTTTGCTTTTTGCATCTACATAAGTCTTTTTTCGTTCAGCATGGTTGTCGAAAAAGAATTTTAGTTTTTATAAAGACCTTATTATCTATCTATCCCTTATCATCCTATCCATTGTCTTGGTATGCACCTGATACCAGCATATCTGCGCTGGCGACGCAAGATTTCCAACCTACTAAGTTTGTGATGACAGAACTATAGTATAGCAACGTCCTAAAGTTGTCACGTTTCTTCAGAGTTCTAGCCTTGTATGCATAATCCATATCTGTTGAGAGTCGCTTTATCCCATATGTGAAAGAACCCGTTGGGTCTTTCAATCTCACTCCCCTACACAATGACCTTTGCAGAGATATGGCGTCTAAAAGGAGGCTTCAATGGATATCGATGAAAGGGCTCCTGGGATCATTTGAGGACCTGACCAGGCCCCTTGGTTTTCATAACTCTCTTGAGGTATACCAATTATAAAACTACCAGTAATTCGACAAGGCACAAAACAACGAAAATGAGCGAAACTACAGAAGACTTAATAGCTATGTTGGATTCGGAGATCCAGAACTGGCTTGAAGAGGTCGAAGAAGACTTCCTTGATACCCACGGAGCGCCTCCACCGTCCGTTCCTCGACGTAACCCGCGTCGGTTGGCCAAAAGGCAGGGGCCAATCCCTACATTGACGAGGTCTGATGCGAATATTGTGCCATCAGAGTCAACACAAGCCCCGATTGAGAACAAGGACACGGAGGAAGTCGAGGACTCATACAAGTCCGATCCTACAGCCACCTAGCTGTCGGCAGATTCGAACGAGAACGGCAAATCTGCTGAGGCATGAGGTCCCAGAAAAGTAATAGACTATGTACCACATTTTCTTCTGGCAATGATTTGATTTAATGAGTCGGACCTGAATGTCCTAACAGGAGAGCTTCCCTCCTTTCCAGGATTCGCAACACGTAAAGATATCTGTAAGCAACCCCAATAGCCTCTGAATTATGCCATTATCCCGTCCGCCATGTCTAGGACAACTAAATAAAAGCGAAGAATTGATCGAGGATGACTATACTGGGTTCAAGATAGGGGGCTAGGCGATGTACATCATATTGCCATATATACATGTGTCATCAAGTAAGGCTCCTACAATTCCACCGGCTAAAGCCTTTCCACCAGGCACGTATTACCATAGTGTAGGTGTGCCACAATATCCCATGTCTCTCCGAACGAAACCAAACTACCCCTACCAACAATGCACCCAAGATCTTCACTTACTTCTTGGACAAGAGATAGATCTCGCCCTCAGCGCTGTTGTCACTACCAACAAACAGCCCGCGACCCCTCGGGTCCCAGGAAGCTGCTGTCAGACGGAAGCAGTTGCTCATGGTGAGTCCGTTGGCGGTGCAGCCGGCCGGGTTCTGGGCGGAGAAGATGTCGGTGTAGCCCTGGTTGCTGTCGGCGGCGGCGACGGGGTCGTATGAGCCGTCGCTCTTCTTGGTGAAGGGGATCTGGACGACCTTGAAGCCCGTGGGCGGCTGGCGGTCCCAGCTGCCGTGGAAGGTGACGTACATGTTGGCGGCGTTGGTGTCGAAGGCGTTCCAGATGGGCGCGCTGTGGGCCATGAAGGACAGGCGGGGCGGCACCGCCGTCTTGTCGCAGTCGGCGTCCTTGTACGTGTTGTTGGGCGTCAGCACGAAGTGGCTGCCCGTCTTGAGCGCCGTGTTGTCGGTGAAGGCCGACTTGTCCCACACGGTGAAGCAGGTCGGGTAGCCGTACCAGGCGTTGCGGGTGGTGAGCGGATCTCCGACTGGGCACGCATCGGTGTCAGAGTGGCAGTACTTAGGCAGGGTAGGAAAAGGACAGAGAGGTCACTCACAGTAGTTCAGTTTCTCAGCTGGGTTATTCTGGTGGATATCCTTGGACTGGCCATTGACTGTCCGCCGGAAGTCCTACGATGAAATCTCTAGTCAGTAAAAGCAGTTACCCATAGACGCGTGTTTACCTACATCGCCGCTGTTCTCCACACCCCTGCACAGTTGATGTAAGTCAATGGCCTAATTGTCGCGTGGGACTGGGTAAAGTTGTACTTACCAAACCATGCCATTCGGGTCTGTGATGAAGCCGATCTCGTTCCGCAGCCCATAGGCGACGACCTCTCCGCCGGTGTTGTAGTTGTACCCATTGGCGGGGACCTTGCTCATGTCAAAGATCTTGATAATAGCTCGGCCACTGGCCATGTTTAGCGCCTGCTGGTCCAGGTTCGAAGTGCTTCCCGTTTGCAGCAGAACCATGTTCGGCTTGGATGGCACCACCAGCAAGTTGCGGGTGGAGTGGATCCCCGAGACCATGCCGGTCACGACAGTCTTCTGGCCGCTGACCTTGCGGGTGGCCGGATCGTACGCCCACTGGTATGCCATGCGCTCGGTGCTGGCGTAAAGCGTCTTGCCGTCTGGTGTGATGGCGAGGCCGTGGTTGAGCTGGCCCAGGGCGATGAGTGTGCTGCTGCTGTTGATGCACCCATTGGCGCCGAAGGTGTGCACCGAGATGCCCTTGCCGTTCTCGGAGACGAGCATCTGGCCCAGGGGGTCCCAGACGATCGTCCTGACCCCTCGCAGGCCGCCGGCTACCTTGACGACGCTCCATCCTGAGGCCAGGGTATGGGCGTATCTCATCGCCGAAACGCCGGTGCAAGTGGTCGGCAAAGGCAAGGGATCGAGTTGTGCTTGGACGTGGCCTAGTCATGTTATCAGACATGGTCTCGTTGAGGCAGATAGGGAAGTGCATTGCTTCTACTTACCAACTCCTGTCAGGAGTAGCGCCACTGCGCTAAGAAATGTATTGGCGAGAAGCATGACGGTTACCAAAGCGGTGAACTACTATATTAGGTAACAACGGTAGGGTCTTCTGGTTTCTCCTGGACCACAATCTCGAGTGGGCAGTCGAAGTGATATAGTGAATCCATCCGTAGCTAATCCGGAACTGCCTGTCCCGTTATGACATGCTTGGACTTGGGTGTACATGCCATTTGATTGCCAAGAGTGGTGTTATCCGGCAGAGCTTTTGTATCCCAACTGACACGGCCGGCAAGTCATCAAACGGTCATTTATATTGCCCCTGTTGAAGCGGGGCGGGGGATGCCGGCATTTGGGGGTCCTCGTGGTTGCAATCTATACGCAACACCCTATTGGCCGGGTTGATTTGATTTGGCAGGATCCTACACTTCCTATTCCCATCTTGGTATCAGTGTCGTAGTGCCTGCCTTGATTCTGATGCAACCATTCGCCCCTTTTCTCCGTACCGCTTAGACAGGCAAAAGAGAATCGGCCATGTTTGACCTAGTTGGGGGGCCTCTGTATGCTGTCCGGTTGCACAGCAGAAGTGATGTTTATCTTAATCAAGTCTAAAGTGTGCCCAGAGCCGCGTAAGATGACTACATGCGAGGCCGTATGATATCTTCTCACTCCATATCGGTAACGCTAGGGGATGACGCAATGCATCATTTGTAAATAGAACCAGAGTAAAGATGTGATCCTGGACAGCCTCCAGGTTCGATACTAGTGCAACCCGAACTGTTTTACAAAGTTGAGTTGTGATCAGGGAGGTATGGAAAAGAAAAACAGCTAGAGAAGATAAGAAACAGACGATATAGTAGTGAGCATAGGAATCGTGCCAAAAAATGAAGTACCTGAATCTATATATCCCTGTCGGAGTTGATATGATCAAGCAACCTTTCCCGGTGCCTCTCCTTGATCGTCCAGCATCCACATGCTCCTGCCAGCTTCTCCGGATGCAGGAGGTGACCTCTCCGGATGTAGACGAATACTGTATAGGAGCAACTCGCCAAAGCAACTGCGCCGACGGATATGAGAGCCGGCACCATGAACTGCTGCGGACGGAAGAATATCATCGTCAAGGCGTACGAAAGAAGCTCAAAGCCATTTTGCCAGGCCGCCTCCACGGACGAAAAGGTGCCTCTGTAATCTGCCTCGACATCCTGGCGATCAAACGAGATTAATAGTCGTTCTGCTGGTTTGACGTGTGCAGTCGCCACGAGGGAGGGGATACTTACCTCCTGGACAATGATCTGAGTACAGAGATCAAACCCTCTCAGACCTACCCGACTTAGAATTGTTCCGCCGACAATACCAGTTGCCGAAAGAAGGGGGTCGTCGTCGCGATACGCGAGGAAAACCACCATGCCGGCGACCAGCATGGTGATCTGCATGATACTGAACCAGAGCCCAGCTCTGACAGGGCCGACCGAGGCCATCAGCCAAGGGGCTACCCAAGTAGCCGAAACTTCAAATACTACGCTCGTAGTCCGCGCGGCACCAACTTGTGTTGAGTCGTAGCCCGAGGCAAGCAGGAAGGTGATCATCTGACCACCAAAGCTGAGAACGGTGAGGTAGAGCAGGGCGCAGGCCATAGAAGGAAGGAGAGCACGATGACGGAAGTACAAGCTGAAGTCGGCGGCGGACTTGCTGAACATTGCCTGGGCACCTCTCCAGTGGGATGATTGAGCGCAACTTTCGGCATTGTTGCCATGGACTGACTGCCCTGGCTGACTGGCCAGCGATCGGGTCTTTGGGGTCTGAAGTCCGTCAACCGTATGGTAGACTCGTGCAATAGCGAAGTATTCAAAAACGACAGACGCCAGGTTCAGCCCTAGATTGATCCAGATTGCGAATTCTGTTGATATCCCCACGAGCAACGCGATGAAAAGAGGACCGAGGAGCTTGCAGAGTAGGTCGATGCGCCGCATCTGAGAATTTAGGGATCTCAGCGCGGCCTCATCGTTCCCGGCTATAACGACTACCTGTGGATGAGACAAGTCCAATTTTTTAGCTTCGGTGTTGGTAGAAAACAGAAGTTAGGGGATCCAGTCCTGGTATACGCACCCAATCCTTTTCCACTGAAATTGTGTTCAAGATTGAACATAGCTTCTCGATGCAAGCCAAAAAGGCCAAAAGGGCTAGCAGACCCGCCTTCGCCTCAATAGATGCCGGTCCATGGGCGGTAAGGACACTGAATATAATGCAGGATAGAGCCACGGCGAGACGCTGGCCGATGATCGAGACCCTGACCACCTGCAGGCGGTCGCCATTGTCGATGTACTGCCCCACGGCAGGTGCAAAGACTATCGCAGCCAGCCCTCTAGCGATCGCATATATGGACAGGGGCAACAGCGTGCCCGGAAAGATCGCGGCGAGATAGAGCACGGCTCCGAACTCGAAGAGGCGCGAGTTCCACGCCGATAACGCATGCGATATGTATAATGGCCGAGTGATGGTGGTTGGAAGGGCCCCTTGCTGTTGGCGTTGCCCTTCGGCACTGTCATTGCTCGTCTCCTCAATTCCGAGCAGCGGCGTCTGTTCGCTGGCCATGGTCTTAGGACTGATCAATCCATTTACAACAGGTCACTGTCCGCTTGATTGAAATGTGTGTCGTATTGTCGCGGGGAAGAATCGTTGAAACGATGAGGACGTTGGAAGTCGAGGTGCCCGCAGTGGATCAACATTGAAGTACTTGAACGATGTACCTCACCTATAAGCCCGGCAGGTGCATAGAGATCCATGACAGTAGTCCGTGAATATGCATGTATTATTTAAAGCATCAATTTTCATTTTCACTACCCCAAAACACCGTAATCAGAATCGATTCGTAAACTGCTGGGTATGGCCAGTTTTCTTAAGCAACCATGAACGCCTCGAAGTCATGACTGTCTAGGGGACACTCAACTAGACTACCTAATGTATGCACTTAACGGATGAAGCGGCCCCCTATCTGCATTCCACCAAGTAAACGCCGTCGTCCTTTCCAGGGACCAGATTCATGTATCGTCATCATATCGTACACATTACCATCCTTCTCGTACTTTTTCCATATCCATCGATGGATGGGTCGTAATCACCGATTAACGCCACACATCCCCTTGGCTCACCAGAAGAACCTTCATGATCCCCTTTTCAACTCCTCCTCCTGCTCCCCCGGCTGCCGCTGCTGCCGCCGCCGACTCCTTGAGCTCAGCCCCTCCACCACCGACGCTGCACAGCCTGGTCGTGTCTACCACGGACCCCGCGCTGCAGTTCGGCTCCACGAAGCGGCACTCGAACCCGAGGGGCACCTGGACGGTGTGCGTGATACGCGCGTGGCGGCACTGGCCCTCCTTGGAGCAGACCCATCCGCAAATCATGTGCTTGCCCTTCATGCTCCTGCTGGGCTGATCATCTCCACCTCCGTTTCCCGAAGACGGCTTCAGGTCGTCGACAGGGTGGCCGCAGCGGTAGACGAAGGTGAGACAGATGCAGTAATTGGCCGAGAACGGGACAGGAGAGTGGTAGGTGACCTGGAATGAAGATGTTGATCTGTTGTCGTCGAAGAAGTAGTCACCTTCGCTGTCAGGGTTGGTCACGTCCAGACGTGGCGTAGTAGGCGTGGGTGTCGGTGGCACCCTGGTCGGAGACGGCGTAGGCGAGGAGTGAGGCGCCGAGACGGAGCGCTTCAGTGACTGCTGTGCCACGTCCGATACTGTCCGAAGCAGCCGCGACGACATGTGCCGCCGGTGAGGGGGAGCGGCAGTTGCCGGCGACGGAATGTTCAGAGAATTGGTGATGTTGCCGAAGAGCGCGGTAGAGGGCGACGACGAGGCAATGCTAGTGGGGCTACCGCCTCCGAGACGGTGATGATGGGAGCTGGCGGAGGAGGACTTCGGCGAGAAATCCTCCACGTGTTTGTGAAACTGCTGCGGGTGTCCAAACTCGACACGTACGGGACGACTGAGCCGACCCACGAGGGTGCAGCAAGCAGGGTGGTTGGTGCAATATGTTGTCTTGATGCTGGAGATGCAACCCTGATCGTCAAATTCCAGGAGAACTTCGCACATGCTGGGCAAAGATTTCCAGTGCGAGTGCACTTCCCCAAATATTTGTCATGGGTGAGTGTGGCTTCGAGCCTTTTGCGTCTAGAGAGACTTCAAGTTGCTTGGGCTGAATGAATGTTGACTGTGTGGAATATGTCTAATGCGCAATGCCGATTTGTATATGTTGGTTGGGACCGACCTGCCTCAAAATGCAGTCGTTATTTGCAGTTGATTTATGTAATCTTGAGCAAACACTTCAGTACATCAAGACTGTGTTGCGTATAAGTTGTAAGAGGATCATCAAACGGCGTTTGTGGTAAGTGAATCAGTAAGTCCTACTTGAATTGTTGGCGGACGTCAAACGAGTTATGTTATGACCCATTGAGCCCACGTAATTTTGACCCGGCGGCCACCTTCCTAACGGGTCTCATCTCAAGTTGTAAGTGACAACATATTAACATGAGGTTGAAATATATGGGTATCGCGTCTATTCTAACATGGGCGTGATGGTAAACAACAACATATCTTCAAGACTTAGCTACGGAACAACCTCAAGCCAGCCTCTTCAGCAGTGACACCGTCCATTTCCTCGTCCTCAGAAACTGCGTCTTCATCCAACACATTCTCAACTTGTTGCCCGAAGAGCGTACCGAACAGGCGGTCAATGGCGGATGGCTCCCACTGCCTGCGGTCTTCTGGCGCCATGAACTCTTGGATCTTTTCGTGAACATTGAACCTCATCTTCCTTCCCTTGCTTGCCTTGGTATCGACATTCTTCTTGGTCTTGGCCTCCTTCACAGCTGCGTACCGAAGCGTGGCTGTCGGTCCGGCGGTAGCAGTCGCATCGGCAGTACGCTGGTCAACAAGCTCCTTCAAAAGTAACTGGTAAAAGTCGGCATCATCGTAGATAGCCGGATCCTCGGTCACCTTCTTCGCAACCTGAGCAGGCGCACAAGAGCGCGGCGTGCGTGTGCGCTTGACAAGCCTCTCAGTGCCTTCGGGATCTTGCATCTTTTGCTCCAACCAAGCAGTTAGGGATTGTTGACCCTTAGATTGCTTGTTCCTGAAGCCATGCTGGGCAGCAGGATCCATGCGCGCCTTCTTGACCTTGGCATCCCAGTTTTCAAGAACGTTCTTCCGACGAACAGCATCCTTAGCCTCCACGCCTTGCATGTTTTCCCAGATGTCTTGGCTTGAATCGCCCAGCTCAATGGTCCGCTTTCGCTTCTGGCCAGCACCGGGTCGCATATCCGTACGGAATGCATCGATGGCATTCCACAGCTTGATCGCGGCAGCCTCGGCAGCCTCGTATGGTTCGTTTTGATCATCGGAAGAATCCACTATCGGCAGCGTATTAGAAGCAACGATGGCCTTTTGAAGACGTATGCGAATGTTGAGGGCCGCGTCGAAAGCTTTGCGTTGTTGGCGAACAGCAAGACCCTTTGCGGCATCCTTCTGCAAAGAGTCCACGAGCGAGCCGGTGACGCCGCTCTGCGCCTTTGCCGCGATGTTGACAAACTGGTCCTCATCCCCGGATGGCTTTTTGGGCGCGTCCTCTGCACTGTCGTCAGAATCTTGGTCGTCTTCTTGGTCCTCCCCATCGGTAAGATCTTCCGAATCGCCATCGTCGAGGAAGTCGCCCATATCATCATCGGAGTCCTCCTCATCCTCGTCGTCCTCCTCCTCATCGTCTTCTTCCTCAAGCCCTTCTCCCTCGCCCGACAGCTCAGCCTCGTCATCGAGGAAATCGGCGGCGGTAGGCCTAGCTACTCGCTTTCCCTTGACTGGCATGGGTTGCGAGCTGCCCCGGAAGGTGTAGCCCAATTTGGAGAAGTTTTCTTCGTCGGTTTCGCCGAAGGCCTCATCGCTGTCGATCTCGGCGTCTTCGCCGCCCTGTTCCTTTTGGTCCCGCTCCAGGTCGGCCTCGTCCGGATCGACGAAGTCTTCGCCATCAGAGGAGTCTTCTTCGGAGTCTTTCCCGTTCAAAAGATCCTCGAGTGCATCCTCGTAGCCTTCCGAGCCGGAACCGTCTGACGATCCCTCCAGGGCGTCGCGACTGACGCGGGTACCACGGTATTCAGGGCCAAGCTTGACGTCTTGCTTGCGGCGGAGCTTCGACTTGCCTACGGGCGCGTAGTGTTCGGTGCCAGCGTTCTCGTCAGCGCTTGCCTCGCTATCACTGCCCTCATTGTCCGAGGGGCCGACATCATCTTCGGGGTCGTAGTCTGTCGCAGGTACCATTCATTAGCCAAGAAGCTTACACGGGAAAACTGTTGGCGCGCGTTGACATAATAACTGACCTTTTGCGGGCTTCTCTTCCCAATCTTCGAACTGCTTCGCTCTACCCTTTGTTTTCGACATTGTCACGGTATTGTCTTTTCTCAATGGCAATTCGTTGGCTGGTCCAGAAGAAAGTTGGGTTTCTCAGCTACTATCGATGCCCCACTAACCTCTTGTACAAATTCCTTTCGACAAATTATAGCGGTGACGAGCGGCAGACTTTTTTCGTCGGGACATGCATTGCGCTAAAACTGCAGGGGGTAACCGCTAGACTTGGGGGCTTCAGTGGATCCTCAAAGTTACCGGTTACCTACCTCCTACCTGAGCTTAAGCCTCAATGATGAATACACGACGGTAATAAATTGATCCTTGCAACGATACAATCTTGGCCACATCTGATACTGGTGATCGGTTTACTTGCGTAGTAGTATGTCTCCTTCTATGTTTTAATTGATCTTTGGTTATAGAAAAAAAACCTCATTCGATTGATACGTCTCTCTTTAGTCTTTGGCCCAACTTGTCCCGGCAGTATGGGTTCCAAATTTGGCGCCTCTCGCCTCATCCATACGCTAAGAGCTCTTCAACATGAAAATCCCCTTGTAAAGTCATCGCCCGTCTTCCCTCAAATCGTCCATTGACTGATGCCGAACGTAGGGACTACCTCGTAGTGGTACCATACCACGGATGCAAAGAGGCCTGCCGGAGCGCCGCCCCATCAAGGATGTCAAGAAAGTAGTCGCAGTGTCATCCGCCAAGGGGGGTGTAGGCAAAAGCACAGTAGCAGGTACCCGAACTGAAGTCCGCCACTATGAATTGCGTATTGACAAGTTCAAAGCCAATCTTTCTTTGGCATTTGCTCGGCAAGGCCACCGTACCGGCATACTAGACACAGATATCTTCGGGCCCTCGATCCCGACTTTGTTTAATCTGTCCGAAGAGCCGCGGCTGTCATCCAGTGAGCAACACTAGCTATGTCTTTTCTGTACGTCTTGAGAAACGAGGGTCTAATAAGCTGGACAGATAACCAACTCATTCCCCTGTCAAATTACGGAGTGAAGACTATGTCCATGGGTTACCTCGTAGGCGAGGATGCCCCCGTCGTCTGGCGCGGCCTGATGGTCATGAAAGCATTGCAGCAACTATTACACGAGGTCGAGTGGGGCGGCCTCGACGTACTGGTCCTCGATCTGCCGCCCGGAACAGGAGATACACAGCTGACTGTGACACAGCAGATAGTCATCGATGGTAAGTTGCCCTGGCCAGTCAACGCTGTCTCCATCAGATGCGCTAATATTGGAAAGGTTCGGTAATTGTCACCACACCTCACACACTGGCCGTGAAGGATGCAGTGAAAGGCATCAACATGTTCAAGAAGGTAAACGTGCCCATCCTGGGGATGGTGCAGAACATGTCGCTATTCAACTGTCCCCACTGCCACCATGACACTGCAGTGTTCGGTTCCAACGAGAGGGTCCACAAGGTGTGCAGCGAACATGGTATAGATGTTTTGGGCGACATCCCACTACATCAGAGCATAGGGGATGATGGGGATAGAGGCAAGCCCACAGTTGTTGCTGAGCCTGACAGTGCAAGGGCAGCGGCATTCATGCAAATTGCAAACAAGATCAGTTTACAGATAGGTTTGTAAAGTTTGTGTGAATAGTGTAGTGTAAATCATAGGGGCTACGATTGGAACATTGGCTGTTACGTGTTGTGCTGGCACGGTCTTGGATGCTCCCTGGACATTAGGAATGTTCCTAGCTCGACGGATGAGGCATTGCGCAGAGCTGAGGGATACCTCCGCTTAGCGAACCGATGTAGGGGCCTATTATCACAGCAATTTAGCTTGTCAACTTGGCACAAACGATGTTGAATCAGATTAACCTCTGTTTTACTATCTTCACTGGCGCTGAAAAGAGTATACGCTAGTGTCCGTCTCAGGAGAAGTGACCAACAGATCCGTCTTACTCGCAGACCACGTTAGCATCCATCGAAGAAACATGCAGATAAAATCAGGAAGAAGGAAGGGGGAGCAAATCCTAAAACTCCGTTCCATGCCAACGCCGCTCAACGCCCAATTATCTAGACTGCCCTTTGTACAAACGGCATATTTCATATATGCGAAGGCTACCTGCAGGCAGCGTCAGTCGTTAATCCAATTCTTCATTCGCTTGGTAAATGTGGCGGCTCCTAGTGGGATCTTTGCGCATGGCTTGTCCCGAGCCAGTAAAGCCAACTGCGTATAAATGTTAGCAGACTGTCATTGCTAAACGAGTCGACTGTGGAAACCGTCGCTTACCTCTACCATGTACACCATCAGGTGTCCGGAACATGCTGTCTTTCTTGGTTTTATGGCCCTTGGCAAACTTGGACTTGGCGTTGAAGTCTTGCCATTTGCTCTTGCCAGCTTCGAGTTCCTTGGTTGCCTTGATTTTCTTGAACTTGGGCTTCGCATCATCGGCCGGCTTTTCAGCCGCTTCCCGATTCTTCTGGGCTAATTCGGGGTTGATACTAGCAGCTGCCGAGATGACACCAGGGGCAGGATTCGATGGCGGGGGAGTCGCTGAGGGCGCGGCAAATGGCGCCGTGCTCTGAGCAGGCGTTCCGTCGGCCTTGCGTTTCTGGGCGATCGGTCGGATATCTTTGGACCGTAGTTGCTCGATCGTATCGTAACTCTTGAACTTGACGATGTAGATGGGGTCTGTTGATGAACCGGTGATGGACGTGATGCGCGCGGTGTAGAAACCCTTGTCGCCCGAAACCCACTTTGCCGTGACAGTGTCGTTGACCTTGTAGTTGACGGGCCCAGCATCGACATCCTTCTCCTCGGCAGGCGCGGCCTTCTTGAACGCGGGATGGTTCTCACGCGACCATTTCTCTTGGGCGGGCGGAGGAGAGGGCGCCTTGGACTTTGGCGGAGGTGCTGCTTTCGCAGGCTTTAATTCAGCAAGCGTCTCGTTCAAGAGGTTGAGCGCATCGTCTAACTCAGATTTCAGAGCAAGGAGCTCGGTATTGCCAGGGTCGTCTTTGAGCCCCGAATTTACAAAATCGACCTAGGGAACGAGTTGGATAGTTAGCGATCGAGAGCATAGAGAACTGTGCTAAATGATAATAGGTAGGCGGCACTAACCTGCTCTTGGTATTGCTTGATGTCGTCTTGGATGCTTGCGATGTCAGCCATGATGACGGTTGACGTGCGAATAATCTAATTGCCGCAAGGAATGTAGAGGTGTTCTTGGAAGGTTGTGCGAAGCCGTTCTGAAGGTGTGTATGTTGGTAGGATTGGAGATTTGGTGGTGGATTCAATTACTTCAGTCGGAGATGGTAGTGGCGTTGCTGGAGCTGCCAGCACCCACCCGCCTCGGTCTCTTGGCCTTATACCCCACGCACCACGGTCCGGAAGAACGGTTAAACGAGATATCGCGCTAAATACATATATACATCAGGTCAAGGTAGTATTAGCATAACGAGGTATCGCCCCCTATCGTTTATAAGTGTTCGGATATGCTCCCAGTAGCGAGCTGATCAAGCAAAACGGACAATAAATGAGCGACAACTTCTGTATTGTCAAGTGAATAGTTGCCAATCTCGCATGGTTTTATGCAGACGTAAATATATCTACTTTACATATGCCAGCAGCTCCATCTCCGCATCCAAGCCTGACCACTTGTTGTCTCCAATAGTCTCGAGGAATTCGACAATTCCATGAGCTGTCTTACTGGAGTTGGTCATGAGAATCTGCTTGCTGCTTCCTACGATCTCCTCCCACTTCTTGTGGGCCTTGATCAGGCGGTGGAAGAAGATGGCGAAAGCCGCATCGTCCAGGCCTTTAGCCCAGGCCACCTGAGTTTGCAGCTTGCCAACAAACTCCAGCCCGTCATTGTCCTTGATCATGGTCGAGACAATAGGCTTATTCGAGGCCTTCTTGTACATGTCGTAAAGCAAGTCGTCGATATCGGATCGGAGCTTGTAGAGGTCGCCATTGTAGGTGCAGGCGCGCTTGAGGGCGGCAAGGATGGTGTCGTCAGTCGTCTTATCGATGACATTGGTTGCAAATTCAAACCACAGGCCCGAAGACGGAATGAAGGAAACAAGGTCCGATTGCTGAGCTGAAGTCGAGGAAGCACGAGCCTAAGTCCAGTAATATGCGTTAGTGACTACTCCACGTGCCATCATCAATCGCCGAACGAAACTGACCATCTTGGGATAATCCTGTACTGTGCTATGAGACAATAAGATGAGAGGTCGTGTTGTTTTCCCTTTGATGCCGGATCGGTGCTGCTCAGCATGAATATGAGGAGGCTATAGCCGCCGATATGGTACAGCAAACGACGAGGTACGATGCACTGTTGAAGCAGTCGCTGTGGAAAGTCGTGTGGAAGAGGGAAGGGAAAGTTGGTTCGGCGAGTAGGAAAAGCCCATGGTTAAATACTGGGAGTACGCGTTGAATTAAATTCCAGGAATTGAATGCAATGGGTTGTTTTGAATGAACTGCTCTTGCCGACACAGCAGCGGTGAATGTTGCCTTCTAGCTACATTCACTTTTGAAATTTGAAAAAGGTGCAGTTTACTTATAAGACGGAAAAGCAAATCAGTCTACATGAGCCGAATGGAGACTACCCAGCAATGTGTTTAAGGGGTAGGTATTCAACAAGTTCTATGGACCGAATGGAAATATGCAGAGCTCAGTCAAGGCGCTATTACTGGGACCAGAGGGCGGTATATATAGATACCCCATGGGAGAAAAGAGTAGAGGGAATTATCAGCGATATCTCACGTTGAAGTCACAGAATGGTTACGCCTTCACGGAGGACTGGAGGATAGGGGACGGGCTTGTATTACAGGTGCATGCACTGGATGACTGGGCCCTCGATGTTCGAGCGGGACTTATTAACCAGCAATTGTATGAACTTGATGAGACTCTTCACTGGAGAATGTATTTTGCTTGGTGAAATTCCTCGTCTATAAATACTTTACGTAAATACCAGGCTCGCTCTTTGTTGGTAGAGTGAATGCGTACAAAGATGACTGGCCTTCCTATGCGGTTCCTTGATGTCAAGCAATTCACACACGCAGACGCACAGGTGCCTACATCTGTGGATATGGGAACCGCTTCTGACCCATAGGTTCACACTGTGATATATGGCGTGACTTATTCCTATTTCCACCCATCAAAGTCTCGGCCTAGGCTTGACGTATACCGCCTCAGCCGTCGCGATGACTACTCCGTCACAGTCGATCGCCGCCTCGAAAACGAGCCGTTTTGCGGGCTTCTCCTGCCGCGACTTGGTCTTGATCACGATGCGCATGTGCGACAGCTTGGCACCGTCCGGATCGACGCGGAGTGGCGCGCGGTAGCGGATATTCAGGGACGCCGTGACGACGGGCGGGGGCTTCATCACGGCCGCCCCGGGCCCTTCCGTCCCTAGCTTGATGATGAAGGCGAAGTCGAAAATACCGGCCAGGAAAGCCCCGTGGGCCATGTCTTTGAACCCCATGACGCCAGTGCCGATGGCGAAGAACACACTGACCTCATCGATTGGCTTCTTATTTGGAGGCAGGGGGCCGTCTGGCACCACGGCGGTGGCCGCGAGGTGCGCAATGGTTTCGGGCGTGTTCAAGGTCTTGAGGAAGAAGAGGTCGGAGGGACCAGTCGCCGCGCCACCGGTGGCGGAAGTCCCAGGCAGTGGCCGGATGATGGGGAGGACCAAAACATCATCCCGGTTGAGATGTTTCGCGCACCAAGGGACAGTGCGAAAGTATTCGAGCTCTTTGGCAACCCTTTGATCCATTGTGTCAATTCAGCGTGTGCAAATGGACTTTGCTATTAGATATTGAATATGATGTTTTATTCAATGTTGGCGGTTAAAGTAGCAGCTGTGCCGCATGTCCGCATGTCTGAGGGGAAGGCCCCGACATATCTGCGACCAGGATTATATTTGCCATCTCAAAAGGGCAATCCAGCCGTGGGAAATATGCGTTCAAGTTGTCCCCTCCAGCTGGGTTACCATTGTGGACCATAATTTGTGCGACAAGGAATTTTTGGTAGTCATCATGATTTATCTATGAAGGGGTTTGGTTTGAGCTAAGAAATGGCCCCTTTTTGAAGAGGCGAGCCAGGAGTGCTGGAATTCCCATAACTGCCTTTACTTATAAGCCGGTTTCCCATACAAAAGTCATCTAGCTGGTGCCAGAGCACCCAACGAAGTTGTTCCCCTTGGCACCAGTATGCGTGATGGCGCCGGCCTCCTGGCAATCGGTGTTGATGATGACACGGTCAGCACCGGGGCTCCCTAGAAGTAGTACAGAACACATGTCAGTTATATCACGTCATCATCCAACCCCAATTTTGCGGGAAAAGGAGAAGGAACTCACCACCGGTGTACAGGCCGCTGGTCTTGATGGGGAACTCCTGGTAAGGGCCCGCGACGCGGAAGTTGAAGCCCTCGTAGTTGTTGTAGGTATGCGGGTAGTTGTTGGCCTTCTTGCCGCTCTGGTAGTACTCGCAGGCCTGCTGGGAGGCCGCGCTAACCTGGGCTGCGCTGTAGGACCGGCCGCCGCAGGTGGTGGCGGCACGCTCCTCCAACGCGGCGGGGGCCGCGGCGGCGAAAGCGGCCAGCAGGGGGAAGAGGGCCAGGAGAGGGAACTGCATCTTGACAGGTGTGTGGTGCTTTGCGGGCCGCGCGGGATCTTCTCTGCAGAAAGCGGGGGATTTGACAGGTCTGCTAAAACAGGCACAAGTAGGATACAAGGATCGGACGATAGAGAAAGCTATGAGTTATGTGGCGGGAAGGGGACTGTCCTCACTTATATATACTTACCTACATATAGGTTGGGCGCTCAGTAATATAAGCACTGGGAACTTCTAGTGCTATTGTCATGTAGATCTTTCTATTGACTTTCCTCTTTGAGCATTCGGTCAAGTTCAGCTATCTGCTCAAAACGCCAGGTAGGTACAGTACGGACGTAGTGAGTAGAGCGAGCGCGATCCATCAATATTGTAATGGAGAGACACTGCCGGGACACGTGCACGAGATAACCGCCATAATACCCTTGTGCCATCCCCTACTTTCAGGTCTGCCCTGGTAGATGCCCGGTTGTAAGTGGATAAAGTCTTGGAGCTGCCTGAAGCGGAAGGCAACTCCTGGAAACGTGCGGATAAGGTTGGCGGGGGAGGATGGGCGAGCTTCAGGGTCCATTTGTTAAGCCGGCGCTAAAGGAAACTGGGAGACTGGGCATTGAACTAGGAGATTCACATATAGCATCGGACCACCATTCACAAACCGCCGTCCGCTTCCAGCCTACCGCGGCGCAATGTCTCGTAACAAGTCGATGCTTCTTGAAGGACCTGATTGGTTCAACTGTTACTGCATTAACGACACTGGGTAATTTTCTCTAAAACATACCCAATAATCTAGATCAACAAAGAAAGTATTGGCATTACAGTAATCGCCAGCGTAGAATCTCGTATGCTCTATCCGAAGTCGGAGAATACATGTATGTATCTACCTACATATGTAAGACCTAAGGAAAGGAGGAGATAATACTTGGATGTGACAGTGAGACTGAGTCATGGGGACGGCAACTCAGTTTGACCCCACTAAAACCCGTTAGTTGCACATTTCATAATGCGTGATAGGTATGTGTATCCGTTGTCTACAAGAGAGCAGCGGCATCCTTTCATGCAATGGATATTGTAAGGTACCTCTTAGTTTACCAGAAAAGCCGTTGAGAGATTGAGTTCATACTGAATAGATTTTGGCTCTCTTCTGGCCATTGGAGATACAGTAGACGCAGATAAATTAATATGGGGCTAAGGAAAGTCAACCGTGGCGGGGGGTCCTTATGGAAGCCTGACCATTCCAAAACCAATAAATGATTCCTACCTCTTTGCAGTCATCTCGTCATATCGCCGCACCGATCACAACCGACGAAACATAACCCGACCACCGCCCCACGAGAGGACTTCACCACACAAGAAGTAACATCTCGAAGCCCGAAAGCAGCCTGCACCACCACAGTCGCCGACCGACCGACCGACCGACCGACCGACAGCCAAAATGCAGGGCTTCAACATGGGGCGGTACGTCCCGCCGGACCTCGAGGGCACCGCGTCGGGCAACCAGGTGAACCGCAAGCACGCGCTGGGCAACCGCGCCTCGAAGCTGGCGTCGCAGGGGGTCCTGACGGTGCGGTTCGAGATGCCGTTCGCCGTGTGGTGCGGGCACTGCCCGAAGCCGACCATCATCGGGCAGGGGGTGCGCTTCAACGCCGAAAAGAAGAAGGTCGGCAACTACTACAGCACGCCCATTTATAGTTTTCGCATGCGCCACGTCGAGTGCGGCGGCGCCCTCGAGATCCGCACCGACCCCCGGAACACGGCGTACGAGGTGGTCGAGGGCGGCAAGCGGCGCGAGGACCGCGAGGCGGATGGCGAGGGCCAGGTCGAGATCCTGACGGACAAGGAGCGCGAACAGCTGCGGAGCAGCGCCTTCGCGAAGCTCGAGAAGACCATCGAGGACCGCGAGCAGCTGGTCCAGGCGAAAGTGCGCATAGAGGAGCTCG
Source organism: Apiospora koreana (assembly GCA_017163955.1). Lineage (NCBI taxonomy): Eukaryota > Fungi > Ascomycota > Sordariomycetes > Amphisphaeriales > Apiosporaceae > Apiospora > Apiospora koreana. Next base: position 1,393,527 of record JAFHKQ010000005.1, on the reverse strand, counting down.
AGGACGCGAGCCAGCGCGCCTGGGAGGATCCCTACGAGCAGAACCGGCGGCTGCGGAAGGAGTTCCGGGTCGGCCGGCACGCGCGGGAAAAGGAGGGCCATGCGACAGAAGATCTACGAGACCGCATGAGCCTAGGCATCGAGCTGGTACCCGCGCACCAGGACGACGCGAGGCGGGCTGCTCTGGTGGATTTTGCTGGACCAACCGCCAACGGAATAGGGGAAGGGGAGAAAGCACTATCAAAACCGCTCTTTGGTGACAAGGGCAAGACCACTGCATCACAGAAAACCTCGTCGTCCGCCACCGGCAAAAAGCGACTCAAGTCCGAAACTGCTGCGGCTCGCATGAGGGACAGCATAGTTTCCGAGATTGTCGGGAATACTCGAGCAGCTCACGACCCTTTCCTCGTTTCCAACCCTTCGCGTGGTGCAACCAGGATATCGGGTATCAAGAGGAAGCGCATAGAAGCAAAAGAGACGGAACTTCCATGCAAAGGGACGCCCGAGGATGGCAGCAAAAAAAGGGCATCTACAGCTTTGGTCACTTACGATTCGGATTCTTCTTGATGATTAGAGAGCTCGACTCGATTTGCATTTTTTAAGATACCCAGGGATAACGGCGTTAAAGGGGGTTCGGAGTATATATGGGAGCGCAACGTTTAGATATTTTTGGTTTCAGTAGCGCTGCTGGCTACAACGGTTGAATTGTACAATTGTTTATTACAACTTGCCGGTTATCAATGTATTGAAAACCTGACGTGGAAGAGTTTGTTGCTTGATTCCAAAAATTCATGAATTTCATGGCAAACAAGCCCCTTAACGAAAAGCGAAACTTGTCCCAAGAGAAAATGAGAAAGGCTCATAGACCAGCGCATGAAAGCAGCATGGAACCTATAGTCAAACTTCAATATGCAAATCCCACAAGTACTCCATCCTGACCGGGTGCCAACTAGACGAAACGCAAAACTCCTAAGCTCCAATTGAAAGGCGATGCAGACCAACCGAGTGGTTCGGGTATTGTCGGAAGGCGGACGGCTGTTTACACATCATCCATCTGCCCGGCCGGTTCATCGTCCTCGTCGCCGAAACTTGCCACAGATGACATATCGTCGTCGTCTTCACTTTCGTTGCCGGCCTCGTCCGCGGCATCTTTGCTGGCGTACTTCTGGACATACTCTGCCATGGGTGTTAGTTGAAGACGCTTCCAAGTCGCCTATGAGAATTGACACGTCGAAAACTAACCCTTAACTTTTGCATCGTAGCTCTTAGGCTCCCTCATGAGCAGAGCAGCAGCCTCGCCATTTAGCGGGTCAGAGGGGTTCGGGTATCGCAGGAGCTGGGGCAGGAAGACCTCGAAGATGTTGATCATGTCGAACATGGGCGACCAAGTTTGGTTGATGACATCGAGACAGACCGAACCAGACCTTCATCAACTCTTAGTATTCTCCCTCCCTTCACGTATGTTCGACTCGGTCCACACTTACAACTCGTCGATGTTGGGGTGGTAGATCCTGTTTACGAATCCGATGCTGGGCGACTTGTAGGGGTACTGCTCGGGGAGTTCCACGTGGATCTTCCACGAGCCGCCTTCAAAGGGAGCTGCCAACTCTCAGTATCATATTCGGGTACGAAGGTTGCCGACCATCCTGAACTAACTCTCTGTAGGTCCCTTAAACCGGACATAGAACTCCTGCCTGGTCGGGTATCAGTTGTCGATGCTCGTGACGTGATCGTTCGTTGGTCGGGGAGAGTCAGGCTTACACTAGGAGTCCAGACGTTAGTTGACGGGCAAATGTCTCGAGTTTGGGTAACATAGAATGGCTTACTGTTGTCGTTGATCAGAGTTACTTCGTAGTCACTCATGAGCCTTCGCATATAGGTCAGTGGCTAGAATGGGCATAATGTGAATCGCAGGTATCTCGTACATCCTGTGGGCAGTTAGTCAAGAGTATTATGCGAGGTTCAGGTAGGTTGGCATGGAGCATACTTCATGACCTAAAGAAACTTGTCAGCAGATGGCCAGGTCGGGGATCGAGATACGACTTACATCAGTCTCGATGCGACGCCTTGGACTACTCATGTTGCCGGTCGTGTCTGTCGTGGACCTTTCTTGGGCGAATGTGCTGTGATGGGGTCGGATACCGCGGGGATGAGTAAAGTAGGTTGTCGGGTCGTGGTTGAAACAGTGGTTATTGATTAGTGCCGAGATGCTGGATCGGTTGTTGGGTGTTGGGTATTGGGCAGCTGAACAGCTGAGGCGAAGGAGGGGAAGCTTTGTCGGGTCCGGAGGTAATGCACGTAAACGGAAGAAATCGCGAATGAAAGAAGTTTATATGGATGGTAGGCGTTCCTTTCTTCGTCAACGTGAGTGAAGAGAAAACGACGGGAGGAGGAGTAGTCAATGATCAACTGATCCGACCGGACCACTTCGGAGTCACAAGAACAGGCCGCCGCATTTAGACAATGACGCCTCAACCTTACTTACCTACTACCTACCTGACTACCTTGGTTTGGGTCTAGAATGAAGCATCCACGTCGTTATGCGATAAGGATAAGCCCCACCATCCCTGGAATGTAGGTATATATGGAGCGAATGCAGGGTCGCCCGTTCGTGCGGAAACGACGATCGTCCGCTTTAGTTTCGTATAATTGAATATAGTTAGCGCTTATGTATTTAATGGTTCCCTTCCTGTCCGGAGTAGCATATCGTACATGCTCCGATGTTTGCTCACTCGTGAACTTTCCTTCCTTCCAATACTCTCTGAGTCGTTAGGCTAATTTGTCAAAATATCATAAGCATGATCAACGATCCATACCTGTCATCTACCAGGTGTAGGTTTACGGATGTAGAAAAAGGGCTTGGGGGCTGAGCTCAGAACTCAAGCTTTTGCCTTGATGAAGGCAGCGCCCGTTTCTCCAGCGATAAATTCACAACTATCCGTTAGGTCGGTCGCCGCCCAGTTTCAATGGACCTATAAACAGCGGCGCCTTCCCGATGCCGGCTTCAAATGTTTCCTCAAGCACTTGGGCAAGGCCGCTCAAAGCTCACACATGCCTGTCACATTCAACATTCATCGTGAACCAGCAGGAACCAACCAGGGGCCAAGTTGGAGGAGTGTTGCTTCAACGGGTAATACACCTGCCGCGTGTGGCGGGCGAGCGAGCACATGAAGATGCGAGAATCTACCCAGCGTGTGGGCTCCGAGGTCACCTAGTGTTGAGTTTGCGGAACACACGCGATCGAATCGATTGGGTTGGTCGCGAACGTTGAAAAGTTAAGCCCCTTTTCACGCCTCTGGAACGTCGGCCCAGGGCAATCAAGATATTGCTCTTAACTACTTAAAGCATTAAATCCATTCTCTAAAGCCTCCAAGCAGCTCAAGCGCGACGACGGCGCTTGCCGACCACGAAGGTTCCCTAGAATGAACAGAGCACATTGCGGGAGAGCGCATTATCGTATTCGCGCCCATTTTCAAGAGGGGACCACGACGAAACTGCAGCTGTGCTGTGCGAAAGACCGTCAGCTCTATCGGCATATTGACATGCTGTGCTGGGGCAGCATTGCCTCGAGTCTGCGGTGTGATTAGTATAATCCCCAGATAACGTTTGCTCCAAGGGGATAGATACTTATATAAGTATAGAGAATTAGCTTGTTCATGGTTCGCAAGACTGACCACCCCATCCTTGTTCGGCTGTTTGTCGCTCATAACTGGCTCTTTACCATACTTTAAGTGATATCGTGGTGGGGTACCTCACCACGATATCATAAATTCAAGCCGCTAGCTTTGGTGCTGCGATCCACGTTACAGGAGTCAAATACCTAAGTACATAAGACATATCAATACCAATTGGCAAGCCTTGACGGATAAATAACACAGGGACAGCCAGCTAAAGGTGGTTATTTTCTTTGGCGATGAAACGCTTATACGTACAGGCTTACAAGGCTAATTGGGGGCGCAATGGAAACATTGTCGATACCGTGCGCCGGCATCGTGAAACGCCAAGATAGCAACGCTGAAAGGCTTGGCGTGTATCATGCTACAACACATAAAGGTCCCCAGATCCCAACTCACCAATCCCCCACGATCTTTAATCTAATTAATAATCTAGGTTTCTTTCGAGTCTGCTAAACATTGGACGCCCTACTTGGCATTACATTATTTCACCACCGAATCAAAATGCGCCTCAACACGGCGACAGTCTTCGCCGCGGCGCTCAGCGCCCTCTACACCACACCAGCCTGCGCGCAACGGCAACGAATAGCCCAAACCGCCCCGGCCATGATCGACGGGGCCGTACACGAGGAGGATTCGCAAAAAGGCAACAATGCCATGATCGAGTCGGTGTTACCACCAACCAACGCCAGCAGCCTCAACGCCGCCTCAGCCAACGCCACCTTCATCCCGGGCTCCGACGTCGTGCCCACGGGCCAGCCGGCCCCGGGCACAGCGCCCAAACCACCCAAAACAGCTCCCATCCCCATCGCGGCGCTCCTGTACGCCGGGTCTCCGGGTCCCAAGCAGTGCCGCGGCTCGCCCATGATGCGCATCCCCATCGCGCGGCCCGTCTCCAACACGACGGCGCCACAGTGCTACAACATCCCGCGGACGCCGGCCAACTGCGGCACCTTTATGGCCGAGAAGGAGGACGGCTGTGAGGCACGCGTCTTTGCCGACTGGAACTGCCAGGAGTTTGAGAACCTCGTCGTCTTCATGCCCGAGCTGCGCACCGTGGGCGGCATCATCCGCAGCGTCGAGGTACGGTGCGGCGTTGAGGCCGTCGAACCCGCGCCGCTGAACATGGGCGCACTCGGGGCGGCCAAGCCGAAGCCCAAGACTAAGCCTGGGAGTTGATATGGGCTTCCAGATATAATCGAATTACTGGGCTTCGGACAGGAAAACAGCGAACTTTGTGGATGGGATGGGATGGGATGGGACTTGCGATTGGTGGGATGGCGTGACGATAGGGGCTATATCATGCTCTGTATATGGCCAGGTGCTTCTTTGCGTCTTTCAGTCTAGAGAGTAGAAACAACACTACAAATGCGTATACCCTATTGGATAATGTATTGTTTATGTTTACTTGGTTTCCCGGTGACATGTTGACTCCCTTATAGTCATCGACCTCAGCCTCTGCCTTGGTGTTAACATGACAAGCACAATGGATATCTTATTATACAAACCATACGCCTATAATGTATCCATCATGCTTTTTGGCTTGGTCTGGAGGCTGTACTGTGTTTTATGCAAGCAAAAAAACAGTCGAATTGCGAAAGGGGTCAGGGGAGAAAAGCTGCAAATATCCCGTTACGACGGCTCACTTGGGTTGTCGATTGTACAACCCAACTCCTTTGTTCCAGTATTTCACAGTGCATGTGGGGTTTTGCACACGTATGGTCTGAATTTGGCCACTTTCCACCTCAAAGGTCGCTTTCAACAACGAAAGGAGTTATGAGGAGTGGCATTCTGTCAACAATATAGACAAGATGAAAGCTTGAATCATCCACGAATAGACTCGAGTTGATCGCATGATGATTCGGGTTCTGTCTTCTTCCCTTGGAGGTCGAGTGTGGCTGAAATTGGGGCCTGAGTTGGAACTGACGAAGCTGTTGAAAATATTGTCGAAATCATGTTCCGCTACCTGTGGAAGGTACCACGCACCAAGCAGCACCAGACAGCACCTGCATTTACTGGCGGGATTATTTGTTCTCGTGAGGAGATTACAAAACAAATATCTACGACTGTGATTGCGCGGATGTGGGATTTTACTCGTAGCATATACATGTAAGGTATATACCTGTATGTATGTATGTCTCTTACAAATTGATATCCCACCCCCTGAATGAAGCCGCCGTGGTCAAACAATCGTACCCATAGTGATTTCTCCGACCCGTGACGGCTTTGTTTGGTGTACTAACTGCTGTTTGGCCCTCAATGCTTCGATATACGTAAGAAATCGGCGGAACTATTAAGTTGAATCATGGCTGCCTGAGCCCCAACCCGCTGGCATCAATTAGGATGAGGTCCTTGCTCTTGCTCGAGGGCATTATTTCACTTGCAACACACTGGTGTGGATAAGTCAACTGCCAGTTCTCTTATTTCTTGATCTTTCAAACCTCACGCTCCCTTCTCAATTCCCTCCAGAAAGTACCACAAACTGCAAACAAGAGTTCAACTTTCCTTGCTCACCCAACACACATTCCCTCATCAACACCGATCCTTTCCACAGTACGTCACGCAATCATGAGTGATCGAAAATCGCCACTCCAGGATCTGATGCCCCAGCGCGGTATGCAGTATCGCTCAGGTCGATATATTCTACGACACTCGTATTTTGACTTCCAGATATACCGCGCTTGGTCCAAGACGGCCGGTTCTACAACGATCTTCAAGGGCACGGCCAAGGGAGCTCGCTTGGTGGACAAGGTGCTTGCCAATATGATCAAGATCGCCAGAAAGCCCAGCACCAGCCAGTATTTGAAGAGCAGCCTCGCTGGAGATGGCTTTTTCGGCTTCGCCGCGGCGATCAGAAAGGAGATTGCGTGGGCAAACAAAACGAGCATCGTCGTTCTCATGGAGTTGCTATATCAGCTTTTCTACGCACATCAGATGTCTGTCCAATCCGAGGATGAGGGCAACGACAAGGTCAATGACTACAGCTTGACCGCCAAGGAGATCTCCAAATTCCTCACAGAGCATCATGTAGACTGGGATATGGCTGCCCAGGAATACGAGAACTACTTGCTCATGGAGGCGTATGTCCACAATCATTAAGAGGTAAGCACCCTAAGCAACTTATTCGTCAACATTTGTACTTATACTAACATCCGCACGCAGAAGACTGTTCTTCAAAGACAGTCCGATACCTCCCTGTGCAACTATACTGCCTGGGAGACGCGTTCGAAGGGATCGAATACCATGGAACTGGACGGCTGATCAAATCTGCATGTCCTGTAAGGTTCTCTGAATGAATCTGCAGCTTGTATCATACACAAAATGATGTTTGGGTCACGGCGTAGCAAGGTGTTTGAAGAGGGTCAACTGGTTTTACGTGTTTTCATTGAAGGAATGGGGGACGCGTCAGGCGTTGGCGTTCAATAGGAGATCAGAGAAGGAACCCGTAGGATAGGTCAATGTGCCATATCCTCATGAGCTATTATTGAAGTAAAAGCACATCAATGTAGCACGAAAATCTAACTGCATCATTTGCGGCTGACGCTCGGTGTTTGCCGAACACGGCATGTTTGATGGTATACCGTCCCAAAGTCGAGTAAGCACGTATGATAACCACTGTAGGCATTCTCCGGAGGTGACACACCGCCTTCCGCTGGACCCGGACGGCATCTACTTGCCTCAAATCCTGAGTGCCGTTGCCTGAAGCGTTTCGCTTTCCGGATTGCCCGCACACTGGTGACTCTGATATAAGCCGAGTCCACGAGTCCACGGGGCCAAAAGCATTTGTCAAATAGATAAGCAAGTGCAGTCAAACAATGAGATATAAACATGCGATTCATATAAGAGTCACCTCGTGGTTCCGGTTGTTGCCTATCTGCGCGCATGGTCAACCAAAAAGGCCTCTTGACGGGCTAGTATGGGCACGGAAAGATCGGGTGTGTAGCGCCACATTGAACGGGATAGGGAATTTCGTCTCTGGTCACGCTTCTGGCCAAAGACAGAAAAAACGTGTTTCCCCCCCATCACCCAAAGTCTTGATTTGCCTCTACAACCTGGTAAGTTCCTCCCAGTGGAGGTCGGCGGTCCAGTCAAGACTTCTGGGGGCTCACAATGATCGGACGGTTGAGGCATGGAAGAAGCCTGAATCGCTAATCTGGGGTCAAATTCGGACCCCGGACATTGATCGCCAGTCGAAAGGCGTAATCCGGTTAGGTATCCGAAATTGTTCAGGCCAGAAACTAAGGTACAAGGCACCATTGAACTTTGCACCCAAAAATGGGCTGTTCAATATCCAACTTGTTACCTGCTTTTAAACTCATTTCATTATTCAACTCCCGAGTCAGAAACTCTCGCTGCCCGGAAAATGTGTGAGGGTCATAGTGCAGCGCAGGTGTGAGAGAGCTCATGCATCTCCGAGACCCCAGCATTGGAATTTGGAAATCCGGGCACCTTTTAGCCAGAGTGCCGGATCAAAACAGTTAGTCCCCCAACTTTGTGTCATGCGATTCTGATCGGGGGTGTTCCCATTATCCCCAGGTCTTTATTTCTAACAACTCCAGGACATGGATACTTTTATTTCATGATGATTCACTGTTTTGGCAACATGTCGCCCATGTAACAGACTCGCGAAATGAGTGGCATATCAACCCAGATAGAACAGCAGATTGGTAAGCTTCACTTCACCCAGAGCTTAGTCTCATGCCATCAACCTAGCACTGCAGTGATGGGATGCCGAAACTGACCCAGGAAGTCGATAGGTGCTGTGCCACCACCGCCAGGAGTTACGCCGAACTTTGAACATCCGGCCGACGGTCTATGGACAGTTAACATAGCCGGCCTCATAGTCTGCAATGTGGTCGTATTGGCCGTCTACAGCCTACGTTGCTACTCCAAGTATGTTTTGAAATCACCTACGACGCTTGAAGATTGTAAGCCAACTCCCTACATGCAATATCTGTTGACTGTACACTCATATGTAAACATAGATACTACCTTCATTGCATTGGTTCGGAAACACTCATCTGGCACTCTCCCATCCTCTGTTTCCAACTACCTCTAACACAAGGCTACAGATACTGGTGTGTCTCTATATCACTACGTGCTATATAAGTAAGCTGTGCGGTGCTCTCCTGGTGGTATTGTCAGATGCTGATGAACCCTCCATCTGCAGTGGGATATTGCGGAGAAGGGCATCACGCCTGGGAGTTGACGCGCGAAGACTATCAGGCAGTGCTCAAGGTCTGTAACTGGCCTCATCATAATCATCGTTAGTGCTGACGAGCGCGACGCAAAAGTGGCTGTATGCTAGCTCCATCGTCTGGATCCCGGCCGCCTTCTTCACCAAAGCCTCCTTGCTCTTACTGACTGCGAGGCTATTCTCTATCTACAGGCGTACCACAAGGGGCATTCGACTATACGTATGGTTCCTTCTGATCGCCTACACTCCAGTACAGTTCGTCAAGATATTCATTTGCTGGCCTATTGCCCGTTACTGGAATCCCGCCATACCGGGCCGTTGCCTTGACCAACCCAAAATCTTCCTCACAGATACCGCTCTAGCCTTCGTTACCGACTTCATCATACTGGTCATACCCATTCCGCTGGCATGGAAGCTGAACATGCCCCTACGGAAGAAGATGAAAGTCGCTGCCATGTTGGGGGCAGGTGGGATCGCTGTGGGGGTGGCATGCTTTCGCGAGTACAGGATCTATATTTTTCAATACTCAACAGACGTGACGAGGGACTTTGTGGTTATGAACCTCTGCGGGTGAGTGTTGGCCAGCTGGCTTGACCACTGGCCACCTGAGAGAATCGCAAAGAGCTGACTCTTCTCTGGTACCATAGCACTGTCGAGATAACAATCGGGATGGTCTGTCTCTGTCTCCCATCTATCAACCTGATTTTCGAGAGGGCGACTTCACGTGGCACAACACCTAACCGACCTCGAACTATATACCCTCACTTCAGCAACTATAGGAAGAAGAATAGCGCTGGAATATCCGAAAGAACGACTGTGTTTCTTTATGAAGACGAAAGCACTGCGAGTGGTGCAGCCGAAATGACAGCTGCGCCAGTAACTGATTTCGATGCCGAACTAGCCATGTTGACGGATGAGCCGCACACAAGAGGCGTCACCGAGCCACCGCCCAGTATCATTGGCGCCACTGCCGATGATCTGGTTTGGGAAAATGCGGGTGACTGCGTACGAATAAGCTGCGTGCGAATCAATTCGGCAGACGGACGGAAAGAAGGGTGGTTGACAGGAGATTCTGGCGCCAGCGCAAGCCATGACGCTGGCGACATAACCAGAAATGATGGGCCGCCAAATATGGAGCAATTCAGTCAAGAAGCACAGAGGATTCTTGTTCCGGGCCGCATATGGGATGGGATTGGTCGTCGCGCCAGCGAGGAAATGACTCGACCATGTCGGCCTAGCCATGGCCTCAGGGGTTACACCATGAAATGATACATCAGAGGTCGCTGCCCCAAGGAATATGAGCTCGAATCTATAATTGAGAATTGCCGAGCTAAACAAGGTATTTATCTCACTTCGAATCAATGCTTTGTCAGGCCAAGCCTCCGCTTCCTCGCTTTATATGAGGCGCGCATCATAACGTTTTCTTCACAGCACCGCTTCGACTACTCCGTCTACCCAATTGAGATATGGCGAGGTGACCGGAGTATTCGGAGATGATCGGAGTATCCGGAGACGAATATTGTGGCAAGCCACGCAGGTTGTCACTGCGCCAGATTGGCGGCATGCGGGTAGGGGTAACTAAAGTACATACCGAACGAGATTGACGGGCGCTGGGAGATACGCTAGTGCTCTCGGGGTTAAGAGAACAATAGCATCGGCTTTATGATATCAAACACCACAACGAGCAGCTCGCACACCTCCAATATAAGATACGGCATTCAGCTACAATTCTCAAGTAAGTTATATGTACTTATCAATCTACCAAGCCGTAATATTATGAAATACGTTCTGGTGTAACACTTACGAGCCCGAAAAGACCCCTTAAGGCACTGAAGCACGAATAGCGACACAGGCGACTTCCAGACATACAAACGGCCTTCATGGTCTAATTCGCCCGCCACCTCACCACTATGCGCTCGATAGCGACGCCTCCATGGCTGCGATGGGATCCTCAGGCCAATCATGATTTGACGTGGAGCCAGAACATCGTTTATGGATGCGTGAGTCGCCCTCGGAATTACTTATATGGCAGACTATGTACTCATGACTTCACGTCGATAACCATAGGTAGCGGCTTTTAGTGTAGGGAATCTCTACTACACGCATCCCATCTTGGACGTCCTCGCGGACGAATTTGGCGTTTCGGATGAACGCGCCTCGCTCGTGCCTACCATAATGCAAGCTGGGTATGCTGGGGGCCTACTATTCATCATTCCGTTCGGGGACATCGTTCATCGCCGGCCCATGATTCTCGGCCTCATACTAGTGACAGCACTATTCGTGAGTCCTCCCCAGCCACACACCCATAACCCCTTTTAACCATATCATGTAATTGACTCAAACTACACGCAGTGGCTCGGCCTAACCCTGACGACGTCCTTCTCCGTCTTCCTGGGGCTGTCTTTCGTGGTTGGAATGCTCACTGTCACGCCACAGCTCATGTTTCCCATCGCCGTCCAGTATGCGCCGCCGCGGCATCGTGCTACCATGATTTCCATAGTCTTGTCTGGCCTCATTTTCGGGATTCTGGTGGCGCGCCTGCTCTCAGGTGTCATCACGCAGTACTCGTCCTGGCGCAACGTGTACTGGCTGTCGTTCGGGCTGCAGGCGTTGATCTTCGGCCTGCTCTTCGTCATGATGCCCGACTATCCGGTTTTGCGACCGGGGGGCTCGTATACGCACGCCCTGCTCACCATACTGAAGCTCCCGTTCCGTCACCCCGTGTTGACGCAGTCGGGCCTAATCGCCTTTCTGACCCTGGGCATGTTCACCTCTTTTTGGACGACGCTCACCTTCCAGCTCGTCGGGCCCACGTTCCGCCTCTCGACACTGGCCGTGGCCCTGTTCGCCCTGATCGGCATCGCGCCCATGTTTCTCAACCCCCTCGTTTCGCGCTACGTGACGTCGCGCATCCACCCCACGGGCACGCTGCTGCTCGCCCAACTCGTCGCTGTCATCCCCGCCGTCGTGATCGGCACCTTCGTGGGGACCTTTTCCCTCGCGGGCCCCGTGATCTGGGCCTTCTTCGGGGACATGGGCATGACCACCGTCATCGTTGCGAATCGCATGGCCATCGCATCCGTCGACCCAAAGGCCCAGAACGCCGTCAACTCCGTCTACATGGTCATGACGTTCTGCGGGCAGCTGTTTGGTACCGCCGTGGGCAACAAGCTGTACGCCGAGGGCGGCTGGGTGCACAGCGGCGCGCTCAGCATCGGGCTTGTGGGACTCTCGTTGTTCATCACTGTCGCCCGGGGACCGCACGAGAAGGGGTGGATCGGCTGGCGGGGAGGTTGGGACTTGAGTAATAAGAAAATGATAGCTACCCAAGAAAAAGAACCGGAGAGCCCCCAGGAAAGGCCAGGCCAAGATAATGTAGAAGGTGGTATTGCGGGACAAAAGATTCTGCAGTCGGAGAAGTAACAGAATGCCGGGGCTGATGAGGATGGTCGGAGTCAACAAAGACGACAGGAAAAATAGATAGATATAGTTACTAAAACATCCAGCCATATCGAATACAATACAAGTATGGCATTTTCAGGTACGAACTGGCACCTCTCAGCTATGAGCGCAATGCATTATGGATGAGACGGTGCCTATCCTGGTACCAGTCATCCCGGTGGTCTTCCTTGTAGTGTGATTGTAGTCTAGGCATTGTTATGTTGCCACTAATGAAGATAAATGGACAACAGCTGGATATGTAAACAATCGGACCCAATCAACAAATGTAAAACAGTCCCTATCTGAAGGGAAGCTTCGCGTGTTTTCGTTACGACATACACCTACTCTCCCAGAAGGAGTGGTTGACCGTAAGTTTCTTCAACATTGTTTTGAGCTTCGCCAATATAACACGAACTCCTGCAAAGCGATCTACGCTACCTTTGCGGAAACCTACCACTTCAAGGAAACCAATTGGAATCCAAGAAAACCAAATGTGAGTAATACCTACTTCCATCTCGCCTGGCCAAACGGGTGATACTGTTCATGGAAGGCATCCCCAAGACCGAGACGAGCATCACCTAAATAAATGACTGCTTCTCCGTTACCAAATCATGCCTGCTCATCAATTTCTTTAGTTACAAGGAAGGGCCAGTTGCTGACTTTGTAAGGACCAAGCTACCGAAACTAATCGGATGTCAACGCCAAGAACACCGAATCGCCCATCATTATAATCGCCACCATGTCATTCTCACGTATGCCCGCGCGCACCATGACGGCCGATGGCAGGTGGTATTGCATTGGCGCCCCGTCCATCGATGTGATCGACCACCAGAACAACGAAGAATGGCCCGAACAGCTGACGGATCACGACTGGTGCTACCATGCCGAGTGCGACCTCATCATCTTCGCCCATGTACTCGGCGAGGTGGTTTTTGAGGAGCCAAGTGACGAGGTAAAGGATGGCGAAGATCCTTCCGGAGATGACCACCAAAACAAGAAGAAGTATGGCCTGTACAATGTGAACAACTGGCCCGAGATCTTCGAGAACATGGATTCCGCGCACTGGGCCTTCACCATGCACGAGCTCCAGGAACACTGGCAGAAGACCGTGGTACCCAAGCTCCGCGCCGTCCGGGAGACGCGCGCGCGCCGGGGCCTCCAGGACCGCAACGACACCAAGTACGACGCCCTCGCGGGCCTCGCGGCCGCCTGCCACACGCGCAACGTCGACCCGGCCGACCACCCGCACGGCTACAGCAAGCCCATGCCGATGGCCTCGGATCTGTTCCTCGAGCGCGTCTGCCAGGAGTTCGGCGGCAAGAGCGCCGAGGTCATCCGCGAGCAGGAGCAGGCGCTGAAGCAGGGCCGGCAGCTCAAGAGGGTCAAGAGAGGTGGGGTTTCTCGCAATTAGAAAAGGGCCGAAATGACGACAACAACGATGATGACGGTTAGGTTTCGAGCGACGGCTGAGATGTCATTGGAAGATGTGCGTTACTCATGGGCATATGGGGTGGGTGTGCTCTGTGGTATCAATCCATTTCCGGCATTGGTTCTTTCTTACAGCATGGTTTCCTATCAGAAAGGAACTGCATCAGGAGAAAATGCAAAGCAGCAAATGAAACTCAGATAGATGAATTAAATGCTTGACTTTATCAAAAAATGTTCTCTGTTTGCATTATAGACCTTTGTGAGCATGAGCATGGTAGAACAGAGAGGAGGGTGAGCAGGTAGGTAGGATGTATGTTAAAAGTGGGATGTGACTTAAACCACATATGTACCAACTCCCCACTATATTTTAGTGCTCTCTCTCCGCAACTTGGCAACCCAACCCACCGAATCTCCGTTGGCCATCGGTTTCTGGGGAAGAACCCGCTGCCAACTCCCTGTAATCAATCCACAGGCTACCTCCCACACCACGGAGAGGCACGAAACCACTTAATTGATCGCGCGTGCTACACTATACCAGATGAAAACTCGACCGAGACGACCCCGAGCCGCCGTCGCTGAAACCGACGTTAGCCCAGCTGCCCCCGACATCCTTAGGGGTTCCTCGATAACAGCTACATCCACATACCGCCATCCAAAACCCTGTATTCAACGTGCCGATACTCGTAGCCCTCGACGACGATCCTAATGACACCTAGACATTCTACCACACCACCGTCCCAGCCGTCTGGTAGTCTTGGTGATGACCAATCAAGAACTTTATTACGGGCGATGAAGAGGCGAACAGAATGGACGTTGACGCGATTAGCGCCGAAGAGAAGCATCACGCCGTCTGATAGTAGTATAGTTATAAAGGGGTTGAAGATGTGGAGAGCTTACGTCGTAATGAGGCTTCCGCCAAACGGGTGGGTCTGCTTTACGTCGTCCTGCCGGGCAATATGGGCTGCTTCCGTAATATGAGTATCTAACGTCGTGACAACCTCGACTTATTGACTGAATAACTCAATCTGTAAAATATAAGCCAAGATGGGGAAGCATTGGATGTTGGATTAAGCTTAAGACAAGTCACACGAACCAGACGCCGTGCAACACGCCCTCAACCCTGCAAATGCTTATGAATACAGAGCCGCCCTCGTTGGCGAGGGATTATTATTTACTTATTATTCGCCCTGGAGATCATGTCGGATAAGACTGTATAAAGCCGAGGAAGATGATCATATTACCGTAGCCCCACGCATCGCATTTTTGCTCTAATTAGTCCAGTCGGCTGTCCGGAGTTTAGCAATTAAGCTTCTGGAGCTAGCCCAAGTGCCCCCCCTTCCCCGGCCGTACGTGCCCGACTTGCATTGCAGCAAGCAGCCTGCCACGTTGAAAACCGATGAAAAACATACACCTTTCTGGTGATAACACATGCATTACTGGCTGTCAGTTTACGAATGGTTTTGATAGCAAACAGCGCCGTCAGCTCTCCAATAGGAAATGAGCGTGTCAACCGCAGAACATAAAAGATTTCCCAGTTTCTCAGTGGCAATGGCCAAATAATGATTCGCAAGTCAGGGGGTGTTGGTATGGCTGGTCTGTCTTCTTTCAGAACCAGTCAACAGGCCCCGCAGCCCGATCGGCTCGTAACCAAAGTGCTGGGCCCGAGCCTATCTCAAGGCTTCTCGATAAACCTTTCACTTGCATCATGGCTGTTTCAGGTCAAGACATTGCCGGTATGGCAAGAAACTCGCGTATCTATGACCACTGCATGCACTTGGAATGGAGGAGAGATGTAAGAGACACACTCACTAGTAGTTTTCCCCGACCCTCGCTATCACATCCGATTCGTAATCCGATATAACAACGGCTTGCTGATTCAATCAAGAGACTTGGGTTGCCAGCCGATGCCAAAAAGAAACAAGCCCTCTCGCGCTTTCGCGATTAAAGCCGACCCGATGATTGATTGGTTACCTATGCTCCGACTCATCGCATCCTTACATCCTCTTTGCTGATCTACGTTACAGCCAACAAACTCAAAGGAATAAAGATTTGGATGCGCGCAGCTCCAGGTCTAGTTGATCTCCTGGCAAGTATCGACTGCTCACCATCTCAATCGGAACGCTAGATCGTCATCTCTCAACTTGCTATATCCCATGTGAGCGAGATGTCGAGCGACACACCTGAAATGGCCATGGGCGAAAAGAAGGCTGTCGCATCTGATGCGTCCCAGACAACACTCGAGAACGGTCAGCAGAACAAGAAACTGGATGTCGAATCTGCACCGCCGGCTCAAAATGGTCAATCCCCGGCGCCCAACGGGGGTATCACAGCGTGGCTCCAAGTGATGGGCGCATTTATGATCTTCTTCAACTCGTGGGGCATCTTGAACACATTCGGCGTTTATCAGACATACTATGAATCTGGGCAGCTGTTCATCGAGTCGTCGTCTAACATCTCTTGGATTGGTTCTGTCCAGGCTTACCTGGTACTGCTGGGTGGTCTCATTGCCGGGCCCTTCTACGACAAGGGCTACATCAAGACTCTGCTCACCCTCGGTGGTTTCGGAGTCGTCTTCGGCCACATGATGCTGTCCCTCGTTCAAACTTACTGGCAGGCTCTTCTGGCCCAGGGTTTCGTGAGTTCTTGGCCTCACCACAATACATATAACAGTGTCAAGGGCAAGCTTATTAACCACATTTCTCTAGTGTATCGGACTCGGTGCCGGTACCATGTTCGTACCGGCTCTTTCTGTGTTGCCGGGCTACTTCAATACCCGGCTAGGCCTTGCCATGGGCCTAGCAGCTGCCGGCAGTTCCTTCGGTGGTATCATCTACCCCATCGCCTTCTACCGACTCGTCAACGAGATTGGCTTCCCCTGGAGTGTCCGTGTCTTGGGCTTTATCGCCCTCGTTACCATGATGGTCCCTATCTTCTTCATGAAGATACGTGTCAAGCCCCTGGGCGCCCGTGCCCGCTTTGACGTGACCATCTTCACGGACTTACCCTTCATCGTCTTCATCATCGGCTCGGCGCTGGGATTCATCGGTCTGTACGTTATGCTCTTCTACCTGTCGTTCTACAGCGCGCAGCAGGGAATCACCAACACGTCGCTTTCGTTCTACCTGGTCGCCGTTTTGAACGCCGCCTCCATGTTCGGGCGGACTCTGCCCAATGCTTTATCGGACAAGACGGGACCCCTGAACCTCATCATTCCGGGCGCCTTCATCTGCGGCATCCTCAACCTGGTCATGCTCAAGGTCCACACCGTTGGGGGGATAATCGTAGTGGCGCTTGCCTTCGGGTTCTTTTCTGGTGTCTTTATTGCGCTCCCCCCTGTGCTCTTCATTGCTCTGACCAAGGACAAGAGCAAGATCGGCAGCCGAATGGGTCTGGGCTTCGCTCTGGCTGGTCTTGGAACGCTGGCCGGTGGCCCCGGTGGCGGCGGTATCTTGGGGATGGGCGAGGATCCCGATTGGCGGAGTCTTTGGATCTATGGAGGTGTGTGTAGCTTGGTGGGTGGCGTTATCTTCACAGGCCTCCGAATCCATCAGGCCGGGTTGAAGCTGGCAGTGAAGGCTTAGAGCACTGGGCTCACTGGCGACATCCTTGACGTTATTCGATCGCATAGAGTTTGGCATTCGTTATGCCCGATACCCCTTCACGCTTTTGGTTAATAGAATAGACCTGATCACTCGATCATATTGCATATAATTGGATTTCTTGAGAGAAAAAGCCGCTGGCATTTGTGCGGGAGCTTTGAAGTGTAGATGCTTTAGGGTTTCTGATATACTTCCGGTCTCTCTGTACGGCCCATGTAGATTGAGAATGCTTTGGGTGTCTGGCGTGATATCCTGACGGATGTTTATTCGAGCACAATAAACGAAAGCGTTGGTCTTCAGTTTGTCTCGCGACTCAAGTCGTACGACCTCTTGGTGGATCGAGAGTCTCGAGCCTCGAATCGAATGAATGCGCAGAACCCGACCCAACGGC
Source organism: Apiospora koreana (assembly GCA_017163955.1). NCBI lineage: Eukaryota > Fungi > Ascomycota > Sordariomycetes > Amphisphaeriales > Apiosporaceae > Apiospora > Apiospora koreana. The sequence goes on along the minus strand of JAFHKQ010000005.1, from coordinate 1,375,798 downwards.
CAGTGTTATGTTACAGGCTGGCCTAAAAAATTGGTCACGAAAATGTAAGATGCAATTGACGCAATCAAGCACGTTAGACAGCCCAGGCCTGTGGTCTTGGTGCTCATTGGCCAGAGGGCTCAGCCAAGCTTTGGGGAGGACCACCTGCTTTTTGAAGCCTGGTAACCTTGGCCAGGGGTCGATCACGACTTAATGGGCCTGGACTTGGCAACATGCTTGGCTTTAGAAAAGAGTATCAAGGGGCCTTTTGGACAACTTGTTAGCAGTACTACCGAACGTCATTCTGCGCATTTGGAATACACACACACACACACACACACACACACCAGCAGAGCGCCAAGGATTACTCCGCACGCACAAGAAATATATGCGCAAGCCGTCAATTGAGCTCTTGGAATTCGGCCATCAGCTGTCAGCATCCTTTTCCTTGGCTCATCTCACGGCGCACAGCTCGGGCAACAAGGGCGATGGCGTAAGAGTTGCCCCACATTACGATCCTACCAACCCATGCCCATTCGTGGAACGCTCCCTCGAGAAAAAGAAGCATGCTTTATCACGCTCCAGGGCTGTTGGACAAAAATCAAATAAATACCTAGGACCCCCCTAAGTGACCCTGCAGTTTTTATATATTTATCGCACGAAATTGAGAATTTAGTCTCCTGCGTTGATGGTGTCGGGCTGTCTATTAAAACGCAGTCATGTCCAAAGGCATCAAGCACGACGATGATTCGGGCCATGCCCCCCACCACACGGTGGTCGATGAGGATGGTTCCCTGGGAGAGGTCGCAGAGCAGAGAGTGCAAAAGATTGCTATCGCCGAGTCTAGGAAGATTGGAGTCACTGGCGCTGTCTTTCTCATTCTGAACAAGATGATCGGCACAGGTAGTAAGTCTCCTCGAGTTCCTATCAACTACGCTTATACTACACGGTTCCCACCCCCGCTAACAGCATGTGATTATAGTCTTCTCCACCCCGTCTAGCGTCTTTGCTGCCACAGGCTCCGTTGGTGTCGCTATCATGCTATGGGTTATAGGTATGCACATACAGACCACAGGACTTTGCGCCTTTCCCAATAGACAATTTGGAATATATATACTAACACTGCCTTCTAGGTGGCGTCTTGACATTCTGCGGCCTGAGCGTCTTCCTCGAGTTCGGCCTGGCCATCCCTCGTTCAGGAGGCGAGAAGAACTACCTGGAACGAGTGTACCGGCACCCACGGTACCTAGCGACGTGCGTCCTCGCCTCGCAGATGATCCTGCTGGGCTTCTCGTCCGGTAACTCCCTGGCCTTCGGACGCTACATTCTGCTGGCCGCTGGCCAGAAGGACGACAGCTGGATCGCGCGCGGCATCGGCATCGCGTGCGTGACGTTCGCGACAGTACTCCACGCCGTGCTGCCGCGCTGGGGCCTGCGCCTCGTCAACATTTTGGGCGTCTTCAAGGTCGTCATCCTGCTGCTCATCGTCTTCTCCGGCTTCGCGGCGCTGGGCGGCCACCTCCGCGTGCCCAACCCGCACAACTTCGACAACGCGTTCCGCCTCGAGACGGGCAACGGCTGGGGCGGCGGCGGCGCCTATACCTACTCGACTGCCCTGTTGAATGTCATTTACAGCTACAAGGGCTGGGAGAACGCTAACTATGTCATCGGCGAGCTCAAGCACCCGCGCAAGACCCTGGTCGTGGCCGCACCCATCGCTATTGGTGGCGTCACCATTCTCTATGTGCTCGCCAACGTCGCCTACTTCGCCGCCATATCCAAGGAGGAGCTGGCCACCTCCGAGGTCATCGTCGCTGGTGTCTTCTTCCGCAACGTGTTCGGCGACAGCGCCGCGGCCCGCAGTTTGCCCGTTTTCGTCGCCCTGAGCAACATGGGCAACGTGCTCGCCGTCAGTTTCGCGCACGCCCGTCTGAACCAGGAGTTTGGAAAGGAGGGTTTGTTGCCCTGGAGTCGGTTCTGGGCCTCGGTCAAGCCGTTTGGCGCCCCTGCTGCTTCTGTAAGTCTTGGAAGAAACATCCAGCCCCCCTTTGTGCCCTTTCCCGAACCGATTAGGGGTAGCAAAAGCCAGCTGGCTGGATTGCAATTCTCGACAGTACTGAACTTTCTAACCTCCTTATCCCCTTTTACAGTTGTTCCTGCACTGGCTCGTCACCGTCATCGTCCTGGTCGCGCCCCCGCCGGGCCCGGCCTACAACTTCATCGTCCAGCTGTACACGTACCCCGGCGCTTGGATCAACGCCTTCGTGGCCGCCGGTCTGATCTACTTGCACTACAAAAAGTCCGAGCAGTGGACTTCGCCCTGGCACACGTACCTGCCCATCGCCATCTTGTTCCTGCTATCGAACGTCTTCCTCGCCCTCGTCCCCTTCATCCCGCCCGAGGGCGACTGGAACGCCGACGGCTACCCCTATTACGCCTTCCCCGTCGTGGGTGTGGGCGTGTTGTTGCTGGGTGGTCTCTACTGGGTCTGCTGGACCAAGGTCTGGCCCGCGATCGGTGGGTACAAGGTCGTGGCGGAGAGGATTGAGGATGAGGAGGGGAATGAGGTAGTGAGGTATCGCAAGATTCATACACGATAGATAGATTTTGCTTTTTACCTGGGTCATTGGCGATTTATCTACGCTAATGAATCTAATAATAATAAATTACATATCTTCTTTAAACAGTAGAATCTTCATAGTAGACATCTATTGTTTAACTACTTACACTAAGGTCTTCAAGGAATGTCCCGTGTGGGAATTAGTGCCAACAATTGCGTCCTTATTTGTTTAGATGGGTATTTGGATCTAACTCTGGAACCCCTTCAGCAGTCTGGCCTGTTGCTACTCTTGTGGACAATACTCATACTGTACACTCCTCTGGCTCTGATATATAAACAAACAACCTCTTCATGTAGTACAGAGCTATAATGTGATGTTGAATTTTCTTCATGTCCAGCATATTAAAGATCAGAATGTTAAATCTTAGTACTGCCTACTCTTAGATCAGGGGTAACTTACATGACCTTATTGATACATAGATCCACTGCTACCCCTATTCCAATATTACCCACACGATTTGCAAATTTGTCGAGCAATTGGGCTGCCCAGAAGGGAATACGACATATTTAGCTTCTCAGCTAATCCCCAACATACTATAATAATGTCTACTTTCACCGAACGACGCCAGGTTGCAGGTATTTGCATGATCTGTCTTTCGACTACTGTTCAGCCTCCCCATCTCAGGTTTTGTTCTATTCACTCTAGGACTGATCGCCATGTGGTCACCTAAAGTCAGTCCAAGCTATGTTCGATGTCTTCTCGTTCAACGAGAGCATATGCCTCTTCAAATTGAATCTCTGGAGAACGGTAGCGGGACGACCACTGGATGCAATGAATGGACTCACGCATTGTATAACCCCTATTAATCGTTGAAAACTCAGTCAAATCCATCCCTGTGACACCGCTAATCAGGAACAGTGTTATGCGGAAGTATGTATTCGATCGAGTACACTCTTTCAAAAGCGTAGCCACAAGTAGCCCAATCAGAACCTCATAAGAAACGGCGATAGAGTGTACAGAAGAAGTCGCCGGATTGCAGGACTTCCATCCTTCAGCTTTCGTCTGAGTATGCCCCCTTTTCAAGATGGACTTTTCTTAATTCATTTTCTATGTATTACGTTATATGTAAATAGTATTTCACGATGACCATGGAATGCTCATGGCTCACTGGGTGGGCATGTGACATGTCTGTCACCTGACATATGATGACCTGTACAAAAACAGAACATGCCTAAAGGATCCATGTCCAGATGCTGAAAATCGTAGCAAGTACGTACCAAATTGCCAAAACAGAATACCACCAGAATTTCCAATACTTTGGATACCAAGTTATTGATTAATCCAATGTATAACAGAGAATGGCAAGCTAACATTTCCGTTCAAGATGAGTTGGCAATATGCAACAGATATTCGGTGTGTAAAGTACATAAAGTACATATACCTGACCCGGTCGCGGTGAGGTAACGAGTTGGTGTTCGTCCAATCGAGGCCATCTATGCCCGATGCCCGATATGGGAAGCTGCAGCATCGACCCAAACTTTATTGAGGAAAGCGGCAGCCAGGCAGCCTTCCATTGAATTAACGAATTGACACGCACACACAGAGACATCCGTTACCCAATTCCACATCCCACATCCACGCACACGCACACACCACACCACACCTACTTCAACTCAAGATACCATCCCCGCGTTTGTTGTCGACCTTCGGCTACCCACCTCACTGGCCGCAAACTGGCTCATGACTCTACATGTTGAAAGGCGTTGCCCATATCCTTCCATCCTACTGGTTTAACATATCGACATATTGCTTTTCATCTCAACCCGCCATGGCTTCTTCTACATTCGATCTCAATGGCGCCGCATCCGACTTCTCCATTCGCCTGATCAAAGAGAAGATCGCTGCCCTTGTTGATGAGTGCAATCAAGACCTAGAGGGAGATCTCACTCAGCTTCGTGCCCTCCTGGATCACGTTGACCAGAAGCGTCTGAAGTTCCAAGAGGGCAAGAGCAACCTTTTGCAAGGGTTGCGCGCCACTCTGAGCTCGCTGCAGGTCGATGCTTCCGTTGTCAACACAACTCTGTCAGACATTGCAGCTAAATCAACACCCCCTCTGCTGTCGGCTATCCCTTCTTCTTCCACCTTGCATCTCGAGTCCGTTCTGCTAACCCCGGCCGCCTCTCCGCCTGAGTCTGGGACTGCTGATCCTACCAAGCAACATCAGCTTCTAGGCCCCGTCGGCAGTGATACTGTCTCGGTCCTCGACAACGCACCCAAGGCAACACTAGGTGAATGTTCAAAGACCAGCATGCCATCTGAAGCGCAAGCCTCGGGCGAGCCTCAGGGCTGTGAAACTGACAATGTCAAATCAAGTTCCACTCCCCATGCTCTTGTAGCCCGTCGGGAGAAACGCCCCCACGAGTCGCCTGAAGTTGCTGAGCAGGAACCCAAGAAGGCCAAGACGTCTCCAACCGAAGCAAGTACTGTAGTTTTTTGGGGGCTTTCATCCGTGATTAAACTAACCGTCATGTAAAGGCACCCACAATTGCTGCGGACACAAAGATACCCCGTAAACTGCGAATGCAAGACCTAGATGCCATAGAGTGCGTCTTTCGTCACGCAGAGAGGGATGGCTTCTTCGTCATTCGCTGCCTTGAGCCGGACTGTAGTCTTCGGATTTCAGACTCAGTGCCCTTCAAGTACAAGAGAGCTTTCAACCACTTCAACTCCAAGCACTTGAAACAGCCGAAGACGGAAGAATACATCTTCAACAATTTCGCTTTGCAAGGTATTACTGATATGGCCCTTGCTATTCTATGTTACCATACTAATGCTGAGAAAAGTCGACGATGCTACCGAAGAGGCAATTGCCGCCAGGTATAATGACAGCGAAATCCAGGAGTGTACGGGTATTCGACCCGAGGTATAGCATCGCATATCTGACTTAGTTAACAGGTACCCCCAAGGACACGCTACACGATACCAAGTACATGCCCTCTCGTCTAGAGTCACCCCGTCGGGTCTCCAAGACGGTCTCTTTCGACTTGGAACGAAGTCCCTCTCTCGGAGACCAGGGTGTCGGATCGTCCAAATCATCGGAATCGGACAATGGTTCTAACCTTAGCGATTATAACGAAGGAGATCCGGAGAATGGCTCCTCGGACCCAGTAAAGGCACGACACAACTTACGTCGACTCCCCCGCCTATCTTATACCCAGATGGTTCACGGCCGTGACCCTACACCGCCTGACTCGCAGGATCAGGTACGCCCTTTCTGGGATGTCGTTATATGAATGAAAAATGCTGAGCATGTATTAGACCGAGGGCGATAAAACCGAATCTGGCATCTTGAAGCGAACCGGGAGCTCGAGCAACTTGAGCAATTCAGTTACAAGTACACGAGGCTCCAGATCGGCGAAGAAAATTCTGAGGCCTACGGAGAAACCCAGACGACCATCAGAGCAGCCTTACAAGTAAGCAGTACAGTTGAAATACTAAACGATCTCTAACGGAACTATTCAGGCCTTTCGGACATACTGGAGAGTGGGCTAGACGCTCAGCACCTAGCTGAACTTCTTGATGTGCATTGCTCCAGACAAAAACCTGTAACATTCCGCATTGGCGGTTCATTTTAGGCTGGGGCAACAGAAAAAACGGACTTGAGAGAAGGAAAGAAATGTACGAAAAGGAAAGTGTAAGAAAAGGAGCTACGAAGGTGATGGGTGGACCTTCTATGGGTGACGAATCAATTACCTGAGGTGGATCTGTAAATAGTTCGTCACTGAAGGGAACAGTTGACACTCTGCAGCTTAGACTGTCACCACAAATGCGAATTCTGTTTAAGTCGACTTCGCCTTTTGTGATATCCATGGAACACCTCCTACCTACCCCATTGCTGATAGTTATTGACTAGCCCCTTTTTTTCTCTGCGCCAATCTGCGGATCTGGCTGGGGCTCTGGGGGTAAATGGGGTTGGTCCGCTAATAGGAAAGAAGCTAATGCGAGACGAGTAGGACGATGCCCCTCTTCCCCTCATGTTTCCCCTCCCATCCCACGACGGCTCCGGACTTCGCGTGGATGCCCGACAGTAAACGTGTTAACGAATTCCATCGCGGGTATCCATGCTGGATCTACTCAAATAAAAAAGAGCAACACATTCTTTCTAGTCCATCCTTAACAGCAGGCAAAACTTCTTCGGCTAGCTGACCCTGTCTTGCATTCATTCCATCATTCCTCTACGCAACCGTGATTTTCATCCTCAAAACAAGAATAAAATGTATTCCCGTCCGTATGAAGGCAAGCTGGGGATTGTGACCGGTGGCTCTAGAGGTGAGTAGTTTTGTTCGCTACTCTACTAGACGTGTATTGTCAAGCCGGCGTCAAGCCGCCTACCTCAGGTCTACTTATGTCCTGACAACCACAACCAATCACCCACTTACACACCTCGTCTTATACGCTTGCGCTGACCAAGACCGCACGCAGGCATTGGGGCCGCCGTCGCGAAACGACTTGCCGCCAAGGGGTGCAACCTCCTGCTCGTCTTCACCTCGGACTCGTCCAAGGCCCTGACCGAGGCGCTGCGCGCCGACCTCGAGGCCAAGCACCAGGTCCAGTGCGCCCAGGTCCAGGCCGACCTGTCGCAGGCCGCGGCGGCGTCCGCCAAGATCGTCGAGGCCGCCAAGGGCTTCCACGCCTCGCTGGCGGGCCGCGGCGGCGAGCTGCAGGTCGACATCCTCATCAATAACGCCGGGGTGTCCTCGAACCAGTTCCTCAACGACGAGGCCCAGGGCCCCATCGTCGAGGCCGAGTTCACACGCGTCTACAACGTCAACGTACTGGCGCCGCTGATGCTGACGCAAGCCCTGGCCCCATACTTCCCCAAGCCTCCTCCTTCTTCTTCGTCTTCTTCGTCGGGATCCGGATCCGGGTTCGTCACGACGCGGGGCCGCGTAGTCAACGTCTCAAGCGTCTCGAGCTCCATCGGCTACGAGGGCCAGAGCGTGTACGCGGGGACCAAAGCCGCGCTCGAGGCCATGACGCGGTGCTGGAGCCGGGAGCTCGCCGGGAGGGCGACGGTCAACGCCGTCAACCCGGGCCCGGCCTGGGGCGACATGTACGCCGAGGCCGGGGAGAAGTTCTGGCGCATCAATCAGCCGCACTGCGACGCGGCGCCCATGCAGGCGTACACCGGTGGAGCCGGTGAGGAACTCAGACAGGAAGTCAAGGCGCTGATGGACGACAACACCGCGGACAAGGACGCAGAGTTGAAGCGGTTCGATACGCTGGTCCGCGACAAGATGGGCGGGAGGCGGCCGGGATTCACGAGCGAGATCGCGGGGACGATCGACATGTTGTGCTCCGACGAGGCCGGGTGGACTACGGGTAGTGTGGTGTGCGCCAACGGGGGCATGAAGATGTCAATTGCGTAAATTTGTGTATTATATAGTTTATAACTGAAAGAATCGCTGTTGGTCGCGCTGCATCAATCGTCAAAGTACCGAGTACATTCGCTCTATAAGTCCCGTCTGGTATGTGGTGCTTCGATATATCGATTGGTGGAGGTAATACAATTCGATCCAATTCCAAACTCTTTTCCGAAATGCTCGCCCGTTTCAAATCAATCAATCTACCAATATAGTTCTTACAGCTTCGCCTTGCCTGCATTCAGCTCATCCCACTCCTTCTCCGTGAAAGGCGCATACACGTTACCCTTGCCTTGCTCGCTGATCCAGAACAGCGGGTCGCCCTTCACCTTGGACGGATCGATGCCTTCGTTTTTCAGGGGCACCTTGTTCTGCTTGTTGTTGTGGGTGGCCGATCGCTCCTTGATCTGTCGCACGAAGATGGGCACGGCGTACTTGGGCAGGTGTGTCCGTGCGTGTCTGAGACTCTTCGTTAGCTTTCGTTCGTCTCGGGCATTGAGGGGCGGGGGTAGTATCTTACTTGAGGAGTTCGTCATAGTCGAACGATTTCGTATCAGGGTCGATGTAGATGGCAGCCATGCCGGCCTTACCGTCATGACCGGGCAAGCCAACACCGTACACGGTAGCTTCAAGGACGCCCGGGTGCCTGCCGAGAACCTCTGACACCTCAGCTGTAGATACGTTCTCGCCCTTCCATCGGAATGTGTCACCGAGTCTAGATAAGGCAGTTAGTCGCTGTACCGCAATACCGAATGGCTGCATAACCGCTCACCTGTCCATAAAGTACCACCTCCCGTCATTGTCTCGTCTCAGAGCATCGCCAGTCCGGTAGAATTTATCTCCTTTCTTAAAGACATCCGTAACGAACTTCTGCTCGGAGGCCTCCTTGTTCCCGTGGTAGCCCACGAAAGGTGGCGCGTAGGGACTCGGCTGAGCCACCAGGATCTCGCCTCCAGCTTCGTATGGGACTCGACTGGCGAAGCCCGTCTTGGGATCCTTCGCAATGTCACCCGTATCGGGGTCTATTGCCACAGGTATGTAAGTGTTGTGGTACCGATTCCGTAAAAGCAGACCATGGTGGCCAACTGAGTGCGCCCGGTAATCGCCTCGCGCGGGGTTGTCCAAGGACAACATGCCCTCTGTGCTGTTGAAGAACTCGAAGATCTTCTCGATGCCAAATCGGTCACGGAATGGCTTCCAAACATCAGGCCGCAGACCGTTCCCGTAAATGGAATGCACATTATGCTCCTTGTCTCTCGGAGACGGAGGGGCTGCCAGCAAGTAGCGCACAGTCTCTCCAACGTAGACGAACCATGTAGCCTTCGAATCTCTGATGTCATTCCAGAATCGCGAAGCACTGAACTTGGGAGCGAGACATAACGTCACGCCCGTCTTGAGTCGCATATCAGCATGTGCGATCCGTCAAGAGTTAGACTTTCACTTACCAATAGCTGGGTCATGCCACTGATCGCTCCAGTTCCATGGTAAAGTGGCTATTCAGGTTAGCATGCGAATGCGGAATCGTGCACTAGCTCTCTTACCATGCAGTCGTAATACCTCTGGTTCTCTCCCTGTACGTACGATACACCGCAGTCTTTCTGTAGTTCAATTAGTGCCTGTATGCCAGTGAGGTACGCATTGACTTACGCTGACGCTATGGAAGAAACCGGCCGCACCCGGGATAATGCAGGCCTTGGGCAAACCAGTCGTGCCACTGCCTTCGTTAGCGCATTTTCCTTTCGCAATTTTTGGTGAGTAGAGTGGTCAGCCATACCTGGTGTAGAAGAGGCCGAACGGCGAACCGGGGCCCACATTGTCTCTCAGCTCATCCCCCGGCCTCTCACCTCTCAATGCATTGATCTCGGGCCTCGCCTCGGCCAGCTTGACGACCTTGACCCCATTGGCGGCCAGCTCTCCCTGGACCTCGTCGATGCGGGCGAGGAGCTCGGGCCGGCCGTCGGCCACGATGAGCGGTGACTTGGCGATGCCCAGGCAGTGCAGCAGCGCGGCCTTGGTGAGGTTGTGGTTGATCATGGCGGGGGCGGCGCCGATGGCAAAAAGCCCGAGCCAGGCGAAGAGGAAGTCCGGGCTGTTGGCCATGAACAGGGCCACTAGGTCGCCCGGCTTCACGCCCTGGGCCAGGAAGTACTGGGCGAACTGGCAGGACCGGTAGTACGACTCGGCCCAGGTGTAGCTGCCCGGGCGCCACCAGATGCACTCGTCATTGGGCTTCTGCTGCGCGTGCTTCTCGAAGGCGTACCATTGCGATACGCGCTTATCCTTGACTGTGCGATGGTTAGTTAGACAAGAGGAACGAACAAAAACCGAGCTTCCTAAGAAGGGCGGAAGTCGAGCAAAACAGTATTGGGGAACATACTGGCTTGCTCGAGGAGCTTGGCGGCCTTCTTCTTGCCGCTGATGATCTTCCAATCTTGACGGACATGGTATTTCGCATCCAGATAAGCCAGGCCGGCAGTAGTGGCGGCCACGGATGCTGCTGTGATCTCAATTGGTTAGTGGCATTCACATTCCTGGCAACACGCCCGAATGAGATAGAGTTGAGATGTCTAGGACATAAGCGTAGAAGCGACTTACCGAGCGCCGCCATCTCAACGGTTTCCACGCCGCTCAATTGCTTGAGGCGGTTTTGATTAGGGTGTACAAATAATGATCTGTACCTTCCGAAACTGTACGACTGTGATGAGATGTGATGGATAATATACTATACGCCAGACATACGAAATAAACAAACAGTTAAGGAGGATAATGAGTAAATGCTTCCTTCAATCTAGGTCAGCAACTAAAGGGTTGGAGAGACGAGACAGGAGCGACTAAAGGGATCGTCATAGGTACAGCGTGGAAACGTTTAAGCGCCTCCGACAAGCTGCATGTTCCTGCGACCTGGCAACCGCCAATTGAGCCGCCGCGCCGGCTGTATACAGTCTCCCCAACCTCGGCCCTTGGGCCTTTTTAGCTGGGATGGGATCTGTTTATCGATAAACATAGCAGAGGCAATGCGAGACGGCAGTTGGAAGTTACCGGGGCTAGCACCGTATGTACCATACGTGGGTACGTGTTTGATGCTCAATCCAACATCTATCATTTCCTTCCCCCCTCATTGATAGGATCCAAAACCGGGGTAAGTAGTAAGTAGAGTGGAGACGGACCTTGTAACAGCTGTTAGGATCTCAGATCCAGGAGCTTTATTTGGACCCGACTTCATTGTTTACTTACGTTATCACGAAGCGAATCAGATTCAATGTCAACGCTGTAGTACGCAGATGAATAGTGTCTCTTATCGGAAAGATACGAATATGAAGTATATTGATCACAGCTGTCTTAACCTTTACATGCCTTTCGGGCGTCGGTATGTAAGCAATGCGTACCTGGGTAGCGTAGTTCGGCATATTCCGTGTCGAAAGCACGGCGAAGATGGACGTGCACTATATTTCAACAGCTATACCTTCTTGTGTGTGAGTCGCAAAGCGATATGCTTGGTTGGCATGGAAGCAATGAGCTTCCCGCTGATTTAACAATTTGGTATAAATCATTAGAATTTCAAAAGGAGAATAGTAAGGTCGACTAGATACAAGCAACAGCTGCTAAACTATCTACACCAAGCAAGCCCCTCAAAAGAGCAAAAGCAAAGTCGCATAAAAGCCAAACTAGGCATTATGTAGGTATCTTCAGAAGAGAAAGTAAGACAACGCTGCATCATGGTATCATAAAAGAATATGTCCAGCCACCAAAGCCATGAGGTATACCGCCCAGCCCCCCATCATTGCGTTTCTTGCCGACCCACCGATACCACCATCACCGCCAGCCGCCCCGCTATCCTTGCGCGCCTCGCCCGAGCCCGCCATCACCTCCTGCCCGGAAGGGTACCGGATGTTGTAGACGGGCGCGTTCGTCAATGCGACGGGCGCGCCCATGGTGCTCGGGCACGACGCCTGGTTCGCGCTGGGCCAGTCCCTGAGCTCGCACGCCTCGTCCTTGCCCCAGGTACAGATGGGGTCCAGGACGTTGTAGAGCTGGTAGTTCCTGCCGACCCACGAGCCGCCGGGCTGGTCCAGGCAGCTCGCGAGGAAGTTCATGCTGTTGGCGGCGCTGAGCGGAAGGCGGTGGCCGTCGGTGCGGATGAGGCTCGCGCACTCGCCCGCGTCGAGGTCGCGGTACTGCATGGGCACGGCGCCGCCCGCAGCGGGCTGCTCGCGCGCCCCCTTCCCCGTGTACAGGTAGTTCCAGGCGTCGTAGCTGACGTCGAAGGCGCCGCCGGACTGGTCGATCTTGAGCAGCTTGACGGACCGCCCTTCGTACGACAGCTCGACGCACAGCGCGTCGCAGCTCACCGACGACGGCCAGTACGCGATGCGGTTCGTGTCCACCTTGCACCCCAGCACCCCGACCGACGACGAGTAGCTGTCGTGCGGCGTCGCCCAGACGGTGCCGCTGCCCCCCGCCGCGGCGAGGCCTACTTGCGCTGCTGACCAAACGAGAAGGAACTTGGTGGCCAGCAGCGCCGGGGAAAATGCGACATTGCGCATTTGGTTTGAGGTTGATATTGTCAAAACGGGTGACTGTTCATAAAGGTAGGAATAAACGAGCGCATCTATCGCAGACGACAAGCAAGTGTCTTCGGCTTGAGAAGTGAAATGCGATCTAATTACGCGCCCTTCCGTCGCATAAGAAGGTAAATAAATGAGTGATAGTGAACTACAGTTGTTCAAATGGTGTAACGAATGGCATAGCCCGAGCCTAGATATACAGGGCTACAAGACTATAGATGAGCAGGCATTGGCATAAGCCTATTGAACATGATGGCAATGCTCGAGCATTGGAAAGTGCGGGAAAGTGGAAATCGGGGTCCAACAACCGACCGACGAAGGGCTCGTGAGTCGTGAGATGCTGGAAATGAGCAACGGTCCTGGGGATCCACTTTCCGATCCCCAGAACCCAGTTGCGGATTAGTGCTGGTTGCTCCTTGAAATGTGCTGCGCTATGTGCGTTAGTGTCCTGGCTGGTCTGGGCGGCTGCTAGGTGTTTGGTGTGTCGGCCACGGGCACTTATTTACCACCACCACCAACAAAACACCTGCCAGCCTACTGCTGTTGCTGCTGTGCCGCTGACAAAACAGCAATAGGCGGGCCTGTCGTTGCTTGACCCCCTTCGAATCCATCCATTCATCCACAGCCTTGCCTGACTTGCAGCAGCCAGATGAACCAGGCTGGCGGGAACTAGGATTGATTGATAGAAATAAAAAGATAAATAGATAAGAGCGTAGAGCTGAATGATGTCATTCTTTTTGCTTCTGCTGGCGAATCATATAACACAATTCCGTAGCCGTCGCAACCATTCATCCCATCTGTTACAGTTACCCATCTTCAATCTACATGCCTACCAGCTCGACAGTGAAAACGTATCAACATATAATTTCCAATCATTTTCAATGGACAACATGTCATTCCAAAGATTCGCCAGGTACAAAATACAGGGCTGTATTTCAGATGCAGGGGGCATCATATAAAACGCTACATCGCTGCTTCATTTTCTGGATGGGTAAAAAGCAAGAAACTATCGCAGCCAATATGAACGCCAATGCCACCCATCAGGCGGCTTCCCCCCGACTCTTTTTGGCCTCCTCCTCCCTCCAACTCGAGCGATATTTATGTACAAGTTAATGTGGTGCAGATATACAAGGCCCTTCCATCAAGCAAATTAATCCGTGCGAGCCTTCTTGGCGCGACCTCGTTTGGCCAAGTGCTTCTCGCGGCCACCCTTAGCAGTCCAGTACTCCTCCAGAAGCTCCGGGCAAATCTTCTTAAGCTTGGTTTCGGGCTCCATCGAGGTGTTCCCAGGCGTGGCAGGGTAGCCCACCCATTGCACTGCAAACTGAAAGACCGTCTTCTTCTTTTCATGGTTCAGGATCTTGAAGACGTGGTAGGTTTCGTTCTTTCCGTGGAACAAGGCCTCTGTTCGGCCGCCTTGCGCCTTCCAGTAATCGTAGAGGGTTTCGGCCGCGCCTCGCTGGATCTCCTCCTCGGGCTCGTACGTGGCATCCTCTGCGGGCTCATCGACCCATTTGACTAGGATTTCGACGCTGTTATCGGTGAGGCGGCGGTGCTTCAGCAGCTCGTCGATCTCGGTCTCGCCATCCTCCGCAGTGTGGTCGAACTCTCGCTTCTCGAGCGCATTCTGGATCATGTGGTCGGCGTCGTTGTCGGCGGGCTTGTCTGACGCAGCGGGCGCAACGCCGTTGTTTTGTAGGAGCCCTGCGTATCGCATGGTGCGTTAGTATGCGACGAGAAGGATTCGGGGTAGGGAATGCGACAAACCTTCACCGCCCATATCGGCGACGGGCACCTTGGACGATTTTGCTTTGTCCTCCTCTGCAGTAGCCCCGTTGGGCCGCGCTGGGGTTGTTGATTGGCTTGCCGAAGCTTTGGTTGGACTAGAGCCAAGTTCTACACCAGCTGGCTTGCCCATCGATCGACTGCGACGCTCTAGATGGGGGAGAAAAGAACAAAAGTCAGGTTCATGCTGGCAGCCGGGATGGTCGGGAGCTGGATATTAACTTACTAATCTTGCCAGCCGATTGACGCGCTTTGGAGCTGGACGAAGGGGGCGCATCCGTGGAGAGGCGCGACCGAACGCGTTGGGCCATGGAGGACGAGGGCTGTGGTGCTTCATCTGTTTGAATCGCGTTGGTTAGTGGTGGGCTGCTGTTGTGTTGATGGTTGCGCGACAGATGGCTGGCTGCTGCATTTGGGGGCGGCCAGCCAAACGCGACTTTGGAGTGTGTATAGAGTGTGTAAAAGACGACCAACCTTCCTCGTCGGGCACGACGTCATAGGGATCTGCCTTTCGCTTTTGTCCGCGACTCATCTTGTCTTCGTTGTTTAGGTGATTATCGCCGTTGGCTGATGAAGGTTTGGATGGCGACATAAAGCCTTTCAGGTTGCTGAAGAGGGACATCATCGACAGCAGTAAATGGATATGGGATGGTTGGGTACAGGCGGAGGAGCTGACGAAGAGTCGCGAAAGTGGATACAAACTGGAATGGAAAGCCCAGGTAGCTTCGGGGGTTCCCAGCAAAAAAATGGTGTGTCGGTCGGTGTCAGTCGGGGGCGGTTTGCGGTGTGTAACTTTGTTCGCACGCGCCTTGTCAAGGGAAAAAAAATTAGCTAACGCTATTCCACAACTTGACTCAAGTTGGGAGTGAGCGGAATTGATTGAATTGATGGGGGTCCTTTGGGATTTGTTTGAATTGATGCAAGGACTTGCTTGACTTGCTTGGGTTGGTGGTATTGGTGTGTGAGATACAGGCAGCGAGAGGTCACCTGCTGATTGAATGAAGAGACTGGAGTTAGGTGGATTTGGGAATGTGTTACTGTTCAGTTCAACACCAGGTGGTGTTCAGGAAAGCTTGGTGCTTGGAAGGGTGGTACCAACACCGGAGACATCGCCAGCTTGGGACAATCAATCAAATCAAATCAACAAATCACAATCAAATCAACTGCTGCGCTTCCAGAGTCAAAGATCAAAGCTCAATCGCGCGCGCGCGAGAGAGACTCCTCTTTGTAACAACTCGACCGACCGATTGACCGAAGGATCGCCTGACTGCCTGACTTGCTGAGTGTCTGTCTGTCTGTCTGTCTCCTGTCTTGTCCTATGTCCTAGACTAAAAGGAATAACTGGAGTCCAAGAACGGGCGGGCACCCCATGAAACCAACCTGTCGGAGGAGCTTCTGCTAGCTCCGCTGAGCTGTTCAAGTGTCTCTGACTGCTTTTTCTTTCTAATAACTCGCGCTTGCCGGGTTGGGTTGCCAGATGGGCCTTGATTGGTGGGTTGAGTCGAATGGGATGTCGCTACGAGAGTTGGGTATAAAATCCTGTTGGCCCTAGCGAAAACACCCTCTGTACTTCCCACTCAGCTTCAATTTTCTTTGCTATATGACGTGCAAAGAATCCCAAAAGCACGTTCACCAAGACCAGGGCCAGCGGCCAGGGGGGGTCGTGGTTGAATTGAATCAATAAGACGGCATATTGACGTGGTGACCCGTGCGTTTTGCATTAAAGAACCAATAAGGAAAGTCCCTGGGCGGGCCTGGTCATACATCATACACCACCAGCATCTGCATTCCGGCAATCCTCATTGGTTTTCACTTGACCCTGGCTGGGCTCTGACTGATCACCGCTCTATGTGCCATCTCTCTAGCAAATTTCGTATTTGAGGCAGCAGCATTCTTCTGCTTCTTCCTCTTCTTCGATTGCGGCAGGAACGAGTACTATGGTTGTTTGTAGGTGGTTTGTTGGTTCGCAGCTAGTTTTCTCTTTCCAACAGCAATCATCTAGTTGTTTGCCGAGAAAGTGCCACCTGGAATTTTCCAGTGTCGGGATTCGGGCATCTACCACACTTCTCTGGCATGCAGTGTTATTCAGTTCCGAGGTAGGTATGTGCGTTAACCCCGTTATGCGTTACAGAAGAAAGGGGCGGTAATACCAATAACCTCAGTATCTACTCCGTACATTGACTAAGTAAACTTGGATGAAAATGTGTGTAACTATAGCCACTGTCTTCATTTCGATCTATTTTGCTTCAATGATGGACATGTGGTAATAGGTAAGCACAAATATGGTCCATTGCCTAAGCTGTCCACCGGCTAAAAGCCACCTGCGTAAGCCCTCACAGTGGGACCTCTGCAATGCCGGATATCAAACACGCCGTATGCCGAGCAAAGCACCATATTGATGGTGCTGTCGTTGTTGTTTGTATCCACCCAGCCAAAACATCCTCTGACATGGCAAATACCTATTCATTGACAAACACCTCGAGGCCCAGTTGCCATTTCGGTTGTAGAGGCACACTACCCATCGTCATCATTTAGAGAGAAAAAGTATGTCTTTGGGGAAGAGTATATTATAAGTACACAAAATACCCATGGAGATTAGTATGCTTGAAGCTGTTCATAGTCCGGCGTGCTATAGAACAAGGCCGCAATTGTCTTCGATTCCATCGGCAAAAGGTATATGGCATCCTATTCTTCTTCATCTCGATCCATCATAAGACTCGAGGATTGCAGATTACTCCAAGTAACCTGACATGCTCCTAGTTTCTTCTAAGAAAGAACGGCTGGCTTCCGTCACGTCTGAGTATGCCATGTGCGTCAGGAAGCCAATACAATATGACGACCTTGTCAAATTAGCTCAACCATTTCTACTTTAACAAAATTTGTCACGAATCGTAAGTGGAGATAGCAAAATGCTTTGTATATAAAACACATAACTCCTATGTACACTGAAGGGTTCGACCAAATACCTACGAAAAAATGAATGAATAGAAGAGGCACCACGAAAGGGTTAAGCAACGATACCGAAAACCCTGGAGACCGGGAAGGTCCAGAAGGCCCCCAAGACATGCCATCTCTCGTACTGAAAGGCAATTCCATATACGTCACTTTGTATGTCCAACCAGACGATCAGTGAAATAGGCCATGGTAGGCGAGACAGCAAGGGTGATGAAAGAACTGAAAGAATAGAACAGGAAACATTGTGCTGTGAAGTATGTACTGATGATGATAGGAGCAGAAAGGGGTAAGTTTAATGCAAAGTATATACATAGAATTGAGAAGAGGGAAGAACAGAGAAGACGAAGCAAAAAAAGGAGAACATTTCCAGTCCAGTCCAGTCATCCCAAGCTGTATCACCCCTTAAAGCTGCATAGGGGTAAAACCAAACCGAAAGGGGCTTTGTTTCCTCGAAAGAGCGAGCGAGGAGCAAATAAGAAGCGAATTGGAGAAACGAGTGTGCAGTACTGAGCCAACCCTACCAGGGCCCCAGGGCTTTTTCTTTGCGTTGCGCTCAGATGCCCGAATCGACCTTGGGGAAGGGGTCCTGCGACGGGAAGTAGGCGCGCCACTCCTGGCAGGTCTGCTGGTACTCGGCGAGGTCTTGGGTGCTGATCTGGGCCTTCTGCTCGGCGGCGCGCTCGACGAAGTCGACGGCGAGGCCGGCGCTGACGTGCCAGGCGATGTGGCAGTGGAACAGCCAGCTGCCCGGGTTGTCGGCCCGGAAGGCGATGACGAGCCAGCCGTTGCCGGGCAGCATGGTGACGTCGCGGCGCGTCGGGTTGACCAGGTTGAGGTCCCCCGGGGCGGCGCTGAAGGCCGTGGGAGTGCCCTGCGGGGGCGAGTGGCCCAGGATCAGGAAATCGTGGCCGTGCAGGTGCATCGGGTGCGGCAGCGCGTTCTGGTTCTCGATGACCCAGTACGTGTAGACGTCCTTCTCGTTGACCGTGTAGATGTTCTCGTGGCTCGGGTACGACGTGTTGCCCTCGAGCACGTAGTCGAGCACTGGGCGGTCCCAGTCCACGTTGACGTTGCTGCCGTTGACCTTCCAGAGGAAAGGGGGGCCGTCGAGGGTCACCTTCAAGTCCCGGTTGGGGTCGAGAGTGAAACCGGGGGCATCACGGGTGATGACCGGGCTGAAGATGGTCCGATCCTGGCAGGAGGTGTCGTTGGGGGGGACACCTAGGCTGGCAGGCAAGCCTTGGGGATCTGGCGCGTTGGCATAGGTGAAGATGGCAGCTGGGAAGTTGTTGAGCGACGTGCCGCATAGCTTGCTCGCGGGGAACTGTAAAGGGGCACGTTAGCTACCAGAACGAATACATGACAACCAAGCAATTGGTATCTTAGAGGAGCTAATATGAACTCACGGTGACATTGAACCAGTAGTTGCCAGGTGCCTGGTCCGCATCAATCATAACGTCATATCTCTGACCGACGCCCATGAACAGTTCGTCCGTCGTGAATGAGTTAACCGGGACCATATCGGTGGCCATGACATTGAATTGGTGACCGACCAGCTTGACGTGGAAGTTGTGCTCCACCGATGGGTTGATCAGGCGTAGGAAATGGCGCTTGCCCTGCTGAAGCTGTACACGTGCATACTTGCCCTTTGTCAGGTCCAGGGGGTTGATGTTGGTACCGTTGAAAAGAACGTTGTTGCTAGCCGGGGGTCCTGCAGTCTGGGTGGAGTGAATGATTTCATCCGCCGACTGATCGTAGGAGTCGCTGATGGGCAACGGACCCAACTCGACATCCCAGTTGTTGGAGGTCGGTCCGTTGATTACGATGGGGCCCCAGACACCGTTGCCGTACTGCGCAGAGAAGTGAGAGTGATACCAAGATGTACCGTACTGAGTGGCCCGCCAGCGGTAGGTCTTGCTCTTGCCAGGGGCAAGAGGGCATTCAGTTACACCGTTGGCTCCATCATGGATATTGTTGTGAAGCTGGCGGATGCCATGCCAATGAATGGAGGTTCTTAGGTAAAATATCAGTACAGGCTCACTCAACAATTCGAAGGGACATATATCTTACCCATTAGTTTTCAGACTATTCTTCAAATTGACAACGATATCGTCGCCCCAGTCTGCACGGAGGGTGGGACCAGGGAACTGGCCATTGATGAGCATCACCTTTGGCAGGATACGGCCGTCTGGACCTTCCCAGTTGTCCTGCTCGGTGATCTCCCAGTTGAAGGTCCTGGGAGAGGAGCCTGCAGGGGGAGTGGACGTCTCATAATCCGTTTGGATATTGAAGCTATCAGTCCAGCAAGCTCGGTTGGAAGGAGTGTTGCAAGTGCTAGCAGCTCGAGTCTCGATCTTAGAGATTTCAGGGGCAGGAGCTGCGGAACAGAGGCTCACGAAGAGCGAGATGGACGCAAGGCCCTTGAGTGAGGGCAAGGACCACATGGTTGAGGTATTATGCTTGATTAAAAGCTCAGAGAATCAACGATAAAAGCAAAATATTGTGTAAATGGGAGTCAACGAGTGCCTCGAAGAGAATATTCCACAAAGAAGGAGTGAAGTGGGAGCCTGAAGAAAGAACTAGAGGGAAGGGTGCTTGATGATGCCCACAAACAAGACCTTTACGAAGATGGGAGATGAAGCAGATTATATAGAGGGCTGCGTGTAATGTAGAACGGAATTCAGAAGCGTATATTGGCTCGACCCCGAGAAAGACATGGCCTTCGTTGTCCCGTTCCTGGTGAGCCTGTGGGATCGGAACCAACGGGTCGAATGCATGAGCGAGGTTCCCCTGAGAAGACGCCAACGACACCCTCTTCTCGTGGATAGTGGAGCAAGTGTCGTTCGATAGTCCTGCTTACAACACCATCACGAACAGCCATCGTGACAAGAGAGCTCATAGGATTCCATGACGAAGACCATGGTAAGCAAGAGTCACCGCCGGGGGCTCAGGGATATGCTATCCCATTCTACTCAGGTCAGGATCCAAATCCAGCAGTAACAGGGTATATAATCAATAGTCCTCGTGAGAAGGCGCCAAAGGGCATGGAAGGGTGTGCAGGAGAAGTGGTTGCCTGACCTGAAGTGGGAGCTCAAAGGAGGAAAATGATGGACTTTGTGATCACGGAGGGTATGGAAACCAGAGAGACAGCATTGCCGCTGTACGGCTACGTAGACGCTGAGAATTCAGAGGTAAGAGCATCTTCCCAACATCCTCTTTGGGAATCGAACTCGTTGTGTAACTGTGTGGATAGGGTCAAATAACTGCCGGGAAGACCTGTCTCCCATGGGACTGCATACTGGTTATCATTGCCAAAACCCAGAGTAGGATCGATGAATCAAGTCAGAGGACTCCATAGCAAACAATTATCAAAGTTTATGTCGGACCCAAGACTCATGGGCTTTCTTGACTTGTCCCCAGAGAACGCCATATCGCCAACTAGCCCTACAGACTAGAATCATGGGTCGTCAGAACAGCATAATACGGGCTAGCGAAGAAGGAATGCGGCTGTGATTGCAGGGAACAGGCTCACAGCTGGATGTTCGATCTGCCTTGCATTAACGGAATGTGGCGGTTTGATAAAGGGGGCGGCTCGCCGGTAGGGGCACACCCATGACCACCCGCGGCAGCATTGCATTATTAGCGTTGTACAAGGTAGAAGGATACCTTCTCAAGAGGCTTTCTGCAGCTTGATCTTGTACTAGGTCAAATGTATGTATGATGCAGGTCCAAATGCACGCCCATTTCTTGGGGGGGTCAAAAGACCAGCCATATAACAACCAACCGCCTACTTGTGACTGTTGGAGGTTGACGAATAGGCGCTCTCATGTGGTAGCTGTCAGAAAAAAGCCACAAACATGTTTTGGCTGTGGCAGGGCATAGTATTATATCAGCTGACTCGGTTTGACTACTAGGGAAGATGTCCCGAGTCCGGCGAGCCAGCTGGACTGGCCGGCGGTCCCATGAGGGCTGTATGGCAGGTTGGGAGCAAACATAGTGATAGCATTTCAAAGCGCCAAGCCTGCATCCGGTTCCGCGGGTGTACAGTCACCGGAATTACGATGTATCAAGCGGATACCGGCTCGGTCCTACGTGCTCGACCAACACTGCAGAAAGAACAGCAGGGACTTGACTCCAAACCCTGCCGGATCGGGAAACTCGAAATGTCCTCGCTACATGCCGAAGGTTCGGTTGCACTCAACAAAGCCCATCGGGCTTTTTTCTAAGAGTTCGAGAAGAGACTGGGAAGAAGCAAGGCTTCTTTGCCGCGTTTTCTAAATATAAATTCTTGGCCCTGGTTCAACGCCCGATATGGGCTGGCCTGTTTAGAGCAGGGATCAGTTACTATTACATGAAGTGTATGCTATGCCGTGCAGCAAACCCTGACATGCATGGTGACTGGCTCTTTGTACGACGGTCAGGATAACGCGAAGGTCTCCCTGCTGAGTGCAAGTTGTTCCGATGTATGTATTAGCAGCGCCATTAAGGAGCAAATATCGATAAGCACCGATCCGATGCAACCCAGGCAGCGTCGGATGAGAGCCAGTGCAGTGCAGTTATACAAGGAACGAAAATACGGTTTAGTTCATTCCAGTGAATGAATTTAGATGCAAACCTTGGGTTTGGATAAGCGGTGAGTACT
This sequence comes from Apiospora koreana, assembly GCA_017163955.1. Lineage (NCBI taxonomy): Eukaryota > Fungi > Ascomycota > Sordariomycetes > Amphisphaeriales > Apiosporaceae > Apiospora > Apiospora koreana. Next base: position 1,353,888 of record JAFHKQ010000005.1, on the reverse strand, counting down.
CGCTGTTCTTCGGTGCATTTGAATACGGGCCAGGTGAATACGGGATGGCCGTTCGCTTAAGTCGCTCGCTCGCTCTACTAGTACCTACTTTCAGGGTTATATGACTCTGGCGAATCAAGGCTCTCATATGGTTCAGCTGCCCCACGGTGCTAGTTAGGAAAAGGGCTGAAGGAAGGGGCGGGCACTTTTGTCACGGATAGCCACGTGAAACGGGGGTAGAATTAATGTTGTAGCCCGCAAGGCCCGAATCCCGGGCCTTCAGCTGGGTGGGATATTACGGACAGCCCTGTACATAGTGGACTGTTTCAGGAAAAGCCTGGTGGTGATACCCATCAACGATGCTGGAAGCCTGGAGCTGAAAAGGGAATATGGTCATCTGGACTTTGAGTTGAGGGCGGAGTGTGTTCCGTAATTTGGTATTTGGTATTTGGTATTTGGTAATTAACGAAGACGGTCTTAACTCCTTCCTTTACACGGGACACGGGAAGCAAGAAGTAAGAAGTCAGAAGTAAGAAGTCAGAAGTTAGAAGCAAGAAGTAAGCCCAACGCCACAAGTGCAATGCAAGTTACAAGTGCAAGTGCGCATCGACCATGGACAGGGACAGGATCTACTGTAGGTTAACTTGAACCCGGGCCTTAATTTTACCCGGTCGGTCGGTCGCATTGCAGGTCCCATACCATACCATATTCCCGGGTAGGAAATAAATCTGAGAGAGTTCCAATGCATGTCGCTACCCATATTTTGCTTTACGGATGCCGTGTCCACTGCCCATCTATTTTATATTGCCCTTCAATATCACAATGATGCGCCAAGGGGGTTTCCGTCAAATTAAGCTTCAATTCATGTGTTTTGCTACTGCTAGTACGGGTCTAGCCCCCGCCTGCTTCCCTTTGTGTCCCGTCGCAATTCTTTAATGCCGACATCATCATCATCTTCATCATCATTCTCCTCCTCCTCCTCATCCTCATCCTCGAGTTGGGGACCCGTCTCAAACAATATTGTATACTGGATACTTAGTCGTCAGCCCGTGCTCTGTACATTGCCGGCGATTGAATTGCATCCGACCCGAGGTTACGAGAATGCCGTGGCCACACTTCAGACCACCATCCTGAACTCACCTCGTGTTGAAGAGCCAAGCGTCCTTGCATCAACGCCATTGAAAAAGCAAATCACCACTACTGCGCGCCGTGTCTGCCCTCCTTAGCAAGCACCCATGGGCAAGCAGGGAAACCCATCCACCTTGTCGTTACCCGACCGTGGCCCCTCCTTTACTCTCTCTCACCGTTCGCATTTCCATTCCCTACAAGATGAGGTAATGCTTTGTTTCCCCATGCTCGTGACACCAGGAAAAGGGTGCGTCATGCAGTGTAACTATGTAAGGCCACGACGCCTCACGCCACCTTTTGGCGCCGCCTTCACGCCCCTTCGTCACTTCTGAGCGCGAATGGCGAAGTGCCATTTCTACCTCGGCCCTAGCCCTAAAACGTTCAAAATATCATGTTCCTATTAGCTTGCTGCCTGGTCGCCGGACACGGTAATCTAACCGACGCCAAAATGGAGAGTAGATCAACAGCGCTACGGTGATTTCACGATAATGGTTGGAACTCAAGACATCTCCCGGTCTGGATGATCAATTTTGTCTTTAGACTACACAATGTTCGTTTATAACGGTCATCGTCTTTCAGCGGCCACTCGACGTTCGAGGGTGGCAAAGTTGACCACCCCATAGATGGCCTTCTAGAATCCGGCTGGTTCCCCGAAGAAATTTACCTAGACCGGTCCCCATACCCTCTCGCTTCCAAGTGACCTAGTGTGATATGGGTTGTGACAAAGCCGTCACAGCATTGAATCTCGCAAGGCGACTGGATCTCGAAAAGTACCCAGCAGCCTTGGAAATCCAATAGTTCATGTAAACTGAGGTTCTGAGGAGGGAAGGGCCCCTCCATCCCGATCTTGAGGGGTGGGTGGGCCACCACGCGCACATCCGAGCCCCCCTGAAAGCGCGGGGACGCAATTAGGGACCACGCGGCCAACCGGTCGCCCCATCGGCAGAAAGGGTCGTTCCGCTTACCTACCATTGCATCGGGTTCTAAAATGAGCACTCATTTCATCTGCCTCTTGTCATACGTGAAAACGTGGTGGCTGCAGTATTTCTCATCATCTGCTAAAGCCTCCGTAAGCATAAACCTGACCGTCTCGCAGACAACGGAATGCATTCGCTTAATTGAGCTCATGCTTATGACAAGAAGCTTTCGCCAAGTTCAGTGCCAGATTATTCCACCAATGAGCTGAGGGATATGGAATTTCTGTGGCGTCTGATATCGTGGCTTGCGATAGGGGTATAGGCCCGGAAACCCGTTTGATGTGGCCAGTTGCTGGTGTCACTGACTCACAGGGCCATAGCCAGCCCTATGAGTAAGCTTACAACTGGTAAGCTCAATCAGAATACCGCCCTGTCATCATATAGGATCGTGCCAGTCATTTTCTAATATAATGGTTCATGCCGGAACATGTATGGTACGAGATCGAATTACCTCACAGGGGAGCATCTTCTGGAAATAGAGTACTGGGAGTAGAAATCTGCGTGACGACAGCGTTCACTCTAACGCATAATATCATGCAAAATGGGGGAACGCAGCTGACTGACCCCCATAAAACCCCCATCATCACGATGAGTGAACAATACTCCTACCCAGAAAGAGCGTAAGCTGGAGGTTTGGTATAAGGGCGGATGGTGGAACAAGCCCAGGCAGTTTGTTGCACCATAGTTACCTGGTATCCTCCCTGTGAACTCATTTCTTTGGTATGTTTTATTATCCAACTTTGTAGTGATGTAGATGTTTGTAGGATGTGAGTGTGGGCAACGAAAACAACCTCATAGATATGGTTAACATCCTCCAAGTATCAGTGGTATATCCCCGCGGCACCGAACTAATGGAGTAAACACCACACTTAAGCCCCCCCATCATAGTATTTGAGCTCCCAGAACAATAGGCTCAAATCCCTCATGGTAACGTTGACTCCCAAAGACAGCCCCTATTTCAACTCGTAGAAAGCTAAAACCTATCAGGTGGATGGCATTAATGCCGATAACCCTCTGGGAGGTGGCCTAACACACACATTACATCGCCGGTTGGGTACTACATGTGATCTGAAAGGCTCAGTACGCTGTATGCAGGCTTACTTCAATGTTACCTCAGGGTAACATTCGCTTTCTGTTACTGGCTTATCTACTGAGCAGCTATCTTCGCATTTTATAATATATATGCTCAATCACGATTCGTCAAGATCAGTGATATCACCTGGACAGTCATGCTAACTTCGTGTATATCATAAATATATTCCTCCATGATGTGTAAAACACAATATGAGGGGAAAAGGTTCGCTACCGGAGCCACCTGCCAAGGTGTAAACCCTCAAGGCTACACAGCAGATCGCTGTTCAACGATGTGTGGAGTGTAAGATATATCGAGTATTAATGAGCTTAAAATGAAGATGTAAGCACATAATGCGTTCATCGGCTAGCAATCCTGCAGCCACCGTGTGTTGCTGCCTGAGAGCCTATCAGCGTGTGGTTTAGGCCAGGAAAGAGAACAGGGAGGGGAGCTGTCAAGATGTCAGCCCCCGCCATTCTGCATAGCAGCATATAATAATCTCTCTTAAGCTAGACGAGCCCACCCAAAGAGGCAGCTCATGAACATGCTACAGAGTGGCTGACATCTTCACTTTGAGTGACTATTGTGAATTCGCTTTGCATGATGAAGACTTTATTGTCGACCGCGGTTTGTTTCCTTGTCGTGAAGACATTGTGTTACAACTTCCCCTTTGAAGCAGAACAACTGGCCCCTGCTGATGCTGAGGTATTCCCGGCCATTGCGTTTGGCAATGCGGAAGACGCCCATCCAACCCTGGACTTGAACGGATGCCGGGCCTTCCCCGGGGCATCGAGCTGGCCGCCGGATGAGGACTGGACAAAGCTCAACAGTTCTCTCGGCGGTGCGCTCTTGAAACCTCCGCCCCCGGGGGCGGTCTGCTATAGAAGCTCCGAGTACTACAACCAATCCGCTTGCAATGACATCATTGCAAGTTCCAGAAGCAGCCGCTTCTACATCAATGACCCGGTGTCGGAGCTGACCACCTGGACGGAGGGGCGGACATGCTCGGCGAGAAACAACCCGCAAGGCAACTGCACACAGGGTGGCTTTCCAGTTTATGTTGTAAGTTATATATATTATCATTTCCTTTGGATGTAATACTGATTCATGCATTTTGCCAAAGGTCAATGCCACAACCGTGAGACATGTTCAGATAGCGGTCAACTTTGCCAGGAACAAGAGTTTGAGACTGATCGTCAAGTGAGTTCATTCAAGCCAAGAATCGCGGGAGCTTGGTAAGGAAACCTTTACTTACCCCAAGGGGATTTGACCTTAGAAACACCGGACATGACTTCATCGGAAGGTCTGTTGGTGCTGGGTCTCTCTCGATATGGACTCACCACCTCAAGGATTTTGAGTTTGTGCCCAAATATGAGCACAAGGGTTTCCAGGGGATGGCTGCCAAGGTCTCCTCGGGAATCGAGTCATGGGAGGTGTTCAGTCCCATGAAGCTCCACAACATGACGCTGGTCGTGCCGAGCGATAGCACCGTCGGTGCCTATGGCGGATGGATGACGGGCGGAGGACACTCTCCCATCGCTTCTTTGTACGGCCTCGGCGCAGACCAGCCCCTATCGCTTCAGGTTGTTACTGCAGACGGCAGATTTGTCACGGCTGACCCAGAGTTGAATTCCAACTTGTATTACGCTCTGCGAGGAGGTGGCCCTGGTGAGTAAAATATATCTTGTTTCGGTGGACTGAGCGAGCTCAGGGGCTTACTCGCATCTCACCTACACAGGTGCATACGGCATTGTGACCTCAGCAGTTGTCAAAGCATACCCCTCTATTAACTTCAACTCCGCAACCATCACCTTTGCCACACCAGATAACGGGACCCTGGACGCGTTCTGGCGCGCCTTCGCCGCAGAGAACCAGTTCGGCAAGCAAGTAACCGAGAAACCCCACTACGGCAGCGGCTACAGCTACGTCTCGGGCAGCAACAGCACCGGTCGCTACTCGTACACCACAACATACGAGTTCCCCGGAAAGTCCTTCGCCGAGATCACGGCGCTCATCGCGCCGCACATTGACGAGCTCGCGCGCCTGGGCATCTCCATCGCCGTGCCTACACCAATCGTGTCGACCCGCTGGGCCGACGCGAGCCAGGGCCGCGGAGATGTACCCGGGAACCAGGTGTTCGCGAGCCGGTTGTTCTCGACGCGGGACTGGGAGGACGCGTCGACGTACGCCGACGTCGTGGCCGCCCTGCGGTACTCGGTCGAGGCCGGGTACCAGTTCCACGGCATCCACCTCGCGCCGGACGAGAGTGCGGCGGCGGCGTACGGCTCGGGGCCGCCAGACAACGCCGTGAGCGCGGCGTGGCGTCGGGCGACGATGCACGCGGACTTGTTCGACAGGGTGGGCGACTACTCGACCCGAGACAAGTCGCTCGCCAGCCACGCTCGGCTCAACGAGTCGATGGCGCGGTGGCGCGCGGCGGCGCCGGACGCGGGCGTCTACGTCAACGAGGCGGACATCTTGGAGCCGAACTGGCAGGACGCGTTCTGGGGCGCTGACAAGTACCCGGGCCTGGTGGCGATCAAGCGCAAGTACGACCCCTGGGACCTCTTCTGGGCGCAGAACAGTGTCGGCAGCGAGGGGTGGGCCGTAAAGACGGATGATTTCTTGCCTTCCCAGAATGGGCCTCTCTGTAAAGTCTCTCATGGATAGAAGGAAAGGAGCAACGAGGGTTCTTGAGATTTGTTTTCAGTAGGTTGGTCATCGTTTGGGTTTATCTACTATTTGGCTCTTCCTGAAGTTTTCTTTGGTATTGGCACGAGTAAGAAGACTGTTTGTAAGATCTATTACCAACTTACCTGGGAGAGGCGAGTTATGTTCCGGAGTTTCATTGTCAGTCTATGTCCCTAGCTACGGTATTCCACTGTATGATGGGTAAAGTCCACAATGTATTGTCAAACAGTTGGCCTGCGTTATGGACTCGAGTATTCATAATGCCTCCCTTGTGTTGGAGCTTCCAGCGTCTCTAAGTTATTGAATTAGGAGCACATATATTAAAGGTTGAGTATACGTTGGTCGAGATCGTGTATAAACTTGATAGTAGGTCTCTCTGTATTTTGTTCACATGCTCAGTTCTTTGCAATATACATTGTCTATTTGATATGCAGTTCTTTGAGTACAAGATAATATTTTGGTACCAAAGGCTTGGTCTTGCTTTATGCATTGAGCATTGAGAGCTCAACTGCGTTCTTGCTCCTTTCCTTACTCATACATTGCCTGTTTAGGTTCCCTCCTCGCATGTTCATCGCCTACTGAAGTCACCTCTTTGCCTGTTTGTGGTTTAGTTTAAGCACTTCCCACCTGCCGACCCCAACCGAGATGAGTGCTGCGTCCAGATAATTATTATCAGATAACGGACACCGTCTAACAGAGGATGTTTTGTGAAAAACTGTGTTGACAACTTGTCTCTTCGAACTCGCCCTCCTACTCGCAATGGCTATATCCGCCTATGACCCAGCACCACCTGTTCTGGTCTTTGTCCTTGTTTACGTCCCAGCGGCGACAGTGGAGCGCTTCATTCTCATGCTATGGGTGCTACTGAGTAGCAATGGGAAGCGTACCCAGGAGAGTGGGTTGGAAGGGGTGTGGCGTTGCCCCATCAAATAGTGGCCGTTCCTACACAGCTGAGTGTTCTGTTTGTTACTACCTCAGATCTTTATCAATCTTTGTAACAAGACTTCTGTGACTTGCGCATAAAACGTAACTACGTCGTTGCCTACTTCTCTGCTGTTTTACTACGTTTGTCTGTTCACTCTCTCTTTACTCTCGCGTGCGCTCGCCTGTTTTATTGCAGATCTTGAATACACTCCATCTGTTTATGGTGATACTGCTCATGTTCCCTTTGGGTCTTCTTCTTCCGCTTTCTTGGTGGAAGTTCTCCCCTCCTCCTGTACTTGACGATACCAACAGTCTTTCTCGAAGCGCATGCGCTCGCTCTACTCAACATAACCAAGTTATTCACTACTTCTGTCCTTATACTATCTGTATAACTTGTGTATCGCATGCTCTCGCCCTTTTTGTTTCGAATTGTTCGTTCACTCCTACTATCTGTAGTGGTGTGTAACTTGTGAGTTGCGTGATCTCGCCCTTTTTGTTATGAATTGTTCATCCACTCCTGCCTACTATCTGCAGTGGTACGATTCTAACTCGCCCTTTCGACGACCAGTCCAAGGGATTTCGGAGCTCTGGTTCTGCCTATCATTGTGCAACATTCAGCACCACAACTACATACCAGCATCATCTTAACTCCCTCTCTGCCGCCTTGAAAACTAGCCCCTTTTCTGTCGACGATTCAGCGTCGCCCGGCCACGTCGCCCCCGTCACGTCGCCCACGACGAAAGAAGACTTGAAAATAGTCACGAAGTGATTGACCGGTGACCACTAGGTGGTTCCAAAACTCATACATCGCAAGTGTGCCGAATCGTTGCCTGGCGACCTGGTCTAGTGATCCTATTGTTCACCTATCGTGAGCTACTACTCTTCCTTACTCAACCACCACGACAACCCTGTTTGTTTCTCAACACACACATCAACAACCACCTTCCTCCCTCGCTCGTCTTTCTTTTCTTGCAACATCTTTCCACAACACACACAGCCACTCTCTTCCCGTCTCAAGAGAGAGGTTGTCCTTACAACACAAGTTCTTCCGAACATACCGTCTCCAAACATCACGCTCCAACTTCAAGAAGCGAGAGAGACGTTTTTCTTGCAACACATATCTTTTCAACACGCATCCTCTTTCAGGCATTCACCTCCGCTCCCGCCCATTTTACGAAAGGGGCGTCTGCGCGTTTTAAACTTCCTTCAAATCTCATCATTTACGACTCTCCGCTCTCGCCCTTTTTGGACGAAAGGGTCTGCATGTTTTGATCTTAATTCAAGTATCATCATTACCGCTCTCTACTCTCGCCATTTTTACGAAAGGGGTCGTCGTTTGAACTTGGTTCAAGTCTTGTCATTTACCACTCTCTTCTGCTCTCGCCCTTTACTTTTACGAAAGGGGCGCCTGCCCGTAAGTCTCATTATTTACTACTCCCCTTTGCTCTCGCCCTTTTTGGCGAAAGGGGCCGTCGACTTTTCAACTTCCTTCAAATCTCATCATTCACCGCTCTCCTCTGCTCTCGCCTTTTCTTTTTACGAAAGGGGCGCCTGCGCGTTTTAAATTTCCTTCAAGTCTTAACATTCATCACCCATCACTCACGTCTGGACTCGCCCTTTTTACGAAAGGGGTCATCGAATTTTGAACCTGATTCAAATCTTGGCATTTACCACTCTCTTCCGCTCTCGCCCTTTTTACGAAATGGGCACCTGTATATTCTGAGCTTCCTTTAAATCTCAACATTCATCACCCACCACTCACCTGCACTCGCCCTTTTTACGAAAGGGGCGTCTCCCCCGTGTTTTGAACTTCCTTCAAATCGCAACATCCATCGCCCACTGTGTACCTTTGCACTCGCCCTTTTTGGCGAAAGGGGTCGTCGACTTTTAAACCTCCTTCAAATCGCAACATCCATTGCCCACTACTCATCTCTGCACTGCTCATCTCTACACTTGTACTTGCCCTTTTTGGCGAAAAGGGTCGTCGACTTTGAACTTCCTTCAAATCGCAATATCCATCGCCCACCACTCCTCTGCACTCGCCCTTTTACTAAAGGTGCGTCTCCGTGTTTTGAATTTCTTTAATCACGACATTCATCACACACCACTCACCTCTGCACTCGCCCTTTTACGAAAGGGGTGTCTCCGCTTTTTGAACTTCATTCAAATCACAACATTCACAACCCACCTCCGTATCCACGATACTCAAACTAACATTCCGCAAGTTCAGCATCCCGCGTAACAAACATCCATCCCGTGTTCCCAAAGTGTTTTTGGACACTGCCATCACTGTGACAAACAACCTGGATTTTTTTCTGCATCTTGCAACAACAATTCCAGCACCACCCAACCAGTTGGCACAATGACTTCCAACAACACCGCAAACATGGGATCAAAGGAGAGACCTCTTACCCCGTATTCCCGAAGCCCATCTCCAGCATCCTCCGGAACGACCATGGCCGCACCTCTGGCAGACTGGCCCTTGGCTAATGACACCGGTGATGCTGTAATTGACCAGGCCGTTATGGAGCGCCCCAAATCTCGGCGCAGCTTCACTACACAGAATGGACGCCGTACTCCCATGCTCCGAGACAGCGAGGCAATCAACTCTCACCCGGTTCCCTCATTCCACCTCCCTCGTACCGCCTCTTCACAGAGCCAGGTTCATGGTGGATTTACCAATCCTGGAGCCGAGGATGGCACTGCAAGACTGCAGCTTCCTGCTCCGTCTGTCCGACCACCTACTCGACACGGATTGAAGCGCTCGTTCCACTCTGCTGGAAGCAATAGCTCTGAGCCCACTAGCAGCAATACCCCATTTGGTCGGCGTGGCCGCGATGATAGCTCCAAGCGTATTAAGCATGGCTTAGTCAGTCAGCTCTCTCGTGGAACTCAGATCTTCGGCAGTGCTGGGTCCTTCTTCTCTTCCAAGTCTGAGGAACCTTCCAAGACCCGAATCAGCGCCCCGTTTGGTTTCCGTCATGTTGCTAGAGCCGAACACGGCGGTGGACCGATGGGCGGTACAGACCATGGTCCAGATGCCGACCCTGAGGCCACCCTTAACCAGACTCATCGGGCCCTTCTTGATGTCCGCAGCAACAGTCGCATTGAGAACATCACTTCTCTTCCTGTTGCCATGCCCAACGCTACGTCACCTATTGTCGAGAATCAGCTCGATGCTGACCGTGGTAACGGCTCAAGCGATAGCAGCAGTTTCATTCCTGGCACGTTTGAATTTGCTTTCCCAGCTGTATCTCTTCATTGGCCGGGCGGAGTCCCCGCAGCTTCTCGCCAGCGAGGTTGCAAGATGCCCAACATCAATATTCGCAATCCCTTCAAAGTCCCGGTCAGATTTTGGAGTATTGCATTCTGGGTCTCCGTCATGTTAGTTGGGATCACAGCCTTCTCAGTCGTATCCGCTATCACAAGCATGATCCTCCATAGTAGCGAGGATAAGATCGTCACACATCATGAAGCAATGTGGCTGGCTTTGTCCGTGGTCTTCTGTTTTGCCTCCATGGGAGCCATCTCGATCACCTATGCTCGTCGAGTCAGCACTCGCGCTGTGGCTAACCACCGTTACAGTCAGCACGAGGTCGAGCTGGGTGAAGCACGAGGGATCACTGAAGAGTCCACCCCAACACGCATTCGCAACGTCAACTCCGATATTGAACTCGAAGAACTGTACCAGCGCTCCAACGCAGAGGCATCTGGACATAACGAGAGAGCCCTTCGTTCCTCTCCCATGATTGCAACCCCAGAGCAGGCATATATTCGCCAGAGCAACCAAATTGTTGCCGATGGCCTTCTTAACCTGGCTGCACCGCCCAACTCAACGCAGAGCAAGCGCAAGGGCGGCATCTACGATTCGGCATCTGTTTGCACCGCCCTCATGGCCCAAAGCATCGTTAAGGGCCAACCCTTTGGCGCCTCACGACGGGCCGTTACCACCCCTATTGGTGTTGCACGCAGCGAATCTCTCATGCGCTCTGCTGCCCGCGATCAAGGAGGTTCCCGACATGGCCAAAGCGAGCAACAGGCTTTTTCTTCCGAAAACAACGAACGAGTTGACGATCTTAACCGTTCCCACAGCACAGAATCCAGCGCCAGCCAGGCTACATACGAGTCGATGAGTACCGAGGCCCCTATGATTTCGGACAATCACGTTACCTCATCAACGGTTTCTGAGCCTTTGAACAAGAAGCAGACCAGCGTCGGCGGCATCCCTCATTCTGTCGCCATTCCTGACTTATCTTCCGAGAACAAGATGCCAACCCTGCCTTCAGTCGAAACCAATTCGACTCTGTCGTCTTTCATTACTTCATACGCTGAAAGTAGCGAGACGGATCGTATCAAGTACAATTCACCGCGCCCCAACGAGGCTTTGGGTTCGCACCCGGTTCAGCGTGCCATCAGCAGCAACAACCCGTTCAGGCGCCTCCAGGAGCAACACAAGCTGTCACACCAGATTGTGACAGAGGCCGGCACCCCCGACTCGCAGAAGAGCACTGAGCGCTTCCCTGCCTATTTCGAGAACTATGGCGCCGCCCGCACTGACAACCGCGAGGCTCTCCAGACCTTGCAGGGACTTCGAGCACCCATGACCCCGATTGTCGAGCGCAGCGAGTCTCCCGTTGCCATCGCCAACCACTTCTAACTGCATCGTCTCTACATACTTCCATCTCTTCTCTTGTACACCTACAGGATTCTTCGTGTTCTGGGAACTATAACCACATTCTGGTTTCCTGGCATACGACGAAGAAAAACACTCTTTGCATTTGATCTGGTTTTTCGATTGTCATTTCTTCCTCTTTTCGGCGTTTGGCGTTGGCTGTCGTTTCTTTACTTTGTCTTTTCACGAATAGGCGGCGACGTTGGCGATTCGCGGCATCCAGTATGAGCTACACGAGAAACGATTTCCGACTTTACGCACAAGCATGATTGATGATATTTCCCATTTTCCTTTACACTTTGCCCTAATACTCCGAGCAATCACACTGGTCTCTTTTTCATCCGATGTCTTCGTCCCACATGTGTTCAAACGAGGACACGAGGACTTCAGGGGCTACCTCTACGGAGGATTGCCTGAGATACCCCCCAGCAGAGAACACCCATTTTCTGTCATTGCAGAGGTTGAGGAGTTATCATGATGATGATGACGACGGAAGATTTACGCTGTCACCAAGCCCCGCGAGGAGAGGTGGGCGAGGACGACAGCAACGAATCTTGAGATTTTGAATGAATATTGTACGACCACAGGAAACACGCAAAAGCACAGATGCGATCTCTTTTTCTTTTTAGGAGATGACCAACAAATGCAACAACGGCGGAACAACGAGCAAACAATTTTTTCGCTTCTCTGGCACCAGCAGCTCTCCCCTCTTCTTCAGGACGATCTATCTGTCTTTCCCTCTTCTCTTGAAGAGGGATGATGACTACGATGATCTCGTCTATCTCGACACCACACTCTCTCGCGCTGCTACGGTTTTCGACACCACCATGCCCGAAAACATCAGCCTGCGGAGATGAAGGAGGAGTTGGTAACGGCCCGGATTTGGGGGGAAATGGCAAGGCGGTGGATATTCATTTGCGATTGAGTTGACATTCTTCACACATTGTTTTCGAGGCACGGGAAAGGCGAAAAGGCGGAGTAATTCATGGTGGTGGTACGGTGGTGGTCCGCGAATGTTCTTCACGATAACGTTAATACAGTGACGTTTTGCCTCATCTCTTCTCGAGTGAAATTTCTCCAGAAATGTGACGTGATAACTAATCTCAACAGTAAAAATTTGCTTCTGAAACTCCAGTAAGCCAGTCCATCATAATTATTAAATGGCCCGAGCAGCGCGAGCCCGGTTCTCCCGGTTTCGCCTCTCCTTGAGCGCCGTCTTCCTCCGTTTCTTCCACTTGCGGTTCAAATCTCCTCGGTTCTCCCAGAAGAACTTTTGGAAGTCGGTAGCGGCTGAAGCCTTGGACGGTTCACCATCCGCAGCAGCCCCGGCCATGGCCATATCCCCGTCCGCATCCTCCACATCCTCTCCGTCGCCGTCGCCTCCATCCTCCTCATCTTCCTCGGCGAGGTCATCCTCCTGGGTAGACCAGGGGAGGTAAGAACGACTTGGGTGGGCTGTATCAGGCGTCGGCGCTGCGCTGCGCGTGGCCCTAAACTCGAAGTCTTGCTTGCTGTACGGAGTCATGGGGATCTGTGTCGATACACCGGCCTCAGCGTCTTCTTCGATATCGTCATCGTTGTTGAAGAAGCTGAAAGGCTGAGCGTCGGCTGTCGCGTCGGCCTCCTTGTCTCCATTGCGCTTGTACAAAGCCTCAAGAGGGTGCACGGTCTTGGCTGATGCGGGTGTGGTCGGCGGCGGGATCTTAATCGTAAGGCTGGTCATTGAGCCAGATGACTTTGGGCGAGACGAATCGAGTTTGAACCCCGAAGCAGGACTGCTGGCGCCCTGGGTATCGACCCGAAGGTTCTTGACCGGTGTCCGAACCTTAGAAGGACTTGCTTCTTCGTCGGATTCCTCGTCGGATTCCGAATCTGAAGAGGGATCACTGCTGCTGGTGTCGTCCTCCTGGTTCTGGGCAGGTACTTCCGATTTCGCCGCCTTTTTCTTGGCTATCTTCTGTGGCTTTGTCCGTTCCTCAGCCTCGGAATCTGAAGAGCTTCCGCTGTCTTCTCCCGCAGCAGGTTTCGGCTCGTACTTCTTTGGCATAGGCCACTCTGGGACTGCCTTCTTGGGTTTTGGCAATTCCGGGACTTTTGTGACCGTCAACGGCTCTACCACATTGCCAGCCGCATCAATCCAGCCCTTGCCGTTCTCAAATGCGAGGGTCTCTGCCTTTTTCGTCTCCTCTACCGCCGCCCTCAGGAAAGAAGGGTATTTGGTCGATCGTTGGAACTCGTGAACAACAGTCTCGCGGTTGCTTCTCTTCTTCTTCCGCCTGGGTTCGTCCTCCTCCCCGTCGACGGCAGCAGGCGGCTGGGCGCTGGGGACCTCGGGCATCTTCTGCTTGAACAGACATTCGGGGGCGTCGGTGTACTTGGACTTTTCTGCGGTCCGCTTCTCCTTCTTGTCTTTCTTCTCCTTCTTTTCCTTGAGGCTCTTACTCCTGCTGTCCTTATCCTTGCGCTTCTCTTTGATCATCTCGCCCTCCGAGACTGTCCAGCCTCGCTTGATCTTGCGATCAGTAAGCACGATGCCATCCACCACCTCGGGCTCGCCTCGCTTCCGCTTCTTCTTCTCCTTCTTTTCCTTCTTGCTGCTCTTCTTCGGCTTGGCGACGTCCTCCTCGGCGACGATGCCAGTGGGCGGCGGGATCGACTCCGACCTGGCCTGTTCGACGCGCATTTTGCAGCCTCTCAGGGTGGCGCCGTTGAGCTTTTTCTTTAGCTTCTCAGCTTCGGCTTGGGGGACTTCGACGAAGCCGTAGCGGCGCTCGGGGAAGGCCTCGAGAGAGTGGTAGGAGATATTGCGGGCAAGCGGTCGCACAGACGACGATAGCACGATGCCTAGCAGATCGGGGTCCAGCGGTACGATATGGAGGCGCGTGTAGCCGTCCTTGTCGACGACGGGCGGGGCGGACTTGAAGGGAGATTTGGAGGTGCCTATCGCCATTGGATTTGCAGGGCCATGTCAGACAGTATCCGGGCCAAGAGTATGCGCTGATGGTTGCGTCTTCTTCTTTTCCTGGGCGGCTAAATTTGTCGATAGATAGGATGGACGATTAGGTGGGTTCCAGTTTTATTTTTCTGCAGCAGCTTCCAGGGCTCCACAGTTTGTGCTCGGTGAGAAAAGCGGGAGCGCACGGATCCTCACCGACGGTTAGCAGGTTGTAGGTATTGTACCTAATGTTATCTGATCCGCCGTCGTCATGAATTTGAATAGCCTTCTCTCATCAAAACGAGCATCTGGAAAGCCAGGCGTAAACCATCATCCGAAAGCTCGATAATCATATACTCGTCCCGTTTTTTTTTCTTTTTAAAAAGACTATACATCGCTCAGCATGGCGCCCAAACTCCCTCCTCTGCCTTTTGTACGCACCGTATGTTTACGGCCCACCACCATAGTTGCACTCTGGCAGCACTGTCGTTTCCATGTCTAATGCCCATCAGGTTCTCAAGAGCTTCATGTCGGAATCGGGTCTCGAGCCGAGGTAATTGACAAAGCCGCGCCGCCTAGCCCGGCGCCTCACGTGCCTTAAGCTGATCAATCATAATCATTACAGACTTTTTGGCCCTCACGTAAGAATAACTCGCTTGATAGAATACGAGGTATGTCGGGCGCTAATGGACAGTAGCTCCGTGTCACCAATGCGGTTCCCGGCAAAGTCGACTTTGAGCTGGATATCACCAAGGATCACACGGTAAGTCGGAGAATAGCCTTGATGGAGACGCTGCACTGCTTATTTTGGTCACTCCAAAGAACCGATTGAAGATTATTCATGGAGGCACTATCGCCAGCATGGTAGACCTGGGTGGCTCACTCGCTGTCGCATCCATGGGTTTGTTCGCCACAGGTGTCTCGACGGACCTCAATGGTCAGTTTCTCTATTCCTTTACTCTTGGCCATGCATAGTATAAAACAGCTCCGAGATCTAAATAAGATGCAGTGACATACTTGAGCGGCGGAGGTAAGGTCGGCGATAAGATTCAGGCGACGGCTTCATGCGACAAAAGTACGATGCCACCCTTTCCTCGATTGCGAATAACGATACTCACATGGATGCAGTGGGCAAGACGCTCGCATACACATCAATCATTTTCAAAAATGCCAAGGGAGAACTTGCTGCGCGAGGAAGCCACACAAAGTATGTTCACCCTTTATTGATGTATGGCGATTCGTACTAATAAGACGTTCCGCCGCCAGGTACGTCACCCATGCCTGGAAGAGTCAGACGGGCGAACCGTTTACTACACCGGACGGCATTGAGGTTGAGGAAAAGTAAGGGCACAGACAGGAACCGGTGCAAAGCCTGGCTGCCCAAATACCTACATCCTACCTAAGATCAGACAAATCAAGTTTACACGTACCGTACCGTAAGATTACGGGTCCAGGTGCCATAAATTAGAATATCCGCTTAATGTTAAGAATTGAGCCTCCTTTTCGACGGGAGCCAAATAAGGGTCCGTCCCAGTCAACCAGTTCCTCTACCACTAGCACCAACGCCCCTGAATCCAAGGGTCCCGCACCGCGTTGCATCACGTGACCCAACAAACATCACGGACACCTTTTCCTTTGTTGCCAAGTTGCAAGACCGGTTTCAGGAATCTCTTTTTCCTACGTTACCGCCAAAACCTTCGACATCCAACTATGGCACCTCGCACCACGGGATTCTGCTTCCCTGGGCCCGTCGTGCGGGATGTCTATCTCATCCAGCTCCTCGCCTCCTGGGCCATCCGCAGCTCCGAGTTCAGCCTGGTGCTCTTCCTCGCCGGCACCTTCCCGGGCACCCTGCTCTACGTCTCCATCCACGGCATCGGCCGGTCGCTGGCGGCCGTCCTCCTCGGGCCCTGGGTTGGCGCCTTCGTGGACCGGCAAGACCGCCTCCGCGCCATGCACCGCGCCGTCTTCTGCCAGCGCGCCTCCGTCGTGCTGTCCTGCGCCCTGATGCTCATGGTGCGCCGCATGCAGCACTCATTGACCGAGGCCCATGGTCTGACGCTGCACGTGTGTCTGTGCCTTTTCTTCGCCCTCGCCTGCGTCGAAAAGGTCGCGGCCATGGCCAACTTCGTGGCCTGGGAGAGGGACTGGGTCGTCGTCGTGGCCGAGGCGCACGGACTCCGTCGACAAAACTTCAACGCCTCGCTTCGCCGCGTCGACCTGGCCTGCAAGCTGTTCGCGCCCTCGCTCGTCGGCTTCCTGGACACGTACTGGTCCCAACTGGCCATGTGCGTGGTTTTGGTCTGGAACGTAGGCTCCATCATGGTCGAATTCTGGGCCACGAGACGAGTGTACAGCAGGACGCCGCAGTTGGCCGAGAGGCTGTCGCCATCGTCGTCGACCTCGTCGGCTTCGTCTACGACAGAGAAACTCGAGGAGGAAAAGGAATTGCTGGCCTTCTCGCAGTCGCTTCTAGCTGAACCCAACTTAACTACTCCCACCCCGACCACTGCGCCCGTGCTCTTCTCATTGGCACCGTGGCGGGAATATGTCAGGTCGCCGGTCTTTCTCGCTTCCTTTTCAGGTTGTATTCTCTATTTTACTGTACTTTACTTCGGCGGTCAGATTATCACCTATCTCTTTAGCCTTGGCTTCTCTTCCATGGAAGTCACCATGCTGCGGATGGCCTCGGTCTTTGCCGAGCTCGGCGGGACGTGGATGGCGCCGATCATGATGGACAAGGTCGGCCCGGCGCGCGCGGGTTTGTTCTTCCTCTTTTGGCAGGTCGTTTGCCTGGCCATCTTCGCCGGGCCCGTCATAACGCACGGCATCACCACCAAGTTTGTTGGCCTGGCGCTCGCTCTGGGCATCACCTTCAAACGCTTGGGGCTCTGGGGCACAGACCTCTCCATTCAATACATGGTACAAGCTGTATGTTGTCTCCTTTCGTTTGCCGACCATGCCCCTTTTTGATGGACCATATCACCGAATGGTATGTTCGAGCTAGAGACTATTTGCTAACCCCGAGACTTTAGACCACACCGCCTCAATCACGCGCTGTACTCTCGACCACCGAAGTAGCTTGCCAGCAGCTTTTCGAGTTGTTCGCATGCATCACAACCACCATCTTCTCTCGCCCTGACCAGTTCCTTTACCCTGTTTTGATCAGCTACTCCATGATCTTAGTAGCCACCGCCACATATTCTCTTTTTGTTTGGAAGATGAAGTACAACCGACATCACGCGATGATACCCAACGATAACTCGTAATTGTTTCTCACATGTTTTTATTGCAGTATAGACTATAGACTTTTCTACGTTCCCAAAAAGCGCCTGTTAATGCCAATCTTATGAAAAAGGGGACCTTCGTCTTTGAGCCACTTCCACCCTTCAATGCTTTATCGTCAGATCACAATGCCTAAATGTCTAGCCAGGCTCAAAAGGCCCGGCAACAAGGGCTATTGTGCAAAGTATACGCCCCTGCTTAAAACGATTTGTATGAACAATCCCTTTGTATCGGTATAGTTCCAAAGCCTGACTACGGTCTGCTGGGAACTGGTCACTTCTCTATTAAATGTTACTGGTCGGCTCATCCGATTTGAAATCTAAGTAGACGGCAAGCACACCATCACATCCAATTCCAACAGAACTCTTACTCTTACTCAAGCACCACTTCAACATCAAGCTCATCTATCTGCCTCTTTCTACACAATGCAGCAACACAACTATCCTACATTCCTGCCAGGTTTCGGGGCTGGCCATTCGAATGCCAATGGTAATGGCGGTGCTACCAACGCACAGTCGAACTCTGTACCAAGTGCCCCTGATCTTTACAGAGCCAACCATTCGGTCGAGACCGATGACTTCTACCATGACACACTAGGTAGTATCAATGGCATTTGGCTGTGGAGTGAACAGTACGGGTTTGAGAAGCTTGGAAATAGCATGATATATTACATTAATGAAGAAAATAAGGTGACTACTCGCCGCGCCAACGGCCACTGGGAGAACTGGGACGACATGGAGAGCCGAGCATGGGTCGAGGACGGCACACAGGTCGCGTATCGAGCTGTGCAGGGCCCTGCCGCCTATGTTGATGCAAATGGCCAACCGTTCGTGCCTGGCCATATCCGGATCGACGAACGTGGACGGCGGTACAGGCGCATGGATGACGGGACTTGGTTACTGATAAGTGCCTTCACCCAGGTAGAGGAACGGCGGGATGGTACCATCACGACGGTCCACAGTGCGGGCGAACTCGAAGATCCTGAGCAGTGGCGTCCTCTCGCGCTGCTCCCGAATGGCGAGGTCGACCCCGATCTACTGTGGCAAGGGCTGCGGGCTATATACCCTGTGGCACCCCGGCCTGAACAGGTCGATGGCGGAGTTCCAAACCCACCCCTGGTCCCCTCCAAAGAGTCCGAAAGGTCGGTCGCGTCCGGAGCGTCATCTACGCCCACGACAGACCCTCGACTGGCGCAACCGGAATGGCAAAGAATAGACAACTGGCTCGGGCAAGCCTTTCCGTTGAATGAGTACCCAGCCGCGGCCAGCCTAGAACTTCGGCTAAAACACCTGGAGGCGTACTTTCCTCGGATACCGGCCCCTTTTCTTCGGCACCCGCAAACCACTCCTGAAAAGCAAGGCCTATGGATTGCCGTGCAGGTCGAAATGATAGTTCCATGTCGTTGGAGAGGCGCGCAAACGGCTCTCAGTCCCATTAATGGGAAAGCGCCATTCCAAATTCCTATACAGCC
This sequence comes from Apiospora koreana, assembly GCA_017163955.1. Lineage (NCBI taxonomy): Eukaryota > Fungi > Ascomycota > Sordariomycetes > Amphisphaeriales > Apiosporaceae > Apiospora > Apiospora koreana. Next base: position 1,334,754 of record JAFHKQ010000005.1, on the reverse strand, counting down.
CGGTAACCCTTATGGCAGCAGCCCCCCCTCATCTATCGCGGGTCCTCGCATCGAAAATTCTATCAAGACATGCATGGAACATACTGTCAGACTCCAAAATATGTACGGAGCACGACGGATATACCTGGAGGGGGACTCGCCGGGACTGGACGCGTCCACCAACCCCAGCATGGCACTCACAGACGACCGGACGCGATGGCACTGGGGGTTGAAGTCGATGGGGACTTGGACGTCGGAAGAAGAACGTCATCATTCTCTCGGCCAAGGAATAAGTGTGCAGAAATTCATGATCACCTCGCCAGCCTTTCCGATACAGGACCAAGGTTGGCCGTTAGAGGTGGCCACCATGTTCAATGAGTTGAAAAAGGACATGCCGTGGTTTTCATGGGAAGGCAGCCAACCGACGGCGGTGGAGATAGGGCCCATAAAGGACTACTTCTTCTCCACGCAGCAGCTGCGTGACATTGCGTCCGTGTGGTATGCCAGTGAGCCTTATCTCTCGTCCCTCATTTCTCACAGCCATGTATGGACGTCCAGAACCAAGCCGGTACATGGCCGATGCCGAGCCGCATGGAATGAGCCGGCGGAGCACACCAATTGGCTGTGTCGCCTGACGAAAAACGGATCCATGTTTCCCAACTTCCCCATGCTGGTATCGCGACGGATGCCGGAACTAACACAGACGCCTGACGACCTGGCCGAGAATGGGCCGCAAGAGGCAGGCCAGTACGACGTGGCGCAAGGCCGCACGGTCGCGCGAGGGACCACCGTCCTTCACAACGGAATCGCGCCGGCCAAAGACTTCTTCCCGAAACAGCCCTTGGACTACAACGGCAACCCCACCGGCTGGCGGCACAACCTGTGGCGCCTCAACCGCAACGACGTCATCAACAACATCCAGCGCGCGCCCACGTCGCCCTGCGTCGCCATGATGATGACGTGTTCGGCGCAGCCGTTCTCCTCCACCGGCGAGCGCGAGTACCTGGACCTCTCCAACTACGCGGCCAAGAACCTCGGCGAGCCGACGGCCACCAACACGAAGCGCAGCATCACGGTGCGCATGGCGCCGTCGACGCTGCACGGCGACGACATCGGCGCCTGGATGTGCATCGTGGCGTCCCTCATGCTCCCCGCCGCGTCCGAGAGCTGGGACGCGCTGTGCGGGTCGTACATGCCGCCGCCCCACGAGCTCGTCCACATCCGGGCCGACGAGCACGTGCAGACCCGGGACGGCGCAGTTATGCACCCCCGGCAGGTCCAGACCCGGTACTCGCGCACGTTCGACGTCTTCGACTTCCTGCACAAGCTGAAAGTGCCCGCCGAGGTGATCGGCTACGTGGAGAGGCAGATGATCCAGGGCTTCGAGGGCGACGGCCACATGTTCGGTCACATCGCCGCGCGGATCATGTAACTCACACGGTAAAGAGGGCGAGTGACACAGTAGAACACCCACAAGCCGTTCGGCATAGGGTCTTTACGAGAGACTCTAGTCAGGGTAGGTAAGTAGTTTCAGTTAAGGTAAGTGCGCTCATGCCAATGTAACGAATTCCCTAATAGTATCATATAAAAAGGTAAGAAATGTTCGACTTCAATCTACTAATCGTATTCGAAAATTGAGAAATGTTATTCAACGCAAATGAGGATCCTACACGCGAACTGACCCTGAAAGCGGGCCTGTCATTCGTATTATTCTGCTTACTTCGCCAGTCAAAAGGGTCAAGACCTGGTGCTAGGTTTGGGTTGGTGACCACTTGTGTAATAGGCTGATCAAGTCTTCTAGCAGTCAACGGCTGACCAGGGATATCATGTATTATATCTAATATAGGGTGAGTATCTACCTATATCTTCGCAGCTGAAGACTCCTTTTGCAGCAGCTCTATGTACTGGGGCATGATGGCATCGACCATGTCCTCGAGCCCCCTGAGCTTGATCCCGAACGTCTTCTCCACCTTGCTCGAATCGAAAGCGATCCGGGGCTTAGACGGGAAGTTGCCGCCGTTGGGCAGCAGCCCGCTCTCGACGTGCGCCGGCCACTTGGCCGCCACGATCCGCTTCGCGTCGTTCCAGTCGCAGTTGATGCCGATGGTGAAGTTGGAGACGCCCTTGTCGGCGCCCTCGGTGGGAGTCTTCACCTTGCCGCCCTCGCCCTCGTTCAGCGACTCCATGCAGATCGTCACCAGGTCGTCCAGGTGCGTGCCGCCGGGCACGGTCAGGAAGCCGCACGCGGGGTCCGCGGCGCTGCCCGCCACGGTGCGCAGCAGTATCGTGTTGCTGGTGGCCATGAGGTCGGCGGATATCCGGGCGAGCGGGTGCGGCCCCACGACGTAGGCCGGGGCCAGGTTGACGAGGTCGAAGCCGAGGTTGCTCTGTTGGTGCTGGCTCATCCAGTCGAGGCTGCTGCGCAGCGCCGCCGTCTTGGAGGCGCAGTAGCAGACGGTGACGGTGGCGAAGGGCGGCGACATCCAGCTGTTGAGCGAGCGCTCGCTGCCCTCGAAGACCTCGCCCACGGGCGGGGCCCATTCGGGGCCCATGGCGTCGGCGCTGGCGAAGGCGGCCAGGGACGCGAGCACGACGACGCGGCGCACGGTGGCGCCGCCGGGGCCGCGGGCGCTCTCCAGCACGTTCAGGGTGCACGCCACGGCCGGGTCGATCATCTCGGCCTGCTGGCGCTCCGGCGGGATGTCGGCGAAGGGGAGCGGCGACGCGCAGTGCAGGACGTAGTGGGCGCCCTTCACCGCCTCGTCCAGGGCGCCTGAGACCGTCAGGTCGGGCACGACGAAGTACTTGCAGTGAGGCTTGTCGTCTCCTGCAGACTCGTCGTTAGAGAAGCCATGGTCGGCGACGAGTTTCTTGACCAGTTCGACTTTGGACTCGCTCCGTGCCACTACGTGGGCCGAGTACCCCTTCCGGAGGGCCTCGAGGAGGAAGGCGGAGCCCAGGAAGCCCGTGGCTCCGGTGATGAAGACCGTTCCTTTAGACATTGCCGGCGAGGAGCTGTTATTTCTTTTTTTTATTCTAGAGATCCAGATCCAAACCCGGACACACCCTTCATCCCTTCACGGTCCGGGTCCCATCGCAACCTACTTATATAATAAACACTTATGTAAATCATAACGACTTTCTGGGGCTCTCCGTCCATCCCCACAAACGGGCCTAAGTCGGCAACTTCCTCTAGGGCATGCGTTGTCCCGTTGGCATTGGTGGAAACGAGTGTCTAGACAACTGTAGTTCACTGAGAAATGGATCCAAGGTAACATCGTGGAAGGGTGTGTTACTGTATTGTGTATAGTCTCGCCCAACCCCTTACATACTACTAGAGCTAAGAAAGCTAAGCTGAACCCCTTTGTTGGGGAACTGTCACGTGAGTGGCTCGCAGCAATGATTCCGGCCAGTGGCCCAGGGAACCGCTAGTATTTCCACAGTAGTGATTTGGACAGGTACGGTAAACTCCATCCCTTCTAAGTCTTGATCGATTGGTCGAACAACATGTGTTTGTCCACCTATCCCATAGGCTGGACATGGCCAACAGAAATGTGACTGCTGAAACGAGCATATCGGTGATCCAAGTGATATCATAACTTGCGCAGACGAAAGATGGACTGCTGCGGACATTTCAAGAAGGTAATCAATAGATGGAAGTACGAGCAAGTGAAAATGGTCTCAAATGAGAAATTGTATTCAATGGGTATCCCAAGGAGTGACTTTAGCATCAACCGCCCGTCGTCTCTCTCCCGCACTGTCATAAAAGTAAATAAAACGTTATTGTTTCTGAACTTTCCGATAACCTTTTCCCATAAACCGGCCCCCAATCCCACTAAAAGTCATAGCGTCCCATCGTAACCGATAAACCGTGAATGAAACCTCGTGGTTATGTGACCGCCCAATGCTGTGTGGATGAATCGAATCGAACCGATTTGCAACGAAGCACTCAGGTGAAGAAGTTTGTTGGTGGCTTATTTGCCGCAGCCGGAGCAAGAGCAGTCAGCGCCGCAGTTGCCTGTGAAATCGAGTGTTGTCAGTTGAAAGTCCTACCAGGAGAGAACAGGAAACCGGTGGAAGCCGGGAATAGGCGGGGTAACAGTAGCCCAGTAGCCCAGTAGCGGGGTATTTGCTTTTCCCGTCAACCGTCAAGGGGGGAGAAGAGACTAGACTTACAGCTGGAAGCGCCGGAGCATCCGCAGTCACCCTTCATTTTGATGGTTGGTTTGGTTTGGTGGAAAAGTCTTAAAGACGTGAAGGTATAGTTGGTATGGAGTTGTAGATTGGAGATTGTAGTCTTGATGATACCGAGAAAAAAGATAACGGCAAACTGAAGGGTTGGATAGGACCCTTATATAGGCAATAAGGGACCCCCCCATCTCGACGCAGGAATTCCGGCGGAACCACGCCACTTACCGCTTGTGGCCAATCAGATGGAGAGCCCTGCGTGGTTTTCGCGTGAAATGCACCTTTTCTGCGTAAAACCGAATGGAGGGGGGGTTTGCTTGCAACTGGGGTGGTCTCAGGTCCCTTTGCTAGGCCACACCTGGTCTCCTCTCCGCTTTGACTGGACTGGATAATGGCGGTTTTGGAAGCGTTGAAAGCGCTGCAAGCTGCTGCTTTCTCTCCCCAAATCTTCTGTTAGTGCCGCACGCGGATCCACCACAAGGACATAAAGAGGGAAGGGAAAAGAGACGGTCAAGCGCATATCGTGGAGCCCCGTTGCTATTCTCAGTTTCAAGCACAAAAGCCGCCGCCACACTACATAGGTATCTCATCTAACTGATGCTAGCCCGCGGTCTTTTCGCGTGAACCTCAGCCTCTCATCTGAACCACATGAACTCATCCCTTTGGTCTTCTGGTGTCCTGTGACGCCATAACCTTCGTCTGACCTTGTTCGGGGATCAGCGTTCAACGCGGAAGAACCTTGGAACGTCCAACGCCCATCGCCCATCCCCTTATCAGTCATTTCGTGAGGTAAGACCAGGCAACTAATTGGGAACGTGGGATATCGCTGCCGAGCCCGCCATCGAGCCCGCCATCGAGATGCCGGATTGGCTGTTCTATTCGCCGCCTATGCCACACGCTCTTGCCGAGCAACTGCTTGATATCCCGTACTGGGGAAACCCCCGCGCATCGCTACACTAGCTATGTCATTCGGTGGGTGACGTAAGTACATATACACCCTGGTCACTATTCACGTATACCTAAGGAATCTTGGTCAACGTATGTAACTCCGGGTCTTATCAGAGTTACTCCTTCGTCACGAATCACTCCGATGAGAGCGAAAGCTGTTGTTGTTGGCTCGCCAAGAGATATGTTCTTGCCGCGGTTTCTGTCTATGCAGCGGGAAATGGGGATTTCATTTCGTACGAGGGAACTTTGGACAGCAAACTCGGCAGACAAGGCTCAAAGTAGGCTTCTTGTCCGTCACCTGAGACCCATTCCCATGCATGACATTCTGCCAACCGCATTCACAACCCAGGGCATCCCCGATGCCGATTCCCTGCCATCCTCGAAACTGTGGGGCCCTGAGATAGCCGAAGACGACCTGTATCTTCGGTCTGCCCAGCTTGCCAGATGCCCAGATGCCCAGATGTCCAGATTCACTGTCACTGTCGACCCCGGGTCTTATCCCTCGTTGAGTGCAGTGTAAGTACTGGTTAACTTCACCCACCGCAGTCTTTTACACAGTTCACCAGTCCACCTAGATCGAGGCTGCCGAGACTACTCTGTGCGAACCCTGTCAGTGAGATCTTGGGGCGTTGGGGAATGCCTTGGCCGGATTGCTAGCCTTCCATTCCGCCCCGTTTGGCTTTGACCGGCAGCGGCCAGAAGGCTTTAGCTACTTCTTGGACCCGAGTAACTTCTAGATCCTTCCCCGCCCAAGCGACTTCGACATACTACTATATCAAGTATTTCTCGGCGTGCGAAGATGCGCCTCCAATGCGTGCCTACTTTGCAATGTGGGTGAGACCCGCTGGGTTCTGGGCGGGCAAGGGACACAGGACCTGTCCTGCCGTAACCAGATCCAAGTTACCATCCATCTCCAATGCGGGTCCTGCATGCCTAAGTAAGCATGCCCAAATACCCATGCAATTGGCTGTAGGGAGTAAATAGAGAAGTGATTGGCATATCCTTTCTGCATTCTATTCTATAAACGGCCAGAGCCGTGGACAGCGTAGGGGGTTGGCGTTACCGACGGCTTGCCTCCTTCATGCTGTGCATCAGTACAGGAAGTAACTCGAGCAACACCCATGTACCAGCGAGCAAAGCGAGATGACTTCACGTATTCGCGTGCACATCTCTACCACAGTTGCCCCTTTCGATGTGCTGGGCGCTGCGGTTTTCTTGGTATTCACCTATGGCGCGTCAGCTGGTAACCTCGGGCCAGCCCCGACAAGTCAACTGTATGTTCTTTGCTCGCGGGACACGAATGACGTATGTGCCTGCTTCGGCACGGCGCGTCAACATACTGTATCCCCTCTGCATCATGGCCTATTCTGGAGAATCGTGGGTAATTGCTCGAGTCACACCAGCAAGGTTGAGATTATTGCACGTTTAAAGGGGAACTTAGCCATCTCCGTGACGAGAAGGCGTTCGAAATATGCACATCTCATGAGCAATTGCTGTATCTATAAGCATTTGGTCTATGTAGCGAATAGCCTTAGGGCGTATTGGCGTAGAACTGAACAACTGCCGCCGGCATTCTCTCATAGATTTCGTCGAGCAATCCAGCGAGAAGCGGTCAGTCCGTCTCTTCTTCAGGTATCCAATTGAGGTCCGTATTATAGTCTCGCTTCTTTCCGATCCTTGTACTCTTGTTAGGTGTATCGGGTGGCAACGTATTGGTTTCCGAAGAGTTACCATCACTGTCGTCTTTCCCTTCCTTGCCATCGCCCTTCGTCTGTGCTTCTTGATCGAGGCTCCTCTTCATCTCGATGAGCACGATGGTCACCGAGTCGGCATCGCCGCAAACATCAACCGCGAAAGCCAGGCCGCCAAATACACATATTTGATCCGGGCCAAAATCGCCTGCCTGGAGGACGTGCATCGGGGCGACTGGTGCCACCCGGATCGGGGGCGGATCCCCCGTATTTTCGTCGCCTCCGATTTCAGGCCGATCGTCGCAGTATCTACACTCAGTCTTGATAAGTCCCTGAAGCGGGCAGTAACCCGCACCATCGACAGATTGTTCCTCCTCCTCCTCCTCCTCCAACCCCTCTCGGTCTTTCGCTGAATCCTTCCTCTTCCTCTTTTTCCGCTTGTCACTGGCTCCCGTGGCGTGCGGTGAGCTCTTCGTAACTTGCTTGCGACGTAACTTCTTATTGGTTCGTTTAATTAAAGCCTCAAGTTTGCCTTGGAATTTGGTCCACGAGATACCCAGGCAGAGCTCTTGCCTCCTTTCCATCATCTCGTCGTCATTATCGTCGCGGAACTCTTGGTATTTCCGGCTACGTGACGAAGACGCAGAAGACGCAGAGGACCCTGTATTCCGATCCATCTCTATCTGGGCAGGTGCCGAAGTAGAGGAAGAAGCAGAAGAAGACCCCTTTGCCCGTCGCCCCGGCTGGATGCGCGTGGGCTGCGGCTGTGGTGCTTTCGATGTAGCGCTGGTTGGCAACGTCTTTTCGGTCTCCGTGGCCTGGGTCTCCTTCCTCTCCTTCCTTTTCTCATTCTCGTCCTCTATCTTCTCCATCTCGAGCGAGTAGTATACGAGGCACTCTTGCAGGAAATGCTTTTCGCAATACGCCTGGTAGGGCACCGGGGGCCAGACACGTCTCTGCTTCAGATCCCATTCTGAGGTCGGCGAGATGGGCAACCCGCTCTCAGCTGCCGTGGCGATTCCTCCATATAGGTCAGACGGTCTCCTCCGAGAGCTGCGCTTCTCAGTTTCATGTAATACCATGGGTGGCTGTGCAATTACTACTAAGACCTGCAAGTGAATTGATAGCTAAAAGACCAGAGCTTGGATGCACTATATCGGATGCTGCCTTATCAAATTCGCCATATATATGTGAGTACTCTCCCGCAAAAGGCCATCGTACTTCCAACTGGGTCTGTCCTCCACTGTAGGCAGGTTGGTCGTGTACTGCTCTTTGTCGTTATGGATTGAGACATGGCCGCATTGTCATAAGAACAAAGAACAATGGCGTCGGGCCTCCCGGAAGTGTCACCCCTAGGCATGGCTCCAATATGGAAAACATCAATGAAAACCCAGCATACTAGACTGTGATTTAGTATCTAAGGCGAAGACTTCATTCTCGCAACTCTGAAACCCCGTACGGTGGTGTCTTGATGGAAGAAGCGTGAGCAGACTTCATGCAGCGCCGCTATGATAATGTAATCGCTCGACGTAAACCAGATTGGTCAGCTATATGGCGTGTTCAGTAGTGAGTGCATTCGCCAAGATGAAAGATGTTTTCTTCTATTGTGGAAGAGCGAGAGGCCTCCTTCGTCTTCGAAATGTCGTGAGTGTAATCCGACAATCGGTGTCGTCTTAGTCACTCTATCTTTCAATGTGTCATTCCCATATCCGCGGGAGAAGCCGATAGGAAATGGATAGGAAATGCCGTATGCTTGAAAGGGCCGAAAAGAAAAGATGGTGTAATCCTCTTATCGAATGAATCTACCACCGTTGGGGACCGGATACTGATGTGTCGACGTAAAATGCGACGCCCAGAGCTTCCATCAACCTCGTGGTGAGCGGGCATAGCCTGGAAAGCACAGAAGTTCCCCTGAGATGAGATTAGATGTAGTAATTAGCTTTACGTCTATGCTTCCGGGCTCCATTGTTGTCGGTGGACGTGAGAGAGCGGCTCCGTAGATCGGATATATCCATGGCACCAGAATCGGGCGATTATTCGCTAGCTGCACAGCAACCCCCAGTGAAATTGTGCTCATCGCGGTATTGTAATTAATAGATCACTGTGCCATCTGGGCCTATGTCGGCCAGATGAAGAAGAAAAAAGAGATAAACGGGAACGTCATGCCTCAACATTTTCAACAAAGCTCGGAGACCGGGGCCCGGGAATGCTGGCGCTGACGGGGCCATGTTTGAGGTTCGGGAGGTGGGTGTATACCAATCCAATTCGTGTCGTAGCTTTGGGGCTTCCTGGGCGGAGCTATGATCTGATATCATCTCGCTTGGCCGAGAACCTCATGGTCAGCATGGACATGCAGCCTGCATCATCGGTCATTTTCTCATGTTCCCCAGCATGAAAGATGACGACGATGGCTGTGTTTATGAGTTACGGGTTACGCCGGTGCAACACGTCCTTGTACGCGGTAGATCAAAGCCCCTAGAAGCCCGGTAATCAGGAACACGATACTATGTACGACGTATGCCTGTTAGCGTGTCTCGGCCTGTCGGTGCTGCTGCTGACTGCGCATACCCTCCTCGCACGAGGCACTTCCACTAGGCCCTCAGGCCCTCAGGCCCTGCAGACAGGACATGAATCAAAAGGTAATTGCCAGCATACTGATTGGCGATGGACCATGCATAACATGCCATTGTGCCCCAACTTTCGGCCCATCTCGAAGAGATCCCTGCTGCTGGTTGCTATTAATGAATTACCTACCCACCGGGACGGAGACAATCTCATCAGACTAGATGGAAGTCCATCTATTTTTCGAAGCCTCTACGTCGTACTGCCTTGGTAGGTATTCGTCCTGGCCGTAAGTGACATGACGGTAGGGCGACGAAGCTCTTGTGTCGAGTTTCGACCCGTTTCACCAACGAGAGTCCGCGGAATTCGTCATCCACTGATGGCCAAGTTCCAGCACCACCAACACGTATCGAACCATGACGTTGCGCTCGTGGCACCCTGTGCTGTGCTGTGGTCTGCTGTGGGCTACCCCGCATTGTCGGCCAAGTGGAGGGTTGACTTTCATTGGATGGGAACAATGGCATGATGCTAGCGCAGCACGCGAGCATCGGTACCCCAATGTATCTCTGACTAACATGAACGAAGCAAGCATCTCTCAGTCTGCCTGGGTTTCTGAGCCATCATGGTGGCAGAGGGCAACTGTGATCTGAAACGAACGAAGCAGACAAGAAGTAAACATATATCGATCGCAAGGACGACTCTGTCGGGCACAGTTTCTCGCGCGACCGCGACATGTCAACTGTCGCTGCATCTTTCCTTTACTTTACAGCTTGCATATTGTCGCGGCGTTGCTTCTGCCGGCGCGGTCGGCGGCTCTCAGTGGAGCTTGTCGGTGCAATAGCCGGTCATGTCAGTCCGATATACCGGAGGCTTCAAGTTAAATATTCGGTCGATAGTGGAAGACTTGGAAGTGATCTGCCACTATCGTGGGGAGTCTTTCACTGCCTACGTGAAACCGATTACATCGTTGCTTCGGTTTCTGTCGCCTGTGTGACCAAAGTTTGGGAAGGTTGGAGCCTGGAGGTATCTCCAACTCCATAATAGCTCCCGGTACACAGAGGCTACTTTTACCTACTTGAGTAGACGGGCTAAAGGCAACCGTGATGGTGGGCAAATGGCACTCGAGATTGGCAGCTGCATCCTTCCCTTTCTTCCTTCCCTTCCCCGCATCGATTCTTGGAGCGCTAGGAAGGTTTGCCGTGGTTAGTAGCACAGCACATGTTGCAACTACCACAGCTTGGCTGCTCGGCTCGACGTGTAACGAGGTTTCATCAATGGGAGGGGATGGGAGATGGAGGAGAAGGCCCGGTTGGTTTGGAATATCCGATCCAGTCCAGGAGCACTCGTATTGGAGGCCATGTACAGCTACATGGCCTACTTTACATTGACATACTTAATGTTTGGTAGTTGCTGATCGACGCTGCCATGTTCCCTGCTCTACGTTTGCCGTTTCCAACTTAAACGCTATTCTCGTTGCAAGTCATCTGTATCTGATCTACTTTGCTCGACTTCCTCCCCCGCCCGCAAATCCTCTCTCACGACTCATCCTCGACTTATTCAACCTCCCGCGCGAGCACAATACGCGACGACTGTCGGCGACTCCCATATTAGTTTTCGTTTCCTTAGCTACCTACTCAATCGCTTCGCGGTCCAGGGTATCTCACAGCTGTTGACCCTTTACAACGTTGGTTTTTTTGGACGGGCCGCCTTTGAATTTCCATTTGCATCGCACTGTAGTAAGTTCGCCAGACTCGTGTTTTTGATGGTATTGAGTTTCCTTCTCCCTCAACACCCAACTGTTGGATCCACATGCATCGCTTTCCGAATCCCATCACGCCAAGAAAGTCCCTGCCAGTCCCAGGATGACTTGAACTCAAGGCACTCGTACTATCCACATTCGAGTTCCGAATCTTGCCGTTCATCCAGCTCTGCATGTGGCCCAACATACCGACTCTCCACCTCGGTCCATGTCTCCAGCTCCCGAGATCCAGGTCTGAGCAGGCCAATGATACAATCATGCCGAAGGTTGTTGGGCCTCCACCATCGGAGCTGCGCATGCAGTAGGGGGGAACCTAGGGGACTGTAGCTGTTTATCTCCCAGCCTCGACATGATAAATACCCACAGGCATGTCACACTCATGTGCTAACATAATATTTACCTTCTGTCTAGCTCTTGGCTTCTTGGCTTGCAACTTCATCCTTCCAGCCACGCTGTCTATCACCATCGCCTCCGTCCGCTCCGTGTCATTATGAGTAACACGATCAAGCAAGCTGCGGAGTCTGCGAGAAGTAAGATGCACAAACAAGGCGAGTCGGTGGCTGCGGCTGACTTCCTCCACACCCCGCTGGTACGGGCCGCACTCCCCTTCGTCAATGGAGGGCTGTCCGGCATGGTCGCCACCAGTTGCATCCAGCCCGTCGACATGATCAAGGTCCGACTTCAGCTGGCGGGCGAGGGTGTCGCGACCGGCCCCAAGCCGACCCCTATCAGCGTTACGCGCGAGATCCTGGCCCAGGGCAAGGTGCTCGACCTGTACACAGGCATCTCGGCCGGCCTCGTGCGCCAGGCCGTCTACACGACAGCCCGACTGGGCTTCTTCGACACCTTCATGACCAGACTGACGCAGCGCGCCAAGGACAATGGCACTAGCATCGGCTTCCGTGAGCGCGCCACCGCCGGCTTAGGGGCGGGCGGCATCGCCGCCTTCATCGGGAACCCGGCCGACCTGGCGCTCATCCGCATGCAGTCGGACGGACTCAAGCCCGTGGCCCAGCGCCAGAACTACAAGTCGGTCGTCGACGCCGTCACCTCGATTGTCCGTGCCGAGGGTGTCACGGCGCTCTGGGCCGGTGCGACTCCCACAGTCGTCCGCGCCATGTCGCTCAACCTGGGACAGCTGGCCTTCTTCTCCGAGGCCAAGGCGCAGCTGGCTACGCGCACCACGTGGAGCAAGAATACCCAGAGCCTGGCTGCCAGCGCCGTGGCCGGTTTCTTCGCTTCGTTCCTAAGCTTGCCTTTCGACTTCATCAAGACGAGACTGCAAAAGCAGCAGAAGGGACCTGACGGCAAACTCCCCTACAAGTCCATGTTCGATTGTGCCCAGAAGGTGGCGCGCCAGGAGGGCTTGATGAGATTTTACCGCGGGTTCGGAACATACTACGTGCGCATTGCGCCGCATGCGTAAGTGGTTCCCACACCTAGACCAATCGTTGAAATTGATTGCTAATTTGACCTGCAGTATGATTACGTTGATTGTTGCCGATTATCTTGGTTGGCTGACTAAGTAGGAACTATCCTTACTTGGGACGGTGGATAAGATGATGTCTCTTTTGTCCTATGCTTTTCCGGAAACGGTGTTGGAAGGATTGAATTGGTTTTGCTGTAGGCGCTGGTGGTGTTTTTTAATTGATCATTGAAGCATTCATTCATACGGAGATTGAAGACTTGATCAGGAATACCAATCGTACATATTCGAACGAGGTTAGGCTAGGCTACAGCTTGGTTTAAACTGAGTTGGGCGTGTAACTCTTGGGGCATAATAATGCTTAGTTTTGCCCATTATACCTAAACGCATTGTCGCTCCTATTTGTCTCCCTTATGCTTCTTGATGCACATGGTCCAGGATAAGTAACCTGTGGGCCACATGAAGCACTCTTTTCCGCTCTGGATCTCCCAATCCGTAGTGTCCGCGCCGCAGGTCCGTAGCAACACCTCGACTTCCTCAGGGGTGCGCGTACGTATTGAAGAAATCAGACCATCGAAGACAAGAACGAAGGGCACGATGGGGACAATGTAGACCCAGAACAGGTGCCAGGGCGCCGACCAGTAAAGCACGGGAGCTATGAGAGGGATGAAGAGGCCGAACAAGGCGCACATCACGACGCTCGAGAAGGTGCGGTCCTGCATCTCGAAGATGCCGATGGCGTCGCTCGTCTCGACCGTGTTCTTGAGGATGGCGCGGGCCAGTCCGTCGTCAAAGTGATGGAAGGCCAGGTTGAAGAGCCGGAAGATGCGGCCGCCCGGCGCGTCCTGGCTCTTGTTCTTGTACCGGTTGATGAGGGACGCGGGTGCGTTGGAGGCGTCGACCGAGGCGGGCTCGTAGGTCAAGTGTTGGGACTTGTTGGCGGCGGCAGCCCAGGCTTCGGGGTGGGGGTGTAGGTCGGTCATGACGAAGTTGACGGCGGCATTGCGGTTGTCCTTTTTGCCGTTGGAGGAGGACTTGTCCTGCTTCTTCTTCGAGGATTTCGAGGTCGAGGCGACGTTGGCATAGCTATGCGAGGACTTGGGGTCGGAATGCGAGTCGGGCGTATCATTCTCGGACTGCTGCTGCGCCAGCGAGGCGTTCAGGGTTCGCTCGATGACGGGCGTGGGCCCGCCCGCGCCCGCGCAGAAGTCGATGTAGGTATAGCGCGATACATTATCGCGGCCCAGGACCTGCTGCAGCTTGCGAGCGACGATCGAGGCGGGACTGCCCTGGGAATATAAGATGGGCAGGCTCGTCGTCCAGGCGTGGAGGAGGCCTTCTTGGACGAGTCCTCGAAGGTAGGAGGGAAACCTGTTGTCGGGAAACGGATTGTTAGTCTTTTCATTCCTCGTTCCCTTCGACTGTCAAGCATGTAGGGATTGGGGATTGTAGCAAAGACAAGCAGCATTGCAATTGGCAGTGCGGATTGGATGCTCCAACTGCTGACACTGCCATGCCACCCAATCGCTGAGAGGTATGATGGAAATACGCACCATGGTTGGTCGTCAATCTCAAAGAGATGCATGCGCGGAACCAAGGGCGCCATAATTGCGGTCTCCTGCGGTCTGACAAGTGAAGCTGTGTGTTTGGGGGCGAATTGGATATCGACAAGTTTTCTTTGAGCCTTCACGTCAACGTATGAGAGAGTCTTGAGTAATGAATGGATGGTGACACCAAGACGCCGCCTTAATAGCTCAACTCCTGGAGTGCGACAGCTCTGAAACCCAGACCGGGAGAGCTCCGTGGAAGCCCAGACAACTACGTAATATCGAAAAAACTAGGGCGTTGACATCCCTGTAAGGGTTCGTAGCTCAGTGGAGCGACTTTGCCTGCATTTGATCTACGGCACGGGCCAGACCAACTCGGATCTAAATCCAACGACGTTGAAGACTTCATGACGCTTGTAAGTAAGCGCCATCTTTTTTATAGTATATCGTGTATATGCTGTAGCGTCTGTTGCGTTTGTTGACAGTTTATCGTTCCGCTTGCGACATTGGGACCTGTCTAAGCCATGCTTGTGTCCAGCTGTATTTCACTTTGATTTCGATACACCGCCACCGTCGGCAAGGGGCATGTCTGTGGCACCTGAGCGCACTTTGCAGTCAAGTTTGGGCTAACAAGTCTCGCTCCCCCGTCTCTACTGCGAATATTCGCCAGTGCTGCCCGACTTGATGGCCATCATGAGTCTCCTGGAGGGCCCTGGCCTGGCTCTGCTCGGCGTGCTCGGCGTCCTGCTCAGCTACCGATTCCTCTTCGGCAACCCCGCGCTGCGGCGCGACGGGATCCCGCTCAGGAAGCCGCCCAACACGCTGCCCCTCGTGGGCAACGGCATCCTGTTCCTCCAGGCCCGCCAGAAGCTGTTCTCGTGGTTCGTCAAGTGCGAGCGCCAGTTCGGGTACGAGACGTTCCAGATCTCGGTGCCCAGCCTGCCGCCGGGCGTCGTCATCAACGACCCCCGCAACCTCGAGTACGTCTTCAAGCATGAGGGCGTCTTCGGCAAGGGCGACTTCTTCAAGCAGCGCTCCTGGGCCCTCTTCGGCCGCGGTATCATCAACGTGGACGGCGAGCCGTGGCGGGCGCAGCGGAAGGCCGGGTTGAGTTTCCTGAATGCGGCCAATCTGCGTGTGCTCACCGACGTCGCCCTACCGAAGTACTTGAGTGAGAGCGTGGCTTCGCTCAAAAAGCGCGGCGGTGAGGAGGGCGGCGTAGTCGATATGCAGTACGTCTTCCACGAGATCACGAGCCAACTGATGGGCAAGATGGCCTACAACATGGAGATGCATGCCGACGACGAATTCACCATGGCCTTCGACCATGCTTCTGGGGTGACGGCGGAGCGTTTCCAGAACCCTCTCTGGTTCGTGACTGAACTATTCACGGGCTCTCGGTTCCGCAGGTCTCTGGCCACTGTCAAGTCCTTCGGTGAAAAGATCGTAAGGAGTGCGATTGAGGATCGTCGCAACGAGAAGCACATGACATCTGAGAGCAAACTGGACGAGGTATCAGGCACACTGATACAATCCTTCCTGGACACGATCAGCAATGAAGAGTTCGTGGCGGAAGCTGCTCTGAACTACCTCTCTGCTGGCAGGGACACAGTTGCTCAGGCCTTGACTTGGACCATGATGTTGCTGATGCACAGCCGGTCCGCGACTGGAAAAGTGCGAGAAGAGGTCCAGCAGCTGATCCGGGATCTGAGCGGTTCGGTTGATGGGCATGATGGGGATAGAGCTGCTCTTTCTACGAACTTTACACCCGTCGCGCTGCCTTTTACCATGGCTGTCTTTTACGAGTCTCTTCGGCTCTACCCACCAATCCCATTCGAGATCAAGCAGTGCGAGCAAGCCACAACGCTCCCGGACGGCACGTTCCTGCCGGCCAAGTCTGTCCTCGTGTGGTCTCCATGGGCCATGAACAGATCGTACGTTAGCTGGGGCGAGGATGCAGACGTCTTCCGTCCGGAGCGGTGGCTGGTCGACGGGAAACTCGTCACCAAGAGCGCCTCGGAGTTCCCTGTCTTCAACGGCGGCGCGCGGACCTGCCTGGGGAAGAAAATGGCCGAGCTGATGGCCGCTCAGGTCATTGCGACCATGATCCTAACCTTCGACTTCATGCCCGCATACTCGACGAAGCGTGTCAGCAAGAGCAGTCTCACGCTTCCCATGGAGGGAGGGCTACCTTGCTACGTTAAGACTAGAAAAGAGATAGATGATGGAATGAATTGATATTCTCTAAGACCTGCTAATGTTGCGGGTCCTCACCTGTTTAAACTAATAATCGCTTTGATACGCCAGCGTATTCTTAAAGTAATGATAACAGTTCAACTTCCAAGCAATCCTTTCCCAAGCAGATTTCCATACTATCCTTCCACCATATCTCTTGCATCCTTTCCTGTACTTGAAAGTTTCTTGTTTTGGCCAAAAGTCCAGTATGATATCATGTGAGCTGCATCAAGGCCTCCCAGACATCTGCAGTACCGTGAGTGGCGCTGTTTGTTGTCGAGACGTCAAACACCGTAGTGGCTGGGATATCGGAGACATCAATCAACATGCCGAATGTAGAGCCCTCGCTACTCGAGACGAGGCTATGGTTGTCGCTAACGGAGCTAGTAGTAGAGGGCGCTGTAGCAGGAGGCGTTATCGGAGCCTGTCTTTGATGCGGCCACGTCTTTGAAATAGGCGTAGAACCTTGGCGGAGGTGCGGCGGTACTGTAGGCGTCTTCTCGGGTTGCTCTGTTTCCGCCTTAAGCTCGATGACGGTCTTCTCACCAGACTCGGGTTTCTTGACTTTCGTAGGTGTTAGGGTGATGGGCTCATTCTTGGTAGAGACACGGAGGTGAGGAGGCACCCAGGCCTTGGGTTTCGACTTTACTCCAGCCTTTTCATTGGATTCTATCGAGCTCACAACAGACTTGGTGACAATTGTCTTGGGTGTGGCGATATTCTTGGCCAAGGGGACGTTTGCCATGGAACCACGGGTTGGAGCTGGAGTGGGATTCTGTTGCTCCTTCGTCGATTTTCTGGGCAAGCCGACGTTCTGCTTGGGAGCAATGATTGTGGTTGAACCCGGTTTTGGTCGCTCAATCATCAGATTGCCCGAGTCGAAGTTATTGCTCGGCTCATACCACAACGCTTCAGGTTGATCTTTCTCAACGAAGTTGTGTGGGGCTTTGGTAGTAGCCCGAGGTGCACCTCGAATCCAGTCGCGGTCGTGCTTGCCAAAGCGGAACTCACGAGTTTCCCATGGGTCTTGCTGGGCAGCCCGCTGTTCGACAAGGTTGGGTCGCTGGGTGCGAGATTTGACCAGGCGTTTGGAGAAGTCTTGGGCGATGCGGTCTAGGGCGCACTTGCTGTAGTTCCAATCGGTGAAGCGCATCTGCAGCTCGTAGTCTGGACCGTGACGCATAGTTCTCTGGATATCCCGGAAATAATCGCTGGCGCACTGTTCGAGCTCTGCGATGTGGTGTTTCATCTTGTCAAGATTCTCGTGGCTTGCGCCGTCCTCGGCCAGGTTGAAGTTGCTGATCGACGCCATGATGGAGAGATGGGAGACGGCGGACAGCAGACTGGATGAGATTGAGTGAGATTAGGTGAGATTGGATGGAATGAAATTTGATGAGACTGTGTAGGTAGATTCTTGTGTTCGAGGTATGATGTTGGCAAGTAGGCTGAAGAAATATTTTGGGAAGTTGCAAGTGGGGAGGGAAAGGAAGAGGAAGGAAGAAAACAAGCACACGCCTTTACTTATATAGGAATCGACAATCCAACTCACAGGCATCCCATTGCCATTGTCTGGTATCCAGTAGGCCGGAAACCACAATCAGTGAGAATCTGATTACCGTCATTGTCACTTTGATGTTAGTTGATAGGAAGTTTGGTTCCTTCCTTTGCAGGACAAAACAATAGGGGGACGGCTACTAGCTAGGGACTTGATTATCGAGATTTTTCCTAGTATGAATCAGATTTCTTCACTGTTGCAAACTCATGAAGTTTCATTATACAGGAAAGAGGCAGTTTCTTCGCCAAGGGATTTAAAACAAGTATCACCTGCCCTTAACCGATCGAGGCGGCCCGCCGCCTTTAACGGAAAACCAGTCGAGATAGCTGCAATGTCACAACACAAAAGGTAGGCAGATATATATATGTATATATATATATTAGCTATAACCATTACAAATTTTATAATTACTACATCTGGACAGATATAATGGAAGTCTCACAAGCCCCCATAGATACTGTACCAACAGTTACCAAAATTGGGTGTAAGGGGGGTATCCAAGCCTTGCTAGCTGCTTGTTAGAGTGCAATGTTTATGGATGTTCTTTATTAAAATGTTACGAATCCATTGTCAATCTACAGTCGTATTCTAGACTACGCGAGTGAAACACCCGTTCCGCAATAGGGGCATGCCAGATACTCCACCGCGAAGACAAGACAGTATTGTGATCCTAAAGAAGATGAAAAAAACCAGATATGGGCCTACATTGGAGGAACAAATAATGTGTTCTTGTGGCCTGTAAAGTATTTGAGGTCCCCTTTCTTATAGGCATCAGCCTTGGCCCGGAAAAACGTGGCCTCCTTGACCAGTCCGAGGTCCTCGAGGATCTCGGCGCCTCCGTACGGACTTCCCGGTGTCGGGTGAAGGAACTTGGATATCTGCTTTCGGAATCCTGAGGCATCGGAGTTGCGGGCAAAGTCCACAATGCCAATGCAGACTTGGGTCCATTGCAGTATATGTTCGGGGTCGAGGCTGCCTGCCATGTGCCGAAACTCGAACGTGTTCGTGTTACCACCGGATTTGCCCTGTGGCATGAATCGTCTGAAGCCTAGTTTGTGGCAACGGTCTAGTCAGTCTACATTTATTCCCATAAGAATTCTAGATAGGTTAAATGTGGCTTGATTTGGAAAATGCTGGTATTCGAGAAAATGCTTGTATGGATATGCAATCCAGGTGGGAAGACCACATAAGTTGATTGTCACTCACCTACAGATCCACGAGGTTGTACCAGATTCTGGGCAGTTTTCTTGATCAGCATGGACCGGGCAATTTCTGCAACATCATCTTGTCCCCACATCTGCTTGAGCTGTGTGTACTTGTTGCGGTAAGCGCCCTCTTCCATAGTCTCCATGATCTCAGGGACGTGTTGTGCCATTTGGTGTAAGCCCTCGGTATCAACTGTGCCTATGATACCCGTGTGGTCGACGTCAGTGAGCCTTGCGTATTCCGAGATTTGTCGACAGTATGGGTTCTTCAAGCGGGAAGGATGGTGAAGCTCGAACAACTTGTTATCCGCGAACCACAAGAATGTGATGAGCTTTTTCACCGTCTTCAGGGTGAATCCATCATTGCCGTGGCCCACATGAATGTGGACAGATGTGTTCTCGTTTAGGTGGACGCGATGGGAGCGGATTGCGCGACAGATCTCGGTGATCTTACGGACTCGGTCAGGGTCAGTAGATGATAGGACCTCTGAGGTGACCTCTTTTCCATCCCAGTGATAGGCTGGATATTCCCATGCCGGGTAACCGGGCAATTTGGGTATCTGGACGGACGAGTCTTGAATCAAGCGCCAGTGATCGTATATGAGAACGTTGTCGTGGGGTGCCACGTATCTGTCCCCTTCATCCCCTTCCACATTGAGATCAGGGATCTTCTGGAGAGACTCCAAGAGAAAACGGTTCAATTCGTCAATCCACTCGTAGTCGTTAGTGTTGCAACTCGATACGCGTAATACATCGCGTGTGTCCGCTGGATGGGGATCTAGAACCACCAAGAGTTAGTTGCTTTCCTCATCTTTGTTCCACCATCTGTTTGTGGTCTTCTGGATATAGATACGGAGATAAACCCCGGCGAATGAAGAATGCATTGGAGGTTCGGATATTGGGGGATAAAGCTACTATGAGACTAGTATTCTTTCTTTAACTCGGTACGATACAGGGCGATCCATATAACAGCAACAAGAGGTTCGCAAGGAAGCGTTGGGCGGAGGGCCAACCCGCCAACAAATAGAAGGGTGAGACAGTGTTTCAAAGCAGGAAGGACGATTCCATAGACCTTGGAAGAAGAAGCATAGTAGTAGATACACTCACCTTTGTCAGATCCCTCAAGGACAGGCGTGAGAAATTCAATCTCTACGCCGAAGGTCAGGTCGCCTTCCCGGTCTTCGAGAGCCATGATGGGATCATCCAGGTGCGCCATGCTGTCAGATTCGGAGATTCGGAGGTTCTTTGGTGGTATGAATGGCACTGGGTGACTTTGGTAAAACACAGGTTCGGGGATGAGGAAGGAACTCCAGTGGTAACATAGGTCTTGATCGCGGTTGCCCCGTTTACACATAAGAGCTTTGCAGAGAGCTGTAATTTGATACCGAAGGTACAAACTCTTTTGCTTCCCACAATGGTTATTGTTACTATTACGGGTTGTCGTGCTGCAATAATAAGCCTAATAGGCAGGGTACCTTCTTTCACTGCCAGTAAGTTGAATTGTGATTTGGTTCGGCGAGATGACAGTAAGTGTGAGGTCTTGACGATGCAGAATTACTGATTTGCTTATAGGGCTTTTATTTGCCTTGAAACATCTACCCTTGTGAGACTGTAGTCGTAATACTTGGAAGCATATATTATCTACAAGAAAATACATGTGAGGTTTGGTCAAACTGCTTGATATATACCATCAAGAAACCAGGAAGTATTGGCACCTTTCATGCTGGCAAAAGAACCACTAGAATGCAACACGACAAGAAAACATTCAGACATCTTTCCCACAATCTCCAGACATCATCTATAAGTCTAAAAGCGTATAATCTGGCAAATGAGTGTCATACCTCTCAGCCATTGGCAAATGGATGATTGTGAACATGCAACGTGCAACTGTTCCAACAAGTTTGCTTTGGTTAGGGGCCAAGGCTTTTAGGAGAGAACACAGAGTCCAGGTGATAATAACCCCAAAACCATTGATGCTTTCTCCTGACATCCACTCTCCCCTAACCAAATGCATTGCAATCATCACGGGGTTGCGATTGGACGACCAGGGCCCTGGAACTGCCACCATTATCCATTCCTTAAAGCGCAACGATTATTACCCCATTTGGTTGGTCGACTACCGAGCTGGTTTTCTGCTGACCTCCATCCTCTGCCACCAGCATGGGAACTCTCCGCTGCAATGCTACATCTCCTCCTTATCGGCCATTGATGCTTACCATACTCCCAGGTATCAGCCAACCACATGACGACGTGACGTATGCAATACTTCAGAGAGAAAAAGCGAATCGGTGAATATATGTAAGCACTCAGCTCATGCTCGTTTCCATGTGTTTCGTGTTCTATCCTTCTTGCTCCCGCCCTACCAAACCCTTTCCACATTACACATTGCACCGCTATCCTGGATCCTGGTCAGGTATGAATGACCCAAGTGGGTTCGCATCCCTGTATTTTTTAGTTGCTGATGCAGTGCCGAGCCCACTTTGCTGCCCCCGCCTGCCCGCCTTCTTTGACAGATTGACCATCCTCTCATAAAGCAAGTCTGCGGCCCAGCTTCTTGGAAATTTGCCCCTTGAAGGCTCCATCCGCGGCATCCGACTTGTCACAGCCGAAACTATGCCGCTGCGCTGTCTCTAGCTGATCCTTCGGCCAACACCATCCCGGCAGCCTCCACACCATCCGACAAGATCTATCTCTTTGACCTGTCCGTCCTACCATGGCGGGCCGTGGGCCGCGTGGTCAATGGGCATCGCAGGCGGATTGGGACCGACATCGTCCCCTAATTGCCCAATTATACATCGAGGAAGGGAAACCTCTCAAGGAAGTCATTGACATACTTGAGAGAGACCATGGATTCAAGGCGACTGCAAAAATGTACAAGGTAAGTTGCACCGACCCTTTTAATGGATTGGATACTGATGTCCTGAAAGTGAGTCATCCTAGGTGGTTTCAGACTATGGTCTTATACTGCTTTATACCACAAAAGATTGTCTCCAAGTCTTTGATTTAACCAGACTGTTTGCAGAGACCGGTTTAAGCAATGGTCCTTGTACAAATACAACTCGTTGGGGCCATCCGAGTCAGCACACAAACGATCATTGGCCCAAAGGCGAGGCCGGCCTACGCTGGCCGAAGAGAGAGGAGGCTCACCGCTTCTGAAGACAGATCAATCTTCCACATCGGGATCTTCGACTTCTGAATACCAAGATGATGTTGTGGCCATCAAAGTCGAACCGACAACTGATCTCCCAGTCTTCTTCACAAAGAGCCCAGGTCAAGGCTTCGCTAACATTGCGGCCTACCCATATACGAGGCTGCACTCCTCCCCAGATTCACCCACGCTGACCGAGGTTTTCCTACGGCTTTCCAACCAGTTCATGGTCAGCAACGCAGAGCTGCAAGTGGGCTACACATCAGAGCGGACGACGGCTTGGTGGAGCAAGGTCGAAAGTGCCGCCCGGCTGCTGGACTCACAGTCCTATCAAGAGGGCTTACGGATTTTAGGCAACTGCTTTGACGACTTGGTTGTCCTGCTGCAAAATCCAGAGCCAGCCATCATACCCGCCATCTACATGTGCTTCCTACGACTACCGCCTGAGCTCAAGAGACAGTTTATAGCTTATGTGGCTAAGCTGGCTGCTATCAAGCTTCCTAAGGGCCACCCTCTCATACTCCTGTGGAACAAGTTTCGAGAATCAGAAACGAAGGATCTCGAGAGGAATGCGTACCACGCTGTGAAAACGCATTTCGATCTCATGGAAGACTCGCCATATAAGTCAAAAATAGATGGGATCATGCTCGCAGGACGCACATACGACATGTTCGACTTCATAAGAGACAAAGATCATAACCTGTACACTGATACAGAAGAGATAATAGCCAGATCGCACCGTGTCATGCAGGTTTTGGAGCGGCAAGGGTGCGTGGACAAAGTGGTCATTACGAGGCTTACTCTAGGATATCTACACTGGCGACACAAGCGATATGACGAAGCGAGGGCCTGCGCAAATCAGATTTTGCGATGGCGGCAGACCCTCCCACCTGAAGAGCGTATGTTATGGAAGAACTTCCATCCGCTGCGCCTGATGTACCTGATCGAGTTGGATGCGGGGACGTGGGATGGCTATAAGAAGTTCAGCCACGAGTATCTCCAGTTGTGCTACAAGGGGTTAGGACCAGAGCATCACCGTACAAGGGCAGCTCTGCTTGAAGTCCAGCGCTCCTATAGAGAGCGGGGTTTTGATGAAGAGGCGGATGAGATGCCAGAGGTATTTTTACGTGGAATGGAACCAAAGTCAGAGTGTTGAATGAGATCGAACACGCGGCCTCTTCTTTCGCCACCACGGCAGTTGACGCACACGGGCTATGGGGCTGTTTGGTTGGATTCTCATGGTCTCGACTTTTTGGAGAGACGACCGGAAGGGAAAACACTGAGGGCCCAGCCCGGGCCTGCATGATTAAACCCACGCGGCTAAAGGTGTATATCACTACGGGGCTATTATAAGTCGCGAAAGAAATGCCGGGACCCCCGCATGCGATAATATCATCTACGGGTGCAGCCGCCTAATATGCTAAAGTCCCGATGGCCCCGGGATGCGACTCTATTGAGAAGATCAACGCCGCGGCTATGCAAGCGCCGCATAGCTAATCTAATAGCGGGATACTACGGTCTCTGTATCGGACGCCGCTAGCAACATATAATGCGATCAAGATCCCCTACCAACCCGATACTATTGCTTAGATACACTCCCTAACAACCATATAGGGAAGCTATCGCGTAAAGCCTTCGCAAACAAGAAGAAATGGCACGCTTTATGCTCCTGGCCACGTTGGCCCTCATCAAGACCTCAGCCGCCGTCTGCGATCGAGCGTTCCTTGAGAAGGCCGCAGACCGCTACGTCAACGCGCAGATCAATGGTCGCAGCGAGGACATCTCGTCCTTCATGATCGACTCGGCGAGCTACACGGAGAACGACCTGAGCGTGGGCGTGAGCAAGGGCACTCTTACCAAGCCCATCGCCGTGGACACGCACCGTAGCGTCTACGACACGGAGCAGTGCGCGACCTGGACGGAGCTGATCGCCGAGCACAACGCGGGCCACCCGTACGTTATCGGCACGCGCATCGTGTACAACGGCGAACGCGAGAAGATCTCGGCCGTCGAGTCCATCGTGACGGACGCGGGCGACTGGCTCTTTAACGCGACGGGCTACGCCTACTGGAACGCGCTCGAGAAGTGGGACCCGATCCCCGAGGCCAAGCGCGACACCCGTGCCGTCGTCAAGGCTGCCGGTGACGCCTACTTTGACCGTTTCGATCGCGTTAACGTCACCGTGCCCTTTGGCAACCCTTGCTCCCGCCTCGAGGGCGGCGACTCCACCGCCCGCCTCATGAACATGACCGGCGGCGGTGACTCGTGCACGGCTGCGGGCATGCCCCAGGGCATCGTCGTCACCAACCGCCGCTACGTCGTCGACGAGGTCATGGGTGTCGTCAGCATTTTCGTCGGCTTCCCCGGGCTCGACCGCTCCGTCGGCCAGCAGCCCGCGCCCGACGGCCACACCTTCCGCGTCGAGTCTGGCAAGATCCGCTACGTCCACACTGTGTCGTCTTGTGTCAACGCGGGCTGCGGCCTGACCCCGGACACGCCGCCATTGGTGAAGCCGCCTACCGGACGCCGCAG
Organism: Apiospora koreana; assembly: GCA_017163955.1. Lineage (NCBI taxonomy): Eukaryota > Fungi > Ascomycota > Sordariomycetes > Amphisphaeriales > Apiosporaceae > Apiospora > Apiospora koreana. The sequence goes on along the minus strand of JAFHKQ010000005.1, from coordinate 1,309,979 downwards.
CATCCGCGGACTGCGGCCCTCGAGGTTGAACCTGAAGTTATAAAAAGGGGTGCGGTAGACGCAAGTCGAGTAGAAGAAAAAGGTCTGCTTTCTTGGAAGGTGACAGAGGAGGAACTTGGACCAATGGATACATTTCATATTGGTAAAAGTGAAAAGGTTTATTTTCTTTGGGCGGTCGACTGTACTGTATATGATTCGTACGTCAGCTGAAGTATGGCAAAGGATTTGTCGTGGATAATTTGAAAACTTGTAAATAAAGAAGACATCAGATGAATATGGACTCTCTTTCTCTGGCGAAACAGTTCGGGCCCTACTTGTATCTTGACTACCTCCCGAACGTCCTACATGATTGTTGTATCACTATCTCTCAAGTCAGATAAAGGGGTAGTAGCCATTTAGATAGCCAAGGTGTTTGTCATATAGGTAATCTAGCAAAAGGATAAAAAAGATAAAAAGACAAAAAAAGATGACCGCAGAGGGAATCGAACTCCTCTTGCCTTTAAGTATAATACGCATAAGAATACTACCGCTAGGCTACACCAGCCCGGTCAATAGAGATTGCTATTATTACGGTATATAAACCCATTGGGGGGACGGCTTTGAGTGAGGTTTGGCCGAATCCTTCAGGAGAGTACTGGTTCTGGGCGAACTCAAACCACGGGGGTCGCGGGCCAGGGGATCCCCCAATACCGGCAAAACAGTGGTATATATATCCAAAAAGACCCTTTCTCCCTTGACCGGGTCGGTATAGCCTAGCGGTAGTATTCTTATGCGTATTATACTTAAAGGCAAGAGGAGTTCAACTCCCTCTGCGGTCACTTGTTCAATCCGCCTAGCGGGCGCTCCTTTTTTCTTTTTCTTTTTCTTTTCTCTCCCTAAGCACCCTGGGACTTCGTACAAGCGAGCGAAAGTCTTCACGCATACTAAATATACTCAGTAAACTATAGGACAAACAATCAAACGTTAATGTTGGCTGCGTGCCTGCTGCTGGGCAAAGTGCATGGTCACTTGTAGTTAGTTGTCGGCGGACCCCTTGGCACTCCATGGGGCTGTGATGGGTTACTATGTACGGACAACTTAGGTATTGAAGCATTTGTATCAGATGGACCAGCGTGTGAATTTTGGTTTTCCACTTCTGGAGACAAACAGTTGCAGAGGCTGTTCTGTATCAGCGAAGTTGAGGCACGCATGAGAGATAGAGTTAGTTGCCTATGACTTAGGGTCGTATCTTTAGACCTTGCCCTTTTCTTCAATGTACTGACTTGTAGTATAACAGTCTATTGATAGCGTATTCGGATTATTGAAGTGCGAGCTTCATACTAATGATTTTGTCTGGACTCATCGACCTTTGCTATTTAATTTGCTACAAGGTGTCTCTCAGGAGCACACAACCGACATCTCCCCCACTGTCGGGAGGTTACAAGCTTAGCATTGTCTTCTATAGATATCTAAACACTTCATTGAGGCGGGTAGTAATTTGCCCGCCTTATTTTATGTATTGGTATCTTGCTATTTATGCCAGTTTATGGAATGTGATGGCTTGTCATTGTTATTCTCACAACGGCCGCCCCGCAAATAGCTTTAGCCTTTCTTATGCAAGACCACCAAAGGTATATCATAATGAACAATATCAAAAGTGTATACTTCCTGACTTGTCTGAAAGTTCGCCGCGTTACTTTGACCACGGCGCCCGTGTCGTTGGCAAACCTGTCGGTCCTGGTTGACCTTCAGGTGGTCCAGGTCTGTTAGTAGGTCGCCCAAGAGGTGGTATCCTGGAATATGGCACTCCGGGTCCAGGAGGGGGCATTGATGTGGCCTGCGCCCACGGTGCAGCCATGCCAACCGCGCCGCCTGGAGCAGGCATGTTTCCTGATACGGGCATGCTGAGTGGTTGATTGGCCATATGGACAGACTGTTGGGGCTCATGTGCATCTAGGTCTTGGTCCCATGAGAACAGCGAGCCGAATGGGAAATGCTGAACCACTGGAAACTTCGACAGAACCTCCGCGTTGAACATCTTGATCATACCCTGGGTTAAGTTAGTAAGTGGAAGAGGTAGGCCCGATACATCTGATATATGTTACCTTATTGATCTTGCCCCATCCGTCTCTCACCCCAGAAATATCAAACAACATGGGGCTGTGTTCCCAGAATGGCCCCGTTTTGACATCGTTAATAAAACCAACGGCAGAGAAGTACATGTTTCTCTTTCGTTCTTGGTCGACTATCTCCGCTTTGACAATCTGACCGGGCTTCGGAGCACGTAGAACAGAGCCCTCTAAAGGCATAGGATCTTGATCGGTGATAGGTCGGGTAAATTGCGCTGAGCCATAGATGTAGGGCTGGAAAGAATGGTCGTCGAGCCCCCAGACCCCATGCGACCCAGCAGGCTCCAAAGTGTAAGTTAGGATGAGGCGCCGAACGACTCTCAAGTAAGGCTCGATGATGCCTAGCACGATGTTCCGTTCGATCTCGCCGTCGGCGTGTCTATCGCCGAAAGCCCCAAGCTTCCACAGACAACCGATGAAAGCCAGGAAGCTCAGTTCGTGACCGGTACCGTAATCCAGTCTCTGGGCACTACCAAATGAGCCAAGCAGATATGACGTAAGTTCATCCTCTGCAGACGTAGGCGACCCGGGCGTCGGACCAAACTTGAGTACCGACTCGGGAATATGATCTCGAAGTAGCGTGGGAATTCTTTCCTCCACCAGCTGGTGCCATTTGCGACAGCTCACATTTCCGAATCGTCTGGGGCCGGGGTCCGGAGGAGCTTCGTCAATCATGGAATTCAGCTTGGCTAACAAATCCTGGATCTTCCGAACCGACTCCACTGGTTGCGTCTCGTACTCTGAACCGACCTGGAAGGTTTGGATATTCTCCTTTCCACTTTCGTCCCTGACTTTCCGCGGGCACATGGCCCGATTTAGCTGCATGACAAAGATACCAATATCGCGGTAAGCCTTTGACGTGAGGAACACGTTGACATCTGGGCCCTCATTTATACGCTTGGCGGGCTTGATGAAGGTGTATGGCGCAGATGGATCGAGTATTTCCAAAGTCGGGAACCTCCCCGGTGCTGCTTGGCTCGTCGCCATCGTGGTCATTGCGACTCAGTCAACACTGTTGGTACTTGTCTGAGAAATGGTCGAGAATGGCAAGACGGTCCTTGGCAAGGTGTGGTTGTTTTTATGATAGTCCTTGTGTATTAATGAGTGAGAATGAAGCTTACCTCTTTCTTACTCGGTACAGATCAGACAGCCCTTACTGTTTGCTAGCTACCCCACGTTGAAAGTATTATTAGGTAAGGTTAGGTAGGTGGTATGTAGACAAGAGGTAGAATAGCTGGTAGCTTCAGTGGTGAGTGGATACAACGACCCCCCACCCACCATCATCAACCCTGTACCTGCTTCAGTACCTAACCTGAAGGTTGTTGCCTTGCGGTTCAAAGCAAGTAGCTGCACAGCTTCAACTATTTACTTCACGCACCAAGCACCTGCATATGAAGCATCTTGACGATGCATGGCTTGGTCACGGCAAGGTGAATAGCCTTACTTCGCGTGTCCTATCGCAGTCGCCTGCTATCACCCATATGACCACTTCAACCTACATTGCTTGCGATTGCACGCCTCATTTGTAAATCACCTGAGAACACTACCCAACTGAACCAACGCATCCAAACAGTCACACCAGTTGCCCGGCCGATGCAATGTCGCCCGCCACCACAAGGCGCAGTGCACGACTGCATCGCTCTGAGACGACCCTGCGACGCAAAAACAGCACGAATCACGGCGCGAGCGTCTACGATAATTCGGGCTCCAGCGACGATGAAGACGACAACGATGACGACAAGGAAGACGAAAATGAATTCATTCCTGCCAATATCTCCCCCCACAGAGTCGTTGCAAACGCCAGTGGACCTAGCCTAAGGCCTTCGCATCCCTTGAAAAGACACCTCGAAGATGCTAGCCTCAGCCACAGTGCCGGCTCTAAGAAGCTCAGAAGCAGTGGCATTGTACAAAGCCCTCTTCGTAGTCGCCAACAAGGCCAGGCCCGGAAGGTTACAGGTCTCGCCTCACCACCGCCGTCGCGAAAGGTCACTGCACTTAATAACAGCGATTCACGGAGTGTCAGTAGGGAGTCCCCCTCTGCCAACGACGTCGACCCTGAGCTCTTTGCGTTCGTAAACAGCAAGATGATGAAGCGAAAGCCAGTCGAAGATCCCCCCTCGCCGGGCGCACAACTGCGGTTAGAAGAAGCCCGACTAGGAGAGGAGGAAGAAGAGGACGAAGAAGCCCCGCAGGACGAAGCAACTGAACCAGATGACGAAGAAGCAGCTGAAGAAGATTCGGAATCCGAACAACAAGAAGAAGCCGCGCATGGAGGAGACAACCATGATGAAGAAGCTATACAATCAGAGCTGAGGTCGGATTTTGCATCGGTTGGCGACGAGGATGCAGACGAATACATCTGCGAGAACAGTGAGCCAGAGAGCGATGTCGATCTTGCAATTGGACCAATGCATCGGGCAAATGAAGCCACGAATGAGGAACCCGACGAGAACGAGAGCGAAGACGGCATACCTGAACAAGAGGACGGCCAAAGCATGTCACAGGACGAACCAGAAACCGATGCAGACGACGCTGAATTGCCGGATGCAAATTTCACAAACGCGCCCCAGGTCGAAGACCATCCTATGGTTACGTTGGACGATCAGTATAGCCATAGGGATCCTTACGAAATCCCGGGTTCTCCTGACCTAGCAGATCATAACAGAGGTGCGGCCGCTTCTGAGGGACAAAGGGGCGAGTCTGTAACCCGCCAAGGAGATAAGGAGTCTACCATCGCTGGACAATCTCGCAGGCACACGTCGACACTGCAAGCTCGGCCAGCCAGCGAAGTTGAGAGAAACGACGACCAAGAAAGGAGACAGGCCAATGCCGAAAGTGCTAATGTTGATTCTGACGTAGATTTCGACGTTGAATCAGATATTGGTCATGATTATGGCAACTTGTCTCTCGACGAATGTGTGCTGCAAGACTATACAAAGTTCCGCTCCAGAGCGGGTGACTTTGAAGACTCGCTTATGTTTCGACCACCGCAAGACCCCTCCTCTATAACTATACACCTCTCTTCAACACATGTTCAAAGGCTTCGTAAGACCATCGAAAAGAAGGGCTGGTTGGGACGAGCAAAGGATGCCGAGGGTAATTTCCTCGATTTGGAGACGAAGCTGCGTGGCGACTGGAGGGACTCTGAGTCGACAACTTCTGTAGGAAAAGTCCTTCACCATTTCGCAGGAAAGGTCGACCGCCTGATTCGGTTGGTCTTCACGACTTCATGCCCAGAGACACGAAATCGGCTCTTCAGTGAACATCTCGATTTTCTAGAGTACTGCTTCTCTATGATTGAGAAATCTATCAAATTCATCCGCGAAGAAAGACTAGCAATTTCAGGCAAGCAAACGCCTTTAAGCGAAGATAAAGAGAAGCGGGAGGAAATTATAGAAGAAATAGCCGCGTTCCATATCCCTGCAATTTTTCAGCTTCTTACGGGAATTTGGACTCCTTGCAGCAACAGGGATGAGCGCCGCGGCTCATTCGATAGCTTTATTGTTTTACTCCTAACAAGAGTGGTTGGATGGATCGAACAGCTGTATAGACCTTTCATCAGGGACGTGCGAGCAGGGGGAGGTCCTACCTTCCGAATGAAAGCAAGAGAAGACTTCGAGATTCATGTGAAGCAGCTTCGCGAGCAGTTGGCGCAAGCCCCTGAACTACTGGAGGAAGCTGAGGAGTTGGAAGCCGAACAACAAAGACAACGGAAGCTACGGAAGGAGGAGCGATTACGGATGGAGAACGAAGAGGAGAGAAGGCTCGAGGCAAGACGACAACAGAATGCAGACGTGGCACATTTTCTGAAGCACGGAGTGGAGAGAAAGTCGGAGGCGAGGCGGCGTCAGAATCGCGATGTGGCACATTTTACTCGACAGGAACATCCAATTCGACATCCAATTCGCACGCAGGTTGCCTCGCAACAAGTTCAGTCTTCACCCACAACCACTGGGACCAAAGAGACCATCTGGCGGGGGGAAGAAGAGAGTGTGTTGTGCGAGAAGCTCATAAGCAGCTTCACCTTCGAGAATCCAAGGCTCCCAAATCTGGGCCAGACGGCTACTCTGATCGGACACACGCGAGAGGAGACGGCCGACAAGACGCGAGAGCTGCTTCGGGCCATTCTGAGCCGTGGAAGCATGGACTCGATGAGCGAGGAAGAGATGCAAAATAGGGTGCAAACCATAATGCGCCAGTGGGAATGAGCTGCTTGACGAAGACTAGCAGCAGCGATACGTTTGGCGTTGGTTAGGTGATGGTGTTTTTTCTTGGAGCATTAAAGATACCCCTTGATGTTAATTGCTATAAGATACATATTTTTAGTTAGACGAAGCGCGTAGGAAATGCGAACCTATCTGTGTACCTACCTACTTATCTTAGTCATCTGGTGCGTCTGATATTAGTTTGACTGTGGCTTGTTGTTGAATACCTTATAAGTTGGCTTTAGCTATGTAACGAGGATTTTGATGATATATCCATTATATATCGTATACTTGGCCGTTGAGAATGAAGCTCGGTCTTCTGAGTACCTAGCTTGTAGCTTCAGGTAGAGTACCTAAGCTTCATGTAGCTTCGTGTTGATAGGGCCGTGCACGCCAAATCCCCTGAAATGCTGCCGTCAACCCCCACTGTCGTCCACCGCTCACGACATGTAGCCAGGACAACGCTCTCAGTATGCGCGCGTTCCCCTAGGTTGGCGCTGTTGAGGGCGAAGAAACAGAGACACTGCCGGCTGGCTGATGATCATGTAGGTATATGAGTTTTTGGGTGAATTCATCACGGGTTCAACGTTATCTGCATGGAAGAAAGGGAAAAAGGAAGGGAGTGCATATTAAGTTGCGACACTCGCGCCGAATAGTCCGTACGCGTTGGAAAAAAGCAACGCCCATCATCAGCTGTCACTTGAAGTTTGATTGCGCTTCCCGTCCGTCACCTTAAAAAAAAACACCCCACCTTCCTACGATTGTTGTTGTCGCACGTAACACAGCAAAGACGGGAGCTTATGGGCGCTCCTGGGAGCTGCTGGCAAGCTGGGTACGCTAATACCTAGCATTGATTGATGCCACTGCCCACTGCCCACTGCCCAATCTGAGACGGGCGGATGCCGATTGAAACTGGAGTGCATGATACATAGGTAAGTAGCATTCATCGACTGACTTCTGACTTGCTTGTGACCACCAACAGAATATCACGTTCCCGACATCGTTGTGATACATTTCCTAGTATTGGCCTGACTGTGAGGATAGGAAATTACGATGGCAATGGAGGGCGCCACGTCTACTGACCAGTGCCAGAGTCAACAGTCGACTTCTCAAGCACCCCTGTACTTCTTTTAATTGGCATGGCCCCCTTGTTCAGGTCTAGCTGCTCTTCAATTGGGAGTCGACCCCGAACCTCCTGCGCTATCGACCCGGAGACCCTGTTGTCCTTCTCAAGCTAGCTCTTGAAACAAATTACTATTCGCGTTTTCTGTTCTTGCGATCTACTTGTACCTGTTCTGTAGTAGCAACCGATCTCTCCTTTCGGCCACCGTTGCAAGTTTAATAAGTCAACTCCAAGAAAATATACCAAGGAAGGAGCCAGACTGCGTGTTTTCTCCCTCTCTCGCTCTCCCTCTTTCTTCTCTTCTTTCCCGGTTCTGCGTGTCATTCCCTCAATTTCCAAACGCAACCGTCTCGTTGATTCGCGAAGCCATCGGCATCACCGCGCAGGAGCAGGAGAGCAAGTCCTATTGACAGGTCAGTAATAATGGATAACCACCACCACCACCACCACCTTCCTCCAGCCAACCACCAATTGCGCGCCTTCACGCCCCCCTGTGCGATCGACCTCAAGTGCGAATCATACCATGCTTGCTTGACTGGGTATTGTCTGCTGCAATCCATGAGAGGGGGGAGCCGCAGCTACCCAGCACGTTCTAGTCGCTCGAACGGCTTTCTCAATGCCCAACCTCCTTCCCCCATTCCTGCAAACCCCCAATATATAGCCTTTGACGGTGGAAACTGAGTCTACCCGCTTCAACAACCAAGCTAACGCAGGGGATTGGATTCAGACATTACTAGCTGCGAGCGCCATCACCAATCCCATTACGAGTTCCTGTCTACGAAATACCAATATCGCACCCCTTTCAATATTTCGCAAACATCATGTCAGAGTCTGAAAGCTTCGAGGTTGCCCAGCATGACGAGTCTGTTCTCTCCGGAGAGGAGACTACCGGCACCGCTGGTACTGGCGCAGACACGGGCGCCGAGTCTGCCGCATCCCCAACTTCTACGGTGAAGAAATCAGCCAATGGAGCCAAACCTGAAGGATCGACTGCTACGAAGCGTCCTGCTGGCTCGGCTACATCCACGCTTCGCCGGCCCGGGACAACCGGTACTACTGCCGCGTCGCGAACACCAACCGCCACTGCCTCCAAGACAGCATCTGGCTTGGCCAAGCCTCCAACTCGACCTCCTGCCGCATCCGCTGTGAAGAAGCCCGCCGGCACGCTATCCAGCCACAGATCCCAGCCGTCCGCCTCGGAGGACGAGAAAAAGAAGTCAACTCTGACCTCTACTGCTGCTCGGCGCACATCGACCATTCCTAGTGCGACGGCATCTTCGCCCTCCAAAACCGCAAGACCTCCCACTGCTGCTTCGTCGACCACAGCCACGCGACGACCCGTTGCTTCTGCGACCACTGGCGCTTCCCCGAGAACCAGCACTGTTAGCAGGGCGTCGATGTCCTCCACCGCTGCCCCAGCGACTCGAACACCGGCATCTTCTACTCGATCTACTCCGGGCACCGTTGCCGATGCGAAAAAGCGTCTATCCACCGTTGGCGTCGCCGGAACTACCACGGCGGCCCGGCATGCTGCAAGGCCTTCTACTGCATCGTCATCGACTGCGGCCGCGGAGTCCGCCAAGGCTGTAGAAGATCTGAAGTCGCAGCTGAATGAGAAAGAGACGGAGATTGAGTCTTTGAAGACTCAGGTCTCCTCATCCCAGGAAAAGATCAGCGAGCTTGAGGATAAGATCAAGACAGCGGGCAAAGGCATTCAGAGCACGAATGACTCTGCTGGTGAGGACGACGACGAGCTGGATGATTTGTTGGAATCGATAAAGAATGAGCACACCGCAGAGAAGGATGCCTTGAGCGCCGAGGTTGCCCAAGCTTTGGAGAAGCTGAAGATCGCTGAAGCTGAGCTCGAGGTTCACAAGTCACAGATGACGGACGTGACTGGCTCGCAAGGAGCTCAAGATAGCAAGGTCGCAGAGCTTCAAGCCCAGCTCGAGACCATCGTGGCTGAGAAGGCGGCCTTCGCAAAAGACAACGAGGAGGCTTTATCCAAGGTTTCCGAGGAGCACAGCGCCAAGCTTCAAGAACTGCAAAGGTCACTCGAGGAACAGCATCAAGCCGCAGTCGAAGCCCTAAAGACTGCCCACGCTTCGGAGCTCGACGGCAGCAAGGCAGCCGCGGGTGACCATGAGAAGGCGCTCGAGGATCTCAAGGCTGCCAACGAAGCCCTCCAGTCTAAAGTTGACGAACTTGCGTCATCGACTGAAGCTGCTGGGGCAGAGACATCTACCAAGATATCTGCGCTCGAGGCAGAGCTCGCCGAGCTGAAAGCTACCTCAGAGCAGGACAAGGCCGCCTTGGCTGCTGCGCAGGCCGAGTCAGAAGAGCTGAAGACAAAACTTGCCGAGGCCACAGCGCTGATGGAATCAACTAAGGCTGAGCTGGCTTCAGTTCAGGCTGAATTCACCTCTCTCAAGGAAGACTTCGCCAAGGCCCAGGAAGCTGCCAAATCCAGCGGTGGTGTAACCGAGGAGCTTGAGAAGCTCAAGCAGGAACACACGACTGCAATCACGCATCACGAGGCTCAACTCAAATCCATCTCAGAGGACTACGAAAACGAAATCGAGAGTCTGAAAGGCGAGGCTCATTTCAAGCGAAAGTTCCAGGATCTCGAGGTCAAGCACGACGAATTGGCCAAGGAACATGAGGGCCTTACCGGCACTCGCTCAGCCCTTGAGTCACAGCTCAATGAACTTACTGGTTCTCATGCAGACCTGGAGTCCAAACACAAAGAGCTGACTGGTACTCACTTGAACTTTGTCTCTAAATATGATGAGTTGAATGGCGCCCATGCCGATAAAGCTAAAGCCCAGGCCGAGGCACTTGAGGCGGCCAAGACCGAGCATGCCGCAGCCGTGGCTGCTCTGGAAAACAGTCAAGCAGAATACCAGAAAGCCCTCGATGCCCTTCAAGCCAGCCATGCTATGGAGTTGGAAGCTGCCAAGAGTGGTGCGTCCACGGACAAGGATACTCAACTGGCTGAGTTGGAGGAACTGAAGGCTAGCCATGCGAAGGCCATCGAGATTTCCAAGGCTGAGAGTGAAGCTCAACTGGCTGAGGCACTCGAGAAGCTGAATGCGTCCCATGCTGAGGTCATGGACGCACACAAGCAGGACCTCGAGTCTCGGATCGCGGAGCTCAAAACGAGTCACGTTGCCGAACTTTCTGCAAAGGAGGCCGATGGCAGTGCTTCTTCAGAAGAGCTGACTTCCCTGAAGCAGGCCCTTGAAGAGGCTCAATCCAACATCGAAGCAGCCAAGGCAAGCCATGCTGATGCGTTAGAAGCCTTCAAAAGACAGAGCGACGAGGCTCATTCTGCCGAGGTCGAGAAGCTCATTGGCATGCAGTCAGAGTCGCTTGATGCTGCCAGGCAGAACGCGTCCAGCACCCACACCGAGGCACTTGCCGCCCTCGAAGCCAAGCACACCCAGGCCATTGAGGATCTGACTCGGGAGCATGAAGGCAAGCTCGCTGCTGCAGTTGCGGATTTGGCCAAACATCAGTCATCCGCATCAGAGCATGAAGCGGCATTAACATCTGCTCAAGAGGCCTTGGCCAAGGCACAGGAACAGGTCGATACTCTGCAGGCTGAGCTTGCATCGGCCAAGAACGCGTCTGCTGGTGATAAGGAGGCATCTGCCGGTGAACTTTCCAAGGCTTTGGAGGAAGCGGACGAGCTTAGAGGGCAGCTCGCGGAGGCCAAGATGAAGAACGTCGAGATTGAGGCGGAGCTCGATGCCGTTAAGAACCAGAGGCCAGACACGTCCGCAGCTGACGCACTCAAGGCTGAGCTGCAATCGATCAAGCAACAGCACGACGAAGACCTCCAAAGACTTCAGGCTGCGTCCAAGCAATCGAGTGAGGAGTCGGAGAAGCTTAGCGAAGAACTCGAGACCAAGCACAGGGAATTGGCGCAGCTCACTCAGCAGCACCAGACCGCCATGGAGGACCTCACCATCGCTCAGAAGCAGTTCGAGGACCACAAGAACGAGGCGGAAGCCAAGATCAAGAAGCACGAAGTTGACTATAAGGATATTTATGAGAGTATGACCGCCATGGTAGAGGAAGAACAGAAGAAGCTGGCAGCCGCTCTGAAGGAGGCCGACGATATGAACGCGAAACTGGTGGAGATGGAAGAGGAGCAGAAGAAGCTGGCAGGGGCGATTAAGGAGGCCAACGACATCAAGACTCGATTTGCCGAAATGGAAGCAATGCTGAAGGTCAAGGACGCCGAGATTGCCGAGGCAAAGGTTCGTTGACCTGTCCTAGCCGCGACGCGAATGCGTATCTGACATGAAGGGATATTTAGGGCGCCAAAGCGAAGGGCGGTCTCGCCCAGAGCAGATTTGCCGATTCGGAGAACGGCACTACCTCTGACCCGTTATCTCCTGCCGGTGAAGGTGAGGAGTCCGAACATTACTCGACAGCTATGGCTTCGGTGCGCAGGCCCCCCTTGTAATCTTTTGTCAACACCTTCCTGTACCACCTGCTCACTCATGCCCGTTGCTCCCTTTCTAATCGACCACAATGCTCATCTTTCGCTTCTAGCAACTAATTTCTCCAAATTCTTTAGCTGGCGCAGTGTAACGTAACACTTAAGCAGATGCAAGAGATTGACGAAGAGATGCGAGAAAGGAATCAGCGGTAAGTAATACGACGGACAACATTCTGCAGACTACGAGAAAGAGTACTCTTACTAACGCACGTGTTTCATCTCTTATAGCATGCTGAGATCGATCACCGAAGCGACGCAGAATACTCAAGACTCCTAGATGGAGCTCTTCATCGAGTTATGGCACCTTTTCGTCGCAATCCGACGACGACTACTCAGCTACCTGTGGCTTTAGTAGCTCTCTGACAACAACCTGCCTCATTCACGTCACCTCTTTGACGCTTCTTCGCCTTCTTTTCTTGTTCTAGAACTCCCATATTTTTAATTGATGACGGAACGGGCAGATTACTACTACTACGACGACGACGACTTGTTGGCCCAGCTTTCTTATAGCTTGGTTGGGCTGGTTGGTTGGCTGTATGTATGTGGGTAATGGGCGACGAATCAATCGGATTTTTCGACGAATGCCTTGCCCCCCTTTTTTGTATTCTACTCTTATATATATACCCCGTTGCTCTCTCCGCACCCCTTGCTTCTCTGCTTCCCACTTTCTTACTGCATATCGACTGTGTGTACTCATATTCACGGTTAGTCCGATGTTTGGTTGGGCTGTGTTGTGGGTACGAAGAAAAGCTTTATTGCAGTACATATCTTGCGCCCTGAGGGCATGTGTGACGGAGCGCGATGATGAGGATGGACACTGCGCCTCGAGAATTGGGAAGAGAAGAGAAGCACCTCACCGATCGGTGTTGCTGCTTGGGAAGTGGGTGAGCTGGAAGGGGGCGTCAAGCCTCATGTATATGCGCAGCTACTACGTACATAGTGAAGAGACACACTTCTATTGCTGCTGGACAAGACATGTTCCCTGGCCGATTCGTAGCTATTGTCAAGATCATGAAAAGTTCGTATACAAATCAACAAACAAACCCAGTAACGCCCAGTTAACTTCATGTACTTCGTTCGCTTAATGATGATCATGGTACATAGTTTGGCCTAGCGCATATGCCTCTTTGGGCTCGCTCCTAGGAAATCCGCCCCCATCCGTTAAATATCAAACGTGTGCTGATGCTGCTGCCCTTTTCTCAGCGTCATCGCCCTCGGGCCGTACCATCTCCCTGGGCTCGAACATAGCCTGGAAGTTCTGTTGCTTGACAAACCAAGCGTTGACGAGCTTCCACTCCTCATTGGGGTCCTTGAAGCGGATCTGGTAGCACCCATGCGTTAGTCACATTGTAGAACGAGTGGTGGTTATCTAGAGGAAGCTTACCTCAAATCGCCGCAGCAGACTCGGGACCACCTTGTAAATCTCCAGTAGACTGATATTCTTGCCGATGCATGTGCGGCTGCCCATGCCGAACTGGAACATCATGCCGTTCATCTCGCGAATCTTCTTCTCCTGCTCCTCCTGCTGCCCGGGGGAGCCCGCCGCCGCCGCCTTGGCGGCCTCCTCGTCCACGAGCCAGCGCTCGGGGCGGTAGGCCTCGACATCCTCGCCCCAGATCTCGGGCCGCCGGTGGATGATCCACGCCGAGCAGCCGACGATGGTGCCGCCCTTGACAAAGTGGCCCGCGATCTCGGCGCCCTGGGGCGGCACGATGCGCTCGAGCGGCAGGCCGGCGGCCGGGTGCATGCGGAAGGCCTCCTTGATGCAGGCGTCGAGGTAGGGCAGCTTCTGCGACTCGCCCCAGGTGACGAGCCCCGTCTCGTAGTCCGAGAAATCACCGCGGCGCGCGGCAGCATCGAGCTCCCTCCGCAGCGCGTCCAGCGCCGCCGGGTTGCGCAGCAGATAGTAGAAGACGCTACCGAGGGAGATGGCCGTCGTCTCGGAGCCGGCAAACGCCATGGAGACGGCCATAGTCTGCACCAGGATGTCGCTCATGAACTCGGGCCGCGCCTCGCGAGCGGCCAGGAATTTAGAGAGCAGGTCGGGCGACTTTGTGTCCACCTTGGCGTCCGCGACAGGGAGGAGAGGGCCTTTCGGGTCGTTGAGGTAGCCAGGACCGAGCCGTTCGGCCATTCGCGTGCGGGCGAATTTAGCGACGGGGAAAGTCGAATCGATGAACCCCCACTGTGACAGCTTCAAGTAAATCGGGTTCTTCAGCAAAAGGCGGTCGAGGAAGGGAATTTGTCCGACCTGATGGCTGATTAGTTGCGTTTCATAAAGTATGGCGGAAATATACCCACAGGAGCAACATAGAGGAATAGTTTGCTGAGATAGCTGACTATACCGTCAATGTCCTCATTCTTCTCGATGAAACCATGACGCTTGCTGTAGGTGATTTCTCCGATCACATCAAAGGCGTAGAATTGCAGCCACTTGGTGAAGTCGCATCCGTCGATGTTGTTGGCAAAGAGTCGTTCTGTCTGGTCCAGAAATATCTTCGTGGTGTTATCCACGAAGGGCTCGTACTGGACCAGCGCAGACATGCTGAAGGCCGCATTGATACATCGTCGGAACTGCGAATGAAAATCGTTGTCTGTTGTGCTGAAAAGGGACGCTAGGCTGTGCCCCTTTACTACAGATTGTTGAACCACATAGAATTCGGACTGTAGCACGCTCGTCAGTCAAAGCTATAGAGTTGATGCGTTTGATCTTCTTACCTTGACAAATCCCTTGTTCAGACCATATATAGTTTTGAGGGCCTTCGGGTCGGCGAACGAGAGTGAGTTGGGGCCCAGACGAACGACATCACCGTGTTTGGCGTGCAATTTCTGGTGAGTCACTTCTGGCCGTTGGCCATAGACATCCCAGAACCTCCACCAGTCTGTGAATGAAGCGAGGAGAGGCCCCGGATATCGATTCAGGCCATTGTTGAATCTGTTTTTGCCGAGCCACCCTAATACCACAGCGATGATGATTGGCAGCCAGTACTGAGTGATGACACTCAGAAGAATCGATCCGTTGGCACCGCCATTGGCGGATTCATCAATTTTGTTCATGCTGTATACCCTGGTTTTCCGTGTTCACGGGGATGAGTGCCGCTGAGTAATGGAAGACCCTCCGATCTCAGTTGTTCCTAGTGGTTGTTGAAACCCCTAAGATAGTCGTCTAGTGTAAGGAAGTACGACGAAGTGGGCTACCCAGTGCACACAGGAGGGAAATGGAAAGCAATAAGGAGAGGTAGAAGGAGCCAGGAAGAAAGATTCAAATATACAAATACTTAGTCGAGGCCGGCCATAGACTAGGTGGGTGGCCGAGCCAAGGTGCGGGTGTAATATAGATAGTATTTGGGCTTATCGGAAGGCCGCTTATAAGTGGCCGCTTACTAGGTATGCGGTCCAGCCGAGCCGATGGGATATCCTCGTTTCGTTCCGCCTCAAGACCCCCCGGTCATCGTGACTCGTACAAGAATTGCACATTAGAGAAACGCTCCCTGAGAGTTCGAGAGGCATCTCCATACGCTGGTAGAGATCATTTTGGCATGATACGGCCTCTAAACATGCCGGTTATCGTGGACGTAACTTTCCCCAAAGGTTTGTCTATAACAACGAGTCAACAGCCCGGCTGTGCTGTTTCTTCGACGATGACTTCAAAGCCGGGCTGCCGGGGGGTCTGGGCCCTTGATGGGATCCGCGGCTCTTGCGCGTCATTGGCGTGGATGTGGGGTTGGGATCACGAGCATGGAGCCCAGCCAACGGTAAAGAGCAAATACGGGCTTGCCGCTTAGTCGTGACTGACTGAGTTGAAGCAATGCTGCTGCCGACACCAACAACGATGGAGTTGGGGGGTTTCGGCAGATGTGTGATCCAATAGGTTGAGTGGAGGCGCGACGGGCTAGCACACCTAGCAGCGGTTCCCCAGAATTGGGAAATAGTTCAAGCCTTGGTAGGATGGAAACGATGGGGACGGTAATTCGCTGCGGGCGCTGTATCGCCTGTGTCGCCCATTTGGCCCGAGCTGATTGGCGGAAGAGGCAGCAGGGGGGCATTAATTCACCCTTAGCTGCTCCAGCTCAACCCCCAAAGGAGGATCCGGGGAGTTCGGGCGTTTCGATGAAGCGATCTTGCATTTGCGCATCGCCCATCGTATACTGGACACATACCTAATGGATCTTCGTTCGTTCTCCGTGTAGCCGAATACCGAAACGACATGGAAAGTATCAGCAAAAGTGTAACGTAGTGGACTGGGTTGGCAGTGCAATACACCCGGGCATGATTGATCTGGTACAGGTAAGTAGACGCACGCATCAATCTTCAGGCCCGCGGCTCAATGTTCAGATCCACCTTCGGCTGTCAGAGTCGGAGAATGTCTTCCTCTCGCAACCCCTTCCTAGGGGGAATTGGAATTGGCTAGGTACGCAATTGCCGCATGTCAGATGTGCAGCGGTGCAGCGGTGCAAGAAGAGGCGCCACCTATCTTGCATAAAAGCGCTCATCAAGACTGCTGTTCTTGCCAAAACTTACTCGGCAGTTGACAAATGGGCCAGATCCCACCAGAAAAGCAAGGCAGGTGTTTCCAACTGCCACCTGTTTGTGAACTTGCCTGTCAGTCACCAGCGCTGTTCCTGTTTCCATGTTTCCATGCCGTGCAATGGAAGAAAGCGCAGTGGTACCCGGATGCACTTTCCACATTCCATATTCCATGGCCACAACCTTCATGCCCAAGTCAAGTCACACAGCATGCTAGTGTCGCATTCAAGGAGCGGTTCTTGATCTTTGGCATATACCCTGAACCCGGGAATTCAACGACATCGTGTTCATAAGTAGCATAGTTCTACGCATGTAGTGTACCACCACCAATAAAATGTACCCCATGCGTCACCTTACACTCAACACGTACACAACACGTACACAACACGTCGGACTATAAGCTATAGCAGTGTCCTGGAAGCACATCTAGATGCATATCTAAGGTCCTTTCTTACACTCGCCCTGTTTGCCGTTCCCAATTACAACGCCACTTTTCCTGTGCTACGCCCTTCATCGGTGTACCTGAGGCTCTGCTAGTTTCAAGTCGCCTGTGCGAAACCACTGTTACCACTGAATCATAGTCCTCAACTTCCCTATAACGGTACGCAGTGCCCAAGGAAGGGTATGTGGCAAGCCCTCACATCACGACACCCAATCGGGGTCTTGTTCTGTGTGTAAACTCTCTAGATGTTCTTAACGGGCCCATTGATTCGTTTGACGTGTCATGGTGCGCCGCAAAGAGCATTTTGAGTGAAGTGATTCATTCTGAAAACAGCCGAGTACATCTACTCTACCCCCTAATGTCTAAGCCATCGGGCATTGTTGAGAATGCGTAGCATGGCCCAAAATGATAGTTCTTCCTCCTTTACAGTTGGACCAGGCTGACGTCCAAGATGCCCTCCGCAGTCTTCAGGTCTTCCACGACCTCCTTGCCAACAACACCATTGACGCCCAGGATCATGAGCGCTTCGTTGCCCCCTTTCCCGTTCGTGGCAGACGGCTCCACGCCAGCCACTGCGGAATCTACTCGGGTCAGATTGCCCATAACTGGTTCTCCCCCGGAGTCCAGACTCGCAACGGTCATGAACCTGATGTTGATCCCGTGTTTGCCGAGGGCCGTACCTACGCCCCCGATCTTGCCGGGCTCGTCGTAATTATGCAGAATCAGGAGCGTGCCTTCGGGGGTGAAGCTGGCAGTGAATTTGTCCAGCTTCGAGATGTAGACTGTGTTACCCGACACATATCCCTCGATGGTTTGTTCGCTGGTCTTGTCCTTGTCGACACAGCGCAATGTCACGAGTGAGGCAAACGTCTGGCTATCGCTTGTCTCGCGCGTGTGCATCTCATTGATGACTAGGCCCTTTTCCTTCGCAATGAGGTCCGCGTTGACGATGTTCACGTCCCGACCCCCGGAATCCGAGATGGTCGAGACGAGCCCCTTGACCAGAGCGGCAAATAGGGGCCGCGTGTTAGTGATAGACGCCAAGTCACCCTGGTACACAAGCTCGAACTTGCGACCGCCGAGCATCCTACCTTTGGCGCCGACATAGTGTTGCGTATACAGGCCCCCCATCTTCTCGATCAGCTTGACAAAGGGCTGAAGCTTCCTGTATTCTTCTGGCAGGATCAGGGGTGCGTTTACGGCACTCGTGGGAAGGCCGCCTTTTAAGATGAGAAGCACTTGGCCGCACACGTCAAGGCTGACGTTTTCCTGAGCTTCGACGGTGCTGGCACCTAGATGAGGTGTGGAGACAACTTTGAGATGCTTGGCCAGCTGCGCTGCCACACTGCCCTCCTCGGGTGGCTCCTTGGTGAAGACGTCAAGCCCTGCCCCAGCAATCCAGCCTTCGTCTAACGCCTTGAGCAAAGCAGCTTCATTGTACACGCCGCCACGTGCGACATTCAAGACTCGGGCAGTCTTCTTCATCTTCTGAAACTCTTCCTCGCCCAACAGATCAAGCGTGCTGGCCAGCAGCGGTGTATGGATGGTCAAGAAATCCACCACAGGGAGTACATCAGCCAAGCTTGCCACCAACTCGACATTGGCCTGTCTCGCCAAGTCGGCGCTTGCATAGGGGTCAACGGCAACCACCTTCATCCCGAGTCCCACGCACATGCGGGCCACCTTCATGCCGACCTTGCCCAGTCCGATGATGCCGAGGGTCTTGTGGCCCACCTCGACACCGACGAGCTTACTGCGCTCCCACTTGCCTTCCTTGAAACTCCTATCGGCGCGCCCTATGTTGCGCGCCGTGGCGAGCAGGAGGGCCACTGTGTGCTCCGCGGCCGCCACGATATTGCCGGAAGGCGAGTTGACGACGATGATGCCCTGAGCCGTCGCCGCATCAACGTCGATGTTGTCGACTCCGACCCCGGCCCGGGCCACGACACGGAGCTTGGTGCCGGCTGCGAGAATCTTGGCCGTGACCTTGGTCTCCGATCGAACGATTAGCCCGTGGTAAGAGGATATGGCTTCTAGTAGCTCATCGGCAGAGAGCCCAGGCCGCAAGTCGACCTCGAAGTCCGAGGCCAGCATGGAAAGACCATCTGGTGACACCTTTTCCGGCACCAGAATCCTTGGCTTGCCAGGACTGCCGGTTGAGACTCGCTCATCATGAACAGCAGTAGGCGCCATACTTGCAGATATCGGGTTGGCAACGATGCTGTGGATTACAGACCCAAAGAGTTATGAACAAGGGACTCGGTATGAGATGTGTAGGTTGGGGATGATGAATTGGAGTTTTTTCCTTTTAAAAATGACGTGAGTAGCCTGAACTTTGAGGTCGACTCAACATCCAAAGCTGCAGTTACTCAAGTGAGGGGTCTCCGAGCCGCTCCTTCTCGTTTTGCACATGAGAGTATGACCTGTAGCTGCATGTAGGCACACGTCACACTTTTATAACTGGGCGTAGATAAGTGAAGGCAAGGCGATCTTGACCGTTCGACCAAGACGCCCGGCCATCACCCTCAAGCGAGATGGTCTTGCAGGCGGTTTCCAGACCCAAGTAGGCAACCCGACACACCTCATAGGCCCATTAGGGGGTCGCAGACTCGCAGCACGTATCACACATAGTTGGTCCGCCGGAAGCGCCCTTACTCCCACTCAGGTTAGGGGTAAACAGCCACAGCGAGTTCGTACGGGATAACACCAGGCTGGTCCAATGGAGAGCTGCATGCTCCAGCAATTAGGCATTAGGATTGAAGTAGAGCTGCACCTACCCCGCAAACCAACCCGTTAAAGGGGGCCGAGCCCATGGCCTCCCCCACGCTTTGCCAAAGCTTGGCGTGGCGATGGGATGGGATGGGCGATATGTAGATCTCTTTCACGCGACCAAGTATTTGGAAGAGTTTCTGGCAAAACTAAGATGGAGACAGTAACTAGAACTTCTATAGGTACAACTTGATGAATTGTGTTGCATCTCGTCTGATCTGGTCTGTACTAGACTGTGCATTGTAAATATCTCTAATCGTAGCTGTGTAGTGAGCACATCCTATACCGTTCTGGTTTCTACAGGTGTTGGCAGCGGGGTAACATCGTCGAAGAAACATCTGCAGTTCAACTAGTCGTACATCCTCCAAACTCCAAGTTCGATGCTAAACCGTACCTATTCGTACATGGGTATACAATGACAATCTGGAGTTGTATGGCAATGCCTCAGTCGACTTATTTCTTCAATCCATCGCCATCTTCAAATGGTTTGGCCCCCAGATGCTTCCACCCTTCAGCAGACATAAGGGCAATCTCTTTCTCCTTGCTACGCCACCACAGCTCCGTCTTGCCATTACCAATGTGCATGATCGATTTATCCTATTTGTTCTGCATTAGCCATGTACCACCATAGAACAGGGAGTCGTTGATTTTACTCACCAGACCCAGCGTGAGTTTGATGACGCACTCTCCCCAGAATGGCTTATAAGTTTTGGTTGGTGAGCCGCCTGTGGCTGCCCGAACGATGTTGAAGCCAACGACCATACCCTGTCGCACCGCAGATCGTGCGTTCGGGTTATCAATGCCGACGGCGGCGACATCGCCGCATGCATACACGTTGGAAAGCTTGTCATCCTGGATCTGTAACGTTGGTTTGACCCGAATACCACCTGTGGGTGAGATAGCTCCTGGCGCCAGCCCGGTTATGATACCCGACGATGCCCTCTGTCCCGTACAGTTGACCTGCCATGATGTTAGTCTGTCGTGAGAACCTCTCCTGAAATATTGGTCAACCTACCAGAAAGTCGCATTTGACCCTTCTGCCAGACTGCAGGGTAACCTGTCCATCATCGATGCTACTATTCACGGTCCTCTCTTGGAGAATCGTTTCGACCCCAAGGTCTTCTAGGCCTTTCAAAGCTGCGGCCTGCAGTTCGGGTCCAAACCGATGCATAACGGCTTTCCTCGAGTGAACCAGGGTGACGTGCTTCTCCGGATACATCTGCTTCGCATCGGTCGCGAGCTCCACGCCGGCCGCGCCCCCGCCTACGACCACTAGATGCTGCGCCTGCTTGATGTTGTGTTGCATGTCCTGCAAAAGCGCCATGCCCTCTGCCTTCGTATCAGCGGGGACCCTAGAGGGCAATCCGTCGGCTGCGCCGGCCCCGGTAGCCACCACCAAGAAATCGTACGGAACCCGCTCTTGGCTCTTCTCGAGCCAGACGCCATCCCGGTCGACCTTGGCCACCCGTTCGTGGACCCAGCGGACCCGGCCCTCGGGCGCGCCCTTCAGCAAGGGGCCGTACGGGATGAAGACCTTGTGTTCTTGGTCCACGACGCAGAACCGGGGCAGCACCCACGTGAAATGGAAGTGCGAATGGGGCTCGATAATGACCACTTGGTACGGGCTGTTAAGGGGCAGCTTGGACGCGATAACTTGGGCTGCATAGTAGCCGGCGTACGAGGCGCCGATGATGACTATGTTGCGAGGCTCGTCACGTCCCGGGAGCGGCGGCGGCGGCGGCGATGCCGACTGGATCCGGCGACATTTGATCGTAATGGACTCCCAGGCCGCTTCGCCGAGAAAGTGAAGCACGTGAGCGATGAAGCTTGCAACCAGTTCTGCCTTTTGGAGCATTGCGATGATGATATATTTGCTGGAAGTGGACCTAAGACTGCAAGGAAAGAAGATGTTGATGTATGACGGCCGAGCCTTTTGCATTATCCATTGGTAAACCCTAGTTCAAATAGCCAACATCCCCTCGGCCATCGGGCAACCGACCTCGGGGAAGAGCAGACAGCTATATCGGTGCCTGGCTTTACGTCACCCCCCATGCCGGTACTTTTAGGCCTTCTATTGGATGTGAACAGTAACAGTACACGCATTGCACGCGAATCCCAATGCCGGGCTTCGGGGCTTTGTCGGATCTGATAAATGTCGGCTCCGAGGCTCTGGCTGACATGCATAACACTAGAGATCTGATTATTTGTCTTAGCACGACTGGATGCCTTACACTGCCCGTTACGGATCGTCCCGTGGGCCCCCCCTGGTCAATTATACATAATCCTCATCTCCCTGGTCTGTTCTCCAGTTGGAACTCTGCCAAGTGCTAGTCAAGAGGGGCGAGGTTGCCGTTATATCCATACTTCTCATGTCTTCCCCAGAGTCTCTCGGGTATAAGCTCGAGGTTCGGCCGAACTTGTATCCAGCCCAACGGTAAATTACCGGCTGGAGTTAAGATGACTTGAAGCTAGCATTGCGGCCCTTCGCCGTGGTGTATTGCCAAGTATCTGTCGGGTGTAGGATTACGTGGCCGAGAAGACTTGTGGGGGGTTTATAGGTAAGTAGTCAAGATCCGTCCTCGAGACACGGTAGCGTGGCTTAATATCATGTTGTCCATGTTACACGCGAACGAAGCAAAATTCGCCGTTCATGCTTCTAGAAAGATAGCCGTTTGACTCTCATAGCATGATTCAGATTGTCATGACTGACCTTCGATGCCAAGCAACGATGTTTCAGTCCTTCGCAAACCTTTGAACGTTGAGCGCCCAAAAGTGCGCCCCACTAATGATGCCAATACCTGTTGAACGGGTAGAACGGCACCAAACTCAAGAAGCGAGCGAATGGACACGTTCTACAGTCCTCCTCCATGCTCAATGTTGTTTTGCAAAATGAGGAACTTTCCCAACTCATCATCACTCATAGCCGGTCAGAAAATCCAACTTTTGGCAGAATTCGCGACCCAGATTCACCAAGGAGCGCGTTGTCGGAATCCAATGCAACCACGGAAGGAGCTGGAAGAAGGACCTTAGTAGGGCCCCAAAATCGGACGGATAGCGACAAAAGAAAAGGCCTGGAAACCGAAGTCACGACCCGTTGTGTAAGTGACCGGCTTACGACCATGTGCCATGTGCTCTTACCCTGCCCTCCATTTCCAAGATGGATTTCGAAGTCATCGCCCAGTTGTTCCCCGGAGAAAAGGAGAAAGAGGAAGGAGGTTCAGTGTTAGCCTGACAACATGAGGACATGCGTCGCTGCATCTTCGCCAATCTCGAATTAAACACCAGACGTCTAAATCCTTGGCCAACGTTGGACTCACAACACGCCAGTCCACCACACTACACCCCATCGTGATGCCCTCCTACGTCTACGTCTGACACTCCAGTCGCGTTGTTATATGTTATACAAACCCTGGGATATTCTACTTTTCCTCCAGCATCGCATTACTAGTATTTCTCTATTTTGGAGCTGGCACCTACATTCCTAACCTCACTCTAGGCTCTCGCTTATTGCATCTCCGAGGTAAGACAGCAACTTCGCTCTGCTTCCACAAAACACCGCATTCTTCGCACGTAGCCTCTCATACAGTTGACTACTCGTTCACCTATGTTTACTCATAGCCACTGTCTGTTACTCGGTAAACGAAAGCTCGTTCCAAGTCATGGCAAACTCCTTTTATTATCTTCGTTTGGCCGGCAAGAGTTTCTTGTTCGACCATCACTCGTGTCATCCACGCTTGTCATCCACGCTTCACACGTTTGCCCATGGCTACGTGCTGCTGTCGTCAAAATCGAGATATAAATCGAGATATATACTGTTCTATTTCTTTCTTACTACTTGTTCTGCTTGAAAAAGGCTCCTGCGTCTTCCCCATACCACCGACCCTCGGAACACCTGCTAGCAACCAAGTTTTAACTGGGGAGAATAAAATCCCGAATAATACCCCCAAACATCAGCCCCTTTTCTGTTTTGTTTCCCACCATGTGGCTCTTCACCTTACTAACACTTTTGCAGGTCGATTTCGTTCGAAGTGTGCCCACCCACTTCCATCCTGCCAAACACCAAGCCGGGAGAACCCGTCCGGAGCTGAGTAAACGTGGCGGGTATCAAGAAGGCTACCTTCCCCTGTCTGTTATCGCCAACCCCTACCACGAAGGTTATCTGCCCGTTGCAGTTATAACTAGTTCAAACCCAACCGGGACAGTACAGATATTACCGTCTGCAGTGTCATTGACACCCGATACTGGCACATTAGTATCTTCTCTTGAGAACGAAGGCCGGTCAAGCATTGCCCCCTTTCCTACCGACCCTATACCAGACCCGACCTCTTTGATACTACCTGTTGACCCAGTTCGGGAACCTTCGAGCACTCCCACCATGGCTGAGGCTGCCGCATCATCGGACATTTTCAGACATCCTATCGCCACAGGCGCCCCATCACCAAAATTTGAGGAACGAAAAGATCATCCGGTACCTCGCCTTGGCGTTACTGGAAATGGGCCACATCATACAAACAAGTTCTACGCCAACTTCTTCCTTGGAAACCAGAATGCTCCGACGTATCTCCACCCGTACTCTGTTGCATGGGCGAAGGGTCAGGGAGCCACGTCCAGCTGGGGTCTTTCAGTCTCCCATATCGAGGCAGGTCAAAGGGTCTACGGCGAGAATTCACGTGACACCGGAGCCGCAAAGTACTTCCTGAATCCAGTTGGTATACAGTCTCTTTGTTTGTCGGCAATGGAACTCGGCTCGTCCTCGGCTTTGACTGTCGACACGATAGAAGCCCAGTCAGTCAACGTCAATTTACTGGACAAGGATAAGGGGAAATCTCTCATTACGTTTCCATTGGTTCAAGGAATGGCCTTCGTGACAGCGATATATCACGGATCCACCCCAGCCATCAGCACTGGTGTCTTTTTCAAGACAGTCACGAAGTCGACCAAAGGCCCCAAGCCAGGCGTCACAAAGTACACACTCTATCTTGAAGATGGCAAAGTATGGCATGTTTACGCTTATTCCGAGAAAGGTGATTCCTTCGACCTGCAAGTCATCAACAACGCGCATGCCAAGGCAGAAAGACCGTTTAACGGCTTCATCCAAGTCATCAAAGACCCAGGGAATGCCGAGAGCTTAATTGATGATGCGTCAGGTGCCTTCCCTACAGGTGTTACATTGTCCGGGACAAGCTCCGGCACGAAGGGGACTTATACCTTCAAGTACAAAAAGGCTGGAGTATTCAACGGCAAGTTGATGATGTATGCTTTGCCTCACCACGTTGACTCCTTCGATGCCGACACACACAATGCCGTAACCAAGATACAACTTCAAACGACGACCAAGGGCATGGCCACTGCAGTCATTGCAGACTCCTGGACCATGGTTGAGCCTAATATGCCTGTTTCTATGGGGTTTGCCCCTTGGGATCCTGTTACTGGGAGTAAGGCGTCTGTGAAATCAAACCTAATCAACGAAATCCTCCCAATAGCTCTGAAGGAGATCTCCCAAGATGTGGAACAACAGTCGAACCAGAACTCGATGTATTTCAGTGGCAAGGTAAGATACCCAAACGAGCTTTTCCAGCGTGCTACTACTTACTCATCGATTTTGCAGGCTCTTGCCAAGTTCGCGCATCTCTGTTATGCGGTTCATGACATGTTAAACAACCAGAAGCTGGCCCAGACAGGACTTGCGAACCTCAAAGCGGCTTTCAGTCGATTTGCGGAAAACAAACAACAATTTCCCCTCTATTACGAAAGTAAGTTGTACTTGACTGAGAGAAAAAGTCTAACATAAGACTGACGATGTTCAGGTGCTTGGGGCGGAATAGTGTCTTCGGCCACATACCAAACGGGGAATAGCGGCGCTGATTTTGGAAATACTTACTACAACGACCACCATTTCCACTATGGTTATTTCATACTGGCCGCAGCCATCATTGGAAATTTAGATCCGGCATGGTTGACCCAGGCGAATGTCGACTATGTAAACACCCTTGTGCGAGATATTGCCAACCCATCGAATGCAGACAGATACTTCCCCGTCTACCGAAACTTCGATTGGTATCACGGGCACAGTTGGGCTCATGGTTTGTACGAAACTCTCGATGGCAAGGTAGGTGAAATGGCAATCCCGCGCTGAGGCGGTGTGCTTACTCGGGTAATAGGACCAGGAATCAAGTTCTGAAGATGCGATGCATGCATACGCCATCAAGATGTGGGGCCATACCATCAAGGACGGCAACATGGAGGCCAGAGGCAACTTGATGCTCGCTATCATCACAAGGTCACTGAGCCAGTACTATCTCTACACATCGGACAACAAGGTGCAGCCCTCGAACTTTATTGGAAATCGAGTCGCTGGCATTTTATTCGAGAACAAATGCGACCATACGACCTATTTCGGGGCGAACATCGAATACATCCAGGGAATTCATATGATCCCATTGCTCCCGAGCTCCAAACTCACGCGAGCTCCCAATTTTGTGCAGCAAGAGTGGGAGACCTACTTCGACAAGGGACGCGCAAACAAAGTCGAAGGGGGGTGGAGAGGAATCCTTTACGGCAACCTGGCAACGGTCGATCCCAAGTCGGCGTGGGAGTTCTTCACAGCGAGAAATTTCGATCCATCTTGGCTTGATGGCGGTGCTTCTTTGACATGGTACCAAGCATACACTGCAGGTAAGCTGAGCTGCTCTGGACACGCACACACACTTACCCGCACAGTGGGACTGATTCACTTCATGGCGCAGCTTTCCTCTAGACGACTGAGGAGCAGAAAGGGACGACACTTGACGAGTTACGCATGACGTGCACTATGCATATAGACGAGGTTATCCAGTTACGTGACGACCGAGGAAATGGAATGATTTGGCATATTAGGGGGTGCTTCACTAGGGTGGTGCCAAGTGGCACGGCCTGGTTCATGATGATGAAGGTGGTCCAGCAGCGATGCTTGGCGCAATGAACTGGTTGATGAACAGCACATGAAATACTACTAGACCTTGCTCGTCAGGCGCAAGATAGACAGACCTCTAGAACAATAGAACCTAGACGAGAAAAAGCCAGCCCCCTTTGGCGCCGAGTCAATTGTGACACCGCCGCTTGCCAAGCATTGAATCATGGATGGTCGCATCTTCCAGCGCTCGCTATTCATTCCATTACACAATAATAAGACGACGATCTAGCGCGAGCAAGCTGTGTGGCATATTTTCCTACCGAGAGGACTTGGAGAAGGAAGCATGGATGACACAGGCTCATTGTTGGTTTTCAATGTCACGAGCACTGCAAATGCCATCAGGAGGTGCACCTGGGAATGCAGTTGGGTTGAGGTCCAAACTTGCCAATCTTATTACAGCATTGAGAACCCAGCACCGAGCATTTCGGAGTACAGAGCAGGTAGCTTGTCATTCTTGGGTATGCTTTTATCGATAAGTGCCCGATGGAGGAAGACTCGGGGATACCCCTGGGGTGTCTGCTTCAGTAGATCGGATGCCAAGGAGCTCTATTTAACCAGCGGAAGTCATGGGAGGAACTCTGTCTGCACTGTCTTGGCCTGCAACTGGTACTTTCGTAATCGTTACCCCAAGAGCATTAACATGCATACAGATAGAAAGTCATTGGCCACGCTCGCAGCATGTCTAGGTAGTCTAGTCATCGGCAGTCCCCCCTCGCGGGTGAGCCAGCTAATAAGCATGAAGTTGGGGCCTGGGAGGAAAAAAAAATTCACAGCAAACAAACTACTGGTAGTGACAGCAAGGCGGGCGGGAGAGGAGTTTCCATGTCCATAACATAGCGATGTTAAACTTGGGAGGCCTCCGTTCGAAAATGGGGTGGGGATGTTCCTATGTTTCGAGTCCCGCGGTCTTGGCTGCAGAAGACTTTCTCCGTACCGCTGTCGCACAAAGAAGGAGGCAGGGAGGTTTGCAAGTCTGGAGATAGGCCAGTCTGGTTTCCCTGGGCAGGCTCAGCCACGCTTGGCAAAGGCACTTCACTTTACATCGCACATCACATTGATCGATCTTCATCTTCGCCAGACGCTCCTTGGCTCTAGAGCCTGTTCTCGATGCCAAGCCCGTTGATCCCATTGGACACGGCGTCCCTGTTACTGACGTGGTTGGACGGACGGGCGGTAGCTACAGTAGCTACTACATACTAACTAGCAAGGCCTGCGGCTCGAGCCAATTGAAGCCAATGCTTGTTCATGGCGAACGTACGTGCACATCTATCTACAGTATCTACATACAGTATGATACCTCGCTATGTCCACGTGCATCTGGAGGAGTTGCAGTGGTTGAGCGCGTCCTGTTCGAGCTTCTCTCCCGGGCTACTATTGATTGATTGATTGATTGATCTGGACTATGCATATGCACATGCAGGTAAGTAGCTGGTAAGCAGCAGTCACTGCATGTACCGACAGCACTAGGGCCTAGGGCCTGTGCTGTCATGACTTTACTGATACGCTACCTGTGTGAACCGTGGCTTACGGAGGGGCTAAGGGCCTAAGGATGGGGTTTAGTTGTAGGGCCGGGTCGGTCAACTGATTATCGTCTCATGCCGGGTCTCAGAAGTTGGAATGGGATATCTTGGTGGTGTTGGGGTTGTTGTCTGGTGGGAAGATATTGGATCCAAGAGCCAAGAGCCAAGAGCCAAGAGCCAAGAGCCAAGAGCCAAGGTAGGCTCAGCGACAGCCGACCGTTCGTTTCGGTGCGTGCTCGATCAGTGAATTGAAAACAACCAGGATTACATACCTAACATATCGACCGTGACACGAAACAAAGCTACCCCTGCGACCCTGCTGGTGACTGCCCGCATGCTATGATACCTACTGTACATAATATAAATTTTTGTTTTACAATACCTGGAGCTTCCCGGCCGATTCCACAGAATTTCCACCCTCGCACAGGCACAGCAGGTCCAGCAGTCCCAGCAGTCCCAGCAGTCCTAGCAGTCGCAGCCGGGCAACGTGCCCCATTGAATATAGTGGCTTTCTTGGCGCGCACCATCCACTAAACTGGGAACCGTTGTAGGTCCGGACTACACCTGCAGCACACCTCTGAAGCTTGAACGTACAACTGCGCTACGGCGGACCCTCTCTCATCTCTCTAAATGACGACACAGACACAACAAAGACACGAGAAGTCGTAGCCGTAACGAGTAGAGGCCGTCCATGACCGAATTCTCTCGTGGTTTTGGACTTGCATAGCGCCCTTTTTTCTTCTTGAGACTCCTTCTACACAGACACACACCCACTACCCGCTGCTGCCCACGGTCCCACCCCAGCGGCTTGCTTGTCTAAACCAAGGAGGCCTTTTCCCTCCTCTTTACCGAGGAATCCAATCTCCCCTTTCCGCCCAACTTGCGAACTATCAGCTTCTCCTGGGATTCGTCGAACCCTCACTTCGACACCACCCATCTCCTCTTCCCTATTCAGTTTGGGGCCACACGAGGACACAGTTACTGCGCCATCTCGCTAACCCGACTATCTTCTGCACGAGATCAGCGCACCTCTCTGGGCATAGAAGAAAGAGCAACTCAAGCATAAGCAATAGGGCCAAGCTCCCGCGATACTTCCAATCCAGCATTACCTCCACTGCGCTACCAACTTAACCGCTTGCGGCTTGCACTTCATCGTCGCCTTTTGTCTTCTCGCCTTGACTCGTCCACCCGGCTGTGTACATTCTTGGGCGCTACCCCATGAAATTGACAATCTAACCTACTCTTATCTGAGTCTTCTGTATAGATTTCGACCCTAACCTTAATCATGTGTGAGTATATCGCACTCCTAAATCTTGGTCTATCTCCGCAGAATATTCTTCATACCCATTCCCCTACACACCTATACCATCTCTCGGGTCGCACCCCTGGTCAAGACGCTTGAGCTCTTTGTCTACTATTCCTTGTCTCGCCATAGCCTGCTTTCTACCCCATCACAAGCCTGCCCAACTTCATCAAATATCGGTGTACTGCGACGGCGGAGTATGGTGCAGAGCGGCTCTCGTCGATATAACCCCCAGTTTGGCCAGATACCAATGCGCAACCGAGACTGACCAACGGCGCGCTTCATCGCAATTTGAAATATAGCTTTACCCAGTGTTCGAGGCTTGATACGCGGCATCACCCTGCCACGCAAAAACACGATGCCTCATCAGAATGGCTATGCTCATGAAGGCACCCCCCTGATGGGCTCCAACCATGTCCAGCACCACCACAGCAATACCTACAGGTTCTTCCTCGACCTGTGGTACACCCCGGGCATGGACAGTGACAAGCTACTTGTCAAGTTCCCGGCCCAATTCTGGCACATTATCAAGGCGACTTTGCTGAGATGTAAGTGAAGCCGCCAGTGGACCGCGGTCGACTCGATGGGGAATGCGCCGACTAACTTTTGACGAATTACTCAGCCAAAATTAACATCCTTCTATTTTGCGTGCCCATTGGCCTGGTGGCTGGTATGACTGGAATGGATCCTGTTGCCGTGTTCGTCATCAACTTCTTCGCTATTATCCCACTTGCTGCTGTTCTGTCAAACGCGACGGAAGACATCTCGGCGAAGCTCGGTGAACAGCTGGGCGGTCTGTTGAATGCGACATTTGGTAACGCCGTTGAGCTGATTGTAAGTGACCCAAAACCGCGATGGGCTTGTCGGCCGCTAATCGAGGTTCCGTGTGCAGGTCAGCGTCATCGCGCTGAAAGAAAGGCAATATGCTGTGGTCAAATCCTCCATGATCGGATCGATTCTCTCCAACTTACTCCTCGTTATGGGCATGTGCTTCTTTTTCGGTGGACTCAAGAACATGAAGGACGACGCCGGAGAAGGAATGGAGCAGGAATTCACTGACATTACGGCGCAAACAACTTGCTCGTTGCTCATGCTCGCGGCTGCCTCGATGGTGGTTCCTAGCGCTGTAAGTGAAGGCATCCGTTACCCAAGCCGCTCGGAATATGGTTAGACTGACTTCCCGTATAGTTGTCCATGGTTATGCAGAGCTCCTCGAATAATGACCCCAAAGAGCGCGAGCAAACGATCCTCAACCTCTCGCGCGGTACGGCCATCATCTTGCTCATCATGTACGCCTTTTACCTGAACTTCTCTCTGAGAACCCATCACAACCTTTTCGTGCCCAAGTCCAAGCAGCAAGCCCAGCGAAGCTCTGGAGACGAGGAGCAAGCCGAAAACGTAACTCCGGCCGAATCGGAGTGTGACGACGAACCCCTATTGGGAGCCTGGGCCTCTGGTATCGTTCTGGTCCTTACTACTGTGTTGGTTGCCATCTGTGCCGATTATCTGGTCGACAGCATCGACGCGTTGGTGGAACGGGCCAACATTAGCCGCAACTTCATCGGTCTTATCTTGATTCCTATCGTTGGAAACGCAGCGGAACACGTTACGGCTGTTGTTGTGGCTGTCAAGAACAATATGGATTTGGTATGTGTTGGCCACGAGCTGGGGTGAAATGAAGTGGAAGTCGCTAATGCTGTTTCAGGCCATGCAAGTTGCGATTGGATCCAGTATCCAGATTGCTATGTTCGTCACGCCGTTCCTGGTCGTCCTTGGATGGATTATGGGTCATGACTTGACGATGCGCTTCGAGACATGTACGTATATGAGGAGCCCCTAATGTTGTTGCCCACAGCCATGCTAACCGCGAACACCGACAGTCGAAACCATCGCCTTTATCCTTGCTGTTCTTGTTGTGATTTACACAGTCCAAGACGGCAAATCGAACTATCTTGAGGGTGTAATGTTGATGGCGATGTACGTTATTATTGCCGTCGCCTTCTTCGCCGCCCCAAGCGATGGTCTGAGCAACGAAGACCTTGGCCTGGACGCCTTCAAGGCCTCGCTCAAGTCTTCGATCCCTGCTCAAGCCTAATAACGTTGATTCGCGAGCCATGCCACGCACGCCATTGGCTCAATTGCGAACCCGTAATCTTGCAGATTCTACGTTATATTGGCCGCTTTTTGATGCGGCCATGTTACCACAGAGGTAGCATAATCCACTAATGAGCCTCGCGAGAGGCTCAATACTTATGGCTCAGACGCCAAACATTTCCTTTTTTTGTCAAAATCTGTATACTACATTAAGGGGTTGGTCTCGAGCGGGAAAACGTCGAGTACCAGGATAGGAGGTAGGTGTCCAGGGTTCTATCAGAATGGAGTTCTCGGTAACAACAAGGCGGACGATTGATTTCCTTAGAAAGCATTATCTCAAAAACCCGAAGGTGGTTAGCCAGTTTCTTGTATGTGTTTCTTGCTTGTTGCCTTTGACAGAAGTATAGAAAGGGGGTAAAGACAGTCGGTATTTGACTAGCGAGGCTATGCAATTACCGTAGCTTCAGTGGCTATTAGTGCGGGGTAGCTCAGCTCAAGCTTTTGCAGGCCCGGCTGGCTGTCGGATTGGAAACTCATGTCTCCAATAATAAACACCAACGTCATCACCGTTACTGCTGTTTGTCCCTTGTCCCGCTTTGCATGTGCATTACTTGATTGACATTCTCAAGCAAACCTCCTTCTCATATCCAAGACTGAATGTCCACTCTCCGAGCCTTTCAGCGAATTCGACTACAAACTGGACTACTCTCTCAAGCCCCTCGCATTATAGGTGAGTTGTATTCACTTCATCGAATCCTTTTTACGGCACTGACCAAACTCTACATTGCAGCTACAGCCACGTCACGAAGCTTCGCAACCATGGCGACCACTACAGACACCAAGAACTACAAGTTCAACCATTCCATGTGAGTCCGCCCCCGACCTATAGCATGTCACCCTTATTCTGGGGAAACACGGGGACACCCGAGAGCTAATTGGAAATTGCTGCGTTCTGGTAGGCTCCGCGTGAAAGACCCCAAGGCTTCCGGTAAGGCTTCCATCCTCCCTCAAGGTTCTCAGATCCACGCGTGTGCAAGCTATAGCGTATAAGCGCCGCGTGCCGCCCTGTGACAGGCAAGTATACTGCAGCTGGGCTGACCAATGAGGCTCTTGGCCTGTTCGACGATATAGTGAAATTCTATGAGTTCCTTGGAATGAGCTTGATCAAGAAGCTCGAATTCCCCGATAACAAATTCGATCTCTACTTCTTGGCTTATGACTCGCCGGGTGCCCTCTCATCGGGTAACTCGGCATTTGACCGTGAGGGTGTTGTTGAGTTGTAGGTCTCATGTGGCACTTGTCCCCATCTCTCTACCTCCCTGGCTTGGATGCAATGGAGCTGACATCGCCGCCTTAGGACTCACAACTACGGCACTGAGAATGACGACAACTTCACAGTCAACAACGGCAACAAGGAGCCCCACCGCGGCTTCGGCCACATCTGCATCAGCGTCGACAACATCACGTCGGCCTGCAACCGCATCGAGCAGGCCGGCTACAAGTTCCAGAAGAAGCTGACGGACGGCCGCATGAAGCACATCGCCTTCGCCCTCGACCCGGACAACTACTGGGTCGAGATCGTCAGCCTCAAGGCCGGCACCGAGGGCGCCGACGACCCCAACGAGCCCTCGGACCCCAGCGCCACCAACGTCCAGACGTACCGCATGAACCACACCATGCTCCGCGTCAAGGACGCAAAGAAGTCCCTCGCCTTCTACCAGGAGACCATGGGCATGACGCTGATCCGCACCATCGAGCAGGAGGGCGCCGGCTTCAATCTCTACTTCCTCGGCTACCCGGGCGCCAAGGAGGGCGGCTTCACCACCGACTCCGAGGGTCTCCTCGAGCTCACGTGGAACTACGGCACCGAGAAGGACGAGAGCTTCAAGTACCACGACGGCAACGCGCAGCCCCAGGGCTTCGGCCATATCTGTGAGTTTTGCCATTTCCCGTTACAACCCCTTTCTCTGCCCACCAAATCTGAGGGTTTCCCCCATCCCCGTATGTACTTACTAATCACGATTCCAGGCGTCTCTGTGGACCACCTTGACTCGGCGTGCGAGCGTCTTGAAAGCATGAAGGTCAACTGGAAGAAGCGTCTCACAGACGGCCGTATGAAGAACGTGGCTTTCGTCTTGGACCCCGATGGCTACTGGATCGAGATTGTGCAGAACGAGCGATTTGCTGGCAAGTCTAACTTCTAAGGACGTTATATTACCATGTAGATAGAAGAAACTTTATAAAACCAACAAGAGTGAATTGATATGCTATATAACCGGTCGAGAATACAGTATATACAAGAGCGTGATATGCCATGACTGGAAACCAGATCATCGCAATTCGTGATAGCAAAACCGAAAACGCCTCGCTTAGAAGATGATCCGACAGTGACGATATGATTCAAGAAAGCACCACCCGCGCGCCCCAAAGGACCCGTTGCCATATCCTGTCAAAGCCCCAAAGCATCGTATTGGCCTTCGGTATAGGTAGCCACCTCGCTCAGCTTGGACGGCCGGTGCGGCTTGTGCCTCAACGACGGGTTCCCATCCCACTGTTTCTTATTACCGTCTTCTCGACGGCGCTCAGACCGCTCTTGCTTAGCATCGTCAACATCCGCTTTCCTCCTACTGCTCCTGTTTTCGCCTCCATCCTCTTGTCTATAATTTCGAGAAGAGTCTCTCGTCGTTGTGTGACCTCTGGCAGACCCTTCGTCCCTCCTACTCCTGCTACTCTTACTGCTGTCGCCAACAGCCTCTCTGCTTCTACTACTAGCAGCACCCTTCTTGTTCTTGTGCTTCGCCGCCGCTTCCTTCTCGTTGTGCCGCTTCAGCCGCCGGACCATGGCCGCGTCCACGACCCAGGGCCGGGCCAGCGTCCCCTCGCGGAAGGCGCGGGTCTTGCCCCAGAAGGCGACCTCGGCGCCCGTCGAGCGCACGCGCGCCATCTTGACGACACCGATCTGCGGCTCGTTGCGGAACACGGTTAGCACGCCCTTGATGTCGACCACGAGGCCCGTCTCGATGTCGGGGTAGGGGTCGGGCGGCGGTGTGGGGAGGAGAGCGTTTGGTGTCGTCGCGACCGTAGCAGTAGTGGCAGTACTAGCTTTGTCGACAGTGCCGGCTGCCTTCTGGGGCGTGGGTAGAGTCACGCTGCACTCGATGCAGGAGCCGCTGCTGTCGTCGATGGTGTAGATGCGCCGGCCGTAGAAGGAGTCGATGGCCACGACGACGCCGACGATGCGGACCCAGGAGATGGGATGATTAAGGTGGAAGAACATGTAGTTTTGGTCTGGTGGTGGTGGTTGCGGTCTTCTTGTTAGCTAGCTTGAACCTCCCTACGAGTCATCATCAGGGAGGTGGTGGCGGTGGCGGTGGCATACTCTCGATTGTGACTTTCCATGGCAGACCGAAGATGTCGCGCGCCGTCAGCGGGCACCATGTTTTCAAGGTCGGCGAGACGGCATTGCAGTATGTGGGATAGAACTCATACTTGGCGCCGGCGCTCTTGCTGTCGTTGGCCGTTGTCGTCGTAGTAGCGGCGCTGGTCATGGCATCGTTGGTCTCCCGCACCGCGCAGTCCTTTCTACACTCCCGGGCGACATGCGTACCGGCTAGATTTCGCGTGAAGCCGAGTTGAGGTTGCGGATCAAGGTTGGAGATGGAGAAATTGCATGTTAGAGTGCTTGCATTGGAGCTTAACGCGTCTTTGTTGGAGGGGTACGCGTCAACAACCATTGGCCAGGTGACATGGCCGACCAGGGAGCAGCAACACCACGAAACAAGTACGTACTCCCAAGTATTGCATCACAAGTCAGAAAACAATTCAAGATTACAGAGTCGGTAAGTATTTATCACTCCGTATACAAATGAGTACCGATTCTTCGGGCAATATCAGTTTGTCCTGAACTACTACTGCCAGCCATCACGATCTGGTGGTGATGATGAATGAAACGCCCAATGCTCGCTCGTGTCCCTCCACGGGGAGACCCTGTCCTGAACTCCGTAGCTGTCATGATATACAAGGGAAATGAAAAAAATGTGGTCTCCTCTGTATCACTTCCTCGTTCGCTTGGGACGGCCGGCTTTGCTGCTGGAGTCATCATCCCCAGCCTTGTTCTTCTGGAGACGAGCTCCCACAGCCGCGAAGGCTTCCTCGGAAGGCTCATCCATTTCCTCCTCATGGACCCTCTTCTTGCCCTTCTTCGAGCCGCTGCCGGCATACTTGGCTTCCAGGCCGGCAAAGAAGTTGTCCTGGCGCTCTTCCCGGCTCTGCTGGTTCTTGCGGATCAGAGCGGCCAGGGCATCCTCCGAAGCGTCCTTCTTGCCCCCCTTCTTTCCTTTCTTCGCGGTGCTGCCGCTTCCCTTGCCGGCCCCGAATAGCTTGTCGTGAACGCCCAACTCCTTCGCGTATTCTTCGGCCTCGGCTGACTCGCCCTTGGCCGCCTTGACGCGAGCGTCTTTGGACTTCTTGGTCTCTTTTGTGTAAGCCTTAAACTCGGGCACGTCCTTGCTCTTGATGGCCTCGTCAATGATGGCCCGGAACCGCGCGTCATCCTCGAGAACGTCGCTCAGCATCACCGTCTCGTATACCCGGTCCATGTTGCCCTTGTTCCGCTCGTACGCAACCAGCAGGTCATCCTTCTCTTCGTCGGAACCCTTGTACTTGGCGGCGAACTTGGCAATGGCGTCGTCCGAGACGGCGTCGCGGAACTGGGCGTTGTAGAACTCGGTCCAGCTGAAGCCCTCGGCGTCAACGATGGCCTCCGAGGTTGAGCCCGTCTCGTCGTAGCGCTTGCGCCGGGCCGGGTTGGAGAGGACGGCGTAGGCGAAGGCGATCTCTTGGAACTTCTCTGTGGCTTCTTGCTTGTTCGTGGAATCGGTGACCTTGTCTGTAAAGATGGGGTCCAAATCATCAGCTTTGTTACTGGCGATAAGCAGATTGAATCGTCAAATCTTACCTGGGTGATGCTTCAAGGCGAGCTTGCGATAGGCGGACTTGATCTGGTCGGCTGTCGCGGAGCGTTCCAGGACCAAGACCTCGTACGGGTCGATTGTGGGCAGTCCATCCTGGGAAAGATCATCTGCGTGGTCTTCCGAGTCGGACATTCTGACGGGATTCTAAGACCTGTGATTTGGAGTTGAAGAAAGAAGAACGATTGATGCAGACGAACTCAATTCGATCAATTGATGCGACGATTGGCGCAAGTGCTTAATTGAAAGCGCGTCGCGTCTTGGGCACTTTATCTTATCGCAACTGTTGAGACATGGGCGTGCGTGCATCATGCGTGGTGGTGGATGGCGGGGCAGTCGCATTGTTTTGGGGGATGACGAATTCTAGCTTGGGCGCTGTTGGCCAATGCAATAACACCAATCCAATATCTACATCCTTAGAATACATTCATTGCTGGAATATACTTGGAACTAAGCCCCCGAGCTGCTGAGTTTCAGAAACTAAAAAGAGATCACTTCGCGAATCCAGCTACATCTTTCAATTGGAAAATGACCGACTCCTTCCTCACTATCCCGGCAGGGGACCATGAGGCGTACCTCAGATACGCCTTGTCGCTGGCACAAAAGTCACCACCGAAACCCAGCAACTACCGCGTGGGGGCTGTCCTGGTGAATGCCGCCACCAACGAGGTCCTGTCCACGGGCTACACGTTAGAGCTCCCCGGCAACACGCACGCGGAACAATGCTGTTTCGAGAAGCTGGCCCAGAAGCACTCCATGGGCGATGCCGGCAACCTGGCTGATGTCCTACCCGATGAGGTTGCGCTGTACACGACGATGGAGCCGTGCTCATTCCGGCTCAGCGGGAACCTGCCCTGCGTGGACCGGATCCTGAAAATCGGGGCGGCCAAGGTCCAAACGGTCTACGTGGGAGTCTACGAGCCCGAGAAGTTTGTGAGCGACAACTCGGGCAGGCAAAAGCTACAAGACGCCGGCATATCGTACGTGCACGTTCCGGGGTTGGAGAAGGAGATCCTCGAAGTAGCGACGGCTGGCCATGAGAAATAGGGATGCGAGCCATGGAGTGAAACAATCAGACACATTCAGCTTTATCATACAGGCTTACCCGACCATTTCGCATTGCGAGTCTGGCGTTGACTGTTCATCTATCTGTACTACAGGACTTAGATCAGTCCAATAGTTCCGGCTACGCCTTGCAAGTCAGCTGCGAGGCATATTAACATAATAAGAAAAGGGAACAGAAGAGAAACAAAAGCCAGATTAAAGAGCCCTTCTCATCACCTCCAACAAGGTCGGAAGTGAATGAGCTGTTGAAGGACTGGGATTTCCAACCAAACCGAAAAAAAATACGACAACGAAAAAGTTGCAATGGACCAAAAAAAGACAGGTTTATCTGATTGAATCAGATGCATCAGGAATTGAGCCCGATGCGGGGGTCGAACCCGCAGCCTTGAGATAACCTCTTCGGAAGTAAGAGTCTCACGCTCTACCGATTGAGCTAACCAGGCGGGTTATTTGTTGTTGAAGACAGCAACCTTTAAGATGGAATATGAGGGAGGGCGACGATGGAGCGGTGGGTTTGGTGGGCGTGGTGGGGAATAAGCTTGAAGACCTTTTGGTGTTGACGACGAGGGATGGTTGATGCTTATGGAATGGAGAGAATCCGGGGTAGGGTCGATTAAGGAGCGGGAAGGAGTGGGGCCTTCTGGAACGCCCAGGGGTAAAGAAAGGGTCAAGTCTCTCGGACAAGTCCCTTATAACCGTACCAGCCGCCAGCGGAGAACCCAGTGGCATCTACCATGGCATGCTTGACGAGGATTTAGCACACAGTACATTCTCGGCATACTTCTCACATAGCCCACTGGCATAATACGGGGGGCCTGAAGAGCAAACCTTGCTGACGGAACTTGCCCAGAGACCACACGGCATCAAACATCATGTGCAGAGAGATGTGTCCGTTGGATACACGCTCGTACTCAGCGACCAGCCTCCAATGTCTGAGTGAAAGGCTGCGGGTTTTTTGCTGACAGCCTACATCAGCTATGCAGGCATCCTAAATCGGATCACAGCTCGCGCTGTCACTACCATAAAAGACACGCTACATCTGCAACAAGCAAACATCATCCCCCCGTTTGCTTCCCGTACTAACTCCCGAGTTCATGCAGACAGTCTCTGGTAACATGACTGCAGTGGTATTTATCAGTCTCTGTTGTGGCCCAAGGCGAACGACACGCCATGACAAGGAAGTAAGGCTAACAGCGGAGCGGCTTTCCGCCGGCAAAGGAATCAACATTACTCTTTACGCAGACTGCGTTGAGCATTGGTTGCTTGACTTGATAAGACTGTCAAATCCGCGATTTACGATGCCCCGGGTCTTGCAGAGCTTGCGCAAGTCGCCCCCGATGGAGCGTTAAGAGGTTCATTGCAGGGCTCCAGGCACAGAGGAAGGGGGAAGGAAACCCATCGACGGCCAATCCACTCGACCGCAGACAATAGTCTATATGCGGGCTTACAAAATCGATGCAATTGGGGACATGCCTGGCATCTATATTCCACGAATGACTTTGGTCGGTAGACACGAGACACAGGCTCGCGGCGATTGTGTAACCGCCTTGGATGATGGTCGCTGCATATGGCACCAGTTCGTCCGCGTTATCAAGCCACCCAGCTGCCAGATCGGTCAGGATGCAGGATCAAGCTTTTGCCAAGGTAATTGCCGGCCTAGAAGGGAATATGTTTCCGCGGTCTTCATTGGACCACCCCGCATCGCAATATGGTTGCCCAGAAAGAAATATGTTTGAGGTTGATGATAATTGGGGCCAAGGGTGTCGTACTAATTATTGGCGGGAAAACTCCTACGAGGACTATTACTCATTTCTACCTGGCCTGCAATGCTCGTTGCGAAGGGCATGATCGTCGTCTCTTCTCGGCGCATGCATCTCAGAACAGGAAGACTCCTATTCTTGGAGGTGTGATAAACCTATGTACCCCTAAGCTTGCTTGGTCTTATCGACTACAACAAACGAATCAGGAATCACTGCGCGATGTCAGCAGTCGTCTGGTTTTCAAGCCGTGCTAGAGCCATCGCACGATCAACATATCAGTTATCAGTCCAGAGCCAGAGGAGCCCGTAAGTTGCGGCACCTCTACCGCGGCTCTTACCCCTTGCTTAACCCCCTTTACCCCACAAGGCAAATGCGGGTCACTGTGATGGGTGATCGCCAGCACAGACTTGCTTGAACGTCACCGTCCTCTTGCTGACCAAATTTCCACCAATCATTTTACACCTCCAAGACGCTTCTTCGTCCAATTTGCCAGGACATGGACGGAGATGAGGGCTTCAATACTCACCTTGGCTATCCTTGGTCATTTACTGCGGCTTTCATTGGCGTTTGTCTGTATGGGAAGAGTAATGGGTGAACACCTTCCAGCCATATCGCCAAGCAATGGTTGCAGCATGGACTCACGGAAGTTTGTATAAGAAGGGCGAGGTTCGTTCATTCATATCATGTTCTATTTGGTAGCCTGATACTCACACCTCAAACAGCACAGTCCAGATCCAAATATGAAGCCCACCACTGCTCTCGTCGCCGTCTTCGGCGTTGCTGCCGCGTCCCCCACGCCTACCCAGGACGGCCCTCTGGACGCGCGGACCATCGAGAAGCGTGCTAGTATTACCGATGCTTGCGACGTCGGCTACTGCACTCAGAATGGCGGGTAAGTAAAGCATCTGAGTTATTCTACCAATACTGTATGGGCCGTTGCTGACCATGCTATACAGCACCACTGGCGGTACCGGTGGAACTACCACCACAGTCTCAAGTTTGGCGCAGTTCACAGCGGCTGCCGAGTCCAGTGACAAGATGGTCATTGTCGTGAAGGGCTCCATATCGGGCAACACCAAGGTCCGCGTCAAGTCCAACAAGTCCATCATCGGCGCCTCTGGCTCCAGTAAGTCGCGCTCTTCTCCTCGGACCATGTCTGGACGACACACCAGACTGACCAAACAACCATAGGCATGACTGGCGTCGGCCTCACCATCAACAAGCAGTCCAACGTCATCGTCCGAAACATGAAGATGGCCAAGGTCGTGGCGGAGAATGGCGACATCCTGACCATCCAGAACTCCAAGAACGTCTGGGTCGACCACGTCGACGTCTCCAACGACATGGACCACGACAAGGACTACTACGACGGCCTCATCGACGTCACCCACGCCTGCGAGTGGGTCACCATCTCCAACTCCTTCCTCCACGACCACTGGAAGGGCTCTCTCGTCGGCCACTCGGACAGCAACGGCAAGGAGGACACCGGCCACCTCCACGTCACCTACGCCAACAACCGCTGGGAGAACATCAACTCGCGCGCGCCCTCGTTCCGCTTCGGCACTGGCCACATCTTCAAGTAAGTCTTCTTCCATCCCAGGCAGGTCGTCATACATACATAGGGCCACAAGTTACGTCTGCTCGAACACTACTGACTGTTGGAACCCACAAACAGCAACTACTACAACAAGGTGCTCTCGACCGGCATCAACACCCGTATGGGCGCCCAGCTCCTGGTGGAGAGCAGCGTCTTCGAGAACTCGGGCAAGAAGGCCATCTTCAGCCAGGACAGCGACGTTACCGGCTACGCCGTCGTCAACGATGTCAACCTCGGCGGCAGCGACAACACGGCCCCCAAGGGCACCCTCACCTCGGTCCCCTACTCGTACAGCAAGCTCGGGTCCGGCAGCGTCAAGTCCTCGGTCATGGCCAACGCTGGACAGAAGCTCTCATTCTAGGCTGGCAGTCAGTCTTGCTGGATAGGTTATTCTTCAAGCTCTCATTGCTGCCCATTTAACAAGAAATGCGTTTCTCGGAAAAAAGAGGAGGGCGGAGATGACCGACATTACTTCTTTCTGTATATAGTTTGAATGACATACATACACACTTACAGTGAGCTGTATGCCGTTGCTGCACATGGTGTCTTCGAGATTTAACCGCGTTCAACTGTTTCCTTTCTGCTGAGGCGCCTTGCTTACCTCTATGGTGGCGACTGCCAGCAGCTAGAGAACCATACCAAGTATCTCTCTGGATATTATGTACACCTTGGGCGAAAGTTGATGGATGCGCCACCTTGACGGTGCTGTCCAACTATGAATTTCGATCCCATCTTTACAGGTAAGGAAGCAGGGAACTGAGATAGTCTGTAATCACCACGCCCTTTCAGCGGAAGTAACCAGTTCTTGACATTCTATCCCACCCAAAGCTCATGGCGACGACAAATCGCCCCTCCGACCCCTTCCCGCATCATCCCACAGCCACAAAGACTCGCGTATGCACACTGACATAGGTGTATATGTATGTGATTATGGATGGTGTCTCGATAGCGACCTTACAAGCAACACATATATCCTCCTTTTCATTCTGAAACTTGCTGCCTTGTCTAGATTACACCGATGATGAAGTCGCTTCTTCTCGTATAATATACCGGTTCCCGATGTGCACCTCTTGTGGCGCGTCGTCACCCCCCGCATCATATATACAACCATACCTATATGACTAAGTAAACGAACCTACATGGCCACTTCATAGCACTGTTCAACTAAGAGCATAAATCAACGTCAATCAGGTTTTTCCCGTCGAACCTCAAAAACTTGGACTATGGTACGGAGTGGCTTGGTGCGGAGATGGTGGAAATAAATAACCAAGAATTGGCAAGCCACCCCGATCGGCAGTTGTCTGTCTAGTGGTGGTCTGGTCGATAAAGTTGCTGTCATCGCACAGACTGGCTTCCTTCCACGCATGCAGGCTCTTTAAGGCGTAGTGGCCGTTGAATAAGTTAAGGTCCGCATGACTAGGCGTGACGGGAGAACGAATACTATCAGTGTGAATATGCGGATGCACGTAGCACCACACAAAGTTGTAGCACAACGCCCTGCACAGAACAACGCCATTGGGACAAGGTCAATTCGGAAAAGGTTCACAAATGGCATATCGAAGACAGGGAAAATAATGGCTGGTTTCCAATGGGATGCCACCTATTGATCATATTCGTTTATGCACTATGTGTTGCGCGTACTTCTGCGCGCATGCTCAATTACCTCCACCACCAATCATCCCATGCATCATTTCCATCGTTTTGTCCACGTACGACCCATTAGTCAATCATTATTAGGGCAGTGACTATCACAGCCACTGTTCACTTTTCGTGCCTCGCTTGAATACAAGAATGAGTATCAAATTCATAGGAATCTGACTGAATGAAAACTGATCCATCAGTTCTTATCAAAGAGCTTAAAGGCAGGCCATAGCAGCCACCATGCCAACGATGAGGGCACCGACAGACCCGGCAGCCATCTTGCTGGACCCGCTAGCAGGGGGGGCCGACGGGCTTCCAGCCGGGGCGCTGGGCGAAGGCTTGCTGGGAGTGTTGGGGCTCGATGGCGACGAGGGGGTTGTGGGGAGCGTCGCGTTACCTCCAGTAGGGGCCGGCGGGGCGGCCGGGTATGTGGGAGCCGGAGATGAAGCCGGGGGAGCAGGTGCCGCGGGTGCCGATCCGGTAGGAGAGGGAGCTGGCGGGGGCGCAGCGGTGTTGGGGGGAGGAACCTGGATCTGACCATCGCTGATCTGGCTGACAGGTGCCGTAGGGGCAGCAGGCTTGGTGGCGGGAGCCGAGGTCACAGACGCGCAAGGCGTGGTGTGAACCTGGACCTGACCATCGCCGATCTGGCACAGGGGGATGGGAACGCTGGTGGTGACGACCTGGGGCTGACCATCGCTCAGAGCGGTGACAATGGTGGTCTGGACAACAGTGGTTCCAACAATCTGGCCGTCAGGGACCTGAGAGACAGTGTCCTTGGAGCCGCAAGGCAGAGCGATGATGGAAACAGGCTCGCATTGCTCGGCCCAGTTCTTGTTGTACAGGTTGTAGAAGGTACCCGAGAGGCAGCGGTAGAAGGTCTTGGTGTCGCCCAGGGCGAGTACGTTGTTCTCGCAGACGGAGAAGCCGCTGGTGAGGAGGGCACCAGCCTGAGCAGGCTTGTCGAACTGGAACTGGTTGTTGGAGGCGATATAACCAATGCGATCCTGAGAATCCTTGGTCGTGCCATCCTTAAGGGTCATGACAAGGACACCTCCCTTGCCGCACTCAGCACGTCTCTGTTGGGGATGTCAGTGCTGCTGTTCCATGGACCAACTGGTCAACAAGATTTGGGGTGTACGAACCTCGGGCATGAGGCTGCGCTTCTTCTCGGTGATCTTGGCGACTGTGATCTCGAAGGAGCCATCGAAGGAGCCAGTGCAGCCGGCCGGGGCAGAACCGGTCGGGGTGAGCTTCTCGGTGATGCCCTGAGGGACGGCGAGGGCCAGACCCAAGAGGGTGGACGAGGCAACGATGGTGGTCTTCATCTTGAATTATTACGCGGGGGTAGCGAAAAAAAAGTATGAAATACTGATCGATGTCGATAGCAATGTGAAGAAGAGTGCCGACTTGTCGAAATAATTTTGTACAGACAACAATGGATGCAGAGTATATAGCGAATGAAGAAAGGAAAATCCAAACGTTCTTCTGCTTCGACCAACGACTTTATTGACTCGCTTCGTCTCTTGTGGGTGAGTGACGGAAATTAGGAAGGAGGTGGGAAGTGGAAAGAACGGTGGAAGACCGATGAGAGGAAGGATGGGGAAAGGGCGGAATTTATTTAACAGGAGCAGCAGCGGCAGCAGTGGCAGCTTCGTAGGAGTGATTCATCGCCGACCCAATGGGATAGGTGAATACAAGAGCTACTGCGCAGAGTACGGGGGAGTAGCTGCAGATCTCTCTGGGCGGATGTCA
Organism: Apiospora koreana; assembly: GCA_017163955.1. Taxonomy (NCBI): domain Eukaryota; kingdom Fungi; phylum Ascomycota; class Sordariomycetes; order Amphisphaeriales; family Apiosporaceae; genus Apiospora; species Apiospora koreana. Next base: position 1,265,638 of record JAFHKQ010000005.1, on the reverse strand, counting down.
TGTCGCTCTCACTCTGGCTGCATGCCTTCCATGTTCAGCACTACAGTATGTCTGTCTTTGTCTTCTCCAGTACTTCTTCCAATGTGAATGTGACCTCCTCCCTCCTCCCTCCTCCCACCTCCCACCAAAACACGCAAAGGTCTAATGAGGTAGGTTACAACACGCATGCCACTAACATGGCTTTGCAGGGCAGGTACATGCTCAGCAGAACAGAAACAATGCTAGCAAAGAACGATCAGCATCTACCCATTGCTAGCCGGCTTGGGATTGGCCATTGACCATTGACCATCGACCAGGCCATAGGCCGTGCAGGGGTTCGATGATCAATGGTCAATGTTGTGAGCGAACAAGGGGTTGGGAAGAACGAGCAGGGGCGTGCCATAAGAATCTCCCATTGGCCAACGCAGGCGGGCCAGACGGCACAAGCAAGCAAGGTACTGTCCGTATCCACCATGCGAGTGTGGAGGATTACAGTGCATAGACCCATATCCATGCCATATTGCCATATCCCATTCGACAGTCGAGTGGTGGTGTATACGGCTACACTTGCATGACTTGATGCACACACACCCCTTTCTAATTTGAAGAGAGGTAGTATCGCATGTGAATAGATTGGTGATGGATGATGGCTTGACACTTATATTTCGTCGAGTTAAGGACGGCACTGCTGCAACTTCCTCGAAGCGAAGTTAGTTGCCACCTGGAGTCTTGAGTTGGTTATGGTGTCTGTCCATGGATATATTCACGGGATACGTAAGTAGGCTACCTAGGTTAAGGTGCATGTCCGTGTCGATTAGAGTTTTTGGCTATTGGCACAACGTCTACGGGCTTAGGGGAGGGGCGTGTTGTAGTCTAGCACGCAGAACGCTACTGCCACGGCTGTGGCATTCCTTTCTTATTTTTCTTGATTTCTTGGATGGCGTGAGCTTGTTCGTCGTCCCATGGATCCACGAGGAGCCCCCCCGTTACTGCCCCCGTGCTTGTTGTGGCTTGGCCTATTGCTTACCTACATAGAGGCGAATTCGTAGTATTCAATGGATGGAAGCTATGTTATATCCCATTCAAAATCCTCAAGTCCTGATTAAGATTGAAACAAAACAACTGGCCCTTTCCGAGCCTGTCGTGCTCGCGGTAGTCTCTCAGCTGTGTATTCTTGTGTCCAAGACAGCCATGGCTCAGCTCATCCCGTTTACCATGTTGAGGGTATCGTGCCACCTCACCTGGCAGCCTGGGTTCGTCCCATGTCAGCATGAGGTTCGTTCCATGCGCCGTCGGCCAACAGAAGAAAAACTCAGTTGTGAGTCGTGACAGCTGGTTGTCAACATCACATTGCATCTTAGGGTTCTGCATAGCATAAACTGTAGGTGGCAAAGCTGGGAACTGCTGGGAGAGCGTGATGTATGACAAGAGATTTTGACAGCACAGAACCCCCTGTACATTGTAGGTCGTGGACCAACAAACATCATAAACGCGCCGTTCTGCTAATCGGACCCGGCAACGAGGAATATTGGCTTGTTGGCTTTGGAGGAGGGTAGAGGGCCGTTTTTTGGTCCGTCCTGCCTCTGCCTGCCTGCCCCTGCCTGCCCCTGCCAGACGAGAAAGGAAAGTCTGGCAGTCTGGGGTTCGGTTAGCTCGGGAGGGGCGTGCCTGGAATGCCCCGCCTCAAAATTGCTCGGCGATCTTTGTCCCCATTGGATCGCACGTCCTGGGCTGCTTGGCTGCTCATGACAATTGAGCAGAAGCTCCGTGTGTCTGTGTGTCGGTCGGTCATGTCGATTGAGCGCAAACCAAACCTGTGAGCCTGCCAGCCTGCCAGCCTGCCGGCCTGCCATCTCTTGTTCAGACCAGACCAGACCAGACTCGCCGGTCCTAGTATTACTGCTCGGATGAGAAATACCAAAAACCGTTGGCTTCGTTCGGTTTGGCTTAAGACGAAAGCGATCGACTCTTTCATTCCTTTCGTTGCTCGGTGCCCTGCTGTCTTGCTGCCCTGCTGCCACCTGCCTACGCCTAGCAGCAGCATCTCGCATTTGTCTAACGTAATCTCAGTCAGAAGGTCTACTGTGAGATCTACTGTGAGACCTTCAAGTTGCTTCTTTGGTGGGAATCCTTCATTGTGGCTTCTGCTGTGGCCTCGCGCAAGCTGCCGCTTGAGCCCATGCACTATGCACGCAAGCCCGTTTCGGACGAGCGCAGAATATCTCGATATCTTGTAGCTTGGCAGGTTGCTCTGGCCTGTCTGCCTGCCTGCCCGCCCTACACGCTCATAATGCCGACCTTTTCCAATTTATCCATGTCAAGGCAAGCGGATACGAACATTATGGCACGGATATTGCTAGTCGCCGGTCTTCGCTTCGCAAGCTGGGCGCTTGTCTCTAGCAATTCGCACCCATGGCTGGCCCAACAAAAACCTTTCCCTTATTTGCAAGAAGTTATGTCTATCAGTGAACAAAAAGCCTGACCGCCGAGCAAAAGCTCTGTGAATGTCTTCATGGTCTTTAGACTCGGCGCGTGGCCCCGTTTCCCACACCGATATATGCCAATCGCTATTTCCCATAGCTGGGGGATGTGCTCTTGGATGCAACCTATGGAATGTTGATCGGGAACAGACGACCCCACAAGCCCACAGCGCCATTTATGATAAACAATCTGATGGAGACGGCGGGCAGAGTGGGTTATGGGCCCAGGGCCTGCCGCCTCCCTGTCCCCCTCACTCCTCACTATGGGCACGGTTCTGATGAAGCCACCGACGCCTAGAGCTATCTACCATTGACGTAATTGACATGCCTCTAAATGCATTCTTATCAGAGAGAGTGCACGGTCTGCTGCAGCAGAGCAACGAACATTGTTCGTTCCTCATCATCGCAACATCACCAGCCTGCCAGCCTCGATTTGGGGGATTACGAAACAAAGAAGATAGAGGTCATGAACTCAGCAACGACCTGGCAAGCATATGAGGTGTGGCTCCCAAAACCGCCTCTTGACGCGTACGGAGTTGAGTCTTACCAATCAGAAAGCTCCCTCTGCGAAGGAGCTGCAGGAAGTTAGGGGCTTTCACCTCATGTACATGCAAATGCACCGCATGCAGGCCGGTTCGGCCTCCTAGCCTGACTTGGGCTTGGTCGAGACTACATGCCAGCATGCTACATTACATCTGCCTTACATCCTGCCGTCTGCATTTCAGTCTGCGCGCGAATGCGCGCTGAATGGATGCACGGTCATGGACTTCTTGTGAGGAAGCCTGGCTTGGCTGGGCCACGATCATCCTAATCCAATTGAATAACAACGGCAGGCCAATTCATCAATGGTTCCTCACAAATACCCAGGTTGATTACAGATGTCTTGGTCGACATTGTCTGTGGCAACCTTAATATCGGAAGTAATAAAGTCGTCAGGTATGCGATAGGCAGTGACTTACAGGGGGCTGTACACCCTCTTTCTTCAAACAGACATCGGACCGACGTGTTGAGAATCCTCAATCTCCTTGACGAGATGGATATGGGTTGTGTTCCTTTTCAGCCGGTTTCGACACGTTTTCCCTGTCTAGAACTACAGAAAGAGGAAACGAGAAGTTTGCGTTGCGTCTCGTCCCACCCGACTGACGAGTTCTCTCTGCTCTGTAGTACGGACCCGACTTCTCGAGTATTTTTAGCTCGCGAAATTTTCACAGAGCTTGCGAAGTGAAGTTCTCTTGCCGCGCCGCCATTGCTGTCTACCTACTACTAGGCTGTTGTGTGTTCTCGCGGTGCTGCTAAGACGAGCGTACGGCCCTAAAAGTCGCGAACTACCTTAGCTCGCCATCGGCTACTGAGAAGCCGGATATATCTTGACCTAAATGATAACGGCGCTCCCTTTGTCCAACGGTGTTTACTACTTAAGATAGTCAAGGCTATCATCGATCTCTAACGGGGTTGTTAGTATCTGACAAAACTGGAGACGGTTGCCGCGTCTGGGCCACTACCACTACACGTACACGGGATGAGCCTCGTCCCTGGGGACAAGAAAAGTCAATCTCGTTGCGCAAACTCGGTGCTAGCATTTTGCAACCCGCGCCGTCCAAGCTGACTGACTCGCCTCTTTTACCTTCCCGTTCGGGCCCAGGTCCTTGGTCCAGGTCTGAAACTTTTCGCATGCAGGCCAAGTGGCGGGAAACTTTGCCGTCCTCACTTACCTAATACGCTGTCACATTGCGCTAGAATGATTCAAGGGAAAATATGTACGAGTGTCCGGTCCGCCGGCGTGAACGAACAGAACGATTTCTCCATTCTTCCAGGCACAGGTCATAGCAACACTGGCTGTCAGTAGGAAATGTTGGACTGCATGCATCAAATAAAAGCACACACACACGTACATCAGAATTAAGAAAATCGCGCCGAGGTTCTGAAACCACGGCGGCCGGCGTTGTGTCCGGATCTTGTCAGGTAATCGTCCATCATAGTTATCCCTCGCCTAGCTCCCTCGATTCGTTAATAGGCCGGGCAGATACCGACCGTGTGTTACGCGCCCTGACTAGCCTGGCTAGTCGAGGGGACTAGAGGCCATCGTGGGCCCGTTCAGGAAGCTTGGGGGGCCTGGGCAGCCCAGCTTATCGTCAGCTACTCCCGCTACTCACTCCACAGAGCCAATTCTAACGTCATGCTTTCCGAGGGATGGATTTCGAATGCATCATAACCACGCCGCAACCGGGCAACGGCACAACGGCTTCTTACGGTGGATTTTGATCGTCGCAACTTGGAGATACAGCACGGTTGCTCCGGCGGCAGAACCAACATGCCTGTATTGTTTTTATTTTCCATATGTATCAAGTATATCGCTGCACAGTAATCAGTGTACGTACCAACATTATGTTACACCCAGCTGACCCTTGTCTCCTGCCACCTGCGGCCTGTGTATCACACATAACTGCACACGGTATGCCTATTAACGAGACGAGGTAAGGAAGGCTGGGCAAGGAATCGACCAACCAACATCCTTCTGGCTCATACAGCTCTCCATGACAGCTCTCTCCTTCTCCCTTTCGCCTGCCTGCGACTGCATGTCTCGCTTAATCTGGTTCTATATCGGGGATCCCACCGATGGTGGTCTCGTATCCCTCCTTTTAACTCTACCCTCCATGTATGGATGTAGGCATGCAAACGCCTATCAATCGTTGTTGCACTCTGTATGTTCGAGTAAGTAGTTAGCACCTGATGTCGCAGCGCAGCGTCAATCGAATCTTGCATATACCTAGTTCAAACATTCCAAGATGATAGCCATAATGCAGTGCTTCGTATATCCAGCCATCCTACTTAAACCAATCCTATATCACATCTGCCATGTTTATCTCTGGAAATCCTACTAACCTGTTGCACACATCCTTCCCATACGGCCTGCTTACAAGCCATTCGTACGCCCCAACCCCCAAGCAACCCCCCAAAGCAAACGAAGGTGGCAGGGAAACCAACAGCCGTCTGGCATCATCATCCATGCGAAGGTGGCTGCTCCGAATTTCCAAAATTGGCAACGTGAATCTTGCCGTTTCTTCCGGATCTCACGAATATGTTGAAGATACTGTCCATTATATCTAGACCTAGCATGCCGGACCCCTACTTGTTTGCTATTACCATGTCGCGCGCGTGATGGGAACACTGTATTTAGTTCTCATCCCTCGCGGAGTAGCTGCCATGCTCCTGATCAGATTGATTAGCGCACTCACGCTCCTTGGAACCTGTCATGGATTGTCCAAATGCTTGAAGAACTCAAGTGACCCCTCCCCTTCAAGCTGGCTGTGGGAATCTTGCCAGTTTGGAAGCCGTCGCTACTCGATTGGCAGGCCCGTCACAAATATGATATATGTATCCAACGAAGAGACGAGTCTAAGAGCCATGGGTCTAATATCGAAATGACGACTCGGTCGCAGGGAAGAGAAGGATATCATCCCATCTATTGTCTCAGCAAATGGTATCTAGGAGACCTAGCCTATGCCACTGCTCCTCGAGCCAGTATCACGGGTACAAGTAGATCACAGTAAGCAGATGAAGAAATAAGTTCAGTTATACTCAACATGCCACGTTATGGGCTGTTCAGTGTCAGAGCTGTATTGGGGGTCTGAACAAAATAAATCAAAGCAACGCAGTCTATCTACGTAGGGGGGAATCATCCAGTTTTATGTGCACCTCGGGCCTTGCCACCCATTTCCTTGGGATAACCACCGAGACTAAAGTCCTTTTCCCTTTCCTCCTATGTGTTCACAACATCATTTCTCATCCCAGATATTTGGTCATGTCATCGTACCGTCATCGCCGTATGCGCACATACGCCTCAGGTTTTGCCTTCGTGTATTTCATCAACGGCGTCTAAGCGCCGCGAATCAACTGTACAAGGTTCTGGACTCCCTGTCTAACTTCAGGCGTGAGCTGATCCTCAGGCGGGCTTAGGACCTGCTCAAAGATAGGCATGAGTTGGGGCGTCAGCTCCAGAATCTTGGGGTTTTGCATCTCGTAGAGCTTGGCAATGCACTCGTAGACAGGCTTGTTCTCCTCGTAGTCCTCCTTCAGGGGCAGGAGGCTGACGACAACAGGGAGAACATCGTTCAGCGGCACGCTCTCGGGATGTGCCAGAATCATGCGGCAGATGCAGCCAGTGGCATTATCTTGGAGTCTGCTTTCGCTGATCTGCAGAAGAGGCTCCAGCTTGGTCATGATCTCACCATAGGCCGGCAGGTATGTGTTGCTGTCGGTGGACTGGTAGACAAGCATACCCAGGGCATAGGCAGCGTTAGACTTGGCCTCCTTATCCTCATCCGACAGGCGGTGCAACAGAGGGCGCAGCAGAGCCGATGTGTAGGGAGATACACCGTTGCCCATGTGCATTGTCACCTCGGCGATGACACCGACGGCAGTGGAGCGTTCAATGGACTCTTGCGAGCTGACAAGTCTCATGATAGGCTTGTCGAAGATCTTCCAGACCTCAGCGAACTGAGTACCCAAAGCAGCGGCCAGGCCAATCACGACATCCAGGGCGGTATCGACAACAAGCCAATCCCACTCGGAGCCGCCCTCGACGTTCTGTTCCTCATCCTCGTCACCAAGGTCCTGTTGGCAAGGGTGAGATCGGGTGATAATGGTACCCAAGACAGTAATTGTCTGCTCCATCATGTCCTTCTGGGCCAAAATGGCCGGTCCACAGGTTCGGAGCACAGCAGCAACGTTGCGGTTGATCTCGGTAACGACGTCCCTTTATTCAGTTAGCAACTCTGTACAAACAAAGAATGAAAGATATATGATATGAGGGAAAGGCTTAGAATCAGGAGTAGATGTAACGTTTTCTCATCAACCGCAATTTGCGTAAGAGTGAGCTGGGTGTAACGTGAAGGTACTCATCATTTAGAGCCGCGCAGAGGGGAACATGTTGAAATCACAGGGTCGCACTTACCGATCAGCCTCATCTTGCCAAATGCTCAGAGTGCCAGCGCTGACAACCTCGCCAAGCCTGGAGATTTGAGCCGCAGGGGCAGACTTCAAGGGCAGACCAGGCTGCCACTTCTGGCCGGTCTGCTCCTCCATAACCTGCCACACACAAGCGTATGTTCGCCAGAGAGTGGAAACGGCAGCCTTACGGCAGCCTTCGTATGTGTGCTCGATCAGGGGTGTGATGATCTCGACAGCCTTCTCGATGTAAGGGGCACTGCGCTCCTTGGACTGAGAGATGACATCACCGAGGACCTCGATAGCGACCTCCTTCTCCATGGCGGCAGCGGAGACACCGATGAGGTCATCCCAATCATCATCATCATCCTCATCGTCTTCCATATCATCCTCATCATCATCATCGCCATCATCAGCTGACTTGACCTTGATCTTGCCACCTTCGGAGATAATCTTGCCATCAATCAAGCCTTCAATATCGTCGCTATCGAAGTCAAGAGACTCCTCGTCAAGCTCAATGCTGTCGAAGAGACCCTTGAAGATACCTTGCAAAGAGTCACCAAGATCGCCTTCGTAGACTCTAGCAAGCTGGCTCCAGAGAATGAAAGTAGTCTCTCTGAGGCGGGCGTTGCCGATGGTGAGAGCCTTCTCGCTGGCGCCCAGCAGAGGGATGACGAACGGCTTGAAGTCCTCAGCGCCAACACCGACCGCAATACGGCCCATGGCATCACAGACAGAGCTTCGCAGCTGCAGCTCATCCTCACCCTCCTCCAGGGTGACATACTGAGACATTGCCTGCATGGTCTCCTGGAGGTAAGGCTTGAAACCACCTTCGATGGACTGAGCAATAGCACCAAGGGCGCCAGCAGCAGCAGACTTGATCTTGACATCCTGGTGGTTCAGGAAGCGGCCAACACGGCCGATAAGACCTTCGGCGTACTTGGTCATGACCTCGCCACCGAGACCCTCGGACATGGTGTCAATAGAGCCAAGGACCGAGCGAATAATCTCAACATTCCTCTCGTCGTTCTCATCCTCTGAAGCAGCCTCCAGGTTCTTAACCAAAGCGGTCATTATTGCGTCATGGTGAGCCTTCATGGTCTCGGCCAGGTCCTCACCCATGCGCATCAGACTAACAAGAGCGTCGTAGCGGACAGATCTGTTGGTGTCGTTGAGAAGATGGATGATGGCAGGCATGAGACCCTCGAGCTGAGTAGCGACGAAGTCTGGCGCTCCCTCGGCAGCAGTGCCAAGGGCAAGGATAGCAGCTCGGCGGTGGCCGGGATTCTCGGAGCTGGCGTACTTGGGGAACTCATCCAGGAGGGGAACAACAACTTGGCGGGGAGGCAGGTCGGTCGACAGCTGGTCAATCATGACCAGAGCTGATCGGGCGGCGTTCATGTCATCCTCGTCGTCGTCGTCCTCGAGCTCGCCCATGATGGTCATGGCCGTCTTGGTGAGGAGGGAGCCCATTTCGGGGATGCCTTGGATCTTCATACGACGGTAGCGGACACATTGAGTGAGGAAGGCGAGGGCCTGAACACGGACATCCTCGTCAGCAGCCTTGTTGGCGGACAGCTCAAGCATGAAATGCACGAGGTCCTTGAAGTACTTGGAGATCAAGGCGGACTCGTAACCCAGGAAGGACTGGAAGACCTCGAAGGCCTGGCGAGTGCGCTCATCATCCTTGTGCTCAACCGCATCCTTGAGGACATCGACCATAGCAGGGATGAATTCCTGAATGGTAGCGACGGAGGCGTCATCCTCGTCGGCGTGGATCAGGAGCAGGATGGAGCTGATGGAAAGCATGGTGTTCACACGGACATCACGGCTCTCGGGGTCCCGAATCGTCTTGGCGAACAGCTCAAACATCTTAGGCAGGTGATCGGAGAAGAAGGTGGGATCAGCCTCGAGCAAGCTGAAGATAATGTAGGAGCCAACTTCGCGGTGAGCGACATTGTCGGAGGTGGTCAGCTGCAGGACGGCAGGAAGGAGATCGGCCCACTCCTTGGACTCGAAATCGATGCAAGCAATTGCGGCAATAACGCGAGAGCCGGCATGGCGGACCTTGCCGTTCTGCTCGCGCAGGACAGCCTGGACTAGCTCATTGCGCACGCTCGTCTTCTGAGCACCATCAATCTTGACCCAGTGCTTGGGGATCAGGCGCAGGGACTGGACGGCTGAGAGCTGTCGCACCGTGTCCTCGGGGTGAGAGACAAGGACGTGGAGGAGGCCCAGGAGCGACTCGGGGTGAGGGTAGAAGTTCTTCTTCAGCTCCGCGGTAGCTGCCTTGACCTTAACCGTGTCGGCTAAGCAAGAGAAGTGTTAGTCGTGGTTTGTGGGAATGATATAGAGGTAGACACGGTGCTACTTACGAATCTGGCAGGCCTGCAGCAGCTCGACAAGCTTCTGTTGATCCATCTTTGCAACTTGACTCTATGAAAACACACGAGTCTAGTCTGAACAAGCAGAAGAAAAGAAAGGAAGGGAGGGAAGGAAGTAGAAAAGGGAAAGCAAAGTCACCACCGAGGGAAAACTCGCTTGAGACCGGGCCTCGCAAGAAATATTAAATGGTGCCTGCCCAATCTCCTTGACCAACGACAAGAGCGGAAGTGGAAGAGAAAGGTAAGAGAAGAAAAAAAACAGAAAAAATCCTTGGACGGGGTTCTAGTGCGGAGCGCTGATAAAAATTTCACAGGGTCTTGCTGTCCGATAAGATTGCATAGCGACAATTAGCGCCGGAATCTCCCCCACTTCGCTTTGCTTCCAGCTCTGGAATGCATTGAATGAGGGGTTCATTGGGCTAGGCAGACAAGTAGGCTGGCAGCTGGGAGGGTTGGGTTTTTTTTCTCTCTTTTTCTCTCTGGAGGGGTAAATTCGTCGCGACGTATGAAGGTGCGGTCATATGGTCTAGGCAGTCCATGTTTTCGCATAACCGGCAACCCAATCGACGATATACCGAATATCGTACTCATATATCACAAGTATCTGAGTTCATAAAAGATAGAGTCCATCCAACATCCGTTAGCAGTATATTACGACTAGCTCAGCTATTCGAAGATATCGCCCTAGGTGGTATTCAATACCTAGTGCCAGTGAGAGAAAAGCAAACTATGGAATACCTATCCCAACAACCCAAGGAAAACAAGGGTAACCCTCCATAATGAGTTATGTGACACAGGAGTGGAAGATATTCTACCAAATGGTTCAAACCGCTACACCCAACTTGGCCAAAAGCTCCGCCTGAACCCATATGTCCCCTCGATGTCCTCTGAAAGCAGTCTGCCGGAATACACCCAGGCACCCTTCCTCCGTGTCCGCCCCCGGCTTTTTCAAGCTAGCCTTGCCACGTTATTGACCGTCTCCCACTTCTCCTCGACATTCCCGCGAGTTCTCGGTTCAAGCCGCGGCAGGTGTCTCATAACAATGACCAACCTCGCCACAATGGCTACCACATCAATCAGACAGAATATGACCACTCCGACAAATGATGCCATTGATTGTCGGAAAAAATAACGACTATGCGCTCCGGGATGTAGGTAGGCCGTCCAGCAAGGCCATATCTCGCGAACGGTAACGCTAGCAAACGCAGGCAGACCCAGCGCAAGTATCGCGGTTGACGTCATGTACAGCCAGTAGGGCATCCTGAGCCGGCCGAGAGTTATGTACTTTCGAACGCGGCACGGCGCTGGATATGTAGTGGAAGCTTGTTCGGGGTCGCTGACTTCAGGTTCGGCTACTTCTTCCAGCTTCCAGCGCCTCAGCGCATCATAGAAGCTGCCGATCGAGAATCCAGTTGCGACTGCGAAAGCCGTGGCCACCTGGGCAACTCTGTTAGTACGGTATTGTTCCATTCGAGGAAACAACATCAAAGCCCAGCCGCGCATAAGAACGTACCCAGGAGCTGCCTGCCAGTATATAGAAGAGTAACCCAACGGACTTATGGAACGATGTTGCTAGCTGGATGGCCACGGTCGCTTCATAAAGTACAGCACCAATAACCACGAGGAGTGGTCCATCGAAGAGGGCTTGCAGGTAGAAGCTGGTCTGTGGATGTATCCATCTGCCCCTTAGCTTGCGACTCAGCTTGCCAATACCAAGGGTAGTCGCTGGCCTCGTGTTATTGCGAGGCTCTGGGGCTGGCGTGGGATTTACGTTGCTCATGATGGTCTCTGGAGATCTCCAAGTCAATCTTCGGGAGGGATGTCGAATGTACGAAGACCATCTGGTCGGAGATCTGGCTGGCTATCCGGTCCCCTTTATTGCCATCTTCACTCTAAGCGGGCTCGTACAACATGCGCTGCGGCCAACTGCATGGCCGAGACTGACACAATATTGCGAACTAGCAAACTGCCGAACCAGTAGGAGGCCGCCAGCCTCGACACGGATGGCAATTGTTCTAACCAGTGTGATAAGCGGCTCTTGTCTCACCTTGTCTGATGCTCGCGGCAAAGCAGTGCAACGAAACGCAGGCAAGGGCAATCAAGGTGCTGTCCTCCCCTAGTGGGCTTGCGACTTGCTCGCCCTCTACGGAACCAGGCAGGGGGTATGGGAGGCTTGATTTTGACGTACCCGACGTCGTGCGTGCGCGTCGCCAAGCGTAGCTCAACAAGGTCGTTTGATCCGGCATGCGGCAGCGTCTCCGTCTCAACCCAGCCAATACTACTGAATCGGCTTCCCGAAGTCGACACTTACGGCCGCAGAGGCACAAAAACACCCACCTTCTGCGACGGAAGCCTCGGGAACTAGGAGATGATGTGGTCCTTAGCCACAACTGTTCAATATAGGCGGTGTCAATGTTGACAAAAGTGTCGGTCAAGCATGTGCGTTGGCATCTGGTGTACGAGGACTATTGGACATGCTGGATTGCTTTGATTGCTGATGCTCCCTACTAACCAAATATGTATCACAAAGAGGACTGTCGAACTTCAGGTTGGTCGGGTTTAGACAGCATTTGGCCAGCAAACTCGGACTAAAACCACGCACAACACATCTGCATGCAAGAGCCCCTAACGACTCTTTACGCATAGGCAACAGTAGCGGATAGTCTCTACCGGCACATTTGCCTTTATCAATCCCCGTGACCATGTCAACTTTTGCTGGGGAATTCGTGGCGGCTACTTCAATACACACCGCCGAGCATTGGTTTCTGCTATTCGACGGTGTCGCCCTCACTAGGATGTGGCAAGATGTAGATGTCTAGGCCTGCATGTTAGTTTATCTTGACTTATCGAGAGAAAGAGGGGGCATACATTCAGCACGCTTGTCAACCGATTCACCCTCAGTAGGGTCTGGCAGAATTGTGTAGATACCTATGCACGTTAGTTTAGATGCCGTGCTAGTTTTCAGCAGAAGAGAACACATACTCTCAGCAGGGATAGGCACTGGGACGGCCATGGCTACGCTTGCCAACAAAATAGCAATAGTAAATTTCATTATGTCTTGCTGTATACTCGAGAGGGATCTTGGTCGGGGTCTTCTGAGGGGTTGAAGACAACTTGAGAAGCAGGACAACAAATTGCGTTGTGCGGCAAGATACTTATAATAAAGAGTCAGCGCATGACGTAGGAGTACAGTCAGGAGTGTTGCATGTAATATGAGATGGATGCCTCTGCATCGAACTGAGAAACCAGACGTTGCTGACAGCTTCCCGCTCCATCGGATAGACAAGTAGCTCACATGATACTTCTAGCATATGCGCGCTGTCAAAGTTATGGGTGTAAAGCCAGCACATCGATATGATAGTCACAGCGTGTTCCATTCATATCCCACCTTGCTGGCTGGCATCCTGTAAGAGGATCCAAGTTTAGTAATAATCCAAAGTACCGGTACACAGTTATCTTACATCCTTCAATACAGCTTCCTATATAGGCATGCCTGTATATTTCATGTCATCATACAAACCCAGATCGAAGTTGAAAGTGGTCCTAACTTCCAAGGCCGAGACTTCCGGCTCCCACACAACCAGCCTTTGGGCAATACATTCGCGGTCAAAATCTGCGGACTCTTATCGCTCCACTATTTAACAGAGTCTTATAAACATGTTAATACGTGATTATGTTGATAATAACTATCTAGCATCTTGGTATTTGCTCAACCGTCGAGAACGAGTTTGATATTCTAGGATGGAACCAGCACAAAACAAACGAACGCGATTTCAGGGCTTGAAATACGAAGGCCTCAATGCTGCCGGCACAGACTCATCCTCCGGGATACAGCCAGCATCTTGGTCTAGGATGCACTCCTTATCATTACGTTCAAAACTCTGGCCCTTCATGGGTGGGCTTGTCACAGCTTTTGCTATCACAGTCTTCTTCATTCTTGTCACCTTTGTATTGGAGTCTCAACCTAGAACAGCCAAAGAGCTTGAGGGAGAAAATTGGAACCAATGTGGACGCTCCGTGGAAAATGCCCTTTCTCGAGGATGCCGCATGGAACCCAACTTTTACGGCTTTTTCCCCGAGCGTTGCGTTTTCCCGGAATTATCAGCGGAGTATCCGGTGTTTGACGACCGCGAATGGTTTTCTGATGTGAACTTGACGCAAAGGATTCAAGTGGAAGAGTTATGGGAAGGAAAACATGTGAAAGTCTACACTCAAAGGTGAGATATGTCTTTTCTATGTTGGTTCCACCGAATAGGGGCTAACAACATGTCAGGATGCACTGTAAGTGATTATTAAAAGGACGTGGGGCCAATAAACGCAATAAGATATCAATATTAATCTCTGACAGCCGAGCATTGCATGTTCCAATGGCGGAAACTGCGATATGGAATGGAAAACAAGTTGGAATGGCTTGACACCAAGACCTTCAGCGCACACCATGCAAAGGTGAGCATGGACAAGCCACTGTCTCAAGGGAGCTAGGCCACTAACTCAGAAAAAACATGCAGCATTGCGCAGACCAGTTATCTGCAGACTGCGAGGGCTGGGATTCAAAAACCGAACTAGAGCTGGGGTTCTATCACTATAAGAAAACGATATGGTAGCATGGCTGTGGTAGGAAGGTGGCCAAGGAGACAGGCGAGGCGCACGATAGAAGGCTACTTGTGTGTTCAAGGAATAAATAAACAATGGTACAAATATATAGGCTTGCTTCCGACATGGCCGTTTCAGGGGTTGATTTGTAGTGTCTAGTCATATGTATCAAACCCCCATCAAGAGTATCAGCATCGTTGTGGGTACTTCGGATGGATTAAACTCCCATCGATCGCTAGACTTGACTGCTCTCACACCATCACGCTCATGCACCTTAAAGGACCCAAAATGTCCTTAATCGTGATGTAGCTTGACCTTTGACCCAATCCCAGTTTCCCAGATTAAGACCCTTAGGTTTCGGTATAGCCTATGTAGTCAGGTATGCAGCAACAATCTCTTTTTGGTGATCTGGTACTTTCCGTTGCCACGCTATTGGCGTACTGCATAGTCAAATATCCCATAAGATTATGCAAGGAAGTTTATCGTGACCTCTCTTGCCCATTTTGATGTATGTATGTAAGCACTAGTCAAGCCAGTGCCCTCGGCAAGTCAGGAGCAAGATCGCAAAGAAATTCCATAGCTAACATACATGTGCTCGTGACTAGTGAGAATTGGAAAGTCGAACGTCTCACATCAAGGCCGTTACAACAAAGGCTAGTAGTGGTCGAGGAGAGAGACACGAAGTTTGTATATGTCACCGCAGTATTCATCTATCGAGAGAACGCGCAGATCAGGGATATCTCTGTATTCTCTTCTTCCATCATGGCGCCTCTATCTGACTATTCAGAGGTCAAAGAAGATTCACCAAGCAGTCGACTGCTATCCGACAACGGTTATGATAATAATGAACCACTACCGACAGACGTGACGCTTTCGAGGTCAACTCTCTCGCTTTGGGCACTACTACTCGTCGTATCCTTGATCCTGACAAACATGATAAGCTTCACGTTAACATACCAGATTGTTACCGGAACACCTAAGAACGTGGCAGAGCCGCCCGGGGGCGTAGCACCGCTTTTGCGCAATCTCCCCCTGGAGCCAGAGCCCACCCGAATCAATACACCATTCTACGATAGGGAAAACAGCATCTACCGAAAGCATGGATCGCCTGAAACAGAAACAGCATGGCGAGAGCTGACGCAACTCGGTAGGTTTGGCAGCGTATTTGGATGAACAAGGTTCGATGAGTTAACACACTACTCGCGTAGACGCGGGTGTGATGCTGGTGTCCAAAGAGAACGCGGCGGCATCCGACATCGACCCCGAGAGGCATGCCTACTGGGACAATCCCGAGGCCGGGCTGGTCGGCCATCCGGTCATCGTGGAAGCGGTTCACCAGCTCCACTGTCTTGTGAGTCTTGTGTTATGATAACACAGCTGTATACTAGTGATACTCGAGGAGTCTAATATTTGCTCTCACAGAATCTCCTACGTCGATACTCATACTTCAATTTCAACTTCACCTCGGAGTTCGAAGCAGACTCGCTCTCACATACTACCCCGAAGTATCAAAGTCTTCACGTTGGTACGTCAGAACGACTCATCATGCCAGCCACTTTTGAGTTCAACCATACCCGGGACCCCTGAAGACTTGATTCCACGGCAAATGCTCTCTTGAAGACTTTATATATCTGAATTGACCGTTTCTCCCTTGACCGGGTCAGGATAGCTTAGCGGCAGTAGTCTTATTCCTATACTTAGATGCAAGAGGGTTCAACTCCTTCTGCTGTCACTTCTTCGATCCCTTTTTGGGTCAATCCTTTTTTAACACCCTTTCCCCCTTTCTTCACTTTCCCACAACAACCCATCCTATCCACCTCGTTAATCTTTCTATCAGTAATAAATAAGACTTTTCTTTTTACTTCGTGTATTTGGTCAAACTTATGCTAATCAAACAATTTGTCATAGATCACTGCGTCGAGTATCTCCGGTATAGATTGATGTGTACCGCGGACGCGGGGATCGTCCCCTTTTTCTGGCTTGGACGGAACGGACGCATAGCTGCTGACATGTCGAGAACGCATACTTGCAGAAACTACCAAGTTATTCGTGAGTTCGTCAAAGATAACTCGATCCCAAGACCGAGCGGCGGCGAGGTGAGGCCCGGCCCTGGCGACCACGTCGTGATGGACTACGTGTAAGACGCCGGCTCAATTCAGCAATACCCAGCACGACTATCGCAACACCAAGGTCCAACCAGTTTATAGTCTAGCGATTGATGCAAGATATTTTTATGTATATCACAGAGTACCTAGATGGCAAGTGCACAGGAAATGCATTAACCCTGTGGGGCAAAGCTATATGCCGAGGAGCAGGAGAGACAGGTCAAACCAAGAGCGATTGTGTTAGTCAAGGAGCTTAATGTTTGCCTCTTGTGGTCGTTGACAGTGATAATTATCATGTTGGGACGTCCTCAGCCCCGAGCTGGCATTTTCAATTGGGGATCTTTGTCCAGCCAGAGAGGGCGCTGATACGTCGGCCGCTCTGCATGTAGACGCGCAGTTGTCAGGGCCCATGACCACGAATTAAAGCACTTCTCAGTGATACTCATGTTCTTGTCCTGGTAGTGAATTCTACATGTAGTACAGAACTAGCATATGTTAGTCCCTGGACTTCTGGATAAGAGATGTGCGAGGCACTCGCTCTGATATCACTCGGCACCCGCCAATTATCTCGGCCTTCTCTTAGCATTGTACGACTGTCGAAGTTGACTACTTGGTTCTTTTGACCGGCATCTGGTAGCATAGCCGCAAGTCGCCCGTGCCGTTCGAAAGTGATGGCAGAAAGCAACCAGGATGCAATCTGCCTGCGCTGGTGGCTTAGGGGGTCGATTTACCTTGGTACATTGTGTCGAGCTTGCAGTGTCTAGAAATAAGGGATGCCCACAAATTACGAAGTGTGATATGTCTTCATGTTCCTTGCAAATGGCAGTGATGTGATAGCACTGGCGATATAGATACCAGGTATATAACCTCACTTATACAGAATTGACTAACACCTAGGAAGCCGAGGTTGGGTTTATTGCATATGGTCTAATATTACACAGTACCGTCGAAATACACAAACTAAAAGTTGTAACATGGCTCGACATTTAGGTATGTAAGAATCAGGCAAATGGGATATACTACGAGCGAAGACTCTGGCTACGTGCTTGGAGGGGGAACATTGGAGTCTGTACTCAGCTCAGTCGCGTTCAGGGACCCGGATACTCAACGCATGAAGCAGGAAAGTGTAGTAGTAAACTTCAAGCCGTCTGTGCAGTCTGCTAACTTCATAGGTATGCAAAGAAACACAAAGTATATTGGGGAAATCGAGGGTTTTCTATGCGTCGACATCGTCTTCGATTCAAGTCGGAGTCGGAGTCCCTTTGCTCACGGATCAAGAACAGGCAAGCGCTCACTCCGTCCGCCTTGTGTCGAAGAAAATGGTATCTCGACCGAAAGAGGTATACATAATAGCTGGCAGTAAGATAGCTACATATATACATAGTGCATTTAATGTTCTCCAAGAAAGTACTGGGATTGAGGACCAGGTAAATCCGATGATTGTATATTTACTCGACATTGTCGCAAATATGTAGGTACATACTATCACCGCTGTATTTCAAATGCGCGACTGTTTTAGGCAACTGGAGCTTCTGTAGTGATCTCCTAGCCTTTGGATTTTAGGCGGCACTAGGCTCGCCACAAGCCTTGAGCGCCACAAATAAATTGAGCCCCACCATTGCTGTCATTACACAACTTCAATGATGAAGATGGACATGCAGTAATCCTTTAATTGTTCAACACCTCGCACTCAAAAACACCCGTACCTCCTGACCCAATCGTCTACCTCGTATCTATAGGAGTTTGGAGTCCACCGATACCGAATATGTCCGAATACTGGAAGTCAACACCGAAATATTGGTGTAAACACTGCAGCGTGTACGTTCGCGACACCAAGCTCGAGCGCCAGAACCATGAGACCACGGGCAAGCATCAAGGCGCCATCAAGCGCTTCCTGCGCGACATCCACCGCGGCCACGAGAACCAAGAGAAGGAGAAGGACCGCGCAAAGCGCGAAATCGACAGACTGAATGGCGTAGTGGGCAGCACAAGCGCCGGCGCAAGTTCCTCGAGCGCGACGACGTCAGCACCGCCAGCTTCGGGGCCAGCCACCACCGCGCAAAGGCAAAAGCAATGGGAGCAGTTGGCGGATATGGGCATCGACGTGCCCACCGAGCTCAGAGGCAACATGGCCATGGCGAGCGAATGGACAGTGACCAGCACGAAAGTAATTGACGATACCCCCAAGACAGACGAAAATGGCAATGTCAAGGTCGAGGCTGTTGCCACCGGGGTCCGAAAGCGGCCGAAACGCGAAGGCGAAGACGAGGAAGAGGAAGCCCTCCAGGCACTGTTCAAGAAACCTAGGAAATGGGGACGTGATACAAAAGTCGCAGAAGAAGAAGATCTCGATCTGGATGCTCTGCTCAACAGCAGTCTGAAGAAGGCAGAACCTGTGAAGCAAGAGCAGATAGAAAGTAAAAGTGACGATACAGTCAAGAAGGAGGAAGAGGAAGAAAAATCGCCCATCAAAGAGGAGTCCCCTGAAAACGACAGTGGGATATCGGCAACTGCCAAGACCGGAGAAGATCCAACTGATACCGTTCCTGTCAAAGCAGAAGAGACAGCAGCTGTAGGAGTGGAAGTACCAGCAGTGGTGTTCAAGAAGCGAAAACCGAAGAACTTGCGGCAAAAATGATGGACTCCAATGTCGATGTTGGAACCATATCTCCTATGGAGCATTTGAACCTCTTCATCAGCCAGCATCCCCCGTCTCGATTGCCCAGCAACAGCTTCCCGTTAGGTTTGAGTATAGCTAATTAATGCCTATGGCCAAGAGATGAATTCTTTTAGGTCAAGTAACGGGACCGACGGGTGAGTTCTTACCTCGTTCCACTGTATTGTGTTATTACCCTTTGCTACGGCTCATACCTCAATGTGATGGTTATGGATATTTCTATTACAAAGTCATTCTAGCTGGCCCATCTCGTTGTCTGTGCACACAACAATCCAAATGATGAGGTATTCCTCATGGCATTGGCCGAAACTGTACCGTAGACGTGAGGCTCTCGGGGCTGGGTAACGTCCATCGATATATCACCGAATATCCATCGCCATCCTCAGTCTGATGGCTGATTCTGGATTTCGAAAATCAGCCATGAATAAATCCAAGACCTGGTAGGAGCCTAATAGACTGCTCGAAGGGTTTCGTGGCGGTCAATTCCATCGCATCGCAACTCGAGGAACTTTCCTTGATTATATTTAGCACCTTCCCAACCACCATCTACTTCACATCCTCCAACAATCAACAACAGATTAGGATTCCTACCCCAACAATCCTACAATTATTGCAAAAATCGAATCTGATTTCAATGCAATTTTCTTCATCTTGATTTTTCACTTTTACCAAGTTCCAATTTACTTGTTTCTGTTCTTGACGTTGGGCTGGCCTGCCATCCTCGCAGCAAGCTCCTACAGACTTGGATTTTCAACCTCACTCCCAAAAGTCGTTGCCGCTTGGTTCTGCACACTTCCGCCTCTTCTTTCTCCAAATCTTTTACACTCACATTATTTTCTCCAGCTCATTCCACTCCGCCTTCATTTCTGAACTGGCCCATGCCCATAGAAAACCAGACTACACATTCTCAATACGCGAACCAACAGTTGTTCCATCTACACTGGAACACCCACCTGCTGGACATTTCAATACTTAGCCAACATTGAAAAACAGCATATCAATGTCCATTGCCCATTGAGATGTTCGTTGGCTGTTGAACAAGATGGAGACTGGTATCGACGATCGGTCGGCCTTGCTGTACCAGATTGACCACATCTTCTTACCACCGAAATTACCTCAAGAAAATGACTTCACGGTTGCCAACGATCGGGCTTTACTTGATCATGTGCTTGACGCATTGCGGCAATTCAAAGATGATGCCGAAGGACATCACTCATCTGACATCGGAAGGGCTATTCAGATGATTTCAACAATGCTTCAATGCCGGCCCACACGCAACTTGAACCCGCAGCAAGTCTGTTCTGCATTGGATAATCTGGTGGACGAAGGTAGGTAGCGACTGACGCATATATCTCTGTTCATTCATCACATATACCGTTTTATCATACCCCGATCATAATGCTAATATCTCCACCAGGTACCCTATGTTTCCAGCTGACTGCGCAGAACTTTGGCCTTCTCGTCACTAGACGAGGCGAAACCGTATATTTCGAGCAGTTCGAACTCCTGGCAAAAAACAAGGATGTCATAACTTGTCAAGGGCGGCTTCGAAGATCGTTTCCTTCGACTTGCATCGCTATGCAATATTCCCGGTATGCGACGAACGGATTCACATCTGCATTTGCTCAGTGTCTTTTCAAGCTAGACAGTTCAACTCATCCAAGTTCTCGGTCTAAGTCCCACGAACAAGATGCAGGTGATGCAGAACGCGACACAGTCGATCCACGTCTCTCTGCCATGTTGAATGGCTTGCTACGTGGCCTAGGAAGTGTGGCCAAAGTGACCCAGATCGAAAAACACAGCCGCGAGGAGGTTCTTTGGCACAATTCCGGATTACCTTGGCATCGATCTGCTACTTGGTTGCTCACCCGCGTGAGTTTGCAGTTGATCTGGTGCAGAAACCCCGGAACGCTCAACAGTAGCCCGCTGTTCAAAGGGTTTACCGCCTTTTTTATTGGTTCCTGCGTGGCTCGAGCACAGAAAATAGGTATCCCCGATCAATTGCTATACTGCATGTTAGCAAAGCTCGATCGCCGTTGCCAGAAACTGTCCCAGCTGCCCTACTCAAAGAACAACAAGCCCAAATGGCTTGACTATTTGAAGGGTGTACAGACTGCGGCGATCCAGTCCCTTGAACATCGTTGGATAGATATGCAGCAGTCCGACGAACTCCTTTTACCCCTCGAGGAGCTTGGAAACTTGTCATTCGCGACCGATTCTGCTTTGGAAATTTCCAGCTTGAGGAAATACTTGTCAAGAGTTCAGAGGGCGCAGACAACTTCGTCCGGACTTCAAGAATCTCATGGCAGCTATACATTCTCAAGGACAGAAGGAGTCGAGCCTCCTAGTATAGCCACCGATGCGGGACATCTATTTTTCACCTTGGCTGATTTTGAAATGTGGATTGACACAAATCTCTCGAATTGGCTGGAAACCAAGATTGGTGAGGAGAGCACATGTGAAGAACTCTCCAACATGATGGAAGAGTACCACAGTCTTGCTTCGGAAGCGTATAAGCAGAATCCGTTCAACCTATCAATCATGTGGCTCTCCATCTTGGAGTTATGGGTTGCTTGTGACAGGGCAGCCACCCACCAAGTGCCTCTCCTCGCGGACTACACGATTGACATCCCGCTTGACCTCCTGCAAGGGTTGCTTCTTCCTTCCTTGCCTTTGAACAAGCGACTGCACTGTGTCGAATCGTATCTTGAAAGAAGACATTTCTCCAAGCCTGAATACCCGCATATATTCAGCGCATTTGGAAACCCGAACTCATTCGCAGTGCAGTTTTATCGAATCTCTGCGCATCATCAAATAATTTATGAGAAAATAAACTCAGCTGCCCGACAGAAGAACAACGCCAAGGCTAAGGAGCTTGCACGTATGAAAACGGAGTATAAGCAACTACAACGCCAATACAATATCATTTCCCACCAGAAACAGCAGGTCACAGAAGATTCTCCTATGGAAGATGTATCTATGGAAGAGATATGCATCGAAGGATGCCGAAAGTGCAGCCTCCAGACAAGAATGAGCGATATGAAAATTTCTGTGTACGAGTGGCCTTTACCCAGCACCGAATGCGAAGCCGAAGCCGTGGTTTTCGAACTCCAGGTTCCCAAAGTCATTGCTGCATGGCGTTGCAGCACCCTGATACTCCTCGTTGACGAGGTTGAATCCGAGGACTCTGCATCTCGCAACCCAGTATTCAATCTCATACCCACTACTCATTACCCTGAGCTGAAGAAATATCAACGGGACGTCACTGACCGTCTTCAAATTCTTTCGGTAAAGAAAGCAGATACCGTGAAATACGGCAATCTTCAGCCTATCTCCGAGGCAAGCAAACTGTCAGTATGCGTACCGCATAGCTGCCAGTATGCATACTATGATCGAGGAGATGCCGCCTCGCATTCCGCTGGTCGTTCGTGTTCTAGCCTGGAGGCCATGGAATTCAAAATTCCGTCAAACTGCTCCTTTGCCAATTTGTCGACATTTCCATTAACCCATTGGATCCGGGGCTACACTCATACCTCGAATGAAGTCATTTCGCGACAGTCATTATGCCCTGCCTATATGACACTCGAATGCTTCAAAGCATTTGGCCACATTAGGTCTGGTCATCGCCTTCAATGGCGGAATATCTTGGCTCAGCTAGCAATGCCTTCTGTGGACTTCAACCATGTTGAAACTGCTCTCGTCATCCTACAAGCAATTAATGAAGCCGGTCCTCCTTGCGATGATGACGCATCTAACGAGCTTCGAGATGCCCACAAATTGTTACAGGACCAGTCGTTCGCCTTTAGTCTAATCGAGGCTCTCCGGGCCACTTATCATCGGATTTGCAGTAATTGGGAATGCGACGTTACCATGATGGTAATCTCCGGCATCTGCACAAGGCTCTTATGCGCATCGCGCGACTCAGAAATCCAACAAGCATGCAGGAACCTTCTGTCAGTACTTCGATCCACCACGCGGAAATGGGCGCTGGCTCTATTTGATAGAGCAGACGAATATATCTCTGAAGAGGATGAAGACTTCAACCGTCGGGTGTTGGCTATGTCACTTGCCTGTTCCAGCACATTCTCTGTCGGTCCTGATGAACTGGAGTCCATTTTCGAAGACGGTGATTCAGTCACTTCATTCCTTGAAATCTCTGTCCTGATTCATCACCACCGTCAAGCATTTGATATAATTGTTCAGGACGAAACCGATGGACCAGAGGTATTCAAGTCCACCACCAAGATAGGAGATGCAGACCCACCGTCCTCACTAATCGCCATCGCTATGCAATCATGGCACAAGCAATGCTATCTTTTCCAGCCGCACTTGATAGAAAAAATACATCAGGACCGTGTTTGCCTGGACAAAGCCATTGCGACCTTCTGGGCGGCATATGAACCAGGGATGGCGTGGCGTAATGACCAGAGTGGGTACCAGCATATTGTAACGTCCAAATGTTGTTCGTCTGATACCGCAGATAATCCCTTGGTTACATTTGATTTGTTCGAAGGCAGTCTCCTCGTCGATGGGCAGCCTTTCTCTTGTCTCCCGCCCGAATATTACCAAAACTTGACCTTTAAGCGTCTGTTTGGCGAACAATCACTGAAAGCAGCGCCTTCTCGGGAATTTGATATGCAGTTCACTGCGACCCGTCAGAAAGAAGGCTGGACCGTCCATTTCGCCATGAAGAACAAGCACTTGGTCGTCCGGGCGTGCAATGGTGAATCGAAATAGGACTTCATACCACCAGAAGCTTTGCGCGGCGACTTTCCAGAACCCATGATAACCTCCTACAGTCATTGGATGAATATCGAAACTGGCATCCTGGAATTCAGACCTTGGCAGCACCCATGGAATTCCGAGGGATGTCTCTGGCGTGCAGATACGACATCAGCTCAAAAGACCCTAATGATGGGCGAGAAAGCGCTAATTGGGTGCAAAAGCAACACAGCGAAATGCATTGGCCGAATCCTGAGGACGTTCGAAAACCCAGATTTCATCACGATCTTCTTCGACAAGACCAAGCCTGAGCTGCAAGTTGAACTTCCGCGTTTCGATTTGGTATTTACCCTCGAGCCAGGGACCTCCGATCTACGATGCAAGAAATACCCCGGAATGTGTGTCGACAACATTCAGTCCATTGGATCGCTAATCGGATTGAGAAGCAAGCTTGTATTGCGACCACAATACCTCGAGGCAAGCAGGAAGAAAGCAATCATCATTCCTTATGGTACCCCCCATGTTGAAAAAGACGATTCTCATCCACAAACGGACGTAATACCTATCGAATCCAAAGGCACAGACGAATGTGGTCCAGGAATATCGCGCTATACATATCTTTATTACGAGAAAGATGATCTTCTTGGTCGACTCGTAGACAACGGCTCTTTGCGGGGCAAGTTGATGCTCTGTCATCTTCATGCTGCGACCTCGTATTGTCTAGCTGATCCGTTAACTAGTCGTACGGGTACTGAAGAGGCATTGCGGATCTTGAAATCTGCAGCAGTGGTTTCATTTTCGCGGCTGGATCTCATGGAGGCCGACCAGCTCTTTGGCATCGCTCAGCTTGGTCCCGTGCGCAACGGCTACCCAGGAGGAGGCTTGATGGAGATGCAAAAAGTTAATTGGAATGACACTTTGCATCCACTCGCGCAAAGCGACGAATTCCGGCAGGTGGTGAAAGACATATTGCAGCAAGCAACGTCTTGCGAAACCTACTTCCATCCTGAAAGGGACTTTCGGATGCCCCGGGAGAGCAGCTCGCAATTAGTGAGCCGTGCTTTGATCCGCAATTCCGCGTTCAGAGTCGATGGTTTTGGTGCCGAGTATTTCACAGATACTAAAGACTGTGCCTACCAGAATCGAGACATCATCGAAGGATCTTCAACGGAGCAGCCTGAGCAGCAACTTTGCCATGTCACCAAAGTGCTGTTATCCCAAGATGCACATCTAATCGAGCCTTTGCCCAATTTCGGAGATCTTATGGACCGTATCTACTCCGTTCTTAGCAACGAAGTTCTGAAGTCATCCGGCCACTCAGACATCCTGTTTAGTGGATTTGACATTCAATGGTTGAATGAGCCGACACAGAGTATTGGCTTAAATTGGCGCGGACTGCACCAATATCTGACTACGGTCAATGCTAGAGAGTCAAGATTCAGTTTGATGACACTCTTTAGTGGCCTTGTTTTTGCACCGCAGGCTGATTTCGCAGTTATTCAGCTCCTACTTGCATTCGTTTGTTGTCCGGATGCTCGTCGTCGACATCATCCAGAGCATGATATTTTCCAACTGAGCGATGGATATGGATACAACGAGGAGCAAATTTTGAGTTGCATTGACAATATGTCTAAACCAATCGAACATAGTCCAGAGTGGCATCTTCAACAAGATCCAACAGAGACGAATCGAGCATTCAAAAAACGTCGGCGAAAGGCTTGGCAAGCGAAACTAGAAGTTGTGAAGACTCATTTCGAGGCACGGCTTTTCGCACGATTCCCTCTTGAACCGAAAGTGCCCACGTCAAACCAAATAGACGTATACATCAATATTGAAGGTGCCATGGGTGCAATTCGGAAATTGTTTGATTCATGGGTGTTGAACCAACGATTTAACGACTACCTCATTTCCATCGTGGGTGATGTCGTGAGAATGCCACTTAGCCCACGCTATGTTGTTGCTTGTGGTTTCTCCTATGACGTGCTTCCTGTTGAGACTCCAGCAGCACACGTCAAGGCTTCTGATCTGTTCTCGGAGTCAGCCCCCAGGACTAGCTGCCAGCCACCTTTCGGACGAGATGATTTGCTTTTGCGAGCAGCTTGGCCTGAGGATGGAGATGGGCTAGGCTATTCGTCCCTGCAAATCTCTGAGCCGTTGCTTAGATCTCTTCGATCCATGGCCAAGCGCTCGTACGAGCTGCACTACGTCGAAGAGCTCCAGAATGGATTTGAGGGCTGCCGAAAGATTGGAAGCGACGAAACCCTCAAACAGCTGACTCTAGACCTTGACACAGTCTCTGACAGGCTGCAAGAAAACCTAGATATGTGCATTCAAGAGGTCGAACTGAATCAGAAGCTCATCCTCGGCCGTTTCGGACGCCAAGCAAACCGTTTAATCCCACACTCAAAGCATTTCTTCCCAAGAACCAGTCCTGTATTCATCTTACAGCGCCTTAACAAGAATCATTGGCCATACTTGCCGGACCCATGGCGACGTTGCATCGTCACCTATGCTCGCTCCTTGGCCCATTTGCAGAGAGCCCGGAGACTGATGGGTCTTGTCCAAAACAAGCTTGCTTTGATGAAAGAAGTCGAGAATGAAGGCCATTCATGGGAACTAGAGAGATTTCCTGATTCTCTCCTCATGGAGGTCGAAAGCGAAATCATGATTAGAGACGTCCAAGAAGAAGTTGCGGCAACTATGCGCAGATCTGATGGGAACCGCGTTATGCAGCTAAACATGGGCGAGGGCAAATCGTCAATCATAGTACAGATTGTCGCCGCATACTTGGCCGACGGAGATCGGCTTGTCCGGGTCATTGTAGCGAAGCCGCAGTCCAAGCAGATGCAGCATATGCTCGTCACGAAGCTCGGCGGTCTTCTAGATCGCCGGGTCTTTTTCTTACCCTTTTCGCGGTCTATCAAGATGGACGAGCCCAAGATAACCTATCTCCAAAGCCAGCTCGAAAGATGCCAAAAGGAAGGCGGTGTTTTGCTTATGCAGCCGGAGGAGCTGCTATCATTCAAGTTGATGGGCTTGGAAAACGTTGGCGCACTCAAATCTCAAGATACAGAACAGGATGATGACGGTATAATGACCACAGGCCACTACCTACTAGAAACGCAGAAATACCTCGATGAATTCTCCAGAGACATTATCGACGAAAGTGACGAGAATTTTAGCGTCAAATTCGAATTGGTATATACCGTTGGGACCCAAAGACCTATTGAGATGAGTCCCGATCGCTGGCTCGTCATCCAGCATGTTCTCACTTTAGTGGCTAGGTTTGCACCAGATGTTAAAAGGTTGTATCCCGATGGATTACAGCTTCAAGCCCCTCAAAGCGGGAAATTCACACTACTTAGATTCCTGGCAGAGGAAGCTGGTCGTGTCCTACTGGAGACGGTCGCCCGTCACATCCGCGACAACGGATGCCATTGCTTGCCGGTGTCACACCAAAGTCAAACGACGCGGGATCTCATCTATACGTACATCACCCAACTTGACGTCGATCGAGGTGTCATTAAGTGCGTTGAAGACACGCCTGATGGTTTCTTCCGCGGCATGACAAGCAATGTCCTCCTCCTACTGCGAGGCTTGTTCGCACATGGCGTCTTATCTTTCGCCTTTGGGCAGAAACGTTGGCGTGTCAATTTTGGCCTCACCAACCGAATCCCCCCTACGACGCTTTCTGTGCCATACAGAGCCAAAGACTCCCCTGCTCCGCACTCAGAATTCAGCCACCCGGATGTTGTTATAGTATTGACATGTTTGTCATATTACTACGGTGGGTTGTCGGACGCCGAAATGGACACTGCCTTTGAATACCTAGAACGCTCTGACCAGTCGTTAGCCATTTATGGCGAATGGGTCGCCGGCTCACCATCATTAGAGCCGGCCTTCCAGCAGCTATCCAGTATCAATCGCAAAGACCGCTCGCAGTGCTTAAGAAAAGTCTTCCCTGCTCTGCAGCGCACCAAGGCTGTCGTGGACTACTACTTGAGCAAAGTAGTCTTTCCAAAGGAATGCATGGAGTTCCCAAGCAAGTTATCTGCTTCGGGATGGGATCTGGCAAAACCAAGGCCACAAGCAGTCACCGGCTTCAGCGGCACTTGTGACTCGAAGTATGTTTTGCCAACGGACATTTCGCATAACGACCTACCTTCCCAGATGCACACCAATGCAGCCGTACTTAGCAACTTGCTGCGCGAGGAAAACACGGTGAAACTTCTTGAGCCATACCTCAATAGCCAGGAGTTACTTCAAGTTACTGTGAGCAGCGAATTGCCGGTACAAGTCATTCTCGATGTGGGCGCATTAATCGTTGACCTGGAGAACGAAGAGGTTGCACGTAATTGGCTCGAAATGACACCAAATCCGGACAAGGAAGCCGTCATTTTCCTGAATAGGGAAGACGAGATGCTTGTAATGGACCGGAATGGGTTCGTGGAACCATTCTTGACATCATCGTTTGTTGGGAACACGGGCGCCTGCCTCGTCTTTCTTGATGAAGCGCACACGCGTGGGATTGATCTAAAACTCCCTAATCACTATTGCGCCGCAATTACTCTAGGCCCGAAGTTAACCAAGGATAGATTGGTTCAGGCGTGTATGAGGATGAGAAATCTCGGAAAAGGCCAATCTGTTATCTTCCTCGTACCCAAGGAGATTCAAAAGAAGATCAATGAAGATAGGCCTCTGCATAATGTCCCTATTCAGGTATCTGATGTCCTTTGCTGGTCAATCTCGGAGACCTGGGCCGATACCCGACAGAGTGTACCGCTATGGGCCCAACAAGGTCTGAGGCACCAACGACAAGAAGCTATCTGGGCCAGACAGATCCAGCCCACCGCTGCCGATGAAATTTCTGATCTTATTGGGGAAGATATCAAAGGCTTCTTTGAAGAAGAAGGAATGAGCCTGAGACAGAGATACTCCCCAGCGGCACAAGTCACCGTTAACGTACTGCAGCAGTCGCGAAATCCTACTTCGTCCGAGAGGTCGACCCAGATCGGATTGATTCAGGCCAAATGCGAACAGTTCGGCATCACTAGTCTCGCTTCGTCTTCTCTTCAAGAGGAGCAGGAACGCGAGTTAGCCTGCCAAATCGAAGAAGAGCGCCATGTGCAGAATCCAGATGCTGTCCAGCCTCTGAAGCATAAAATACACCAGAGAGTTGAGAAGATGGTAGAGCAAGGTGTATTACGTGTCCCCAGAACCCCAAGAGATGCTATAGACCGAGCTTTCTATTCCCTTCGACCAAACAGCGGTGCATCCCTAGACGTCCTGGACGGCTTTGGAAAAAGTCTAATCGTGACATCGGACTTTGCTAAGACCGTCCAGCTGGGTAAATCTTCTTGCCCCGATGCGTTTCAGCGACCCGTGCAGTGGATTTTGACCTTCAGAAAAGCACCAGCTTCACGCACCACCATGGTTATCATAAGTCCGTACGAAGCTAACAAGTTGTTGCCCGCGATCGAGAAAAGTCCGCATGTTTTCCTTCATATGTACTTGCCCCGATCGAACCTCGGAATGCCAAGTCTACAGGACCTCAAGCTCCACGTGATCCCGCCACTCCCAGATGGCTGGGAAGCACCTGGGGACATTATCATGGATTTGAATCTTTTCGCCGGGCAGATGTACTTCAAAGACTTTGAAGAATACAAGCAGACATGCGCATACCTCGGATTGTCCACCAGCCCGAACACAGCAAACACAGCGGTTGCCATGGATGGCTTTGTCGGCCAAGCCCATTACCCGGAGTGTACGTTCACCGAAAGCCCTACCGCGTTCCTTCGATATCTCATGGCAAACATCCGCCGGAACAGGCAGGACATCAGCAGAACGCATTTTGGCCGCATGCTAGCCGGCGAGATCTTGACCGAGGCGGATTTCCAGAACTCTCTGTGATGGAGGGCGGAATAACTTGGCTGCTTGCGTTGATTTAGGATGGCCGCACTGCGAAATTTGGACGGACGAAAGAGCAAGGAAATGGCATGCAAATCTGCTAGAGACCGGCCAAAACCCAGGGGGCGATTTTGTAAAATAGGGAGATATTTCACTGAACAATTGCGCGATGAGTTACATAAAAGAGAGGACTGCTTTTTTCCGTGATGTGTCGTGACTGTTCGCTCGTAAGCCTTTTAGCACACTCGCTTTTCCTTACCCATTCCGCATGTTTTATGGTTATGTACAGATTATGCTCTTGCGTTTGACTAATAATAGATCCACCTCCCTTGTTTACTGTATCTAATATGCGATACTGTTATTATTTCGTCTTACCTTCCTCGATCAGATCCCGAAGTCCGCGACGCTGCTGAAGAAATCATCGCGCGTCTCCATCCCTCCCGCGATACCGTCCTCGGCATCATGCAGGGCTTTCTGCAGGAATCTGTGGACTGCGTCGTCCGTCTCAGTTGTGTTATTGTCTGCCGGAGGGTGTGACGCCGCCGCCGTTTTGCCTGTAGCCGCAGCCTGAACCACGCGCAGCGTCTCGGCCAGGCCAGTCCGCTCGCTCGGGTCTTGTGCGAGGCATCGCGCGATCAAGTCTCGAAGCTCGGGGTCGAGGTTCGCGTACTTGTATCCGCCCTCGGACTGTGGCGGCAGCGGCGGCAGGATCTCGGTCGCGTGCGTGCGGTAGCCTTGGTACTCGACAACCGTCCTTTGCTGGATTTGGACGACTTGGCGGGCGATGAGGTTGATCATTATCTAGGTATCGGCAAGCCTGAAGTTAGCATACGATTTCTTGTTCTGTGGGAAATGGGGGCCGGGGCGGGGGAAGAACTCACCTTAGAGATGTTGAAGAGGTTATCCTGTACAGCGCCTTCGCTCTCTTTGGCCTGTCCGAAGTCAATTAGCTTGAGGACGGGAAGTAGATCGTGTTCACCATCGGAGGGGCTTGCTATGTCCCCTATCATGACTAGAAGACGGTCAGTGAATGTGTTGAATCCCTTTCGCGGGGAACAGGGGAGGTTAGTTTAGGTGGGGAGAACGGGGGATGAATACAGGGGAATCATCTTACTTACCATTACCCATATGCAGATCACCATGGTCGAGGTTCGAGGGCTTCGTTCCGTTGCCCGGTATCTCCTCCAGATGGGGTTCTGCGTTCTCGTCAGCTTCCCTGGGATACGCCATGGCGATGCAAGCGCGCACGACTTGATCCCCGCAACACTATCTGTCAGCATATGACTCGACTTCCTCAAAAGCGATGGCGGTTCGGGGGGAGTTGAGGAGGACTTACGACAAAGAAAAACCAACCATAGCACCTTGTTGGGAACGACCAGGCCGTACTTGATAGTCCTGTAGTACAGCTGCGCGAGGTCGCCGTTATCCAGATATTCCAACATGAGTACGGGCCCCTTGAGCCCGACCAACGAGTCCTTGACATCGCGGCCTCCGCTGGATACCCGCAGCGACAGTTTTCGCGCCCATCGCGCGATCTTACCTTGCTTCTTCGCACTGTCGTTGGATGCCACGATGCGGACAATGTGCGCCGAGCCTGATAGTTCCTGGTGGTAAGTCAGTAAAGGGGTCGAGGGAAAGCGAGAAAAAGGGGCGGCAAGTACTCACTTCGAGCCATCGAATCTCATTCCGTAGCACCTCCTCTTCTCCATCTAGCGCCCTCTTCACCGCAAGCCGCCTTGTCCCGCCCTCCTGGCCGCCGCCGCCTTCGCGACCGGGCAGCTTCTCGCGCACGCGGCACGTAGTGCCGAAGCTGCCCTGGCCCGCCACGGCCTCGTACACGAAGCGCGGCTTCTGGCCGTTGAAATGGTCGCGGATCTCGCCGATGGCCTTGGTGTTCCAGACATTAGGGCCCAGGGATGGGAAATCGGACATGTTCATCCTAGCAATCTTTCAGTGGCAGTTCACCTGATTGATATCAATACACTAACTGGACAAGACGCTGGTTATGGAGGGGTACCTTGGCCTTCTTTAGGCCCGTTGCCCTCGTTTACCGTTTGATCTGGCTGCCTTTATCCATTGTCTGGACCGTCACAAAGACGGACAATGTCAAGCTAACGTGAGTTGCTGCCAATCAATGGAACAAAGCACATTGTTTATTTGGTTTGGCGTACTGAGACTGGCTATGGAGTCATTGCGCTCGCTCTAGAGCTCACCCTTGGGCTGTATTCCAAAGTCCCTGAGGACTTATACCCCAGCTTGGATGGATGACATAGGTTGTATTAGTAGCAATACTGGTTTTACATGATTACTTCATGATATTTTCCACTGCCTCCCAACCATACCGTCGTTGCCATATAGTCCTTAGCATAGACCGCGAACCGTCACCTCAATCGAGGTGAGCGCATGAGCTCGTCAGTTGGCCCTTCGCCCAGGCCAGGCCCAGAATCATGGTTTCTCCGAGGCAAAACACCGCGAGGTGAAATCTGGCCTCCATTAGGCAAGTCAAAACAGCTTGCTCCTCATGCGGTCGCCGTCCCGTCGGCCATGCAACGATATAAGGGCCGACCAACACACCCACGACAGGTCCCTTGCGCCTCCTTTTTTCCCCCAAGCACAGCCTCGACGACCCCTCACTCACCTGGCTCAGGCGGCTCCATCCGCGTATCCCAGCTTGACCTTGAGTGGAAATGCTTATGGTGAGCTTACAGCAAAGAAAGCCCCGACCCAGCCGTCAGGAAGACAATATTCCTGTGGTTGTCACGGCATTGGTCGTTATACGCGACAGCTTCGCCGAAACCCCTCCCCGCTCTCTCCGCCGCGTTGAACCAATGGCGCCGGAGGAACTGCCAAACCCCCCACTCCTCTATTGAGTCAGCCGGTCATGGGCTGCTTCCCAAGCCAGGGCCAGCAATCTACATGGCATGGAAAGGCTCATCACCACGATTCTGGAAAGAATCAAAATGTGGTGTCCCTTGCCGAAAGGCAGGCAACCTTGATAAGGCAGAGCCACCGCGGAGCAGCTGAGGGAGGGAGAGGCCGTGTAAGTGGGTTTTCTGACCAATGAGGCCGCGTGGAAGCCCCATGGGGCACAGCCTACTAAGGAAGCGCAGGCGAAAAAAAGAGAGCTGCCTGCTGGCGATGACGCAAGCGCATTCCAAAAGACCACGAATCAAAGGGGGTAAGCGTGTGGTCAGTTGTCGAATGTCTCATCTGCCGGGCGTCGCGAACAAATCGCGAGGCCGACATGCGCTCTATTACTTAAGATGCATCACATAGTGCTGTATGTAAGTTTGCGCAAGGACGAGCACGCGAGGGGCTTGGCTTGAAGTTCAAAGAAGGGCGGTGGCATGACTCGTTAGGCATCCGGCACTTGGCAAGTTTCTGTTGGTTGCGTTGCTTCTCGGAGCGTTCTAAGCGCAGGGTTAGGGAAGAAAGTAAGTAAGCCTTGACAGCTTGACAGCTTGACAGGATGATGCTGGATAGTAAGCTGCCGATGGGATGGGATCCACTGCAGTCGACGAAACTCCTCAGTCGACTCGACGTGCAGTAATATGACGGTCGATTATCGTGGAAGCCTTGGCGGGCGTGCACTTGTCGCAATCCCATCGGAGCTGTACACACGAATGGAGCTAATGAATCCCGGCAAGCAAAGCCGAAATACTCTCTCACCGCGCATCGTGGGTGGTATGTTTTCAGACGGCGACAATGGGGTTGGAGAGATGAAGCGAACACGAGGGCCCCGTTGCGTGCGCGGCCGGCCGACCGATCCGATGCGGACCGTTAGATCAGGCAAGTCAAATCCCAAGTCTATCACACACCCACAACACCCACACCGACTCGCGGTCGGCAAAAAGTCAAGTAGTTCTCTTCTGATTCTTGCACACAATACTGAGAATCGGCGCCGGAGTTCTGGCCGGATCCCACAAATGTAACAATGCAGCAAACGCATATATATCGAGTGGCACATATATGTAATGCAATTGGTCGTTGGCTTGGTTCACCGCTCAGCTCCTTCATGTTGGTGGTAAGGAAGTGCACTTTTCACGAATGCGGTGTAGTAAGAATATTGAATCCTTCGCCGCGGAGAGTCATCATCATTCTCCGATCCACCGAGCTTTCAAGTGGCCGATGATGTGCAGTTGCATTGCGGCCCGCTCTGTATAGGCACACTCAATCGTCAGCCTAGTAAAGTATGTCGGCAGGTAGTGTGTAGGTATCTTTTGGGGGGGGGGGGATTTGATTTGGAAGATCCTCCTAGCCAATTCCTTGATGGCTGATGCGGTGTCGAGTAAGTAGTGGAGGGATTGCCCTTGATAGGCGGATCGGCAGCTGGGCCGCAGATGGTTTTGATACAATACGGTCAAGGAGCGTACGTACGTTTTCGGTTTGGTCTTCAGTCAGGCGGTGATGGTAATGACGGCGATGACGATGAAATACGCCCTCCATCCATTATCAGACAAGGCTTTGCCGCTGATGGCGTCCTAAAGTGCATACAGGATTGATACATGAGACGAGACATGTACCTTACAGCTGGAGTCTCCGGGTGGTTGGAAAGGAAACCAGGGGGTAGAGGCGGGATGGGATGAGTGAGGGTCTATCGGGAATGATGATTGACAGCAACTGACGCAGATCTCGCTTGCCTTTTGGGCTTGGGTTCGGATCATCAAGGAAAAGGAAAATAGACGAACAGCGAGTCAATCAATCAATCAATCACTTGACGGAAAGGAGCAGAAAAGAAGCAAAAATCCCCCAATAGAGTCTGGTCTGGTCTAATCTGCAATGACGCAGCAACTAGTGAAATGCATTGCATGCATAGCAAGTACATGTATAGTGCAGCAGTGTAGTGTTACTGGTTACCTGTGTGCATGCATGCCGAGGCAAAAAAGCAGGAAAAGGAAAGACCGTTAAAAAGCAAGGCCGAAAAATCTTGGTCGGCCTGCAGCATCTTGCATATTTGCTGCACAGCCAAACTCCATCATTGGCTGTCATCCCATCGAGTGCCTACCAAGTACATACTTAAGGACATAAGGTAGGTATTAATACAGTAGCGCCGAATGCGATGCTGATGCTGCAAGAAGGCCGACCGAAAAAATGCCACAATGCAACGGCGCGGCCGGTTGCCGATGAATGGATGGTGATTAGCGATCAATACCCTGATCGACGGGACGGGCGACGGCGATAGCGACAACGGGTTGCCATGGCTTTGGGCAATGACATAGATGCAGGGAGTAAATTTAGATGCCCATGACTGATTGAACGATTCCATCGTATGTATGCGCTGGATCAGGAACCCTACCCGAAGGATTGTGTTCAGGTGTTACAGGTTGATTGCCACCTCCCCCGTCTGACTGCGGCTTCGGCGGACACGCCGTTAATACTGGGAATATGGAGTATGGAGTTATGCCGTTGGGCTGAGGCACCCGAAACTGACTCGTGAAAGTTGTAGGTTGAGGAAACAGATAGATTGTTCGCCTCTAAATATCCCGAGCAGCTACGACGTCGGCGTTATTATTGCCTGGGGTAGGTTGTACTAGTAAGTTCCTAGCTGAGGGGACTATTTTTGTTCCCGAGGTCAGATCATCTATCCATATGTTTGCATGAATAGGATATCGTGATAGTTTATTGATGACCGACCAGAGAGGCCCCCCTCCCTTGCTCCAGCAGCGCCCAGAATCCTATAGGCCCTGCTTGCTTGCTTGCCCAGCCAGCCAGCCCGTCATCCGCCATTGATCATGACTTAGGTCAGCAGGTCAGTCAGCCGCCCGCCCCAAGATGAAAGGATGATCAAGGAGATTGGGGAAAACTATCAAACAATAAATAAAGCAAATTGACAAAGAACTAAACCTGTCAAGCAGTGAGAAACTGAAAACAGAACATGATGTTGTGCTGCTGTTGTTGGTTCTGATATCCATTCATCGATCAGTGCCCCCCCCAGGCCCCTTGCCCCTGGCCCCCTGCACATGGACCCCGAAAAACCAGCATACTGTACATATCTCCTGGACCCTGGAAATCCCAAGGGGAACAAGTTCTTTATTTGAGGATCTGACATACATTGCATGTATTTACATCTATCTCACTTACTTTACCAACAGCAAAACACACCTTTTTTATTAATTTAATTGCCGTCATTGACCCCTTCCTGAGATATGCATGATTCCAATGTCTAAAACCGCCTGACTAACAGGGACAATTGCTACACCGCAGCGAAGGCGCATTGACGTAGATGCCTACCATCCATACCTGCCTGCGCGACCCCTTCCCTCCGGTAGAGAAACCCCATTATAGTGTGTAAATATAGAAATGTAGTAATTGACACTGACTCTCTTTCTCCGCCGGCGACGACGACGAAGACGAACACGAGCCACATGCCCTCTTTTTCCTTGATGATTCCATGTTTTCTGCTTGTCGCTTGTATGCAAGTCCAACAGGTGTGTCTGGGAAAGGCAACTTGTGGATACAGGTGCCGTTCGGGTCGGTGGGATGACGTTTTTGGGAGGCGTAGCTAGCTGCATCCCGCAAACTGAATTGCAACCCCGGGGCCAGGGCCGTGTATCTATTTTCGTGTGACCAAAACAGGGATTGCAGGGCACTTTTTCAAGCATTTCCAGATCGCCAAGTATGTATTGTCAGGAATATTGAACACAATGCGGGGCGAACCAACCAGAGTTGGCCCCCTTTCATAATATGTCGTATTGATTTCAGGCCATAGCTATCATTGCTCAGGAGTCCACAGCCCGGCCTCCAAGTTCACTGTGTAAGAGTAGATAGAAGAGTGTGATAGTGGTGGTGGTAGTAATTTGGTATCATGACATGATTCCATATGCTAAGGTAAAATAGGTGGTGATAACTAACCCCCATGACTTCATCATGACCTCCATCAACTCCTGCCTCAAGCCTGTATGTGGCTTGGAATATATCCCAGTCTCTTCCTAATGCCCGGGAAGCACCCTCCAGATGCAACCTGCAAATTATATCCTAAACCAATTCCCAAAGTGTAAAGACCAATAACCCATAATGCGCCTAAGAGGTATCAAATGGGGTGTCTGCTCTAGACAGCCCCTCTAAGAAAATATATCGCTCTTCTTTTTTGCCCTCAAGAACACATCTCCCGTAAACTCCATGCTAGTAGTGATAATAGTAATGCCAGATCAATGCACGCCTTATGCCGTAACGCCGTTGTCGAAGAATCGTGACCACATGCCCCGGCCCGTCTTGGCCCGCTTGGTTTTGCTGTGCCCGTCCTGAAGTTCTCGGAGCTGCTCCGGGCTGATTTCGTACGGTAGTCGCGCCTTTCCGTCCTTCCTGTAGTGCATGCCTGCAGCCGGCTGAGGCATATCCAGAACAACCTCGACGGGCGACTCGTAGAGGTCGCCGCCTTCGGGGTAGACGTAAGGCTCTCCCAAGTCTGAGAGAGGCGTGCTCGACCGCGAATGTTGTCGCGAAGAGATGGAAGAAGCGTAAGAGCTGCTCGAGCTGCCTGTGCTGTATACAAGGCTCGGTGGCGTCGAGGCGTCGTGCACGAAGCGGACAGTTTCGGGTGCCGGAGCAGCCACTGCCCTCGACCTCGAGTTACCTCGAGAAGAGGGTGGCGTGGGGTACCGGGTAGTGGCGGCCCACCTCTCAGCCTCCTGCTGCTTGCGCAAAGTCTCCTCCATCTTGCGTTGAATGCGGCGCGCGTGCTTGGCATCAACCTCAACTCGGATGGGTGCCAGGAAAGGATCCAGCTCGCGGTAAAGGTCCTCCTCCGTAATCCTCAGCTCCCAGTCCAGCAAAAACAGCAGTTGCTTCTCCATCAAGTTGACTTCAGTCCGGCTGAACCCAAAGCTTAACCCCTCGGAGTGGATAGTGCTGTAGTTGGCCCAGTGCTTGTTCTTGGGCGAACTATCGTTAAGATACTTGGCTGCCAGGATGAGAGCAGCAAGGAAGATGCGATGCGTGGTGCAGCGCAGACCCTTGGCCATCGGCTGCAGCCGCGACTTTAACCTGTTAAGGTAGACCAAAGTGGACATCAAAGTAGGCACCTGGACGTTGGATGAGACCACCAGCTGCGTGATGAACTTCTCCAGTGTGGGCAGGCCGGCGTCGTGGCACGGGATGGCCTTGGGTGAAGGCGTCCTGGGCGGGGTGGCGAGATGCGTCCTGTTCTGAGCCGGCGGGGGCATCATGTTGGGGTCGCATTGGATAACGCTGTAGGCGGCATCGGCCAAGTAGGAGATCATGGCGTTGCTGACGGGTTGGTAGACAAACCGCTCCAGGGCCTCGGCGTTGAGCTCCTCCATGGTCAAACCTGATATCGACGCCATGGTGACTGATGTGTGTGTTGTATGAGAAGAACCTGCAAAAGCAGACGACGTTGGAATGTGTCGATGAGTTTGTTGTGTAAGTAAGCAGCTTCGCCGACAAGGGGTAGCCTGCTTTATGTGTGTTGGTTGTCCAAAGGTATGGATGCAACAAGAATGCTCAAGACGGAACAAGAGAGACCGAAAGGAGCAAGTCTGGGGAAGTGAGACGGGGAGGACTATTGGTAATATAATGAATGATCCAACAGTAGCAAATATGCGAGTGGGTGGTTGTTGTTGTGTGTGTGTGTGGTTGGGTGTGGTCTTATGAGAGTGTAGTAAGGAGTGGATGATATGTATCACGCGGCGAGGGGCCTTGTACTCATATGCGACTAGCAAAGAGAATACTACTTGTAGTAGTGGGCACGGGACTGGGGCTGCTAAGAGACAGCTCTCAGTTACAAGACAGGAATGCGGATGCCAGAAGAGACCAAGTAATCCCTGCTATAAGACCTGCTGGCTTAGCCACGAGGGGAAGGATAAGGAATTATAAGAGACGCAGGAGAAGAAGAAGAAAAATAAAGTATTGGAAGTAACCCGAAAAGTATCTTAGAAGATACGTGGTACGGTGACGCCAGTCAGGACGAGGCTGAGCCGAAGGACTGAGCTAGGATGTTGGTGGGATGGGAGTTGATCGACACGAAGTGCCTGGGCTGGGCTGGACCCAGAGAGTCGCAGTGGGAATGCGAGGTTGAGATGTGGGCTGTGGGGTCGCCTTTAGGCGGTGGACGCTGGGCGCTGGTGG
This sequence comes from Apiospora koreana, assembly GCA_017163955.1. NCBI lineage: Eukaryota > Fungi > Ascomycota > Sordariomycetes > Amphisphaeriales > Apiosporaceae > Apiospora > Apiospora koreana. The sequence continues at coordinate 1,226,760 of JAFHKQ010000005.1, read as the reverse complement.
CAGGCTGGCGCACGACAGGGGGTCGGTTGAAAGTACTGCACGAGTACCTGTTGCGATGCTGTGTTGCGCAGGGGCTTTCCTGGGCGTAGGGGGGAGAGCTGCGTCAGTTGGTCAGTCAGCCGGTTTTGTCCGACAAGGGTGTCTCAGAAGGCCCATCCACGGTGGCATGGTGGCAGGTGAGGGTTGAGAGTGAGCGAAACAAGTATTATCCCACCTCCCTCAGTAAGATACGGTACTTGATGCTTCTCGCTCACTCACTCACCCTCTCCCGCGCACACACACACATGCATAAGGGATGGTCGGTGCGTAATGAGTTGACTGATTGATTGACTTACCAAGTGAAGGTGACAAGCAGCTTATTGAACCTAGTTTGAATGAAAGGGCGATACGTCGCTGGGCTAATTGCCGTAGGGCCGTGTGCCGGGACGAGATGTGGCTTGGATGCGGTAATAAAATGGGAGTGACAGGTAATCAACCCAAAAAGCGAGAGGATTCAATAGTAGTAAAAGATTGGTTGCAGTTAGGCCCGGATGACGTGGGGTCGGTCGGTCGGGTCTCTCAGTCTCTCTCTCGCAACTTCAAGTCGTAAAAGTCCAGTAATAATAAGTGGTGGCGGGAAGTCGGAAGTGGGTGCGACGAATTCAAGATTAATCCAGAACACCGAATGTCGCAGTTAACCACAAAGATTGCGATTTGAGATATATCGTCAACACGGTAAAGGAACCCGGAACCAGCGGAAAAGCCCTTTTTCGATTGATGGCTGTTTTAGCTGGTGCTTAGAGCAAGTCGGCCTGAATCAGCAGATTTGGTCAAGTATAATATCCGAGCCTCTGTCGTCGCCGTCGGAGTTTTCGGGGGTTGGAGCCACAAGTAGCCGTTCAGTCCAGTTTGCCAGTGGCACCCGAGCTTTCTCTTGAGGCGGAGTCGGTAAGCCCAACGGATTCAAATCTTGGGTCGAGGCTCCAGAGAATGGCGAAAGAACGCGCAACAAGTTTTCGTATCAATCAACGTAAGAATGCTCGTTTCTGCGTGGCGGGATGTTGTCTTGCGGGTTTCGTGGGCCGTTCCGAAAAGTGCACAGCCTTGGTCAGATATATAAAAGCTTCCTGTCGTTCTGCCTTGCAAACAGTCCTGGGCTGTGTGCGTATGTATGATTGATCGGTGTTGGCCTGGCAGACACCACAAAAAGAAAGCTTCCAGATAGTCGTTCAAGAAGAGGCAAGAAAGGGCGCCTTGGAAGGTATGCGGGAAATATTAATTAGATTTCGGGTTGAGACTGGCCTGAGTCTGTGCAAGATGGGATAGGGAAAGTATCGAATCGATTGCGGTCTCGTAATCGAGTCGGAGCGGAGGGGTAGAATGTTTCGTGTCCGTAGCTCCACGCAGTGAACCTAGGTAGGGATGGAGGTGATGCAAAAAAAGAGAGCGGCGTCTTCTAGACTTCAGATGGAAAGGAAATCCCTTGGCTTGGGATGAAGAAGAGAAGCTGAAACAAAACACCTTGTTCTGATAGTAGTCACTGGTTTGACAAGAGGAAGGGACAGAATATTGGTGTTGAGGAATTGGAAACGTCTGGATCTCATATAGTTTGATCTTGTTCCCAAACCCTCCCACACTGGATACTACTGGATACGACCAGGGAGGCATGAAGATCCAACCGATATGCTATTTGGAGAACTCCTTCGGCGGCCTGTCTCCGGGGCCCTTCGGTCCCACTCAGACAATTGGGCGCGAGATGCCCTCCATGCTCCTGCTCACCATGACCAAAGAGCGCTCGCTGTTCGAGCTTCGGCAGGCAGGCAGGCGCCCCTGAGTCCTGACCAAGATGCGCCCCCCAGAAGGCCGGCGTTACCACGACTTGAATGGCTGACAGCTGCATTTTACCGACCCAGCCCGGCCATGGCGCCGCATAACCCTTTAGATGAATGGGTGAGCGCGTCGGACGGCCAGTTGAGCTGCGCATGAATCATTGGCTAGAGTGGTTCGAAGGCAGCTCGACTTGAAACAAGCGAGTAGGGGTAAAGCGTTTTGGCCAAGCGTGGTTGTGTACGGGCTAGTCTCCATCCAGCCATACGCGGGCGAAGGTTACCTCTGACTTACCGAGAGTCCAGTGAGTCCTGGGGAACTTGGGACGTACCTACATGACAAGTTGAAGCCAAGTCGAGCCCGGTAGGCTAATGGCGAATTAGACGTGAGAAAGCCGGCGGGACGAGGTAGTCTGTGGCTGAAGCTGGAGCCGGCGCGCAGGGGGCTACATACCTAGCTGATAGTTGGCTGTCAACTCTCGGCCAATCAGACTACGCCAACATGCACAACGTCAACCTCGCGGGAGGATTGAAACAGGACAGACATCGAATGACAGGGCGCGTAGGAGCCCTGTCAGCCTGCGTGTGTGGTGTGTTGATACATGTAGTAAATCTTGAGCTACGCAAATGGCAGACGTGGGTTCAGAGAGAAACATCAACATCGACATCGACAACAAGAATGATTGACCGACCCAGTGGCAACTCGATGAGCCAGCCCTTTCGTGGCATCAGCCCACCCACCATCAACCATCAACCAGATCGTCGACCGCCAAGACAAGACTGGAGGTGGCGTGCACGCCCCCGCCAGCCATGGTAAACCCAACGCCAGACTGCCAGACGCCAGACGCCAGATGCAGGAATGTTTAAAGCGTCGCTCGCTCTCTAGCTCTCCATGCCCTTTCATCAAACCCCTCTCATCAAGACTATCAGTCATAACGACTCTATGCCAGTAATAAGGCATTACGATGCAAAGTTCGAAGAGCGGTATCTAACCCGACCCCACCATATGGTTGTGGCAGAGGCGTGGGTCGTTCAGTGACCCAGGCACAGGCAGGAGGCAGTAAACTGTAACCCAGGTCATGCCTTGGACTTGCACAAGGATTTGGGGTTTATGCGTGTGACCCGTTGAAACGAAACGTCTGAACTATCGTGCTATTTTCTACCGTCGTGTTGGCTCCTCTAATTTTCCCGCCCACTTTGATCGTGACTGAAAGGGTGCTTGGGCGCGGGACAAACACCAAAATGGCGCGACGACGTCGTATTCACCATATTGACAGGACATTGTGCATCGGAGACCTTCTCCATCGGCGTCTTCAATATTATGGTCGAACAGGCGATCGCGGCACATTCGGCAGGTCGCAGCATCAATTGCCCCAACACCAGTAAACACCATCCTGCCATCGGCCGGCAGCTCAATCCTCTTGCGGAGCAGTTATTTTACGTATCTGCAGGTGAAAATTCAACCTCACAATCAAAAACCCACTCACCACGGCTACCGGCCACGGCCTCGTATCGCGATACATTCATGGTACCAGACGAGCACGTTCTGCAGCTGCCGGGACGTGCGGTGATAACCGTCACTAAGTAATTAGAGAACGGCCTGATCATGGATAATGACGATGCACCTCGTTTGTTGGTCTATGCAACTACACGTCCGCCTGCCGTCCAGTGGTGTTTAAAGATTGGATCGGCCCCTGGTTGGCGGATGAAGGAGGTTGAAACGCAGTCAATTTCTTTAGTATGGCAGCATGTCTCTCACTATTACACTAACTTAAGAGTTGAGTCCTCTTGTCGCGTAATTCTTGATTGATTACGACATGGGAGGAGATTTGGGAGTGGTGGTTGCTATCATTTCCCCTTTCATGTGTCCTGGACGATCCCTGAATGGCCCGTCCGTCCGCATTCCAGCTTGCAGACCGAAGCCGAAACATAGAGGGCCATATCCCGTTGTGGCTTGAGGCTTTTCGTCTCCATGACATCCCGTCAACCTTAACCGTGCAGCCGTGGCTCCCCCCCCCCCCCCCCAGACATCTGACTGCCCGACCGAGCACCAGATAGTCCGAGCGCCTCTCTTGCCCTTGTCCCCTTGCCCATCTCAATCCCATCGCGCATCACCCATCTAAGATTTTTAGCGAGCTGCGGCTGGAATGAACTGGCGCATCATTTGACAGATGGTTGATTGCCCCTTGCGCTTTGGTGATCTGTCAAAAAGTAAACATGCATATGGCTGTTCTACCCTTTACTGCTGAATGATGAACAAGGCATTGTCGTTGGCTATTGAAGTTGCATTCCAATCTCCCCTATCGGACGTGGGTTGAGGTTGTACAGCACACGCACATGAATGATAGCGGCTTATAACCGATGCATGCTCGATCCAAAAGACTGCGGCACTGCGGCTGCTCAAAGAGAGGGACGATGATTCGCTCATCCCTGACCCCTGGACCGTGCAGCCGATGCCGAGCCTTCAAGTAAGCCTACTTAGTATCAGGCCAAAAAAACGACCCCCCTGCCATGTATCGTGCACGAGCCAGAGATGCAGTAATTTATACACAACGCGAGCATAACTCCCCTGTCTATACACGGTGGATAGGTCGGAACTTACCCATCCTACTAAGTACATCAACTCTATCGACCTTCGGCAGCCCGGGCCTTTTTCAGGCAGGCAGTTACATAACCAGAAAGGGAAGGGATAATATCATCTTTCTCACTCTATATTGTGAAGACAGTTGAAGACGCTGGCCAATTGAGTTAAAAAAACGTAGGTAATGAATGTTGAATTGTCTTCGATCTAACTCAATTCGTATACTACCACACCAATATCGTTACATACGGTTGACAGCCACAGCCCTTTTCGTCAGGTACAAGCGGTATACAGAGTTCGATCAGGCATAGCCGTTAGCGGTCTTCATAAAATTAGCTTCCTAGTCGAGGACCAACCCCGCAGGCAGCATTATGCGCTGTCCACGGTTTGCATCCAGCGTTATGCCTGCCAAATCCAGCCATCATAATAAATTCAGGCTGCTAAAGACTGGGGATTCGGACCTCACCGCCCTGCAAGTTAAGTGCATCCCCAGATTTTATTTTTCTTTCCTCAGCCTTGGCTGCTTGGCTCGGCTCTTGCTGGCAGTGCTAGTCAAGGATGGATGGATGGATCCCGCGATGCCCGATGCTACCTTCCATTCTCCCAAGGAAGGGCCGGTTTCTTTCCTTTACCAGCAACAGTCGCAGGCAGCATGAATGATGGCGAACGAAACGGAAGCGGCGGCGGCCCCCTTCGGATTTATGAACGGGGCTAGGCCCGATGCGGTGCCCTCTGTCTCGGAGAGAGTCGGTGGGACTGGCTTGCGCACGCCGCCATTGGCCGGGGCCACTTTCGAAACGAAACGTCCAGACCAACCCAAGCCCAAAGCCCAAGCCGTCCTGGGCCAATGACGAGGGAGCCATCGCGAACTACCCCGCGAAATGTCGAAATCGAGAGAAAAGGCTGCGCGTTCCTGTTGTGGCTGAGGGCCTCCCTACTTTATGCGTGTCTCTGGTACGCCCTGCTGCCCTGTATCACGACTCATTCATTGCACGCGCGCCTGGTCATACACATTGAGGCCTCTTATCCTTAAATGGGGTCTCTTATCCTTAAATGGGGTGGGATGGACTACTTACAAAATAAACATCACATGGAATTGCCAAGAGGAGTTTGGATTCACTCAACCTGTGTATCCACGATGTATCTCTGAGGTTCTCTTGCCGACATAGGCAGGCAGTGAACAACCTCCATACCAGACTCAAACTGCACTTTAGCTAAGCCCCACGGCCCTACCTTCCACATGCATACATATAGGCAGACAGAGTGATAGTCAGTAGCCATTGAACAGCTGAAATCCTAGCATTCCTGGCGTGTTGCCGGTACAGCTGAAGAGGTTAACCCAATCCAGGGGCCTATCGGACGGACCCCTATCGCCCTTCCTTCTGCGCTGATCTAAGACTATTCACGAACGGTTCTTTGTTTTTTGCTCGGCCGAACGCTAGCTGGCGAAGAAGCTCCGGGCCATTCAGCTCCCAAGGAGTCGACACACTGTCTTAGCTCTCAGCCGAGGATCTTTCTACATCAAAAATCTCCAAACAACTTTCATTAGCTTCAATAATGCGCTTTCCTTCGATGCATTGATTTTCCTTGCTTTTCTGGCAAATTACTCGCATCCCCAAGTGAAGGGGAAATTACGCCACTTGACTCTATCAAAACGGGGGCAAGATTCGACGACTGTGGCTTGAACTCCCTGGCCACTGGCCCTCCTGATCGCAATGCCAAGCTGCCAAGTCTCCATCGTAAGCCGATCACGAAATACTGTGCGCCGATCTGCAAAAGCCCCTAAAACAACAGCCTGGCAGCCTGGTGGTGGGGGGAACGAACACTCCCTATTCTCATGTACACGACCTGTACACACTCTCACACGCTCTCACCTCTACTTACTTGTAGTACACTGCTGCCATGCATACACAAGATCCACATTCTCAATAGCCCATCTTATGCCGCGTTACTACGTATGTAGGTAGTGGGATAGATAGGCCGAGTATAGTGCATGGCGCTATCTTCAACGTTACTGCCCATGCAAACTACTTTTTTTTTCCCTCTCTGCAAATTACTACTTGCATATGCAGGTCCAGCAAAGCAAAGATGCCGCCCGTGCCCAAAAAGCAGCAGGCTTGCTGCCCAGAGCGCTCTAGCCAGCCACCACTACTACCTAACCCCACTCCAGTTGACGGTTACCGCTCCGTTCCAACGTTGCCATCGTGGTGCCATCTCACTAACACTAACTGCCTAACTAACTGACGCAAGCTCGGGGTTAATTGTCCGTTACCAGTCATCGCGTTTTAGCTCGCTCCTCCGCATTCCCACTTGCCATGGGGGCCGCCGGTGACAGGCAGGAGGCAACAAGCAGCAGGGCAGCACAATCACTAACTAAATGGTCCGGTTCCGCAACGACACACACACGGCCCCTGAGCCATGCGTCTTTTCCAAGGCCTCTAACTACATACTGTAAGGGGGGGTTTAGTGAGGTAAACGGGATCAAAGACATGTGGCCAGTAGCTTCGGGGTCGAGTGCGAGTGATCGCCGAAGCCCATCTATGGATCAACTGTATGTAGTTGCGAAAAAGGGGGGACATTCAGGCGGGAAACGTGGCCTGGGGGGCCCGCGTGACCACTAGCAGTCGTTCTTCTTTCGAGAAGAAACTCCATACCTGCATGTGCGGATGGGCAAGAGAGTCGATCAATGAATGAAATGTCTTGGACGAACTTCTATGGCGGACGAACGGGCAAAGGCGCTGGCGCGGTTGCTGCATCGTCCGAAATTGGTGGTGCTCCAATGCTCTTCTCATGTCTCACGAGTTGCAGTGGTTCCTTGCAATTCACGAACTTCCAAGACAAAGAATCTTCGACGACGGACATTGCGCGAACAAGCGCGTGCATTGCATGGGTTCGTCCATGCTACTAGCTACGAAGCCAAGCCTCGTAGTCGATGCTCAGTGACTCAAGTTGTTACTCAACGTAACACCTCCAATGTTGTTCGCAATCCCTCTGCCTGCCACGGCAGGCAGGTGGCAGATTGGATTGGGGGCGCGCCTCTTTCTGGGGCTGAGGCGGCTAATGCTAGGAACAATCGGCCGGGCGGGTTTATTCCCGTCGTCCCTGCCAGTCCTTGCATTTCATCATCTCTTGAAGATGCATGTAGCCGTTCGGGCTTGCTGGAGAACTGCATCGATGATCCCATGTTTCATCTCGCGCGCAGCAGCAGCGACGGACCGGCCCCCATATCGCATCCTGGACAAATCTGATGAATTGCAGATATCCACAAGTGAGACGCAGATATGAACCAGACATGAGTGCTCAATGCGTGTGCAGAAAGATATTGTAGGTGGACCAATGTATCGATTGAAGCGCCGACGCTATTGGGCATTGGGCCCTGTATGTACCCTTTGCCGCGGTGGGACTCTCCGGCTGGAATCTGCAAGGGGCGGGCGCTTGTGAAGGCCAATCGAACCGTCAGAACGATTTGGTTACTTGGCCCTACCCATTTTATTTATTTATCTATTGATAGTCTGTCCACATCGAAACTCATTGCCGCCCGTTCGTTTGTAGGGGCCCGGGGATCTCTTCCCGGGATATGAGATGCGGCTGCACGGCCAATTGCCGCTGTCATTTCCTGACTGGTTGTCGCGGTTATCAATCGTTCGTTCGTCCGTTCGAGGGTAGGTGGTTCTTGTTTCTAAATTTGACTTTGGTAACAGTCTGTTCGTTTCGAGTTGTGAGCGAAGTCCCCCCGGGGTCTAGATTTCCCCTACCCCCCTGGCGAGCGGTTACGTAGATTGGAGTTGTAATTGCTTGCTACTGCTTCATGCAGCTGCTGCAGCTGCTGCTTACATGGACCGGCGCGAACAGATGCCGCGCGGGAATTGTCCAGGCTACCGGCGCGCGTCGATCCGCGTCATGTCTCATCCGCAGCACTGTTGCCGGGCTGCGATGGTTCATTGATCGCATCGGGGTGATTGATGAGTAAGACCAACCTTGGCGGCTGGGTATCTTCGTGGTCGATTCTTTTCGTGTTCACGCATCCGCGCCAGCGTGTCAATCAATCTACTGATGGGTTGCCTCCGGCTCTTCTTGGAGCTCCCAGCAACCAACCCACCCTACTGCATGTCTCGAGGCCAAGTACTTCGGTCTCTTTGCCTGCTACAGTTAATGAATCTGCTGGAGGTGCTCGACAAAAGTCGCAGATGGCTGAAGCGGTATGCAAAGGGCGGTGTGTCGTCTCCTGCCAAGTCGAGTGATGTTGACCAAGCAACGATAGTTGGTTGTCGTTCCGTGTCTTATACACCAGACTGTAAATAGTTTCAGCAGCTCTGAGTCTATTCGCTGTATAGAAAGATACGACGCATGAATACACTTTTATCGTTACGTTATCGCGTCCATGGCCCTTTGTTACTTTGCACTGCGGTTATTATAGTGTTGCCAATGGTTACCAGTACCAGTAGTTCAGGTACGTCAGCAACTTCGCTAGGATGTATGTCCTTATACGAGAGAGAGAATTGTGCACCGCGTCCTTGTACTGACCGGACATCGGTATACCCTTGTGTATAGTGGAGGGCAGACCTCGAGCTTCGAAGAAAGATTACGAGATAGATCCGCATGCGTGCCTTTATCCCCTTGGAACATCAAAATCACCTGAATCTAGCTCTCCCAGGCAAGATCGTGGTTAGAGTAGATATCAGAGTCAGTCACCCAATATCCATGATACCCAGGTTGCGGTATGATAGCTTCGTCGCCTCACGTCTCTTCTGAGGATGATCAGATATATTCCACTGATGGCAACAATTCGTGTCATATATCTTCAATATCCACACAAGGCAATCCAGATAGCATGAGTTGTAGCAAATGCCTACTCGTACTTTGATCGAGTAAGCATGGAAAGGTCATCGTCAAGAATCAAGAGAGTATCTCCAACTCGCACTGCTTTCCAAGCGCCCAGCCGAATAGGGGAATTTCAATTCATTTCGTCAAGGGTCGGCTATGAGCAAGTACATCATCCAGTAAAGCGTTCGACCCCAGCTAACCCAGAGAACGTCACATATATACATGAAGTCTAGACCTGCACGTGATAATGAGTGACACCCTTTCACTTCTCGCGGAACTCGAAGCAAGCGGCCTGTAACTAGTAAGGCTGGCTCACTTTGTTAAATAGATCAGATGCTGAGAATAACTGACCAAAGGACTGACCAGGTTCGAGGCCGAGGCTCTCGGGCGTTCGCAGCAGCAGTGTCACTTCGGCAAATATGTGAACCTATTTCAAGCTTGGTTCCATCTTTCAATGATCTGGTGAGATATCATGGGTAAGACGATCGTGCCTTGGTAATGCATGCAAGATTCTATTCCATACAAATGCCGAGATCGTGACACTCATAGAGATGTCCCAGATTACCCGTCGTGCAAATTTCCAATCGCCCATGAAACAACGTCGATAGACCATGTGAGTGGAAGCAATCGTGATTCCATGAGAACCTCCGCTCATTCTGCGGTGCAATGTAAACTTGCCAGATCGACACTGATAGGAACAGGGGTAAAAGCCGTTTTCTTCTTCTTCTTTTTTATGTGTTTTTCTCCGGTTCAATACCTTAGCAGAAACCAAGACTCGCAGCGTGATATACTCTCAAATACTAACTCAAAAGAACGCATTATACCCAATGCCTTCCAGACTCTCAAAAACTTTCCATCAAAGATGACCCCTATAGACCGAAAGACCCTGTCGCCAGCCAACGTACCGGCGCCGGGGTAAAAGCCGTGGACGAATCAATCGGAACAAGTATCAACACACTGCAATTCATACCACTTATCAGTACTCCATGCATCTGATGCTAAATGATGAGGGTCTCTGGCTTGTTTGTCTTGACTTTTCAATATAAAGAACAATAATCAGCTGTTACAGGGGTAACTGTTGGATTGGCTCGGTGACCAAAATAGGTGCAGAACCACAGGATTGGCGCAATGGCGGCATATTGCGGAATCAAAGAACTGAAAACCCTGCAGCTATGCAGCAAGATTCACGCAGGGTACGTTGTGTTGGTTTTCAGGCCTCGGCTCTGTGTTCTTGCAGATGAGACTCAAATCAGCCAGCCCTATGCTCACTATTTCAAGCTCAATCAGGCTTACTGAAGACACCACTGTCTTGAGTCACCTGAACTGTCCAAGCTAGATCATCTGAAAGGCACGCTTGCATCTTCTCTATTCACCATTGGAACTATCATAAACCCCCTGAATCATCGGGCTCCAAGAATAACACGGTGGAACGTTTCATATATTCATCATAATAGGAACATATACGAAGTCAGCCTAAAGTACACATGACCTCCAGCCGAGAACAAAGAACGCGTTAGTTTGGATAGGAGTTACATGGTGGCCGCGGGGCGGAGCACGTGTTGGAAAGTGTCATATTAACATCAGGCTCACCATAGTTTAATGAAGTGAACTTCAATATACCAGGACTACATTCGAAATAACGAAATTCAACATGGACGCGTGGGTGTGCTGTCATTAGTGGCTATGAAAAAGGGTTGGCTTTCGGCCATCATGTCAATTTCAGGGGCTCACATGTCGACTTCCAACTATCTGCCTCATATTCAAAATCCGAAGTAACCACAACCCCATCTGAGTTTCCATTGATGGAAAAGTGTCACCCAATTAAAGTCCGAGAGGTTCAGGCCAGATTCCCTACCAACGGAGTATTCAAGTCGATCGATGGTCAAACGGTTGAGGAGGGTGTCATCAAGCCTTTGCACTCTCATCCGCTCATATATCTTGCGTCAGACTCGTATCTCTGGAGAGCTGAACGGAAGGCAATGATGCTCAAGCTGTCTGTCCCTGCTCCATTGCATGCATAGCGATGAGTTGGGACAACTAGAGTGTAGCAGCCTGTTTGTGCGTTTGATGATCATCCTACCAGTATGGCCGCTCGCGTAGGATTAATCATTAAGTGCCTTGCTCAAAGTCATTGATCGGATGGAGCCAGCTGTTTCCCTCTGCTGCTTATCGTGATTCATCTCACATGGCAGATGTTGATTACCCCTGAGAGATTCATGACCTCTAACAGTAATAAGAGTCGCTGACCAGAGACAACAACCCATATATATACAACTTAGATTTAATACAAATAAACAAAACAAACACTTCTTCTCATACCTACCAGTATTATCCCCCAAATCAAGATTTTAGGTCACAACGAACAAGCGTTCGATGAGGGCGCTCTAGCTTGGAAAAATCCATAGACACTGCTGGCTTGTAGTACCGTATCCCCATTCTCAGAGAAGGACGTTTTCAACTCACATTCGTATAGCTGCGGCTGAGAGATAACCAACGCGCAAGTGGAGCCAGACTGGGTCACTCTTGTTCGTATAAGCACGTGATATTTCGACAGTCGTCTGGCACAAGCTTCGCCGAGTTCGGCCTGGGGTTTGGAGGGGAGCAGCTTTGTGTGCTTCATCTCTTGAAAATTCAGAAAGCTGGTCAGAGCCAGATCCTCGTATAGCCCCACAGCCAGCAGCTTCGGACCAAGGGCGATCTTGTATCATGATCAGCAGTGATATCACCAAACAAATCTAGGGTACCAATATCTAAGTATGTAGTCAGCGCCAGGGTATCATAGAGTCAGCCGCCGATCTGTGAATTTTCTTTCTGTCAGTGAGAAGGGCAGGTAGCTTGCATCACCAAGCACATATACCCGTTGGGTAATAGTTGGGCAATCGATCATGATGAGTGCTACGGCTTTTGTTCGCCTTGTTTTTGAAAACCGAGGTAAATGGAGCTTACAGCAGAATTCAAACTACAAAAGGTAACTCATTCTTGAGTTGCTTCATTATTCATTCGCGGTTCACACGAGGCCGGCCCAGCAGAAACAACGGGCTTGAGATTAAACTGTTCTTGGGCCGCTTGTTTCTGCCAGACCAGCCTGTCGTGAAACGTGAGATGAAATGGATGGGAGCCAGTTCATCGATGAAAGTGTAGGACAGATGGAATCCTTCTCTCGACCGAACAAGGCAATCTTTCAGCAGAGGGGTTATGGGATATCATGTTGTTGACAGCCCGATTTCGCTACTGTGGCAACAGTAACAGCGTATGTCCACTCTCGAGAAAAGCTTTTGATAAGTAATTTTCTACTAAGCGTTGGCGATGACGGTATAGCTCCTTTCGTTCGTTACCTTAGCAGATGCGAAAGAAGCTGGCAAGCTAGACATCGTGCTGGTTATCGAACTCTTGGTCAACATTCGGATCGGGCCAACTACTGCATAGCAAGCGGTCTCCTCCCACGTATTCGGTGTTATATAAACTAAGGCTTTCTATGATATCCATCATTCTATGTATAGATTGTTGCCCCTTTAGGAGAGAAAATTTGCGACGCTATATCCCGGATTATATGGATATGTGATCGACACGCCAACCGAGGCATCGGAGCGAGCCCGTGCAAGACACAAAGAGACGAGTAGTGATGCAGGGATGACTAATATGATGGGATAGTAGTGTATTTGGTGTGCCATCCTTTACGACGTTCTGCAATTGCGTCTCTATGGTGGCTCATCCGTGCTCACTCAGCTTGTCAGCCCTTTTTCACTCTGTCATGCAATGAAATACGACGCGGTATGCCGCCAAAAAGCCCGCCAGCATCAAAGTGGCGTCGATTTAATTTCCGTAGTTGCCGTCCATCCAGTGAAAGAAAGAAAGCGAGCTGTCGACTCTAGCAGAAGAATCAGAATCATTAGGCGACTTGTTGACATTTATTTTTAGGGGGCCGGCCGTAGGTGAGGAGGGATGCCACCTAGATGCTAGATGCCTGACCGACCTGCGATTAGAAAAACAGCGCCTTATTCTTGTGGGTAGGACTTAGGTTAAGATTCAATAATCCAGGAAATATTTGTCGTATTGCTTGTTGTTGATCAATCCACTTTGTTCTTATCTCCAGGTTGCCAGGTTGCCAGGGTAAGAAGGTAAGGATGCGGTACCGAAGGTTTGGGACGCTTCAGGGTTCTTTTGTTTTGTCGACACGGACACTCAGCAAGGGCAGCCGGGTATCAGAGCGTCGGCAGTCTCCTTTTCAGCTGGTAGCGAATACGACGTCGAGCCACTGGTCGAGCTGCTATTCTTCCCCGTTTTATCGAGTATGTTTTGTTTTGTTTGGTAATGCCTAGAGAAACTGCAAGCAAATATCGAATACCAAGGATGGCAGGATGGAGCAAGATGTAGATAGGGACAGGCCGAGGGTGGATGAAGGCCGAGCGCCGAGCAAGCTAGAGCCTACCCTACCTGGGAGGAGTGAGGAGCTCTTGCCGGGAGCCGCCTATTTGCTGATATATGACGACACACCTGCCCACTATCTCTTGCTTCTTTGCAAAATCTGCGGCACAATTTTGCTGTCTGTCTGTCTAGCCGTCCCGATTGATAATTGCTTTACTTGTAGTACGGCCGAATTAGCTCTCCGACAAAGAAACCAGCTTCCTGTGCTACCTTGGCCATGATCTTAGCTCAGACTTAACAGAGAAAAGTAATCTATGAATATGGACCTTGCAGCTAAGCAGCCACCGGTGCTTGTTAGTAGGGCTCACATCCTTCCCGCCATATCCGTTTTGCTTTTTCCGGACGTGTTCCTGAATCGCATTTTGGAACGGCAAGAGTTCCATTGACCAAGGCAGATAAAGCAGATGCTCAGATGGATGTGTGCGATTCCACGTTGTATCGAGGTCTGCATCCCCCATATGGGGCCCCCGGGAGCTACAGTAGAAGAGGAGAGAAGATGTGCTTCACCGATTGACCGCAAGACAGACAGACAGTGGTTCGATTATTTGTGAAAAGGTGGTAGAAAGCGCTCGCAACTCTCGTATCTCTTGGGGAGTCGGGGAGACCGGCCATTCCGCAGTGGGTATGGCGGCCACGTTTGGTCGAAGGCTGTCTAGCAGGTCGTTGACTAGATGTACTTAGCGGGGTTGGATTGAATTTTTGGTTGTTAGTTTTCTCGGTTGTGCAAAAAAGCAGTGGAGATTCTGGCTGTCTGGTCCGCCATCTCACCCATTCCGCGGAGCCGCAGTGGGCCGGTGTGGTGGTCTCTGCTGGTCTCTGCTGGTCTCTGCTCGGGAAAACCTGGCAAAGCACACACACCTTGTGACACACATCGCAGGCAGCTTCGCAGAAAAGATAGACTGACAGCTTGAACAGTCCAACAACCACTCGGCCCACTCGCGCTACTACGTTCGCTACGTCATGGAGTGGGCTGTCAAGGACACTGAATTCCCTCATGGAAGTATGGAAGCATGGCCTTCTTTCCTATTGTAGGCATAGGCCTGTCCCCTACGAGCTACGCTTGAGAAGCTATGTTGTACGAGACGAGAAACCTAGTGAATACGCTACACAACATCACGAGGCTTAGGCCGCTCTGCTCTGCTCTGCTCTGCTCTACTGGTGCTGTGCTAGAACAGAGCGTTCCTGGATTGAGGATCCTCGAAGCGCATACCTGCCTACCTGCCTACCTGCCTACAGCAACGACATGGCAGGAATAGCCTGCCCTGCCACCAGAAAAGAGACGGCAGGAAGCTCACCTGGAAATATGACGTTCAAACCAGGGTGGAAATTTCCTCAATGTTCTCCTCACATTCCGACTGTACTATGATACAAGTACTCATGTTGATCTGGCTCCAATGGCCAGGGTTCGCAGGGAGACAGGGGTTGTCGCTGACAGGGCGACGAATGCTTGATTTCTGGAGGGGAGCGCTGACGCCCAGAAAATGGAGGTAGATTACCCCGCCAGCATCATCTGTCAGCTCTTTCTCCCCAATCTTTTCAGATATCCATGGGCTCGTATGCGTGGGCAAAGACGGGACAACGAGCGATGTCAAGCAGATTCTGGTCAGGTTCTCACCAGGTTCGTATCGCCAAAAGGGGCCTGAAAAGAAAAGTGGTGGTGTCCTATTATTAACCATCACTAAAGGCTTTTCGCTTTTCACGAGCTTGCTAGCTGCTGTTCACCAGTCGCTATGTATTTACTTGCATACACGAGCCCGAGTGGGCCGTCGTCGTCGCCCAATCATTCCGCATGCCGCTGGGGCTGCCTAGACGACCCATGCCCAAGTCAGACTAGCAGTAGCGTCTGCTATTCTGCACCGCGGCCGTTTGGTCCAACGGTGGGCCATGCCCGGTAAGGGACGGGGCTGGTCCGGACGATCGGGTTCTTGCAGTAAACAAGGTTGACAAAAAGAAGTCCGGCCCCCCCCTACACCATCGCTCATTGGCGATACGCGCTTCCAGCGACTCCATACAACCCCTGTCGCTCCACTAACAGGGGCAAGACCGGAAATCCATTGGGCAAGGAACAACTCTGTACTACATGCAGTCGCTGACGTTCGATGCTCTTCATTCGTGATGATGACTAGGACGAGGTTCTTGGAGCTTCCAATGTCCACTCTTGTTATCATTGCGAGGTTGGCTCCGCAGCCAGCATCAGCCCACAGGAAAAATAAGGACATGCCATGCCGGGGGATCCAGTACGTTCTTTTGATATAAGACGCTGCCATCCTCCGTCGTTCAACAGGATCACCACAACCCACGCTTCTCAGTTGCTCCCGACAATCACAAGCAACCGCAACCAGTCACTCGCTTATCTGGTAGCACCTCTCGTCGCTAAGAGCTGTCTTGTTGATTACACAACTCGACACTACTACGTTCGCTTTCCAAGCCTCGTTCGACTCTAATCTGTAATCTAATCTGGACGATGTCGGCTACCCGTTTCGCCCTCGGCGCCATGGCCCTCAGTGGCCTGGCTGCCGCCAACCCTATCAACATCAAGCGTTGGTCATAGTACGTTACACAGCATCCCGACCTCCACCAGCCTTAAATACTGTCATACTAACAAGCCACGATAGCCCCGACTGCGATGAGACCAACTGCTACCGCAACCTGTTGGACGCCCAGTACTCTGCTGCTGCCCCTGGTCTTTGCAAGGACTTCCTGGCCAGCACCAAGACCGAGAAGTCGGACATCCCTAAGGACTGGTTCAACTGCAACGTCCAAGAGGCCTCGAGCGCCTGCTCCTGCGTGACCTACACGGCCACCCACACCAGTGGTGCCTCCACCTCCACCCAGCCCGGTTACCCCGTTGTGACCCCGACATACTCGACGACTGCCCAGCAGCCCACGACGTCGTCTCAGCCCGGTTACCCCGCGTCCCCCATCAGCAGCAGCTCGGTTGTCGAGACCACCTCGACCGCGCCTGGTTACCCTGTTGTGACCCCTAGCTACTCGACCAGCACTATTGTCGAGTCGACCACCTCGACCGCCCCGGTCTACTCCGCCACCTCTCCAAGCAGCTCGTCTGTCGAGACCACCTCGACCGCCCCGGTCTACTCGGTTACTTCTCTGAGCAGCACCGCTGTCGAGTCGACCACCTCGACCGCCCCGGTCTACTCGGTCACCTCTTTGAGCAGCACCGCTGTTGAGTCGACCACCTCGTCCGCCCCGGTCTACTCGGTTACTTCTCTGAGCAGCACTGCTGTCGAGTCGACCACCTCGTCCGCCCCGGTCTACTCGGTCACCTCTCTGAGCAGCACTGCTGTGGAGTCGACCACCTCGTCCGCTGTGACTACGTCCACCAAGCCTGGCTACCCCGTTGAGACTCCCAGCTACTCCGCTAGCACCGAGTCTAGCTCTTCCTCCAAGCCCGTCTACTCAACCTCCAGCACGGCTGTTGAGTCCACCACTTCCAGCAAGCCCGGATACCCCGTGTCGAGCCCTGTCTACAGTGTCTCCTCATCGGCTTCCAAGTCTTTGAGCACCTCGAGCAAGCCTAGCTACCCTGTCGAGACCCCCAGCTACTCTGCCAGCTCGCTGTCAAGCACCAAGTCGTACAACACGACTACGGCGCCTGGCTACCCTGTCTCCAGCAAGCCCACCCAGCCCGGCTACCCGGTCACCACCCCTGAGACGACCAAGTACACTGTGTCCACCGTCTACCAGACCTCGACTTACTCTGTCACCAAGTGCGCTGCTACCGTGACCGACTGCCCGGCTACCACCAAGCCGTACGTCACCACTGAGACCATCTCCGTTGGCACCACGACCTGCCCCGTCAGCGAGATCTCTTCTACCCAGGCTACTTCGTACCCGGTCACCACCCCGATCACCACTCCTGTGTACCCTACCGCTCCTCAGTACCCTACCGGTTACACGACCTCCACCGTCGTCTCCACCAAGACCTACTCGGTCACCAAGTGTGCTGCTACCGTGACCGATTGCCCGGCTACTACCAAGCCCTACGTCACCACCGAGATCCAGACTACAGTCACTACTTGCCCGATTTCTGAG
Source organism: Apiospora koreana (assembly GCA_017163955.1). Classification (NCBI taxonomy): domain Eukaryota; kingdom Fungi; phylum Ascomycota; class Sordariomycetes; order Amphisphaeriales; family Apiosporaceae; genus Apiospora; species Apiospora koreana. Next base: position 1,209,072 of record JAFHKQ010000005.1, on the reverse strand, counting down.
GTGTCCACCACTCAGGCTACCACCACCGGTACCGTCTACGTGACCACCAAGCTGCCTCCTTACCCCACGGCACCTTACCCCACGGCCAACACCTCCGTCCCGGTCTACCCTACTTCTTACCCGGTCACCGTGCCCATTCTGTCCACGTCGACTTTGTACTCCACCACCGTCTACACCACCAAGGAGTGCGAGGCTTGCACCGCTGTCACTTCGACCACTCTGTACCCCACTGCGGTTACCACGGTCACCTGCTCTACTCTGACCTCGCAGACTCGCCCTTCGCAACCCGAGCAGCCGACTTACCCTGCCCAGCCCCAGCAGCCTGAGCAGCCCCAGCAACCTCAGCAGCCTCAGCAGAGCTACCCGGCCCAGCCTCCGGCTCCTACCTACCCTGCTCAACCTCAGCAGCCCGAGCAGCCCCAGCAGCCCGAGCAGCCTCAGCAGCCTACTTACCCGGCTCAGCCCCAGCAGCCCGGCAAGCCTTCAAGCTACCCTGTTCAGCCCCCGGCTCCCACCTACCCTGCCCAGCCTGAGCAGCCCCAGCAGCCTGAGCAGCCTCAACAGCCCCAGCAGCCCACTTACCCTGCTCAGCCCCAGCAGCCCACTTACCCTGCTCAGCCTCAGCAGCCTCAGGAGTCGACCATGCACAGCTACCCCGTCACTCCCATGCCTACACCTACCAAGTCTACCTCGTACCCCACCGGCAGCGCCCCGCCCGTGGTCACCGCTGGTGCTTCCCGCATGAACGGAGCTGCTGCCGCCGCTGGCGCTGTGGCCATTGCCGCTTTCATGCTCTAAACGATACCTTAACTGGTACGCTTCATGATCAATAAAAAGAGCGAGTCGCAAGACGAAAGCACAGGGGATGTATGTGTTGGGAACTGAGTGTGTCGATGGAAGTGGTTTTCCAACAATGAACGAAAACGAAAAAAGCTCAAAACAAATCTTCTTCTTATGTGTCTATTTTACACTTTACTTTATAATCTTTTTTATTACTTATTCTCATCATCCAGCACCAATCATGCTGGATACTTTTTTACGATCTTCTCTACACTCTCTCACAATATAGACATGGGCATCGGGGAAGGATATCATCAGGGGGGAAAGGATGGAAGGAAACATTTGGGACATGACTTGATGAACTTTTATGCCACCGACCGCAGACACACATTCATACACACATCTTCGAACGGAGAGATAGGATAGAAATTCATACATCATGAGTTATCGTTAACCATTTCCGCATTGCTTGACTTGTTCCATCCCGTGACCTTGTATGAGTGAAGGAATGCTTTCTCATCTTGTAATATATGACTGGTTTGGTCTTAGTTATTACGCTTCACAGCAAACCAACATCTATCACTCCAAATGTGGGAAAGTATATCCATAACTCGAATCATTGGTCCGGTCTGTAGATGTGTAAATATGCGACGGTGCGTAGTCATGTCATTAGGATCGAGATAGCTTGCTCGGCGGCCAGGCGACGTTACATTCCAGCTCGAGTCACTCCGTAGGCAAGGAAAGTCGTGAGAGAGTCGGGCCACCCGCCACCCGCCACCCACCACCACCACCGCCATGTGCATCTGGTGAAGCTCGCGGGTGGTTGCCCGATGAAACCGTCCTTGAGCGAAAGAGAGCAGGCGAAGATGACCCATTCAGTCTTCGCCGACAGATACAGTACCATGTGATAGCTTTCATAATCCAGACACGCCTTTCAAGTTGCTTTTTCCATGGGGGATGATTGAGAAATTCAGTTGTTCATCAGGCTGAAGTAATCCTTCGGGTCAGACTCGCAACCGGGTAACAAGTCTAATATCTAGCTTGACTCTGTATCCGGAGAAACCCATTTGGCAACGTGAGGCTGGGCAGCGTTGCAGAAAGTGCGTGCACGGTGAACTTGCTGCCGTCGCAAGTTCCGAAGGTAATAAGTAGAGTCGAGTTCCCTTGCCTGCCAACCAGTATTAATTCACATCTGGCTAGATTCTCATGGGGAAGATTGGGGTCTTCCTGATGTGGCCCCCTATCCGATTCACGTCTACTACTTGGACTAGAAGGGGTTCAACATCTCTTGCAGGGATTGCACACCATTCGAGGGAGGAGCAAGATTTGGACTGGAGCACGAAAGCAAACACTTTGATATATGCGGTTCGAACCCCACGAAAGAAGTCATCTTGTGTGTATCTGAAGTTTTATCATTAGCATCAACCTATTGGGTAGTCCATCTCGCTATAACCCCCAGTTCTAGGCGTAGAATCATCATCAGTCTACCCTTCAATAGGACTAGGGCCTCCGTATAAGGCAACCAACCAGCAAAGAGCTTGCTGAGCGCTGATGTGCGATATGTGTCCATGTACAGGATCCACTGGGTCTCTCCCAAGAACCTCCTCTCCTAAATATGCCAATGCTTTCCCCAACGCCTCTAGAGCCATCCATCCATTACATATAGCGGGAGCCTGCATACGGCCAATGGGGAGAGGGAGTTAGGCAGCCTCGGGAGAACCACCGAACAAAGGCAGTGTCACCAAGGCATGCCTCTGTAGCAGTAGGAGGTAATGCCTAACATCAAGCCTTGTTGACCAACTCTACTATCAATCGTCCATTATCCTGAAAAGCCACTAAGGATGCTTCGTGGGGTGAGTAAGCTTTTTTCCTTCGAGACTTCCAACCGTCGAACCTCAATAATCCTCCTCATCGTCGTAGGCCGGTCGAGGGTCGAAGTAGCGGTGGTTGCAGGCCTGCTTCGCGGAGATACGGCCAGCCGGATCATACTTCAACGTCAACTCCAATAGTTCCAAGCCATACTTGTCGAGATTGGTGCACAGCGTTTGCGAGTAGTCACGCTGCCACTTGGGGAACGACGCCTTGAAGTCGGGATACGAGGTGACGCCGGGCCACGATTCCTCGTTCGGGGTGCCGAGCAGTCGGAAGGTCTTGAAGATCTGGTCAATCTCGGAGTCACCGGGGAACAGCGGCTTCCTCGTGCACATCTCGGCGAAGATGCAGCCGACCGACCACATATCGACACCCGTAGCGTACTGACGACCTCCCAGCAAAATCTCGGGGGCTCTGTACCACAGAGTCACGACCTCGTGTGTGTAGGTGCGCAGAGGTACACCAAAAGCGCGAGCGAGACCGAAATCGGCGAGCTTGAGGTTACCCTCCCGGTTGATGAGCAGGTTCTGCGGCTTCAGATCGCGATGGATCACGCGGTGGCTGTGGCAGTATCGTACGCCCTCGCACAACTGGCTCATGAATTTTTTGACCATAGCATCACCCAGACCCAATCGGCCGATCTGGATGGTCGAGCCCTCGGGAAGGGCCTTGCCGCGCCCACCATCAGCAACCGGCAGGGCTTCCATGTACTTCTTGAGATCCAGATCGAGGAACTCGAAGACGAGGTAGAGCTTGTGGCCGTCGGCGTGGACAATGTTGAGCAGCTGGACGATGTTGTCGTTTCGCATCTCCTTCAGGAGGGAGATCTCGCGGATGGCAGTCGAAGGAACACCCTCATCCTCAGCCTCGAGTCGGATCTTCTTCAGGGCGACAATGCGCCCATCATGGAGCAGGTCTCGAGCTTTGTAAACCACACCGTAGGTGCCTGTAAGGAGGTGCGGCTGGGTCAGCCTCTAAATTGCACGTGTCGAAGGGAAGAAAAACGAAGCAGGAAACTCTCGGCTGCACCAGGGGGGTTGAGAGGACTACGTACCTTCACCGATCTTCTCCAACTTTTGGTAGTTCTCCATGACACAGACAACAGCAGTTGCTAATCCGAACGAGAAGATGGGTATTTAATTAGGCTATCGCGTCAGGTATGTTGTATGTATGACCAGGAGAAAAACCAGATCACTACAAGGAGTCTGGGGGATGTTTCGTTGGCTGGTTGCGACAGGCTCTGATCTTGATGGATCAATGCAATTCAATGGTGGGGTGGATTGGATGCGTCGAAGTGTCTTTGGACCCAAAGCCAAAGGGGGAAAACGAGGGGCAGCCCGTAGAAACAAGATCAAAAAGGCGCTGGAAGTGGGCAAAAGAAACAAAACAAGAAGAAGCCTCGTCGGAGGGCGTGGATATCGTGCGCGCGCAGTTCAACTTACTTTGGTTGTTAGTGATTGGACTCCATCAACGAATTGGGATGGGATGGGATGGATGGTGTTGTGTTGTTGTTGATTTCCAGTTGTTGACGACCAGCTGCAGCTTTTTTGCTTGCAGTTGCAGGAGAGGGAACCCGGCGGCGGCGACTACTGACAGCCACAGGCAGACAGGCTCTGGAATTCAGACGGATTCGATGTGTTGTTCAGATGCTACATACCTCTTAGGTTAGGTTAGTCCCAGCTAAACGGGCTACTGTATGTAGATTTACTTGGGTAGGCGCCTAATACCTCAAAAGTAGGTAGCTTAAAGCCTTAGGTAGGTACTTATTTATTGTACCTACCTCTGGCCTACTGGCCTACTGGCCTAGAAAGAATTGAAGGGCCTACCGCTACCACCAACACACAGCCAGACACAGACAAGCTTGACCGACCTATTCAGCCCACTAAAAACGAAAGTCCGAAAGCCTTGGCATTCGTCTCTGCAGGGGCTTGAGTGGTGGTTGTCAGTGTTATTAATAAACAAAACTGGCGCGCTTGATCCATCATGCATAACGCGATCTGTGGCTGCACTCACGCGTTGCCTGTCCAGTCCAGGTGTGGCTTAATGCAAATTGCTCCTTATGCCGCCTGCCTGCCACCTGCTTATCTCTTATCTGACGTCCGCTCAGTTGACCCCTCCAAACCGAATCATGACCTGGTATGGTTGGTTGTATGATTCAGTCGACATTTGAAGAAGCAGTAATTGAAGCCTTTTCCCTCGGTATTACCCTCAGCCTTTTCTTCTCTTTTCGCAATACTGTCTGAACCCTAAGGTTCGTTGGCCGAAAGGAAGAAGAGAAAGAAAGAGCCCGATTTCGGGGTACGAAAACTGATTCTGCCTGGTCCATCATGACTGTAAACCTCACCACTCTCGATGCACATGAGCAGCCCAACCCCGAGCTAAAGGGCACATGGAAAACATATTCCAGGACGGAACATGCCGACTTCATTAACCATCCAGACATAGACGACTTATCAGTCCCAGAAAAGGCCGCAGAGTTCCACTTGGCTGGATCTATCCCGACAGAAACACTCTTCACTGCTTTCCGGAGTCTTGAGGGCAATGACTGGCAGCCGAGCCCAGACATCACAGACGCCCCTATCTACTTCCATCCACTGCTTCCAGGTACCACCCCCCACCATCGCTTCCCGCAACCTTGACCGAGAGGGAGACTTACCATATTCCAGGACTACTCATCTTACCGTCATTAATACCACCAAGCATCCAGAAGACTCTGGTATCGCGGATGGCACATAGAGATCTCAGTGATCCCACACATCAGACCAATCTGCATCTCCACTATGATCTACCTTACATTGAAGGGGATGATACGGAAGACAAGTCATTCTTCTCTCTTGCCCCGGATTCGGACGTCAGGTTTAAGCCTAAAGATCCCGATGTGCACAAGCCGCTATCAATCAAGCAAGTGTTGGACCGCCGGCTGAGCTGGGTCACCCTGGGCGGGCAGTACGACTGGACCAATCGCGTGTACCCTGGCCAGAAGCCGCCCGAGTTCCCACCTGACATCTCCGGCCTCCTGCAGACCCTGTTTCCCGAAACGCTGGCGCAGGCCGCCATTGTGAACTTCTACACCCCGGGGGACACCATGATGATGCACCGGGACGTGAGCGAGGAGACGGACAAGGGCCTGGCCAGTATAAGCATCGGATGCGATGCGCTCTTCATGATCGCCCCCAACGATTACAATGCCCGTTCGTCTGAGCTCGAGACCGAGTTCGGAAGGAAGCCGTACCTCCTCTTGCGCCTAAGGTCTGGCGACGCCATTTATATGACGAAAGACTCCCGCTTCGCGTGGCACGGCGTCCCCAAGGTCTTGAAAGGTACGTGCCCAGACTTTCTAGCCGATTGGCCTGCCGAGGATGGGAAATACGAAGAATGGAAAGGTTGGATGAAGAACAAACGCATCAACCTGAACGTGAGGCAGATGAGAGATTAGGTTATTTGATAGCTCGAGTCGGTAAAGTTGGATCTATCCAACCAAAAGAGTCAAACGTCACGCATGCGCTCCTTGTGAAGCTACATTTGTTCTAGGAAGTCGTCAATGAAACGCTGTAGAAGGCATATGATTCTGGGCTTCCGCATACTAACGATTTGTTCTAACCTATTTTCGCGGTTGCGGTGACCTGGTGTTTAGGAGATTGTTCTCAGCACATGCTACGATAGGGGTTTACTCGACAAGGATTGTGCTGGATAGGGTAAGGGATGGATGGGACAAAGGATTCAGGGGTAAACCGAGAGCCATCATCGGTTATTCGTTCTATCATCCACTTTTAGAAGAAACAAGCACGCCGCAACATAATATCCGATTTGTGACCCTCAGGGCCTCACTTGCTTCAACCTCCCCAGAGGCCATTATTCATAGCCACCGCCAAACGTGACGCAGCCCTACATCATACTACATGTGTGATAACCAAATTCTCTATTCCAACTAAAGATGCATTCTAGTTTACAATAGACGTCCAACTTCCATCGCTAAGTTGCCCCTAACCACCACCACTCGCCGCACCCGCGTTCGGCTCCATGTGCAAATCCGAGATCCAGATATACCCTTGCGGACACCAGAGCATAAAGTATCGTTACTGCCCCCACTCCACCGTCATTGACAGCGGTGACTCCCCTCAGAGAGCTCCCTGCGGTAACGTATAAAGGCTCCCGAATGTCGCTCACGATTCTGGTTGCTTCTCTACTAGCTGCTAATGGCTCTTGAAGATGCCGCACTGGTGGTGCCACCAATGCGGTGGGTACATCATCGATTACATAAAACTCTTCTGCCATTACTGCGACCACCAGTGCTGTGAAGAATGTCCGGCGGTTTACTAATCAGGTCGCCCCTACTCCGGGAGTACAGCCGCCGTGCCCGTGATTTCTGTACAACCTCAAAATTAACCTGCAAGATTGCTTCCCGGGCTTTGGAACGGAGAAACACGGGATGACCAACTGTCTACCTGCAGGCAATCATAGTCTAGACTGCAAGCGGAGGAATGTACAGCGTTTAGGGGGGCTATCATTGGAGATTCAAGCTCACTTTGGTTTTAGAGATCTAGTATTTGTTGTTAAGTCATTGTTCGAGACGGCGTTTACGTTAGTATCTTGGGGTCTAGCTGCATCAAAACCTTGATTTGCCAAGTAGTATGATGGTATCCCCTGCGTAGCTTGCTTTCTTCTGGTTTCGACAATAGTTACCTAAACAATCTGCTTAATATCCAGGGCGGCTTTGTTCATCACGATGGATAAATACCAGGTATTTTACACACCAGATAGCAATGGACTTACATACGATTTCAGAAACACACCATTAACCCACGCCTACAAATCAATATTGTTCATTTTGAGAACACTCCACTCAAACTTCCATTCTCGAGGAGAACTACCACAGTCCACCCACCCCTTTCCCACGAACTTCAACTAGCAATATGTGTCGCATGCAGCAGTGGAGTCACCAAGGTCTTCACGTCTTGTCGTACAGGAACAAATGCGGAGAATACAGACGTACGAAAAATTGCCCAAACCCTGTTGTTATCCCAGGTTTTGTAGACACCGACGAACCTTGCCCAAACACAATGTGCTTCTACGCCTTTATTGGACTTACCTGGCGGTGTTGTCTTTGTCATTAGATAGTCACTAGGGATGGGACCTGCCACAATGACCATCCTGACTCGAGGTACCCGCAGCAACCTGTATCTTACGAGCACACCTGCTGTGCGCGCTGTACTCGGGTATAAATGTCTGCTGTATGGAGCGATCCAGACCAAGCATAGGATGAGGTGCTCAGGGCTTCCATGAACGCGGTGGAATACATGAGGAAGAGAGACGAATCGAATTAGGGAAAGACAGAGAGGGAGAATAATGAACCTTTTAAACGTATGAGCAGATGGGGAGCCGTATGGCCCAGATATTCGTTTTATACACCACAACGGATAACATTTATTTATATAATTTGGACGAAGATCCTTCTAGTTTTGTTTCTGATCAAACTGATTCACCTCAATCAATTCCAACAGAGATAGCTGTCATCGAGGCCTTGACGTAGCTAGTAGAAGCCCCAAAAGACCAATCCGGGATTGTTTTCGTTGTCGAACTTGTCACCTATGCCTGCCCCTGCCCCTCTCAATCCAGCTTGGGAGATGATGAGAGGATACCATCATCGTCGAGAACCCCGAGAGACCGCCATATATTGAGGTGTGACTAAGGAATCATGCCGGCAAACCAGGTTGGGGGAGTTTTATGTGACATAACTGGAAATCAGCCTAGGTAGTGTGTAAGATTATATGATATCAGTCACTGCGCCGAAGGTTAGCGAGAGGGGATGCCAGCGTCGTTAACATCCAGGTATAGTCTTAGAGGCCTGTCCCTTTCTGCTCATCCGTCTCAAGGTCGATCAACCCGATGTTCCATTATAGGCCATACGCAGGCGTGGTCTTGTGAGAGCTGACCGCCATTGTCGTGGATAGGACATGTAATGATTTGTTCCGGTGTCTGATGAGGAGATACGGAAGCGACTGGATAGACACGTGGCCAAGACCTACTTCCATGTACTATGTCGTATCTTAATAGTAGTACTTTGACTGGTTGCGCCGTACCCATACTGGATGGAGCAACTACACGATACATTTCCTTCTCCAGGAAGTGAAATGTATCCAATCAAACCAATACACCATTAACGAGGGGAAATCCCACAACTCCAGCCCCGAGTAGCCACGTTCCCGGCCCTCGGCTGGCTTCCGGGCACCTGTTGATGTGGCAGGACCAACGACCGAAGACCCATACCCAGGAAGTCAGCCCAGTTGCTGATCGCTCCCCAGTCGCGCTTCGTATTGTCAACCAAATAACCAAAGCCCGAACGCCTGATATCATCCTCATACTAGCGATGGGCACACGCGTACCATCCTCCTCCCTGGCGATGTAGACACTCATCTCGGT